>JASUAB010000006.1:18362500-19610000 GCA_037013595.1 Dicorynia guianensis | reverse complement strand
TTTGCGAACCCATATATATAACACCCAAGACCTCTCCACCTAACCGATGTGAGAATTCATCATTTTTGATCCCTTTATACAATATGTCATCATACAGAGAACCAAGATCCATGGCCCACCCGACTAAAGCAGGGTAAGCTCTGATACCACTCTTGCTATCACTAAAGCTTCACTCACACTCTCTCTCCTCCTCTAAAACTTTTGTCATGTGCTTTCTCTCTCTCTCTAGAACCTCTCTATATGCTCTCTTTCTCTCACTCTGAAACTTCTCTCTCCCTCACTCTCTCTTTGTCTCTTTATCTCTACTTCTCTCTAAAACATCTCTATCACTTAATCTCTCTCTCTCTTTACTCTTGCTCTCCCAACACCTCCCTCTCTCCCTCTAAAAATTCTCTTTGTTTAAAACCTCTCTTTCTCTAAACCTTCTCTCCATGTTGCTCTCCCTAAAACTTTTCTTGCTCTCTCCAAAACTTCATTCTCTCCCTCTCTCCCTCTCTCTTTTTTCTTTTCCTCTCCCTCTCTGTCTCTCTCTCCCAAACTTCTCTTTCTCTCTCTTTCCCTCTTTCTCTCCCACTCTATCTCTTAACAACTTCACTTTCTTTCTCTCTGTCTGTCTCTCTCTCCATTGAGTCTCTCTCTTAAACTACTCTTTCTCTCTCTCCAAATCTTCTTTTTCTCTATCTTTGTCTCTCTTTCTTTCATTTTTTCTAAAGCTTCCCTCTCACTCTCTCCCTAAAACTTCTTTCTCTCTCTCATCAAATCTTCTCTTTCTCTCTCCTTATCTCTCTCTCTCTCACTTTCATTCTTTCTAAAGCTTCTCTCTCTAGCTCTCTCCATAAAATGTCTCTCTATCTCTCTCTTCCTCTCTATCACTCCCTCTAAAATTTCTCTCTCTCCCTCCTTTAAAACATCTCTCATATGCTCACTCTCTCTCTCTCTCTTAAACTTCTCTCATATGCTCTCTCTGTCTTTCCATCTCTCCCTCTTGCAGCCTCTCTCTAAAGCATCTCTTTCTTTGTCTCTCTCTCCAAATCTTCTCACTCTCTCTCTCTCATTCATTCTAAAGCTTCCCTTTCTCTCTAGCTCTCTCCCTAAAACTTCTTTCTCTCTCACTCTCCCAAAAACTTCCCTCTCTCTCTTTATTCTCCTTTAAAACATTTCTCATATGCTGTTTCTCTCTCACTCTCTGTCTCTCTCTTTATCTTCTCTCTCTCTCTCTCTCTCTCTTAAACTTCTTTCTCTCCCACTCTTTCACTCAAAAACTTCACTATCTCTCTCTATCTGTTTATCTCTCTCTCTCTAAAACTTCTCTCTCTGCCTCTCCTTTTATCTGCTCTCTCCTACTCTCCCTTTCTACCTCTCTACCAAAACTTCTCGTTCTCTCTCTGTCTCTCACTCTCTCCCCTAAACTTCTTTCTCTCCCACTTTCTCTCTACAACTTCACTTTCTCTCTCTAGCTCTCTCCTTAAAGCTTCTCTCTGACTCTCTCTCTCGCTCTCTCTAAAAAGTCTCTCTCTCTCACCTACCCTAAAGCTTTACTCAATGATTCTCTCTCTTCTCCTCTAAAACTTCTATCATATGCTCTCTCTCTCTCTCTCTCTCTCTCTCTCTCTCTCTCTCTCTCTCTTGTACTCTCTCTCTAAAACTCAATCTCTCCCTTGCAGTCTCTCCTTGCAAAACTTCTCTTTCTCTCTGTCTCCCTCTCAAACTTCTTTCACTCCTACTCTCTCTCAAAAACATCACAATATCCTTCCCTATCTTTCTCTCTCTCTTGTATCTCTATTTTGATCTCTCTCTGTCTCTCTCATAGCCTCCCTCTAAAACTTCTCTTTCTCTCTCTCCCTCTCTTCAAATTTTCTCCATCTCTTGATGATAAAATCATAGCGGATATGGCTAATTCAATTCAAATTCCAAGTGGTCTAGTTACAAGAGCTAGAGCTAAAAGGTTCAAGGAGGCTTTGAATGGATTGATGCAGAGTATTTGGGTTGAGGAGTGCTTGAGGCTTGTCCTCCTTCTTCGTATAACTCAGTTTCCAAGAAGTAGAACCTGAGTTTTGGGCTGCACGTGAGCTACCCTGTCCACCATATCTCCTATAGCTAACAACTGAATCCCGATCATCTTCCTCATCAAAACCAGCCCCATAATACTCTTCGTGTTCAACTCTTACTTCTCGTGGTTGAACTCTTTCCCTCCTATGCACATTCTGTATATTTTGTGGCTGTCTCATGCATTCATTCTCTACATTATCCAACCGTTCATGAACTTGCTCCATTTCCATTCTTAACACTCTTCTCATCTCTCCCATTAACACATCCATAAGTAACTTTAGATAAACCCTTCTTGACGAACTTGTGGGAATGCCTTTGCTTGTGTTGTCTAACATGTTTTTGTTGCAAAAAAAGTGTTAGAAAATAAAAGACCTCACAAACTATTTCCCTCACGTGTTTTTCACTCAAATACAATTCTCTCAACACTTGTTCTTTCACACAATAAATTTAGTTTTTTTCCTCTATTGCTCTTAGCACTCTTGCCTTTTTCCACTCATAATTTTCTCTTTTAGTTCTTTTCAAACTTATCCAAACAAGAACAAGAATTTCCAGTAACAATTCAATCACAATCTTATCAATGGTTCAAGAAAGAGTATGGAATCAAGAGAATCAATAAAAATCACTAAAAAGGGACTAAGAATACTAGAAAGGGGAGTTTTTGGCAGTCTTTGACTTGTTCATCTTTCTTTTTACTGAATACCACATTTTTTTTTCCTATTTTTTTTAGCAGCTTTTCTTTTCTTTCTTTTTTTTTTAGAAGCTTTTCTTTTCTTTTTTTTTTTTTTGAATATGTATAAACTGAAGTTGTAATCTAACAAAAGAAAACCAAGAATATTGGCTGCAAAACTAAAATTGGATAGGCAAAACCTGAGGCTAGAACCAATGCTCTGATACCAAAATGATGCGAACCCCACCAAGAATAATGAGACCTATCAACCAAATTGATTCCCAAGACCGTTCTATGATCAAATTATTGTAGGTTTTCACCTTGACCCATGTTTATAAGAAAACACAAACCTTGGTATGTGAAGATGTCACAAACGGGATGGTGAACTATTTGATAAGTCGGATGAATGCCCCAAGATCAATTTTCTAGATAAAAGTTGAGAGTTTTCTCTTTGGTTCTTTAAAGAACTTTCTAAACTGATCAAGAACTTGTTCTTGTGGTGTTCATCCAACTTATCAAATGGTTTACCATCCCGTTTGTGGCATCTCCATATACCAAGGTTCGTGTTTTCTTATAAACATTAGGTCAAGGTTTCCACCTACAATAATGTGATCGTAGAATGGTCTTGGGAATCAATTTCATTGATGGGTCTCATTATTCTTAGTGGGGTTCGCATCATTTCAATGATGATAAAAGCATGGCAGATGCAGTTGATCCAATTCAAATTCCAAGTGGTCCAGTTATAAACGCTAAAGTTAAAAGGTTCAAGGAGGCTTTGAGGAGTGCTTGAGGTCCTCCTTTGTATAATTCGGTTTCCAAGAAGTAGATCCTGAGTTTTGGGCTGCATGCGAGCTACCCAAATGCTCTGCATCAATCCATTGAAAGCCTCCTTTAACCTTTTAGCTCTAGCTCTTGTAACTGGACCACTTGGAATTTGAATTGGATCAGCTGTATCTGCCATGCTTTTATCATCATCTCTCTCTGTCACTCTCACTCTCTCTCTATCTTCTCTCTTGTGCTATACCTCTCTATCTCTCTCTCCAAAA
Organism: Dicorynia guianensis; assembly: GCA_037013595.1. Lineage (NCBI taxonomy): Eukaryota > Viridiplantae > Streptophyta > Magnoliopsida > Fabales > Fabaceae > Dicorynia > Dicorynia guianensis. The sequence goes on along the minus strand of JASUAB010000006.1, from coordinate 19,606,238 downwards.
CTTATTGTTCTCTCTCTCTCTTAAACTTCTTTCTCTATCACTCTATCTCTCAACAACTTCATTTTCGCTCTCTGTGTCTATATGTCTATCTCTCTTTCCCCCTCTCTCTTGTAATCTCTCTCTAAAACTTCTTTATCTCTCTCCTTCCCTCTAAATCTTCCCTGTCTCCCTCTCTGTCTCTCTTTCTTTCATTCTTTTTAAAGCTTCCCTCTCTTTCTTTTGCTCTCTCCCTAAAACTTTTCTCTTTCTCTCTCTCTCTCTCTCACTAACACTATCTTCTCCCTTTTTCTCTCCCTCTATGTCTCTCTCTCCAAAACTACTCTCTCTTTCTCTCCCTCTCACTCTCTCTTCAACATCTTTCTCTCCCAGTCTCTCTCTACAACTACACTTTCTCTCTTTGTCTGTCTATCTATCTATCTCTCTTGCTCTCTCTAATTCTTCTCTTTCTCCCTCTTTGTCTCTCTTTCTTTCATTCTTTCTAAAGCTTTCCTCTCTCTCTAGCTCTCTCCCTAAAACTTCTCTCTCTCTTTCTCTCTCACTTGCTCACCAACACTATCATCCCTCTTTTTCTCTCCCTTTCTGTCTCTCTCTCTCCAAAACTTCTCTCTCTCTCTCTCTCTCTCTCTCTTAAAACTTCTTTCTCTTGCACACTCTCTCTACAACTGCACTTTCTCTCTTTGTCTATCTCTCTCTCCCTCCGTGTCTCTCTTTCTTTTATTCTTTCTAAAGCTTCCCTCTCTCTAGCTCCCTCCCTAAAACTTCTCTTTCTCTCTCTCAGCTGCCCTATAGCTTCACTCTCTCTTGCTATCCCTAAGGCTTTACACACACTCTTTTTGTCTCCTCCTCAAAAACTTTTCTCATATGCTTTCTCTCTCTCTCTGAAACCTCTCTCATATGCTCTCTATTTCTCTCGCTTTGAAACTTCTCTCTCCCCCACTCTATCTTTGTCTCTCTTTCTCTCTAAAACTTTTCTGTCACTCGCTATCTCTAAAACTTTCTCTGTCTCTCTCTCTCTCACTCTTGCTCTCCCCAACACCTCCCTCTCTCTCTAAAAATTCTATCTTTGTTTAAAACTTCTTTTGCTTGATGATAAAAACATGGTGGATATGGTTGATCCAATTCAAATTCCAAGTGGTCCAGTTACAAGAGCTAGAGCTAAAAGGTTCAAGGAGGCTTTCAATGGATTGATGCAGAGCATTTGGGATGAGGAGCATTTTTGAGGCCCAAATGCTTAGACTCAAGTGCAGATCAAGGATGAATTTCGTTGGTCCAAGTAGTGGGGTAATTTCAGCCTTTTTTTCCAAAGGTCATACACTTGGAAGGATTACTTTCAGCCTTTTACTGAAGTCCATACACTTGGTAGGATTACTTTCAGCTCAAGCATGTGGAATTATTCAGCAATTATAGGCCACAATTAGCAAGATTCACATAGATTTAAGGGATTCTAGGAGATCAATTTTTTGGATAAAAATTGAGAGTTTTTCTCTTGGGTTCTTTTTCTTGTGGCATTCATCCAACTTATCAAATGGTTCACCATCTTGTTTGTGGCATCTCCACATACCAAGGTTCATGTTTTCTTACAAACATTGGATCAAGGTTTCCACCTACAAAAATCTGATTGTAGAACAGTCTTGGGAATCAATTTCATTAACGGGTCTCGTTATTCTTGGCAGGGTTTGCATCATTTTGGTATCAGAGCACCGATTCTAGCCTCAGGTTTTGCCTATCCAATTTTAGTTTTGCAACCAATATTCTTTGTTTTCTTTTGTTTAGATTCCAACTTCAGTTGATAAATATTCAAAACAAAAAGAATGAAAAGAAAAGCTGCAAAAAAAATGTGGTATTCAGCAAAAAGAAAGAAGAACAAGTCAGAAATTGCCAAAAACTCTCCTTTCTAGTATTCTTAACCACTTTTTACTAATTTTATTGATTCTCTTGATTCCATACTCTTCCTTGAACCATTGATAAGTTTTGATTGAATTGTTCCTGGAAAAAGTTCTAGTTTTTGTTTGAATAAGTTTGAAAAGAACTGAAAGAGAAAATTACGAGTGGAAAAAGGCAAGAGTGGTAAGAGAAATAGAGGGAAAAAGCCAAATTTGTTGTATGAAAACACGAGTGTTGAGAGATTTGTATTTAAGCAAAAAACACGTGAGGAAAATTATTTGTGAGGTCCTTTATTTTCTAACATTTTTTTGTAGCAAAAACATGTCAGACAGCAAGAGCAAAGGCATTCCCACAAGTTTGTTGGGAGGGGTTGATCCAAAGTTGCTCACTGATGCATTAATGGGAGAGATAAGAAGAGTATTAAAAACAAAAATGGAGCAAGTTCATGAACGGTTGGATAAGGTAGAGAATGAATGCATGAGGCAGCCACAAAATGCACAGAATGTGCATAGGAAGGAAAGAGTTCAACCAAGGGAAGTAAGGGTTGAAGATGAAGGGTATTATGGGGCTGGTTTTGATGAGGAAGATGATCAGGATTCAGTTGTTAACTATAGGAGATCTAGTGGATGGGGTAGAGAAGTTAGGAACCGAGAAGATAATAACTTAGGTAGTATTAAGATGAAGGTTCCGTTGTTTCAAGGTAGGTCTAATCCAAAAACCTATCTTGAATGGGAGAAGAAGATTGAGTTTATTTTTTATTGTCACAACTATTCCAAAGGGAAGAAGGTAAAATTTGTAGCCATTGAGTTCTCTGATTATGCTATTGTTTGGTGGGATCAATTGGTGCTAAATAGGAGGTAGAATCGAGAATGGCTGGTGGAAACTTAGGAGTAGATGAAGATGATATGAGAAAGAAGTTTGTTCCAAGTCATTACTACCATGAGTTATACTATAAGGAGATGGAGATTGCAATGATCCAAGCCAATGTTGAGGAAGATTGTGAAGCTACAATGGCTAGATTTTTGCATGGATTAAATCAGAAAATACAAGATAGAGTAGAGATGCACATCACGTGAAATTAGAGGATATGGTGCACATGGCTATCAAAGTGAAGCAACAACTCAAGAGAGGGCTAGCTCACATGCAGCCCAAAACTCAAGTTCTACTTCTTGGAAACTAGGTTATACAAGGAAGGAGGATAAGCCTCAAGCATTCCCAACAACCAAACACAAATCTGAGCATAAAACCGAGAACACTAACCATGTTTCTCAAGGTAAAATTGAATCACTTGTCATGACATCTGTGCGACACGGGCAAGGAAAAATTAAGTTTATTTACACAAATATCTTTAAAAGAAAGGGTGGATGAGATTATTTGTAAAATAGGGTTTAAGAAGGGGCTTAAAAGAAAATTGAGAGTCACCACCGATCTAAAATCTTGGTGAGATTAGACACCTTATAAAGAATGGTTTGCGTTTTATTTTTAAAATGGGTTCAGAGGTTGATTACATGTATGGAATGTGTTAGCACCCAACAATGTCCTTTTAGTACCATGTGAATTTTATGCCATTTATACTTGCAATAAGTTTTGTCCATGCTTCCTTATTAAAGAAGGTTGAATAGTGTGATTTTTGTATTGCAAATTTCTCAAAAAATAGATAAGCTCATCCTCTTCAGGTGAGAGCCCACTTTAAGTTCATGGGGATAAATGTGTTTACCTTTATTTCCCACGACATCCTTTAATAAAAGAAGAGAAAATATTAATTTTGGTAAGAAAATTGATTTTTGAAAATCCCAATAAGCTTTTTAAGAAATACAAATATAGACTCATTCCCATTCAAGTGGGAGTCTAATCAAGTTATAAGAAAAAATGCTTTCGCCTTTGTTTCTAGTAGCTTTTCCTAGGAACCTTAATTGGATAATTTTTTGCAAAAAGAGAATAAGATAAGCTATTCCTCTTCAGGTGAGACCAATACAAGTTATAAAAATAAATGCCTTCGCTTTTTTTTTTACAACTTCAAAATTTTTTTATTTTTTATTTTTATTTTTTCTTGCAAAGGGAATATGAGGCTCCAGCCATAAACAATGAGACAGAATCAAGAAGGGACAAGCTCCACATCATTGACATACCAAAGCACTATGTAACAAAGCATTTTAGTGTGTAGAAATTCCAAAAGAATCATGCAGGCCGAGTTTAATCAACTCAACGACTCAATTCAGTATGGTCACCCAAGTTTAATCAGCTCAGTATAGTCACACCTAATGACTCATGTTAAACCAAGGGCATCCTGTTTTCTCATCTAGACACAAACCAAAGGCGATAGAGTTCATCCAAGCAAACTAACTGGTCCATGCTAATAGGGCCTGATCACATTCATAAAAAATGCAAAACGGATGAGAAAGAAACAAAAGGGCAGAGGGGTGTACCCCTAATCTTCGATGTGAGATTCTATGGCACCTAAACCATGGTGCCCTGATGTTCCTTCCTTTGCTATTCAGTTGGTGTTCTACTCACTCCTTCAAGAAGCAAGATAGATTCTGATGTTAAGTTTCAAGGCTCCTCACCTTGTTCTCTGGTCTCTGTAGCTCATGCTCCTCTATTTTCTATTGAGTGGAGGGCCATCGATCATCCTTGGTGCTGTTGGATGTTGAAGAACTACACAGGGACGTTGTAATAGTCCCTTTGCTTTGTGAAGGCATGGCTTCACATCTCTAGATGCCCCCGTTACAAAGGATCACCTCTATGTGAGTACTCTGTTTTTTGGTTCTTTGGATAGGGGTTCTACAAGACTTGCTTGCTGCCAGATTTCTAAGTTGCTGAGGACACTCAAGCAGTAGCAAAACTCTCTATTTTTGTTGAAGATTCTCAACCAAAAGCAAGGACACTCTGATGGCAATGGGATTTCCCTCTAGAGAAGAGGCCTTGGCTAGTGAAGGATGTCTCCTTTTATAGCTAAAGTTAGTGCTGGATTGGTCCTTCCGTTCTCTACTCTATGTCACTGTCCTCCTATGGTATCCTTCGGCGCCCACCCTTTTTCATGCTGCATTTTGGCTGTTTCATTCCTTATGCAAGTGGCAGCTAACGGATGCTTAAAGAGTGACAGTGCAACTTGTGCAAGTTGGCCACCGCCCTTGTCACTTCAGCCTAGTTCCAGCAGGTGGCCAATGCCACCTGCATGTGTTGCACCATGTTGCAGCTGCTGCTCATCACATCATGGTTTACAACTCCTCCTTCTATTGCTGTGTTGCTGTCTGCAAGCTACCAATGCCTACCATGTTTGTTGCTGCTATTGTAGCCAGTGGAACTTAATGAGGGGTAGTGCTCTTCTGTTGCTACATTGTCATGCTGTTGTCTTGCAGCTAGTGTGTGCTGCAGCTACTATTGTGTTGTTGTCTCGCAACCGATGAACCATGAACCATTCAGCAGTAGCCATCATCCTCCATTCAGCAGTAGCCCTCAGGCTTGCTGCTGAAGATGTTGAATTTTAATGAAATAAAATAATATAAAATAGCAAAGGGGAGACAAATGCACATAGGTTTGCACTTTTTAATTTTCTTTTGCTTTTTATTTTTTATTGTCTATTTAACATAAAACAAGTAAATTTAATAATTAGTACTGCTTAATTTTTTTAACTTTTTCAAATAAAATTTAGAAATTCATGAAAAATAGCATTAATTTCATCAAACCAAACTGTAAAATCAGAATATTTTTCTAGCAAAGGGATTTTTTTCTATATTTTTTGGAAAAAAAAATGGATTGATAGAAATAATACAGTTAGATTTTTGAATTTTCATCAAAAATTTTTTAAACTAGTATCAAAAATTCTAAAATAATTTTATAAATTCACCTATATATTTTATTTCATTTTTCCAAAGGATATTTTCTTTTTTTTTTTTGTTCTATGTATTTGGGCAGGGATTTTATGCACCACACCCTATGAAGGGTGCACTACTTTTTAGCATTACACACTGTAATGCTACCAAGCTAGAGCCTTCAACCTAATTGGAGTGAGAGAGAGAGAGATTTCTCTCACCTATGAATATCAACCCAAAGCATCCGTGCAAAGACAATGCAAACCGCATGCATGCAAGCTAAAACCTCAGCCTGGACTTACTAAAGCCTTAACCATCTAATAATGCCAAGCATAATTCATGTTGATAGAAAATGAGGCGTACAAGGGGACCTTCAAGAAAGAAAGCAGGGATAAAAATGCACCTTTGTTCAAGCTTTAGGCTTCTCTTTGCACTCTTTCCTCTCTCACTTGATTCTTTCTTCTGTTTTCTCTCTTTCTCTCTTCTTCTTCTTTTTTTTTTCCAAGTTGTTGTATTCTCTCCCCCCTTGTCTTTACTCTCTCAGACTCTCTTCCTTTTTAAAGCCTCTACATTGGGACTCTCCCTCTTGCTCTCTCTTAGTTTCTTTCTGTTGCTCCTGTCTATGTCTTCTTTTCTTGGTCCTTCCTCTGCATGTCTCTTCCTCTTATTTTCTTTTTGTTTCGGATCCTTCTTCCTATTTTTTTTCATTTTGAGCTCCCTCTTGGCCATTCTCTATGTGCCTTCTCTTATTACCTTGGTCTCTCTTGTTTTGCTTATGCTCTCTCTCTTAGTTACTCTCTTTGTTTTTTCTTCTCTCCTTCTTTCTTTCTACTCACAAACTATTCTCTTATATCTCCTTGTTACCTCCTACCATGGCTCCTCTTATGCTCTCTGCTTCTCTTTGTTTTATGCTTCCTTATTTGCTTCCTTTTGTTTTTTTTGTTCACTGCTTTCTCTCGGGTCTCTTTTGCTTCCCCTTTTGTCTCTTTTTCCTGGTCTCTCCCCCATGTCTCTCTTGGTTGATTTTTTTCTTTGGTCTCTTCTCCTTGGTTGCTTCTCTTTATATCCTTTCTTTTGGGTGCATGAAGGTGAGAGCATGAGCTTAAAACAAAGGAGTTCTAAGATGAGCTCATGTGTGTGGATACTTATAAAGGAAAGCAGTAGGCCATGTTCTCTGCTTCCTCAAAAATTCCTTTTTTTTCTTTTGTTTTAATTCTTTTGAAATTTTTCTTTCATATTTTTAATTTTCTTTTTTTAATTTTGGTTTTTAAATTTTTGTTTAACCTATTCTGTATTTTTATTTCAATTTTAATTATTTGGTCAAACCATATTAGATGTCAACACTCATGATCTCTACAACTTCTCTTCTCTCTCTCTAAAAATTATTACTCTCTCTTTCTCTCTTTAAAACTTCTTCCTCTCTTTATCTCTCTCTCTCCACCATTCTCTCCCTTTCTAGAACTTTTCTCTCTCTCTCTCTCTCTCTCTCTCTCTCTCTCTCTCTCTCTCTCTCTCTCTTTCTTGTTATCTTTCTTTCTCTCACTCACCCTCTCTAAAACTTTCCTCTCTTCTCTCTCTGCCTCTAAAATTTCTTTCTCTCTTTCTCTCTCCCTCTTGCTCTCCCTCTCTCTCCCGCCACCACACTCTCTCTACCTCTCCTTTTCTCTCTCTCTTTCTGTAATAATTCTCTCTTTCTCCCTAAAACTTCTTTCTCTCTATCTTTCTTTCTGTCTCACAATCTCTCTCTCCCATTCTCTCACTTGCTCTCTTTCTCTCTCTAGAACTATACTCTCTCTAACTAAAATTTTTCTATCTCTCTCTTTCACTATATCTCTCTCTCCACAACACCCTCTCTCTCTTTCTCTCTCTCCCCTAATCATTCTTTCTCCCCCATCATTCTCCAAAACTTCCATTTCTCTTTTTGTTTTCTCTCTCTCTCTCCATCTATAAAACTTGGTTGCCACTCTCTTATTCACTCTCAAACTTTTCAAACTCTCTCTCTCTCTCTCGGGCTAACATGTCTCTTACTCTCTCCTCTTCTAAAACTTATGTTATTCTGTCTCTCTCTAAAACTTCGCTTTCTTTCTCTCTCCCTCTCTAAAACTTCTTTGTCACTCTATCTCTACTAAAACTTCTCTCTTTGCCACACTTTCTTCTCTCAAACCTCTCTTTCTTTTCCTCTCTCTCTCTAAAACTTCTCTTTTTCTCTCCCTTTCCCTCTCCTTATCTAAAACTTTTCTCTTACTCTCTCTCTCTCTCCCAAATATGTCTCTCTCTATCCAACTCTCTCTTTCTCCCCTTGTCCTTTAAAACTTCTCTTTCTCTCATGCTCTTTGCCACTCTCTCTCAAATCTCTCTTTCCCTCCCTTGCTCTCTCTCTCTCTCTCTCTCTAAGATTTCTTCTCTCTTGTTCTCTCAGTCTCAGCCTTTCTCTCCCTCTCAAAAACTTCTTTGTCTCTCTCTCTCAAACTTTTCTTCCTCTTACTCTCACTCACACTCCAAAACTTCTTTCTCGCTCTCTCTCTCTCTCTTCTAAAACTTCTCTCTCCCTTTCTAAAACTTCTCTTTCTCTCTTTCTTTTTCTTTCTCTAAAAGTTCTCTTTCTCTCTCTCACTCAGTCTCCCTAATTTCTTTCTCTCTTTCTCTAAAATTTCTCTCTCTTCTACACTCTCTAAAATTTATCTCTCTCTCTCTCCTCCTCTCTCAATCTTTAAAACTTCTCTCTCTCTCTCTCTCTCCAACATTTCAACCTCTATCTCTTTATCTGTCTCTGTCTCCCACTCTCCCTTATTCACTCTCTCTCTCACTCTTCTCATTCTATCTCTCTATAAAACTTCTCTCTTTTTATCTCTCAAACTTTTGTCTCTAACTAAAATTTCTTTCGCACTTTTCAGACACAAGAAAACTTCCCACACTCTCTCAAACATGTCTCTATCTCTCTCTTAAACTTCTCTCTCTCTTTCTCTCATTTTCTCTCTCCCTCCCCCAAATTTCTCTTTGTCTCTACCTCTCTCCCTCTCCTCATCTCTCTGTCACTATTTCTCTCTCTCCCCACACCCTCTCTTTCTTTCTTCCTCTCTCCCTCCCCAACACTCTCTCACTCTTCCTCTCCCTAACACACTTTCTCTCCCCCTCTCTCTCCCCTGTAATCATTCTTTCTTCCCATCTTTCTCCAAGACTTTCATTTCCCTCTTTCGCTCTCTCTCTCTAAAACAAGTCTACCTCTCTCTCATTCTCTCTCTAAAACTTCTCTCACTTTTTCTCTTTTGCTCTCTTTCTCTCTTTCTCACTTTTTCTCTCTCTCTTTTCCTCTTCCTCTAAAACTTCTCTCATTAGAGAGAGAAAGAGAGAAACTTTGGTGAGAAGAAGGAAATCCTTAGACAGAGAAGGAGAACAACTTTTGAGAGAGTGAGAGAGAGAAACTTTAAAGAGGGAAAGAGAGAAACCTTAAAGAGAGCAAGAGAGAAGCATTAGAGTGAGAGAGAGAGAAACTTTAGAGAAAGAGAGAGAGAGAAAGAAAGTTAGAAATAGAGAGATGAGAGAGAAAAAGTAAGAGAAGTTTTAGAGAGAGAACAACAGAGAGATAGACATGTTTCAAAGAGAGAGAGAGTGAAAGAGAGAAATTGAAGTTTTGGAGAAAGATAGGGGAGAAAGAATGATTAGAGGAGAGCAAAAGAGAGAGTAAGTGTATTAGGGAGAGTGAGAGAGAGTGTGTTGGGAAGCAAGAGAAGGAGATAGAGAGAGAGAGAGAGAGAGAGAGAATCTTTAGAGAGTGATGGATGGAAAATTTATAGAGAGAATTAGGGAAACATTGTAGAGGGAAAGAGCGAAACTTTATAGACAAAAAGATAGAAAGTTTGGAGAGAAAAAGAGAGAAACACTAAACAAAGAAGAAAGAAACATTGGAATTAGGAAGAGAGAAACTTGTGAGAAAGAGAGAGGGAGAAACTTTAGAGAAAGAAAGAAAGAAATTTTAGAAAAAGAAAGAGAAAAGCTTTCGAGAGAGAGAAACACGGGAACTTTAGAGAAAGAAAAAAGGAAACCTTTGATAGAGAAACACAGAAACTTTAGAAAAAGAAAGACAGAACCTTTAAAGTGAGGCAGATAGAAAATTTATAGAGAGAAATAGGGAAATGATATAAGGAGAAAGAGAGAAACTTTAGAGAGAGAAAGGTAGAAAGTTTAGAGAGAACAAGAGCAAAACTTTAGAGAAAGCAAGAGAGAAACATTAGAGTTAGACATAGAAAGACAGAAACCTTTGAGAGAGAAAGACAAAAACTTTAATGAGAGCAAGAGAGAAACTTTAGATAGAAAAAGAACGAAGTTTTTGAGAGAGAGAGAGAGGGAAACTTTAGGGAGAGAAATACAGAAGTTTTCAAACTCTTTCTCGCCAACATGTCTCTCTTTCTCTCTCACTCTCAAAAACTTATCTATCATTCTATCTCTTTCTAAAACTTCTTTTTCTCTCTCCCCCTCTCTAAAACTTCTCTATGATTCTGCCTTTTACTAAAACTTCTCTCTTTGCCATACTCTCCTTGTCAAACGTCTCTTTCTTTCTCTCCCTCTCTCTCTATAAAACTTTTCCTTTACTCTCTCTCTCTCTATCTCTTGCTCTCCCTTTCTTTCCATCCTCAACATGTCTCTCTCACTCTCCTCATCTAAAACTTTTTTATTACTTTGTCACTTCCTCTCTCTCTCTCCTCGTGCTCTAAAACTTCTCTCTCTCTCTGCTCATCCTCTAAAACTTCTCTTTCTCTCAAACCCTTTGCCACTCTCTCAAATCTCTCTTTCTCTCTGTCTCTATAAAATTTTTCTCTCTAGTGACTCTCAAACTTCTCTTTCTTTGTCATTCAATAAAATGTCCTTCACTCTCTCCACCATGTCTCTCTCTCTAAAACATCTCTTTGTTTCCCTCTCTTGATCATGTCTCTCTGTCTTTCTCTCATTCCCTTTCTCTCCAACTCTCTTTTTCTCTCTCTATATTTCTCTCTCTCACTCACTATATCTCTCTTTCTCCCCAACACCCTCTTTCTCTTTCTCTCTCTCCCTCTCGAAGACACTCTCTCTCCCCAACACACACATACTCTGTCTCTCTTCCTTTCTCTTTTTCTATCTCTTCCCTTAGTCATTCTTTCTCCCCATCATTCTCCATTCCATTTCTCTCTTTTGCTCTCTCACTCTCTCTATGTAAAACTTGTCTATCTCTCTCTCATTCTCTCTAAAACCTTTCAAACTCTCTCTTTAGCCAACATGTCTCTCTTTCTTTCTCACTCTCTCCTCCTCAAAACTTATTTGTCACTCTGTCTCTCTCTAAAACTTTTCTTTCTCTCTCTCTTCCCATCTCTAAAACTTCTTTGTCACTCTGTCTCTTACTAAAAGTTCTCTATTTGCCAGAGTCTCTCTGTTAAACCTCTCTTTCTTTCTCTCTTCCTCTCTCTAAAACTTTTCTTCTACTCTTGCTCTCTCTCTCTCTCTTTTTCTCTATCTCTCGCTCTCCCTTTCTCTCTCTCCCCAGCATGTCTCTCTCTCTCTCACTCCTCATCTAAAATTTTCTCTTACTCTATCTCTCCCTTTCCCTTTCTCTCTCTCTCTCCTCATCCTGTAAAACTTCCCTTTCTCACACACTCTTTGCCATGCTCTCTCAAACCTCTCTTTATCACTAAAACTTTTCTCTCTTGTGATCTCTAAAACTTCTCTTTTTCTCTCCCTACAACTTGTTGCTCTCTCTTCCTCTCTTTTTCTCAATCTCTCTCTCAGCCTTTCTCTTCCTCTCTATCTTTTGCTCTCTCTAAAACTTCTCTCTCTCTTTCTTGCTCTCACTCACCCTCTCTAAAACTTTCCTCTCTATCTCTCTCTTTGTCTCTAAAACTTCTTCTTGTCTTTCTCTCTCCCTCTTGCTCTCCCCCTCTCTCACCCAACATATTCTCTCTCCCTCTCCTTCTCCCTATCTCTCTTTCTGTAATAGTTCTCTCACATTCTCTCTAAAACTTCTCTCTCTATCTCTTTGTCTCTCTGACACACACTCTCTCCCACTCTCTTACCTCTCTCTTTCTCTCTGTAAAACTATATCTCAGTATCTCAAATATTTCTCTCACTCTTTCTCTCCTGTAATATCTCTCTCCCCCCAACACCCTCTCTCTCTCTCTCTCTCTCTCTCTCTCTCTCCCCCTAGTCATTCTTTCTCCCCCATCATTCTTCAAAACTTTCATTTCTCTCTTTTGCTTTCTCTCTTTCTATGCATCTATAAAACTTGTTTGCACCTCTCTTATTCTATCTAAAGTTTTCCAAACTCTCTCTCTCTCTTGCACCAACATGTCTCTCTTACTTTCTCCTCCTTTAAAACTTATGTCACTCTATCTCTCTCTAAAACTTCTCTTTCTCTCTCTCTTCCCCTCTCTAAAACTTCTTTGCCACTCTATCTCTCACTAAAACTTCTCTCTTTGCCACACTCTCTTTCTCTTGAACCTCTCTTTCTTTCTTTCCCTCTCTCTCTAAAACTTCTCTTTTGCTCTTTCTCTCTCTCTCTCTCTCTCTCTCTCTCTCTCTCTCTCTCTCTCTCTCTCTCTCTCTCTCTCTCCCCATTTTCATCTCTCCCTCTCTCTTTCTTCTCAACATGTCTCTCTCTATCTGTCTCTCTCTCCCCTTGTCCTTTAAAACTTCTCTTTCTGTCATACTCTCTGCCACACCCTCTCAAACCTCTCTTTCCCTCCCTCACTCTTTCTCTTTCTCTCTTAAACTTCTCTCTTTCTCATGATCTCTAAAACTTCTCTATCTCTCTTTCTCTCTCTAAAACTTCTTCTCTTTCTCTCTCTCTCACTCTCCCTCTCCAAACCTTTCCTCTCTATCTCTTTATATCTCTAAAATTTCTTTCTCTCTCCCTCTCCTTTTCTCTCTCTTTCTGTGACAGTTCTCTCTCACCCTTTTTAAAACTTCTTTCTCTCTTTCTACCTATCTCTCTCACATTCTATTACACTTTCCCACTCATTCTCTTTCTCTCTCTAAAACTATTCTCTCTCAAACTAAAATTTCTCTCTCTCTCTCTCTCTCTCTCTCGCTATATATCTCTCTCTCTAGTACCCTTTCTCTCTTTCTCTCTCTCTCTCTCTTAATCATTCTTTCTCCTTTATCATTCTTCAAAACTTCCATTTCTTTCATTCTCTCTCTCTCTCTCTCTATCTGTTAAACTTATTTGCCTCTCTCTCATTCTCTCTCAAGCTATTCAAACTCTACCCCTCTCTTTCTCTCTCACGCCAACATGTCTTTCTTTCTCTCTCACTCACTCCTACTTTAAAATATATCTATCACTCTAGAGCTTTACTTTCTCTCACACTCTCTCTAAAACTTCTCTTTCTACCATTCTCCCTCTCTCCAAAACTTGTCTTTTCCTCTTTCCCTCTCTTTCCCCCTAAAACTTCTCTCTCTCTCTCTCTCTCTTTCTCTCTCTCGTCCTCTGTAAACTTTCCTCTCTATTTCTCCCTCTCTTTCTGTAAAATTCTTTGCCTTTTTCTCCTTCTCTCTCTAAAACTTTTCTTTCTCTCTCTTACTCACTCTCAAAAACTTCTTTCTCTCTCTCTCTCTCTCTCAAACTTTTCTTCCTTTCACTCACTCACTCTCCAAAACTTCTTTCTCACTCTCTCTTTCTCTCTCTCTCCTCTAAAACTTCTCTCTCCCTTTCTACAACTTCTCTTTCTCTCTTTCTTTTCCTCTCTCTAAAACTTTTCTTTCTCTCTCTCACTCAACCTCCCAAATTTCTTTCTCTCTCTATAAAATTTCCCTCTCTCCCATACACTCTCTCTAAAATTTCTCTTTCTCTCTCTTCCCTGCTCTCTATCTCTAAAACTTCTTTTTCTCTCTCTCTCCAACATTTCTAACTCTCTATCTCTCTCTCTCCCACCTCTCTCCTTCTCTTTCTCTCACTCTTCTCATTCTATCTCCCTCTAAAACTTCTCTTTCTCTCTTTCTCTTATTCTCTCTCTCCCCTTAAATTTCTCTACCTCTGTCTCTCTCCCTCTCCCCAACACCCTCTATCTTTCTCCCTCTCTCCTCCCCAACACATCCACTCTCTCTCTTCCTCTCCCTAACACACTTACTCTTTCTCTCCTCTAATCATTCTTTCCCCCCATCTTTCTCCAAAACTTCCATTTCTCTCTTTTGCTCTCCCTCTAAAACATGTCTACCTCTTTCTCATTCTCTCTCTAAAACGTCTCTCACTTTTTCTCTTTGCTTTCTTTCTCTCTTTCTCACTCTCTTTCTCACACACTCTCTCTCTCTCTCTCTCTCTCTCTCTCTCTCTTCCTCCTTCCCTAAAACTTCTCTTATTGTAGACACCAAATTTCGTCCAAAATCCTAAACTAAGTTTTATTAGATTTTTAAACAAAATAAGCAATAAAAGACTATAAAAAAGGTAAATATAAGTAAAAGCTAAAAAAAAAGAGAAGAAAAAAGAAAGAAATGAAAATTTTAACTAATATAATGTTAGAGATAAAGCTGCTTAGGCTGCTTGTCTTGGTGGGTGCAGGTGCAGTGCTTAAGGAGTCTCGTGTGGTTCTGATCTTGCTCTATTAGTCTTGTCTTCAGTTTATTACTTAGGGACATTAGTGTAATTTAGTAATTGAGCCTTAGTCTATAAATTGTAATCTCAGCTACATCATTTGTAGATTAATTCATTTGAATCAGATTTACATTTCAGAACTTTCACATCTAGGAGTTCTGAGCTTTCTTTCTTTCTTCTTTCTTGCGTCTTCCTTCTAAGATTCTTGAGAACTTCAACATGGTATCAGAGCTTTGATCCAATGGGAGAGAATATGAATACGTTTTCTTTAGTATCTTTGAATGCTTCACTAGTTTCTTTTAGTCATTCTATTTCTGTGAAATTAGACAGCAATTCCTATCTACTCTAGAAACAGCAAGTTCTTGCAGCCATCAGAGGGCATGAACTAGAGAAATACATTAGTGGTGGTCAAGAAGTGCCATCCAGATTTGCAATAGATGAGCAAGGAAGAGTTCTTGGGATCTTGAGTCAGCAGTATGTTCTTTGGAAGAAGCAAGATCAGCTCTTGCTATCTTGGCTATTGTCAACAATGTCAGAAAACATTCTTACAAGAATGGTGGGATGTGAATACTCGTACCAGGTCTGGGAAAAGGTGGAAACTTTCTTTGCCTCTCATACAAAGGCAAAGATCAAGCAATTCAAGGCGCAGCTACAGACTATGAATAAGGGATCCATGACAGCCACTGATTATCTTTTAAAGATCAAGAATCTTGTTGATTCTTTGGCTTCAGTTGGACATGCAATTATAGAAAGTAACCATATAGAGGTAATTCTTGATGGGCTTTCCTCAGAATATGATGGTTTTGTTACATCCATTCTTTCTAGAACTGATCCGTATTCAGTAGAAGAGATTGAAGCATTATTGCTTGCACAAGAAAATAGAATTGAGAAGCATCATAAAGAAGTAGAAGCTATGACAGTGAATCTTGCTACACATCCTCAGAATTACAATGTGAACCGAAGTGGTTATCAAAGTTTCCTTGGTCAGTATGCAAATAGAGGAAGGTTTGGAGGTAGAGAAAATTTTTTCAGAGGCAAAGGAAGTTACAACAATGGGCGGTTTGCTGGTAGGAATGGAAGGTTTTCTGATAAAAGCAACATTCAATGTCAATTATGTGGGAGATATGGACATCAGTCCTGGAATTGTTATCACTGATTTGATGAAAGTTTTCAAGGACCAGCTCAAGTGCCAAGCCACTTCAGCAAGACAGCCAATGGCAGTGTTAGAAACACACCCTATGCAATGCTCACTTCTAACAGCAGCAGTAATGGCATTGATCAAGAATGGTATCTTGATTCTGGGGCCACTAATCATGTGACAGTGGATGCCTCTAACATTGTGTAGAAGACTCCATATAATGGAAAGGAGAAGGTGCACATTGGTAATGGCTCAGGTTTGTTCATTAAAAACATTGGTAATTCTCAGATTAAGTCTTGCTTTTCTAATCAAAATCTTTACCTAAACTCACTTCTTCATGTTCCAAATATTACCAAAAATCTTGTGAGTGTTTCTCAGTTTGCAAAAGACAATTATGTCTACTTTGAGTTCCATCCTGACTCTTGTTATGTTAAATCTCAGGATACTCATCAAATACTTTTGAAGGGGACTGTTAGAAAAGGCTTGTATGTCTTTGATCAATTTCATATTGAAAAGGAATCATATACCACTGCAAAAGTGTCAGCAACTCAGTCACCAAATGTTACTTCATGTATTGTACATAGTTCCCATACTTCTTCTTTGTTAAATTCTTGTTCTGAATTAGACAAATGGCATGTTAGATTGGGCCATGCTTCTGTATAAACTGTTAAGAGTGTACTCACTTCTTGTAATATCAGAATACCAAATAAAGAGCTTTCTTTTTGTTCATCTTGCTGTCTTAGTAAATTACATAAATTTCCTTTTGCCTCTTCTCAAACAGAATACTCAAAACCTCTTCAACTAATTCATTCTGATTTGTGGGGACCAGCACCTATGCTGTCAAAAGAGGGACACAGATATTACATGCATTTTGTAGATACCTTTACCCGTTACACATGGATTTACTTCCTCAAAAGCAAGTCTGATGCATTACAGACCTTTATTCATTTCAAGAAACAAGTAGAACTTCAAACCAACCACAAAATCCTTGCCTTACAAACTGATTGGGGAGGAGAATTTAGAGCTTTCACTGAATATTTGAAAGACCAAGGGATAGTTCATCGTGTTTCATGTCCTTATACACATGAACAAAATGGGCTTGCAGAAAGGAAACATAGGCATATAACTGAGACTGGACTAGCCTTGCTTCATCAATCATCTTTACCTAGTTCATTTTGGACTGAAACTTTTAGCACAGCTGTGTATCTCGTTAATAGACTACCCACACCAGTTTTAAATGGTTCTACTCCTTTTCAAACCTTATACAAAATCAAACCTGATTATTCTTCTCTTAAAGTCTTTGGGTGTGCAGCCTATCCTAACCTAAGGCCTTACAATAATCCCAAGTTTCAGTTCAAATCCATTGAGTGCACCTTTCTTGGTTATAGTCCAGCACACAAAGGATACAAGTGTCTGCATCCTAATGGGAAAACAATTATATCTAGAGATGTTATATTTGATGAAAGTAGTTTTTCATTCAAGAACAGCAAAGGTTCCTCACAGCATCACCTTCCAGTAATCAATCACATTTCGTTTCTCCTCCACCTTCAGCCATACCTCCTATTCTATCATTCTCTAATGCAAGACATACTCAGAATACCAATGCATTTGCTGAACAAACAAATAACTCATGTGCACTTGCTAATAATACCAATGTTATGGATTCTTTGCAACATGTTTCAGGTCCCTCTGCAGAATTTGAAGTTCCTCAACGTCTGTCTCAAAATGTCCACCCAATGGTGACTCGTAGCAAAGCAAGGGCACTCAACTCAAACAATCACTCAATGGTTACTAGTAGCAAAGCAAGAGGAACTGCACCAACAGTACTTACTGTCTCTAAAGAGCCTCAAACTGTTGAAGAAGCTCTTAATATACCAGAATGGAAGTGTGACATGGATCTTGAGTATGCAGCACTCATGAGCAACAAGACATGGAGTTTAGAAGCTTTACCCAAAGATAGGAGGCCTATAGGGTGCAAATGGGTGTTTAAAGTTATAGAAAATCCAGATAGCACTGTCAATAAATATAAAGCAAGATTAGTTGCCAAAGGGTATAATCAGGAGGCAAGAGTTGATTTTCATGAAGTTTTCAGTCCAGTAGTAAAACCAGTCACAATTCGGGTTCTTCTTACTTTGGCTTTATCAAAAGGGTGGAACATCCATCAAATAGATGTTAATAATGCCTTTTTAAATGGTGATTTGAATGAAGATGTATACATGCTGCAGCCTCCTGCATATGAATCAGCCGACTCATCTCAAGTTTTCAAGCTTCATAAGGCTCTCTATGGCCTTAAGCAAGCTCCTCGTGCATGGTTTCAAAAATTGTCTGAAGCTTTACTTGATCTTGGTTTTACCAAGGCAAAATGTGATTCTTCCTTGTTTCTTCAGGTCACTTCCCATCATTCTCTCTATGTTTTAGTCTATGTGGATGATATTTTGATTACTAGATCTTCACCAACTTTGATTCAGCACTTGATTGATCAACTGAATGCAAAGTTCTCATTAAAGGATCTTGGGAAACTTAAATACTTCTTAGGTATTGAAGTTACTTGCAGTTCTGCTGGTGCAATATACTTATCTCAGTCCAAATACATTAAGGATCTTCTCACTAAAGCTGGTATGCAAGGTGCGAAGTCTATGCCCTCTCCTATGGCCTCAACACCAAATATCTCAGCTAGTAGTGGTTCTCCTATTTCTGATCAAGCTGCATACAGATCTCTTGTGGGAGCATTACAATATATTACCATTACTAGACCAGAATTATCATATAGTGTGAACAAAGCTTGTCAGTTTATGCATTGCCCTACAGATGTACATTGGAAGTTGGTTAAACGAATACTGAGGTATCTAGCAGGCACCATATGTCATGCTCTAGTTCTCCAAAGATCATCTGCTCTTGAGCTCACTGCCTTTTGTGATGCTGATTGGGCATTAGACATTGATGATAGGCGCAGCACCTCAGGTTTTTGTGTTTATCTTGGCCCTAATCTCATTTCTTGGTCATCTAAAAAGCAAGCAACAGTGTCTAGATCAAGTACTGAAGTTGAATATAGGAGTCTTGCAAGTGCAGTGGCAGAATTGGCTTGGCTGCAGTCTTTACTCAAAGAACTCAGCATTCAACTACCAAAAGTTCCTAGAATATATTGTGACAATATGAGCACAGTTAGCTTGTCAGCAAATCCGGTCCTTCATTCAAAGACTAAGCATATTGAACTAGATCTTTATTTTGTTCGTGAAAAGGTCAACAATAAAGAAATTGAAGTCTATCATATTCCGTCCCTTGATCAAACAGCAGATATCCTCACCAAGGCAGTCTCAACTTCAAGGTTTCTTCAACTTAGAGACAAGCTCAGTGTCATTCCTCTTCCAAGTCATGCCACTGATCTTGAAGGGGGATGTTAGAGATAAGGCTGCTTAGGCTGCTTGTCTTGGTGGGTGCAGGTGCAGTGCTTAAGGAGTCTCGTGTGGTTCTGATCTTGCTCTATTAGTCTTGTCTTCAGTTTATTACTTAGGGACATTAGTGTAATTCAGTAATTGAGCCTTAGTCTATAAATTGTAATTTCAGCTACATCATTTGTAGATTAATTCATTTGAATCAGATTTACATTTCAGAACTTTCACATCTAGGAGTTCTGAGCTTTCTTTCTTTCTTCTTTCTTGCGTCTTCCTTCTAAGATTCTTGAGAACTTCAACATATAATAATGATAAAAATTATTAAAATAAAAAGTGCATGCAAAGGAGGAGTTTGGTTCCTTTGCAAAGAATGGACTCCCCCTCTCATGCTTATTTCCCTCCAAGCTGGCCTCCCTTTACAAGAGGCCATCTTTTTCTTTGAGGCCGATTCCCCTTAGGATCGAATAGATAGTGTTTCCATGAGTGGGCTGTAGCTCTCCATTGCCTTCATCAATTTTCGGCAACTGCTATGCCATAAAGAGGAGCATGGCCGAGTAGGAGGAGAAGACAGCCACTTGCATTGGTGATGGAATATGTGTCATCACTCTACAAGCTATGCTACCTGCCACAACAGCAAGGATAGCAGAGACAAGCTATGGCAACTTGTAGAATGGAGGCTGAGCCTTCACGCCACAATAAGACAATAGCAGCAAAGGACAATTAAAGTCCCTGAGCCATGCCTTACAAAAACAACAAGGTTGTCCCCTAGAATTATGGAAATTCCTCTGGAGAATTACCAATAACCAGTTATTTGTATGTAATTAATTTGTTTGACTCTAGCTTTTAGTGTTTTTGGGTGTTTATATTTTGTACCTCAGTAATTTTTTTTGGAAGTTTAGGATATATTTTCCCACACACATTGTCACTCTCATCGCATGTGGGAGGTAATGCATGATGTATGTAGATTTGTGGGAAAAGGCAGAAATTTCCTCTTGAAACTAGCCTCCACTTTCATCATGCCTAATGCTCTTGCTTGAAAGTGAAAAGATGCTAGTGATGGTGCTCATGCACTCTCTCTCTAACACTTCTCTCTTCCTCACTCTTTCTCTCTCTATGTCTCCCTCAAAAACTTCTGTCATATGCTATCTCTCTTTGAAACTTCTCTCATACACTCTTTCTCTAAAAATTCTCTCTCCCTCATTCTTTCTCTCTCTTTCTCTCTCTCTCTGTAGTTCTCTCTAAAACTTCTCTCTGACTTATTCTCTTTAAAATTTCTCTCTCTCTCTCTCTCTCTCTCTCTCTCTCTCTTGCATTCTCACTTTTCCCAACACCTCCCTCTCTCTCTAAAACTTCTCTCTTTCTTCAAAACTTCTCATGCTTTCTCTCTAAAACTTCTATCTCTCTCTTTCTCTTTGTCTAAAATTTGTCTCTCACTAACTTTCTCTCTCGCTCTCTCTAAAATTTCACTTTCTCTTTCTCTCTCCCAAAAACTGCACTCTCTCTTTAAAACATATTCTCTCTTTTACTCTCCCTCACTCTCTCTCTTTCTCTCTCTCTTTTTCTATATAAAAGTTCTTTGTTGACATGGAATTAACTACACTAATATTCATAAGTGAAAGTATGCACTACCAGATGTACTAGAGCAGTATTCCTAGGATGTCAAACCTATAGGGATTTGGGTAATAAAATTGTCTTAGGCTAAAATCTATTTGGAAAATTAGAAATATGTAACAAAAAGAATCTAAACTAAAAGTACAAAACTAAACTACCTAGTTGAAAAGATTGCAAGAATGTTCTTTTAGTGAATTAAGTCTACTTGTGCATCTAATTGCCTATATCAAGAGGCATCTTAAAGATTGCACCTACAGTTAGGGATATTCCTATCCTACTAATCTCTAGATGTATTCTACCTAATTGAACCTAGATTGGGGTTATCAATTCCTATAGTCTCTCGACTCTTTCTTAAATCTAATTAGGTGATCAAGATAATTAAATTCATTAAGTTTAGAGTAGAAAAGAAATCTTTAAGTGCAAGAATAGCAAGATCAATTCATTTGTTAACAATTCATGTTAGTTCTATTCATAATCCCATATAAAAATTTAACCACATGTTATCATAAAATTCAAATCAAGATTTAAATATATAAAAGTCATCATGTAATCAGATTCTTGAAAAGAATCAAAGGAATAAAGAAGAACAAGAATAGGAATAACATCATCTTTCATGAATCTGCTTATGATAACCTGGATGGACGACACAAGCATGTTTAATGAAAATGTGAAGATGGGTTGCAAATTGATTGTGTTGGAATTTGAATTCATTAGATATGCAAGAGTGACCAGCTTTTGGTGTTCAAAATTTTCTAAGCTTGAGTAATAATTATTGTTTGTTTCTTGTTTTGTCATGATTTAAGCTGGACATTTTGTTTTTATGCTTCACAAAATGGTTTATGGTTCATTCATATAATATATTGGCCAACTACCTTGCTAGTGACCACTAGCATGAACATTACTTTCAATTATCTCATCACATGTTGGATTGGCAATGGAGAAAGTGAAATGTAAGTTTGGGCTTGGATAGTGGTCTGCCGATATCATGTGTTTACAGCTTACAATTATGTTACATATTACACTACAATCGTTAGTCTTGAACTCTTGGCATAGATAGGGTTATTCAATAGTCTTTATGTTTGTATTCTATTGTAGACATTTGAAGATTTGGTTTGGACATATTGGAAGAGGAACTCTTCTCTTATAATTTTTTATGGCTGACTTGGATATTTATGTTTCAGCACATAATTCTACTTTAGCATTGGAAATATACTTTCCTTGAATTTTAAACCGATCTTTTAAGGTGCATTAAATGCTCAGTAAGCCTTGTATCTTGGTTTTTTTTAAACTTTTCTTTAGATTTTTTCAAGAACATAAATTGTTAATTGTGTGTATTGGACTTGGAAGATTTGATTGACCATAAAAAAGTATTATTTTCTAATTCTATATTATAGTTATCAAGTTTGTAATGTCATCTAGTACCCAATCTAGGATGTTGGGATAGAAGTGAAACTAGTCACATATGACACTTGCAGGAGGTTGATAGACTTCATGATTTATGGGAAAAGTAGTTTAAAGGCTACAGAGGCATCTTGAAGGTAATTATCCTCTTGTTAACTATTATATTTTATGCCATGTTTTTCTCCTAAAAATCTGATTTGTGTCACATAATGAAGTCTTATGATGTTTCAATCAACTTATAGATGTAGATAGGCATTCGAGTTGATGGCTGTGCAATCTTTTGGCAATGATGAAGGTTCTTTATAACTTCATTTTGTGCCATGTTTATTTTGAAGCCTAAATGCTGCATTTGACTTATCAATGTCAATTTTCTTTGCTAATGATTTTGTATTCATGACATTCTTGCATGCATTGTTCTTCTTAAGTTTCTTTTTTGCCACACAAAATTATATGTATCTTGTACACCTTGGATGTCCATTCATATTTTCTTTTTGTTTTGTCTACATAATTGTCCCATGTATATTTAATGCTAAAAAAATGATATTACAAAAATTCACTAGTCAAAAATTGATTTATGGAAATATTATGCTTAGTGAAAAGTTAGTTCCGAATAGAGTAATATTAGGCTTACACTATTATAACTACATATTTTGTACAAATGCTAATAAAACACTGGTATCAAATGGTGTAAAATTTTGAAATCCATAGAATACCGGTCTCAAATGGTGATTTATAGAAAATGTGTAAGAATAAATATGTAGCTCTAACATTTCCAAATATGAGGCATGGAAAGATTACATTTGGATCAGGTGATATTTGTCTGTATATATGCCTAACAAATTGAAATTAATACTTTGTGGTATTGAATTTTTGTGGTATTTGTTGTGCTTCCTTTGTTTTTGCTTTGTCTTTTGTTTATGTTTATACTGCTAACTCATTTTACATTTACTTGGCTTTATCTATGAATTAAAGTTATTTTTCTTTTCTGTTTTTGGTTAACTTGACCTATCCTAATCTTTCAAACAAAATTTTGCGTAATTTTCTTCATTTTATAATAATGATAGTGGTAGTAATAATAATATTATTCATCTTAATGTCTCTTAGGTTCAGTTTGCCATATGAAGAATGCATTGAATTTAACATGGGGGACTTTGGGATAATGTCACTCATATGTGTAAGAGATGTACGTCATGTAGTCATACAATTTATGCTGAGCTAATTAGTGATTTTGTATTACACATTTTTATTCTTGATTGATGTGCTTGCAAATTTTAATCACATTTTACCCTCTTTAACAGTTGATTAATCAAAATGTACTATCAAGGTACTTGTGTCCCTCTTGGAGCATTCTTTTCATGAATGAACCATAAGTATAATAGTGTAGGTTTTCTTTTATTTCTTTTTTTATATGATTCCTTTATAATGTGGGATGATTTTTTGTGCTCTATATAATAGTATTGTATTATATCTATCTATAGCTTGATAGGTTCTAGTAATATGTGATTTGTAACATTAATGTGCTTTACAATCTTAATTGAGGAGAAATTAAGGTTGGTTTCTTCCCATCTTCCATCAATGTAGTTGCAATGGTTCCTAATCATGATCATCCTTGCATCTTTCAATTATTTGTTTGGCTAAATATTATAAGTGTTCATATAATGTGTTTAAAAATACTACAGTTTGATGATAAATTATTTTCATTAAGTCATATTCTTTTTTTTCTTTTGTTTGATATCCTTGTCATTCATTTGAGACCTTGGTGCCTTATTCACTTGGATTGAATAAGAGGGTTTCTTGAGATGCCACTTCATGATTTCATTTTTTCGTTTACACCATGCTATCATCAAGTTAGACCCTATATAAACATCTGTATCAATATCAACAATGCTCCACTATACCTTGCTATTTTTTTTTTTTTATAGCTATGAAGTACTCTTAAATATAAGCAAATTCAATTGAATATGAAATTGTACATATGTTAGCTTTTAACTACTTTGAACAATAAATAATATATTTGATGTTCTTTCTTAGTGTTTGACTTTGTAATTGATTTTATCAGCTACTGCATTTTATAAAATATGATTCCAAATTTTTTAATGTAATTGCATTCTACTTCTATGACATATTTCTGTTTAGCAGGTTGTAGTGCTACAAGATATGCATAATGACATTTTAATTTCCAATCCATTTGCAGTGCAGTTGTATGTTTTATTCATCTAGAATGTGTATGTTTATATTGTTTTGCTATTCCCTTCATGTAGCTTATAGCTCTTTCAAATGTTTGCCTTATTCTAGGTTGGAATATTGAGTGCTCTATCCTCTATTGTTGGTATGGTTTTTGTTCCATGTTTACTAATTTTCTACTTGACAAGAATAATTCACAATGAACTTCATTTTAGATATAAATTTGCTGAATTCATGGTATACTTCTTTATGGATTCCTGTGAAGTAATTAAGATATTGAAATCTTTTGACTTTGGATATTATCTAATGTTTATGTGAAATTTGATTGTAATGAAAATATTATAAGCTAAAGCAAAATTAGAAAATATAAATATACAGAAGTACATTTTTCTGCTTGTGTGCCAAAGGTTGACCAAGTACATGAACTTGTAGTTTTGTTGAGTTGGGACCTAAATGCTGAAAAATATTCCACCCTATCACAATTAATTAATTCTGGGAATGCAACATTACAATTGTTTAGATTATCCATTCTCTTTTTGGCTTTTGGTTTCTTTTTCTATTATATTAGTCTCTATTGCAAATATATAGCTATTATTTAATGATTTTGATATATCTTAGCAGTAGTGAATAAATTTCAAATGGTAAAACTAAAAGACCAATTTAAATGGGTATCAATTAGAATTGCTTCTCTCATTGATTCTGCATTGCTTACAAGATGGTGTTTATTTATTTATCAAATCAATGCAGCATCAACATACTAAATGAGGACTGTATTATGGCTACTGCACTTCTCTAATATGGAGTTTCATCATGAAGCCTAGACCTGGTCATTGTATAGTAATATCCTTCTACATGTGTCCACATCTATGTCCACAGAAAATTTTACTACAGTCTCTTTAAAATGCCTTTTCTTTTCAAATGCCAAATATGATGAAGGTTGATTATAAATTGTTTTCTATTGAAGTCATATTGTTTTTGTGTTTCATATGCCACATCATTCATTTGAAACCTTTGTGCTTATTCACTTGAATTCAGTAAGTGGGATGCATGAAGCCCCCCTTATGATTTTGTTGTGCCATACTATCATCTAGTTATGACCCTATAATGTATCTTTATATGTATCAACAATGCCTCTCTACAGTTTGCAACTTTTTTCAAAGCTATGCAATGTCTTAAATGTTTGCAATTTCTATTGAATATGCACTTTTGTCCATCTGCCAGCTGTTTACTTACTTGAACAGCAAATAATATATTTAATGTCCTATAATTCTGGTTCTTTTTAAGTCTTTGAATTCTTAATGGATTATTTTGGAGCTGGATTTAAAAAAAAAATTATTTCAATTTTTTTTTTTTTGTAATTTCTTTCTATGTTTGCTATATATCTCTGTCTAGCAGGTTGAAGTGCTACTGGATAGGGCCAAGGCTATTTCAAAATCCTGTGTTGATGCTCCTTTTGTTATATATGTGGATTTGAATTCCACCACTTTGGTTATTCTTTCCATTTATCTTTCTTCTATCTTTTAATAAAATGTTGTTAGCCTGTCAGAGACTATTATGATATAAATATTCTTTATTTGTTTGAGTCCATTGCAAAACTACATCACCGAACAAAAAGGTGTACTCTTGTAGTTCTTTACTTTCTTCATGTTACATGTTTAGTGATTGACACAAGTTAAGCTAATAAAACAACACTTCAAGGAAGTTAATGTTGTTAAACAATGAAAAACCTTGTTAGACATGAAGTGTTAGAACGCATTGATATTTCTTGTATAGGTTTTGCCGGAGTTGAGTTGTAACTTGAATCAAGCTGAGTTGTGACGTTAGTTTTGGCTGAGCTAGCCAGGTTGTAGTAACAACCAACATAGTTTTGTAACCCTTGTTGCTTATCCTTGTTTGGTCTTTATACATTTAGAGTTGTCTTCACTTGTGAAGTGTTAGGATAACTATTTTCATACAATTTTATCTAGTTTTTGCTCCTCCTCAAAGCTTAAAACCTCAAATTACTAAATCCCTAACCCTCTCTAGGAACTTTATCCAAAACCCTAAAATTTTCCCTTGCTAATTGGACCATGGCTTTTCCCTTCCCCTTCCTTCGTGTGGCTTGGAGTGCCATGACTTTTAGATGGGACTACAACATTGAGTTGCATTTGGTATGAGGTTTGTGATCTAAGGTGTCACATTTGGAGATCTTTGGGCTTACAACTTGAGCTTGCTGCCAAATCAATCAACAAGACACAATCTTGTGGTTTGCTACTGTGTTGGGATGTGACTATGTGTGGGTAGCTCCAGTTGATTTCGTTTGGCTGTAATTTTATGCATTAGTGACCTGGGTGGCTGCAATTTGGTGTGATTGAGTGTAAAAATTGATTGGTCTAGAGTTGGGCAATCTGAAATTAGGCTAGGTTGTGCATTGGTTTGCTGCGTTAATGGTTGGAAACAATTTCTGGCCACATGGAACTACTATATTGGTGTGTGGGAGCTATCATCATGAAGACCATGTTTACTAATATTGAGAATGGATTGGCTGAACAATGTCAAGTTGAAAATGTGGCTAATGAAGAAAGTGGTGACTTCAAAGTGTTGATTAAGGATTATATCTAATGCCATACTTGAAAGGAAGAAAGAATAATGGATAGTGGAAGAGGACATTCTGGAGATACCTTAATGGAATTGATTTATGAGTCCATCCAATGGATGATCCTCCTTCTGGCAAAGTGGCAAAAAAATATCGGTGATGATTGATGAATTAAACAATCATTATTGGATGGAGAATCTTCAGGCAAATGATCTTCCAAGTCAATATTGTCTTCACATTATCTATGATTTTAGTGTTAGATATAATTTGGTCACCATTCCCATATAATTACTTTCTACCTTCGATTTTTTTCTAGTTTGGCTTTGTTCAAAGGGTGCATCCCTATGCCTGTAAACATATTTTCCACCTGATACAGTCATCACACAACAAGATAGTGTTATCCGATAGATAAGATGGTCATAAAAGGTTTAGTCTTGGCCTTTTGTTCCTACCACAATTTAAAGAATGCAAACTCTACCCTAATTTCAAGATGCCCAATTACAGAACATTCAAATCAAATGAAATCTCTCCTATCCAGTGTAAGCCACTCCAAATAGGTCCTTGCACATCAAAAATTGAAGCCACTTTGTTTCTTAATGACTTCCCCCACTAAATTGTGACTTGAATGCTTTAACTTACACAAGGAATTGCGACTTTGCCACTAAAAACGTTCATAATTGGATCAACCTTGCCTCAAACACAAGAAGCAGGTTGCAATTTGTTTGATGCAACTCTCAAGGTCCTTCTCAAGCTCCATTTGCAACTCTCTCTAGGTTGGACTCCATAGAAGATCGTGACTCTCTTGGCCACCAAAGGGAGGGATAGATGGGTCTTCAAGTTTGGTCAGAAGAAGAGAACAAAAAATGGTGGTTAGGGTTTTTTGGAAAATTAGGGGTTAAGTTTAGGTTCAATTTTGCAACCAGTTGCTTGCTTTGTCTATTAAAATTTGTTTATTTTACCAAACAACACTAATAAAGAACTATTTAAGATAATCTTTATGATGTTTTTGGTTGCCTTTGATGAAAAACACTTGTTTTATTATGATACCCATGACACAGTCATGTATAATTGAAATGTGAGGGTGGGTTTTAATAGATAGAATTTATTGGTTTTGTACATTGGTCTTTTACCCAAAACACACCCTAGGTAGGATTTTGAAGTGCATAAAGCTTAAACATTATATGATGAAAATGTTGTAAGACTTTATTGAAACAGCAAGGGAGTAGAGGGAATCGAGGTATAGGTTACTCTTTGATTATTTATTAGTTTTTTTTTGGGTCATTTTTTGCTGCTAATTAATTGTGTTGGAATCCAAATCATCAGATATGCAAGAGTGTCCAGCTTTTGGGGTTGAAAATTTCCAAGCTTGAGTAATAATTATTGTTTGCTTCCTATTTTATGTTGGTTTAACGGTGATATTTTGTTTCAGTGACACTATTTCCATATAATTTGGGATATACCATTTTTATATAACTATGCTGGAATTCTTGAATGGTGTAGGTGTCACATCATATGGTGTGGGACCCACACCATCCATGGGGTCCCACATAAAGTGAGGATGATGTATCCAAAATTATGTTTGAGTATAATTATCTATTTTGTTTTTATACTTCACAACACGGTTTATGATTCTTTCATATAATGCATTGGCTGACTACCTCATCACATGTTGAACTTGTAGTGGAGAAAGAGAAGCATAAGTTTTGATCTTGGATTGTGGTCCGCTAATATCATGTGGTAACAATTTATCATAATGTTACATATTACACTGCAATGCTTAGTTCTGACATAGAAGGTTTAGTTTCGCTTGTCCAAGAATGATATATTGGAAGAGAGACTCTTCTCTTAAAAATTTTTTATGGCTATTTAGATTTTAGAGTAAATTACATTAACTTCCCTTGAGATATTTGATTATGACACTCCACCCCATTCTTACTCAAATATGACACTCTACCCCATTTACTCAAATATTAATTAAAAAAATATACCTAATATTAATAAAATATTCATAAAAAGAATATTAAATCAATATTTTAGTCTAATTTTACTTAAAAATTATACTTTGACTTAGTTAACATTTTAAATAACTAATATTTTGATAAATTATATTTTTTTAATCAAATAAATATAATTATTTAATTAAAAAATACAGTTTATTAAGATACTAGTTATTTAAAATGATTAATTGAGTCAAAGTATAATTTTAAGTAAAACTAGAGTAAAATTTGATTTAATATTCTTTTTGTGAATATTTTATTAATATTTTGGTATATTCTTTTAATTCATATTTGAGTAAATAGGGTGGAGTGTTATATTTGAATAAGAATAGAATAGAGTGTCATAATCAAATACCTCAAGGGAGGTTAATATAATTTACTCTAGATTTTAATATTTTAGCACATATTCTACTTTAGTTTTGGAAATATACTTCACTTGAATTTTGAACCAATCTTTTAAGGTGCATTAAATGCTCAGTAGGTCTGCATCTCTAGAATTGTTTTTTTTTTAATTTTTATTTAAATTTTTAGAAAACATTAAAGGTTCATTGTGTGTTGACTTGGAAAATATGATTGACCATTGAAAGAGTATTACTTTCTAATTCAATATCATAGTTATTAGGCTAGTAATGTGACTTAGAGGGTCATCTAGGATACCTGGAATAGAGGGAGAGAAGTGGTTCCATATTAGAACTTCCAGAAGGTTGCTAGATTTCATGATTCAAATGAAAAGTCAAAGCTTAAAGGCTATAGTAGCATCTGGAACTTGTTGACTAATTATGTTTTATACCATGTTTTTCTCCCAAAAATCTAATTTCTGTCACATAATGAAGTCTAACAATGTTTTAGTGTACAAATAAATGTAGACAAGCATTCCAGTTGATGGTTGTGCAACCTTCTAGCAATTATGAAGGTTCTATATAGCTTCATTTTGTGCCATGTTTATTTTGAAGCCTAAATGCCAGTTTTGACTAATCAATGTTAATTTTCTTTGCTAATGACTTTGTAAACAACATTTCTACACACATTGTTCTTGTTTAAGCTCCTATTTTGTTACAAAAAATTATATGTATCTTTTGCATCTTGGAGGTCAATGTGTATGTCATTTCTATTTTGTATCCTTAATTTCCCCATATAACTTCAAAGCTAAAATGATATTGTCAAAATTCTCGAGTCTAATATGAAATGATGTTTGTAAATTTGATGCATAGAGAAAAGTCTTGTTCCAAATGAGAGGCATGGAAATAAATTGTTTGGAATCGGTAATGTCTATCAATGGTACATATGCCTGGAAAATTGAAAATAATACTTGTGGCATTAAATTTTTGTGGTATTTGTTGTGGGTCTTTTTTTTTCTATATTGTCTTTCAATTACGTTTGTACCACTAGCCCATTTTGTATTTATTTGGCAATATCTATGCATAATGTTATTCTTTTTTCAGTTTTTGGTTGACTTGACCTTATCTAATGCTACTAGACAACATTTCGTGTTCAATGTTCTTCATTTCATATTAATGATAATAATAAGAATATTAATAATAACAATATAATTGTTCTCCATGTCTCTTAGGTCTGATTTGATATATGAAGAATGTGTTGAAGTTAATAAGCATGGATGTTGGTATAATGTTACTTAGATGTGTACTAGAGGTACGTCATGTAGTTATACAATTTCTTTTGAACTAAATAATAATTTTGGGTTACTAATATTTGTTGTCCTTGATTTGTGCACTTGCATATTTTGATCATATCTTACCCTACTGAGCAATTGATTAATCAAAATGTACCACCAAGGTACTTGTGCCTCTTTTGATACACTCTTCTCATGAATGAGGCATTGATATACATTATAGGTTTTATTTTTATTTTTTGTTTTATCATTCCTTTATAATGTGGAATGATTTTTTATGCTTTTATATTGCATGTACCTACATCTTGACAAGTTCTAGTAATCTATGATTTGTAACATTCATGTGGTTTACAATTCTAAATGAAGAGAAATTAAGGTTGGTCATGTATGCATTGTCTTTCTTCAGGGCTCTGCTTATTTCTTCAACATTTAATTCCATGAGATTTTTGCAATGCTATATCCATTAGCATTTGGTTTTACAATGGAGCAATATAATGAGTAACAAATTTAGTAGATTGTTATCTTTGAAGCTTTATTATTTTACTACATTGTATAATGTTAGCTTGTTTTGAAGATGCCCTTTGTGAATCTAAAAATAATCTATTTTGGACGTATACCTATTTAATGTTGCTTAAATATTTCTTACATTGATGGCTATTGACATCCCCTAATGCATTATCAAATGACACCAAATTTTCTTTTGTTATTGATTTTGTCGTCGTTTTACCTAGATATAGTTGCAACCATTCACAATTTTGATCATCCATCCTTCTATTCATTATTTTGGGTTAAATATTTTAAGTGTTTGCATAAGGTGATTTAAGATGATGCAGTTTGATGATAAATTGTTCTATTTTGAAAAAGTCATTAGTCTCCCAAAAAAAGTCATTTTATTCCTTTTCTTTTTTTCTTTTTTTGCGTTCCATATTCCAATCATTCATTTAAACTGTTAGTGCCTATTCACTTGAGTAAGAGCATTGCTTGATATACCGCCTTATGTTTTTTTTTTTTATCATACTATCACCTAGTTAAGACCCTATATAAGTATATTTATAAAAATCAACATTGCCCTCCTACAGTTTGCTATTTTGTTAAAGCAATTAAGTAGTCTTAAATGTAAGCAAGTTCAATTGAATTTGAATTTTGCCCTTCTGCTTGCTCATTACTTCTTTGATTTCTTTAAATTCTAATTTAGGGTTTTCATTAGTTTTGTTTGTCTTTTCTTTGATTTCTTTAAATTCTTGTTGCTGTCTTTAATTTTGGTTGGCATCTTTATTATCCTGAAACAAAAGAGTTCTTGCTTTTTAATCTTGAATAGGCCTAGTTTAGATACTTAATTATAACTAGTTATTTCTTTTAGTTGGCGCCATTAAAGTTCCTTTTTGCTAACTTTGATTCTTTTCTTTTGAAGGTGATTTTGGGACTTCAAGTTTCTAGATTACAAGCTGCATAGAAGCAATTGGAACTGGGTCTTTTTTTTTAAAAAAAAAATTTACCTTAATTTCGTTTCCTTTTTATATTTATTTTTTATTTTACTTTAATTCCCTTTTTTGGGTTGTAAAACCTAATTTTGAATTGTTCTTTTCCTTTTCCCATTAGATTTTTTAATTTTCATTTACTGTTCTTTAAATATTTCTTATTAGTATCTTTATTCTAGAAAACTAAAAAAAATATAGCAGATTTTAGGGTACATGACTTATTGCTTTCTTGTTGTTGCTCTTTCTCTCTCTCCCTCCCAACATCTCTCTCTCTTTGGAACATGTCTCTCTTTGCATCTCTCTCCAAGAAGTTTCTCTCTCTACCCCCAACACTTTCTCTCCCTTTCTCACTCTCTAATTCTCTCTTCCTCTATTTCTCTCTCTCTCCCCCCAATATAAACTCTCTCTAAAATACACACACTTTCTCTAAAACTTCTTTCTCTATCTCTCCCTTTCTCTCTCTCTCTCCCTCCCCCCAACACACTCTCCCCCTTTATCTCTCTCTCACTCACACTCTTTCTCTCTCTAAAACATTTCTTTCTCTCTACCTCTCTTGCTAAAACTTCTCTCACTCTCTCTGAAACTTTTGTCTCCCTCTTTATCTAAAACTTTTCTCTCTTTCTCTCTCAAATTACTGTCTCTTTCCCTCCCTACCAAACTTTCCCCTCTTTTTCTCCCTCTAACTTTCTCATTTTGGTTCTTTCTCTCTCTATTTCCATGTCCCTCTCCCTCTCTCTCTAACTCACACACTCTCTCTAAAACTTCTCTCTCTCTCTTTGCTAAAACTTCTATAACTCTCCCTCATTATAACTTCTCTCTCTTTCTCTGTAACACTTCTCTTTCTCTCCCTCTCTATGTCTAAAATTTCTCTTTCACTCTCACTCTCTCTCTATCTCTCTCTAAAACTTTTGTCTCTCTTCATCTCTCTCTCCATCTAGAACTTCTCTTTCTCTCTCTCTCTCTCTCTCTCTATGTCCCCCCAACATGTTCTTTGGGGCTCCAAAATTCACTCTCTCTTTCTTTCTCTAACATCTCTCTCTCTCCTTCTCTTTCTCCCTCCAACATCTCTCTGTGTCTTTGGAACATGTCTCTCTTACTGTCTCTCTCCCCCTTTCTCACTCTAACTCTGTTTCCCTCTCTCTCTCCCCAAACACACACACTTACTCTCTCTCTTCCCTCAACATGTCTCTCTCTCTCTCTCTCTCTCTAAAATATACACACTCACTCTCCAAACCTTATTTCTCTATCTCTCCCTTCCTCTCTTTAAAACTTCTCTCTTTGTCTTTGTCTTTCTCTTTCTATCTTCCCCTCTCCCCTACACACTCTCTCCCTTCCTCACTGTCTTGCTCTCTCTCTCTTTCTCTCTCCTACTCCCTCCCTCCCTCTCCCCAACACACTCTCTTTTTCTCATTTACTCACTTTCTCTCTCTAAAGCTACTTTCTCTCCAAAACTCCTCTCACACACTTTCTGTCTCTTTTCAGAACTTCTCTCTCTCTCTCTCTTTCTCCTTCTCTCTCTGTGTGTCTCTAAAACTTCTCCCCCTCTCTTGCTGAAACCTCTCTTTCTATATCTAAAACTTCTCTTTTCCTCTCTCATTTTTTCTCTCATTTACTTAGATTCTCTCTCTAAAACTATCCTCTCTGCTTAAAACTTCTCTATATCTCCCCCAAAATTCCTCTCACTCTTTTTCTCTTGCTCAAATCAAGTTCTCTTTCTCTTTTTCTTTAAAACTTCTCTCTCTATCTAAATCTTCTCTTTCTCTCTCTCCCCCTCTCC
Source organism: Dicorynia guianensis (assembly GCA_037013595.1). Lineage (NCBI taxonomy): Eukaryota > Viridiplantae > Streptophyta > Magnoliopsida > Fabales > Fabaceae > Dicorynia > Dicorynia guianensis. The sequence goes on along the minus strand of JASUAB010000006.1, from coordinate 19,572,808 downwards.
CTCTTTTTAAAAGTTCTCTTGCTCTCTCTTTCTCTCACCTTATGTCTCTATCTCTCTCTCCAAAACTTCTATCTCATTCTCTCTCTCCCTTTGTCTCTTTGTCTAAAATTTCTCTCTCACTCTCTCTCTCATTCCCTCTAAAACTTCTCTCCCTTTCTCTGTTACCTCATTACCTCTTTCTCTAAAACTACTCTTCTCTTCTCTCTCTCTCCCCCATTACTTTGAAAGTTCTCTCTCTCACTTACTCTCTCTTTATCTCTCTCTATGTCTGCTTGTCTCACTATCTCTCCAAAGTTTCCCTTTTTATCTCTATATCTCTATCTCACTCTCGGTCTATCTAAATTTCTCTCTCACACACTCTCTAAAACTTCTCCCCTTCTCTCTCTCTCCCTAACATGTCTCTTTCTCTCTCTAAAACTTTTCATTCTTTTTCTTGTAAAAGTTCTCACTCTCTCTCTAAAAGTTCCCTTTTTCTCTTTTCCTCTCTCTCTCCCAAAAACATTTCTTACTCTCTCTCCAAAACTTGTCTTTCTCTCTTTCTCTCTCCCTCTAAAACCTTCTTCTCTTTGTCTCTCTCCCCCACTCTAAAACCTCTCTCTCTGTCTCTCCCTCTTTCTCTTGCTCTATTTCTATCTCTCTCTCTCTGTTTATCTCTTTGTTTCTCTTCCTCTTCCTCTTCACTCTCTTTCTCTCTCTCTAAAATTACTCTCCCACTCTCTTTAAATCTTCTCTCTCTTTTTCTCTCTCCCCCTCTCTCTCACTAAAATTGCTCTCTCTTTGTCTCTCTCTCTCTCTCTCTCTCAATCTGTTTCTCTCTTTAAACAACTCTCTCTCTTTCAAACTTCAGACAAAGAGAGATGCTTTCTCTTAAACCTCTCTCTCTCTCACAGTTTCTCTTATTTGTTCTAAAAGTTTGCACTCTATCTTTCCCTCTCTCTCCCTCCCTCTTGCTTACTCTTGCTTAAACTTCTCTCTCTCTATGCTTGTCTCTCATTCTTGTTCTCTCTCAAAAACTTCTATCTCTCTCTCTCTCTTCCTCTTTCTTTCTCACTCTCTTTGAAACTTCTCTCATTGTGTCTGTCTCTCATTCTCGTTCTCTCTCTCTCTTTGTCTTGCTATCTCTCTCTGAAACTTCTCTATCTGTCACACTCTCTCTAAAACTTCCCTTTTCTATCTTTCTCTGTGTCTTTGAAACTTCTCTGTCTCTTGTTCTCTCTTAATTCTCTCTAAAACTTCTTTCTCTTGCTCTCTTTAAAACTTTTCTCACTTCTTTCTCTCTCTTTCCCCACCCCTTTTTGTCCCCCTCTCTCTAAAAGTTTTCTCTCACTTTGAAATTGTACTCTTTCTTGATTTTGCTGAAACATCTCTGTCTGTCTCTCTCTCTCTCTTCCTCACGCTCTCTTTAAAATTTCTTTCTCTCTCTTCTCTCTCTATCTCTCTTTATCGCTCTTTCTCCTTCTCTTGCTTTCTCTAAAACTTTTCTCTCTCTTTTAGTCGCTTTGAAAATTTGCTCACTATCTCTCTCTCTTTTAGTCGCTTTGAAAATTTGCTCACTATCTCTCTCTCTTTTAGTCACTCTAAAAGTTCACTCTCTATCTCTCTCACTCTCTCTCCTTCTCTCTCTGAAACCTCTCTCCCTCTCCTTCTCTCTCTCTCTTAATCTCTCTAAAACTTGTCTCTCTCACTTTGTCTTCCTGATGTGAGCACAAGCATGGATGGCAAGAGAAGAGGAGCAGTGGATGAGCTAACATTACCTCAAGGACCAATTACAAGATTGAGGGCCAAAAAGTTCAAGGAATCACTTCAAACTTATATGGGCAGAATGTTAGAAGGAATGGAAGCTCATGCAATGAAGGCCAATGGAGCTTCACCTAATTAAATTGGGCTGAATTTGCAAAATTGGTCAAATCTATGTTTAATTCATATTCCAAGTTAATAGATTAGTTTTTGGGCAGTTTACTACTTGCAATTTCATTTGGGCTCGTATTTCTTATTGGGAGGCCCAAGTTTAAGGCCTAACCTAATAGTCTAGGTTATTGAACTTGTGGGGGTATAAATACCCTAGTGTATGGACGAGTTTCAGCAAAATGAATGAAAAACAGAATTGTTTTTGGAGTTTTATACTCTTGTTCTAGGCTGGGCTTGAATCTCTATTGCATCAAGAATTGAACTTCATCAAGGTAACTACATCTTAGTGAACTTCTGTTCTTGATTCCTCAATCAACCGATTATTTACATTTCCATTTGCATCAGTCATTTGGGGGTTCAATAGGTTGGGAGTTCTCCATCTATTCTTGTTCTCTATCAATTTGTGCATTTGGGATTTCTGGATCATAAATATCCATGGGGTTCGGCATCATTTGGTATCAGAGCTAGATTAGGATGAATTCTCATTTATCCTAGATTATAGTTTGCTGTTTTCTTCTTTTCTGCTCTGCCTTTTATCAATTAGAACCAGATCTAGGTATAAAAGTGCATGTTGCAGCTGGCTTGATTGTTTGGGATTTGATTTTGATCTTTTTTTCGTTCATATTTTAGTGTTATTTGCTGTTTATCCTATATTTATAAAAAAAAAAAGTTGGGACGCTGCTTAAAAGAAAAAAAAAAGAAAAGGAACAAAATTGAAAAGAGTTGCGGCTAAAAGAAGAAAAGCACCACAGAATTGTCTAATTAGGTTGGCAGCAAGTCCTTTGAACCTGTACACCTTTTTGGGCAGAATTCAGGGTATGATTGAATTCAAGTCTGAACACACTTTGGGTTTTGGAGATTAATTAGCAAAGTCAAAGAAGTATATGCATAATTTGTGGGATTAGCATCATTCTAGGAAACCTACTTAATTTCTTTCCTTTTTGTCTTTATGTCTTTTTTCGTCCAAATTGATCTTTCCATTAAGGAAACATCAATTTTTGCATTTATGCATTAATTTCGTCTTTTTCCTTCAAATCTCAGTTGCTATTTTTGGTTACTCCTGCTTTTGCTTCCATATACATAATTAACAATTTGATTCTTGTTAATTGGAGATTAGTATTTTGGGCAGCAAACTCTTCATATCTTGCATGCTCATTTTAGTTTATTCTGGTATATTTGCTTCTAGTTTTGTACCTGTCTTCCTTGTTAAGTGTTTTTCATTACCATCCTAGTATTAATTTGCTGTTTGTGAGTATTTTGGTTTGAGGATTAATTCTGAAGTGCAATTGAGAACAACAAGCTTGAGTGGTAAAAGGCTTGAGTGTGTGAGCTTAAAGAGGGCAAAAGCCAACAATTGTGTGAAACACGAGTGGAGTGCCATCTTTTGAGTGAAACATGTGAGGGAGTGTATTGTGAGGCTGTTTTACTAACATTTCTTGTAGGTTCATAAAATGAGTAATCCTTCAACAAGGAGGGAGGGTAAAGAGCCCTCAGATGAAGAAGTTAACATGACTCCAGACATGAAATTGATATATAGAGCCTTTACTAGTCAATTTCAAAAGTTGAATAGTAGGTTAGATGAGTTAGAAGAATGGAAGACAGAGTTGTCAGAAAGCTTCCCAGGAAATGGTAGGCAAACTAATGATAGGAATAGGCATCAAAATGAGTTTGATCAGGGGCTGTTTGAAGATGAATTTGAAGAGAGGAGTTCAGCTCGAAATAGAAGGGGTGAAATAAGAATAGACAATAGGAGGGATAGTAATCTAAATGCTATCAAGATGCATATACCTCCATTTAAGGGTAGAAATGATGCTGAAGTGTACTTGGAGTGGGAGAGAAAAATGGATTTGATATTTGCTTGCCACAACTATTCCGAAGAGAAGAAGGTGAGGTTGGCTGCAGTAGAAGATTACCACAAGGAGATGGAGATGCTCTTGATTAAAGCTAACGTTGAGGAGGATAGGGATGTGACAATGGCTAGGTTTATAGGAGGTCTGAACAAGGAGATAGCTGATGTAGTGGAGTTACATTACTACGTTGAGATGGAGGACCTAGTTAACATGGCCATGAAGGTGGAGAGACAACAAAAACAAAGGGGAGCAGCCAAGTCATTTTTGAATTCTAGCAGCAAATGGAGTTCAAAATGGAACAAATATGATGAGAAGAAGAAGGAGAAAGCCATTGATTCCAAGGAAAAGGGGCTGGATGCAAACAAAAACAAGGAGAAGAGTACTTCAACTCAAAAGGGTACTTCTGATTCCTTCTCAAAAACCTCTAAACATAGAGATATAAAATGTTTTAAGTGTCAAGGTCGTGGTCATTATGCATCTAATTGTCCTAATAGAAAGACCATGTACATTAAAGGTGATGAGATTGTTTCTGAATCTGAAAATGATTATGATGGGAATGGTAGTGAGAGTAGCATGCCATCTTTAGCGGATTGTTCTGATGTTGAATATGCTGCTCATGGTGAATCTCTTGTTGCTAGGCATGCATTGAATCTAAATGTTAAAGAAGAAAGCTTAGAACAAAGAGAAAATATATTTCACACTAGATGTTTAGTTGGTGGTAAAGTTTGTAGCATGATTATTGATGGGGGTAGTTGTGCTAATGTGGCTAGCACCACTTTGGTGGATAAATTGGGGCTGAAATGTATTAAATACCCTACTCCTTATAAGCTACAATGGTTGAATGATAGTGGAGAAGTGAAAGTTACTAGGCAAGTTGTGGTAGCTTTTACTATTGGGAAGTACAGTGATGAAGCTGTGTGTGATGTAGTACCCACGCATGCTAGTCATTTATTGTTGGGGAGACCTTGGCAATTTGATTAGACGTGTGATGCATGATGGGTATAGAAATAGATATTCCTTTCAGCATGATGGCAAGAAAATCACTCTGGCACCTTTATCACCTAAAGAAGCTTACCTTGATCAAGTTAAGCTTCAACAATTAGCTTATGGGAGTTTAGGTAGTGAGGTGAAAAAGAATAGTGAGAGAAAAGAGGCCATGAGAGAAAAGAATAAAAAAAAAGGCCCAATGTTAAGTGACTACACAAGTGAGGAAAAGAAAGTAAGATGTGCAGAAGAGAATAAGTTAGTGAGTAATAAAAAGAAAAAGAGTGAACAGAAAGGAAAAGAGAGAAGTGAAGCAGTTAAGAAACAACCATGTTTCTATGCAAAAGAGAAAGATTTAAAGAGTGCATACTTGTTGGAATTTTCAAGAACTTCAGAAGAAAGAAAGAAACAAAGAAAGCTTAGAACTTCTAAATGTGAAAGCTCTGAAAGAAATTGTGATTCAATCAATTATTCTACAAATGATGTAGCTGAGATTACAATTTATAGGCTAGGACTCAATTACTGAATTACACTAATGTCCCTAACTAATAAACTGAAACCAAGACTAATAGATTGCTATCAGCACCAGAACCACGTGACTCCCTAACATATGCTGAACTGCACCCTTTTCTCTAACATCCCCCCTCAAGATCAGTGGCATGACTTGGAAGAGGAATGACACTGAGCTTGTCTCTAAGTTGAAAGAGCCTTGAAGTTGAGACTGCCTTGGTGAAGATATCTGCTATTCGATCAAGGGATGGAATATGATAGACTTCAATTTCTTTATTGTTGACCTTTTCACGAACAAAATAAAGATCTAGTTCAATATGTTTAGTCTTTGAATGAAGGATCGGATTTGCTGATAAGCTGACTGTGCTCATATTGTCACAGCATATTCTAGGAACTTTTGGTAATTGAATGCTAAGTTCTCTTAGTAAAGACTGCAGCCAAGCCAATTCTGCCACTGTACTTGCAAGACTTCTATATTCTGCCTCAGTACTTGATCTAGACACTGTTGCTTACTTTTTAGATGACCAAGAAATGAGATAAAGATAAACACAAAAACCTGAGGTACTATGCCTATCATCAATGTCTGATTCCCAATCAGCATCACAAAAGGCAGTGAGCTTAGGAGCAGATGATCTTTGGAGAACTAGAGCATGACATATGGTGCCTACTAGATACCTCAGTATTCGTTTAACCAACTTCCAATGTACATCTGTAGGGCAGTGCATAAATTGACAAGCTTTGTTTACACTATATGATAATTCTGGTCTAGTAATGGTAATATATTGTAATGCTCCTACAAGTGATCTATATGCAGCTTGATCAGAAATAGGAGAACCACTACTAGCTGAGATATTTGGTGTTGAGGCCATAGGAGAGGGAATAGACTTGGCACCTTGCATACCAGCTCTAGTAAGAAGATCCTTAATGTATTTTGACTGAGATAGGTATATTGCACCAGCAGAACTGTAAGTAACTTCAATACCTAAGAAGTATTTAAGTTTCCCAAGATCCTTTAATGAAAACTTTGCATTCAGTTGATCAATCAAGTTCTGAATCAAAGTTGGTGAAGACCCAATAATCAAAATATCATCCACATAGACTAAAACATAGAGAGAATGATGAGAGGTAACCTGAAGAAACAAGGAAGAGTCATATTTTGCCTTGGTAAAACCAAGATCAAGTAAAAGCTTTAGACAATTTTTGAAACCATGCACGAGGAGCTTGCTTAAGGCCATAGAGAGCCTTATGAAGCTTGCAAACTTGAGATGAGTCAGCTGATTCATATCCAAGAGGCTGTAGCATGTATACATCTTCATTCAAATCACCATTTAAAAAGGCATTATTAACATCTATTTGATGGATGTTCCATCCTTTTGATAAGGCCAAAGTAAGGAGAACCTGAATTGTGACTGGTTTTACTATTGGACTGAAACTTCATGAAAATCAACTCCTGCCTCCTGATTATACCCTTGGCAACTAATCTTGCTTTATATTTGTTGACAATACCATCTGGACTTTCTTTAACTTTAAACACCCATTTACACCCTATAAGCTTCCTATCTTTGGGTAAAGCTTCTAAACTCCATGTCTTGTTGCTCATGAGCACTGCATACTCAAGATCCATGGCACACTTCCATTCTGGTATATTAAGAGGTTCTTCAACAGTTTGAGGCTCTCTAGAAACAGTAAGTACTGTTGGTACAGTTCCTCTTGCTTTGCTACGAGTCACCATTGAGTGGTTGTTCGATTTGAGTGCCCTTGCTTTGCTACGGGTCACCATTGAGTGGACATTTTGAAATGGATGTTGAGGAACTTCAAATTCTGCAGAGGGACCTGAAACATGTTGCAACGAATCCATAATATTGGTATTATTAGCAAGTGCACATGAGTTATTTGTTTGTTCAGCAAATACATTGGTACTCTGAGTATGTCTTGCATTGGTTAATGTAGAGAATGATAGAATAGGAGGTATGGCTGAAGGTGGAGGAGAAACAGAATGTGATTTGTTACTGGAAAGTGACTGCTGTGAGGAACCCTTGCTGTTCTTGAATGGAAAACTACTTTCATCAAATATAACATCTCTAGATATAATTGTTTTCCCATCAGGATGCAGACACTTGTATCCTTTGTGTGCTGGACTATAACCAAGAAAGGTGCATTCAATGGATTTGAATTGAAACTTGGGATTATTGTAGGGTCTTAGGTAAGGATAGGCTGCACACCCTCGAGGTGCAAACATATGGGTGAGTCAAATAAGGCCCAACTCGAGGCGCAAACACATGGGTGAGTCAAACGAGACTTGACTTGAGGCACAAATAATATGGGTGAGTTAAACAAGGTCCAACTCGATGTGCAAATGATAAGGGTGAGTCAAACATGGCCAGACTCGAGGCGCAAATGATCTGGTTGAGTCAAAAGAGGCCCAACTCGAGGTACAAATGATATGGCTGAGTCAAACGAGGCCTGACACGAGGAGTAAACATATGCGTGAGTCAAACGAGGCCCAACTCAAGGCGCAAATGATACGGTTAAGTCAAACGAGCCCTAACTCGAGGCGTAAACATATGGGTGAGTCAAACGAGGCATGACTCGAGGCACAATCGCTAAAGCTCAGTCAAATGAAGCCCGACTCAAGGTGCAAATGATATAGTTGAGTCAAATCAGCCTAACTCGGGGCGCAAATGATAAGGGTGAATCAAATGAGGCCTGACTCGAGGTGCAAATGATATGGTTGAGTTAAACGAGGTCCTACTCGAGGTACAAACGATAAGGCTTAGTCAAACGACAGTTGACTCGAGGCGTAAATCATATTGTTGAGTCAAACGAGGCCCAACTTGAGATGCAAATGATAAGGCTTAGTCAAACAAAACCCGCCTCGAGGCGCAAATGATATTGTTGAGTCAAATGAGGATTGACTCAGGGCAAACGAGGCCCAACTCGAGGCACAAATGATATAGTTGAGTCAAACGAGGCCTGACTCGAGGTGCAAAAGATATGGGTGAGTGAAACGAGGCCAAACTTGAGGCGCAAACAAATGGGTGAGTCAAACGAGGCCCAACTTGAGGCACAAATTATATGGTTGAGTCAAATGAGGCCCAGCTCGAGGCGCAAACATATGGGTGAGTCAAACATGGACCGACTTGAGGCCGAAACATATGGGCGAGTCAAATGAGACCTGACTCGAGGCCAAGGCGCAAACATATGGGTGAGTCAAACGAGACCAGACTTGAGGCGCAGATTATATGGTTGAGTTAAATGAGACCTGACTCGAGGCGCAAACACATGGCTGAGTCAAACGAGGCCTAACTTGAAGCGCAAATAATATGGTTGAGTAAAATGTGGCCCAACTCATGGTGCAAATGATATCGATGAGTCAAACGAGGCCTGACTCGAGGCGCAAATGATATCAGTGAGTCAAACGAGGCCCGACTCGAGGCGCAAAAGATATGGGCTAGTCAAATGAGTCCCGACACGAGGCGCAAACATATGCGTGAGTCAAATGAGGCCTGACTCGAGGCACAAATACATGGGTGAGTCAAACGAGACCTAACTCGAGGCGCAAATGATAAGGGTGATTCAAACGAGGCCTGACTCGAGGCGCAAATGATATGGTTAAGTCAAAAGAGGACCGACTCGAGATGCAAATGATATGGTTGAGTCAAACGAGCCATGACTCGAGGCCCAAATATATGGGTAAGTCAAACGATGACTGACTAGAGGCACAAACACATGGGTGAGTCAAACGAGGCCCAAATCGATGCTCAAACCATGTTGTTAAGTCAAATGAGCCCCAACACGAGGCGTAAACATATAGGTGAGTCAAATGAGGCCTCGAGGTGCAAATGATATGGTTGAGTCAAAAGAGGACCGACACGAGATGCAAATGATATGGCTAAGTCAAACAAGCCTTGACTCAAGGCACAAATATATGGGTGAGTCAAACGAGGACTGACTAGAGGCACAAACACATGGGTGAGTCAAACAAGGCCCAAATAGATGCACAAATGATATGGTTGAGTCAAACGAGCCCCAACTCAAGGCATAAACATATGGGTGAGTCAAATGAGGCCCGACTCGAGGCGCAAATGATATGGTTGAGTCCAATGAGGCCCTACTCGAGGCGTAAATGATAAGGCTCAGTCAAGCGAAGCCCGACTCGAGGCACAAACATATGGGTGAGTGAAACGAGGACCAACTTGAGGTGCAGATGATATGGTCGAGTTAAACGAGGCCTGACTCGAGGTGTAAACACATGGGTGAGTCAAACGAGGCCTAACTTTAGGCACAAATGATAAGGGTGAGTCAAACAAGGCCCGACTCGAGGCGTAAATGATATCGGAGAGTCAAACGAGGCCCAACTCAAGGCACAAATGATATGGGCGAGTCAAACGAGGCCCTACTCAAGGTGTAAACACATGGGTGAGTCAAATGAGGTCTAACTCGAGGCACAAATGATTTGGTTAAGTTAGATAAGGCCCGACACGAGGAGCAAATGATATGGGTGAGTCAAACAAGGTTGGACTCGAGGCGAAAACATATGGGTGAGTCAAACGAGGCCCGACTCAAGGCACAGATGATACGATTAAGTTAAACAAGGCCTGACTCGAGGCGTAAACATATGGGTGAGTCAAACGAGGGCTGACTCGGAGCACAAATAATATGGTTGAGTCAAACGAGCCCTGACTCATGGCGTAAACATATGGGTGAGTCAAACGAGGCCTGACTCCAGGCGCAAATGATATGGTTGAGTCAAACGAGGCCCCACTTAAGACGCAAACACATGGGTGAGTCAAACGAGGCCCAACTCGAGGCATAAATGATTTAGTTGAGTGAAACGAGTCCTGACTCTAGGTGCAAATATATGGGTAAGTTAAATGAGGCCCGACTCGAGGAGCAAATGATATGGTTGAGTCAAACGAGGCCCGACTCAAGGTGCAAATGATATGGGTGAGTAAAACAAGGCCCAACTTGAGGCAAAATGATAAGGCTACATCAAACGAGGCTCGACTCAAGGCACAAATGATATAATTGAGTCAAACGAGGCCCGACTGGAGGTGCAAATGATATGGGTGAGTAAAACGAGGCCCGACTTAGGGCATAAATGATAAGGGTAAGTTAAATGAGACCCGACTCAAGACACAAATTATATGGGTGAGTCAAATGAGGCCTGACTCGAGGCACAATTTATATGGTTAAGTCAAATGAGGCTCGACTTGAGACACAAATGATATGGTTGTGTTAAACAAGGCCTAACTTGAGGCGCAAATGATACAGGTGAGTCACATGAGCTCTGACACTAGGTACAAATTATATGGGTAACTCAAATGAGGGCCGACTTGAGGCACAAATGATATGGTTGAGTCAAACGAGGCCTGACTAGAGGCACAAATGATGAGCTTGAGTCAAATGATGCCCAACTCGAGGTGCAAATTATATCTGTGAGTCAAACGAGGCCCAAATCAAGGCACAAATGATATGGTTGAGTCAAACTAGGCCCGACTCAAGGCACAAATGATATGATTGAGTCAAACAAGGCCTAGCTCAATGCACAAATGATATGGGTGAGTCAAACAAGGCCCGACTTGAGGTGCAAACAAATGGGTAAGAGAAACGAGGCCCAACTCGAGGCACAAATGATATGGTTGAGTGAAATGAGGCCCAACTTGAGGCGTAAATGATATGGTTGAGTCAAACAAGGCCTAACTCAAGGCACAACTGATATGGGTGAGTCAAATGAGAACCGACTCGAGGTGCAAATGATATGATTAAGTCAAACCAGGCTCGACTTGAGGCGCAAATGATATGGGTGAGTCAAGCGAGGCCCGACGCAAGGTGCAAATGATGAAGGTGAGTCAAATGAAGCCCGACTTGAGGTGCAAATGATATGGTTGAGTCAAACTAGGCCTTCCTCAAGGCGCAAAAAATATGGTTATGTCAAACGAGGCCTGACTCGAGGCACAAACGATATGGGTGAGTCAAACTAGCCCTGACTCGAGGCATAAACATATGGGTGAGTCAAACGAGGCCGAACTTCAGGCGCAACTGATAAGGGTGAGTCACGCGATGCCTGACTCAAGGTGCAAATATATGGGTGAGTCAAATGAGGCCGAACTCTAGGCACAAATGATATGGGTGACTCAAACAAGGCTCGACTAGAGGTGCAAACATATGGGGGAGTCAAATGATGCCCGACTCGAGGTGCAAATGATATGGTTGAGTTGACCGAGGCCCAACTCAAGGTGCAAATGATATGGATGAGTCAAATGAGGCCCGACTAGAGGCATAAACATATGGGTGAGTCAAACGAGGCCCACCTCGAGGCACAAATAATATGGTTATGTCAAACGAGGACCGACTCGAGACGCAAATGATATGGTTAAGTTAAATGAGGCCTAACTCGAGGCACAAATGTTATGGGTGAGTGAAACAAGGCCCGACTCGAGGTGTAAACATATGGGTTAGTCAAACGAGACCCAACTCGAGGCACAAATGATATGGGTGAGTCAAACGAGGCCCAACTTGTGGCGCAAATGATATGGTTGAGTCAAACGAGGCTTGAATCAAGGCGCAAATGTATGGTTGAGTCAAATGAGGCCCGACTCGTGGTGCAAATAATATGGGTGAGTAAAACGAGGCCTGACTCTTGGCTTAAATGATAACGGTTAGTCAAATAGGGCCCAACTCGAGGCACAAATGATATGGGTGAGTCAAATGAGGCCCGATTTGAGGCACAAATGATAAGGGTAAGTCAAATGATGCCCGACTCAAGGTGCAAACATATGGTTGAGCCAAACGAGGCCCGACTCAAGGTGCAAACATATGGGTGAGTCAAACGAGGCTCGATTCTAGGCACAAATGATATGGTTAAGTCAAACGAGGCCTGCCTCGAGGCGCAAATGATATGATTGAGTCAAATGAGGCCCGAGTTGAGACACAAATGATAAGGGTGAGTCAAATGAGGCCTGACTCGAGGCACAAACATATGGTTGAGCCAAATAAGGCCTGACTCAAGGTGCAAATGTATGGGTGAGTCAAACGAGGCCCGACTCGGGGCGCAAACACATGGGTCAGTCAAATGAGGACTGACTCGAGGCATAATTGATATGGGTGAGTCAAACGAGGCCCCACTCGAGGCACAAATATATGAGTGAGTCAAACGAGGCCCAACTCGAGGTGCAAATGATATGGCTGAGTCAAACCAGGCCCAACTTGAGGTGCAAATAATAAGGGTGAGTCAAACGAGGCCTAACCCGAGACGCAAATGATGAGGGTGAGTCAAATAAGGCTCGACTTGAGGCACAAATGATATGGTTGAGTCAAACCAGGCCCGCCTCGAGGCGCAAAAGATATGGTTATGTCAAATGAGGCTTGACTCAAGACACAAACGATGTGGGTGAGTCAAAGGAGGCCCGACTCGAGGCACAAACATATGGTTGAGTCAAACAAGGCCGAACTTGAGGCGCAAATGATAAGGGTGAGTCAAGCGATGCCCAACTCGAGCCACAAATATATGGGCCAGTCAAATGAGGCCCAACTCAAGGCACAAATGATATGGGTGACTCAAACAAGGCCTGACAAAAGGTGCAAACATATGGGTGAGTCAAACGATGCCCAACTTGAGGTACAAATGATAAGGGTGAGTGAAACGAAGCTCGACTCAAGGAACAAATAATATGGTTAAGTCAAACAAGGCCTGACTTGAGGTACAAATGATATGGTTGAGTCAAACGAGGCCTGACTCGATACGCAAATGATATGGTTAACTCAAACGAGGCCTGACTCGAGGCACAAATGACATGGGTGAGTCAAACAAGGCCTGACTCGAGGTGCAAACATATGGGTAAGTCAAATGAGGCCCAGCTCGAGATGCAAACATATGGGTGAGTCAAAACGACGCCCTACTCGAGGCGTAAATGATATGGTTGAGTCGAACGAGGCCCGACTTGAGGTGCAAATGATAGTGATGAGTCAAATGAGGCCCAACTTAAGGTGCAACTAATATGGTTGAGTCAAACAAGGCCCGACTCTGAGCACAAATGATAATGGTGAGTCAAACGAGGCCTGACTCGAGGCATAAATGATATGCTTGAGTCAAATGAGGCCCGACTCGATGCGCAAATGATATGGTTGAGTCAAATGAGGCCTGACTCGAGGTTCAAACATATGGATAAGTCAAACGAGGCCCGCCTCGAGGTGTAAACATATGGGTGAGTCAAAACAAGGCCCAACTCGAGGTGCAATTGATATGGTTGAGTCAAACGAGGCCTGACTAGATGCGCAAATGATATGGTTGAGTCAAACGAGGTCAAACTTGAGGCACAAATGATATGGGCGAGTCAAGTGAGGCCCGACTCGAGGTGCAATCTATGGGTGAGTCAAACGAGGTCCGACTCGAGGCGCAAATGATATGGTGGAGTCAAACGAGGCCTGCCTCGAGGCGTAAATGACATGGGTAAGTCTAACAAGGCCTGACTCGAGGTTCAAATGATATAGGTGACTTAAACGAGGTCTGGCTCAAGGTGTAAACACATGGGTAAGTCAAACAAGGCCCGACTCGAAGCGTAAATGTTATGGGTAAGTCAAACAAGGCCTGACTTGAGGTGCAAATGATGTGGTTTAGTCAAATGAGGCCCGACTTGAGGCTCAAATGATATAGGTGAGTCAAACGAGGCCCGACTTGAGGCACAAATGAAATGGTTGAGTCAAACGAGGCCTGCCTTGAGGTGCAAATGATATGGGTGAGTCAAATAAGGCCCGACACGAGGCACAAATGATAAGGGTGAGTCAAACGAGGCATGACTCGAGGCACAAATGACATGGGTGAATCGAACAAGGCCTAACTTGAGGCGTAAACATATGGGTGAGTCAAAGGATACCTGACTCGAGGCGCAAACACATGGGTGAGTCAAACGAGGCCTAACTTGAGGCAAAAGTGATATGGTTAAGTCAAACGACGCTCGACTCGAGGCACAAATGATATGGTTGAGTGAAATGAGGCCCGACTCGAGGCACAAATGATAAGGGTGAGTCAAACGAGGCCTGGCCCAAGGCACAAACATATGGTTGAGTCAAAACGAGGCCTGACTATTGGCACAAATGATATAGTTGAGTCAAACGAGGCCTGACTTGAGGTACAAATGATAAGGGTGAGTCAAATGAGGCTTGAATCAAGGCGCAAAGATATGGGTGAGTCAAACGAGACCCAAATCGAGGCACAAATGATATGGTTGAGACAAATGAGGCCTAACTAGAGGCACAAATGATAAGGATGAGTCAAATGAGGCCCAACTCAAGGCACAAATGATATGGGTGAGTCAAACGAGGCCCAACTCAAGGCACAGAGGATATAGGTTAGTCAAATGAGGCCTGACTTGAGGCGCAAATAATATGGTTAAGTCAAATGAGGCCCGACTTGAGGCATAAATGATAAGGGTAAGTCAAATGAGGCCCAACTCGAGGCATAATTCATATAGGTGAGTCAAACGAGGCCCGACTCGAGGCATAAATGAAATGGTTGAGTCAAATGAGGCCCGACTTGAGGCGCAAATGATACAGTTGAGTCAAACAAAGCACGACTCGAGGCGTAACTATATGATGGAATCAAATGAGGCTCAACTCGTGGTGCAAATGAGAAGGTTGAGTCAAACGAGGCCCTACTCGATGCGCAAATGATATGGGCGAGTCAAATGAGGCCCGACTCGAGGCACAAATGATATGGCTGAGTCAAATGAGGCCCGACTTGAGGTGCAAATGATATGGGTAAGTCAAACGAGGCCTGACTTGAGGCACAAATAATATGGTTAAGACAAACGAGGCCCAACTTGAGGAGCAAATGATAAGGGTAAGTCAACCGAGGCCCGACTCGAGTCACAAATGATATAGGTAAGTCAAATGAGGCCCGACTCGAGGTACAAATCATATGGTTGAGTTAAATGAGGCCCAGCCAAGGTGCAAACATATGGATCAGTCAAAACGAGGCTCGACTCTAAGCACAAATGATATAGTTGAGTCAAACGAGGCCCATCTTGAGGCGCAAAAGATAAGGGTGAGTCAAATAAGGCTCGGCTCGAGGCACAAAGACATGGGTGAGTCAAACGAGGCCCAAATCAAGGCACAAATGATATGCTTGAGTCAAATGAGACCTGACTAGAGGCGCAAATGACAAGGGTGAGTGAAATGAGGCCCAGCATGAGGCACAAATGACAAGGGTGAGTCAAAAGAGGCCTAACTAGAGGCATAAATGATATAGGTTAGTCAAAAGAAGCCTGACTTGAGGTACAAATGAAATAGTTAAGTTAAATGAGGCCTGACTTGAGGCACAAATGATATGGTTGAGTCAAACGAGGCCTGACTCAAGGCACAAATGAAATGGTTGAGTCAAATGAGGCCCAACTTAAGGCACAAATGATATGGTTGAGTAAAACAAAGCTCGACTCGAGGTGCAACAGATATGGTGGAGTCAAACGAGAGTTGACTTGAGGCGCAAATGAGAAGGTTGAGTCAAATGAGGCTCGACTCATGGCGCAAATGATATGGTGAGTCAAACGAGGCCCTACTCGATGTGCAAATGATATGGGTGAGTCAAACGAGGCCCGACTCAAGGCGCAAATGATATGGCTGAGTTAAACGAAGCCTGACTTGAGGCATAAATGATATGGGTGAGTCAAATGAGGCCTGACTCGAGGCGCAAATAATATGGTTGAGACAAATGAGGCCTGACTCGAGGCACAAATGATAAGGGTAAGTCAACCGAGGCCCAACTCGAGGTGCAAATGATATAGGTGAGTCAAATGAGGCATGACTCGAGGCACAAATGATATGGTTGACTCAAGCGAGGCCCAGCTTGAGGCACAAATGATATGGTTGAGTCAAACGAGGCCTGACTCAAGGCACAAATGACATGGATGAGTCGAACGAGGCCCGACTCAAGGTATAAAGATATGGGTAAGTTAAACGAGGCCCGACTCGAGGCGCAAACATATGGGTGAGTCAAAATGAGGCCCAACTCAAGGTGCAAATGATATGGATGAGTTAAACGAGGCCTGACTCAAGGTGCAAATGATAAGGGTGAGTCAAATAAGGCCTAGCTCGAGGCACAAATGATATGGGTGAGTCAAACGAGGCCCAACTCGAGGCACAAATGATATGGTTGAGTCAAACAATGCTCGACTCGAGGTGCAAACATATGGGAGAGTCAAACGAGACCCGACTTGAGGCATAAATGATATGGTTGAGTCAAACGAGGCTCAACTTGAGGCATAAATTATAAGGGTGAGTCAAATGAGGCCTGACTCGAGGCACATATTATTTAGGTGTGTAAAACGAGGCCTAACTCAAGGCGTAAATAATATGGTTGAGTCAAACGAGATCCGACTTGAGGCGTAAATGATATGGTTGAGTGAAACAAGGCCCGACTTGAGGCACAAATGATAAGGGTGAGTCAAATGAGGCCCGGCCTGAGTTGCAAGGATAAGGGTGAGTCAAAACAAGGCCCAACTCTAGGCACAAATGATATAGTTGAGTCAAACGAGGCCCATCTTGAGGCACAAATGATAAGGGTGAGTCAAATAAGGCTCAACACGAGGCGCAAAGACATGGTTTAGTCAAACGAGGCCTAAATTAAGGCACATATGATATGCTTGAGTCGAACGAGACCTGACTAGAGGTGCAAATGATAAGGGCAAGTCAAATGAGGCCCGGCTCGAGGCACAAATGACATGGGTGAGTCAAACAAGGCCCAACTCGAGGCACAAATGATATAGGTTAGTCAAACGAGGCCCGACTTGAGGCACAAATGAAATGGTTGAGTCAAATGAGGCCCGATTTGAGGTGCAAATGATATGGTTAAGTCAAACAAGGCCTGACTCGAGGCACAAATGAAATGAGTGAGTCAAACGAGGCCTGACTTGAGGCACAAATGATATGGTTGAGACAAATGAGGCCCGACTCGAGGTGCAAATGATAAGGGTAAGTCAACCAAGCCCTGACTCAAGGCGCAAATGATATATATGAGTCAAATGAGACCCGACTCAAGGCACAAATGATATGGTTGAGTCCAACGATGCCCGACTTAAGGCACAAATGATATGGTTGAGTCAAATGAGGCCTGACTCAAGTCACAAATGAAATGGTTGAGTGAATTGTGGCACGACTTCAGGCACAAATGATATGGTTAAGTCAAACAAAGCTCGACTCGAGGTGCAACTCATATGGCGGAGTCAAATGAGGGTTGACTCGAGGCACAAATGAGAAGGTTGAGTCAAATGAGGTTTGACTCGTGGCGCAAATGATATGGTGAGTCAAACGAGGCCTTACTCGATGCGCAAATGATATGGGTGAGTCAAACGAGGCCCGACTCAAGGCGCAAATGATATGGCTGAGTGAAACGAGGCCCAACTTGAAGCGTAAATGATATGGGTGAGTCAAACGAGGCCCGTCTTGAGGCACAAATAATATGGTTGACACAAACGAGGCCTGACTCGAGGCGCAAATGATAAGGGTAAGTCAATCGAGGCCCGACTCAAGGTGGAAATGATATAGGTAAGTCAAATGAGACCTAACTCGAGGCACAAATGATATGGTTGACTCAAGCGAGGCCCGGCTTGAGGCACAAATCATATGGTTGAGTCAAACGAGGCCTGACTCGAGCCACAAATGACATGGGTGAGTAGAACCAGGCCCGACTCGAGGTACAAAGATATGGGTAAGTCAAATGAGGCCCAACTCGAGGCACAAATGATATGGTTGAGTCAAACAATGCCCAACTCGAGGCACAAACATATGAGAGAGTCAAACGAGGCCTAACTCGAGGTGCAAATGATATGGTTAAGTCAAACGAGGCTCAACTCGAGGCAAAAATTATAAGGGTGAGTCAAATGAGGCCCGACTCAAGGCACATATTATTTAGGTATGTAAAACGTGGCCTAATTCAAGGCGTAAATAATATGGTTGAGTCAAACAAGGTCTGACTTGAGTCATAAATGATATGGGTGAGTCAAACGAGCCTGACTCAAGGCACCAATGATATGGTTAAGTGAAACGAGGCCCGACTCAAGGCACAAATGATAAGGGTGAGTCAAACAAGGCCCGGCCCGACACGCAAACATATGGGTGAGTGAAAACGAGGCCTGACTCTAGGCGCAAATGATATAGTTAAGTCAAACGAGGCCCATCTTGAGGCACAAATGATAAGGGTGAGTCAAATGAGGTTCGACTCGAGGCGTAAAGACATGGGTGAGTCAGATGAGGCCCAAATCATATGCTTGAGTCAAACGAGACCTGACTAGAGGTGCAAATGATAAGAGTGAGTCAAATGAGGCCTGGCTCGAGGCACAAATGTCATGGGTAAGTCAAACGAGTCCCAACTCGAGGCACAAATAATATAGGTTAGTCAAACAAGGCCCGACTTGAGGCACAAATGATATGGTTGAGCCAAACGAGGCCTGACTCGAGGCACAAATGAACTGGGTGAGTCAAACGAGGCCTGACTTGAGGCACAAATGATTTGGTTGAGACAAATGTGGCATGGCTCGAGGATCAAATGATAAGGGTAATTCAACCGAGGCCCGACTCGAGGCGCAAATGATATAGGTGAGTCAAACGAGGCCTGACTCGAGGCACAAATGATATGGTTAAGTCAAACGATGCCCGACTCGAGGCACAATCGATATGGGTGAGTCAAATGAGGCTCGACTCGAGGAGCAAATGATATGGGTGAGTCAAATGAGGCCCGACTTGAGGCACAAATAATATGGTTGAGGCAAACGAGTCCTAACTCGAGACGCAAATGATAAGGGTAAGTCAACCGAGGCCCGACTCGTGGCGCAAATGATATAGGTGAGTCAAACGAGGTCTGACTCGAGGCAGAAATGACATGGTTGAGTCAAACGAAGCCCGACTTGAGGCACAAATGATATGGCTGAGTCAAACGAGGCCCGACTTGAGGCACAAATAATATGGTTGAGACAAACGAGGTCTGACTTGAGGCACAAATGATTTGATTGAGTCAAACAAGGCCGAACTTGAGGCACAAATGATAAGGTTGAGTCAAACGAGGCCCAAATCGAGGCGCAAATTATATGGTTGAGTCAAACAAAGCCCGCCTCCAAGCAAAAATGACATGGGTTAGTCAAGCAGGGCCTAACTCAAGGCACAAATGATATAAGGGAGTCAAACGAGGCCCAACTCGAGGCACAAATGATATGGTTGAGTGAAACGAGGCCTAACTACAAATGCAAATGATAAGGGTGAGTCAAATGAGGCCTGGTTTGAGGTGCAAATGATATGGGTGAGTCAAATGAGGCCCAACTCGAGGCACAAATGATATGTTTGAGTCAAACGATACTCGACTCGAGGCTCAAACATATAGGAGAGTCAAACGAGGCCTGACTTGAGGCGCAAATGATATGGTTGAGTCAAATGAGGCCCAACTCGAAGCACATGTGATATGGGTAACTCAAATAAGGCCCAACTCAAGGAATAAATAATATGGTTGAGTCAAACGTGGCCCGACTCGAGGCGCATATGATATAGGTGAGTCAAATAAGGCGCGACTCAAGGCACAAATGATATGGTTGAGTCAAACGAGGCTCGACTCACGGCGCAAATGATATAGTTGAGTCAAACGAGGCCCGACTCGAGGTGTAAATTATAAGGGTGAGTCTAATGAGGCCCGACTCGAGGCACATATGATTTAGGTAGTCAAATGAGGCCTAACTCGAGGCGTAAATAATATGGTTAAGTCAAATGAGGCCCGACTCGATGCGCATAAGATATAGGTCAGTCAAACGAGGCCTGACACGAGGCGCAAATGATATGGTTGAATCAAACGAGGCCCGACTTGAGGCACAAATGATGTGGTTGAGACAAACGAGGCCTAACTCGAGGTGCAAATTATGATGGCAAGTCAAATGAGGCCCGACTAGTGGCGCAAATAATATGATTGAGTGAAACGAGGCCCAACTCAATATGCAAATGATGTGGTTGAGTCAAACGAGGCCTGACTTAAGGTGCAAATGATATGGGTGAGTCAAACGAGGCCCAACTCGGGGCACATATAATTTAGGAGAGTCAAACGAGGACTAACTCGAGGCATAAATAATATGGTTGAGTCAAATGAGGCCTGACTCGAGGTCATAAGATATAGGTCAGTCAAACGAGGCCTAACACGAGGCCCAAATGATATGGTTGAGTCAAACGAGGCTCAACTCGTGGCGCAAATGATATGGTTGAGTCAAACGAGGCCAAACTCAAGGCCCAAATGATATGGTTGAGTCAAATGAGGCTTGACTCAAGGCGCAAATGATAAGGGTGAGTCAAAAGAGGCCTGACTCTAGGCGTAAATTAGAAGGGTGAGTCAATTAAGGCCCGACTCGAGGCACATATGATTTAGGTGAGTCAAACGACACCTAGCTCGAGGCGTAAATAATATGGTTAAGTCAAACGAGGCCCGACTCAAGACGCATAAAATATGGGTAAGTCAAACGAGGCTCGACTCGTGGCGCAAATGATATGATTAAGTCAAACGAGGCCCAACTTGAGGCGCAATCATTTGGGTGAGTCAAATGAGGCCTGACTCGAGGCACAAATGATATGGTTGAGTTAAACGAGGCTTGACTCAAGGTGCAAATGGTAAGGGTGAGTTAAACGACACTCAACTCGAGGCACAACTGATATGGTTGAGTCAAACAAGGCTTAACTTGAGGAGCAAATGAGATAAGATAATTAAACGAGGCCCAACTTGATGCGCAAATGATATGGGTGAGTCAAATGGTGCCTGACTCGAGGCGCAAATGATATGGGTGAGTCAAATGAGGCCTCACTCGAGGCACAAATGATATAAGTTAGTCAAATGAGGCCTAACTTGAGGCGCAAATAATATGGTTGAGTCAAATAAGACCCGACTCAGGGCATAAATGATAAGGATAAGTCAAATGAGGCCCGACTTGAGGCACAAATGATATAGGTGAGTCAAACGAGGCCCGACTCAAGGCACAAATGAAATGGTTAAGTCAAAAAAGGCCCGACTTGAGGCGCAACTAATACGGTGGTGTCAAACGAGGCTCGACTCACAGCGCAAATGAGAAGGTTGAGCTAAATAAGCCTCGACTCAAGGTGCAAATGATATGGGTGAGTCAAATGAGGTCCTACTCAATGCGCAAATGATATGGGTGAGTCAAACGAGGCTCGACTCTAGGCGCAAATGATATTGTTGAGTCAAACAAGGCCCGACTTGAGGCACAAATCATAAGCATGAGTCAAATGAGGCTTGACTCAAGGCGCAAAGACATGGGTGAGACAAATGAGGCCCAAATCGAGGCATAAATGATATGGTTGTGTCAAATGAGGCCTGACTAGAGGCGCAAATAATAACGGTGAGTCAAATGAGGCCCAGCTCGAGGCATAAATGATATGGGTGAGTCAAATGATGCCCAACTCGAGGCACAAATGATATAGGTTAGTCAAATGAGGCCCAACTTGACGCACAAATAATATGGTTGAGTCAAATGAGACCCTACTCGAGGGGTAAATGATAAGGGTAAGTCAAATGAGGCCTAACTCGAGGCACAAATGATATAGGTGAGTCAAACGAGGCCCGACTCAAGGCACAAATGAAATGATTGAGTCAAAAGAGGCCCGACTTGAGGCACAAATAAGCTGGTTGAGTCAAACGAAGCTCAACTCGAGGCACAACTGATACGGGGGAGTCAAACAAGGCTTGACTCGTAGTGCAAATGAGAAGGTTGTGTCAAATGAGGCTCGACTCAAGGTTCAAATGATATGGGTGAGTCAAACGAGGCCCTACTCGATGCACAAATGATATGGGTGAGTCAAACGAGGCCCGACTTGTGGCGCAAATGATATGGGTAAGTCAAACGAGGCCTAACTCAAGGCACAAATGTTAAGGGTAAGTCAACCGAGGAGTGACTCAAGGCACAAATGATATAGGTGAGTCAAACGAGGCCTGACTTGAGGCGCAAATGATATGGTTGAGTCAAACAAGGCCCGACTCGAGTCACAAATGACATGGGTGAGTCGAACGAGGCCCGATTCGAGGTGCAAGCATATGGCTAAGTCAAACGAGGCCTGGCACGAGGTGCAAACATATGGGTGAGTCAAAATGAGGCCCAACTCGAGGTGTAAATCATATCGTTGAGTCAAACGAGGCCTGACTCGAGGCGCAAATGACAAGGGTGTGTAAAATGAGGCCCGACTTGAGGCGCAAACACATGGGTGAGTCAAACAAGGCCCAACTCAAGGCACGAACAATATGGTTGAGTCAAACGAGGCCTAACTTGAGGCACAAATGAAATGGTTGAGTCAAACAAGGCCTGACTTGAGGTGCAAATGATATGGGTGAGTCAAACGAGGCTCGACTCGAGGCGCAAATGATATGGTTAACTGAAACGAGGATCGACTCGTGGCACAAATGATAAGGGTGAGTCAAACGAGGCCTAACTCGATGCACAAATGATAAGGGTGAGTCAAATGAGACCTGACTCGAGGCGCAAAGACATGGGTGAGTCAAACGAGGATCAACTCGAGGTACAAATGATATGGTTAAGTCAAACGAGCTTGACTAGAGGCGCAAATCATAAGGGTGAGTTAAATGAGGCCCATCTCAAGGTGCAAATGATATGGGTGAGTCAAACGAGGCCCAACTTAAGGTACAAATGATATGGTTAAGTCAAACAATGCCCGACTCAAGGCACAAACATATGGGAGAGTCAAACGAGGCCTGACTCGAGGCGCAAATGATATCGTTGAGTCAAACGAGACCCGACTCAAGGCATAAAATAGAACAGTGAGTCAAATGAGGCCCGACTCGAGGAACATATGATTTAGGTGAGTCAATCAAGTCCCAACTCGAGGCATAAATAATATGGTTGAGTCAAATGAGGCCCGACTCGAGATGCATAAGATATGGGTCAGTCAAACGAGGCCCGACTCGAGGCGCAAATGATATGGTTGAGTTAAACGAGGCTCGACTCACAGCACAATTGATATGGTTGAGTCAAACAAGGCCGAACTCGAGGCATAAATGATATGGGTGAGTCAAACGAGGCTCGACTCGACGCGCAGTCATATGGGTGAGTCAAACGAGGCCCAACTCATGGCGCAAATGATATGGTGGAGTCAAACGTGGCTTGACTCGAGGTGCAAATGATATGATTAAGTCAAACGAAGCTCGACTCGAGGCGCAACTGATATGGTTCAGTCAAACAAGGTCCGACTCGAGGCAAAAAATGAGAAGGGTGAGTCAAACGAGGGCTGACTCGATGCGTAAATGATATGGCTGAGTTAAATGAGGCCCGACCGAAGCCGCAAATGTTATGGTTGAGTCAAATGAGGCCCGACTTGAGGCGTAAATGATATAGGTGTGTCAAACAAGGCCCGATACGAGGCATAAATGATGTGGTTGAGTCAAACGAGGCCTGACTCGAGGCGTAAATGATATAGTTGAGTCAAATGGGACCCGCTTCGAGGTGCAAATGATATGGTTGAGTCAAAATGAGGCCCGAATCGAGGCACAAATTATAAGGGTAAGTCAACCAAGGCCCGACTCGTGGCACAATGATATGGTTGAGTTAAATGAGGCCCGACTCGATGCACAAAAGATATGGTTGAGTCAAACGAGGCCAGATTCGAGGCACAAATGACATGGGTGAGTTAAACGAGGCCCGACTCGAGGCATAAATGATATGGTTGACTCATATGAGGCCCAACTCGATGCGCAAATAATATGGTTAAGTCAAATGAGGCTAGATTCAAGGCACAAATGACATGGATGAGTCGAATGAGGCCCGACTCGAGGTGCAAATATATGGGTAAGTCAAATGCGGCCCGGCTCGAGGTGCAAACATATTGGTGAGTCAAAACGAGGCCCGACTTGAGTCATAAATGATATGGTTGAGTCAAACGAGGATTGACTCGAGCCGTAAATGATAAGGGCAAGTCAAATGAGGCCCGACTCAAGGCACAAATGATATAGGTGAGTCAAATGAGGCCCGACTCGAGGCACAAATGAAATGGTTAAGTCAAATGAGGCCTGACTTGAGGCACAAATAATCTGGTTAAGTCAAACGAAGCTCGACTCGAGGCACAGCTGATACAGTGGAGTCAAACAAGGCTCAACTCGCGGCGCAAATGGAAAGGTTGAGTCAAATGAGGCTCGACTCGACATGCAAATGATATAGGTGAGTCAAATGAGGCCCTACTCGATGCGCAAATGATATGGTGAGTCAAACAAGACCCGACTCAAGGCGCAAATGCTATGATTGTGTCAAACGAGGCCCGACTTGAGGCGTCAATGATATGGGTGAGTCAAATGAGGCCTGACTTGTGGCGCAAATGATATGGGTGAGTCAAACGAGGCCCGACTTGAGGAACAAATAATATGGTTGAGACAAATGAGGCCCAACTCGAGGCGCAAATGTTAAGGGTAAGTCAACTGAGGCCCGAATCGAGGCGCAAATGATATAGGTGAGTCAAACGAGGCCTAACTCGAGTCACAAATGACATGGGTGAGTCAAACGAGGCCTAACTCGTGTCACAAATGACATGGGTGAGTCAAACGAGGCCCGACTCGAGGTGTAAACATATGGGTAAGTCAGACGAGGCCCAGCACGAGGTGCACATATATGGGTGAGTCAAAACGAGGCCCGACTCGAGGTGCAAATGATATGGTTGAGTCAAACGAGGCCTAACTCGAGGTGCAAAGGACAAGGGTGTGTAAAATGAGGCTCGACTCGAGGCGCAAACACATGGGTGAGTCAAACGAGGCCTAACTCGAGGCACAAATGATATGGTTGAGTCAAACGAGGCCCGACTTGAGGAACAAATGAAATGGTTGAGTCAAACGAGGCCTGACTTGAGGCGTAAATAAGATGGGTGAGTCAAATGAGGCCCAACTCGAGGCACAAATGGTATGGTTGAGTAAATGAGGCTTGACTAGAGGCGCAAATGATAAGGGTGAGTCAAATGAGGCCAAGCTCAAGGCGCAAATGATATGGGTGAGTCAAATGAAGCCCGGTCCAAGGCACAAACATATGGGTGAGTCAAAACGAGGCTCAACTCTATGCGCAAATGATATGGTTGAGTCAACCGAGGCCCGACACGAGGCACAAATAATAAGGGTGAGTCAAATGAGTCCTGACTCGAGGCGTAAAGACATGGGTGAGTCAAACGAGGACCAACTCGAGGCATAAATGATATGGTTGAGTAAATGAGGCTTGACTAGAGGCGCAAATGATAAGGGTGAGTCAAATGAGGCCAAGCTCAAGGCGCAAATGATATGGGTGAGTCAAATGAGGCCCAACTCAAGGCACAAATGATATGGTTGAGTCAAATGATGCCCGACTCGAGATGCAAACATATGGAAGAGTCAAACGAGGCCTGATTCAAGGCGTAAATTATAAGGATGAGTCAAATGAGGCCGGACTCAAGGCACATATGATTTAGGTGAATCAAACGAGGCCCAACTCGAAGCGAAAATAATATGGTTGAGTCAAATGAGACCCGACTCGAGACGCATAAGATATGGGTCAATCAAACGAGGCCTGACTCGAGGCACAAATGATATGGTTGAGTCAAACGAGACTATACTCGCGGCACAAATGATATGGTTGAGTCAAATGAGGCCGAACTCGAGGCACAAATGATATGGTTGAGTCAAACGAGGCTCGACACGAGGCATAATCATATGGGTGAGTCAAACGAGGCCTAACTCATGGCGCAAATGATATGGTTGAGTCAAATGTGGCTTGACTCGAGGCACAAATGATAACAATGAGTCAAACGAAGCTTAACTTGAGGCACAAATGAGAAGCGTGAGTCAAATGAGGGCTGGCTCGATGCGCAAATGATATGGGTGAGTCAAAGAAGGCCCGACTTGAGGAAAAATGATATGGTTGAGTCAAACGAGGCTCGACTTGAGGCACAAAAGATATGAGTGTGTCAAACGAGGCCTGACTCGAGGCATAAATGACATGGGTGAGTCAAACAAGGACCGACTCGAGGTGCAAACATATGGGTAAGTCACACAAGACTTGGCTGGAGGCGCAAACATATGGGTGAGTCAAAACGAGGCCCAACTCAAAGCTTAAATGATATCATTGAGTCAAACGAGGCCTGACTTGAGGTGTCAATGATATGGGTGAGTCAAATGAGGCCCAACTTATGGCGCAAATGATATGGGTGAGTCAAACGAGGCCCAACTTGAGGCACAAATAATATGGTTGAGACAAACGAGGCCCAACTCAAGGCGCAAATGTTAAGGGTAAGTCAATTGAGGCCTAACTCGAGGCGCAAATGATATAGGTGAGTCAAACGAGGCCTAACTCTAGTCACAAATGACATGGGTGAGTCAAACGAGGCCTGACTCGAAGTGCAAATATATGGGTAAGTCAGACGAGGCTCGGCACGAGGTGCACACATATGGGTGAGTCAAAACGAGGCCTGACTCGAGGTGCAAATGATATGGTTGAGTCAAACAAGGCCTGACTTGAGGCGCAAATGACAAGGGTGTGTAAAATGAGGCCCGACTCGAGGCGCAAACACATGGATGAGTCAAATGAGGCCTAACTCGAGGCGCAAATGATATGGTTGAGTCAAATGAGGCTCGACTCGCGATGCAAATGATATGGTTGAGTCAAATGAGGCCGAACTCGAGGCACAAATGATATGGGTGAGTCAAATGAGGCTCGACACGAGGCATAATCATATGGGTGAGTCAAATGAGACCTAACTCATGGCGCAAATGATATGGTTGAGTCAAATGTGGCTTGACTCAAGGCACAAATGATAACGGTGAGTCAAACAAAGCTCGATTCGAGGCGCAAATAAGAAGCATGAGTCAAACGAGGACGAGGCTCAATGTGCAAATGATATGGGTGAGTCAAAGAAGGCCCGACTCAAGGCGCAAATGATATGGTTGAGTCAAACAAGGCTCGACTTGAGGCACAAAGGATGTGGGTGAGTCAAATGAGGCTCGACTCGAGGTGCAGATGATATGGTTGAGTCAAACGAGGCCCGACTCGAGGTGTAAATGATAAGGCTTAGTCAAACGAACCCCGGTTCGAGGCATAAATGATATGGTTGAGTCAAACCAGGTAGGACTCAAGGTGTAAATGATGTGGTTGAGTCAAACAAGGCCGACTCGAGGTGCAAATGATATGGTTGAGTCAAACCAGGACCGACTCGAGGCGCAAATGATATGGTTAAGTCAAACGAAGCCCATCCCGAGTTGCAAACATATGTGTAAGTCAAACGATTCTAGACTCGAGGCACTATTGATATGGTTGAGTCCAACGAGGCTCTACTCGAGGCCCAAATGTGAAGGGCAAGTCAAACGATGCCCGACTCGAGGCGCAAATGATATGGTTGAGTCAAATGAGCCCCGACTCGAGGCACAAATGATAAGGCTCAGTCAAACGAAGCCTGACTCGAGGCACAAATGATATGGTTGAGTCAAACGAGACCCAACTCGAGGCACAAATGATATGGGTGAGTCAAACGAGGCCTGACTCGAGTTGCAAATATAAGGGTTAATCAAACGAGGCCCACCTTGAGGCGCAAATGATATGGTTGAGTCAAATGAGGCACGACTTGAGTTGCAAATGATGTGGATGAGTCAAACGAGGACCGACTCGAGGTGCAAATGATATGGTTGAGTCAAACAAGGCTTGACTCGAAACTCAAATGATGTGGTTGAGTCAAACGAGGCCCATCTCAAGGTGCAAACATATGTGTAAGTCAAACAAGTCCCGACTCGAGGCTCAAATGATATGGTTGAGTCAAAGAAGGCACAACTCGAGGTGCAAATGATGTGGTTCAGTCAAACGAGTCCCAAGAAGAGGTACAAATGATATGGTTGAGTTAAACGAGGTCCGACTCGAGGTGCAAATGATATGGTTGAGTCAAACAAGGCCCAACTCGGGGTGCAAATGATGCGGTTCAGTCAAACGAGTCCCAACAAGAGGTACAAATGATATGGTTGAGTCAAACGAGACCTGACTTGAGGCTCAAATGATGTGGTTGAGTCAAACGAGGCCCATCTCAAGGTGCAAACATATGTGTAAGTCAAACAATTCCCGACTCGAGGTTCAAATGATATGGGTGAGTCAAACGAGGCCCAACTGAAGTTGTAAACATAAGGGTGAGTCAAACGAGGCTCACCTCAAGGCGCAAATGATATAGTTAAGCCAAACAAGGCGTGACTCAGGTGCAAATAATGTAGTTGAGTCAAACGAGGCCCGACTCGTGGTTCAAATGATATGGTTGAGTTAAGCGAGGCCTGACTCGATGCACAAATGTTGTGGTTGAGTCAAACGAGGCCCATCTCGAGGTGCAAAGATATGTGTAAGTCAAACAAGTCCCGACTTGATGCTCAAATGATATGGTTGAGTCAAACGAGGCCTGACTCGAGGCGCAAATGATATGGTTGAGTCAAACGAGGCATGACTCGAGGTGCAAATGATGTGGTTCAGTTAAACGAGGCACGACTCGAGGTGCAAATGATATGGTTGAGTTAAACGAGGTTCGACTCGAGGTGCAAATGATATGGTTGAGTCAAACGAGACCCGACTCGAGCCGCAAATGATGTGGTTGAGTCAAATGAGGCCCATCTCGAGGTGCCAACATATGTGTAAGTCATACGAGTCCTAACTCAAGGTGCTAATGATATGGTTGAGTCAAATGAGGCCTGACTCGAGGCACAAATGATGTGGTTGAGTCAAAGAGGCCTTTCTCGAGGTGCAAACATATGTGTAAGTCAAACAAGGCCCAACTCGACACACAAATCATATGGTTGACTCAAAAGAGGCCCGAGTCAAGGCGCAAATGAGATGGCTGAGTCAAACAAGGCCTGACTCGAGGTATAAATGATATGGGAGAGTCAAACGAGTCCCCACTCAAGGCGCGAACACATGGTTGAGTGAAACGAGGCCCAACTCGAGGCGTAAATGATTTGCTTAAATCAAACAAGTCCCGACTCGAGGTGCAAATGATACGGGTGAGTCAAATGAGGCCCGACTCAAGGTGCAGATGATATGGTTGAGTCAAATGAGGCCCGACTTGAGGAGCAAATGATAAGGATTAGTCAAACAAAGGCTGACTCGAGGCGCAAATGATATTGTTGAGTCAAACGAGGACCGACTTCAGGCACAAATGATGTGGTTGAGTCAAATGAGGCCTGAAGGTTGATTATTGTTAAGTAAGCAATGTTCTGATTTGCCTAACATATTAATGGTTAAATACTTTGAGGATTTAGCTGTTTCACTTTACTCTTCTATTATAAACTGGATAACTTAAGGTTTTTGATGTTTCAAATGAGATAATTTAACGAAAAAAATGATATTATAGAAGACGTAGGATAAAACTTGAAACATAGGCAAAAAATCACTTTCTTGTAGTGAAATAGAATTTTGTATATGTTTTTTAAAATTTAAATTTAGATTACAAAACTGCTTATGAAGATCCCTTGAGGATTTTCTTTGTGCAGGTCTCTAATCATCCCATTATAACATCCTTCTTAAATTTCAATTGAATCTTAGTCATGCTAATTTATTAATTGATCAGATGCTTGATATGCCTTGAAAAATTTTTGGCTGTCTTTCTAAACATAAGACATAAGATGGAGATGGACTCCTATAGCTAGAGGGCTCCAATGGGTTTCATTGGTAGAAGTAATGTTATATTCTGCTTCTTCACTGTGGCTAGTGTTAGTATATTTGTTTTTTGTTTGATTTTTTTTCCAGCTAGGATTTGTACAACAATATTTATAGAGTTTCTTTCCTCATCTAATTGCATAGTTTTTTCTTGTCATACCTCTTGTTTTCGTTGGTTTTGTTATTGCTTGAATTATGTTGAGGATCTAGAATAATTAATTCTAAAATAGTTACAGTCAACCACTAATCTTTGGGTTGGAGGCTTGTTATGACTGTATTTCTTGAGCCATATCCTGTTGTTCCCAAAATTCTGGTCTTTAATCTAAGTTATTTGGCTATTTCAAAGTTTGGGTTTTGTCATTATTAAAACACATGACATACGTCTCACCTACCCTCTGATCTAGATGGAAGAATTTGGATCCTGATTTCTTCTGGTGTGTTTTCTTCTCAGTCCTTGTTCCGGTTTCTCTTCTATTAACAAATTTATAGAGATTTAAATAAAGCGAAGCTGAGAGATAGAGAGAGAATTCAGAAACTAGGATTACTCTAACTTGATTCTAATTAGTTTAGAAACAGTAGGCCAGTTCATTTTGCATTTTTGAGGCTTTATGGAATAATGTTTGGGGTGCTAGACTGCTAGTGGAACACTGAGCATGTCTTTTCTGCTGGGAGCAGTTTTTGGGGATTCATTTCAGAGGTTTTGGTAAGAAAAATCAGGCTATAGTATTATGGCAGTGTGCTGAAGAGGAATGCTTGTGTTTTTTGGAGTCTCTTTCCTTTACATTCATTATTGGATAAGATTATGTTTATGGCCTCTCTTTAGTGACCAGTTGAAGGATGTTAAGATATTTCTATTGCTCATATGCACGTGATTAGACATTTTTGTTACATTTTTGAGCTATTTTGGCTCCATGTTTTCTTTCTTTTTTCTTCTCTTTTTGAGCAATTCTTATTCTTCTTTAGTTTTGGTTTCTCTATTTTTCTTTCTTTTAATGACATTCTTTTCTTTTATCAAAAGTAAAGATAAAATTTAAATGACGTCCATGACATTTTCTAACATCGTATTGCCAGGTGTAAGCAATTGATGCTAGTGGCATTGCTGTGCAGGTAATGGTAGTTTTCTTTAAAATCTTCATATGTTTTTGGTGTCAATAACAGCCTGGGTTACTGTTAGAGAAATGTGGTCCCTATCTTTCTTAAACCTTGTATAATACAATGGCATCACGTGCTTAGATGCATCAATGTCACGGAAAGCTTAAATTGATTTATATCTGTAACACACCCACTCTTAGGAGTTAGGAAATCCCTCTGGCTTGGCCAAGTTCAATAGAATTCAAAATCATCCACTAGTGATCCCCTTGACTTTGAAGCATTGGCAAAGCACAGTCCTACCTTTGCCTTGTGTTGAAATTTATTTTAATTAAGAGAATGGGATTACCAAGAATTGATTACTGACTTCTTGGTTGAAGCAGCTCTAATACATATGTGCTTTGTACATGCTTTAAGCTTAAAGGACTTTTATGTGAGGGTTGAACATATAAATAATAAACATTCTTGGGCTTGGTCCTATTAGCTTAAGTTTTTGGGTTGATTGGTCCCTTGGCAAAAAGTTCTGATCATTTGTATGATTTGGTATTGGCCAAAAATCTTACATTTTTGCTCGTACTAGAATTTCATAATGTGGATACATATATGTTTTGAAAATTTAAGTCTAACCAAAACTTTTTTGGCATTTGCAAAGTTCCTCTCGTTTTATCAATTTATTTATTTTTTTACATAATTGGTTTGGGCCTTTCTTTTTATACAGCTGAAAAATGCACAAGTTTCTTCCTAAAAGGAAAAAATTAAAAAGGGGGCAGGGGGAGGATTTCGTTTTAGGGGAAAATGGCTAGTTCATTTCTGCTGGGAATAGTTAAGCATTTCAAATAATCACTCTTAATCACATTTCCTCTTAGATTGGATATATTTCATTTTTTGAAGTTTTTTCCAAACTTAAAAGTATGATCGGTGATATCACGACCTTTTCTTGGAATTTAATTGAAAATGTATAAAGGCATTGTCAGTGGTGAGTTCATTTTATACTCCTTATTGGAATTATAAATCATTCCTGAGTTTACAGTTAATAGTTTAAGCTGTTATAATTAAATTAAAACATTTCGGCACAAAGTTTGGTTGGGCCTATGCTTTGTACACCCTTCAAGTACAAAGGGCTTTCATGTGAGGGGTTATGTTAGAAATATAAATCATTACATTCTTAGAATCTGTTTTCATATCTTTATGAGAAGTAATAATTTACTGGTGGATGCATTGGTATGGTCAAATTGTAAACATGATCATCATTTTTCTCTGTGGCATGCCATTCTCCCCCTCCTAACCTACTTTGGATTTTACTTTTGTTTCTGAATGATAGTTTTGTTATATCTGCACTTGCTGTTTTGATGTTGGTTTTTCAACATATTCTCTTTCTGTCGTGCTCTTTATTTTTTCCCCTTAGTTTTCTATATGACAGTTTAGCATTACTCATGATTGTTTATGGGGGGAATTCCAAAAAAGGATGCCTTGATGAAAATATTTACCAAAAAAGAGAAATAACTGTTTGTAGTGGTTATTATGTTGAATCTATTGATTGAAATAACCAGTCACAGAACCACATCAAGTGGTTATTTGTCCTTCTTGGTGAATAATTTCATTAGGATATCCTTTTTTGAAATTCTTCCTTGTTTATATTGTTTAGTAGCACCATTTAGCTTTAGTTCATGATTTCAATTGACTGTTTTCTTTCACAAGCAAGCAAATGAAGTTGTTAAATCAAATAATCTTTTTGATGTTGTCATTGTATTGCACAAACGAGTTGAGGTACGCTTCTCTGAGCTATATATGATTTTAATTTCTTAGAGCCACCATAATTTTCAATTTTAGATTATGATGGTTTAAATATTGACTGCATTTGGCATATGCAATGACCAAACCTTTTGGATGTGATCTTGCTTAGATTCCTAAAGAATGATGAAGGTAATGAAGGACAACTACAATATCTACAAATGAATAGGAAAAAAAAATTAATTGCAAGGGAGGGTTGAATGTTAATGAGACAAATAGAAAGAATTATTTGAAATTTTATCCAAATAAAATAGAAAAAACGATTTATTTGATTGCTAATACTTTTGTATATCCAAGGTCTATGAGTAATGAAAAGTTGTAGGCGTTGACTTTGTGATGTTGGAGTTAGAAAATCGTTCAAAGAGGAAGAGAACCCAGATATTTTTTTTGTTCCCCTCCCAATAACTGAACTATCAAATAGTCAAAGGTTCTTGCTGTGAAAACTTTGTACATAGAGCAGAAAACTATATGTAAAACTTTATCATCCATGAACAAAAACTTTATCATCCATATGTTCATGAAATGGATGATTTGTAACCATCAATTTTGCTTTAGTCCACACACTACAACAAAGCAGTATGATAGAATCCATATCTTGAGTGTTTAGTGGGGACTATTATTAGTTCAAAAGTTATGTAACTGTAGATGTTGCTTTGAGCACAAGAAGTTGATGGGTAACTCTCCATTAATTTGCTTATATTTGAAATTTCTGCCCCAACGAGTTAGTGTATTTCTAGGTTCCATATGAGCATAGTAATATGTTTTTTGGTTGATAAAAATACGACCACCATTCATCCTTGTACTCACAGAGGACCTATCTAAAGTAGGATTATGCACTTAGTGAACCCCTGAATGTTCATAATAATCTTAGCAATCAGAAAAATGTATATGAAAATTGGGAGTTATGAATTCACCTTTCCAGCAAGAAAATGAATAAGCTATGTATCAGTTTAATTTATCAACTTGTAGATATGCTGGTAGGAAGCAGCTATTGCTTTCTTTTACCTCAGACTATGGCTTCTGCAGGATGTTGAAATTGATAAAAAGGTTGATGTTATAATTTCAAAATGGATGGGCTATATGCTTCTATATGAGGTGCTTATGAGGATTCTGTTGGTTGATTGAGAGTCGATATATTCTTGAAAGTTGAAACACATCATGCATGAAGTCAGTGACTGTAAAGGGGTGAAACTATAGTATAGTAAGAATAAATTGAGATTAAAAAATAAATTTATCTTGTATAATTGCTAAGAAAATGAAGAAAATATTGTGGAGGGTCATACAAATTATTCATGTATTCATTTTTAAGTTTAAAAGGACTTATTATATTGTAGGACATTTTGCACATAGTTATGTTCCCAATCATTTGCTAGTCACAGGGAAAGAAAATTATTATTTGATGGCTGAGGGATGGGGAAAAGGTAACAACAACAACAAACAAATAAAGCTTTATGCTATTAGGTGGGGTCCTTTACATGGATCAAACAATACAATTGGGTTATATCATAAACCAAATTTTCAAAATGTCATTTAGCATAAGATCCTTTTTAATAGTCTCTCCAAGTGTTCTCTTTGATATTTTTCTACTCATTTTCATTAGGCTAGATGCCATTTGATCTACTTTTGTTACTGAGGTTTCTAGTGGTCTTCTTTGCATATGCCCAAACTACTTTAACAAGTTCTTGTCATTTTCTTCTCTTTGTGGCTGAACAAAATTAACAAGAATGCACTTCATCATTCTAATATGACAGCAAATAAGCAAAATTGAACTCATTAAAGCTTTTGAGTTGGAGTGATGAATAATACTATCAGTTTAAGTTATTTATTTGGAACAAGTAGGGTTGTTAATTTGGAAATTTTTTTTATTCCAATTAGAGATTTTATCCTAAGTTTAGATAGGAATATCTTGTTCTAGTTTATCACCTCTTTGGTTGTTTCTTTTGGATGTCTATGAATAGCCCATATTTTACAACTTGAAGGATAGTGTTAATGATTATTGAATTATTCAGAGATTTCAGGCTATTGAGTGTCTTGTTGACCTAGTGTTCTATGTCATGTAGTCTCTTCTTGACTTGATTATTTTCTATTTTCTTCTTATGTAGATTGAAGGTTATGGTGTTTGAAAACTTCTGCTGCTTATTCTTGTGACTTCTTCTATATTCTTATTGTTGTTTGGTTATCTTGTGAAATTTCTTCTATCATGAGAACTATGAATGTGATTATTCAAGAATCAATCACTAGTCACTACTAGGGAAAAGTCAATTTAGTTAGTTTCTGCTTTTAGAAGAAGCTCAGAATACTTTGTTCTCATAACTTTTGAAGTTAAGATACTTGTAACTTGCATTACATGTCTTCCATTTCTCTCTCTAGTGGTAACATTGTAGACACTCAATTTTGTTTAACCCATAATATAAAATTCAATCTTTAAAAAAATAGGCCCACTTTAAAAATCACAAACTCAAAATTTAATCTTTAAAAATAAAAATGAAAAAATAAAATCAAAAATCAAATAAATTCAAAAAAATCAGAAAAATCAAATAAATCCAAGATAATTCAGAAAAATGAAGATAAACTCAAGGAAAATCAGAAAATGAAGATAAATTCAAGGAAAATCAGAAAATGAAGATAAATCTAAAAGAAAATCAGAAAAATGGAAGAATTAGATAAAAGATAGAATAAGATAAAAGTCAAGAAATAAATTAGATAAATAAAAATTAAAAAGATAATAGATAATATTAAGATAAATAAAGATAAAAGATAAAAATTTGTAATCCAAGAAATAAATCCAAAAAAGATAAATAAAGTTGTTAGATAAATGTTAGATAAGAAGATACAAGTTAAGATACAATTAGGAAACAATAATCAGACTAAATAACAAATTCTAAATTATGCAAGTATAAAAACCCACGCACATAGGCACTTAAACGACACACTCCTGTAACAAATACAACACATGCACTTCATACGCTGGGATCACTCTTTAGCACGTTCTCGTCTCAAGAACACCCATTCCACTACACTTCACTCTACGGCACCACATGCACTGCACACTCCCAAAACCAAACACACACTGAAAAAGAAGCTGAAAAAGGGAAATTGAGAGCACTTTCACGCAAGAAGCAGAGCAAGAACCAAGCGTCCTTGTCTTCCATCGTTGTCGCTTAGCTTCGCTGCAACTTGCCGGTCCTAGTTCCCTCGTTCAGCTTCTCCGTTCTGTAACGTACCTAACTCATTCCGGCCATGGTTCGTTCAAACTTCATCACGTTGCACTGTCGGCATCCTCACTTGTCGGCACCGACTCCACCAACTCGCCTGGTAGTTGTTCTTTTCGGTCTGGTCTCCATCACGGCACTAGAAGTTCGTAGCCGCTGGAACCTTCAGCTGTTGGAAGACTCAGCACCTTGCCACCTGCCAGTTCTTCTTCATCGCCATACCGTTGCTTTGGTTGCAGCAGAATCGCCACTGGCAGCCATAGAAAGCGGCCGCTACTGCTTGGAGTCTTGAAGCATAACGCTCTACCTACATACCGTCGTGAAACTAGTTCTTGCCGCCGGTCTTGACTCTGCCTCTAAAGTGTTCCAAACCTCTGCATCCTTTCACCGAGAAACATCATAGACACCGGCACAAGACTTCCTTCCATATGAGAGGTATGTCATGCAATCTTCATGGTTTTAGAGACTTTATTGTCTTTATTTTTATTAAATTATTTGGGAGCCTATTTTTAGTTTTTTTAGAAGCTTATGGCACTTTGAAAATGTGGTAAGGGAGGGTGATATGGATTTTGATCTAAAAATATAGTTAAGCTCTACACTTTTTGTTCTAGGTAAATTTTTAAAAAAGGAAGGAAAAAATAAGTCATGTCTTTTTTAAGTAAAAATAAATTAGAATAAATAGTCACATGGGCGACACAAGTATTTTTTCTTTCTTCATTTCTACTTTTTAAAACCTTGGCCTGGAATAGAAAGAAAATTTTTCTAAATTTATTTTTAAAACCCTGGATTGGAATAGGAATGGGGTTTTTCTCAAAAATATTTTTAAATCCCAATCCAGAATGGGCAGGGATTATTTTCAAAATATTTTTTAAAACCAACATAAATTAATTTAAGATAAATTAATTAGATCATTTTTTTTTTGGTATCGAAAGGGCGTTTAGGGTGCTAACACCTTCTCTAAAACGTAACCAATCCCCGAACCCAATTTCTGAAATGTAAACCTTTTGTTATTAGATGTCTGATTTCACCCTTTAGATAATTTAGATCGCTGGCGACTCCAAAACCAAAAATTTTTAAGGTCAACAGCTTGGCAACTCCACTGGGGACATTAGAGGGTTAGGCCAATTTAAAAATGATCTTATTAATTTCTTGATTGATTTGTTGGTTTATTTTTGTGGAGATGATGAAATAAAAGGTACACTTACTAGCTTCTAGTGTTTTTGGGTGTTTAAATTTTATACCTATTTATTTTTATAAATATATATATTTGCATGTGATTTGGATATGATTCCCTACACATAGTGTCATTCTCACCATGCACTAGAATAAAGGGGAAGTGATGACCCCTGTGCCCTATACCCGGGCCATTTAAGGTACCTTGTAGGTTAGAGGGGTATAGTAAGGTTAGCTTTCGAGAGACCTTCGGTCTTCGCATGGGCGCCCGAAATACCCCACTCAAATTTATCCTTTCGTGGATAATTTGGGAACCTGATGTAGGAAACATAGAACCTACCTTTACACTAATAATAGCCTTAGAGCTATCCTTTGTGAGAGAGAGAGTTGGCCCAAGCCCATGAGAGTGAACAAAGACTTAGGACTTACCTGAAATTAGGCACAATGGGGAACATTTCCTTTATCTCATTGCGTGTTTGTGATTGTATTTTTAGCTCAATTCTCCTACCATATACATGTTATTTCTATATACATGAAGTCCCTAAGTTAAGATTTATATACATTTAGGATAGATGGGGGCAAAAAAAAAAAAAAGCATGCATTCTTCATTAACACTTGCATAAGTTGCACACTTTCAGCTTCATGCATCATCACATTCATAGAAATTCCAGAATGATAAGAAAAAGGAAGGAGTGCACTCAATAGAATACCAGAAAAAAGGAAAATGAAAGGGTAATACCCCTGTTGTAAACATTTCTGCACCAACTCTGCAAGCACTAGTCACCCAAGCTTCTCAGCCCAATCAACAACAATCCCAACAGTATAAGCAAAATTAATCAAGGCAGCAATTTAATAAGAAAGTTGAAAGCTTTGACCCGATCTCAATACCGTACTCTGAGCTCTTACCCCAATTGTTGCAGAACAATCTAGTGTCTTTAGTTCCATTGCCTACCTTTCAACCCCCATATCCGCCATGGTACAATGAGCAACTTACTTGTCCTTACCATGCAGGGGCAAAGGGCCATTCTGTTGATAACTGTCCTGCATTTAAAAGGAGAGTTCAGGGATTGATTGACGCTAAGTGGTTAACTTTTGAACCTAAGCAACTAGGACTAGATGTGCACGGCAATCCCTTACCTAATCATGACAATCAAAATGTTAACAACATTGCCCAACACTAGAATGGCATGGGTAAAATCAAGATATTATGATCAAAGTGAACCAGTTGGCTTGAGATAGTGAATCTATTCTTGCACCACCTACTATAAGTTGCACTTTTTCCTCCTTTCGTATTTATCTTTTCAAGTTTTTATTTTATGGCACCTGCTAATGGCTCTGCCCAAGGCCTTAGCAAGGAGTTTGTATGGGTACACCTTTCAATTCAATAAAATGCTTAGCATGATGAATGCATTACTTTTCATCCAATTTCTTTCTTTTGCCTATTAGACTGACACTGGGGCAATATGATTTATCCTAAACATTGACGCTCATGAGCTAATAAATGAAGAAAAATTTTCTTAATCTTATTCTTAATAAATCCAATTGCCGATGATAAAATACGTTTGCTTAAATACTCAATTCTCTTGGATGACTGAGTGTCTCATCATTAAAGAATGATGAAAAAAGAGCCTATAGTGAGTGTGCTTATTGTGAAAAAACAGATACCCTAGAACTTGTCTAAATGCCCCTTGAGGCTATTTGTTGGACACCGCATTATTCAAGAAATGACCTAGGCCATCTTTGGACAGTTTGAGCCTTTTAAGCCAAACCCTAATATCAAAACTTCCATAGTTACCCATTTGAGCCTATAAAAGGATGGCAAGACCACCATCCGACTTCCTTCCTTTGACCCACGCCAACTTTAACCTTTCAATTTGAAAAGCTATTACTCTACCATGAAGGAGAGCTAAAAGGAGTATCCTTACTATCAAAGAAGAAAAATGCTATGAGCAATAATATAAGGCTCAAGTGAAAGGATTGAAGGTATTCCTTCCAAAACTATGTGAAAAAGTACAAATAAAAAAAAAGAAAAAGAAAAGAAATATTGAAAAAAAATGAAAAAGAAAAGAAATATTGAAAAAAATTGAAAAAAAAAAGTGCTAGACCAAAAAAGAGGGGGCTAGCCGAAAGAAAAAGAGACTAGTAAAGAGAAATGGACTTCACCTTGAGCCATAAGCTTATCCAAAAAAGAAAATGTGAAAAATGAGACATCATACTTCATGCTCTCCTTATTTGATAAATCCTTATCTCTTTTATTCATACCCATTACCTAGACCTTACATTACAAGCTAAGTAAAGTCCTAGTGATCTTGACTAATATGGTAAACTTACTAAGGTGGAGAGGGACACGAAAACAAGCCTATGGGGTATCTGTGAGTGCAAACACATATCAAAGAGTGCAAACACTTGAGAATGATTAGAATAAACACTTATTTAAGAGTGCAAATACTTGAGAGATTAGAGCGGGTGCTTAACAAAGCACTTTTGATTCCATAGAATTGAATAATTATGAGCATTTACTTGAGGCATGACTTGGATAATAAAAGAGAATGAGTTAAGAAAAACTTTTTTCAACATTTTTTGCTCATGGGCAGTCAAAATCTAAATTGAGGGGCAATTGAATGGAAAAACCCATACCTAAATGACCCACCTTTAAAGAAAGGAGAGACTCAGAAAGATATAAAGAAACTTCTCCTATGGGGCTATAACCTACCAAAAGGAATCAAGCTTGATCCCCAAAGGTATTGCTCCCAAAGTTTCCAACACTTTAACCCGTTTAAACTAGGGCAATGGGTTATTGATCAATTTATTGATATCTCATTTGAAAGGCCAAAGTACCAAGTTGCATATCCTTTATGTCATAAGCCATCCTTATTCCTTAAAATGCATTCTCATGCAAAGCAAAAATTGTCAGGTGCCAGTAGAAGGTACTGCCTAAACGGATAAGACATGAATTAAAAATTGGCGAAACTCTAATGATGAGAGAAAAAAAGTTTTAAACAATGATTCAAGACATGATGAATGAAAAATGTCTTAAGTGAATATTGAAAGCATCACATCCTTAATTTCTCTTAAAGAGAAAGAGGCAAGTTATGTTCAAGGACTATGTCAAAAAGGGTTTTAGCCCAGATATGCAAATAAGGGCAATAGAGCAAATAATGACATCTTTATAAATAAAAAACTTGGTCAAGGAATGTCACTCGGCCAATCCTTCTGGAGAGAGCAAGTTAGAAGACCCAAAAGTACCAAAGTCAACTCAAAAGCTCCTAAAGGTCATGGAGTAGCATTTTTAAATATGTCAGCATGCATCGATATTGCATCGTTGCATACAAGCATACCATCATCACCTAAATTCTTAAAAAATTAAAATTTTCACAGGTCAAGCATGTCCCTAAAATTAAAATTGGGATTTCACATTATCACGTCAAACATGCACAAGCATAAGCATCTCATCTTATATCAATGCAAAATTATTTTGGGAAGAACTCATCCATATCAAGTTAGAGACAAATTTATTCAGGTTAAATCAGGCCATTACAGGAAGAACCCATTCAAAGGTCATTTTTTTGGTCCCTGTAGGGTAGATGGTAGCCCTTTCGATCTTAGAATTAAAAGAGAAAATCCTAAGTTTATTTTTGGTCCTTGTTGGGTAGACGGTAGCCCTTCCAAGGTTAGGATTAAAAGAGGAAATCCTAAGGTCGTTTTTGGTCCTTATTGGGTGGACGGTAGCCCTTTCGAGCTTATGCCCCTACTTTTGGATCTCTTTTCATGAATGTTTAATTTAATTGCAAAGGGAGGAGAGTACCTGATATAGGTTCCCTCCACTTCTGGATTTGATATTTTGATGAGAGTTTGCATACATATGGAGATACGACTGCTCCCAATAAAGAATGAGGTAACTTCCCTTCATGCCCCATTTTCTAGCTGAGGTTCCCTTTTGCAACTAATTTTTGTTATTATCATGCTCTTGAAATCTTGCTCCGTTTCCCATTTAGTTGTTAATTTGGTCCGCATTTACTGTTAATATGAAGAGAGTCTTTTTCATTTTCAGTGATAAGGAGCAGATCTGGTTTGGGTTTGTTTTCCTGAGTTATTACATTTTTACGGTGGAAATGCCAAAAAAAAACTGTAAGGATATGAATGGTGGTTCTGTTTAGGTGATTGCAGCTTGGTGAGCAAAATATGTATGATGCCTACAAAGTGGCAAATTGGTGTAAGTGCTTGTTTCCTCTCTTAGCAATTTTATGCCCATCTTTGGTTTGATTAGCTCGCTGCCTTCATGTCTTTGTTTGCTATGTTCTCTCATATTAATTACTGGCTTTGCTTTTTTCTTTGGGTGACATGATTTTTATTGAATACTTTAATTATACTTTATGCTACTACTCCTTTTGGTTTAACAATTTAGATTATTGCTCCTCCCTTTAAGTATATTGCCTTAGTTCTCGAATTTTGTTTCCTTGGCTTAACTTTGTCGGATTTGATGAGGATATGAAACTAAAGAAAAGAAAAAACAAAGGAAAGATTGTGAGTGATTCTAGCCTTTGGCTTCAGGTTCTGCTTGACACTATTCTCATTAGCTTTTTGATTATAGTCGTATGTTCTATTTCTGCCCTCTGTTTTCTACTGCTGTAATTCAGGTGCTGTTCACTGTCTCTACAATTTCTGCTGTTGTGATTATATTTCTGCTGTAAAAAATTCTGTAACTATGATTCTGCTCTAAAAAAGTTGGGAATCTAGTTTCTGCTGTAGAAAACTTTGCAACTTTGTTTTTGCTCTAGAATTTTTACTATGAAATTTTGCAATTCTGTTTCTGTTGTAGAAGTATTTTGTAACCCAGTTTCTGTAGTAAAAACTGTGCAGTTCTGCTCCTGCTCTAAAATGATCTGCAATTCTATTTTTTTGTTTTCTATGACAATTTATTGTTCTCATGTGTTACACCAACTCTGTTGTCACTTTCTTTGTTCATTAAGTATGCTATTATGCTTTCTATAGTTTTTTTT
Organism: Dicorynia guianensis; assembly: GCA_037013595.1. NCBI lineage: Eukaryota > Viridiplantae > Streptophyta > Magnoliopsida > Fabales > Fabaceae > Dicorynia > Dicorynia guianensis. Next base: position 19,530,626 of record JASUAB010000006.1, on the reverse strand, counting down.
CTATGGTTTCTCCATTTTCTATATGCTATTGAAAGTTGGTTTTAGAACACACCATACATTGAATGCGTCACACATTCTTAAGTAAAAGCATAGGATACTAAATCTGCCATGCATAGTCACGTACATAATATTGCTTTATAGTTTTGATTGATTGGTTATTGTGGCAATAGGATAGTCGTTGCTAGCATGTGATTGAGGAAATGGTCCTTGTATTTGGTTGAACTTGTGCAATCAAGTACGTGCTTCAATGTGACTTTTTGATTGGTTGGCATGCTTTAATGAGTGTGATATATATTCAAACCCTGCATTATGTCTCTACTTCCGGGTCTCCTTTTCCTTAATATTTAATTTAATTGCAAAGAGAGGAGGTACCTGATGCTAGTTCCCTCCATTTCTGGATTTGCTATTTTGATGAGAGTTTGTATACATATTGAGATACAACTGCTCCCGATACAGGTTGAAGTAACTTCCCTTCATGCCCTATTTTCTTGTTGAAGTGCCCTTTTGTAGCTAATTTTAGTTATTATTATGCTCTTGAAACCTTGCTCTACTTCTCGTGTAGTTGTTAATTTGGTCCAGATTTATTGTAGAAAATAAAAGAATGATTTTTATGTGTAGGCTATATCCCAATAGGACAACTAGCACCACTATTTATATTAGAATAATACGTCAAATTTGGACAACAACTCAATCCCAACAATTAATCCTCAAATCAAGCTAATCAGCACTCAAATCATTAATCCTTAAATCAAGCTAATCAGCACTCAAATCAAACTAATCAGTTTCTTTGGGTAGCATGATTTGTATCGGATACTTTAATTATGTTTTATCCCACTATTGCATTTGGGTTAACAACTTAGATTAATGCTCCTCCCTTTAAATATGTGGCCTTAGTTCCCAAGTTTTGTTTCCTTTGCTTAACTTTGTCAGATTTGATGAGGATATGAAATTAAAGAAAAAATAACAAAGCAAAGAATGTGCGTGATTCTAGCCTTTGGCTTCAGGTTCTGCGTGACGCTATTCTCATTAGCTTTTTGATTGCAGTCATAGGCTCTGTTACAGCTGTCTCTATTTTCTACTGCTGTAATTCAGGTGCTGTTCTCTGTCTCTACAATTTCTGCTGATGTAATTCTATTTCCGTTGTAAAAAATTCTGCAACTGTGATTCTGCTGTAAAAAATTCTGCAATCCAGTTTCTGCTGTACAATTTCTGCTATAAAATTTTGCGATTCTGTTTCTGTTGTAGAAGAATTTTGTAATCCAGTTTCTGCTGTAAAATCTTTGCAGTTCTGCTCCGTTTGTAAAAAGGTCTGCAATTCTGTTTTTGTTTGTTTTCTATGACGATTTATTGTTGTCATGCATTATGCCAACTCTCTTGTCACTTTCTCTGTTCATTAAGTATGCTATTATGTTTTTTATAATTTTCTTTCTATTGTTTCTCCATTTCCTAAAGTTGGTTTTAGAACACACCATACATTGAATCCATCACATATTCTTAAGGAAAAGGATAGGATAGTAAATCCGTCATGCATAGTCATGTACATAACATTGCTTTATAATTTTGATTTATTGGTTACAGTGGCAATGGGATAGTCGTTGTTAGCATGTGATTGAGGAAATGATCCTTGTATTTGGGTGAGTATGTGCAATCAAGTACGTGCTCCAATGTGACTTTTTGATTGGTTGGCATGCTTTAATGAGTGTGATATATATGCAATCCCTACATTATGCCTCTACTTCTGGATCTCCTTTTCTTCTATATTTAATTTAATTGCAAAGAGAGGAGAGTACCTGATGCTGGTTCCCTCCATTTTTGGATTTGCTATTCTAATGAGAGTTTGCATACATATTGAGATACAACTGCTCCCGATATAGGTTGAGGTAACTTCCCTTCATGCCCCATTTTCTTGTTGAAGTTTCCTTTTGTAACTAATTTTAGTTATTATTATGCTCTTGATATCTTGCTCCGTTTCCTGTTTGGTTGTTAATTTGGTCCACATTTACCATTAATATGAAGGGAGCCTTTTTCATTTTCAGTGATAATGGGCGGATCTGGCTTGGGTTTGTTTTCTTGAGTTAATACATTTTTATGTTAGAAATGCAAAAAGAACTATAAAGATATGGGTGGTGGTCCTGTGATGGAGATTGTAGCTTGGTGATCAAAATTAGTATGATGCCTGCAAAGTGGCAAATTGGGGTAAGAGCTTGTTTCCTCTCTTAGCGATTTTATGCCCATTTTTGGTTTGATTAGCTTGTTGCCTTCATGTCTTTGTTTACTATGTTGTCTCATATTAATTACTGGCTTTTCTTTTGTCTTTGGGTGGCATGATTTGTATCGCATACTTTAATTATGCTTTATCCTTCTACTTCTTTTGGGTTAACAATTTAGATTAATGCTCCTGCCTTTAAGTATGTTGGCTTAGTTCACGAATTTTGTTTCCTTGGGTTAACTTTGTCGAATTTGATGAGGATATGAAATTAAAAAAAAAAAAATGGAAAGAATGTGAGGGATTCTAGCCTTTGGTTTCAGGTTCTACTTGACACTATTCTCATTAGCTTTTTGATTATAGTCGTATGCTCTATTACAGCTGTCTCTATTTTCTACTGCTGTAATTCAGGTGCTGTTCTCTGTCTCTACAATTTTTGCTGATGTAATTCTATTTCTGCTGTAAATAATTCTGCAACTGTGATTTTGCTGTAAGAAATTCTGCAATCCAGTTTTTGCTGTAGAAAACTTTGCAATTCTGTTTCTGCTGTAGAATTTCTGCTATAAAATTTTGCAATTCTATTTCTGTTGTAGAAGAATTTCGTAATCCAGTTTCTGCTGTAAAAACTTTGCAGTTCTGCTTCTGCTGTAAAATGGTCTGCAATTCTGTTTTTGTTTGTTTTCTATGACGATTTATTGTTATCATGCATTCTGCCAACTCTCTTGTCACTTTTTCTGTTCATTAGGTATGCTATTATGCTTTTTATAATTTTATTTCTATGGTTTCTCGATTTCCTATATGCTAATAAAAGTTGGTTTTAGAACACACCATATATTGAATCTGTCACACATTTGTAAGGAAAAGGATAGGATAGTAAATCCACCATGTATAGTCACATACATAAGATTGCTTTATAGTTTTGATTTATTGGTTACTGTGGCAACGGGATAGTCGTTGCTAGCATGTGATTGAGGGAATGCTGCTTGTATTTGGTTGAGCATGTGCAATCAAGTACGCGCTCCAATGTGACTTTTTGATTGGTTGGCATGCTTTAATGAGTGTGCTATTTATTCAATCCATACATTATGCCCTTACTACTGGATCCCTTTTTCTTCTATATTTAATTTAATTGCAAAGAAAGGAGAGTACTTGAAGCAAGTTCCCTCCAATTCTGGATTTGTTTTTCTGATGAATTTGCATGTGTATTGAGATACAACTGCTCCCAATACAGGTTGAGGCAACTTCCCCTCATGCCCCATTTTCTTGCTGAGGTTCCCTTTCGCAACTAATTTTAGTTATTGTTATGCTCTTGAAATCTTGCTCCGTTTCCCATTTAGTTGTTAATTTGGTCCACATTTACTATTAATATGAAGGGAGCCTTGTTCATTTTCAGTGATAGTAGGCAGATCTAGTTTTGGTTTGTTTTCTTAAGTTAATACATTTTTATGGTAGAAATGCAAACAGAACTATAAAGATATGGGTGGTGGTCCTGTTAAGGTGATTGTGGCTTGGTGAGCAAAATAAGTACGACGCCTGCAGAATGGCAAATTGGTTTAAGTGCTTGTTTCCTCTCTTTGGGATTTTATGCCCATCTTTGGTTTGATTAGCTCGTTGCCTTGATGTCTTCGTTTGCGATGCTTTCTCATATTAATTACTGTATTAACTTTTGTCTTTGGTTGGCATGATTTGTATCGAATACTTTAATTTTGCTTTGTTCTGCTACTCCTTTTGGGTTAACAATTTAGATTAATTGTACTCCTTTTAAGTATGTTGCCTTAGTTCACAAATTTTGTTTCCTTGGCTTAACTTTGTCGGATTTGATGATCAAATTAAAAAAAAATAACAAAGGAAAGAATGTGAGTGATTCTAGCCTTTTGCTTCAGGTTCTGCTTGATGCTATTCTCATTACCTTTTTGATTATAGTCGTATGCTCTATTATGGCTGTCTCTGTTTTCTACTGCTGTAAGTCTGGTGCTGTTCTCTATCTCTACAATTTCTGCTGTTAAAAATTTTGCAGCTGTGATTCTGCTGTAAAAAATTCTGTAATCCAGTTTCTGCTGTAGAAAACTTTGCAACTCTTCTTCTTATGTGGAATTTTTGCTATAAAATTTTGCAACTCTGGTTCTGTTGTAGAAGAATGTTGTAATCCAGTTTCTGTTGGAAAATTTTTGCAGTTCTGCTCCTGCTGTTTAAAGATCTGCAATTCTGTTTTTTTTTTTTTTGTTTTCTGTGATGATTTATTGTTATCATGCATTATGCCAACTCTCTTGCCACTTTCTCTGTTCATTAAGTATGCTATTATGCTTTCTATAATTTTCTTTCTATGGTTTCTCCATTTTCTATGGGCTGTTGAAAGTTGGTTTTAGAATGCACCATATATTGAATCTGTCACACATTCTTAAGGAAAAGGATAAGATGGTAAATCTGCCATGCATAGTCTCATGCATAATGTTGCTTAATAGTTTTGATTGATTGGTTACTGTGGTAATGGGATAGTCGTTGCTAGCATGTGATTGAGGAAATGGTCCTTGTATTTGGCTGAACATGTGCAATCAAGTATGCGCTGACTTTTTGATTGCTTGGCATGCTTTAATGAGTGTGATATATTTTGAGTCCCTACATTATGCCCTAATCTGGGTCTCCTTTTCTTCAATATTTAATTTAATTGCAAAGAGAGGAGAGTACCTGATGCAGGTTCCCTCCATTTCTAAATTTGCTATTTTGATGAGAGTTTGCATACTTTTTGAGAGACAATTGCTCCCGATACAGGTTGAGGAAACTTCCCTTCATGCCCCATTTTCTTGTTGAAGTTCCCTTTTGTAATGAATTTTAATTATTATTATGCTCTTAAAATCTTGCTCTGTTTCTTGTTTAGTTGTCAATTTGGTCCACATTTACTGTTAATATGAAGGGAGCCTTGTTCATTTTTAGTGTTGAGGGTTAGATTTGGCTTGGGTTTGTTTTCCTGAGGTAATACATTTTTATGGTAGAAATGCCAAAAGAACTGTAAAGAAATGGGTGGTGGTCCTATTAAGGTGATTGCAGCTTGGTGAGCAAAATACATATGATGCTAGCAAATTGGCAAATTGGTGTAAGTGCTTGTTTCCTCTCTTAGCGGTTTTATGTCCATCTTTACTTTGATTAGCTTGCTGCCTTCATGTCTTCGTTTGCTAGGTTCTCTCATATTAATTACTATCTTTACTTTTGTCTTTGGGTGGCATGATTTGTATCAGATACTTTATTTATGCTTTATCGCACTACTCCTTTTGGGTTAACAATTTAGATTAAGGAGCCTTTAAGTATGTTGGCTTAGTTCTCGAATTTTGTTTCCTTAGCTAAACTTTGCCAAATTTGATGAGGATATGAAATTAAAAAAAAAAAAAAAAGCAAAGGAAAGAATGTGAGTAATTCTAGCCTTTGGCTTCAGGTTCTGTGTGACGCTATTCTCATTAGCTTTTTGATTAAAGTCATAGGCTCTGTTACAGCTGTCTCTGTTTTCTACTGCTGTAATTCAGGTGCTGTTCTTTGTCTCTACAATTTCTGCTGATGTAATTCTATTTCCGTTGTAAAAACTTCTGCAACTGTGATTCTGCTGTAAAAAATTCTGCAATCCAGTTTCTGCTGTAGAAAACTTTGCAACTCTGTTTCTGCTGTACAATTTCTGCTATAAAATTTTGCAATTCTGTTTCTGTTGTAGAAGAATTTTGTAATCCAGTTTCTGCTGTAAAATCTTTGCAGTTCTGCTCCTTCTGTAAAAAGGTCTGCAATTCTGTTTTTGTTTGTTTTCTAAGACGATTTATTGTTATCATGCATTATGCCAACTCTCTTGTCACTTTCTTTATTCATTAAGTATGCTATTATGGTTTCTATAATTTTTTTTCTATGTTTTCACCATTTCCTATATGCTATTAAAGTTGGTTTTAGAACACATCATACATTGAATCCGTCACAAATTCTTAAGGAAAAGGATAGGATTGTAAATCTGCCATACATAGTCAAGTACATAACATTGCTTTATAATTTTGATTAATTGGTTACTGTGACAACGGGATAGTCGTTGCTAGTATGTGATTGAGGGAATGGTCCTTGTATTTGGTTGAGCATGTGAGATCAAGTATGCACTCCAATGTGACTTTTTGATTGGTTGGCATGCTTTAATGAGTGAGATATATAGTCAATCCCTGCATTATGCCCCTACTTCTGAATCTCTTTTTCTTCTATATTTAATTTAATTGTAAAGAAAGAAGAGTAACTGATGCAGGTTTCCTCCATTTCTAGATTTGCTATTCTGATGAGAGTTTGCATACATATTGAGACACAAGTGCTCCTGATACAAGCTGAGGTAACTTCCCTTCATGTCCCATTTTCTTGCTGAAGTTCCCTTTCGCAACTAATTTTAGTTATTATTATGCTCTTGAAATCTTGCTCCGTTTCCCGTGTAGTTGTTAATTTGGTCCACATTTACTGTTAATATGAAGGGAGCCTTGTTCTTTTTCAGTGATAATAGGCAGATTTGGGTTTGGTTTGTTTTCCTTAGTTAATACATTTTTATGGTAGAAATGCCAAAACAACTGTAAAGAAATGGGTGGTGGTCCTGTTAAGGTGATTGCAGCTTGGTGAGCAAAATACATATGATGCTAGTGAATTGGCAAATTGGTGTAAGTGCTTATTTCCTCTCTTAGTGGTTTTATGTCCATCTTTGCTTTGATTAGCTTGCTGCCTTCATGTCTTCGTTTGCTAGGTTCTCTCATATTAATTACTCTCTTTACTTTTGCCTTTGGGTGACATGATTTGTATCGTATACTTTAATTATGCTTTATCCCGCTACGCCTTTTGGGTTAACAATTTAGATTAATGCTCCTGCCTTTAAGTATGTTGGCTTAGTTTGCGAATTTTGTTTCCTTGGGTTCACTTTGTTGAATTTGATGAGGATATGAAATTGAAAAAAAAAAAAACACGGGAAAGAGTGTGACTAATTCTAGCCTTTGGCTTCAGGTTCTGCTTGACGCTATTCTCATTAGCTTTTTGATTACAGTCATAGGCTCTATTACAGCTGTCTCTGTTTTCTACTGCTGTAATTCAGGTGCTATGCTCTGTCTCTACAATTTTTGCTGATGTAATTCTATTTTTGCTGTAAAAAATTCTGCAACTGTGAGACTGCTGTAAAAAATTCTGCAATCCAGCTCCATTTCTAGATTTACTATTCTGATGAGATTTTGCATACATATTGAGGTACAACTGCTCCTAATACAAGTTGAGGTAAGTTTCCTTCATGCTCCATTTTCTTGCTAAAGTTCCCTTTCGCAACTAATTTTAGTTATTATTGTGCTCTTGAAATCTTGATCCATTTCCCGTTTAGTTGTTAATTTGGTCCACATTTACTGTTCATATGAAGGGAGCCTTGTTCATTTTTAGTGATAGTAGGCAGATCTGGTTTTCGTTTGTTTTCTTGAGTTAATACATTCTTATGGTAGAAATGCAAAAAGAACAGTAAAGATATGGTTGTTGTTCTTGTTAAGGAGATTGCAGCTCGGTGAGCGAATTTAGTATGATGCCTACAAAGTGGCAAATTGGTGTAAGTGCTTGTTTCCTATCTTAGCGATTTTGTGCCCATCTTTGGTTTGATTGGCTCGCTGCTTTCATGTCTTCGTTTACGATGTTCTCTCATATTAATCACTAGCTTTACTTTTGTCTTTGGGTGGCATGATTTGTATCGCATACTTTAATTATGCTTTATCCCACTACTCCTTTTGGGTTAACAACTTAGATTAATGCTCCTACCTTTAAGTATGTTGGCTTAGTTCCCAAATATTGTTTCCTTGGCTAAACTTTGTCAAATTTGATGAGGATATGAAATTAAAAAGAAAAAAAACCAACGAAAGATTGTGAGTGATTCTAGCCTTTGGCTTTAGGTTTTGCTTGACACTATTCGGATTAGCTTTTTTATTATAGTTGTATGCTCTGTTATGGCTGTCTCTGTTTTCTTCTGCTGTAATTCAGGTGCTGTTTTCTATCTCTACAACTTCTACTGATGTAATTCTCTGTCTTCTTTAAAAAGTTCTGCAACTGTGATTTTGTTGTAAAAAATTCTGTAATCTAGTTTCTGCTGTAGAAAACTTTGCAACTCTGTTTCTGCTGTAGAATTTTTGCTATAAAATTTTGCAATTCTGGTTCTGTTATAGACGAATTTTGTAATCCAGTTTCTGCTGTAAAAACTTTGCAGTTCTTCTCCTGCTATACAAAGGTCTGCAATTCTGATTTTGTTTGTTTTCTTGAACGATTGATTGTTATTATGCATTATTCCAACTCTATTGTCATTTTCTCTGTTTATTAAGTATGCTATTATGGTTTTTATAATTTTCTTTCTATGGTTTCTCCATTTCCTATATGCTATTGAAAGTTGGTTTTAGAACACACATACATTGAATCCGTCACACATTCTTAAGGAAAAGGATAGGATAGTAAATCCGGCATGCATAGTCACGTATATAACGTTGCTTTATAGTTTTGATGTATTGGTTACAGTGGCAACAGGATAGTCGTTGTTAGCATGTGATGGAGGAAATGCTCCTTGTATTTGATTGAGCATGTGCAATCAAGTATGCGTTCCAATGTGACTTTTTGATTGGTTGGCAGGCTTTAATGAGTGTGGTATATATTCAATCACTACATTATGCCCTAATTCTGGATCTCCTTTTCTTCAATATTTAATTTAATTGCAAAGAGAGGAGAGTACCTAATGTTGGTTCCCTCCATTTCTGGATTTGCTATTCTGATGACAGTTTGCATACATATTGAGATACAACTGCTCTCGATAAAGGTTGAGGTAACTTCCCTTCTTGCCCCATTTTCCTGCTGAAGTTTCCCTTTGCAACTAATTTTAGTTATTATTATGCTCTTGAAATCTTGCTCCGCTTCCCGTGTAGTTGTTAATTTGGTCCAGATTTACTGTTAATATGAAGGGAGCCTTGTTCATTTTCAGTGGTAACAGGCAGATCTGGCTTTGGTTTGTTTTCTTGAGTTAATACATTTTTATGGTAGAAATGCAAAAAGAACTGTAAAGATGTGGATGTTGGTCCTATTAAGGAGATTGCAGCTTGGTGAGCAAATTTAGTATGATGCCTACAAAGTGGCAAATTGGTGTAAGTGCTTGTTTCCTCTCCTAGCGATTTTATGCCCATCTTTTGTTTGATTAGCTCACTACCTTCATGTCTTCATTTGCTTTGTTCTTTCATATTAATTACTGGCTTTACTTTTGTCTTTGGGTGGCATGATTTGTATTGTATACTTTGAATATGCTTTATTGCGCTACTCCTTTTGGGTTAACAATTTAGATTAATGCTCTTCCCTTTAAGTATGTTGTGTTAGTTCCTGAATTTTATTTCCTTGGCTTAACTTTGTCAGATTTGATGAGGATATGAAATTAAAAAACATAAAACAATGGAAAGAATGTGAGTGATTCTAGCCTTTGGCTTCAGGTTCTGCTGGACGCTATTCAGGTGCTGTTCTGTATCTCTACAATTTTTGCTGATGTAATTTCTATTTCTGCTGTAAAAAATTCTGCAACTGTGATTCTGCTGTAAAAAATTCTGCAATCCAGTTTTTGCTGTAGAAAACTTTGCAACTCTTTCTGCTGTAGAATTTCTGCTATAAAATTTTGCAGCTCTGTTGTTGTTGTAGAAGAATTTTGTAATACAGTTTCTGCTGTAAAAAATCTGCAGTTCTGCTCCTGCTGGCAAAAGATCTGCAATTCTTTTTTTGTTTGTTTTCTATGACGATTTGTTGTTATCATGCATTATGCTAGTTATCATGCATTATGCCAACTCTCGTCACTTTCTCTGTTCATTAAATATGCTATTACGGTTTCCATATTTTCTTTCTATGGTTTCTCCATTTCCCTTATGCTATTGAAAGTTGGTTTTAGAACACACCATACATTGAATCCGTCACACATTCTTAAGGAAAAGGATACGATAGTAAATCAGCCATGCATAGTCACGTACACAATATTACTTTATAGTTTTGATTAATTGGTTACTGTGGCAACAGGATAGTCGTTGCTAGCATGTGATTAAGGAAATGCTAGTTGTATTTGGTTGAGCATGTGCAATCAAGTATGCGCTCTAATGTATTTTTTGATTGCTTGGCATGCTTTAATGAGTGTGATATTTATTCAATCTCTACATTATACCCCTACTTCTGGATCTCCTTGTCTTCAATATTTTATTTTATTGCAAAGAGTGAAGAGTAGCTGATGCAGGTTTTCTGGATTTCCTATTCTGATGAGAGTTTGTGTACATGTTGAGACACAATTGCTCCCGATATAGGTTGAGGTAACTTCTCTTCATGTCCCATTTCCTAGCTGAATTTGCCTTTCATAACTAATTTTAGTTATTATTATTCTATTGAAATTTTGCTCTATTTCTCATTTAGTTGTTAATTTGGTCCACATTTACTGTTAATTTGAAGGGAGCCTTGTTTATTTTTAGTGATAAGGGGCAGATTTGGCTTGGGTTTGTTTACTTGAGTTAATACATCCTTATGGTAGAAATTCCAAAAGAACTATAAGGATATGGGTGTTGGTTTTGTCAAGGTGATCGCAGCTTGGTGAGCAAAATATGTATGATGCTTGCAAAGTGGCAAAATGGTCAAGTGCTTGTCTCCTCTCTTATCAATTTTATGTCAATCTCTGGTTTGATTAGCTTGCTGTGTTCGTTTCCTATGTTCTCTCATATTAATTACTGCCTTTACTTTTGTCTTGGGGTGAGATGATTTGTATCGAATACTTCAATTATGCCTTATGCTGCTGCTCCTTTTGGGTTAACATTTGGAATAATGCTCCTCCCTTGAAGTATGCTGCCTTAGTTCCCGAATTTTGTTTCATTGGCTTAGCCTTGTTTGATTTGATGAGGATACAAAATTAAAACAAAAAAAACAAAGGAAAGAATATGGGTGATTCTAGCCTTTGGCTTTAGGTTCTGCTTGAACCATTTCTTAATAGCCTTTTGATTATAGTCGTATGCTCTGTCACTGCTGTCTCTATTTTCTGCTGCTGTAATTCAGGTTCTGTTGGTTGTTTCTATGATTTTTGCTGTTGCAATTCCATTTCTGCTGTAAAAAATTCTGCAACTCTGTTTCTGCTATAAAGAATTCTGCAATCCAGTTTCTGCTGCAGAATTTCTGCTATAAAATTTTGCAATTCTGTTTCTGTTGTAGAAGAATTTTGTAATCCAATATCTGATGTAAAAACCTTTCAGTTTTGTTCCTACTGTAAAAAGATCTGCAATTCTGTTTTTGTTTGTTTTCTACGACGATTTATTTTTATCATGCATTATGTCGACTCTCTTGTCACTTTCTCTGTTCATTAAGTATGATATTATGCTTTCTAAAATTTTCTTTCTATGGTTTCTCCATTTCCTATATGCGATTGAAAGTTGTTTTTAAAACAGACAATATATTGCATCTGTTATACATTCTTAAGGAAAAGGATAGGACAGTAAATCTACCACATATAGTCACGTAAGTAACTTTGCTTTATAGTTTTGATTGATTGGTTAGTGTAGCAATGGGATAGTCGTTGCTAGCATGAGATTGAGGAAATGCTCTTTGCATTTGGTTGAGCATGGGCAATCAAGTACACGCTCTAATGTGACTTTTTGATTGCTTGGCATGCTTGAATGAGTGTGACACATATTCAATCCCTACATTATACCCCACTTCTGGATCTACTTTTATTCAATATTTAATTTAATTGCAAAGAGAGGAGAGTACCTAATGCAGGTTCCCTCCATTTTTGGATTTCCTATTCTGATGTGAGTTTGCAGACTTATTGAGATACAATTGCTCCCAATATAGGTTGAGGTAACTTCCCTTCATGCCCCATTTTCTAGCTGTAGTTCCCTTTCACAACTAATTTTAATTATTATTATGCTCTTGAAATCTTGCTCCGTTTCCCATTTAGATGTTAATTTGGTCCACATTTAATGTTAATATGAAGGGAGCCTTGTTCAGTTTCGGTGATAAGGGGAAGATCTGGTTTGGGTTTGTTTTCTTGGGTTAAAACATTTTTATGGAAGAAATTCCAAAGGAACTGTAAAGATATGCGCGGTGGTCCTGTTAAGGTGATTGCAGCTTGGTGAGCAAAATACGTATGACACCTGCAAAGCATGGCAAATTGGTGTAAGTGCTTGTTTCCTCTCTTCGTGATTTTATGCCCATCTTTGGTTTGATTAGCTTGTTGCGTTCATGTCTTCGGTTCCTATGCTCTCTCGTATTAATTACTATTTTTGCTTTTGTTTTTGGGTGGCATGTTTTGTATCGGATACTTTAATTATGCTTTATCCTGCTACTGATTTGGGTTAACAAATTAGATTAATGCTCCTCCTATTAAGTATATTGCCTTAGTTTCCAAATTTTGTTTTCTTGGATTAACTTTGTCAGATTTGATGAGGATATGAAATAAAAAAAAAAAAAGCAAAGGAAAGAATGTGAGTGATTCTAGCCTTTGGCTTTAGGTTTTTTTTTATGCTATTCTTAATAACTTTTTGATTATAGTCATATGCTCTATTATGGCCGTCTCTGTTTTCTTCTGCTGTAATTCAGGCACTGTTCTTTGTCTCTACAATTAATGCTGATGTAATTCTATTTCTGCTGTAAAAAATTATGCAACTGTGATTCTGCTGTCAAAATTCTGCAATGCAGCTTTTGCTGTAGAAAACTTTGCAACTCTGTTTCTACTGTAGAGTTTCTGCTATAAAATTTTGCAATTCTGTTTCTATTGTAGAAGAATTTGGTAATCCAAATTTTGCTATAAAAACACTGTAGTTCTGCTTGTGCTGTAAAAGGATCTGCAATTCTGTTTTTATTTGTTTTCTACGACGATTTATTGTTGTCATGCATTATGCCAACTCTCTTGTCACGTTCTCTGTTCATTAAGTATGCTATTATGGTTTCTATAATTTTCTTTCTATGGTTTCTCCATTTTCTCTATGCTATTGAAAGTTGTTTTTAGAACACACCATACATTGAATCCGTCACACATTCTTAAAGAAAAGGATAGGATAGTAAATCCGCTATGCATAGTCACATACATAGCATTGCTTTATACTTTTGATCGATTAGTTATTGTGGCAATGGGATAGTCGCTGTTAGCATGTGATTGAGGAAATTCTTCTTTTTTCTGGTTGAGCATGTGCAAACAAGTATGCGCTCTAATGTAACTTTTTGATTGCTTGGCATGCTTGAATGAGTGTGGTATATATTTAATCCCTACATTATACCCCTACTTCTGGATCTCCTTTTCTTCAATATTTAATTAATTGCAAAGAGAGGAGAGTACTTGATGCAGGTTCCCTCCATTTTTGGATTTCCTATTTTGATGAGAGTTTGCATACATATTGAGATGCAATTGCTTCCGATATAGGTTGAGGTAACTTCATTTCTTGCCCCATTTTCTAGCTAAAGTTCTTGTTCACTACTAATTTTAGTTATCATTATGCTCTTGTAATCTTGCTCTGTTTTTTGTTTCGTTGTTATTTTGGTCCACATTTACTGTTAATGTGAAGGGAACCTTGTTTATTGTCAATGATAAGGGGCAGATCTGTCTTGGGTTTGTTTTCTTGAGTTAATACATCTTTTTGGTAGAAATGCCAAAAGAACTATAAAGATATGGGTGTTGGTCTTTTTAAGGTGATTGCAGCTTGGTGAGCAAAATACGTATGATGCCTGCAAAGTGGCAAAATGGTGTAAGTGCTTGTTTCCTCTCTTAGCGATTTTATGCCTGTCTTTGGTTTAATTAGCTTGCTGCCTTCATGTCTTTGTTTGCCATGTTCTATCATTAATTACTATCTTTTCTTTTGTCTTTGGTTGGCATGATTTGTGTCGGATACTTTATTTGTGCTTTATCCTGCGAGTGCTTTTGGGTTAACAATTTAGAATAATGCTCCTCCCTTTAAGTATGTTGTCTTGGTTCCTGAATTTTGTTTCATTGGCTTAACTTTGTCAGATTTGATGAGGACATGAAATTAAAAAAAATGAAAAGAAAGAATATGAGTGATTCTAGCCTTTGGCTTTAGGTTCTGCTGGACCCTATTCTTACTAGCTTTTTGATTATAGTCGTATGCTCTATAACTGCTGTCTCTGTTTTCTACGACTGTAATTCAGATTCTGTTTGCTATTTCTACAATTTTCGCTGTAAAAAATTCTCCAACTATGATTCTGCTGTAAAGAATTCTACAATTCAGTATCTGCTGCAAAAAAATGTTGCTACTCTATTTCTGCTGTAGAATTTCTGCTATAAAATTTTGCAGTTCTATTTCTGTTGTTGAAGAATTTTGTAATTCAGTTTTTGTTGGAAAACCTGTGCAGTTTTGTTCCTGCCGTAAAAAGATCTGCAATTCTATTTTTGTTTGTTTTCAACGATGATTTATTGTTATCATGCATTATGACAACTCTCTTGTCACTTTCTATGTTCATTAAGTATGCTATTATGCTTACTATAATTTTCTTTCTATGGTTTCTCCATTTTCTATATGCAATTGAAAGTTGTTTTTAGAACACGAGAGATTGAATCGGTCACACATTCTTAAGGAAATGGATAGGATAGTAAATTGACCAAACATAGTCCTGTATATAACATTGCTTTATGGTTTTGATTGATTGGTTACTGTAGCAACGGGACAGTCGTTGCTAGCATGTGATTGAGGAAATGCTCCTTGTATTTGGTTGAGCATGTGAAATCAAGTACGCACACTTATTTGACTTTTAGATTGCTTGGCATTCTTTAACGAGCGTGAGATATATTCAATCCCTGCATTATACCCCTACTTTTGAATCTCCTTTTCTTTAATATTTAATTTAATTGCAAAGAAAGGAGAGTGCCTGATGCAGGTTCCCTCTATTTCTGGATTTACTATTCTGATGAGAGTTTGCATACATATTGAGATACAACTGGTTCCAATACAGGTTGGGATAACTTCCCTCCATGCCCTATTTTCTAGCTAAAGTTCACATTCACAACTAATTTTAGTTATTATTATGCTCTTTAAATCTGGCTCTATTTTCCATTTAGTTGTTAATTTGATCCACATTTATTGTTAATATGAAGGGAGCCTTGTTCATTTTCAGTGTTGAGGGGCAGATCTGGTTTGGGTTTGTTTTCCTGAGTTAATATATTTTTATGATAGAAATGTCAAAAGAACTACAAACATCTGGGTGGTGGTCCTGTTAAGGTGATTGCAGCTTGGTGAGTAAAATACGTATGATGCTTGCAAAGTGGCAAAGTGGTGAAAATGGTTGTTTCCTCTTTTAGCGATTTTATGCCCATCTTTGGTTTGATTAGCTTGCTACCTTCATGTCTTCATTTGCTATGTTCTCTCATATTATTTACTGTCTTTACTTTTTCTTTGGGTGGCATGATTTGTATCAAATATTTTAATTATGCTTTATCTTGCTACTCATTTTGGGTTAACAATTTAGAATAATGCTCTTGCCTTTAAGTATGTTGCCTTAGTTCCTGAATTTTATTTGATAGCCCTAGCTTTGCAGATTTGATGAGGATATGAGATTAAAAAAAAAAAAAAAAAAGGGGAAGAATATGAGTGATTCTATCCTTTGGCTTTTGGTTTTGCTTGACCCTATTCTTATTAGCTTTTTGTTATAGTCGTATGCTGTATCACTGCTGTCTCTGTTTTTTGCTACTGTAATTTAGGTTCCGTTTGCTGTTTCTACAATTTATGCTGATGTAATTCTATTTCTGCTGTAAAGAATTTTGCAATCCGGTTTCTGCTGTAAAATTTGCAACTCTGTTCATTCTGTAGAATTTCTGCTATAAAATTTTGCAATTCAGTTTCTGTTGTTGAAGAATTTTGTAATACAGTTTCTGCTGTAAACGCTCTACAGTTCTGCTCTTGCTGGAAAAAGATCTACAATTTTGTTTTTGTTTGTTTTCTAAATTTATTGTTGTCATGCATTATGCCAATTCTCTTGTCACTTTCTCTGTTCATTAAGTATGCTATTACGGTTTCTATAATTTTCTTTCTATGGTTTCTCCATTTCTTATATGCTACTGAAAGTTAGTTTTAGAACACACCATACATTGAATCTGTCACACATTCTTAAGGAAAAGGATAGGATAGTAAATCAGCCATGCATAGTCACATACACAACATTGCTTTATAGTTTTGATTGATTGGTTCTTGTGGCAACGGGATAGTCATTGCTAGCATGTAATTGAGGAAATGCTCCTTGTATTTTGTTGAGCATGTGCAACAAGTACGCGATCTAATGTGACTTTTTGATTGCTTGGCATGGTTGATTGAGTGTGATATATATTCAATCCCTACATTATAGCCCTACTTCTGGATCTTCTTTTCTTCAATATTTAATTTAATTGCAAAGAGAGGAGAGTACTTGATACAGGTTCCCTCCGTTGCTAGATTTCCTATTCTGATGAGAGTTTGCATCCATACTGAAATATAACTACTCCCAATACAGGTTGAGGTAACTTCCCTTCATGCGTCATTTTCTAGCTAAAGTTCTCTATCACAACTAGTTTAGGTTATTATTATGCTCTTGAAATCTTACTCGATTTCTTGTTTAGTTGTTAATTTGGTCCACATTTACTATTAATAAGAAGGCAGCCTTGTTTATTTTCAGTGATTAGGGGTAGATTTGGCTTTGTTTTGTTTTCCTGAGTTGACACATCTCTGTGATAGAAATGCCAAAAGAAGTTTAAAGATATGGGTGTTGGCCCTGTTAAGATGATTGCAACTAGGAGAATGATGCCTGCAAAGTGGCAAAATGGTGACAATGCTTGTTTCCTCTTTTAGTGATTTTATGCCCATCTTTGGTTTGATTAGCTCATTGCCTTCATGTCTTCGTTTGCTATGTTTTCTCATATTAATTACTATCTTTACTTTTGTCTTTAGTTGGCATGATTTGTATCAGATAGTTTAATTATACTTTATCTTGCTACTCCTTTTGGGTTAACAGTTTAGAATAATGCTCCTTGCTTCAAGTATGTTGCCTTAGTACCCAAATTTTGATTGATTGGCTTAGCTTTGTCGGATTTGTTGAGGATATGAAATTAAGAAAAAAGAAAAACAAAGGAAGGAATATGGGTGGTTCTAGCCTTTGGCTTTAGTTTCTGCTTGACCCTATTCTTATTAACCTTTTGATTATAGTTGTATGCTCTATCATGGCTGGCTCTGTTTTCTGCTGCTGTAATTCAGGTTTTGTTTGCTGTTTCTACAATTTTTTCTGTAAAAAATTTTGCAATTCTGTTTCTGCTGTTAAATTTTGCGATTCTTTTTTTGTTGTAAAAGAATTTTGTAATCTAGTTTCTACTGTAAAAACTCTGCAGTTTTGTTCTTGCTATAAAAAGATCTGCGATTCTGTTTTTGTTTGTTTTCTACGACGATTTATTGTTGTCACGCATTATGCCAACTCTCTTGTCACTTTCTCTATTTATTAAGTATGCTATTATGCCTTCTATAATTTTCTTTTTATGGTTTCTCCATTTCCTCTATGCTATTAAAAGTTATTTTTAGAACACATCATACATTGAATCCGTCAACACATTCTTAAGGAAAAGGATAGGATAGTAATTCCGCCACGCATAGTCACGTATGTAACATTGCTTTATAGTTTTGCTTGATTGGTTACAGTGGCAATGGGATAGTCGTTGCTAGTATCTGATTGAGGAAATGCTCCTTTTATTTGGTTGAGCATGTGCAATCAAGTACGTGCTCTAATGTGCTTTTTGATTGCTTGGCATCTTGAATGAGTGTGATATATATTCAATCCTTACATTATGCCCTTACTTTTAGATATCTTTTGCTTCAATATTTAGTTTAATTGCAAAGAGAGGAGAGTACCTGATTCCCTCCATTTCTAGATTTGTTATTCTAATGAGAGTTTGCATACATATTGAGATACAACTGCTCCCGATAAAGGTTGAGGTAACTTTCCTTCATGTCTCATTTTTAAGCTGAAGTTCCCTTTCACAACTAATTTTAGTTATTATTATGCTCTTGAAATCTTGCTCCATTTCCTGTTTATTTGTTAATTTGGTCCACATTTACTATTAATATGAAGGGAGCCTTGTTTATTTTCAGTGGTAAGGGGTAGATCTGGCTTGGGTTTGTTTTCCTAAGTTCATATATTTTTATGGTAGAAATGCCAAAAGAACTACATAGATATAGGTGGTGGTACTGTTAAGGTGGTTGCAGCTTGGTGAGCAAAATATGTATAATGCCTACAAAATGGCAAAATGGTGTAAGTGCTTGTTTCCTCTCTTAGCAATTTTATGCCCATCTTTGGTTTGATTAGCTTGCTGCTTTCATGTCTTCGATTACTTTGCTCTCTCATATTAATTATTATCTTTACTTTTGTCTTTGGGTGGCATGATTTGTATCAGATAATTTAATTATGCTTTATCCTACGACTCCTTTTGGGTTAACAATGTAGAGTAATGCTCTCCCTTTAAGTATATTGCCTTAGTTCTCAAATTTTGTTTCATTGGCTTAACTTTGTCGGATTTGATGAGGATATGAAATAAAAAAAAACAAGGGAAAGAATACGAGTGATTCTAGCCTTTGGCTTTAGGTTCTGCTTGACCCTATTCTTGTTAGCTTTTTGATTATAGTTTTATGCCCTATCACGGCTGTCTTTGTTTTCTGCTACTGTAATTCAGGTTCTGTTTGCTGTTTCTACAATTTTGCTGATGTGATTCTATTTTTGCTATAAAAAATTCTGCAACTGTGATTCTACTATAAAGAATTCTGCACTCCAGTTTCTGCTATAGGAAACTTTGCAACTCTATCAGTGCTGTAGAATTTCTGCTATAAAATTTTGCAATTCTTTTTTTGTTGTAGAAGAATTTTGTAACCTAGTTTCTGCTATAAAAACTTTGCAGTTTTGTTCCTACTATAAAAAGATCTGCAATTCTATTTTTGTTTGCTTTCTACGATGATGTGTTGCTATCATGCATTATGCCAACTCTCTTGTCACTTTCTCTGTTCATTAAGTATGCGATTGTGCTTTCTATATTTTTCTTTCTATGGTTTCTTCATTTCCTATATGCAATTGAAAGTTGTTTTTAGAACACATCATACATTGAATCCATTACACATTCTTAAGGAAAAGGATAGAATAGTAATTTCACCATGCATTGTCACATACATAACATTGCTTTATAGTTTTGATTGATTCGTTATTGTGCAAATGGTACAGTCGTTGCTAGCATATGATTGAGGAAATGGTCCTTGTATTTGGTTGAGCATGTGAAGTTATGTACGCACTCTAATGTGACTTTTTGATTGCTTGGCATGCTTTAATGACTGTGAAATATATTGAATCCCTACATTATACCCCTACTTCAGGATCTCCTTTTCTTCAATATTTAATTTAATTGCAAAGAACGGAGAGTACCTTAAGCAGTCTCTCTCCATTTTTGGATTTCCTATTCTGATGAGAGTTTGCATACATATTGAGGTACAACTGCTCTTGATACAAGTTGAGGTAACTTCCCTTTATGCCCCATTTTCTAGCTGAAGTTCGCTTTCACAACTAATTTTAGTTATTATTATACTCTTGAAATCTTGCTTCATTTTCCGTTTAGTCATTAATTTGGTCCACATTTATTATTAATATGAAGGGAGCCTTATTTATTTTCTATAATAAGGGGTAGATTTTGCTTGGGTTTGTTTTCCTAAGTTAATACATCTTTATGGTAGAAATGACAAAAGAACTATGAAGATGTGGGTGATGGTCTAGTTCAAGTGATTGCAGCTTGGTGAACAAAATACGTATGATACCTGCAAAGTGGCAAAATGGCGAAAGCACTTGTTTCCTCTCTTAGCGATTTTATGCCCATCTTTGGTTTGATTAGCTCGCCGCCTTCATGCCTTCCTTTGCTATGTTCTTTCATATTAATTAGTATCTTTACTTTTGTCTTTGGGTGGCATGATTTGTTGTTGGATGCTTTAATTATACTTTATCTTACTACTCCTTTTGGGTTAACAATTTAGAATAATGCTTGTCTCTTTAAGTCTATTGCCTTAGTTTCTGATTTATGTTGTCGGATTTGATGAGGTTATGAAATTAATAAAAAAAAAATACCAATGAAAAGAATATGAGTAATTCTAGCCTTTGGCTTCAGGTTCTGTTTGACGCTATTCTTATTAGATTTTTTATTATAATCATGTGCTTTATTGCGGCTGTCTCTACTTTCCACTGTAGCAATTTGGGTGCTGTTTGCTGTTTCTACAATTTCTGCTGATGTAAATATATTTCTGTTGTAAAGAATTCTGTAATTCTGATTCTGCTGTAAGAAATTCTGTAATCCAGTTTCTTTTTTAGAAAACTTTGCAACTCTGTTTTTACTATTGAATTTCTGCTATAAAGTTTTGCAATTCTATTTCTGTTGTAGAAGAATTTTGTAATACAGTTTATGCTGTAAAAGCTCTGCAGTTCTATACCTCCTATAAAAAGATCTGCAATTCTGTTCTTGTTTATTTTTTTTCCACGATTTATTGTTATGCATTATGCTAATTCTCTTGTCACTTTATCTATTCTTTAAGTATGCTATTATGCTTTCTATAATTTTTTTTCTTTAGTTTCTCTATTTCTTATATGCTATTGAAAGTTGTTTTTAGAACAAATCATATATTGGATTCGTCACACATTCTTAAGGAAAAGGATAGGATAATAAATCTGCCACGTATAGTCACGTACAGAACATTGCTTTATATTTTTGATTGATTGGTTATTGTGGCGACGGGATAGTCATTGCTAGCATGTGATTGACGAAATGCTCCTTGTATTTGGTTGAGCATGTGAGATCAAGTACATGCTCTAATGCGACTTTCTGATTGCTTGGCATGCTTTAATGAGTGTGATATATATTCAATCGCTACATCACACCCCTACTTCTGGATTTCCCTTTTTGCAATATTTAATTTCATTGCAAAGAGAGGAGAGTACCTGATGCAGTTTCCTTCCATTTTTGGATTTCCTATTTTGATGAGAGTTTGCATACATATTGAGGTGCAACTGCTCTCGATATAGCTTGAGGTAACTTCTCCTTCGTGCCCCATTTTCTAGCCAAAGTTCCCTATCACAACTAATTTTAGTTATTATTATACTCTTAAAATCTTGCTTTGTTTCCTGTTTAGTTGTTAATTTGGTCCGCATTTACTGTTAATATGATGGGAGCCTTATTTATTTTTAGTGATCAAGGGCAGATTTGACTTGGTTTTGTTTTCTTGAGTTAATACATCTTTATGGTAGAAATCCCAAAAGAACTATAAAGATATGGGTGTTGGTCTAGTTAAAGTGATTGTAGGTTAGTGAACAAAATACATATGATGCCTGCAAAGTGGCAAAAAGGTGAAAGTGCTTGTTTCCTCTCTTAGCAATTGTATTCCATCTTTAGTTTGATTAGGTTGCTGCCTTCGTGTTTTCCTTTGCTATGTTCTCTCATATGAATTACTGTCTTTACTTTTGTCTTTGGGTGGCATGATTTGTATCAGATGCTTTAATTATACTTTATCCTACTACTCCTTTTAGGTTCACAATTTAGAATAACGCTCCTAATAATGATGTCATCCACATAGACAGTAAGAAGAATGCATCCTGACCTTGATTGTTTAAAGAATATAGAATGATCATGATTACTTTTATTCATCCCAAATTCCATTACTATTGTACTAAATCTGCCAAACCAAGTTCGAGGGGACTACTTTAAGCCATATAAGGATTTTTCTAATCGACAAACTTGCTCACACTCCCCCTGAGCAATATACCTAGGTGGTTGCTCCGTATAAACTTCTTCATCCAAATCTCCATGTAGAAGGACATTCTAACATCAAGTCGATGAAGAGGCCAATGATGAGTAGCAGCAAGGGAAATCATTCTCTAAAAGTTCTCTCTCTAAAACTTTCCTTTTTCTTTTTCTCTTTGTCATTCCAAAACTTTTCTCTCTCCCTATCTTTGTCTCTCTAATATGTTTCTTGCTTTCTTTGAAACTTCTCTCTCTTAAACTTCCCTTTCTCTCTCTCTCTCTCTCTCTCTCTCCCTTTCTCTTCCTAACACCCTCTTTTCAACTGTCCCTATTCCTCCCTAACAATCTTTCTCTCTCCCCCCAACACTCTCACAAAGACAATTTCTCTCTCTGCCTCTCTCTCTAAAACTCCTCTATCTATCTCTCTCTCTCTTGCTAACAAACACTATCTTT
Source organism: Dicorynia guianensis (assembly GCA_037013595.1). Lineage (NCBI taxonomy): Eukaryota > Viridiplantae > Streptophyta > Magnoliopsida > Fabales > Fabaceae > Dicorynia > Dicorynia guianensis. The sequence continues at coordinate 19,508,184 of JASUAB010000006.1, read as the reverse complement.
CCCTCCCTAACACCCTCTCTCTATCTCTCTCGTTTCCTCCCCAATTCCTACTCTCTCTCTCTCTTTCTCTTTGTCTCTTGCTCTCTTCCTCCCACCAACAACCTCTTTCTATCTCTCTTGCTCCCTCCCCATCATTATCTCTCTCTCTCTCTCTCTCTCTCTCTCTCTCTCTCTCTCTCTCTCTCTCTGTGTTTGAAACTTCTATTTCCTTCTCTTAATACAAAAATTTCTTAGTCACTCTCTTTGTCTCTGAATCTTCTCCTTCTCACTCTAAAACTTCTCTCTTCCTCTCTCTTTCTCGATCTCTTTCCCTATCACTCTTGTTCCCTCCTCAACATTTTCTCTCTCTCTCTAAAACTAAGAAAAATAGTATGGCATAATGGAAGTCTCTCTCTCTCTCTCTTCCCAACACACACTCTTTGTCTAACACATCTCTCTATGTCTCTAAAACTTCCCTCTCATTTTCTCCAACATGTTTGTCTCTCTCTCTAAAACTTCTCTCTCTCCTTACCTCTCTCCCTATCTCTCTCTAACTTCCCAACAATCTCTCTCTCTAAAACTAAGAAAAAGGGTTTTGTATAATGGAAGAAATAGGACTTAATACATATCTCTTTCTATCTCTCTCTCCCTCCCTCCCTTGTTCTCCCTCTCTCTCCCCATTAGACACTCTCTCTTTGTCTCTAAAACTTCCCTCTTTGTTTCTCCATCATGTTTGTCTCTCTCTCCAAAACTTCTCTCTCTTTACCTATCTCTAACTTCCTAGCAATCTCTCTCTCTGTCTCTCTCCCTCTCCCCCTATCAACCTCTCTCTATCTCTCTTGCTCCCTCCTCAACACTCTCTCTCTGTCTCCCCAATACAGTCTCTCCCTTTCTCTCTCCAACACTTTCTCAATCTTTCTCTGACACTTGCTCTCTAAAACTAAGAAAAAGGTATGGTATAATGAAAGAAATTGAACTTGACACACCTCTATCTCCCTCTTTCTCCCTCTCACTTACTCTCTAAAATCTCTCTCTCTCTTCAAAATTTCTCTTTGTTTAAAACTTCTTTCACTCTATCTCTTTGTCTGTTTAAAATTTCTCTCTCACTCACTCTCGCCTCCACTCCCAAGCTCTCTCTCTCTCCCCCTCTCTATTCCCAACACACACACACATAGAGAACTCCTTCTTTGTCTCCCCAAGACCCTTTTTCCATCTCTCTCTATTGCTCCCCAAAAATCTTTCTCTCTCCCCTTCCCCCACACACACTCTTTCTCTCCCCAACTCACTCTCCCTCTCTTTGTCTCTCCATCTCTCTCTCCCCAACATATGCACACGTTTTCCCTCTTTCTCTATCTCTAAGAGTCTCTCTCTGAAACTTCTCTATTTGTCTCAATCTCTTTGTCTCTGTCTTATCTCTCTCCTTTCAATACACAAACTCTCTCTCTCCCCAATAGCCTTTCTCTATCTCTCTCGCTCCCTCCCCAATTGCCTCTCCTTCACTCTTTGTGTATCTCCCTAAAGCTTTTCTCTCTGTCCACTCTCTCTATCTCTCCCTCCCTAACACACACACATACACACTCTCTCTCCACAACACTTTCTTTACTCTCTGCCTCTCTTTTTCCTACATCCCTCTCTCTCACTCTTTCACTCTCTCTCCCTTGCCCTACCACACACTATCACTGTCCCTGTCTAACATGTCTCTCTCTGTCTCTAAGACATCCCTCTCTTTCTTTCTCCAACATTTCTGTCTCTCCCTAAAAAACTACTCTCTCTCTCTCTACCTCTATCCTGGTCTCTCTCTGACTTCCCAACAGTCTCTCTCTCTCATCCCAACACATTCACTTTCTCATTCCCCATCCTTCCCTCTCTTACTCTCTATTTTGCTCTCTCTCTTTCTCTCTATCTTTCTCCCTCTTTGAGTTCAAAACTTCTCATGGCTTCTCTCTCATACTTCCATCTCTCACTCATTGGTGAAAATTTCTCACACTCGCTCTCTCTGTGTCTCTAAAATTTTCCCTTCTATCCCTAAAAGTTCTCTCTCCCTCCTTCTCTATTTCTCTATCTCTCTCCCTATTCTCTCTCACTCCTCAACACACTCTCACTCTTTGTACAACATGTCTCTCTCTCTCACACACTCTCTAAAACTAACAAAAAGTGTATTGTATAATGGAACAAATTGGTCTTAACACACACACACTCTCTCTCTCTTACATTCTCTTTCTCTCCAACACACACTCTATCACTCTATCCTTATCCAACATGTCTCTCTCTCTCTCAAACTTTCCTCTCTTTCTTTCTCCAACATATTCATCTCTCTTTGAAAAACTTCTCTCTCCTTACTTCACTTCCTCTCTCTCTCTCTCTCTCCTTTTGCTAACACCCTCTATCTTTCTCGGTTCCTCTTAAACTCTCTCTCTTTGTCTCCCCAATGCATTCTCTCTCTGTGTCTTTGTCTCTCTCTCTCTCTCTCTAAAACTAAGAAAAGGGATATGACAAAATGGAAGAAATTGAACTTGACACACACACTCTCTCTCTCTCTGTGTCTCCCCCTCACTCACTCTTTAAAACTTCTCTCTCTCTTTCTCCCTCTCATTCACTCTTTAAAACTTCTCTCTCTCACTCTCTCTCCACCCCTCTCTCATTCACTCTTTGGCTCGCTCTTTAAAACTTCTCTCTCTGTAACTCTTCTCTTTCTCTCTTACTTAGTCTTTTTCTCCCTTCAAAACTTCTCTCTCTCTTTGTCCCTCTCTCTTTAAAACTTCTCCCACTCTCCTTCTCCCTCTCACTGCCTCTCTAAAAGCTTTCTCTCTCCTAGTCTCTCTCTCTCACTCTCTCTCTCTCATTCTCTCTTGAACACGTCTCTCCCACTATCTTCCCTTGCTGTCTCTCACTCACTCTCTCAAACTAAGAAAAAGGATATGGCATAATGGAAGAAATTGAACTTGACAGTCTCTCTATCTCTCTCTTTCTCCCTCTCACTCACTCTCTAAAACTTCTCTCTCTCCACCCCTCTCTCTTTCCCTCCTCTTCTCACTCTTTAAAACTTCTCTCTATGTCTCTCTCTTTCTCTCTAAATCTTCTCTTTCTCTCCCTCTGTTTCCCTCTTTCTCTCTCACTTACTCTCCTTTTCCCTCTAAAATAACACTCTTTATAGAATTTCTCTCTCTTTAAAATGTCTCTCTCTCTTTCAATGACTCCCTAAAACTTTCTCTCACCCAGTCTCTCTCCCTCTCTCCCTCTCACTCTTCTGTTCTCTCTGTCTGACTCTCTTGTTCTCTCCCCCCTCAACACACACTCTCTCTCTATCACTTCTCACCTCTCACTGTCCAACATGTCTCTCTCTGTCTCTAAAACTTTGCTCTCCCTCTTTATCTAACATATCTGTATTACACTCTCTAAAACTTCTCTCACTCTTTACCTCTTTCCTTGTCTCTCTCTAACCTCCAAACAATCTCTCTCTCCCTGTCTTTCTTGCTCCCTCCTCAATACTCTTTCTTTCTCTCCCTAACACCAACTCTCTCTTACTCTCTTTATTGCTCTCTCTATCTCTCTCACTCAATCTCAAAAGCTAAATAAAAGGGTATGGCTTAATGGAAGAAATTGAACTTGAAACTCTCTCTATCTCTCTCTCTCTCTCTCTCTCTCTCTCTCTTTTTCCCTCTCACTCACTCTCTAAAACTTCTTTCCCTCACTCTCTCTCTCCAACTCTCTATCCTTCCTTCCTTGTCTCACTCTCTAAAACTTCTCTCTCTTTGTCTCTCTTTCTCTCTAAATCTTCTCTTTCTCTCTCACTTACTCTCTTTCTCCCTCTGAAACAACTCTCTCACTCTGAAACGTCGCACTCTCTAAGTCTCTCTCTTTAAAACTTTTCTCTCTCCCACTCTCTCTCTCTATGTCTCTCATTCTCTCTCCCCCCCATACACTCTCTCTCTATTGCTCTCTCTACCCAACACGTCCCTCTTTATCTCTAAAACTTTTCTCTCTCTCTTTATCCACTGTATCTGTCTCTCACCCTCTAAATCTGCTCTCTCTCTTTACCTCTCTCCCTATCTCTCTCTAACTTCCCAACAGCCTCTCTCTCTCTCTCCCTCTCCCCTTAACACCTACTCAATCTATCTCTCTCACTCCCTCCTCAACACTCTTTGTGTCTTCCCAACACATTCTCTGATATGAGCATGCCTAACTTTACTTCAAAAGCTAGTTCGTAAGGGTAGGTTTGTGATCTCATATAAATAACACCCAAGACCTCTCCGCCTAATCAATGTAAGACTTTATCATTCTCAATCCTTTTAGACTGTATGTCCTTGTATAGAGAACTAAGATCCATGACCCACACCAACCAGAGCATGGTAGGCTCTGATACCATATGATATGAACCCACCCAACTCCACCTTAAAAGCTAGCTCATAAGGGAATGTTTGTAAACCTAAATATATAACACTCAAGACCTCTCTACCTAACCAATGTAGGACTTCATCATTCTCTCTCTGCAATACAAACTCTCTTCCTCTCCCTTTCTATCCAACAAGTCTTTCTCATCTCTAAAACTTCCCTTTCTTCCTTCTTCAACATGTCTTTCTCTCTCTTTACCTCTATCCCTATCTCTCTCTAAGTTCCCAACAATCTCTCTCTCTCTCCCTCCCTCCCCTGTCACCCTCTCTCTATCTCTCTTGTCCCTTCTCAACACTCTATCTGTCTCCCCAACACAAACTCTCTCTTCCTCTCTCTACCCCCAATATGTCTCTCCTCCTCTCTCTCACACACACTCACTCTCTAAAACTAAGAAAAAGGGTATGGTGTAATGGAAGAAATTGAACTTGACACTCTCTCTATCTCTCTTTTTCTCCGTCCCAGCCACCCTCTAAAACTTCTCTCTCTAAATCTTTTGTCTATTTAAAACTTCTATCACTCCATAACTCTCTGTCTAAAATTTCTCTCTCACTCACTTACTCTATCTTCCCTACTCTCCCTCTCTCCCTCTCCCTCTTCCCAACACCCTTTTTTCCATATCTCTCTATCCCTCCCCAACAATCTTTCTCTCTCCCCAACACACTCACACAGACACATTCTCTCTCTGCCTTTCTCTCTAAAACTTCTGTATCTATCTCTCTCTCTCTTGCCAACATACACTATGTCTTTCTACCTAACACCCTCTCTTTATCTCTCTTGTTTCCTGCCTAACTCCCTTTCTCCCTCACTTTCTCTCTCTCCTTCCCTCTGTCTCTTGGTATCTCTCCCTCAAACACCATCCCTCTATCTCTCCTTCTCCTTCCCTAACACTCTCTCTCTCCCCATCATTATATCTCTCTCTCTCTCTCATTCTCTTTGTTGCTTTGTCACTCCCTCTATCTCTGTGTCCAACATGTGTCTCTCTCTCTCTCTATGTTTAAAACTTCTGTTGCCTTCTCTCTAACACTTCTATCTCTCACTGTCTCCGACAAAAATTTGTCACTTACTCTCTCTGTTTCTGAAACTTCTCCTTCTCTTTCTAAAATTTCTCTCTTTCCCTCTCTCTTCCTCTATCTCTCACCCTATCACTCTTACTCCCACCTTAGTACTCTCTCTCTAACACACACTCTCTCTATTGCTCTCTCTTTGTCCAACATGTCTTTCTCTATCTCTAAAACCTCCCCCTCTCTCTCTCTCTCTCTCTCTCTCTCTCTCTCTCTCCCCCTCTGTCCCTCCCTCTCCTCCTAACACCCACTTATTCTATCTCTTTCCCTCCTCAACACTCTTTCTTTGTCTTCTTGGTACAAGTTCTCTCTTCCTCTCCCTCTTGCCCCCTCTATCACTCTGTCCAACACACTTTCCCTCTTTCTTGCTCTGTCTCTCTCCATCTTTGTCATGCTCTCTCCTTCTCTCTCTCCCTCTCTCTCTCTTCCTAACACACACACACATATGTACTCTATATATCTTCCTAGCACTCTCTCTCTCTCTCTCAAACATGTCTCATTCTCTCTCACTAAATCCTCCTTCTCTCTCTCTTTGCAACTCTCTCTCCCCCCATGATACACACCATCGCTCTCTGTCCCTGCACACACTCTCTCTATCCAACATGCCCCTCTCCAAAACTTTTCTGTCTAGAACTTCTCTCATTTTAAACCTTTTGTCACTCTATCTCTTTATTTGTCTAAAATTTCTCTCTCAATCTCCCTCCCTCCCATGCTCCCTAATTCTCTCTCTCTATCTCTCTCCTCTGTGTCTCTCTCCCTCTACCCTCCAAACAAACTCTATCTATCTCTCTTTGTCCCTCCCTAACAATCCTTCTCTCTCCCCCCTAGCACTTGCACACATTCCCATCCTATCTTGCTCTCTTTCCCTCTCCCTCTCTCTGTCACTCTTTGTAGCTCTCTCTCTCCTTCTCTCTCTGTCCAACATGTCTCTCTACCTCTCTCTCTATTTAAAACTTCTCTTACCTTCTCTTTAATAGTTTTTTCTCTATCTCTCCAACACAAATTTCTCTCTCACCCAGTCTCTCTCTTGCAAACACGTCTCTCTCTCACTCTCTAAAATTAAGAAAAAGGGTATGGTATAATGGAAGAAATTGAACTTAACACTCTACCTTTCTCTGCTCCCCCTCTCTCCCCAACACACTCTCTCATTCCCTTCATCCCCCTCTCTCTCATGATCCCTATCTCTCCCCTACCACACTCTCTCTCTTGTTGCTTTCTCTTTGTCCAACATATCTCTCTCTCTTTCTCTAACAATTCCCTCTCCCTCTGTCACTCTCTCTGTCCAACATGTCTTTCTCTCTTTGAAACTTCCCTCCATCTCTCGCTACCCAACACAAACTCTCTCATTCTCTCTTGTGCTCTAACCTTCTCTCTCCCTGTTCCCAAGACAGATAGTTTCTCTAACCTGTCTCTGCCACTCTTTGTCTCTCTCTTCCTAAAACACACACTCTTTCCCTATCTCTCTATCCGTCTAATACATACTCTATCTCTCTCACTCTTTCTCTCACTTTTCAACATGTCTATCTCTCTCTGTGTGTTTAAAACCTCTCTCTCTATCTTTCTCCTCCCTCCCCAACACTCTCTCTATCTCCCTAACATATTCTCTTTCTTTCTCTCCCTAACACAAACTCTCTCTTCCTCTTTCTCTTTCTCTCTCTGTCTCTCACTCACTCTCTAAAACTAAGAGAAAGGTTATGATATAATGGAAGAAATTGAACTTGACACTCTCTATCTCTCTCTTTCTCCTTCTCACTCACTCACTAAAAGTTCTCTCTCTTTGTCTCTCTTTCTCTCTAAATTTCTCTTTCTCTCTCTCTTACTCTCTTTCTTCCTGTAGAACAACTCTCTCTTCAAAACTTTTCTCTCTTTTTAAAACTTCTCTTACTCTCTAAAACCTTTTGCTCTTTGCCAGTCTCACTCTCTCTCTGTTTGTCTAAAATTTCTCTCACCCCTCCTCAACGCTCTATCTGTGTCTTCCCAACACAAACTCTTTCTTCCTCTCTCTCCCTCTCTTTCTCTCTCTCTCACACACACACACGCTTACTCTCTAAAACTAAGAAATAGGGTATGGCATAATGGAAGAAATTGAACTTGATATCCTTTCTTTCTCCCTCTCACCCACTTTCTACAACTTCTCTCTCTAAATCTTCTCTTTGTTTAAAGCATTTGTCACTCTATATCTATATTTGTCTAAAACTTCTCTCTCACTCACTCTCTCTTCCCCTACTCCCTAACTCTATTTCTCTTCCTCTCTCTTTGTCCACAACGCACACAAACACTCCATATCTCTCTGTCTCTCTCTCCTTAACACCTTTTTTTCATCTCTCTCTACCCCTCCCCAACAATCTCTCTCTCCCCCCCAACACAGGCACATAGAGACTCTGTCTCTCCCCTAACTCTCTCTTTCTCCATCTTTGTCTAATTAACACATGCACACATTTTCCCTCTTTCTCTTACTGTTTCTCCTTGTCTCTCTCTCATTCTCTCTGTGTCTCTCGCCCTCTCTCCCCCACTCTCTCTATCTCTCTTGCTACCTCCCTAACACTCTCTTTCTCCCCATCATAATCTCTCTCTCTCTTTGTCACCCTTTCTCCTTCTATCTCTCTATCCAACACGTTTCTCTCTCTCTCTTTCTCTATCTCTCTCCCTAACACTCTTGTTCCTTTCTCACCACTTTCTCTCTCCCCCAACTCTCTTTGTTTCTTACTTACTCTCTAAAACTAAGAAAAGGGTATGGTATAATGGAAGAAACTGGACTTAACGCTCTTTCTATCTGTCATTCTCTCCCTTGCTCTCTCTCTATCTCTTGTTCTCTCCCTCTCTCCCTAACACACTCTCTTTGTCTAACACGCCTCTCTCTATTTCTAAAACTTCCCTCTCTCTTTCTCCAACATGTCTGTCTCTCACTCTAAAACATCTTTCTCTTTGTCTCTATTCCTATCTCTCTCCAACTTCCCAACAATGTCTCTCTCTATTTCTTTCTCTCTCTCACTCATTCTCTAAAACTAAGAAAAAGGGCATAATGGAAGGAATTGGACTCAACACATCTCTCTCCCCTTCCTTCCCTCCCTCTCTCATTCTCTCTCTCTCTCTCCCTAACACACTCTCTCTCTATCACTCTCTCTGTCCAACATGTCTCTCTCTATCTCTAAAACTTCCCTCTCTCTCTCTCACACAATCTCCAATGTGTCCATCTCTCTCGCCCTTTCTGAAACTTCTCTCTCTTTACCTCTCTTCCTATCTCTCTCTAACTTCCCAACAATCTCTGTCCCTCTCCCCCTATCACCCTCTCTCTATCTCTCTCGTCCACTCCTCAACCCTCTCTCTATCTCCCCAACACATTCTCTCTCTTTTTCTCTCTCCAGCATGATTCTACCCTTCACACTTTCTCTCTCACACTCACACTCTAAAACTAAGAAAAAGGGTATGGTATAATGGAAAATAAAATTTGACACTCTCTCTATCTCCCTCTTTTTCCCTCTCACTTAGTCTCTAAAACTTCTCTATCTATCTCTCTCTTGCTTGCCAAGCCTCTCTCTCTAAAACTTCTCTCAATTTCTCTCTAAGACTTCTCTATCTGTCTCTTTCTCTTGCCAACATGCACTCTCGCTCCCCAACACCCTTTCTCTGTCTCTCTCGCTTCCTCCCTAACTCCCTCTCTCTCCCCTTCTCTCTATCTCTTGCACTCTCTCCCCCCAACCACTCTCTCTATCTCTCTTGCTCCATTCCTAACACTCTCTCCCCATCATTATCTCTCTCTCTCTTGGTCTCTTTGTCACTCTCTCACACCCTTTATCTTCTATCCAACATCTCTCTCTTTCTCTCTCTCTCTCTTTATGTTTAAAACTTCTCTTGCCTTCTCTCTAATACTTCTATCTCTCTTTGCCTCAGACAAAAATTTCTCACTCACCATTTCTCTCTCTATCTTTGAGACTTCTCCTTCACTCTCTAAAACTTCTTTGCTCCCTCTCTCTCTCTCTCTATCTATCTCCCTGTCACTGTCACTCCCTCCTCAACACACTCTCTCTCCCGATCATTCTCTCTCTCTCTCTCTCTCTGTGTTTGAAACTTCTTGTACCTTCTTTCTAATACTTCTATCTCTCACTATCTCTGATAAAAATTTATCACCCACTCTCTCACTGTCTCTGAAACTTCTCCTTGTCTCTCTAAAATTTCTCTCTCCCTCTCTCTTTCTCTATCCCTCTCCTTATCACTCTCAGTCCCACCTCAATACTCTCTTTATCTCTCTCCCCAACACAAACTCTCTCTATTGCTCTCTCTTTGTCCAACATGTCTCTCTATCTCTAAAACTTCCTCTCTCTCTCTCTCTCTCTCTCTCTCTCTCTCTCCCTCTCTGCCTCCTTCTCTCTCCCCTGAACACCCACTCACTCTATCTCTCTCACTTCCTCCTCAACACTCTCTCTGTCTCCCCAGCACATGCTCTCTCTTCTTCTCCCTCTCTCTCTTCTATCACTCTTCCAACACACTATCCCTCTTTGTTGCTCTCTGTCTCTCTCCATCTCTGTCGTGCTATCTCCTTCTCTCTCTCTTCCCAACACACACTTACATGCTGTCTCTATATATCTTCCCGGTGCCCCCTCTCTCTCTCAAACACATCTCATTCTCTATTTGCAAGTCTCTGTCCCCCTCAAGATACACACCATCTCTCTCTCTCTCTCTCTCTCTCTAAAACTAAGAAAAAGGGTATTGTATAGTGGAAGAAATTGGTCTTGTCATACACACACTCTCTCTCTTACATTCATTTTTCTCCAACACATACACTTTATCGCTCCATCCAAATCCAACATGTTTCTCTCTCTCTTTCTCCAACATATTTGTCTCTCTCTAAAAAACTTCTTTCTTTCTTTACCTCACTTCCTTTCTCTCTCCCCTCCTACTAACTCCCTCTCTCTATCTGTCTCACTCCCTCTTCAACTCTCCCTCTTTGTCTCCCCAATGCATTCTCTCTCTCTCCCCAACAAAAACTTTCTCTTCCTCTCTCTTGGTCTCTGTCTCTCTCTCACTCTCTCAAACTAAGAAAGGGGTATGGCACAATGGAAGAAATTGAACTTGACATTCTTTGGCTTGCTCTCTAAAACTTCTCTCCCTCTAAATCCTCTCTTTCTCTCTCACTTACTCTCTTTTCCCTCTAAAACTTCTCTCTCTCTTTGTCCCTCTCTCTTTAAAACTTCTCTCACTCTCTTTTTCCCTCTCATTGTCTCTCTAAAACTTTTCTCTCTCCCAGTCTCTCTCTCTCTCTCACTTTTTCTCTCGTTCTCTCTCGATCACATCTCTCCCTCTATCTCTTCCTCACTGTCTCTCACTTACTCTCTAAAACTAAGAAAAAGGATATGGCATAATGGAAGAAATTGAACTCAACACTTTTTTTATCTCTCTCTTTCTCCCTCTCACTCTCCAAAACTTCTCCCTCCCCACCCCTCTCTCTTTCGTCCTTGTCTTGCTTCTAAAACTTCTTTCTCTTTGTCTCTCTGAATCTTCTCTTTCTCTCCCTCACTTTCCCTCTTTCTCTCCTTACTCTTCTTTTCCCTCTAAAACAACTCTATAAAATTTCTCTCTCTTTGTCTCTCTCTTTAAAACATCTCTCACCCTCACTGTCTTTTAGTGACTCCCTAAAACTTTCTCTGTCCTAGTCTTTCTCTCTTCCCCTCACACTCCCGTTTTCTCTGTCTTGCTCTCTTGTTCTCTCTCTCCCCCCAACATACACACTCTCTCTATCATGCTCTCACTATCCAATGTGTCTCTCTCTGTCTCTAAAACTTCTTTCTCTCTCTTTATCCAACATATTTGTCTTTCACTCTCTAAAACTTCTCCCGCTCTTTACCTCTATCCCTGTCTCTCTAACTTCTCAACAATCTCTCTCTCCCACTCTCTATCTCTCTCACTCCCTCCTCAATAGTCTCTCTGTCTCCCCAACACTTTCTTTGTCTTCCCCCAATACAAACTCTCCCTCACTCTCTCTCTCCTTTCTCTCTTCCTCATTTACTCTCTAAAACTAAATAAAAGGGTATGGCATAATGGAAGAAATTGAACTTGACACTCTCTCTATCTCCCTCTCACTCACTCTTTAAAACTTCTCTCTCTCCAACCTTCTCTTTCTTTCTACCTCTGAAACAACTCTTTCTCTCCAAACTTTACACTCTTTAAGTCTTTTTCTTTAGAACTACTCTCACTCTCTTTAAAACTTTTCTTTCTCCCACTCTCTCTCGCTGTCTCTCATTCTCTCTCCCCCCCACCAACACACTCACTCTCTATTGCTCTCTCTCTATTAACATGTCCCTCTTTGTCTTTAAAACTTTCGTCTCTCTCTTTATCCAACATATTTGTCTCTCACTCTCTAAAACTTCTCTCTCTCTTTGCCTCTCTTCCTGTCTCTCTCTAACTTCCCAATAGTCTCTCTTTCTCTCCCTCTTCCCCTAACACCCACTCAATCTATCTCTCTCACTCCCTCCTCAACACTTTCTCTTTGTCTCCCTAACACATTCTCTCTTTGCAATACAACTTCTCTCTTCCTCTCCATCTTGTCCCTTTATCTCTCTGTCCAACAAACTGTCCCTCTCTCTTGCTCTCTGTCACTCTCTCCCGCTCTCTCTCTATCCAGCAAGTGTCTCTTGTCTTTGAAACTTCCCTTTCTCCCCTTCTCTTACACGTCTTTCTCTCTCTCTAAAACTGATATGAACCCGCCTAACTTCACCTCAAACTGATGTGGGATTTCATCAAAAACTTCTCTCTCTCTTTACCTCTCTCCTTGTCTCTCTCTAAGTTCCCAACAATCTCTCTCTCTCTCCCCTGCTCCCCCTACACCCTCTCTCTCTATCTCTCTTGTTCCCATCTCAACACTGTCTCTGTCTCCCTAACACAAACTCTCTCTTCCTCTCTTTCTTCCCTTAACATGTCTCTTTGTCTCTCTCTCTCTCTCTCCCACACACTTACTCTCTAAAATAAAAAAGGGTATGGTATAATCGAAAAAATTGAACTTGACACCGTCTCTATCTCTCTTTTTCTCCCTCCCAGCCACTTTCTAAATCTTCTATCTATTTAAAACTTCTATCAATCTATGTCTTTGTGCCTAAAATTTCCCTCTTACTCACATACTCTCTCTCTCTCTCTGCAACACCCTCTTCCATCTCTCTCTATCCCTCACCAACAATCTTTCTCTCTCTCCCCAACACACTCACACAAACACATTCTCTCTGTCTACCTCTCTCTCTCTAAAACTTCTCTATCTGTCTCTCTCTCTCTCTCTTGCCAACAAACACTTCCTCTCTCTCCCCAACACCCTTTCTCTATCTCTCTCACTTGGATAACTCCCTCTTCCCTTCACTCTGTCTTTTGCTCTCTATCCCCTAAACACCCTCCCTCCATCTCTCTTGCTCCCTCCCTAACACACTCTCTCTCTCCCCATCATCTCTCTCTTCCTTAGTCTCTTTATTGCTCTCTCACTCCCTCTATCTTCTATCCAACATCTCTCTCTCTCTCTGTGTTTAAAACTTCTCTTGCCTTCTCTCTAATACTTCTATCTCTACTGTCTTTGACAAAAATTTATCACTCACTCTCTCTTTGTCTCTAAAACTTCTCCTTCTCTTTCTAAAATTTCCCTCTCTCCCTCTCTCTTTCTCTATCTCTCTCCCTATTACTCTTTCTTTCTCTCCAACACACACTCTCTTTATTGCTCTCTCTCTGTCCAACACATCTCTTTTTGTCTCTAAAACTTCCTTTCTCTCTTCTCCCTCTCTTCCCAATGCAGTCACTCTCCTTCCTCTCTCTATTGCTCTCTCTTTGTCTCTCTTTAAAACTTCTCTTACTTTCTCTAAAACTTTTCTCTCTTTGTCAGTCTCTCTCTCATATTCTCTCTTTCACACACATACTCTCTTTCTCTGTTTGTCTAAAATTTCTCTCTCAATCACTCTCTGTCCCTCCCCTGCTCCCCAACTCTCTCCCCCCTGAACAACTTCTCTATTACACACACTCTCTATGCCCCCAACACTTACACACATTTCCCCCTCTCTCTCTCTTGCTCTCTCTATCTCTCCCTCTCTCTCTCACTCTCTCTCCCTCTCCCTCTCTCTGTCTCTTTGTCTCTCTCTCCCCCTCTATCACTCTGTCCAGCACGCCTCTCTACCTCTCTCTGTTAAAACTTCTCTTACCTTCTCTCTAATAGTTTTGTCTCTATCTCTCTTGATGCAAACCCTACCAAGAATAATGAGGCCTATCAATGGTATTGATTACAAAGACTATTTTATGATCAGATTTTTGTAGGTGAAAATCTTAACCCAACATTTATATGAAAACACGAACCTTGGTATATGGAGATGTCACAAATGGGATGGCAAACCATTTGATAAGTCGAATGAATGCCACAAGAACAAGTTCTTAATAAGTTTGGAAGTTCTATAAAGAACCAAAGAGAAAAACTCTCAATTTTTATCTAGAAAACTTATCTGAACTTCTCAGACTTGGTATACATATATATAGGCTGAGTTATTACAATTTGAAAAAAAGTAATTTTCCATTCATCTCCCTCTTTCATTCTTATTTGATGATATCCAATTTTCAAGTTAATTTTTGAAAACACACAAGCATCATGTAGCTCATTTGACATATCATCTAAGCGAAGAATAGGGTGGTGGTACTTTACTGTAATATTATTGATGGCTCAGCAATCAACACACATTCTCCATGACTCATCCTTCTTAGGTGCCAAAATCACTAGAACAACACATGGGCTCATGCTTTCTCTCACATATCCCTTTTCCATCAATTCACTAACTTATCGTTGTAACTCCTTTGTCTCCTCGAGATTAGTTTGGTAGGTAGGCTAGTCAGTTTGGAATGGAAGCATCAAGTACGAAGTCAATTTGATGCTTAATCCCTCGAATAAGGGGTAAACCATTTGGGACCTCCTCGGGAAAGACATCATCATAATCCTGCAAAAGAAAAACAATAGAACTAGGCAAAGAAAGATCAATCTTGTTAGTGATAAAAAATGCCTCTTTGTACAAAAGTACAATCATTGGCTAATTTGAAAACAATGCTATTTTCACTTCACTTGCTCTTGCATAAAAGTGCTTTTGAGTTCTCTCTTTTTTTGTCTCAATAGTCGAATCAGCTCTCTTTTTTTATCTCTCAATTTTCTCGTCCTATCCTATTTGCTCTCTTAAATTTTTACTCAATTTCTTTTTCTCTCTTCTGTCACTCCCTTTTTGTTCGCTCTTTTTTGTAGCCTCTTCATAAACCTGTCTTGGTGTCATAGGAGCTAGAGTGATTATTCTTTGCTTAAACACGAATGAGTACTTGTTTGTGTAGCCGTCATGCTTAACTAGCCAATAAATTGCCATGGTGGGCCTAACAGCAAATGCCCCGCTTGCATCAGAATTACATCGCACAAAACTTCATCCTCATACTTTCTAACACAAAAAGTGACTAGCACCTATTTATTCACCCTCACTTTGCCACTATCACTGAGCCATTACAGCTTGTACAGTTTAAGGCTTTTCATTATGGGTGGCTCTAATTTTTTAACCATAGTTGTGCTAGCAATGTTAGTACAACTTCCTTCATTGATAATCACACTACATACCTTGTTTTTGATGTTACACCGAATGTGAAAAATGTTTTCTTGTTGCATCTCTACATCTTCTTTGGCCTGCACACTTAGGACTCTTCTTGCCACCAACAATTCTCCTTTGGCAGCATATTCTTCATCATCTACATCCTCCAATGATGGATAGATTCATTGTCTTCTTCGCTCTCAGTCTCAACTTCACTGTTGTCTTGCATAACCATAATCCTTTTATTTGGACATTGGCTTGCTATATGTCCCCTGCCTTGACACTTAAAGCACTTAATGTCACGATTATGAGAAGTGGGTGAATCGATTTTACCTTGAGAAACATTGCTAGAGTTTTTGATTTTATGCTCAAATTTGTGTTTGGGTGTTGGGAATGCTTGAGGCTTGTCTTCCTTCTTTGTAGAACTTGGTTTTCAAGAAGTAGAACCTGAGTTTTGGGCTGCATGTGAGCTACCCCTCCTCTTGAGTTGTTGCTCCACTTTGATAGTCATGTGCACCATATCCTCTAATTCTACATAATGCTGCATCTCTACTCTATCATGTATTTCCTGATTTAATCCATGCAAAAATCTAGCCATTGTAGCTTCACGATCTTCCTCAACATTAGCCTAGATCATTGCAATCTCCATCTCCTTATAGTAATCCTCAACACTCTGGTTTCTTTGCCGAAGACCTTGTAACTTCTTGTATAACTCGCGGTAGTAATGACTTAGAACAAACCACTTTCTCATCATCATCTTCATCTCCTCCCAAGTTTCCACCGACCGTTCTCCATTCTACCTCTTATTTAGCACCAATTGATCCCACCAAACAATGGCATAATTAGAGAACTTGATGGCTGCCAATTTTATCTTCTTTGCTTTGGAATAGTTGTGGCAATCAAAAATAAACTCTATCTTCTTCTCCCATTCAACATAGGTTTTTGGATCAGATGTACCTTGAAATGACAAATCTATCATCTAAATACTACCTAAGTTATTATCTTCTCGATTCGTAACTTCTCTACCTTGTCCACCATATCTCTTATAGTTAACAACTGAATCCCGATCATCTTCCTCATCAAAACCAGCCCCATAATACTCTTCATCTTCAACCCTTGCTTCCTTTGGTTGAACTCTTTCCCTCCTATGCACATTCTGTACATTTTGTGGTTGCCTCATGCGTTCATTCTCTACCCTATCTAACCATTCATGAACCTGTTCCATTTCCATTCTTAACACTCTTCTTATCTCTCCCATTAATGCATCCATGAGCAACTTTGGATCAACCCTTCTCGACGAACTTGTGGGAATGCCTTTGCTCATGTTATCTGACATGGTTTTGCTGCAAAAAGAATGTTAAAAAATAAAGGACCTCACAAATAATTTCCCTCACATGTTTTTTGCTCAAATACAATTCTCTCAACACTCATGTTTTCACACAACAATTTTGGCTTTTCCCTCTATTACTCTTACCATTCTTGCCTTTTTCCGCTCATAATTTTCTCTTTAAGTTATTTTCAAACTTATCCAAACAAGAACTTTTTCCAGCAACAATTCAATCACAAGCTTATCAATGGTTCAAGGAAGAGTGTGGAATCAAGAGAATCAATAAAATCACTAAAAGGAGTTAAGAATACTAGAAAGGGGAGTTTTTGGCAATGTTTGACTTGTTCTTCTTTCTTTTTGCTGAATACCACATTTTTTTTCATAGCTTATCTTTTCTTTCTTATTTTTTTTGAAGCTTTTCTTTTCTCTCCTTTTTTTTTTTGAATATGTATCAACTGAAGTTGGAATCTAAATAAAAGAAAACAAATAATATTTGGCTACAAAACTAAAATTGGATAGGCAAAACCTGAGGCTAGAACTGGTGCTTTGATACCAAAATGATGTGAACCTTGCCAAGAATAACGAGACTCATCAATGAAATTGATTCCCAAGACCATTGTACGATCAGATTTTTGTAGGTGGAAATGATGAACTCCCACATTGGTTAGGTAGAGAGGTCTTGGGTGTTATATATATGAGTTTGCAAACCTCCCCTTACAAGCTAGCTTTTGAGGTGGAGTTAAGTGGTTTCATATTAGGAAACCTCGACCCGATGTTTATAAGAAAACATGAACCTTGATATGTGGAGATGCCACAAATGGGATGGTAAACCATTTGATAAGTCGGATGAATGCCACAAGAACAAGTTCTTGATAAGTTCGAAAAGTTATTTAAAGAACCAAAGAGAAAAACTCTCAATTTTTATCCAAAAAATTGATATGAGCTTCTTAGCCTTGGTATACATATATATAGGCTGAGTTACTACAATTTAAAAAAGGAAACAAATAGCAAAAGAAAGGAAATTCCTAGAAATATGGCATACTAGCCTTTACATGAGAATAATCAGCCAAATAATGAGCCTAATGAAAGTAATTGCTAAAAATATATTCCAAAAGGCTAACCAAATCCCATAAAAAAGTAAAGTTATCCCAAAATCACTAAGTAATAATCAGCCGAATTGATCTCCTAGAATCTCACAAATCCATGTGAATCTTGCTAATTATGGCCTATAATAGCTGAATAATTTCACATGCTTGAGTTAAAAGTAATCCTTCCAAGTGTATGGGCTTTAGTAAAAGGCTAAAATTACTCCTTCCAAGTGTATGGGCTTTAGAAAAAGGCTGAAATTACTCCACCACTTCGATCAACGAAATCCATCATTGATCTATACTTGATTCTAAGTATTTGGGCCGCAACAAAATGGTCCTGAACCTAAATACTTTGCATTAATCCATTGAAAGCCTCCTTGAACCTTTTAGCTCTAGCTCTTGTAATTGGATCACTTGAAATTTGAATTGGATTAGTTGTATCTGCCATACTTTTATCATCATCTCTAACAAAAATTTCTATCTCACTCACTCTCTCTTTCCCCAACATGTCACTCTCTTGTTCTCTAAAATTAAGAAAAAGGGTATGGTATAATGAAAGAAATTGGACTTAACACTTTGCTTCTCTCTCTCTCTCCCTCTCTCCCCAACACACTCTCATTCATTCCCTCTCTCTCCCTTAACACACTCTCTCTTGTCACTCCCTTTCTGTCCAACACATCTCTCTCTCTCTAACACTTTCCTCTCTCTGTGTCACTCTCTATCCAACACATCTCTCTCTCTTTGAAACTTCCCTCCCTCTCCCTTTCTACCCAACACACACTCTCTTTCATTCTCTCTTTTGCACTTTCACCTTCTCTCCCTCTCCCCCCAATATAGACACTCTCTCTCCTCTTTCTCTCTCTCTGTGTTTAAAGTTTCTCTCTCTCTCTCTCTCTCTCTCTCTCTCTCTCTATCTCTCCCTTCCCAAAACACTATCTCTCTCCCTGTCTGTCTCTCAGTGTTTAAAACCTCTCTCACTTTATCTTTAAAACTTCTGTCTCTTTCTATGTCTTTTTGTCTAAAATTTCTCTGCCTCTCTTTCTAGCTTTTTCTCCCACTTTGTCTCCTTCTCCCCTTCTCCTTCTCTTTCTTTCTAGCTTTTGCTATCTCTCTTTGTGTCTAACAAGTCATTCTTGCCTCTAAAACTTTCTGTTCTCTCTCTCTCTCCTTCTCCAACATGCCTATCTCTCACTCTAAAACTTCCCTCTATATCTCTCTCTAACTTCCCAACAATCTCTCTCTCTTTCCCTCTCTCTAACTCTCTCACCCCTCCTCAAAACTCTCTTTCTCACTCACTCTCTCCCTCTCTCCCTCTCTTTCTCTTCCAACATCTCTCTTCGTCTCTCTCTCTCTCTCTCACACACACACTCACTCTCTAAAACTGAGAAAAAGGGTATGCATAATGGCAGAAATTGAGCTTGACACTCTTTCTTTCTCCCTCTCACCCACTTTCTAAAACTTTTCTCTCTCTAAATCTTCTCTCTATTCAAAGCTTTTGTCACTTTATGTCTCTATTTGTCTAAAATTTCTCTCTCACTTACTCTCTCTCCTCCCACTCCCTAACTCTCTCTCTCTTCCTCTCTCTTCGTTCCCAATGCACAAAGACACTCCATCTCTTTCTCTCCCTAACACCTTCTTTCCATCTCTCTTTATCCCTCCTCAACAATCTCCTACTCTCCCCAACACACGCATACTAATATGAACCCACCTAACTCCACCTCAAAAGTTAATATGTAAGGGGAGGTTTGCGAACTCATATATATAACACCTAAGACCTCTTTGCCTAACCAATGTGGGACTTCATCATTCCCAACCCCTTTAGACTGTACGTCCTCGTACAGAGAACCAGGATGCATGGCCCACACCGACCAGAGTAGGGTAGGCTCTGATACCATATGATATGAACCCATCTAACTCCACCTCAAAAGCTAGCTTGTAAGGGGAGATTTGCGAACTCATATATATAACACCCAAGACCTCTCTACCTAACCAATGTGGGATTTCATCACGTACAGACACTATCTCTTCCCCCAAATCTCTCTCTCCATCTCTCTCTAATAACACATGCACACATTTTCCCTCTCTCTGTCTCTCGCTGTTTCTCCTTCTCTCTCTATCTCTTGCTCTCTCTCTCCCCCAACACCCTCTCTCTATCTCTCTTGCTTCCTCCCTAACACTCTCGTTCTCCCCATCATTATCTCTCTCTCTCTCTCTCTCTCTCCTCTCTCTCTCTCTTTCTGTTTAAAACTTCTCTTGCCTTCTCTCTAATACTTCTATCCCTCTCTAACAACAATTTCTCTCACTCACTCTCTATGTCTTTGAAACTTCTCCCTCTCTGTCTGTCCCTCTTTCTTTCTCTATCTCTCTCCCCATCACTCTCGCTCCCTTCTTAACACTTTCTCTCTCCCCTAACTCTCTCTCCCTTTCTTACTCTTGTTCTCTCTCATTCACTCTCTAAAACTAAGAAAAAGGGTATGTATAATGGAAAAAACTAGACTTAATGCTCTTTCTCTCTATCATTCTCTCCCTTGCTTTCTCTCTCTATCTCTTGTTCTCTCTCTTCCCAACACACACACACACTCTCTTTGTCTAACATGCCTCTCTTTATTTCTAAAACTTCCCTCTCTCTTTCTCCAACATGTCTGTCTCTGTCTCTCTCCAAAACACCTCTTTGTTTATCTCTTTTCTTGCCTCTCTCAAACTTCCCAACAATGACTCTCTAAAACTAAAAAAAAAGGTATGGTATAATGGAAGAAATTGGACTCTCTCTCCTTCCCTCCCTCCCTCCCTCTCTCATTTTCTCTCTTTCTCCCTAACACACACTCTCTCTATCAATCTCTTTGTCCAACATGTCTCTCTATCTCTAACACTTCCCTCTCTCTCTCTCTCTTTCTCCAATGTGTCTATCTCTCTCTCTCTCTGAGACTTCTCTCTACCTCTCTTCCTATCTCTCTCTAACTTCAAAACCAATCTCTATCCCTCTCACCCTACCACCCTACCACCCTCTCTCTATCTCTCTTGCTCTCTCCTCAACACTCTCTCTATCTCCCCAATGCACTCTCTCTGTGTCTCTCTTCAATACGTTTCTACCTTTCTCACTTTCTCTCTAACACTCACTCTCTAAAACTAAGAAAAGGGGTATGTTATAATTGAACAAATTGAATTTGACACTCTCTTTATCTCCCTCTTTCTCCCTCTCACTTACTCTCTAAAATTTCTCTCTGAAAAACTTCTCTCTCTATAAAACTTCTCTCTGTTTAAAACTTCTATCACTCTACTCTTTGTCTGTCTAAAATTTCTCTCACTCACTCTCTCTTCCTCATCCCCAGCTCTCTCTTCTTGTCTCTCTCTTTGTTCCCAAACAACACTTCATCTCCCTCTGTCTCCCTCTCTTCCCATGACCTTCTTTCCATCCCTCTCTATCCCTCCCCAACAATCTTTCTCTCCCCACAACATACACGCACTATCTCTCCCCCAACTCTCTTCCCTCTCTTCCTCTCTCTCTCTCTCTCTCTCTCTCCCTCTCTCTCTATGTCTCTAAAACTTCTCTCTCAGTCTCTTTCTAAAACTTCTCTATCTATCTCAATCTCTTTTTCTTTCTCTCTCTCTCTCTCTGTGTCTCCTCCCAACACACACTCTCTCTTTCCCTCTCTGTATCTCTCACTAAAACTTTTCTCTCTTTCCTTCTCTCTCTCTCTCTCTCTCTCTCTCTCTCTCCACCCCCCCTAATTCACACTCTCTCCCCTCTCTCTTTGCTACACATCTCCCTTTCCTGCCACACACTCACTCTCTCATTCCCCCTCTTTCTCTCTCTCACTCTCTTTGGCTCTCCTTCTCTGTGTTGCTCTCTCTCACTCTATGTCTCTTTCTCTCTCCCTCTCTCTTGCTCACTCTCATTCACTCTCTAAAACTAAGAAAAAGGGTATGGTATGATGGAAGAAACTGGACTTAATGCTTTTTCTCTTTATCTCTCATTCTCTCCCTCTCTCCCCAACACACTCTCTCTTTGTTTAACACACCTCTCTCTGTTTCTAAAACTTCCCTCTCTCTTTCTCAACATGTCTGTCTCTCTCTTTAATACTTCTTTCTCTCTTTATCTCTCTTCCTTTCTATCTCAACTTCCTAACAATGCCTCTCTCTGTCTCGTTCTCTCTCTCACTCACTCTCTAAAACTAAGAAAAAGGGCATAATGCAAGAAATTGGATGTAACACATCTCTCTCTCCCTCCCTTCCTCTCTCATTCTCTCTCTCTCTCTCTCCCTAACACACTCAATCTATTGCTCTTGCTGTCCAACATGTCTCTCTTTTTCTCTAAGACTTCCCTCTCTCTTTGTCTCCAATGTGTCTATCTCTTTCTCTCTGAAACTTCTCTCTCTTTAGCTCTCTCCCTATCGCTCTCTAACTTCCCAACAATCTCTGTCCCGCTCCCCCTATCATCCTCTCTCTATCTCTCTTGTTCCCTCCTCAACACTCTCTCTCTATCTCTCCAACATATTCTCTCTCTCTCTCTCTTTCTCTCTCCAACATGTCTCTACTTTTCTCACTTTCTCTCTCACACTCACTCTCTAAAACTAAGAGAAAGGGTATGGTATAATGGAAGAAATTGAATTTGGCACTCTCTCTATTTCCCTGTTTCTCCCTCTCACTTACTTTCTAAAATTTTTCTCTCTCTCTCTCTCCAAAATGCCTCTTGGTTAATTTGAAAACAATGCTCTTTTCACTTCACTCACTTTTGCATTAAAACTCTTTTGTGTTCTCTCTTTTTTTGTCTCAATGGCTGAATCAGCTATCTTTTTCTCTCTCTCAATTTTCTTAACCTCTCCTATTTGCTCTCTCAAATTTTCACTCAATTTCTTTTTCTCTCTTTCTTTGCTCCTTTTTGTTCATTCTCTTTTTGTAGCCTCATTTGGTCTTCATAAACCTGTCTTGGCATCATAGGAGCTGGAGTGATCATTCTCTACTTAAACAAGAATGAGTTCTTGTTTGTGTAGCCATCATGCTTAACTTGCCGATCAAATTGCCATGGTTGGCCTAACAGCAAATGCCCCACTTGCATTGGAGCTACATTGCATAAAACTTCATCTTGATACTTTCCAACGCGAAAAGTGACCAGCACCTATTTGTTCACCCTCACTTTGCCACTATCATTGATACGGTTTAGGGTGTACCTCTTCATCTTCTTTGGCCTGCACATTTAGGGCTCTTCTTGCCACCAACAATTCTCCTTTAACACACTCTCTCCTTAGCATCTCTCTCCCCATCATTATATCTTTCTCTCTCTCTTAGTCTCTTTGTTGCTCTCTCACTCCCTCTATCTCTCTATCCAATATGTCCCTCTCTCTCTCCCTCTGTGTTTGAAACTTCTCTTGCCTTCCTCTAATACTTCTATCTCTCACTATCTCTAGCAAGAATTTATCAATCACTCTCTCTCTGTCTCTGAAATTTCTCCTTCTCTCTCTAAAACTTCTCCCTCTCTCTTTCTCTATCCCTCTCCCTATCACTCTCACTCCCACCTCACCACTCTCACTCTCTAAAATTTCTCTCTTTCTCTATCCCTCTCCTTATCACTCTATTGCTCTTTCTTTGTCCAACACGTCTCTCTGTCTTTAAAACTTCCTCTCTCTCTCTCTCTCTCTCTCTCTCTCTCTCTCTCTCTCTCCCTCCCTAACACCCACTCACTCTATCTCTCTCACTCCCTCCTCAACACTCTCTCTTTGTCTCCCCAACACAAGTTCTCTCTTCCTCTCCCTCTCTCCCCTCTATCACTCTTCCAACAACACACTGTCCCTCTTTCTTGCTCTCTGTCTCTCTCCATCTCTGTTGTTCTCTCTCCTTTTCTCTCTGTCTCTTTCTCTCTCTTCCCAACACTCACACATACACACTCTCTCTATATATCTTCCCATTGCCCCCTCTCTCTCTCAAACATGTCTCACTCTCTCTCACTAAATCCTCCTTCTCTCTCTCTCAATAACTCTCTCTCCGCCCAAGATATACACTGTCTCTCTCTATGTGTCTCACTCTCTAAAACTAAGAAAAAGGGTATTGTATAATGGAAGAAATGGTTTTAACACTCACTCTCTTTCTCTTACATTCTATTTCTCTCCAACACACATGCACTCTATCACTCTATCTTCATGAACATGTCCCTCTGTCTCTCTAAAACTTCCCTCTTTCTTTCACCAACATATCTATCTCCCTCTAAAAAATTTCTCTCTCTTTTTACCTCACTCCCTCTCTCTCTCCCCTCCTGCTAACACCCTTTATCTATCTCTCTCACTCCCTCTTCAACTCTCCCACTTTGTCTCCCCAATGCATTCTCTCTCTCTCCCCCCAACACAAACTCTCTCTTCCTCTTTCTGTCTCTGTGTCTCTATATCTGTCTCTCTCTCACTCTCTAAAACTAAGAAAAAGGGTATGGCGCAATGGAAGAAATTAAACTTGACACTCTCTCTGTCTCTCTCTTTCTCCCTCTCACTCACTCTTTAAAACTTCTCTTTCTCTCTCACTTACTCTCTTTCTCCCTCCAAAACTTCTCTCTCTCTTTGTCCCTCTCTCTTTAAAACTTTTCTGACTCTCTTTCTCCCTCTCACTGTCTCTCTAAAACTTTTCTCTCTCCCAATCTCTCTCTCTCACTTTCACTCTCTCTTGTTCTCTCTCGATCATGTCTCTCCCTCGCTGTCTCTCACTTACTCTCTAAAACAAAGAAAAAGGATATGGCATTATGGAAGAAATTGAACTCAACACTCTCTCTATATCTCTCTTTCTCCCTCTCACTCACTCTCTCAAACTTCTCTCTCGCCACCCCTTTCTCTTTCCCTCCTTGTCTCACTTCTAAAGTTTCTCTCTCTATCTCTTTGAATCTTCTCTTCTCTCCCTCTCTTTCCTTCTTTCTCTCCACTTACTCTTCTTTTCCCTCTAAAACAACTCTGTATAAAATTTCTCTCTCTTTGTCTCTCACTTTAAAACATCTCTCACCCTCTCTCTCTTTCAATGGCTCCCTAAAACTTTCTCTCTCCAGTCTCTCTCTCTCTCTCTCACTCTCTCTCCCCCTCACTCTCTCTATTCTCTCTGTCTCGCTCTCTTGTTCTCTCTCCCTACAACACACATGCACTCTCTCTATCACTCTCACTATCCAACATGTCACTCTCTGTCACTAAAACTTCCCTGTCTCTTATTATCCAACATATCTATTTTTACACTCTTTAAAACTTCTCTCGCTCTTTACCTCTCTCACTGTCTCTCTCTAACTTCACAACAATCTCTCTCTCCCTCTCTCTATCTCTCTCACTCCCTCCTCAATAGTCTCTCTTTGTCTCCCCAGCACTTTCTCTCTCTCCTCCTAACACAAACTCTCCCTCTCACTCTCTCTCTAAAAACTAAATAAAAGGTTATGGCATAATGGAAGACATTGAACTTGATACTCTCTCTCTTTCTCCATCTCACTCACTCTTTAAAACTTCTCGCTCTCTCACTCTCTCTAACCCTCTCTCTTTCCCTCCTTGTCTGTGTCTCTAAAACTTCTCTCTTCTTATCTCTCTTTCTCTCTCATTTACTCTCTATCTCCCTCTAAAACAACTCTCTCTCCAAAACTTCACACTCTCTAAGTCTCTCTCTCTTTAAAATTTTTCTCTCTCCTAGTCTCTCTCTTTGTCTCTTATTCTCTCTCTCCCCAACACACTCTCTCTCTGTCCAACACATCCCTCTTTGTCTCTATAACTTCCCTCTCTCTCTTTATCCAACATATTTGTCTCTCGCTCTCTAAATCTTCTCTCTCTCTCTCTGCCTCTCTCCCTGTCTCTCTCTAACTTCCTAACAGTCTCTCTCTGTCTGTCTCCCTCCTCAACACTCTCTTTGTCTCCCCAACACATTCTCTCTCCGCAATACAACCTCTCTCTTTTCTCCATCTCTCCACCTCTATCTTTCTATCCAACAAATTGTTCCTCTCTCTTGCTCTCTGTCTCTCTCTCTCCAACAAGTCTCTCTCATCTCTGAAACTTCCTTCTCTCCCCTTCTCGAACATGTTTTTCTCTCTCTCTCTCTTAAACTTCTCTTTTTCTTTACCTCTCTCCCTGTCTCTATCTAAGTTCCCAACAATTTCCCTCTCCCTCAATCACCCTCCCATTGTATCTCTCTTTCTCCACTCTCTTTGTCTCCCCAAAACAAACTCTGTCTTCCTTCCTCTCTTCCCCCAACATGTCTCTCTCACTCTCACACACTCACTCTCTAAAACTAAGAAAAAGGGTATGATATAATGGAAGAAATTGAACTTGACACTTTATCTCTCTTTTTCTCCCTCCCAGCCACTCTCTAAAACTTCTCTCCCTAAATCTTCTGTCTATTTAAAACTTGTCGCTCTATGACTCTATGCCTAAAATTTTTCTCTCACTCACTTACTCTCCCTTCCCCCACTCCCCTACTCTCGCTTTCTCCCTCTCTCTCTCCCCAACACCCTCTTTGCATCTCTCTCTATCCTTCCCCAACAATCTTTCTCTCTCTCCAACACACTCACATAGACACATTCTCTCTACCTACCTCTCTCTCTCTAAAACTTCTCTATCTGTCTCTCTCTCTCTTGCCAACACACACTACCTCTTTCTCCCCAGCAATCTCTCTCTATCTCTCTTGCTTCCTCCCTAACTTCCTCTCCCCTTCTCTCTGTCTCTTGCTCTCTCACCCCCCAACACCCTCCCTCTATTTCTCTTGCTCCCTACTAAACACTCTCTCTTCCCCCCATCATTCTCTCTCTCTCTCTTTCTCTCTCTCTTAGTCTCTTTGTTGCTCTTGCCATCTCTCTAATACTTCTATTGCCCTATCTCTGAGGAAAATTTCTCTCACTCACTCTCTCTATCTCTGAAACTTCTCCTTCTATCTCTCTTCTTATCTCTTTATCTATCTCTCCTGCTCCTTTCTTAACACTTTCTCTCTCCCTCTAACTTTCTCCCTCACTCTCTTAAACTAAGCAAAAGAGTATGGTATAATGGAAGAAACTAGACTTAACACTCTTTTTCTCTCTCATTCTCTCCCTTGCTCTCTCTCTCTCTCTCTCTCTATCTATCTTGTTCTCTATCTCTCCCCAACACATGCACTCTCTCTCAGTCTAACACGTTTCTCTCTGTCTCTAGAACTTCCCTCTCTATTTCTCCAACATGTTTGTCTCCCTCTCTCTTTACCTCTCTCCCTGTCTCTCTCTAACTTCCCAACAATCTCTCTCTGCCTCTTTCTCTCTCCATCACTCACTTGCTTTCTAAAACTAAGAAAAGGGTATGGTATAATGGTAGAAACTGGAATTAACACATCTCTCTCTCCCTCCCTCCCTCCCTCTCTCATACTCTCTCTCCCCAACACACTCTCTCTTTATCGCTCTCTCTCTCTGTCCAATATGTCTCTATATCTTTAAAACTTCCCTCTATTTCTTTTTCTAATGTGTCTGTCTGTCTCTCTTTACCTCTTTTCCTATCTTTCTCTACTTCTTAACAATCTTTGTCTCTCTCTCTGTCCCTCTGCCCCTATCACCCTCTCTCTATCTCTCTTGCTCCCTCCTCAACACTCTCTCTATCTCCCCAACACATTCTCTCTCTCTTTCTCTCTCCAACATGTCTCTCCCTTTCTCACTTTCTCTCTCACACTCATTCTCTAGAACTAAGAAAAAGAGTATGATATATGAAAGAAATTGAACTTGACACTCTCTTTATCTGCCTCTTTCCCCTTCTCACTTACTCTATAAAATTCCTCTCTCTATCCAAAACTTCTCTTTGTTTAAAATTTCTATCACTCTATCACTCTGTCTACTAATATTTCCCTCTCACTCACTCTCTCCCCCCCATTCCCCGGTTCTCTATCTCTGTCTCTCTTTGATCCCATCACACACACTCTCTCTCTCTCTCTCTCTCTCTTTCTCACTCTCCAAGACTTCTTTCTGTCCCTCTCTATCCCTTCCCAGCAACCTTTCTCTCTCACCCTATCGCAACTCTCTGTCCCTCTCTTTCTCTCTCTGTCTTTTTCTCCCATAAACATGCACACATTTTCCCTCTTTGTCTCACTATTTCTCCTTCTCTCTTCATCTCTAAACTCCCCTATCAGTCTCTTTCTAAAACTTCTCTATCTGTTTTGATATGTTTATCTTTGTCTCTCTCTCTCTCTCTTCTCCCAACACACTCTCTCTCCAACAGCCTCTCTCTCCCTTTCTCTCTCTCCCTAAAAATTTTCTCTCTTTCTCTCTAACAGGTACACTATCTCTCTGCAACACTCTTTATCTCAGTCCCTCTCTCTCTCTGTCCTACACATTTCTTTCTCTCACTCTCTTTGTCTCTCCTTCTCTCTCTCCCTCTCTCTCTTTGTGTTCAAAACTTCCCTTGGTTTCTCTCATACTTCTATTTCCCTCTCTTTTTCTCTCAAAAACTTCTTTCTTCCTCCCTCTTGCCTTCTCTATCTTTCTTGTTCCCTCCTTAACACACCCTTTCCCCAACATAACACACACTCACTCTCTCTGTCCAACACATCCCCCCTCTCTCTCTCTCTCTAAAACTAAGAAAAAGGGTATGGTACAATGGAAGAAACCTGCCTTAGCACTCTCTCTCTCTGCAACACACACTTTCTATGATTCTATCTCTGACCAACATGTCTCTCTCTATCTCTAAAACTTCTCTCTTTCTCTTTATCCAACATATTTATCCCTCACTCTCTAAAACTTTGCTCTCCCTGTCTCTCTCTAACTTCCCAACAATCTCTCTCTCCCTGCTCCCAACACCCTTTCTTTATGTCTCTGTTGCTCCTTCCTTAACACTCTCTCTTTGTCTCCCCAACACATTCTCTTTGTTCCCCAACACAAACTCTCTCTTCCTCTCTCTCTTTCTGAAACTAAGAAAAAGGGTATTGCATAATGGAAGAAATTGAACTTGACACTCTTTATCTCTATCTTTCTCCCTCTCACTCACTCTATAGAACTACTCTCTATCAACCTCCCTCCAGCCCTCTCCCTTTCCCTTATTATCTCCCTCTCTAAAACTTTTCTCTCTTTGTCTCTCTTTCTCTCCCTCTTTCTCTTTCACATACTCTCTTTCTCACTCTAAAACAACTCTCTCTCCTTAAAACTTTTCTCTCTTTGCCAATCTCTCTCTCATTCTATCTCACTCTCACTCTTTCTCTTATTCTCTCTCTCTCGACCTCTGTGTTTGTCTAAAATTTCTCTGTCACTCACTCTCTCTCCCTTCCTCGCTTCCCAACTCTCTCTATCTTCCTCTCCCTCAATCTTTCCCTCTCCCCCAAACCCCCTCTCTCTAAATTTTTCTGTTCCTCCCCAACACTCGAACACATTCCCCCCCTCTTTCTATTGCTCTTTCTATCTCTAACTCTCTCTCCTTTTCCCACTCTCATTGTCACTCTCCCTCCTTCTATCTCTCTGTCCAACACATCTCTTTGAAACTTCTTTCTCTCTTAAACATCTATTTCTCTCTTTCTTTCCCTCTCTTTGTGTCTCTCTACAACTTCTCTCACTTACTCTCATCACAAAACTTGTCTCTCTGCCCCACTCTATCACTCTCTCTAAAACTTCTCATCTCTAAAACATTTCTCTCTCTCTCTCATTCTCTTTGAAACTTTTCTCTCTGTCTCTTAGTCTCTCTAAGGCTTTCCTTTCTCTCTTTCTCTCTCTCTCCTTCTTTATGTCTCTTGAACTTCTCACACTCACTCTATTCATAAAACTTCTCTTACTCTTGGTTTTTGTTTCTCACTCTCTCAAACTTGTCTTCCTTCCCCTTACTCCCTCTCTCTCTCTCTCCTCCCAAAGCTTTCTCTATATCTCTCTTCATATCTACATAGCACTTTGTCTACCACTCTATCACTCACTCTCTTTTAGTATCTAAAACTTCTCCTTCTCTCTCTCTAAAACATTCCTTACTCTCTTTCTCTCTCTGTGTCTCTCTTGAACTTCTCTCACTCTCTCTATATCTTTCTCTGTCTCTTTGTTGCTTTCTCTCTCTCTCTCCCTTGCTTTCTCTAAAAAGACTCTCTCTCTAGCTCTCTTTGAAACTTCTCTCTGTCTCTTACTGTCTCAGTCTCTATCTTTCTCTCTCTCTTGCTTTCTCTAAAACTTCTTTATCTCTGTCTCTCTCTCTCTTCACTCTCTCTGAAACTGTTCTCTCCCTATCTCTAAAACATCTATCTCTCTCTTCATGAAACTTCTCTCTCTCTGAAACTTCTCCTTCTTTCTCTCTCTCTGTCTCTCTTTCTAGCTCTCCCTAAATCCTCTCTCTCTCTCTGAAACTTCTCCTCCTTTCTCTCTCTTTGTCTCTCTTTCTCCCTAAAACTGCTCTCTCTCTTGCTCTCTCTAAAACTTCTCATCCTCACTCTCTCCATCTCACTCTATCTCACGATCTCGTTAAAACTTCTTTCTCTCTCTCTCCCACCCTTTCTCTCTTACTTTCTCTAAAACTTCTCCCTCACTATACCTCTTACCCTTTGTGAAATCTCTCTCTACAATTCTTTCTCTCTCTCTTGACCTATTAGAAGCTTCCCTGTCTCTCTCTTAGTCTCTTTGAGACTTCTCTCTCTTTCTCTCTTTATCTCTTTATCTCTATGTCTCTCTCTAAAACATCCCTTTCCTTATTTCTCTCTCTATTTCTGTCTCTGTCTCTCTCACTCTTTCTTAAACTTCTCTCTCTATCTCTCACTATTGGTCACTCTAAAACTTTTTTTCTCTCATTCTCTGTCTCTCTATTGCTCTCTTAGACTTCTCTCACTTACACTCTCACGCATTCTCTTCATAAAACTTCTCTCACACACTCTCTTTGTGCCGCACTACCACAATCTCTCTTTTTGTCAATTGTCCTTTGTTGCTTTCTAAATCTCTCTCACTGGTGGGGTCTCCCTAAAACTTCTCTCTCTTTCACTCTCTCTGAAACATCTCTCTATCTATTTGTCTCTCTCTCTCTCATTCTCTCTTACTCTCTCTAAAAATTCTTTCTATCTTCTCTCACTATTTGAAGCTTTTCTCTTTGTGTGTTTCTCTAAAGCTTCTTCTTATTTCTTGCTTTCTTTCTATGCCTCTCTAGAACTTCTCTCACTCTCTCTCTCCATAAAACTTCTCTCTATTTCTGTCTCTCTCACACACTCCTTAAAATTTCTCTCTTCCTATTCTTGTCTCTCTCACTCACTCACTATCGCTTTCTCTCTTCTGCCACTTTCCTCTCTCTCTCTCTTTAAAACTTCTCTTTATCTCTCTCAAAAACTTCTATGACTCTCTCAATAAAACTTCTCTCTCCCCCTCTCTCTGTCTCTCCCTCTCTTTCTCCTCCCAACACTTTCTTTATCTCTCTTTGTTACTCTCTCTCCCCCTTTTTCTCTCATTCTCTCGCTCTCTCTGAAACTTTGCTCCTTTACCCTCTCTTGCCCTCTACTATCACTTTGTCTCTCTCTCTCTCGGTCTCCATATCTATCACTATTTTGTATCTCTTACTTGTCTTTTGTGAGACTTCTCTTTGTCTTTGGCTCTTTTTAAAACTTCTTGTACTTCCTTTGTGTGTGTCTCACTCTATCTTTCCCTCTCTCTTTTCCTAACACTTTCTCTATCTCTCTTTGTGCCTCCTCTCTCTCTATATGTGTCACTCTTTGTGTCTCTCTCTATCTCCCTCTTTCTACTCCCAACACTTTCTATACCTCTCTCTTTACCTCCCTCCCTCTCTCTCGCCCTTTTTCTTTCACTCTCTCGCTCTCTCTAAAACTTCTCTCCTTCATCCTCTCTTGCTCTCTGCAAAACTTACCTCTTTCTCTCTCTGGTTGTCTCTTTGTCTCTCTTTGTGTCTCACTCTCTCTTTGTCTGTCTTTCTCTCTCTCATTGTTTGTGAAACTTCTCTCTGTCTCTTGCTCTATTTAAAACTTTTCTCTCTTGCTCTCTGTGTCTCTCTCTATCTCTTCCTCTCTCTCTTCCCAATACTTTTTGTTTCTCTCTCTTCCCCTCTCTTTCTCTTCTCTCTCTCTCTCCAATAATAGACTTTCTCTAAAACTTTCCCTCTTACTTTCTCCAACACTTTCTCTCTCTCTCAAACTTTTCTGACCATTGCTCTCTCCATAAAACTCTCTCTCTTGCTCTCTAAAACTTGCCTATCTCTCTCTATAAAACTACCTCTTGCTTTCTCTCTCTCTCTCTCTCTCTCTCTCTCTCTCTCTCATACTCTCACTCTAACTCCTAGTCTATCAAAAACTTTTCTATCTCTATGTCGATTTTTCTCTCACTCTCTTAGTCTCTCTGAAACTACTCTCTCTCCTTCTTTGTCTCTTAGTCTCTCTAGAACTTCTCTTACTCACTCTCCTCGTAAAACTTATCTCTTTCATTCTGTTGTGTAGACACTAAATTTCGTCCAGAACTCTAATTAAGTTGTGTTGGATTTTTAAACAAAATAAACAATAAAAGACTATAAAAAAAGTAAATATAAGTAAAAGCCGAAAAAAAAAGAAGAAATAAAATTTTAATTCAAATAATATAATAATAATATAATAATAAAATAGTAATATAATGATTAAATGATGAAACAAAAATGCATGAGCAAGGATTGGCTTCTTTGAGAAGAACTGACCCTCCCTCCATTGCTCCTTTCCCAGCCAGCCCCTTCCCTTTTGCTTGATTCCTTTCCTTGAGGCCAGAAGCTCCTCTTTAGGATGGAACTAAGTTGTAGTTCCATGGTTGGACTTTAGCTCGCTCCACCACCCTTCATTAAAATTCAACAACGTCAGCAGCAAGCATGAGGGTTGCCGTAGAATGAAGGCAGGTGGATGCTGCTGAATGGTTCACAATTCACCGGTTGCAAGACAGCACACATCAGCTGCAAGACAACAGCATGATGATGTAGCAGGAGAAAAGCACCACCCCTCATTAAGTTCCACTAGCTCTGATGGCAGCCATAAACATGGTAGGTGCCAGAAGCTTGTGGACAGCAACACGAGATGATAGCATACAGCATACAAGTTGAAAGACAACATGCAGAAGTGCAACCAGACTGAGTTGCAGCAAGATAGCAGGGGAAGAGCACCGCCCCACATCAATCTTCTGCAGCTTCCACTAGCTGCTACGACAGTAGCATAGGCGGCATAGCAACAGGGTGAACAGCAGGTGCACAAGTTGCACTGCTATTGTTGAACCATACATGGACTACCACTTACCTGGATGTGAGAACAGCAGTGGCTGGCATAGTAGGCGTCGTATTGTAGAAGAGAACACAGCAATGTGGGGTAGAGAAGGAGCAGCAATTTGCAACAGAAATGGTGGCCACCATGAGTAGCAACATGCAGAGGGGCGGTGACCCATAAATGGAGGAAAAGCTAGCACCAACCTCACCTATAAAAGGAGGCATCCTTCTTCAGCCAAGGGCCTTCTTCATAGAGAGAAACCCATGATCATAAAAGAAGTGTTTTCCTAGACCAAAAACCTTGAAGTGATGAAGATCAGAGAGCACTTGAAGTGGACCCCTGTCCAAGAGCACAGAAACAGAGTGCGCTAGCGCAAGAGAAGCCGAGTTCCTTCTCCCAACTAGGACCCTCAAGAAGCTCAGGTATTGCACCCAAAGGAATGCCATGAAGCCTCTGTACAATGAGGAAGAGAACAGAAAGGGATAGACACCCAAAAAACCATTTTGGTTTGCTTCGATTCTGTATTTTCATCAATGGGATTGAGTTTGGATCCTCTTGGCTTTCATGTGACTGTTGGTTCTTGTAAGTTGTGTCTATAACTCATTCTTGTTGCTTTGACCCTGCTTGCTGTGTGCAATTTGCTGAGTTGTGGCATGCATTGCGTGGATGTTGGCTGAATGAGCTCCAGCCATGCTTCTTGTGTGCATATTCTGAGTTTTGGCATGTTTATCCTTGTTCTGGCATGAATAGAAGCTGAAATCAGTTTGCAAATCACTATTTTTCAGTGCATGTCACTGTGCACGGTTTGTAATTGGCTGAACTTGTGTAACAATATTGAGTCAACACACTGAGTTGACTCGCTGAATTGAGAGACTTAGATGTGCATAATCTTGCTGAAATCTCTGCACAATAAGATGCTTTGTTTCATGATACTTTGGCACCCCAGTGATTTTGTCTCTCTGTTTATGCATGGTGTCACATATTCCAGGCTCAAATCTGGCAAAATGGGATAAATAAGCATACAAAACAAGGGAAGTGTAGAAATAGGGAAATGAGTATATGCAAAATAAAAATGAGCATGAGAACTTTTCCTTTAAATACTATCCTTTTGCAAAATAATTTCTCTTTTAAAGTTGTAAGAGTAAAGGTGAAGGCATTTACTTTTATGACTTGTAATGTCCTCACCTGAAGAGGAATGGCCTATTTCAATCTCTTTTTACAAAAAACTGCCCCTATAAGCTTGTTAAAAATAAATTACAAGAAGCAAAGGCGAAAGCATTTCTTCTTGTAACTTAATTAGTCTCCCACTTGAATAGGAACAATCCTACACCTATATTTCTTATCAAATTTCCCACCAAAATCAATGTTTTTACTAAAAAAGTTCATGGGAACTAAAGACAAATGCATTTCTTCCCATGAGCCTGAATTAGGTCCCCGCCTGAATAGGATGAGCTTATTTTCTTAAAATATTTACAATAAAAAATCATAACATTCAATTTTCTCTTGTAAGGAAGCATAGACAAAATTCATGGCAACCGTAAGTGGCATAAAATTAAGATGGTGCCGAAAGGGCATTGTAAGGGTGCTAATACCTTCCTTACACGTAACCAATTCTCAAACCCATTTTAAAAATGAACACAGGCCATTCTTTTAAGGTGTTCAATTTCATCAAGATTTTAGATCGGTGGCGACTCCTTGCTTTCTTTAAAACATATTTTTGTAAACAAACTTAATGATTGATGTCGATAAACTAGATTGTTTTTCTCTTGTTCGTGTTGCACAGATGTCATGACATTCTGTTGTTACTCTCTCTCCCTTGCACTTTTGAAACTTCTCTCTCTATTTGGTGCTCTCTCTAAAACTCCTCTCTCTCTCTCTCTCTTTTTCGGTTTCTAAGAAACTTCCTTCTCTGTCTCTCTCTCTTGCCCTTTGTGAAACTTCTCTATATCTGAGTCTCTCAGCATCACTCTGCTACCACTTTCTCTCCCTCAATCTCTTTCTCTCTCTAACAATTCTCTCTCTGTGTCTCTCACTTGGTCTCTTTGAAACTTTTCTCTCTATTTCTCTCTATCTAAAACTTCTCTTTCCTCTCTCTAAAATATCCTTTTCTCTCTTTCTCTTGGTGCCTCTCTAGAACTTCTTTAACATACTCTATCCACAAAACTTATCTCTCTCCCTGTCTTTTTGCCTCTCTCTCTCTCTCTCTAAAAGTTGTCTAGCACACTCTCTTGGATTGTTTCAAACATCTCCCTCTTTCTCTCTTTTATGCTCTCTCTAAAACTCATCTCTCTCTCTCTCTCAAAAATTGCTCTTTCTCTTTTCTCTCATTCTCTCTCCACAAAAACTTGTCTGTATTGCTTTCTCTGTCTTTCTCTCTCTTTTTGAAACATCTCTACCTCTCTCTATCTCTCACCTGCTATCTCTTTCTTTCTCTCTGTTTCACTCTCAAACTTGTCTCCATCTCTATAGCTCTTTATGAAACTAGTCTGTGTCTCTATGTCTTTGTGTGTGTCTCTCTCTCTTTCTCCCCCTCTTTTCTCTCTCTAGCTCTCCCTTTCTGTTTCCTCCCAAAGCTTTGTCTATATCTCTCTTGATCTCTCTGCAACACTCTGTCTACCACTTTCTCTCACTCACTCCCTTTCACTCTGTAAAACTTCTTCTTCTCCCTCCCTCCCTCTCTCTCTCTCTCTCTCTCAATCTATGTGAAACTTCTCTCTCTCCCTCTATTTGTCCCCTTTTTTCTCTTAGTCTCTTAGAAACTTGCTTCTCTCTCTCTTGTTCTCTCTAAAACTTTGCTCTTTCTCTCCAAAACATTCCTTTCTCTCTTTCTCTCTCTCTGTGTCTCTCTTGAACTTCTCTTGCTTTCTTTGACTCTCTCTCTCTGCCTCTTCAAAACTTCCTTTCTCTCCCTCACTTTCTCTAAAATTTCACTCTCTATCTCTCTCTAAAACTTCTCTATCTCTCTCTCTTCACTCTTTTCGAAACTTTTATCACTTACTGTCTTTAGAACATCTCTCTCTCTCTCACTCTCTCTCTCTCTCTCTCTCTCTCTCTCTCTCACACTTTGTCAAACTTCTCTTTCTCTTTCTCTCAAACTTCTCTCTCCCTCTATCTTGGTCTCTCTGAAACTTGTCTTTCTTTCCTGCTCTTCCTAAAACTTCTCTCTCTCGCTTTTTTTGAAACTTCTCACCCTCACTTTCTTTATCTCACTCTCTCTCTTGCTCTCATTAAAACTTCTTTCCCTCTCTCTCTAGCTCTAAAACTTATTTTTCTTTCTTTTTCTCTCTCTCTATCTCTTGCCTCTCAGAATCTTCTCTCTCTCACCTTCTCTCACTCTTAGCAAAACAATTCTTTCTTTCTTCCCCTCAATCTATCTGAAACTTCTCTCTCTCTCAATCTCTCAGAAACTTCCCTCTCTCTCTCTCTCACTCTCTCTTGGTCTCTTTGAAACTTCTCTCTCTTTTTCTCTCTCAATCTCTATACCTCTCTCTAAAACTTCTCTTTCTCGCTTTCTTTGTCTCTCTTTTTCTCTCTTGAACTTCTCTCACTCACGCTCCCACTCATTCTCCTCATAAAACTTCTCTCATTCTCTCACTCAGTCTCTATCTCTCTTAGTCTCTCCCGCTGTCACCTTCTGTTGCTATCTCAGCCTCTCTCTATTTTAGTCACTCTCTATCACTTTCTTAATCTCTATTTCTCTTAGTCTCCTTGAAATTTCTCTCTCTCTTGCCCTTTGCAAAACTTCTCTCTCTCTCTCTCCCTCTCTCACTCTCTCTGTGTATCTCTCTCTCTCTCTCTCTCTCTCTCTCTCTCTCTTTGTCTCACTTGCTCCCTCAAACTTTTCACTATCTCTCTCTCATTCTTTGAAGCTTCTCTCTATGTCTTTCTTTAAAACTTCCTCTTACATCTTGCTCTCGCTCTTTGTGTCTCTCAAGTACTTCTCTCACTCACTCTCTCTATAAAACTTCTCTCTCTTTTTGTCTCTCTTACTCACTCTCTCCTTTAAGTTTCTCTCTCTTCCTATTCTTGTCTCTCTCACTCACTCACTATCATCTCTCTCCTGCCACCTCTCCTCTCTCTCTCTAAAACTTCTCTTTCTCTCTTTCACTTTATCTCTCTTGACAACATCTATGACTATCTTTATAAAAGTTCTCTCCCCCCCTTTCTCTCTATCTCTCCCTCTCTCTCTTCACAAGACTTTCTCAACCTCTCTCTCAGCCTCCTCTCTCCCTTTCTCTCTCCTCCCCTCCCAACACTTTCTATACCTCTACCTCTACCTCCCTCGTCTCTCTTCCCCTTTTTCTCTCACTCTCTTGCTCCCTCCAAAACTTCACTCCTTAAGCTCTCATGCTCTCTGTAAAACTTATCTCTCTCTCTGTGCTTGTCTCTTTGTCTCTCTCTGTGTCTCTATCTCTATCTCTATCTTTGTCTCTCTTTTCTCTCTCTCTTATCATCTATGAAATTTTGCTCTATCTCTCATTCTGTTTAAAACTTTTCTCTCTCCTTCTCTATATCTCTGTATCTTTCCCTCTCTCTTACCAACACTTTTTTGTTTCTCTCTCTTCCCCTCTCTTTCTCTTCTCTCTCTCTTTCTCTCTCCAATACACAAACTCTTACTAAAACTTCCCTCTCTTACTTTCTTCAACATACATTCTCTCTCTTGAAAACATCTCCAACTCTATCTCTCTCTATAAATCTCTCTCTCTTTCTCTCTAAAACTTACCTCTCTCTCTCTCTCTCTCTCTCTCTCTCTCTCTCTCTTTCTAAAACTGCCTCTTTATTTCTCTCTCTCCCCAACACACACTCTCCTTTTCTCTCTCTTTATGTCCTACCAACATTCTGTTTTTCCCTTGCTCTCACCCTCAAAAACTTCTCTCTCTCTCTCTCACTCCCCCTCTCTGTAACACTGTTGCACTCTAAAACTACTCTCTGTCTTTCTAAAATTTCTCTTTCTCTCTCTCCTCTCTTTTTAACTATCTCTTTCTGTCTCTCTCTTGCCCTCTTTGAAACTTCTCTCTCTTTGTCTCGTTTTCACTACAAAACTTCTCTCGCTTCCCCTCTTTGTCTCCCACACTCACTCACTCACTCTCTCTCTCAAAATTCTCTCTCTTTCTATCTCCTGCCCTCTCTCTTGCTCTCCTTGAGACTTCTCTCTCTCTTTCTCTCTCTCACACTCTCTAAAACTTTACTACTTTCTCCTCTCTTGTTCTCTGTGAAACTTCTCTCTCTCTCATGTATGTTTGTCTGTCTTTGTCTCTGTCCTTGTCACTATCTTGCTCTCTCACTTTCCTTGTCTCTCTCCCTTTG
The DNA here is from genome assembly GCA_037013595.1 of Dicorynia guianensis. NCBI lineage: Eukaryota > Viridiplantae > Streptophyta > Magnoliopsida > Fabales > Fabaceae > Dicorynia > Dicorynia guianensis. The sequence goes on along the minus strand of JASUAB010000006.1, from coordinate 19,470,341 downwards.
CAAAACTTCTCTCTAGTCCACACTCTCTCTAAAGCTTCTCCTTCTCTGTCTCTCTCTTCCCAACACTTTCTCTTTCTCTTTCTCACTTTTTGAAACATCTCTCTCTCTCTCTCTCACTCTCTCTGAAACATCTCTCTCTCTCTCTCACTCTCTCTGAAACTTCTCTCTCAATCCCTCACTATAACTTCCCCTTATTTCTTTCTCTCTCTCTCCCCTTCTCTCTACCACCCTAGGTCTCTCTCTCTATCTCTCCCTCTCCCTCTCCATCTACAAAACTTCTTTTTGGCTCTCACTCTCTCTAAAGCTTCTCTCTCTCCCTCTCTGTCTCTCTTTATCTCTCCTTCTCTCTCTTCCAACACTTTCTCTTTCCCTCTCTCTCTTTGAAACTTCTCTCCCTCTCTCCCTCACACTCTCTTTGAAACTTCTCTCTATCTCTCTCTAAAACTTCCCCTTATTTCTTTCTCTCCCTCTCTACCACTCTTTGTCTCTTTCTCTTCCTAACACTTTGTCTATCTCTCTATATGCCTCACTACAATAAAACTTCTCTTCCTCCCTTTTTGTCTCTCTTTCTTGCTCTCTCTAAAACTTCACTCCTTTACCCTCTCACTTTTTGTGAAACTTCTCTTTCTCTATCTCTCTCCCCCTCTGTTTCTCTTCTTTCTCTCTCTTTCTCCAGCATACTCTCTCTCTCTAAAACTTCTCTGACCTGGTCTTTCTCTATAAAACTCACTTTTTTTTCTCTAAAACTTGTCTTCTCTGTCCCCTATATGTCTTTCTCTCTCTCTGTCCCCTATATGTCTTTCTCTCTCTCTATCCTCATCTAAAACTTGTTTTTCTCTCTCCATCCCCATTACAACTCTCTCTCTAACATGTTTCTATCTCTATCTCTGTCTTGCACTCTCTCCCTCCCTAATACACATACATTCTCTTTGTTGTTTCTCTCCCTAGCACACATTCTCCATTTCTCTCTCTTTCTCTCTCCCTCTTTGTAACACTCTTGCACTTTAAAACTACTCACTTCCTTTCTAAACCTTCTCTTTCTCTCTCCTCATTCTTTTCTATGTGTTTCTCTCCCTCTTGTCACTCTCCCTGGAACTTTTCTCTCTCTCCTTCACCTTGAAACTTCTTTTTCCCTCTTTGTTTGTCACTCTCTTTGAAACTTCTATCTCTTAGAAGATTTTCTCTCACTCTCTTTGAAACTTCTCTCTCTCACCTTCACTTACTCTCTATGAAACTTCTCTCCCTCTTTTTCTGAAACCTCTCTCCTCTTTCTAGCTCTCCAAAAAGCTTCTCTCTTTCTCTCTCTATGAAACCTCTTGCTCCCACTCCCTCTCTCTTGTCTGTTTCTCTCTATCTGAAACTTCTTTATCTCTGTCTTTATCTCTCACACTCTCTGAAACTTCTCTCTATATCTCTGTCTTTGAAACTTCTTTATCTCAGTCTCTATCTCTCACACTCTCCATGTCTCTACCTGTTGCTCTCTTTGAAACTTCCTCTCTTTCTCTTGCTCTGCCTCTCTCTTCCTCTCTCAACAAGACACACACTCTCTCTCCCACAATACTCTCACTCCCACTCTCTGTCACTCACTCTCTCTATCTCCCTAAACTACTCTTTCTCTCTCTCATGCTTACTCTCTTTAAAACTTCTCTCCCTCACCTCTCAAACTCTTTGTGAAACTACTCTTGCTATGTTTCTCTTTCTCTCTCTCTCTCTCTCTTAGTCCCTTAGAAACTTCTCTCTCTCTCCTTTGTCTTGTCCCTTTCTCTCTTTAAACTTTTCTCTCTCTCTCGGTGTCTCTCTCTTTGACCCCCTAACACACTCCATTCCACACTCTCTCTTTCTCCCTCTAAAACTACTCTCTATGTCCAAAATTCCCTTCTTCTCTCTCTTTGGAACTTCTCTTTCTTGCTCTCTCTAATAATTATCTCACTTTCTCTTTAGCACTATCCAAAACCTCTCTCTCCACCTTTTCTCTCTCACACTCTCTCAAAATCTTCCTTTCTCTAATCCTTCTCTCTCTGTCTTGCCCTCTCTCAAACATCTCTGTCTCTCTCCCCTTCTCTTTCACACTCTAACCAAAATTTCTCTCACTACTCTCTCTCTATGTCCCACTTTTACTCTTTCTAAAACTTCTCTCTTTGTCTCTATCTCTCACTCTTTCTCACTCTCTCTAAAAACTTCCCACTTGGTCTCTTTGAAGCTTCTTTCTCTTTCTAAAACTTCTCTCCCTCATGCTCTCTTTGAAATTTCCCTCTCTCCTTTTCTCAGTCTCTTTAAACTTCTCTCTCTCTCCAAATCATCCCTTTCTCTCTTTCTCTTTATCTCCGTGCCTCTCAAGAACTTCTCTCCCTCATTCTCTCCAAAAACCTTCTGTCTCTATCTTTGTCTCTGTCTTTGTCACTATCTTGCTCTCTCTTTTCTTGAAACTTCTCTCTTTCACTCTCAAACTTTTCTCTCTCTCTCTCTCTCCTCACTTTCTTTGAAAGTTCTCTCTTTCTCCCTTTCTCTCTCTTTGAAAGTTCTCCCTCTCTCTCCCTCTATCTTTGAAACATCTATCTCTCTCTATGTGAAACTGCTATCTTTATCTCTTGCTCTCTCTTAAACTTCCCTCTCTCTTTCTAAAACTTCTTTCTCCCTTCCCCATGTTGTCTCCAAAACCTCTCTCTATAGCTCTCCCTAAAACTTGTTCTTCTCTCTATCTTTGATTTTGCTCTCTCTTTCAATGTCTCTCTTGGTCTCTCTGCATCACTCTGTCTACCACTCTCTCTCACTCTAGTTTTCTTTCTAAAACTTCTCTTTCTCTTTCTTTGTCTCCCTTTCTCCCTCCTAATCTGCCTGAAACCTTCTCTCTCTTGGTCTATCTGAAACTTCTCTAACTCTCTCTATAAACTTCTCTCTCTCACTTTCTCTCTACTTAAAACTTCTCTCTCTCCCCCTCTTAGTGTCTCTCTAGAACTTCTCTAAGTCACTCTTTCCACAAAACTTGTCTCTCTTGCTCTCTTTGTCTTTCTCTCTCTCTCTCTCTAAAACTTCTCTATCTCTCTCTTTCTTGCTCTATCTAAAACCTTACTTTCTCTATCTCTGTCTCTTGCTCTCTCTAAAACTTCTCGCTCCTGGTGTCTAAGGATCTTTTGTCTCTCTCTCTCTCTCTCTTTCTCACTCTATCTGAAACTTCTCTCTCTATCTCTCTCCTTCTCCTTGATAGTTTTTACTCTTTCTCTCTCTTAGTCTCTCTAAAGCTTGTCTCTCGCCCTCCTTGAAAGTTCCCTTTTTGTATCTCTTGCTCCCTTTGAAACTTTTCTCTCTCTAAAAGTTCTCTCTTCCCCTTTCTCTCATACTCAATTTTTCTATCGCTCTCTCTTTATCTCTAGAATTTTATTTCTCTCTCTACCTCTATCTTTATCTCTCTGAAACTTTTCTCACTCTCATTCTTGCACTAAAACTTCTCTCCCAATTTCTCTCTATCACTCTCTCGCTCTCTTTGAAACTTCTCTCTCTTAACCTATCCACTCATTGCAAAACATCTTTCTCTCTCTCAGTCTCGCCCTCCGCAAAATTTCTCTATATCTCTTTCGATCTCTTTGCAGCACTCTATCTACCACTCTCTCTCTGAAACTTCTATGTCTCTGTCTCTGTCTCTCCCTCTCTTGCTTGCTCTCTTTGGACTTCTCTTTCTCCTCCTCTCTCATTCTCTTTGTCTCTTTCTATTTCTCCCTCTTTCTCCCCACCCAAAACATTTCTTTCTCTCTCTTGCCTTGGTCTATCTAAAACTTCTCCATCTCTATCTCTATCTTTCTCTCTCTTGAGCTCCCTAAATCTGCTATCTCTCTTTCTTTCTGGCTAAAACTTCTGTTTCTCGCTCTCTAAAGAATCCCTTTCTCTCTTTCTCTCTCCCTTAATCTCTCTAGAACAAATCTCACTTACTCTCTCTACAAAAAGTTGTCTCCCTTGCTCTCTCTATCACTCTCTCTCTCTTGCATTCATTTAAATTTCTCTCTCTGTGCATTGCTCTTTCTAAAACTTCTCACTCTCTTGGTGTCTAAGAAATTTCCATCTTTGCCTCTCTCTCTCTCTCTTGCCCTCTGCAAAACTTCTTTATATCTCTCTTGGTGTCTCGTAGCACTCTGTCTACCACTTTCCCTCACTCATTCTCTTTTTCTCTCTAGCACTTCTCTCTGTGTGTGTCTCTCTCGGTCTCTTTGAAACATCTCTCTCTCTTTCTCTATGTCTGAAACTTCTCTCTCTCTCTCTCTCTAAAATATCCTTTTCTCTGTTTCTCTTGATGTCTCTTTTTAACTTCTCTAACTCACTCTCCACAAAACTTGTTGCTCTCACTCTCTTTGTCTTTCTGTCTCTCTGTCTGACACTTGTTTTTCTCTCTCTCTTTCGCATTATCGGAAACATTTGTCTCTTTCTCATTCTCTCTAACACTTCTCTCTCCCTCTCTTTCTTGCTTGCTCTCTTCTCTCTTGCTCACTCACACTCTCTCACTTTCTCTCCCTCTCCCTGTGAAATTGCCTCTCTCTCTCCCTCCCCTTTCTCTCTCAAAAATTGCTCTTTCTCTATTCTCTCTCACTCTCAAACTTCTGCTTCTCTCTCTCACTCTTGCTACAACTTCTCTTGGTCACCCTCTCTCGTTCTCTATGAAACCTCTCTATCTCTCTCCCTTGTTCTCTTTGAAACTTCCCTCCCTGTTTTTTTCCTCCATTCCCTCTCTTTGTCTCTCTCTCTATCTCTCCCTCTCTCTCTCTTCCCAACACTTTCACTACATCTTTTTTGGTCTTTTCTGCAGTACCCAGCAAAACTTCTCTATACCTCTCTCAATCTCCTTGTAGCACTCTGTCTACCACTTTTCTCACTCACTCTCTTTCTCTTTCTAAAATTTCTGCTTCTCTCTCGGTCTCTTAGAAACTTTGCTCTTTCTCTCTCTCTTAGTCTCTCTGAAACTTCTCTCTATCTCTTTCTCTCTAAAACATCTCTTCCTCCTCCCTCTTTCTATTTTTCCCTCTCTCTCTTGCTTTCTTTGAAACTTCTCCTTGCTCTCTCTATCTCTAACACTACTCTCTATCTCTCTCAGTTGCTCTTAAACTTCTCTCTCTATTTAATATTTTTCTCTAAAACATTCCTTTCTCTCACTCTCTCTCTCTCTCTCTCTGTGTCTCTTGAATTCTTTGACTCATGCTTTCATTCACTCTCTTTGTAAAACTTCTTTTACTCTCTCCCTATGTCTCTATCTTTGTCACACTATCTCTCTCTATCTCTTGCTCTCTCTCAAACTTGTCTCTCTCTAGCCCTCTCTGAAGCTTCTGTGTCTCTGTCTCTCTCTCTCCCTCTCTTGCTTGCTCTCTTTGGACTTCTCTTTCTCCTCCTCTCTCATTCTCTTTGTCTCTTTCTATTTCTCCCTCTCTCCCCACCCAAAACTTTTTCTATATCTCTCTTGGTCTCACTGCAGCACTCTATACTAACTCTTTTTCACTCTCTAAAACTTCTTTTCTCTCTCTCCCGCCCTTTGTAAAACATCTCTATATCTCTCTCGGTCTCCCCTCAGCCTCTCTTGCTTGCTGTAAAACTTCTCTCTCTCTCTCTCTCTCCCTCTGTGAAACTTCTCTATATCTCTCTCAGTTTCTCCACAACACTGCCTACCACACTCTCTCAATCATCCTCTTTCTTACTCTCTTACCCTCTTGCTTTGGTCTATCTGAAACTTCTCTCTCTCTCTCTCTCTCTCTCTCTCTCTCTCTAAAACTACTCTCTCTCTTTCTTCCTAGCGAAAACTTCTTTTTTTCTCTCTCTCTTTAAAACATCATTTTCTCTCTCTCTCTCTCTCTCTCTCTCTCTATATATATATATCTTAGTGTCTCTCTAGAACCTCTCTTACTCACTCTCTCCACAAAACATGTCTCTCACTATCCTTGTCGTTCTCTCTCTCTCTCTTGCATTCTTTACACTTCTCTCTCTATTTATCATTCTCTTTGAAACTTCTTTCTCTCTCTTTCTTGGTGTCTAAGAAACTTCCCTCTCTATCTCTCTCTCTTTCCCTCTGTGAAACTTCTCTATATCTCTCTCGATCTACCTCTCTATCTTTTAGTCTCTTTCTCTTTGTAACTCTTCTCTCTCCCACTATCTCTCTCTCAGTTGTCTAAAACTTCTCTCTCTTTTTCTCTTTGTCTAAAATTCTCTTTCTCTCACTATCTCTAAACATCCTTTTCTCTCTTTCTCTTAGTGTCTCTTTAGAACTTCTCTAATTCACTCTCTCCACAAAACTTGTCTCATGCTCTCTCTGTCTTTTTGTCTCTCTTGGGAACTTCTGTGTCTCTCTATTGCATTGTTTTGAAACATCTCTCTCTTCCTTTCTCTCTTCTCTCTCTCTCTTTCATGCTCTGTCTGAAACTTTTCTCTTTGCCCCTATCTCTGTCTCCGTCTCTCGCACTCTCTAAAACTTCTCTTTCTCCCTTCTCTCTTTAAAACTTCACTCTCTCTCTCTTTTTCTCTTCTCTCTTGCTCTAAATCTTCTCTTTCTCTCTTTCTTTCCCTCTTCTCTTGCTCTAATAGAAGCTTTCTCTCCCACCCTCTCTTGCTTTTGTGAAACCTCTGGTCACTCTCTCATGGTCTCTCTAAAAGTTCTCTCTCTCATTGCCCCTCTCTCCCTCTCTCTGTCTCTCTTTATGTCTCCCTCTCTCTCTCTCTTCCCAACACTTCTCTGCATCTCTCTTGATCTCTTCGTAGTACTTTGTCTACCACTCTCTCTCACTATGTCTCTTAGTCTCTCTAAAACTTCTTTGTTGCTCAGAAACTTCTCTCTTTAAAACATCTCTTTCTCTTCCTCTCTCTTTGTGTCTCTCTAGAACTTCTCTCACTCACTCTGTAAAATTTCTCCTTTTTTCTCTTTATGTGAAATTTCTCTCTCTTTGCCCCCTCTTTTTCTCTTAGTCTTTCAAAAACTTCCCTTTCTCTCGTGGTCTCTTTGAAACTTCTCTCACTCTAAAACACTCTTATCTCTCTTTCTCTCCCTCTGTGTATCTCTTGACCTTCTCTCACTCTCTCTCTCTATCTCTCTCTCAATCTCTCTCTCCCTCTTTGAAACTTCCTTTCTCTCCTCACTCTCTCTGTCTCTCTATCTTGGTCTCTCTCTCTCTTTCACTTGCTCTCTCTAAAACTTCTCTATCTCTCTCTTTCTCTTCAATCTTTTTGAAACTTTTCTCTCTCTGTCTTTGGAACATCTATCTCTCTCTCTTCGTGAAATTTTGCTCTCTCTATGAAACTTCTCTTTCTCTCTCTCTTTTTCTAAAATTTCTCTCCCCTTTATCTCGGTCTTCTTGAAACTTCTCTTATAGCTCTTCTTAAGCTTCTTTCTCTCTCTCTCTCTCTTGTTTTCTCTAAAACTTCTCTCTTCCTCTACCTCTTGGCCTCTGTGAAATTTCTCTTTCTCTCACTCTTTCTCACTTTGTGTGAAAATTCTCTCTTTGTCTCTATCTTTTGCTCTCTTAGAAGCTTCTCTTTCTCAACTTCTCTTGCTATTGGCTAAACAATTCTTTCTCTCTATCTCTCCCTCGATCTATCTAAAACTTCTCTCTCTTTAGTCTCTTAGAAAATTTTCTCTCTCTTAGTCTCTTTGAAACTTCTCTCTTCTCTCTTTATCTCTATGTCTCTCTCTATAAAACATTGCATTCTCTGTTTTTCTATATCTTTGTCTCTATCTCTGAAATTTCTCTCTCTTGATCTCTTTAAAACTTCTATCTCTCTCTCTTGGTCTCTTCGAAACTTTTATCTCTCTCAAACTTCCCTCTCTCTCTTTCTCTGTCTCTTGATTTCTCTCTTGAACTTCTCTCACTCATGTTGTCACTCATTCTCTTCATAAAACTTCTCTCTCTCTCTCTTAGTCTCTATCTCTCTTAATCTCTCTCTATGTTGCCCTCTATTGCTGTCTCAGTCTCTTTCTTTGTCTATTGCCCTCTATTGCTCTCTCAATCTCTCTCTGTCTTAGTCTCCTTGAAACTTCTCTCTCTCTTACCCTTTGCAAAACTTCTTTCTCCCTCTCTCACTCTCTCTAAAACTTCTTTCTCTCTCTCTCACTCTCTCTAAAACTTCTCTCTATCTCTCTCTCTCACTTGCTGAAGCTTCTCTCTTTGTGTCTTTCTCTAAAACTTCCTCTTATTTCTTGCTCTCTCTTTGTGTTTCTTTAGAACTTCTCTCACTCTCTCTCCCCATAAAACTTCTCTCTCTTTCATCTCTCTTCTTGTCTCCTTAAATTTTCTCTCTCTTCCTATTCCTATCTCTCTTGCTCACTCACCGTCGCTCTCTTTCTCTCTCTAAAACTTCTCTTTCTCTCTCTCACTTTTTCTTTCTTGAAAACTTTTATGACTCTCTTTATAAAACTTCTCTCCCCCTACCCTATCTCTCTCCCTCTCTCTTCTCCAACACTTTCTTTATCTCTCTCTGCCTTCTCTCTCTCTGTCTCTCTTTCTTTATCACTCTCTATCTCTCTCCTCCCAACACTTTATATACCTCTCTCTCACTTTTTGTAAAACTTCACACCTTCATCCTCTCTCGTTCTCGACAAAACTTATCTCTTTCTCTTTATTCGTCTCTTTGTCTCTCTTTATGTCTTTGTCTCTATCTCTATTTCTATATCTATCTCTTTCTCTCTTTTTCTCTTGTCCTCTATGAAATTGCTGTCTCTCTCTTGCTCTGTATAAAACTTCTCTCTCTCTCTCTCTATCTCTCCCTCTCTCTTCCTGGCACTTTCCCTTTCTCTCTCCCCCTCTCTTTCTCCTCTCTCTTTAACACATAGACTCCCTCTCTCTCTAAAACTTCCCTCTCTTACTTTCTCCTACACACTTGCTTTCCCTCTAAAACATCTCTGACTCTATCTCTCTCTTTCTCTCTAAAACTTGCCTCTCTCTTTCCCTCTCTCTCCCTAACACACACTCTCCTTTTCTCTCTCTCTGTCCTACAAACATTCTGTCTCTTCTTCTCTCTCATCCTAAAAAACTTCTTTGACATTCACACTGTCTCCCCATCTCTGTAACACCATGCACTCTAAAACTACTCTCTCTCTCTTCTTAAAACTCTCTTTCGCTTTCTCTTTTCTCTTTCATTATCTCTTTTTGTCCCTCTGTCTTGCTTTCTCTAAAACTTCTCCCTTTGTATCTCTCTCTTTCACTATGAAACTTCCCTCTCTATCTCTCTAAAAGTTCTTGATCTATCTCTCTTTCTCTCTCACTTTCATTTAAACCTCTCTCTCTCCCTTTTCTCTTTCACTCTCATGCTCAATCTATTTCTCTCTTTGAAAAGTTCCCTTTCTCTCTCTTGCTTTCTTTGAAAACTCTCTCTCTGTCCCTATCTCTCTTTCTTTCTCTCTTCCTTTCTCTAAAACTTATCACTTCTCTCTTTCTGTCTCTTACTCTCTGAAACTTCTCTCTATCTCTGTCCTCTCTAAAATTTCTCCTTATTTCTTTCTCTCTTTGTGTGTCTCTAGAACTTCTCTCACTCAATCTCTCCATAAAATTTCTTTCTCCCTAACCCAATCTCTCTCTCTGCCTTTCTCTCTAAAACTTCTGTTTCTTTCTCTCTCTCTCTCTCTCTCTCACTTTTTCTCTCTGTAAAACTTCTTTGACTATCTTTGTCTATAAACCTTCTCTCTCCCTCTCTCTGTCACCCTCTCTCTCGTCCTCTCTTTGTCACTTTTTTTCTCTCTCTTATCTCTTCGTCTCTCTCTCCTTCCAAATTCTCTCTCTATCTCTTCCATTCTCTCTCCTTGAAACACTTTCCCTACCTCTCTCTCTTGCAAAAACTTCTCTTTTAGTCTTTCTTTCTTTCTCTTGTGCTCTCTCTAAACTTCACTACTTCACCCTTTCTTGCTCTCTATGAAACTTCTCCTGCCCCTCTCTCTTCCTCTCTTTGTCTCTCCCTATCTTTCCTCTTTCTCTTCCTAACACTTTCTCTACTCTTTCTACCTCCTCTTTCTTGCTCTTTCTCTCCCTCCCTCTCTCTTGCACTGTCACTCCATGTCACTCTCCATCTCTAGCTCACTTTCTCCTCGGAACACTTTCTCTTTCTCTCTCTCACCAAAACTTCTCATTCTCCCTTTCTTTCTCTTCCTCTCGCTTTCTTTAAAGCTTTACTCCTTCCCCCTCCCTTGTTCTTTGTGAAATTCTCTTTCGCCCTCTCTCTGTGTCTGTCTATCTATCTCTCTATCTGTCTCTGTCTTTATTTTTTTGCTATTTCCTTCTCTCCCTTTGCGAAACTTCTCTCAAGCTCTCACTCTCTAAAACTTCTCTCTCCACTCTCTATATCTCTATCTCTATCTCTCCCTCTCTCTCCCCAACACTTTCTCTTTCTCTCTCTCCCGCTCTCACTCCCTCTTCAACTTCTCTCTCTATCTCTCTTTAAATGTTCCCCTTATTTCTTTCTCTCTCCCACTCTCTCACCACTCTTTGTCTTTCTCTCTCTCCTTCTCTCTCTCTCTTGCCAACACTTTCTCTATCTCTTTCTATCTCTCACTTTCTGTCTTTGTGTTACTCTTTGCCTCTCTCTATCTCTCCCTCTCTCTCCCTTCCCAATACTTTCTCTGTCTCTCTCTCTGTGCTTCCCTAAACTAAAATTTCTCTTTTGCCCTTTTTCATTAACTCTCATTTCCTCACTTTCCCTTTTGTGTGTCTCTCTCTCTGTGTCTCTTTGACACATACTCTCTCTCTCTAAGATATCCTTCTCTTACTTTCTACAACACACTTTCTCTGTTTCTAAAACTTCTTTGCTTTGGTCTCTCTCTATAAAACTCTCTTTCTCTCTAAAACTTGCCCTCTCTCTCCCCAACACGTCTGTCTCTCTCTTTGTCCTCCTCTAAGACTTGTCTTTCTCTCTCCCCCCAGCACATCTCTCTCTCTAACATGTTTTTGTCTCTATCTCTGTCTCACACTCTCTCCCTCCCCAACACACATTCACTGTCTTTGTCCCTCTGTCTCTCTCCTTAGACACACTCTCCTTTTCTCTCTCCATCTCTCTTCCTCTCTATAACACTCTCATTCTCTAAAACTACTCACTCTCTTTCTAAAACTTATTTTTCTCTCTCTCCTCTCTCTCTATCTCTTTCTCTCCCTCTCTCTTGCTCTCTCTAAACATCTCTCTCTCTCTGTGTCACTCCAAAACTTTTGTCTCTATCTCTTTCCCTCTCCTTGAAATCTCCCACTCTCTATTTCTTTCACTCTGAAACTTCTCTCTCTCTCTCTCTCTCTCTCTCTCTCTCTCTTTGTGTCATTCTCTGCCTCTCTCTGTCTTTCCTCTTTTTTCTCTTTCTATGTAACACTTTCTCTATCTCTCTGTGCCTCCCTACACGAAATTTCTCTTTCTCCCTTTTTCTCTCCCTCTCTCTTGCTCTCTATGAAACTTCTCTTTCTCTATCTCTCTCTTCCTCTCTTTCTCTTCTCTCTCTATTTCTCCAACAAATACACTCTCTCTAAAACTTCCCTCTCTTACTTTCTGTAACACACTTCTCTCTCTGTAAAACTTCTCTAACTTGGTCTCTTTATAAAACTCTCTCTCTCTTTGTCTTTCTCTAAAACTTGTCTTTCTCTCGCTCTCCCCAACATGTCTCTTTCTATCATATTTCTCCCTCCATCTCTGTCTCACATTCTCTCCTTCCCCAACACACATACACTCCCTTTGTACCTCTCTCTCCCTAGCACACACTCCTTCTCTTCTTTCTCTCTCTCCCTCTTCATAACACTCTTGCACCCTAAAACTACTCATTCTCTTTCTAAAACTTCTCCTTCTCTCTCTCCTCTCTCTTTATCTATCTCTTTCTCTCTCTTCCTCTAAAATTTTTTTCTCTATCACTCTAAAACTTTTCTCTCTCATTCTCTGTGCCTCTCCTTGAAAGTTCTTGCTCTCTTTGTGCCTCTCTCTCTTTCACTTTGGAACTTCTCTCTCTCTCTCTCTCTCTCTCTCTCTCTCTCGCTTGCTTTCCTTGAAACTTACTTCTCTTTCTCTTTCTTGCTCTTTCTCTCCCTCTCCCTCAGTCTCTCTGAAACTTCTCTTTCTAGCTCTCCCAAAAACTTCTCGCCCTCTCTCTTGCTCTCTCTAAAACTTATTTCTCTCTATCTCTCACTGTCTTGGAAACTTCTTTCTTTCTCTCTTTCTCTCTCTTTGTCTCTTTCTCTCTCTCTCTAAAATTTCTCTATATCTGTCTTTGTCACTTCCAATCTCTGAAGCTTCTCTCTCTATCTCTGTCTCTTGCTCTCTCTGAAACTTCTCTCTCTGTCTTTGTTTGTCGGAAACTTCTCTCACTTGCTCTTGCATTGTCTCTCTCTTTCTCTTTCACCAAGACTCACACAGTCTCTCTCCCTTTAACACTCTCTCTCGCACTTTGTCACTCACTCTCCTTCTCTCTCTCACTTTGGCTCTTTCTGAAACTTCTCTCCATCACCTCTCAAACTATTGCAAAACTTCTCTAGCTATGTCTCTCTTTCTCTCTCTCACTCTGTCTAAAACTTCTCTTGCTCTCTCTCACTTTCTCCCTCTCTTGGTCTCTTAGAAACTTCTCTCCCTTTCTCTTTCTTTATCTCGGTCTCTTTGAAGCTTCTTTCTCTCATTCTCTCTAAAGTTTCTCTCTTTTACTAACTCTCTTTCTCTCCCTAAAACTTCTCTCTCACTCTGTGTGTGTGTCTTTCTCTATCCCTGCAACACACTCCCTCCCACATGCTCTCTTCAAAATTCCCTTTCTTTCTCTCTTTGAAAATATCTCTCTCTATTTATCTAGCACTCCCCAAATCCTTTCCTCTCTTTCCCCTTCTCTCACTCACACTCTTTCAAAAACTTCTCTCTCTTAGCTCCCCTTTCTTAAACTTCTCTATCTCTCTCCCCCTCTTTCTCACACTCACCAAAATTTCTCTTATTACTCTCTCTGTGTGTCTCAAAAACTTCTCTTTGTCTCTATCTCTCTCTCTTTCTTACTCTCTCTGAATCTTCTCTCTTGATCTCTCTAAAGCATTTCTCTCTCTTGCTCTCTCTAAAAGTTCCCCCTCTCCCTCTTTTGGTCTCTCTGAAATTTCTCTCTCTCTCTCTAAACCAACCCTTTCTCTCTTTCTCTCTGTCTCTATTTCTGCTGCTACACGCTTTCTCTTTCTCTCTTCCCCCCTTTGAAACTTCTTTTCCTCTCTCACTCTCTCTCAAACTTCTTCCTCCCTCTCTTTCCCTATCTCTTTATCTCTCTCTCTCTCTCTCTCAATTTCTTTAAAACTTCTCTCTCTGTCACTCTTAAAGTTCTTCCTCTCTTTTCCTCTATTTCTAAAACATCTCTCTCTCTATGTGAAACTGCTTTCGCTCTCCTTAAACATCCCTCTCTCGTTCCCTCTCTTTCTCTCTGTGAAACTTCTCACTCTCTTTCTAAAACTTCTCTCTTGCTCTCCCTTTGTGCCTCTAAAACTTCTCTCTCTATCTATCCTTGAAACTTGTCCCTCTCTTTCTCTCTATCACTTTCTTTGAAACTTACTACTCTCATTCTCTCTCACTTTCTCTCTCTTGCTCTCACTAAAACTTCTTTCTCTCTCTCTCTCTCTCTTTCCCTCTCTCTATCTCTCAATCTTGTTGAAACTGCTTTCTCTCTCTGTCTTTGTCTCTCACTCTCTCTAAAACTTCTCTCTCTCTCACTCTCTTGATAACATTTGCACACTCTCTCTCGTACTCTATCTCACTCACTCTCTTTGCTCTTTAAAATTGCTCTTTCTCTCTCTCACTCTTACACCCTTTATTACTTTTCTTCGTCACCCTCTTTCACTCTTTGTGGAATTCTCTCATTTGCTTTCTCTCTCTTACTGAAACTTCTCTTACTCTTTACTCTATCTTTCTGAAACTTCTCAATCTCTCTCATTTATTCTCTCTCTCTAAAACTTCTCTCTCTTTCTCTCTCTCTAGAACTTCTCTTTGTCTCTTTGTCTCCCCATACTCTTTCTCTCACTCCCTCTCCATAGCACTCTGTCTGTTACTCTCTCTCACTCACTCTCTCTATATCACTCTTTGAAACTTCTCCCTCTCTCTCTTTATGTCTTGTGCTCACTCTTAAACTCCTCTCTATCTCGTTTTCTCAGTTTGTTAAGAAAGTTTTTGCTCTCACTCTATCTCTATCTCACTCTCTTTGAAACTTCGCTTTCTCTCACTAAAATTTCTTTTTCTCTCTGACACTTCTTTCCCTTTCCATCTCTTTATTTCTTTCTTAAAATCTTTTCTTTCCCTCTTTGTTTCTCTCTCTCTGTGAAATTCTCTCTCTTTCCCTCCCTCTCTCTGTTTTTAATAGACACTTTCTCTCCTATTCTTTCTTACTCACACTCTTTTGCTCTCCAAAACTACTCCCTCTCTCTAAAAGTTCTCTCTCTCATTCTCTCTGAAAGTTATCTCTCTCTCTCTCTCTCACCCTCTGCGAAACTTCTCTCTCTCTCACTCTTTCTGAAACTTCCTTTTCTTTCTATCTTAGTCTCTTAGTGTGAATCTCTTGCTCTCTATGAAATTTGTTGCTTTCAGTCTCTCTTTGTTTGTCTGTCTATCTATCTGTCTCTCTTCCCCCTTTCTTGCTCTTGTTTTCTTTAGAAACTTCTCTTTCTCTAAATCATCCCTTTCTCTCCCTCTTTATCTAAAACTTCCCTCTCTCTCACTCTTTGTCACTCTCTTGGTGTGTGTGTCTCTCTCACTCTCTGTAAAACTTTTCTCTCTCTCTCTCTCTCTCTCACACACACACATTCATTTTGATACTTCTCTCTCCCTCCCTCCCTCTTTGTATCTGCCTCTCTCTCTGAAACCACTCTCCCTCTTTCTTGTGAAAACTTCTCTCACTCACTTTTCTCATTCACTCTCTTTCTCCATCAAAACTACTCCCTCTTTCTATGTCAAACTTCTCTTTCACTCTCTCTGAAACTTCTCCCTCTTAACCTCTCTTGCTCTTTATGAAACTTCTCACTCTCTTTAAACTTTCCCTGTCTCACTGCCTCTCTCTATCTCACTCTCTTTAAAACTTCTCCTTGTCTCTCTGAAACTTATTTCTCTCTCTCTAAAACTTCTTTCTAAGGCTTCCCTTTCTCTCTTTTTCTCTCTTTCTACCTCTCTCTCCAATATTTACACTCTCTCTTTACCCCTTTCTCCCCCTTAAACTTCTTTCTAACACTTCCTTCTCTTGATGTGGAACCCCATGGATATTTATGATCCAGAAACCCCAAACACACAATTGATAGAGAACAAGAATAGATGGAGAACTCCCAACCTATTGGACCCCCAAATGACTAATGCAAATGGAAACGCAAATAATTGGTTGATTGAGGAATCAAGAACAGAATTCACTAGGATGTAAATACCTTGATGAAGTTCAATTCTTGATGCAATAGAGATTCAAGCCAAGCCTTGAACAAGAGTATAAAACTCCAAAACAATTCTTTTTTTTTCATTCATTCTACTGATTCTCATCCATGTACTAGGGTATTTATATCCTCACAAGTTCAAATAACCTAGACTATTAGGTTAGGCCTTAAAAATGGGCCTCCCAACATAAAAAACAAACCCAAATGTAAATTGCAAGTAGTAAACTGCCCAAAAACTAATCTATTAACTTGGAATGATGAATTAAACATAGATTGGACCCATTTTGCAAATTCAGCCCAATTTGATGAGGTGAAGCTTCATTGGCCTTCATTGCATCTTGAGCTTCCATTCCTTCTAACATTCTGCCCATATAAGTTTGAAGTGATTCCCTGAACTTTTTGGCCCTTAATCTTGTAATTGGTCTTTAAGGCAATGTTAGCTCATCCGCTGCTCCTCTTCTCTTTCCATCCATGCTTGTGCTCACATCACTCTCTCTCTCTCTTGGTGTCCAAGAAAAATTTCTCTCTTTCTCTCTCTCGGTGTCTAAGAAACTTCTCTTTCTCACTCTCCCTCTTTCTCCCTTTCATATTCTCTCTAAAACTTCCCTCTCTTTGTCATTGTCTCTTGCTTTCTTTAAACATTCTCTCTCTTTCTTCTCTCTCACACTAAAACTTCTTGTTCTCTCTCTCTTTCTTTCCCATTCTCTTGGTCTCTCTAAAGCTTCTCTCTCTTTATCTCTCTTGCATTCCTTCAAAATTCATGCTCTCTCTCTCTTGCTTACTCCGAAACTTCTCTCTCTTTATCACCCACTTTCCTTGAAAGTTCTTGCTCTTTCTCTTCTACTCTCTTTGAAATGTCTCTCTCTTACTCGCTTGCTCTCTTAGAAATTTCTCTCTCCCTCTCTCTCTCTCTCACTCTTTCTCACACTCACTAACTTTCTTTCTCTCTAAAGCTTCTCTTTCTCTCTATCACTCTCTCTTTATCTGTCTCCAAAACTTCACTCACTCATCCTCTCTATAAAACTTCTCTCTCTGTCTGTCATTTTGTTGTTCTCTTTCAATCTTCTCTCTCCCTCTTTCTCTGCTTGTCACTCTTTTTGAAACTTCTTTTTGTCAGTGTGTTAGAAAGTTCTGTCTATCTCTTCCTTACTCTTTCTTAAACTTCTCTCTCTTTGTCTCTTGCTCTCTATGAAGCTTCTCTTTGTCTCTGTCTCTTGTTCTCTCTAAAACTTCTCCTTTCTCTCTCTCTCGCTCTCATTAGAACTTCTCTCTCTTTCCCTCTCTCTCATACTCACTCACTTTCTCTCTCTCTTAAACTTCCCTTTCTCCTTCTCCCTCTCTCTATCTCTCTAAACTTTCTCTTGCTACTCTAAAACTTCTCTGTGTCTTTTTCTCACTTTCACTTTCTCTGAAACTTCTTTCTCTCACCCTCTCTAGCTCTTTGTGAAACTTCTTTCTCTCTCTGCCTAACCAATGTGGGACTTTATCATTCCCGACCCCTTTTGACTGTACGTCCTTATACAGAGAACCAAGATCCATGGCCCACATTGACCAAAGCAAAGTAGGCTCTGATACCATATGATGAATCTACTTAACTCCACCTTAAAAGCTAGCTTGTAAGGGGAGGTTTGCGAACTCATATATATAACACCCAAGACCTCTCTACCTAACCAATGTGGGACTTCATCACTCTCTCTCTTTCTTGGTCACCCTAAAACTTTTCTCTCTTCCCCTTTGCCTGAAACTTCTCTGTCTCCCTCTCTCTCTCATTCTAAAACATCCCTTTCTCTCTCTCTCTCTTACTCTTAGTGTCTCTCTAAAACTTCTCTCACTCATTCTCTCTCTTTCTCTCTCTCTCTCAATCTCTCTAAAAATTCTCATTCTCTTTCTCTCTGTCTGAACTTCTCTTTTTCTCTCTCTCACTCTCTCTAAAATATCCCTTTCTCGCTTTCTCTTTCCCTCTTAGTGCCTCTCTAGTTCTTATTTAACTCATTGTCTCCACCAAACTTGTCTCTCTCAGTCTCTCTCTCTCTGCCCCTCTCTCTAAAACTTCTTTGTCTCTCTCTTTCTCTTTTGCATTCTTTGAAACTTCTCTCTCTATATCTATTTGTCACTCTTTCTAAAACTTCTCTCTCTATCTCTGTCCTTGCTCTCTCTAACACCTCTCTCTCTCTCTCTCTCTCACCCTTTACAAAGCTTCTTTTTATGTCTCTAGGTCCCTCTGCAATACTCTGTCTCCCACTCTCTCTCAATCACTTAGTTTCTCTATCTAAAACTTCTCTTTCCCTCTCTCTCTTGGCCTATATGAAACTTCTCTATCTCCCTCTCTTTCTCTTTGTTTCTCTCTCTAAAACTTCCCTTAATCTCTCTCTTAGTCTCTCTAAAACTACTCTCCCTCTTGCTCTCTTAGTGTCTTTCTAGAACTTCTCTTATTCATTATCTCCACAAAAGTTGTCTCTCTCTCTCTCTCTTTGAAACTTCTCTATCTCTCTCTCCCTTTCTCTCTTAAGCTTTCCTCTCTCTCTTTCTCTCTACCTGAATCTTCTCTTTCTCTCTCTCCCTCTCTCTCTAAAACATCCCTTTCTCTTTTTCTCTTTCTCTTAATGTCTCTCTAGAACTTCTCTCACATATTGTCTCCAAAAAAATTGTCTCTCTCACTCTCTTTCTCTTCCTCTTTCTCTCTTCAAAACTTCTCTATCTCAACTTCTCTCTCTCTCTCTCTCTCTCTCTCTCTGTTGTTTTCTTTGAAACTTGTCTCTGTGTTTGTTGTTCTCTCTAAAACTTCCCTCTCTCTCAGGAGTTTATGAAACTTCTCTCTCTATCCATCTCTCTCGATCTCTCTTTGTCACCCCTGGAAAACTTCTTGATATCTTTCTCGATCGCTTTACATCACTTTATCTAGCACTTTCTATTAGTCACTCTCATTCTCTCTCTGTCTCCCTCTCTCTTACTTTGCTTGAAACTTTTTTCTCTCTCAATCTATCTGAAACTTCTCTATCCGTCTCTCTCTTTGAAACTTTTCTTTCTTTCTATCTATAACATCCCTCTCTCTCTTAGTGTCTCTCTAGAACTTCTTTAACTCACTCTCTTCACAAAACTTGTCTCTCATGCTCTTTTGTCTTTCTCTCTCTCTATAACTTCTCTATCTCTCTCTCTCTCTCTCTCTTGCATTCTTTGAAACTTTCTTCTTCTTTGTCTATTGCTCTCTTCGGAACTTCTCTCTTACTCTAAAACTTCTCTCTTTCTCTCTTAGTGTCTAAGAAACTTCACTTTCTCTCTCTGTGTTTTTGTCTCTCGCTGCCTCTGAAACTTCTTTCTCTGTGTCTTTGTCTCCTGCTCTCTTTGAAACTACTCTCTCTATGTCTTTGTCTCCCGCTTTCTTTGAAACTTCTCTCTCTCTTAGTATCTCTAAAATT
The DNA here is from genome assembly GCA_037013595.1 of Dicorynia guianensis. Taxonomy (NCBI): domain Eukaryota; kingdom Viridiplantae; phylum Streptophyta; class Magnoliopsida; order Fabales; family Fabaceae; genus Dicorynia; species Dicorynia guianensis. Next base: position 19,451,584 of record JASUAB010000006.1, on the reverse strand, counting down.
TCTTTATCTGTCTTTTTCCCACACTTTAGAAGTTCCTGCTCTCTCCATTGCTCTCTTTGAATCTTCTCTTTCTTTGTGTCCCTCCCTCTCATTGAATGTTCTCACTCTCTCTCTCCTACTCTCTTTAAAACTCTCTCTCTCTCTCTTGCTCTCTCAAAAACTTATCTCTCTATGAAACTTCTCTCTCACATCTCTCTCTCATGCTCTCTGACACTCACTCAATTTCTCTCTCTAAAACTTCCCTTTCTGTCTCTCTCTCCCTCTTTTTTTCACACTCTAAAACTTCTCTCTCTCTTTCTTTGCTATTGCTCTCTTAAAACTTCTCTCTTTCTCTCTGTCTCTTGCTCTCTTTAAAAATTCCTCTCTCTCTTGCTCTCTCTAGAACTTCTCTCTCCCTCTCCCTCTCTCTCATACTCACTCACTTTCTTTCTCTCACTCTCTCTATAAAAACTTGTTTGTCTCTCACTCATTCTCACCTAAAACTTCTCTTTCTCTTTTTTTCTCACATTCTCTCTGAAACTTCATTCTTTCAACCTCTTTCATTCTCTGTCAAATTTCTCTCTCTCACCCTCTGTGAAACTTTTCTCTGCAAAACATCTCTATATTTCTCTCAGTCTCTCTATAACACTATCTACCACTTTCTCTCACTCATTCTCTTTCTCCCTCCAAAATTTCTCTCTTTATCCCTCTCTCCCCCTTTCTTTCTCTCTTACACTTCCCTCTCTCTCTCGGTCACTCTAAAACTTTTTCTCTCTTTCTCTCTACCTAAAACTTATCTTTCTCTCTCTGTCTCTCTCATTCTAACACATCCCTTTCTCTTGTTCACTCTCTCCACAAAACTTGTTTCTCTCTGATGATAAAAGCATGGTGAATACAGCTGATCTAATTCAAATTCTAAGTAGTCCAATTACAAGAGCTAGAGCTAAAAGGTTCAAGGAGGCTTTCAATGGATTGATGCAGAGCATTTGGGTTGAGGAGTGCTTTATAAGGCCCAAATACTTAGACTCAAGTGCAGATCAAGGGTGGATTTCGTTGGTCCAAGTGGTGGAGTAATTTCAGCCTTTTTTCTAAAGCCCATACACTTGGAAGGATCAATTTTAGCCTTTTTGTTGAAGCCCATACACTTGGAAGGATTACTTTCAGCTCAAGTATATGGATTTGAGAGAATCAAAGAGATTAGATTTGGCTGATTATTACCCAGCGAATTTGGGATAACTTTCCTTTTTTGATGGGATTTGGTCAGCCTTTTGGAATATATTCTCAACAATTATTGCATTGGGCTGATTATTTGGCTAATTATTCTCTTGTAAAGGCTGGCATGCCATAATTATAGGGATTACCTTCCTTTTGCTATTTCTTTCCTTTTTCAAATTGTAATAACTCAGCCTATATATATGTATACCAAGCTTGAGAAGTTCAGATCAGTTTTCTAGATAAAAGTTGAGAGTTTTCTCTTTGGTTCTTTAAAGAACTTTCCGAACTTATCAAGAACTTGTTCTTGTGGCATTCATCCAACTTATCAAATGGTTCACCATCCCGTTTGTGGCATCTACACATACCAAGGTTCGTGTTTTCTTATAAATATCGGGTCGAAGTTTTCACCTACAAAATCTAATCGTAGAACGGCCTTGGGAATCAATTTTGTTGATGGGTCTCATTATTCTTGGCGGGGTTTGCATCACTCTCACTCTCTTTGTCTTTGTCTCTCTCTTTGAAACATCTCTATCCCTATATCTGTGTGTCTATCACTCTCTCTAAAACTTTTCTCTATCTCTCTCTTGCCCTCTTTGAAATCTCTCTCTCTGCAAAACTACTCTACATCTCTCTTGTCTCAACATAGCACTCTATTTACCATTCTCTTACTCTCTTTTCCTCTCTCTTGATCTATCTAAAACTTCCCTCTCTCTCTCTCTGTGTCTCTCTCTTGTTCTCTCTGAAACTTCTCTCTCTCTTTCTCTCTTTCTCTCTCTCACACTCTCTCTCTTAATTTCTCTCTAGAACTTCTATAACTCACTCTTTCCACCAAACTTGTCTCTCTCAATCTCTCTATTTTTCTCTCTCTGAAACGTCTTTGTCTCTCTCTCTTTCTTGCATTCTTTGAAACTTCTCTCTATCTGTTGCTGTCTCTGAAATGTTTCTGTCTCTCTCTCTTTTTTACTTTCTTTGAAACTTCTCTTTCTATCTATTGCTCTCTCTAAACTTCTTGCTCTGTGTCTCTATCTCTTGCTCTCTCAAACACTTCTCTCTCTTTATGTCTCTACCTCTCGCTCTCTCTAAATCTTCTCTCTCTCTTTTAGTGTCTCTCTGGAACTTCTCTCTCCCATTCTCTCAACAAAACTTGTCTCTCTCACTTTCTCTGTTTTTCTCTCACTCTTTGAAACTTGTATGTCTTTGTCTTTCTCTCTCTCTTTCTCTTTCTTTGAAACTTCTCTTTCTCTATCTGTTGCTCTCTGTGAGATTTCTTTCTCTCTCCTGATTGTTTAAGAAAGTTCTCTCTCTATTCCTCTCTCTCTCTCTCAACCTTTGCAAAACCTCCCTATATCTCTCTCGGTCTCTTTTCATCACTCTGTCTACCACTCTCTCTCAATCGCTCTAATGCTCTCTCTAAAACTTCTCTTTCTCTCTTTGGCACCCTCTCTCTCTTAGTCTATCTAAAATTTCTCCATCTTCCTCTTTCTCTCTGTCTGAAATTTCTCTTTCTCTCTCTCTCAATGACTCTCTACAACTTCTCTAAGTCACTCTCTCTCAATCTCTTTGAAACTTCTCACTATCACTTTCTCTCTTTAGTCGCTCTAAAACTTCTTTCTCTATCTAAAACTTCCCTTTCTATCTTTCTCTCACTCTCTGTGTCTCTTGAACATATCTCACTCACACTGTCACTCCCTCTCTTTATAAAACTTCTCTCACTCATTCTTTGTCTCTATCTCTGTTTCTTTGTCTCTACCTCTGTATCTCTCTCAATCTCTCTGTGTCTCTCTCTATCTCTCATTCTCTCTCAAACTTGTCTCTCTCTCTCTACCACTCTCTCTGAAACTTCTCTATGTCTTTGTCTCTCTCTCTCTCTCTCTCTCTCCCTCTCTTGCTTGCTCTCTTTGAAACTTCTCTCTCCCCTTCTCTCCATCTCTCTACTCTCTCTCCCTCTCTTGCTTGCTCTCTTTGAAACTTCTCTCTCCCCTTCTCTCCATCTCTCTACTCTCTCTATCTCTCCCTCTCTCTCTTCTCCCAAAACTTTCTCCATATCTCTCTTGGTCTCTCTACAACACTTTTTCTACCACTCTCTCTCACTCACTCTTTTTTGCTCTCTAAAACTTCTCCTCGCTCTTTGGGTCTATGTGAAGCTTCTCTCTCTCAGTGTATCTTACCCTCTACAAAACTTCTCTATATCTCTCTTGGTCTCTCGATGGCACTTTGTCTATCACTCTCTCTCACTCACTCTCTTTCCCTCTTTAAAACTTCTCTTTCTCTTTCTCTTGCTCTAGTCTATCTAAAACTTCTTTGTCTCTATCTTTGTCTCTCTGAAACTATTCTATCTTTCTCTCTAGCTAAAACTTCTATTTCTCTCTCTCTCTTTAACAATCCTTTGTCTCTATCTCCCTATCTCTTTGGTGTCTCTCTAGAACTTCTCTTACTCACTCTCCCCACAAAACTTGTCTCTCTTACTCTCTCAGTTGTTGCTTTCTCTCTCTCTCTCTCTCTCTCTCACTCCCTTGCATTCTTTGAAAATTCTCTCTCTATTTATTGCTCTCTCTCATTGTCTCTACAGCACTTTATCTGCCACTTGCTCTCGCTCAATCTCTTTCTCTCTCTAACTCTTTTCACTTGGTCTCTTTGTTGGTCTCTTTGACACTTCTCTCTCACTCTCTCTAAAACTTCTTTATCTCTATCTCTTTCTATCTCTTTGAAACTTCTCTCTATCTCTCTCTTAGTCACTCCAAAACTTCATTCTCTATCTAAAACTTCCCTTTCTCTCTGTATCTCTTTATCTATGTCTCTTGAACTTCTCTTACTCATGCTCTCACTCTCTTCATAAAACTTTTCTCTATCTCCCTCTTAATCTCTCATCTTTCTCTCTCTCTCTAGCTCTCTCTAAAACTTCGTGGTGTCTCTATGTCTCTCTCCCCCTGCCACTTGCTCACTCTCTCTCCCCCCCTCTCCCCTTTCTTTCCCTCTCTTTGTTACTCTCTATCTCTCCCTTTCTCTCTTTTGTCCCACAACTTTCTCCATATCTCCCTTGGTCTCTCTGTAGCACACTATCTATCACTCTCTCTCATTCACTCTCCAAATTTCTCCTTCTCTCTCTCTCTCGGTCTATGTGAAACTTCCCTCTGTCTCTCTGTCTCTCTCTCCCTTATTTTTATCTTACTTTCTCAGAAACTGCCCTCTCTCTCTCTTAGTGTCTTTAAAACTTCTCTCTCTCTAAAAAATTCCTTTCTCTCTTTCTCTCTCCCTTTTTATGTCTCTCTTGAACTTCTGTTACTCTCTCTATCTCTCTTTATTGCTCTCCCTTTCTCTTAATCTCTCTTTCCCTCTCAGTCTCTCTCTCTCTTTCTGTCTCTGCATCTTTGAAACTTCCTCTCTCTTCCTTGCTTTCTCTAAAATTTCTTGGTCTCTCTCTAGCTCTCTATGAAACTTCAATCTCAATCTCTCTCTCTCTCTCTCTCTCTTGCTCACTCGCTCGCTTGCTCTCTTTGAAACTTCTCTCTCTAGCTTCACTCTCTCTGAAACTTTTCTCTCTCCATCTTTGGAACATCTATCTCCCTCTCTTCATGAAATGTCTCTCTCTGCCTCTCTTCCTACCACTCCCTAAAACTTGTCTCTCTCGCTCTTCAAAACTTCTCATGCTTACTCTCTCTGTCTCACTTGCTCTCTTGCTCTTACTAAAACTTCTTTCTCTCTCCCCCACAGTCTCTCTGGCTTTCTTTGAAACTTCTCTCCCTACCTCATGCCCTCTGTGAAATTTCTCTTTCTCACTCTATCTGAAAATTCTCTGTTTGTCTCTGGTTTTGCTCTCTTAGAAACTACACTCTTGTCTTTCACTCTAAAACTGATCTTTCTCTCTTTTTTGTCTCTCTGTCTTACTCTCTGAGAAACTTCTCTCTCTCAACTTCTTTCACTCCTGGCAAAACAATTCTCTCTCTAGGTCTCTTTGAAATTTCTCTCTCTTTCTCTATCTCATGTCTCTCTCTCTAAAACATCCCTTTCGTTGTTTCTCTCTATCTTTTTCTCTGTCTCTCTTGCTTTCTCTGAAACTTCTCTCTCTTTCTCTCTCTAATCTCTCAGAAACTTCTCTCTCTCTCTCTCTCTCCCTCTCTCTCTCTCACACTTAGTCTCTCTAAAACCTTTCTCTCTTTCTCTATCTCTTTGTTTCTTTTTTGAACTTCTCTCACTCACGCTCTCACTTATTCTTTTCATAAAACTTCTCTCACTCTCTCTCTTAGTCTCTTTCTCTTTGTTATCCTTTGTTGTTGTCTCATCTCTCTCTTTGTCTGTTGGCCCTTGTTGCTCTTTCTTCTCTCTCTCTCTCTCTTATCTCCCTAAAACTTCTCTCTCTCTCGCCCTCTGTGAAACTTCTCTCTCTAAAACTTCTCTGTCTTTTTCACTCTCTCTGAAACATCTTTCTCTGTCTATTTGTCTCTCTTATTCTCTCTCACTCTCTTTGAAACTTCTCTCTATCTCTCTCTCTTTCCCACTATTTGAAGCTTCTCTCTCTATCTTTCTCTAAAACTTCCTCTTATTTCTTGCTCTCTTTCCGTGTCTCTCTAGAACTTCTCTCACTCACTCTCTCCATAAAACTTCTCTCTCTTTCTGTCTCTCCCACTTACTCTCCCCTTAAAATTTCTCTCTATCCTATTCCTGCCTATCTCTCTCACTCATCATCACTCTTTTCCTCTCCTGCCACTTTTCTCTCTCTAAAACTTCTCATTTTCTCTCCAACTTTATCTCTCTCAAAAACTTCTATGGCTCTTTGTATAAAATTTCTTTCTCTCCCCCTCTCACTCCCTTCCTCTCTCTACTCTCCCTCCCTTTCTCTCTTCCCAACACTTTCTCTATCTCTCTCTCCCTTTTTCTTTTTCTCTCTTACTCTGTTCGAAACTTCACTCCTTCACCCTCTCTTGCTCTCTATGAAACTAATCTCTCTCTCCTCTCTCTTTCTTTATCTCTCTCTATTTGTCTTTGTATCTCTGTCTCTATCTGTATCATTATCTCTCTCAGTGTTTCTTTCTCTCTTGTCCTTTGTGAAACTTCTCTGTGCCTATCACTCTTTTTAAAACTTCTCTCCCTCCTTCTCCATATCTCTCCCTCTCTCTCTTCTTAACACTTTCTCTTTTTGTTTCTCCCCCTCTCTTTCTCTTCTTTATCTCTCTCTAAAACTTCGCTCTCTTACTTCCTACAACACACTTTCTCTATCCCTGAAACTTCTCTGACTCTCTCGCTCTCTTCATAAAACTCTCTCTTCCTCTCTAAAACTTGCCTCTTGCTTTCCTTTTCTCTCCCCAACACTTACTCTTCTTTTCTCTCTCTCTCTCTCTCTCTGTGTCCCACCAACATTCTTTCTCTCCCTCTCTCTCACCCTTAAAAACTTCTCTTACTCTCACTCTCTCACTTTCCCTTTCTGTAACACTTTTGCACTCTAAAACTACTCTCTCTTTCTAAAACTTCTCTCTCTCTCTCTCTCCTCTCAATTTCACTATCTGCTACTGTCCCTCTCTCTTACTCTCTTTGAAACTTCTCTCTTTTTGTTATGCTTTCTCTAAAACTTCTCTCTTTCTTTCACTATGAAATTTCTCTCTCTCCCTCTCCCTCTTTTGCTTACACTTCTCTCACTCATTTTCTTTCACTCTCTAAAACTTCCCTTTCTCTCTCTCTCAAACTTCTCTCTCTTGCTCTCTTTAAAACTTCATTTCATCTCTCTCTTAGTCACTCTGAAACTTCTATTTCTCTCTCTCACTCACCATCTCTCTCTGAAACTTCTCTCTCTCTTGAACTCTCTTGCTCTCTCTAAAACTTCCTATCACTCTCCTATGCCTCTCCAGAACTTCAATAATTTATTCTCTCCATAAAACTTCTTTCTCTATCTCCCTCTCTCTCTCTCTTGCTTGTGGCAAAATTTCTCTCTCTTGTTCTTTCTCTATCTCACTCTTTTGAAATTTCTCTCTCTCTTTGAAACTTCTTTCTCTTAAACTTCTCTCTCTCTCACTCACTCTCTTTCTAGCTCTTTACAAAACTTTTCTCTCTTTATGTGTCTTCTTCTGTCTCTGTCTTTATGGCTATATCTCTCTCTCTAACTCTCCCTATGAAAACTTTTCTTTAGTTCTCACTCTCTTTAAAACTGCTTTCTTTCCCTTTCTCTGTCTCTCTCTATCTCTCTCTCTCTCTTCCTAACACTTTCTCTTTCTCTCTCTCTCCCCCAACACTTTCTTTATCTCCCTCTTTGTGCCTTCCTACTCTAGAACTTCTCTCTCTCTCTCTCTCTCTCTCTCTCTCTCTCTCTCTCTCTCTCTCTCTCTCTCTCTCTCTCTCTCTCTCTCGTGTCTTTGAAACTTCACTTCTTCACACTTTCTTGCTCTCTGTGAAACTTCTTTGTCTCTATCTCCCCTTCTCTCTCTCCTTTTCTCTCTCTTCTCTCTTTCCTTCTCCAATGTACATACTCTCACTATCACTGCCTTGTACTCTCTCCTTCGCTAACACACTCTCTCTCTATCATTGTCTTGTACTCTCTCCTTCCCTAATACACACTCTCTCTCTGTCCCTTTCTCTCTCCCTAGAACACACTGTCCTTCTCTCTCTCTGTGTAGCACTCTTGCACTCTAGAAATACTCACTCTCTTTCTAAAACTTCTCTTTTCTCTCTCCTCACTCTTTCTCTCCCTCTCTCTTGCTTTCTCTAAAACTTCTCTCTCTATCTCTCTCTCTCTTTCACTTTCTAACTTCTTTCTATCCCTCTCACTTTCCTTGATAGTTCTCTCTCTGTTTGTCACTCTCTTTGAAACTTCTCTCTCCTCTCATAGAAGATTCTCTCTCTCTTTCTTGCTCTCTTTAAAACCTCTCTCGTCTCTCTCTCTCTCTTCCCCCTTAGTCTCTCCAAAACATTTCTCTCTCTTTCCAGCCTTCTTAGAAACTTCTCTCTCTATCTCTCTCACTTTTGCTAAAACTTCTCTCTTTTGGTCTCTCTAAAACTTCTTTCTTTCTCTCTTTGAAACTTCTTTGTCTCTCTCTTTGTCTCTTGCACTCTCTAAAATTTCTTTCTATCTCTCTCTCACTTGCTTTGAAACTTCTCTGTGTCTCTGTCTCTATTTGTCACTCTCTTTGAAAAATTCTCTCTTTCTCTCTCACCAAGACTCACACACTCTCTCTCCCACTCTCTCTCATGCACTCTCTTCCTCTCTCTAAAACTACTCTTTCTCTCTCTCATCCTTGCTCTATTTAAAACTTCTCTCTCATACCTTTCAAACTCTCTGCAAAACTTCTCTCACTATGTTTCTCTTTCTCTCTCTCACTCTCTTTGAAACTTCTCTTGCTCTCTCTCACTCTCTCTATCTCTGTCTCTCAAAAATTTCTCTCTTTTTTTATTTCATTCTCTTTGAAAGTTCTCTCTCATTCTCTCTAAAGTTTCTCTCTCTAAAACTATTCTCTCTCACCAAAATACCCTTTCTCTCTCTCTGAAACTTCTCTTTCTCTCTGAAAATTATCTCTCTATTTCTCTTGCTCTCTCCAATACCTCTCTCTCTTACCTTGTCTCTCTTACAGTCTGCCTTGAACTTATCTCGCTCTTCCCCTCTCGTAAACTTCTTTACCTCTCTCTCATTCTCACAACAATTTTTTGTGCTACTCTCTCTATAACACTTCTCTCTTAGTTTCTTAGAAACTTCTTTCAATCCCTATCTCTCTCACTTTCTCTAAAACATCTCTCTTTATCTCTTTGAAGCTTCTCTCTCACTAAAACTTCTCTCTCTCTTGCTCTCTTTGAAACTTCCCTATCTCCCTATTTTTCTCTCTCTTGGTCTCTTTCAAACTTCTCTCTCTCTAAATCATCTCTTTTTCTCTTTCTCTCTCTCTGTCTCTCAAGAACTTCTCTCACTCATTCTCCCCATAAAACTTGTCTCTCTCTCTGTCTCTATCTTTATCTTTCTCTCTCTTTGTCTCTATCTTTATCTCACTCTCTCTTTCTCTCTCTCATTGAAACTTCTCTTCCACTCTCACTTTCTCTCAAACTTCACTCTGTCTTTTCCTATCTCTATGTCACACACACACTCTCTCTCTCTAAAACTTCTCTCTCTCCCTTTCTCCCTTTGTGTGAAAGTTCTCCCTCTCTCTCCCTTTATCTCCGAAACATCTTTCTCTCTCTAAGTGAAACTACTCTCTCTTGCTCTCCTTTAAACTTCCTCTCTCTCTCTTTTTTAAACTTCTCTCTTCCTCCCCCTTGGCATCTCTGAAACTTTTCTCTCTCTAGCTCTCTCTAAAACTTCTCTCTCTCTCTCTCTGATGATAAAAGCATAGCGGAAACAGCTGATCCAATTCAAATTCCAAGTGGTCCAGTTACAAGAGCTAGAGCTAAAAGATTCAAGGAGGCTTTCAATGGATTGATGTAGAGCATTTGGGTTGAGGAGTGCTTTTTAAGGCCCAAATACTTAGACTCAAGTGCAGACCAAGGGTGGATTTCGTTGGTCCAAGTGGTGGAGTAATTTCACCCTTTTTTCTAAAGCCCATACACTTAGAAGGATTAATTTTAGACTTTTTATTGAAGCCTATAACACTTGGAAGGATTACTTTTACCTCAAGCATGTGGATTTGAGAGAATCAAGGAGATCAAATTTGGCTGATTATTACCCAGCGAATTTGGGATCACTTTCCTTTTTTATGGGATTTGGTCAGCCTTTTGGAATATATTTTCAACAATTATTGCATTGGGCTGATTATTTGGCTAATTATTCTCTTGTAAAGGCTGGCATGCCATAATTATACGGATTACCTTCCTTTTGCTATTCCTTTCCTTTTTCAAATTGTAATAACTTAGCCTATATATATGTATACCCAGGCTGAGAAGTTCAGATCAATTTTCTACATAAAAGTTGAGAGTTTTGTCTTTGGTTCTTTGAAGAACTTTCTGAACTTATCAAGAACTTGTTCTTGTGGTGTTCATCCGACTTATCAAACGGAATTACCATCCCGTTTCTGGCGTCTACACATACCAAGGTTTGTGTTTTCTTATAAACATTGGGTCGAGGTTTTCACCTACAAAATCTGATCATAGAATGGTCTTGGGAATCGATTTTGTTGACGGGTCTCGTTATTCTTGGCAGGGTTTGCATCATTTTGGTATCATAGCACTGGTTCTAGTCTCAGGTTTTACCTATCCAATTTTAGTTTTTGCAGCCAATTTCTTTATTTTCTTTTTGTTTAGATTCCAACTTCAGTTGATACATATTCCAAAAAAAAAAGAGAAAAAAAAATGTGGTATTCAGCAAAAAGAAAGAAGAACAAGTCAGAAACTGTCAAAAACTCCCCTTTTAGTGATTCCCTTGATTCCATACTCTTCCTTGAACCATTGATAAGCTTGTGATTGAATTGTTGCTGGAAAAGGTTCTTGTTCTTGTTTGGATAAGTTTGAAAAGAACTGAAAGAGAAAATTATGAGTGGAAAAAGGCAAGAGTGGTAAGAGCAATAAAGGGAAAAAGCCAAATTGGTTGTGTGGAAACATGAGTGTTGAGAAAATTGTATTTGAGCAAAAAAATACGTGAGGGAAATAATTTGTGAGGTCTTTTATTTTCTAACATTTTTTTTGCAGCAAAAACATGTCAGACAAAGCCATTCCCACAAGTTCTTCAGGAGGGGTTGATCCAAAGTTACTTATGGATGCATTAATGGGAGAGATTAGAAGAGTATTAAGAGCAGAAATTGAGGAAGTTCATGAACAGTTGGATAAGGTAGAGAATGAATGCATGAGGCAACCACAAAATGTACAGAATGTGCATAGGAAGGAAAGAGTTCAACCAAGGGAAGTAAGGGTTGAAGATGAAGAGTATTATGGAGTTGGTTTTGATGAGGAAGATGATCAGAATTCCATTGTTAACAATAAGAGGTATGGTGGATGGGGTAGAGGAGTTAGGAACCGAGAAGATAATAACTTGGGTAGTATAAAGATGAAGGTTCCATCATTTCAAGGTAGGTTTGATCCGGAAGCCTATCTTGAATGGGAGAAGAAGATGGAGTTTATTTTTGATTGCCACAACTATTCTAAAGCAAAGAAGGTAAAATTGGTAGCCATTGAGTTCTCTGATTATGCCATTGTTTGGTGGGATCAATTGGTGTTAAATAGGAGGCAGAATAGAGAATGGCCAGTGGAAACTTGGGAGGAATGAAGATGATGATGAGAAAGCGGTTTGTCCCAAGTCATTACTACTGTGAGTTATACAAGAAGTTGCAAGGTCTTCGGCAAGGAAACCAGAGTGTTAAGAATTACTATAAGGAGATGGAGATTGCAATGATCCAAGCTAATGTCGAGGAAGATCGTGAAGCTACAATTGCTAGGTTTTTACATGGATTAAATCAGGAAATACAAGATAGAGTGGAGATGCAACATTATGTGGGATTAGAGGATATGGTGCACATGGCTATCAAAGTGGAGCAACAACTCAAGAGGGGGGCTAGCTCACGTGCAGCCCAAAACTCAGGTTCTACTTCTTGGAAACCGAGATATATAAAGAAGGAGGACAAGCCTCAAGCATTCCCAACACCCAAACACAAATCTGAGCATAAAACTGAGAACTCCAGCTATGTTTCTCAAGGTAAAATTGAATCATCCACTACTCGAAATCCTGATATTAAGTGCTTTAAGTATCAAGGTAGGGGACATATAGCAAACCAATGTCCGAACAAAAGGATTATGGTGATGTGAGATAATGGAGAAGTTGAGACTGAAAGTGAAGAAGATACTGAATCTATGCCACCATTGGAAGATGCAAATGATGAAGAATATGCTGCCGAAGGAGAATTGCTAGTGGCAAGAAGAGCCCTAAGTGTGCAGGCCAAAGAAGAAGAAGAAGTGCAGGGAGAAAACATTTTTCACACTCGATGCAATGTCAAAAACAAGGTATGTAGCATGATTATTGATGGAGGAAGTTGTACTAATGTTGCTAGCTCAACTATGGTTGAAAAATTAGGGCTACCCACAATGAAACATCCTAAACCATACAAGTTGCAATGGCTCAATGATAGTGGCGAATTAAGGGTGAATAAATAGGTACTAGTCTCTTTTTGCATTGGAAAGTATAAGGATAAAGTTTTATGCAATATAGTTCCAATGCAAGCAGGACATTTGCTATTAGGCCGACCATGGCAATTTGATCAGCAAGTAAAGCATGATGGCTACACAAACAAGTACTCATTTGTGTTTAAGCAAAAAAGATCACTCTAGCTCCTATGACACCAAGACAAGTTTATGAAGATTAAGTGAGGCTACAAAAAGAGAGTGAACAAAAACGGAGTGAAGAAAGAGATAAAAATAAATTGAGTGAAAGTTTGAGAGAGCAAATAGGAGAGGACCAGAAAATTGAGAGAGAAAAAAAGAGAGCTGATTCGACCATTGAGACAAAAAAAGAGAAAACACAAAAGAGCTTTTATGCAAGAGCAAGTGAAATGAAAAGAGCAATGTTTTCAAATCAGCCAATGATTGTACTTTTGTACAAAGAGACATTTTTGAACACTAATGAGATTGATCCTACTTTGCCTAGTTCTATTGTTTCTCTTTTGCAGGATTATGATGATGTCTTTCCCAAGGAGGTCCCAAATGGTTTACCCTTTATCTGAGGGATTGAGCATCAAATTGACTTCATACCCGGTGCTTCCATTCAAAACTGACCAGCTTACCAAACTAATCATGAGGAGACAAAGGAGATACAACGATAGGTTAGTGAATTGATGGAAAAGGGGTATGTGAGAGAAAGCATGAGCCCATGTGCTGTTCTGGTGATTTTGGTGCCTAAGAAGGATGGGTCATGGAGAATGTGTGTTGATTGCTGAGCCATCAACAATATTACGGTAAAGTACTGCCACCCTATTCCTCACTTAGATGATATGTTAGATGAGCTACATGGTGCTTGTGCATTTTCGAAAATTGACTTGAAAAGTGGATATCATCAAATAAGAATGAAAGAGGGAGATGAATGGAAAACTGCTTTTAAAACAAAACATGGATTGTATGAGTGGTTAGTGATGCCATTTGGACTAACTAATGCACCAAGTACTTTCATGCAATTAATGAACCATGTTTTGCATCCTTTTATAGGCAGGTTTGTTGTTTGTGTATTTTGATGATATACTCATTTATAGCAAGAGTTTGGCAGATCATATTTTGCATTTGAAATCTGTTTTGGATGTGCTTAGAATAGAGAAATTGTATGCTAACATGAAAAAGTGCACCTTTTGCATAGATAAGCTTGTGTTTCTTAGCTATGTTGTGAGTGCACAGGGTATACAAGTTGATGAAGAGAAGGTTCGTGCAATCCAAGAGTGGCCAAAACCCACAAGTATAGGCCAAGTCCGAAGTTTCCATGGACTTGCAAGTTTTTACTAACGGTTCGTGAAAGAGTTTAGTAGCATAGTTGTACCACTTACTGAAGTAATCAAAAAAGACATTGGGTTCAAATGGGAGGAAAAGCAAGAAGAGGCATTCAAACTACTCAAGGAAAAATTGTCTCATGCACCTTTACTTGCTTTACCTGATTTTACTAAAACATTTGAAATTGAATGTGATGCTTCTGGTATAGGAATAGGCACTGTTCTTAGGCAAGGTGGATGACCAATTGCGTATTTCAGTGAGAAGCTTAATGGGGCAGCTTTAAACTACCCTACTTATGACAAGGAAATGTATGCATTGGTCCGAGCATTGGAGACATGGCAACACTACCATCGGCCTAAAGAGTTTGTGATTCACACTGATCATGAGTCCTTGAAGCATCTGAAGGGCCAACATAAGTTGAATAGGAGGCATGCATGATGGGTGGAGTCCATTGAGACATTCCCATATGTCATTTGATATAAGCAAGGTAAGGAAAATGTCACCGCTGATGCACACTCTCGTAGGTATGCCTTGATTTCTACTCTTGATGCAAAATTGCTTAGTTTTGAACACATTAAGAATTGTATCCATTAGACCAAGATTTCTATGAAGAGTATAGGAATTGTGAAGGCAAGGCCATGGATAAGTTCTTTAGGCATGATGATTTCTTGTTTCGAGAGAATAAGCTATGTGTGCCTAATTGCTCGTTGCGAGACTTGTTAGTGAGGGAATCCCATGGAGGAGGGTTAATGGGACACTTTGGAGTCGCTAAGACATTAGCCATACTGCAAGAGCATTTCTTTTGGCCACACATAAAAAGAGATGTTGACAGAATGTGTGAAAGACGTGTCACTTGTAGGCAAGCAAAATCCTGAGTGCAACCTCATGGACTATACACACCACTTCCCATTCCTAGTGAACCTTGGGTTGACATTTCAATGGACTTTGTGTTAGGATTGCCTAGGACAAAGTGTGGTAAAGACTCAATCTTTGTGGTTGTGGATAGATTTTCTAAGATGTCACATTTTATTCCATGTCACAAAATAGATGTGCATCACACAATGCTGATTTGTTCTTTAGGGAGGTTGTAAGGTTACATGGGATGCCTAGGACAATTGTTTCGGATTGTGATGCTAAGTTTTTGAGCTACTTTTGGAAGACTTTGTGGTGTAAGTTAGGGACTAAGTTATTATTTTCTACTACTTGTCATCCACAAACTGATAGTCAAACTAAAGTAGTAAACAACCTTGTTGAGGGCTATCATTAAAAAGAATATCAAAACTTGGGAAGATTAGTTACCACATGTTGAATTTGCTTATAATCGTACTGTTCATTCTACAACAAGATTTTCACCTTTTGAAATTGTTTATGGTTTTAATCCTTTAACTCCATTGGATTTAACACCATTACCTTTGAAAGAGTGTGTTAATTTAGATGGCAAAAAGAAAGCTGAATTTGTCAAGCAGATACATGAGAAGGCAAAGTTCAACATTGAGCATCGAATGGAGCAATATGCGAAACAAGCCAATAAGGGGCATCATAAGCTCATTTTTGAACCTTGAGATTGGGTTTGGTTGCACATGAGGAAAGAAAGATTTCCAGCACAAAGGCATTCTAAGTTGCTTCCAAGAGGGGATGGACCATTCCAAGTTCTTGAGTGCATCAATGACAATGCATACAAGCTAGATCTACCAGGTAAGTATAATGTTAATGCCACTTTCAATGTTACTGATTTAACCCCCTTTGATGTAGGTGATGATTTGAGGACAAATCCTCTTCAAGAGGAGAGGAATGATGATAAAAGCATAGCGGAAACAACTGATCTAATTTAACTTCCAAGTGGTCCAATTACAAGAGCTAGAGCTAAAAGATTCAAGGAGGCTTTCAATGGATTGATGCAGAGCATTTGGGTTGAGGAGTGCTTTTTAAGGCCCAAATACTTAGACTCAAGTGCAGACCAAGGGTGGATTTCGTTGGTTCAAGTGGTGGAGTAATTTCACCCTTTTTTCTAAAGCCCATACACTTAGAAGGATTAATTTTAGACTTTTTATTGAAGCCCATACACTTGGAAGGATTACTGTTACCTCAAGCATGTGGATTTGAGAGAATCAAGGAGATCAGATTTGGCTAATTATTACCCAGCGAATTTGGGATCACTTTCCTTTTTTTATGGGATTTGGTCAGCCTTTTAGAATATATTTTCCGCAATTATTGCATTGGGCTGATTATTTGGCTAATTATTCTCTTGTAAAGGCTAGCATGCCATAATTATAGGGATTACCTTCCTTTTGCTATTTCTTTCCTTTTAAAAATTGCAATCTAATGAAAGAAAACCAAGAATATTGCCTGCAAAACTAAAATTGGATAGTTACAACCTGAGGCTAGAACCAATGCTCTGGTACCAAAATGATGCAAACCCCGCCAAGAATAATGAGACCTATCAACGAAATTGATTCTCCAGACCATTCTATGATCAGATTTTTATAGGTGGAAACCTCAATTTGATGTTTATAAGAAAACACGAACCTTGGTATGTGGAGACACCACAAATAGGATGGTGAACCATTTGATAAGTCGGATGAATGCCATAAGAACAAGTTCTTGATAAGTTTGGAAGTTCTTTAAAGAACCAAAGAGAAAAACTCTCAAGTTTTATCTAGAAAACTGATCTGCACTTCTCAATCTTGGTACACATATATATAGGCTGAGTTATTATAATTTGAAAAAGGAAACAAATAGCAAAAGGAAGGAAATTCCTATAATTATGGCAGCCAACCTTTACATGAGAATAATTTGCCAAATAATTAGCCCAATAACAATAATTGCTGAAAACATATTCCAAAAGACTAAGCAAATCCCATAAAAAAGGAAAGTTATTCCAAAATCACTGGGTAATAATTAGCCAAATTGATCTCCTTGATTCTTTGAAATCCACATGCTTGAGCTGAAATTAATCCTTCCAAGTGTATGGGCTTCAATAAAAGGGCTGAAATTAATCCTTCTAAGTGTATGGGCTTTAGAAAAAAGGCTGAAATTACTCCACCACTTGGACCAACAAAATCCATCCTTGATCTACACTTGAGACTAAGTATTTGGGCCTCAAAAGACACTCCTCAACCCAAATGCTTTGTATCAATCCATTGAAAGCCTCCTTGAACCTTTTAGCTCTAGCTCTTGTGACTGAACCACTTGGAATTTGAATTGGATCAGCTACATCTGCCATGCTTTTATAATCAAGTTCTCTTATTTCAAAAGAGGTTTCTATTTCTTTTGCTAAAGATACTAAGGCTTCATTTGTTTCAATTACTTTAATTTTTTTCTTTTAATTGTTTTACTTCTTCTTTTAAGATTTTTTATCATGATCTATTTTTAGAATTTTATTTAAATCATAAGGCTCAAACGACAACTATCTCTGCTTCTTCATCTTCATTTTTATTATGTTTTTTTAATTTAAGGAAGTATTTATATTATGGTCTGGGTTTTCTATTATATCTATAACATCTATTAAAAGTTTAGAATCCTCTGATAGAGTATTACAATAAAAGATTTCTAATTTATATTCTTCTCTAGGATTATTAGGTTCGCATTGTTCACAAGATTTTAACTTAGTTTCACTATTACTAGACTCTTCTAGTTGTTCTATTAGGGGTTCTTCTTTTGACACACAGGAAATTTCTTCAATTTCAGTATTACTTTCATAAAGCAAGACTCTTGCTAATTGTTCTTGTGGGATATAGAGAAGTTTTAGATAGAAAGAGATTTTGTAGAGAGAGAGAGAGGGAGTGAGAGGGAGAGAGAATAGAGAATTTATTGAGAGAGGGAGATGGAGAGAGATTTTACAAGAGAGATAAAGAGAACTTTTATAGAGATAGTAGTTTTAAAAAGAGAAAGAGAGTGAGTGAGAGAGAGGAGAGTGAGGGAGTAAGAGAGAGAGGGAAACTTTAAAGAGGAAGAAAGAGAGAAAAAGAGAGAGAGTGGGAGGGAAGGAGAGTAAGAGTGAGAGAGAGAAGTTTTAGAGGAAGATAATAGCAAAGAAAGACAAAGAAGTTTTAGTGGGAAAGAGTGGTTTTAGTGGGAGAAAGAGAGTAAGTGAGAGTGTGAGATGAAGAGAGAGAGACCAAGAGAAGTGTTAAGGAAAGAGACTGGGAGAGAGAGACATTCAAAGAGAGTGTGTGAGGGGAAGAGAGAGAGAGAGGGAGAAAGAGAGTTCAGAAAAAGAAAGAGAGTGAGAGAAGGGAGTTCTAGAGTGAGTTAGAGATAAAAGTTTTAGAGAGAGATAGAGAGAAGTTTAAGAGAGAGGAAGGGAGTAAGGGAGAGAGGTAGAGAGGGAGACAAAGGGAAGTTCACTCACTCTCTTTCTTTCTCTAAAACAACACTCCTTTTAAAAACTTCTCTTTCTCTCTTTCTCACTCACTCTCTGTCCCTCTTTCTCTCTCTCTAAAACTTCCTTGACTCTCATTTTATCTCTACAAAACTTCTCTCACTCACTCATTCTCTCTCTAATACTTCCCTCCCTATCCCTCTCTCTCTATAACTTTCTCTTTTTCTCTCTCTCACACACTCCCTTTCTCTCTTAAAAGTCTCTTTCCTTCTTTCTCTCTCTAAAATGTTTATCCCTTTTTCTCTTTATCACTTTCTACCTCTCTCCCTCTCTCCCTTGCTCTCTCACTAACTCTCTTTCGCTCTTTATCTCTCTTTGCTTTGTTAAAATTTCTCTCTTCCTCTCTCACTCTCTCTTTGAAAGTTCTCTCTCTAAAATTTTTCTCACAATCTCTTTGAACCTTCTCTTCCTCTTTCTAAAACTACTCTTTCTTTTTCTTTCTCTCATTGTCTCTCCCTCCTCCTCTCTATCTCTTAATCTCTCCCTCAAAAACTTCTGTTTTAGTTCCCCTCTCTCACTTAGTCTCTTTCCCCTTCTAGATCAAGTCTCTCTTTCAAACTTCTCTTTCTCCCTTCCTCTCACTCTCTCCTTATAAAATTTCTCTCTTCCTCTCTCACTCTCTCTTTGAAAGTTCTCTCTCTAAAATTTTTCTCACAATCTCTTTGAACCTTCTCTTCCTCTTTCTAAAACTACTCTTTCTTTTTCTTTCTCTCATTGTCTCTCCCTCCCCCTCTCTATCTCTTAATCTCTCCCTCAAAAACTTCTGTTTTAGTTCCCCTCTCTCACTTAGTCTCTTTCCCCTTCTAGATCAAGTCTCTCTTTCAAACTTCTCTTTCTCCCTTCCTCTCACTCTCTCCTTATAAAATTTCTCTCTTCCTCTCTCACTCTCTCTTTGAAAGTTCTCTCTCTAAAATTTTTCTCACAATCTCTTTGAACCTTCTCTTCCTCTTTCTAAAACTACTCTTTCTTTTTCTTTCTCTCATTGTCTCTCCCTCCCCCTCTCTATCTCTTAATCTCTCCCTCAAAAACTTCTGTTTTAGTTCCCCTCTCTCACTTAGTCTCTTTCCCCTTCTAGATCAAGTCTCTCTTTCAAACTTCTCTTTCTCCCTTCCTCTCACTCTCTCCTTATAAAATTTCTGTCATTCTCTATCACTTTCTCTTCCCTTCTCTCTCTAAAACTTCTCTTCTCTCTTTCTCTATCTCTCCTAAAACTTCTCTCAGTCTCTCTCTCTCCCTCTCTATCTATCTAAAACTTCTGTCTCTCTCCCTCTCTAAAACCTTTCTTTCTATCTCTTTTTAGCCCTCTCTCTTTCTCTTTCTTGGTCTCACTCTCTCTCCCCAAATTTTGTGTCTCTCTCACTTCCCCTTAACATTCTAGTCTCTCTCCTCAACACACTATCTCTCCATAACTCTATCCCTCCCTCCCCTACCCTTGGTCTCTCTCTCACTCCCCTCTCTCACCCATATTCTTCTCTCTCTCCCTCCCTTTTTCTTTCTCTCTCTCCCTCTTGCTCTCTCTCCCTAACACTTTGTTCTTTCTCACTCCATTAGGAACATTCCCCTTTCTCTCTCTCTCTCTCCAACATACACTCTCTCTCTCCTACCCTTTGTCTTTCTCTCACTACCCCCAACATTCTTCTCTCTCTCCCTAATCCTTTGTCTCTCTCTCACTTTCCCAACATGCTTCTCTCTCTTCCACTCCTTCTCCCTCTCTATCTCTTTTGCACCCACTCTCTTTCTCTTTCTAAAACTTGACTTTGTCTCTTTTCTCTTTGTGAATAGTCTCTAAAACTTCTCTCTCTTTCCCAAAAACTTCCCTCTCCATCTCTTTGTAACATCTCTCTCTTTTTGTCTCTCCCACTCTCTGTGTCCCTTCCTTTGTTTCTAAAAAACATCTCTCTATTTCTCTATCGCTCTCTTTCCCTTCCCCTTACTCACTCTCTTTCTTCCTCTTTAAAACTTCTCTCACTCTCTCCAAAACTTTTCTTTATCTAACTCCTCTCTTTAAAACTTCTTGTTCTCTCTATCTCTATATAAAAAATTCTCTTTGCCTCTCTCTCACACTCTTTCTAAAGCTTCCCTTTCTCTTTGTGTCTAAAACTTCTGTTGCTCTCTCTTTTACACTCTCTTCTCTCAAAAACTACTCTTTCTCTCCTCTTTCTCTATCTAAAACTTCTCTATCTCTATAAAAGTTCTCTCTATTCCTCTCTCAGTCTCTCTCTAAAACTAGTCGCTCATTATCTCTCCCTCTCTCTCTAAAACTTCTCTTTCCCTCTTTTCCTCTCTATCTGTAAAACTTTTCTACTCTTTCTCTCTCTCTCTCTCTCTCTCACTCTCTCTTGCACTCACTATCTTCATCTTCAAAAACTTCTCTTTCTCTTTCTCTCTCCAAATATTCTCTCTGTGTCTAAAACCTCTCTGTCTTTCTCTCTAAAACTTGTGTGTGTGTCTCTCTCATTCTCTCTATAAAACTTCTCTCTCTTTCTCTAGAACCACTTTCTCTCTCTAAAACTTCCTTAACTCTCTTTCTTTTGTGCTCTCTCTAAAACTTCTCTCACTCACTCACTTACTCTTTCTCTTGAATACTTCCCTCCCTCTTTCTCTTTCTCACTCCCTCTCTATAACTTCTCTCTTTTTCTCCTCACTCACTCTCTTTCTCTCTCCAAAGTCTCTTTCCCTCTTTCTCTCTCTCTCTAAAATGTCTATCCTTTTTCTATCTATCACTTTCTCCCACTCTCCATCTCTCTCTCTCACTAAATCTCTTTCTCTCTTTATCTCTCTTTCTTTCCCTAAAACTTCTCTTTTTCTCAATCACTCTTTGAAAGTTCTCTCACTCTAAAACTTTTTCTCAATCTCTCTAAAACTTCTCTTTCTCTCTCTAAAATTCTCTCTGTTTCCCTCTCTCTCATTGTCTCTCTCTCCCTCTCTCTATCTCTCTCTCAAAAACTTCTCTTTCTCTTTCTCACTCATTTTCTTTCCCCTTCTAGAACAATCTCTTTAAAACTTCTCTGTCTTTCTTGCTCTCACTCTCTCCCTCTACAAGTTCTCTCTCTTTCTCTCTTTTTGTCTCTTTTTAAAACTTCTTTTTCTCCCTCTCCATTTCTCTCTCTCTAAAACTTCTATTTCTCTCTTTCTTTGTCTTTTCTAAAACTTCTTTCAGTCTCTCTCTCCCTCTCTATCTATAGAAAACTTCTCTCCCTCTCTGAAACTTCTATCTAAAACTTTTCTCTATCTCCCCTCTCTCTCTCTCCCTAACACTTTGTGTCTCTCCCACTTTCCCTAACAATCTTCTCTCTCTCCCTCTGTTTCTCCCTCTTCTCTCTCTTTTCTTCTCTCTCTAGCACACATTATCTCTCCACAACTCTATCTCTCTCTGCCCTACTCTTTGTCTCTCCCTCCCTTTCTATTTCCCTATCTCCATCTCAATCTCTCTCCACTAAACTTTGTCTCTCTCTCACCTCCCCTAACATTCTTCTCTCTCTGTCTCTCTTCAACACACACTATCTCTTTCTCCCCTACCCTTTGTCTCTCTCACTCCCCCTAACATTCTTCTCTCTGCCAATCCTTTGTCTTTCTCTCACTTCCCCCAACATTCTTCTCTCTCTCCCTCCCTTTCTCTCTCCCTATCTCTCTCTCACCCACTCTCTTTCTCTTTTCAAAACTTGGTTCTCTCTCTCTCTCACTCTCTCTCTTTCATCACTCTCTAAAACTTTGCTTTTTTTTTTTCTCTCTCTCTCTCTCTCTCTCCCTAAGACTTCTCTCTCAATCTCTTTATAACATTTGTCTCTTTTGCTCTCTATGTCCCTTTCTTTCTTTGAAAAACATCTCTTTATTTCTTTGTCTCTCTTTCCCTTTCCCTCACTCATTCTCTTTCTTCCTTTCTAAAACTTCTCTTACTTTGTCCGAAACTTTTCTTTATCCCACTCGTCTCTCTAAAACTTCTCTTGCTCTCTTTCTCTGTAAAAAAAAATCTGTTTGCCCCTCTCTCTCACTCTCTTTCTAAAGCTTCACTTTCTCTTGTGTCTAAAACTTCTATTCCTCACTCTCTTTCTCTCTCAAAAACTACTCTTTCTTTCTTTCTTTCTTTGCCTTCTCTCTGTCTAAAACTTCTCTCGCTCTCTATAAAATTTCTTACTATTCCACACTCAATCTCTCTTTAAAACTTGTCTCTCACTATCTCTCCCTTTCTTTCTCTCTAGAATGTCTCTTTCTCTCTTTCCCTATTTGTTGTAAAACTTCTCTCACTGTCTTTCTCTCTCTCCCTCTATAAAACTTCTTACTCTTTCTCTCTAAACCTTTGTCTCTCTAAAACTTCTCTCTCTCCCTCACACTTTGTCCCTCTCTCACTCCCCCAGCATTCTTCCCACCCTCCCCACCCTCACTCTCGCTCTCTTTCTATAACTTCTCTTTCTTTCTCTCCCCCTCACCCTTTCTCTCTCTATGTTTCCCTCTCCCTGTTGCACTTACTATCTTTGTCTTTCTAAAGTCTCTTTCTCTCTCTATAGCTAAAACTTCTCTCTCTCTCTCTCTCTCTCTCTCTCTCTCTCACACATTCACCATCGTTGTCTCTCAAAACTTCTATTTTTCTTTCTCTCTCTCTCTAACCTTTCTTTCTTTGCCTAAAACATCTCTGGCTTTCTTTCTATAACTTAGGTCTCTCTCTCTCATTTTCTCTATGAAACTTCTCTCTCTTTATCTAAAACCACTTTCTCTTTGTCTCTCTAATTATCACTATCTTTCTAAAATTTCTCTCTCACTCTCTCTAATTCTTCTCTTTCTTTTTCTCTCTCTCACACTTTATTTGTCTCTCTCTCCTTCCCTCTCTCGCTCTCTTTCTTTTTCTCTCTAAAACTTCTATATCTATTTCTCACTCTCACTCACTCTTTCTCTCTCTAAAATGACTCTCATTTTAAAGCTTCTCTTTCTCTCTCTCTCTAGTAAACTTTGCTGACTCTTTTTCTCAATGCCTAAAACTTCTCTTACTCTCTCTCCCCTCTTCTCTAATAATTTCCTACCTCTCTCTATAAATTCTCTTTTTCTGCCCTCACTCCCTCCCTTTCTCTCGCTAAAACTTCTATCCCTTGTTCTCTCTGTCACTTTCTCCCTCTTTGCCTCTCTCTTTCACTAACTCTCTTCGTCTCTTTATCTCTCTTTCTTTAGCTAAAACTTCTCTCTATCACTTGTTCTTTGAAACTTTTTTCTCTCTCTGAAACTTCTTTACCTCTGTCTGTAAAACTTCTCTTTCTGTCTCACTCTCTCTCACATACACACACATACTAATTCTCTTTCTCCCTTTATCTCTCTTTTTCTCTGTGTAAAACTTCTCTTTTTCTCTCCTCTCTCTCCCTACCTCCCCAACATTCTTCCTCCTCTCTCTGTTTGTCGGTCTCCTTGTCTCTCTCTTTCTCTTTTTGTGTGTCTAAAAGTTCACTCTCATTCTCTTTAAACTTCTCTCTCTCTGCATCTAAAGTTTCTCACTCACACTCCCTAAAGCTTCTCTCTCAAAAACTACTCTCTCTCTTCCTATCGCTCTCTCTATCTCCCCAACACTCCCCCCTTTCTCTCCTTAACACTGTCTCTCTCTCACTTCCTAACATTTTTCCCTCTGTCCCTCCCTTTCTCTCCCTAAAACTTTTCTCTGTCTCTCTATAACTTCTCTCTCTTTTTCTCCCCCTCACTCTCTCTCTCTGTCTCACTGTCTCTCTCACTTACTCCCTTTCTCTCTTTAAAGTCTCTTTCTTTCTCTGTTGCTAAAACTTGTATACCTTTTTCTCTCATCACACTTTCCCTCTCTCTCACATTGACTCTTCCTCTAAAACTTCTTTCTCTCTCAATTTCTCTTTGAAACTTCTCTCTCTATGTAAAAGTTTTCTCTCTCTCACACGAGCACTCTCCTCCTCTCTCTTCCCATCACTCTCTTTCTCTCTCTCCCTCTCTCTTGCACTCACTATCTTTGTCTTCAAAAACTTCTCTTTCTCTCTCTCTCTAAATCTTCTATGTCTAAAACATCTCTGTCTTTCTCCCTATGTATCTCTCCCTCTCTCTCATTCTCTTTTTCAAACTTCTCTCTCTTGCTCTAAAACCACTTTCTCTCTTTATCTCTCTGAAACTTTTGCTTTTTCTCCAAAATTTCTCTCAGTCTCTTTAATTCTTCTCTTTGTTTTTCTCTCTCTAACTCTCACTTGTTCACTCCCTTTCTCTCTTTGAAGTCTCTTTCCCTCTATTTCTCTCACTCTAAAATTTTTATCTCTTTTTCTCTGTCACTTTCTCTCCCTAACTCTCTCTCACTAACTCTCTTTCTCTCTTTCTCTCTTTATTTCTGTTTGTCTGTTTGTCTCTCTCTACCTCTCTCTTCTCTCTCTACCCTACATTGTGTCTCTCACTTCCCCCAACATTCTTCTCTCTCTCCTTCCCTCCCTCTCTCTCTCAGTGGCACTCTTTCTCTCTTTATCTCTCTCTCATTTGCTAAGACTTCTCTCTCTCGCTTGCTTTTTGAAAGTTCTCCCTCTCTAAAACTTCTCCCATAATCACTCTAAGACTTCTCTCTCTCTCTCTCTCTAAAACTACTCTCTATTTTTCTCTCTCTCACTATCTCTCTATCCCTCTCTCATTCTCTCTCTCTCATTTGCTAAGACTTCTCTCTCTCGCTTGCTTTTTGAAAGTTCTCCCTCTCTAAAACTTCTCCCATAATCACTCTAAGACTTCTCTCTCTCTCTCTCTAAAACTACTCTCTATTTTTCTCTCTCTCACTATCTCTCTATCCCTCTCTCATTCTCTCTCTCTCTCTCTCTCTCTCTCTCTCTCACAATTGCTCTTTCCACTTCTAAAATAACTCTCTCTCTTTAAAACATCTTTTTTCTCTTCTTCTCACTCTCCTCCTCTAAAATTTCTCTCCTTCTCTTTCTCTCTACCCTTCTTTCTCTAAAACTTCTTTTTTTCTCTTTCTTTGTCTCTCTTTAAAACTTCTCCTAGTCTCTTGCTCCCTCTCCATCTATCTAAAACTTCTTTCTCTTTCTCTCTAAAATCTTCACCTCTTTTCCTCTCTAAAACTTCTCTCTCTCTTTATCTCTCTCCATTTCGCTCTCTCCCCAACACTTTGTCTCTCTCTTACTCCCCCTAACATTCTTCTCTCTCTCTTTCTCCCTACCCTTTGTCTCTCTCTCTCACTCCCTCCCTTTCTCTTTTGCTCTCTCCCCAACACTTTATCTCTCTCTCACTCTCTTTCTCACTCCCCTTAACATTCCTCTCCTCTCTCTCTCTCTCTCTCTCTCTCTCTCTCTCTCACACACACTAACTCTCTTTCTCCTTGTAAAACTTGACTCTTTCTCTCTCTGTGTCACTCAATCTCTAAAACTTCTCTCTCTTTCTTTTTCTCTCTCTCAACCTAAAACTTCTCTCTCCATCTCTCTATAGAATCTCTCTTTTTCTCTCTCCCACTCTCTGTGTTCTTCCCTCTCTCTTACTCTTTTTATCTCTAAAAGTTCTCTCTGTCTCTTTATGTCTCTCTCTAATACTTCCCTTCCTCTTCTTTCTACAACTTCTCTCATTTTCTCCCTTTCACTCTCTCTCACCCACTCCCTTTCTCTCTCTAAAGTCTCTTTCCCTCTTTCTTACTCTTTGAAACATCTATCCCTTTTTCTTTCTATCACTTTCTCTCTCTCTCATTGACTCTCTTTCTCTCTTTATCTTTCTTTCGCTAAAACTTCTTTCCCTCACTCACTCTCTGAAACTCCTCTCTCTATATATGTCAAAATTGTTTGTCTCTCTCACTCTCTCTCTTTGTGTCTAAAACTTTTGTTCCTCTCTCTCACACACACTCTCTTTCTCTCTTTCTTTGTCTCTCTCTCTCTCTCTCTCTATCTAAAACTTCTTTCACTCTATAAAAGTTCAATCTCTTCCACTCTCAGTCTCTCTTTGAAACTTGTCTCTCACTATCTCTTCTTCTTTCTCTCTAAAACTTCTCTTTCCCTCTCTCTCTATGTTTAGAATTTCACTCTCACTCTCTCTAAACTTCTCTCTCCCTTTCTCTTTGTGTCTAAAATTTCTCACTCACACTCCCTAAAATTCTCTCTCTAGAAATTTTCTCTTTCTCTATTTAAAATTTTTCTCTCACACTCGTCAAAACTTCTCTCTTTCTAGAAATTCGCTCTCCTTCTCTCTAAAACTTCTCTCTCTTTCACTCTAAACCTCTATCTTTTTAAAACTTTTCTCTCTTTCTCTTTCTCTCTGTTTCTAAAATTTCACTCTCACTCTCTTTAAATTTCTTTGCCCCCTCTTTGTGTCTAAAATTTCTCTCTCACACTCTCTAAAACATCTCTCTCTAGAAATTCTGTCTGCCTCTCTCTCTAAAACTTCTCCCCCTCTCTCTATCTCCCCAACATGCTCCTTGCTTGTCTTCCGCTTTATTTGTCTATTTGTTTGTCTGTCTATCTCTCTCTCTCTCTCATTCTCTATCCCCAACATTTTGTCTTTCTTGCACTCCCCCAACATTCTTCTCTCTCTCCCTTCCTCTCTCTCACTTACTCCCTTTCTCTCCCTAAAATCACTTACTCTCTCTATAGCTAAAACTTCTCTCTCTCCAAATCTTCTCTCTGTGTCTGAAACTTCTCTATCTTTCTCTCAAAAACTTAGGTCCCTCTCTCTTTCTCTCATCATTTCTCTTTGAAACTTCTCTTTTTTGCTCTAAAACCACTTTCTCTGTCTCTCCAAAAGTTTTGTCTCTCTCTCCAAAATATCTCTCTCTCTAATTCTTCTCTTTCTTTTTCTCTCCCACACTTTTCATTGTTTCTCTCTCTCCTTCCCTCTCTTTCTCACTCTCACTCACTCTCTTTCTCTCTCTAAAACAACTTTTTTTAAAACTTCCATTTCTCTGTCTCTCACTCTCTCTATCTCTCTCTTTAAAACTTTGCCAACTCTCTGCCCCTTTCTCTAAGACTCCCCTCCCTCTCTCTTTATAAATTCTCTCTTTTTCTCCCTCTCACTCACTCCCTTTCTCTCTCTAAAGTCTCTTTCCCTCTTTCTCTCTCTAAAACTTCTATCTCTTTTTCTCTGTCACATTTTTCCTCTCTCCCTCTTTCTCTCATTGAGTCTCTTTCTCTTTTTATCTCTCTATCTTTTGCTAAAACTTCTCTCCCTAACTTGCTCTTTGAAACTTCTCTCACTCTCTATAAAACTTCTCTTTCTCCAAATCTTCTCCCTCTATCTAAAACCTCCCTGTCTTTCTCTATAAAACTTATGTCTCTCTCTCTCTCTCTCTCTCTCTCTCTCTCTCTCTCTCTCACTCTTTGTCTCTCTAAAACTTGCACCTCTCTCTCTATACCTTTTCTATCTTGTTCTTCGTCTCACTCTCTCTCTCACTCACTCCCTTTGTCTCTCTAAAATCTCTTCCTCTTTCTATAGCTAAAACTTCTATCCCTTTTTATCTCTACACACTCTCCCTCTCTCTCATGGACTCTCTTTCCCTCTTTATCTCTCTTTTTCTCTAAAACTTCTCTCTCTCTCTCTCTCTCTCTCTCACTCTCTCTCTCTCTCACATTCTCTCTTTGAAACTCCTCTCTGTGTAAAACTTCTCTCTCTCTCTTACTCTCCACCTTTGTCTGTCTATTTATTGTCTCCCTATCTATCTCTCTGTTTCTCTCTCTCTTTATCTCTCTCTCTTTCTACCCCATTTTCTCTTTATCACACTCTCCCTCTCTCTCTAATTCTCATTCTCTGTTTATCTCTCTTTCTTTAAAATTTCTCTCTCTCTCTAATCTCTCTTTGAAACTTCTTTCTTTGTTTAAAACTTCACTTTCTTTCTCCTTCTTGCTCCTTATCCCCTCAACACTCTGCCCCCTCACTCCATTTGTCTATCTTCTATCTACCTATCTCTCTCTTTCTCTCTAAACCTCTATCTCTCTAAAACTTCACTCCTGCTCTCTCTCTGCATTAAAATTTCTTCTCACTCTCTCTAAACTTCTCTCTCCTTCTGTGTCTAAAATGTCTCTCTCAAATTCCCTAAAACTTCTCTCTTTAGAAATTCTCTCTCCCTTTCTCAATTCAAAAACTTCTCTCTCACATCCCAACATTGTCTCTCTCCTTCTCTCTCTTGGTCTCTCTCTTCCTCCACTCTCTCACTCCCCCAACATTCTTCTCTCTCTAAAACTTTCCCCTCTCTATAACTTTTCTCTCTTTTTCTCTTCCTCACTCTCTCTCCTTGTGTCTCCTTATCTCTCTCACTTACTTCCTTTCTCTCGCTAAAGTCTCTTCTCTCTCTATAGCTAATACTTCTATCCCTTTTTGTGTTGATCACACTCTCCTTCTCTCTCTCTCACTGACTCTTTCTTTATCCCTTTTTCTTTCTCTAAAACTCTTCTCTCTCTGTGTAAAACTTCTCTTTCCCTGCCTCTCTACCACTTTCCCCCTCTCTCTATCTATCTGTCTCTCTTTTGCCAATACTTTGTCTCTCTCTCACTCCCCCTGACATTTTTCTCTCTCTCTCTCCCTCTCGTTAACTTTGCTGTCTTTTTCTCACTCTCACTTTCTCTTTGTCACCCTCTCTCTCTCTCTCACTTCTCCCTTTCTCTCTCTAAAGTCTTTTTCTCTCTTTGTACCTAAAATTTTTATCCCTTGTTCTCTCTATCACACACTCTCTCCCTCTCTCGTACTACTCTCTTTCTCTCTTTGTCTTCTTTCTTTCTCTAAAACTTCTCTCTCTCTTAATCTCTCTTTGAAACTTGTCTCTCTGTGTAAAACTTCTATTTCTCTCTCTCTCTCACACTATCTCCCCTCTCTCTATCTGTCGTCTACCTATCTCTCTCTTTCTCTTTAAACCTCTGTCTGTCTAAAACTTCTCTCTCCCTCTCTTTCTGTGTTTAAAATTTCTCTCTTACTCTCTCTAAGCTTCTTTCTCTCCCTCTCTCTATCTAAAACTTCTCTCTCTCTAAAAGTTTCTCTTCCTCTCTTTGTCTAAAAATTCTCTCTCCCTCTTTCTCCAAAACAACTCTTTTTTTAATCTTCTCTTTCTCTTCTCATTCACTCTATCTCCGTTTCTCTCTCTAAAAATTCCCTTACTCTCTTTCTCTCTCGCGAAAACTTCTCTCACTATCTCTCTCTTCCTAGCACTTTGTGTCTCTTGCTCCCCCAACATTCTTTTTTCTATACTTCTCTTTGTAAAACTTCTGCCTCTCTCTCTATAACTTCTCTCTCTTTTCTTCCTTTCACTATTTTTCTCACTTACTCCCTTTCTCTTTCTAAAGTCTATTTCTCTCTTTGTAGCTCAAAGTTCTCTCTATCACACTCTTGCTCTTTAATAAATGCAAAATTTTATATTTTTCTTCCCTATAAAACTTCTCTTTCTCTCTCTGTCTAAAACTTTTTATGTTTCTCTCTCACTTTCTCTCTGAAACTTCTCTTTCTCTCACCCTCTCTCTATAACCTCTTTATCTTGTTCTCCCTCTCACTCTTACTCTTTGTGTCTCACACTCTCTCTCTCTCTCTCTCTCTCATGCACTCCCTTTGGCTCTCGAAAGTCTCTTTCTCTATTTGTAGCTCAAACTTCTATCCCTTTTGTTCTCTATCACACTCTCCCTCTCTATCTCTCATTGACTCTCTTTGCCTCTTTATCTCTCTTTCTTCAACACTTTTCTCTCTCGATCTCTCTTAAAAACTTCTCTCTCTTTGTAAACTTCTCTTTCTCTCTCTCACTCTTCCCCTTCTCTGTCTGTCTATCCATTTCTCTCTCTCTCTCACTGACTCTTTGTCTCTTTATCTCTCATTCTCTCTCTGTGTAAAACTTCTCTTTTTCTATCCTTCTCTCTCCCTAGCTCCCCAACACTTTCCCCCCTCTCTTTGTCTGTTGGTCTCTCCCTTTCTCTCTAAACCTCTATGTCTCTAAAACTTCCCTCTTTTTGTGTCTAAAATTTCTCTTCTCTCTCTCCTGGTCTTTCACTCTTCCCACCACTCTCTCTAACCCTAACACTTTCTCTCTCTCTCTTACTCCCCTAACATTCTTCTATCTCTCCCTTCCTCTCTTTCTCTCTAAAACTTCTCTTGTCTCTCTATAACTTCTCTCTCCTTTTTTCCCCCTTACTCTCTCTCTCCTTGTGTCCCCTATCTCTCTCACTTACTCCCTTTCTCTCTCTAAAGTCTCTTTTTCTCTTTGCAGCCCCTTTTTCTCTCTATCACTTTCTCCCTCTCTCTCACACTGACTCTCTTTCTCTAAAACTTCTCTCTCTCTCTCCAAATCTTTTCCCTATGTCTAAACTTCTGTCTTTCTCTCTAAAACTTGTGTCTCTCCCTTTCTCTCTCTAAAATGTCTCTCTCTTACTCTAAAACCACTTTCTCTCTTTATCTCTTTGAAACTTTTGTCTCTCTCTCTCTCTCTCTCTCTCTCTCTCTCACTCTAGCTCTTTCTCTAAAAGTTCTCTTTCTTTCTCTATCTCTCCTTCTCTCTCTAAAACTTCTCTTTCTCTTTTTTTCTGTCTCTTTTTAAAACTTCTCTTAGTCTCTCTCTCCTGCTCCTTCTATCTAAAATTTTTGTCTCTTTCTCTCTAAAACTTTTCTCTTGATCTCTCTGTCCCTCCCCCTCTCTCTTTCTCTCTCACCCTCTTGCTCTCTCCCCCAACACTTTGTCTCTCTCTCACTCATCTTAACATTCTTTTCTCTCTCTCTTTCTCTCTCTCCCCCAACACACACTATCTCTTTCTCCCCTACCTTTTTTCTCTTCCTCACTCCCACCAACATTCTTCTCTTTCTCTCTCCTCATCCCCTTTGTCTCTCTATCACTTCCCCGAGCATTCTTCTCTCTCTCCCTCCCTTTCTCTCTCTATATCTATCTCTCTCACCCACTCTCTTTCTCTTTTTAAAATTTGACTTTCTCTTTCTCTATCACTCACTCTCTAAAACATCTCTCTCTTTCTCTCTGTCACCCTTTAAAACTTATCTTTTTCTCTCAATCCAAAACTTCTCTCCCTATCTCTATAAAATCTCTTTCTTTTTCTCTCTCCCACTCTCTCTTTCTCTCTAAAAGTTCTCTCACTTTATCTCTCTAATACTTCCCTCCCTCTCTCTCTTTCGCTATCTCTCTATAACTTCACTCTTTTACTCCCTCTCACTCACTCCCTTTCTCTCTCTAAAGTCTCTTTCTCTCTTTCTCTCACTCACTCTCTCTTTTTCTCTATATCACTTTCTCCCTCTCTCCCTCTCTCTCTCACTGACTCTCTTTCTCTCCTTATTACTTTCACTAAAACTTCTCTCTCTCTCTCACTTGCATTTTGAAACGTTTTCACTCGCTCTCTGAAACTTCTCTCTTTATATATAAAAATTCCCTTTGCCTCTCTCTCACACTCTCTCTAAAACTTCCCTTTCTTTCTCTATCTGTGTCTAAAACTTCTGTTCCTCTCTCTCACACTCTCTTCCTCTCTAAAAAACTACTATTTCTCTCTTTCTTTGTCTCTCTCTAACTAAAACTTCTCTCACTCTCTATAAAAGTTCTCTCTCTTCCATTCTCAATCTCTCTTTGATATGAACCCACCTAACTCCACCTCAATAGCTAGCTTGTAAGGGAAGGTTTGCAAACCCATATATATAACACCTAAGACCTCTCTACCTAACTGATGTGAGACTTAATCATTCCTAACTCCTTTAGACTGTACGTCCTCGTATAGAGAACCAGAATCCATGACCCACATTGACTAGAGTAGGGCAGGCTCTGATACTATATGATATGAACCTACCTAATTCCACCTCAAAAGCTAGCTTGTAAGGGAAGGTTTGTGAACCCATATATATAACACTCAAGATGTCTCCGCCAAACTGATGTGGGACTTCATCACTCTCTAAAACTTGTCTCTCACTAACTCTCCTTTCTCTCTTTTCCTCTTTGTCTATAAAACTTCTCTCTTGCACTTCTCTCTTTCTCTCTCTCTCTCCCTCTCTTTTTCTCTCTAAACCCCTATCTCTCTAAAACTTCTCTCTCTCCCTGTCTAAAATTTCACTCACACTGTCTCTAAACCTTTGTTTCTCCCTTCCTCTCTCTATCTAAAATTTCTCTCTTGCACTCCCTAAGCTTGTCTCTCTCAAGAAATTCTTTCTCCCTCTCTCTCTAATACTTCTTTCTCTCCTTCTCTCTCTTTGTCAAAAATTTCTCTCTCACACTCTCTAAAACTTCACTCTCTCTACCAATTCTCTCTCTTTCTCCCTATAAAACTTCTCCCTCTTTCACTCTAAACCTTTGCCTCTCTAAAACATCTCTTTCCCTCTCTCTGTGTAAAATTTCACTCTCACTCTCTCCAAACTTCTCTCTCTCCCCTTGTTTGTCTAAAATTTCTCTCTCATATTCCCTAAAACTTCTCTATCTCTAGAAATTCTCTCTACCTCTCTCTCTTTCTCTTTCTCTCTCTCTCTCTCACCCTAATATTCTCTCTCTCTTCTCTTTTCCCATCACTCTCTCCATCTCCCCAACACTCCTCCTGCTTATCTCTCTGCTTGCCTGTTTGTCTTTCTCTCTCTCTTTCTCTTTCACTCTCTCTCCCCAATACTTTTTCTCTCTTTCACTCCCCTATCATTCTTCTCTCTCTCCCTCCCTCTCTTTGTAACTTTTCTCTCTTTTTCTCCCCATCACTCTCTCTCTGTGTCTCCCTCTCTCTCTCTCACTTACTCCTTTTCACTCTCGAAAGTCTCTTTATCTCTTAGTAGCTAAAACTTCTCTCTCTGTCCCTCTCTCTCACTTTAAATTTTCTCAGTGTCTAAAACTTGCCTATCTTTCCCTCTAAAGCTTAGATTCCTCTCTCTCATTCTCTCTCTGAAACTTCTCTCTCTTCCTGTACAACCACTTTCTTTGTCTCTCTAAATGTTCTCTCTCTCTCTCTCTCTCTCACTCTCATTCTCTCTCTCTCTCCCTTTCTCTAATACTTCCCTCCTTCTTATGTAAACCCCGCCAAGAATAATGAGACCCACAACCGAATTAATTCTTAAGACCGTTCTATGATCAAATTTTTGTAGGTAGAAACCTCGACCTAATGTTTATAAGAAAACACAAACCTTGGTATGTGGAGATGCCACAAATGGGATGGTGAACTATTTGATAAGTCGGATGAATGCCACAAGAACAAGTTCTTGATAAGTTTAGAAAGTTCTTTAAAGAACTAAACAGAAAAACTCTCAACTTTTTTCTAGAAAACTTATCTAAATTTCTCAGCCTTAGTATGCATATATATAGGCTTGAGTTATTACAATTTGAAAAAGGAAACAAACAGCAAAAGAAAGGAAATTCCTAGAATTATGGCATGCTAGCCATTGCATGAGAATAGTTAGCCAAATAATCAACCCAATGACAATAATTGCTGAAAATATATTCCAAAAGGCAGACCAAATCGCATAAAAAAGGAAAGTTATCCCAAAATTGCTAGATAATAATCAGCCAAATAGATCTCCTTGATTCTCTGAAATCCATATGCTTGAGCTAAAAGTAATCCTTCTAAGTGTATGGGCTTCAATAAAAAGGCTAAAATTACTCCACCACTTGGACCAATGAAATCCATCTTTGATCTGCACTTGAGTCTAAGTATTTGGGCCTTAAAAAACACTCCTCAACCCAAATGCTCTACATCAATCCATTAAAAGCCTCCTTGAACCTTTTAGCTCTAGCTCTTGTAACTGGACCACTTAGAATTTGAATTGAATCAGTCATATCTACCATGCTTTTATCATCACCTTCTTTCCATAAATTCTCTCTTTTTCTTCCTCTCACTCTCTCTCATTCACTCCCTTTGTCTCTCTAAAGCCTCTTCTCTCTTACTCTCTCTCTAAAACTTCTATCACTTTTTCTCCTGTCACTTTCTGCCTCTCTCCCTCTTTCTCTCTTTGTCGCTCTTTCTTTTGCTAAAACTTCTATCTCTCTCACTCACTCTTTGAAACTTCTCTGTCTCTTTCTGTTGAAGTTCTCAAGAATATTAGAAGGAAGGCGCAAGAAGAAGAAAGAAAGAAAACTCAGAACTCCTAGATGTAGAAAGTTCTGAAATGTAAATCTGATTCAAATGAATTAATCTACAAATGATGTAGCTGAGATTACAATTTATAGACTAAGACTCAATTACTGAATTACACTAATGTCCCTAACTAATAAACTAAAGACAAGATTAATAAGCAAGATCAGAACCCACGTGACTCCTAAGCACTGCACCTGCACACTGCACCTGCACACTGCACCAAGGCAAGCAGCCTAAGCAGCCTTATCTCTAACATCCCCCCTCAAGATCAGTGGCATGACTTGGAAGAGAAATGACACTGAGCTTGTCTCTAAGTTGAAGAAACCTTGAAGTTGAGACTACCTTGGTGAGGATATCTGCTGTTTGATCAAGAGACGGAATATGATAGACTTCAATTTCTTTATTGTTAACCTTTTCACGAACAAAATAAAGATCTAGTTCAATATGCTTAGTCTTTGAATGAAGAACCGGATTTGCTGACAAGCTGACTGTGCTCATATTGTCACAATATATTCTAGGAACTTTTGGTAGTTAATGCTGAGTTCTTTGAGTAAAGACTGCAGCCAAGCCAATTCTGCCACTACACTTGCAAGACTCCTATATTTAGCTTCAGTACTTGATCTAGACACTGTTGCTTGCTTTTTAGATGACCAAGAAACGAGATTAGGGCCAAGATAAACACAAAAACCTGAGGTGCTGCGCTATCATCAATGTCTGACGCCCAATCAGCATCACAAAAGGCAGTGAGCTCAAGAGCAGATGATCTTTGGAGAACTAGAGCATGACATATGGTGCCTGCTAGATACCTCAGTATTCGTTTAACCAACTTCCAATGTACATCCGTAGGGCAATGCATAAACTGACAAGCTTTGTTCACACTATATGATAATTCTGGTCTAGTAATGGTAATATATTGTAATGCTCCCACAAGAGATCTGTATGCAGCTTGATCAGAAATAGGAGAACCACTACTAGCTGAGATATGTGGTGTTGAGGCCATAGGAGAGGGCATAGATTTTGCACCTTGCATACCAGCCCTAGTAAGAAGATCCTTAATGTATTTGGACTGAGATAAGTATATTTCACCAGCAGAACTGTAAGTAACTTCAATACCTAAGAAGTATTTAAGTTTCCCAAGATCCTTTAATGAGAACTTTGCATTCAGTTGATCAATCAAGTGCTGAACCAAAGTTGGTGAGGATCCAGTAATCAAAATATCATCCACATAGACTAAAACATAGAGAGAATGATGAGAAGTAACCTGAAGAAACAAGGAAGAATCACATTTTGCCTTGGTAAAACCAAGATCAAGTAAAGCTTCAGACAATTTTTGAAACCATGCACGAGGAGCTTGCTTAAGGCCATAGAGAGCCTTATGAAGCTTGCAAACTTGAGATGAGTCAGCTGATTCATATCCAGGAGGCTGCAGCATGTATACATCTTCATTCAAATCACCATTTAAAAAGGCATTATTAACATCTATTTGATGGATGTTCCACCCTTTTGATAAGGCCAAAGTGAGAAGAACCCAAATTGTGACTGGTTTTACTACTGGACTGAAAACTTCATGAAAATCAACTCCTGCCTCCTGATTATACCCTTTTGCAACTAATCTTGCTTTATATTTGTTGATAGTGCCATCTGGATTTTCTTTAACTTTAAACACCCATTTGCACCCTATAGGCCTCCTATCTTTGGGTAAAGCTTCTAAACTCCATGTCTTGTTGCTCATGAGCGTTGCATACTCAAGATCCATGGCACACTTCCATTCTGGTATATTAAGAGCTTCTTCAACAGTTTGAGGCTCTCTAGAGATAGCAAGTGCTATTGGTACAGTTCCTCTTGCTTTGCTACTAGTCACCATTGAGTGATTGTTTGAATTGAGTGCCCTTGCTTTGCTACGGGTAACCATTGGATGGACATTTTGAGGCAGACGTTGAGGAACTTCAAATTCTGCAGAGGGACCTAAAACATGTTGCAAAGAATCCATAATATTGGTATTATTAGCAAGTGCACATGAGTTATTTGTTTGTTCAGCAAATGCATTGGTATTCTGAGTATGTCTTGCATTAGAGAATGATAGAATAGGAGGTATGGCTGAAGGTGGAGGAGAAACAAAATGTGATTTGTTACTGGAAGGTGACTGCTGTGAGGAACCCTTGCTGTTCTTGAATGGAAAGCTACTTTCATCAAATATGACATCTCTAGATATAATTGTTTTCCCATCAGGATGCAGACACTTGTATCCTTTGTGTACTAGACTATAACCAAGAAAGGTGCACTCAATGGATTTGAACTGAAACTTGGGATTATTGTAGGGCCTTAGGTTAGGATAGGCTGCACACCCAAAGACTTTAAGAGAAGAATAATCAGGTTTGATTTTGTACAAGGTTTCAAAAGGAGTAGAACCATTTAGGACTGGTGTGGGTAGTCTATTAATGAGATACACAGCTGTCCTAAAAGTTCAGTCCAAAATGAACTAGGTAAAGATGATTGGTGAAGCAAGGCTAGTCCAGTCTCAGTTATATGTCTATGTTTCCTTTCTGCAAGCCCATTTTGTTCATGTGTATAAGGACATGAAACACGGTGAACTATCCCTTGGTCTTTCAAATATTCAGTGAAAGCTCTAAACTCTCCTCCCCAATCAGTTTGTAAGGCAAGGATTTTGTGGTTGGTTTGAAGTTCTACTTGTTTCTTGAAATGAATAAAGGTCTGTAATGCATCAGACTTGCTTTTGAGAAAGTAAATCCATGTGTAACGGGTAAAGGTATCTACAAAATGTATGTAATATCTATGTCCCTCTCTTGACAGCATAGGTGCTGGTCCCCACAAATCAGAATGAATTAGTTGAAGAGATTTTGAGTATTCTGTTTGAGAAGAGGCAAAAGGAAATTTATGTAATTTACTAAGGCAGCAAGATGAACAAAAGGAAAGCTCTTTATTTGGTATTCTGATGTTACAAGAAGTGAGTACATTCTTGACAGTTTGTGTAGAAGCATGGCCCAATCTAACATGCCATTTGTCTAACTCAGAACAAGAATTTAACAAAGAAGAACTATGGGAACTATGTACAGCAGGGGAAGTAATATTTGGTGATTAAGTTGTTGACACCTTTGCATTGCTATATGGTCCTTTTTCAATACGAAATTCATCAAAGACATACAAGCCTTTTCTAACAGTCCCCTTCAAAAGTATTTGATGAGTATCCTGAGATTTAACATAACAAGAGTCAGGATGGAACTCAAAATAGACATAATTGTCTTTTGCAAACTGAGAAACACTCACAAGGTTTTTGGTAATATTTGGAACATGAAGAAGTGAGTTTAGGTGAAGATTTTGATTAGAAAAGCAAGACTTAATCTGAGAATTACCAATGTTTTTAATGAACAAACCTGAGCCATTACCAATGTGCACCTTCTCCTTTCCATTATATGGAGTCTTCTGCACAATGTTAGAGGCATCCACTGTCACATGATTAGTGACCCCAGAATCAGGATACCATTCTTGATCAATGCCATTGCTGCTGCTGTTAGAAGTGAGCATTGCATAGGGTGTGTTTCTGACACTGCCATTGGTGCCATTGGCTGTCTTGCTGAAGTGGCTAGGCACTTGAGCTGGCCCTTGAAAACTTTCATCAAATCTGTGATAACAACTCCAGGACTGATGTCCATATCTCCCACATAATTGACATTGAATGTTGCTTTTATCAGAAAATCTTCCATTCCTACCAGCAAACCGCCCATTGTTGTAACTCCCTTTGCCTCTGAAAAAGTTTCCTCTACCTCCAAACCTTCCTCTATTTGCATACTGACCAGGGAAACTTTGATAACCACTTCGATTCACATTGTAATTCTGAGGATGTGTAGCAAGATTCACTGTCATAGCTTCTACTTCTTTATGATGCTTCTCAATTCTATTTTCTTGTGCAAGCAATAATGCTTCAATCTCTTCAACTGAATACGTATCAGTTCTAGAAAGAATGGATGTAACAAAACCATCATATTCTGAGGAAAGACCATCAAGAATTACCTCTATATGGTCACTTTCTGTAATTGCATGTCCAACTGAAGCCAAAGAATCAACAAGATTCTTGATCTTTAAAAGATAATCAGTGGCTGTCATGGATCCCTTCTTCATAGTCTGCAGCTGCGCCTTGAATTGCTTGATCTTTGCCTTTGTATGAGAAGCAGAGAAAGTTTCCACCTTTTCCCAGACCTGGTATGAAAATTCACATCCTACCATTCTTGTAAGAATGTTTTCTGACATTGTTGACAGCAGCCAAGACAGCAAGAGCTGATCTTGCTTCTTCCAAAGAACATACTGCTGACTCAAGATCCCAAGAACTCTTCCTTGCTCATCTATTGCAAATCTTGATGGCACTTCTTGACCACCACTGATGTATTTCTCTAGTTCATGCCCTCTGATGGCTGCAAGAACTTGTTGTTTCCACAGCAGATAGGAATTGCTGTCTAATTTCACAGAAATAGAATGACTAAAAGAAAGTAGTGAAGCATTCAAAGATGCTAAAGAAAACGTATTCATATTCTCTCCCATTGGATCAAAGCTCTGATACCATGTTGAAGTTCTCAAGAATCTTAGAAGGAAGGTGCAAGAAGAAGAAAGAAAGAAAACTCAGAACTCCTAGATGTAGAAAGTTCTGAAATGTAAATCTGATTCAAATGAATTAATCTACAAATGATGTAGCTGAGATTACAATTTATAGACTAAGACTCAATTACTGAATTACACTAATGTCCCTAACTAATAAACTAAAGACAAGATTAATAAGCAAGATCAGAACCCACGTGACTCCTAAGCACTGCACCTACACACTGCACCAAGGCAAGCAGCCTAAGCAGCCTTATCTCTAACACTTTCTATAAAATTTCTCTTTCTCTCTCTTTCTCTCCAAATCTTCTCTCACTATCTAAAACCTCCCTATCTTTCTTTCTAAAACTTATGTGTCTTTCTTTGTCTTTCATTCTCACTCTCTCTCCAAAACATGTCCCTCTCTCTATAACTTCTTTGTCTTGCTCTTGATTTCACTCTCACTCTCTATGTCTCACTCTCTCTTCCTCACTCACTCCCTTTGTCTCTCTAAAGTCTCTTTCTCTTTCTGTAGCTAAACTTCTATCCCTTTTTCCTCTCTATCACACATACTATCTCTCAAAATCTCTTTCCTTCTTTATCTCTCTTTCTTTATTTAAAAGTTCTCTCTCTCTCTGTCAAAATCTCTCTTTGAAACTTCTCTCTTAGTGTAAAACTTCTTTTTCTCTCTCTCCCCCTCTCTGTCTAATGTCTGTTGTCTCCTTCTCTGTCTATCTATTTGTCTTCTCCCTTTTTCTCTCTCTCACTAACTCTCTTTCTGTATTTATCTCTCTTTCTTTCCCTAAAACTTCTCTCTCTGAATCTCTCTTTGAAACTTCTTCTTTCTTTGTGTAAAACTTCTCTTTCTCTCTCCTTCTTGCTCCCCATCTCCCCATCACTCTCCCCCCTCTACCTGTCTATGTATTTGTCTCTCTCTCTTTCTCTCTAAACCTCTATCTCTTTAAAACTTCTCTCTCTCCCTCACTTTGTCTAAAATTTCTCTCTTACACTCCCTAAAATTTCTCTCTAGGAATTCTCTCTCCCTCTCTCAAAAACTTCTCTCTTTCCCCCCAATGTTTGGTCTCTCTCTCAATCCCCCAACATTATTTTCTCTTTCTCTCCCTCTCTCTCTCTAAAACTTCACTCTCTCTCCCTATAACCTCTCTCTTTCTCCCTCTCACATATACACTCACTATCTTTATCTCTCAAAAACTTCTCTTTCTCTCTCTTACTCTCATTCTCTCCGTAAAACTTCTCTCTCACTCTAAAACTACTTTCTCTCTCTGTCTCTCTAAAACTTCTATCCCTCTCTCTAAATTTTCTTTCTCACTCACTTTAACTCTTCTCTTTCTTTTTCTCTCTCTCTCTCCTTCCTACTCTTTCTTACTCTTTCTCTCTGAAATTTCTTTGTGTCTTTCTCACTCTCACTCACTCACTCTATCTCTAAAACATCTCTCTTTTTAAAACTTCTCTTCCTCTCTCTCACTCTCTCTTTCTCTCTCTTTAAAACTTACTTGAGTCTTTCTCTGTCTATCTCTCTCCTTCTCAAATACTTCCTTCCCTTTCTATAAACTGTCTCTTTTCTCCCTCTCACTCTCTCTCACTCACTCCCTTTCTTTCTCTAAAGTCTCTTTCCATCTTTCTCTCTCTAAAACTTCCATCTTATTTTCTCTCTGTCACTTTCTCCCTCTCTTCCTCTCTCTCTCATTGACTTTCCAATCTTTATCTCTCTTTCTTTTGAAAAAACTTCTCTCTCTCACTCATTCTCTAAAAGTTCTCTCTTTGTAAAGCTTCTTGTTCTCTCTTCTTCTTACTCTCTCCCTCAAAAATTTCTCTCACTCTCACACTCTCTCTCTCTAAACCTTCTTTTTATTTGTC
This sequence comes from Dicorynia guianensis, assembly GCA_037013595.1. Taxonomy (NCBI): domain Eukaryota; kingdom Viridiplantae; phylum Streptophyta; class Magnoliopsida; order Fabales; family Fabaceae; genus Dicorynia; species Dicorynia guianensis. The sequence continues at coordinate 19,411,213 of JASUAB010000006.1, read as the reverse complement.
TCTATTAAACTTCTCTCAGTCTCTCTCCCTTTCCATCTATCTAAATCTTCTCTTTCTTTCCTCTAAAACTTTCGTCTCTCTCCCTAATCTAAAACTTCTCTCTCTTTCTCTCTCTCCCCAACAGACTATCTGTCCCTCCTACCCTTTGTCTCTCTCTCACTCTCCCCCACATTCTTCTCTCTCCCTCCCTTTGATCCTCCCCAACCCTTTTGTCTCTCTCTCACTTCCCCTAACATTCTTCTCTCTCTCCCTCCCTTTCTCCCTCTCTCTATCTCTCTCTCATCCACTCTCTTTTTCTTTCTAAAACTTGATTTTCTCTCTTTCTCTCTCTGTCCCTTACTCTTTAAAACTTCTCTCTCTTTTTCTTACTCTCTGTCTCCCTCCCTCTCTCTCTCAAAAACTTATCCCTATTTTGTCTGTCTCTCTTCCTTTCTCTCACTCACTCTTTTTCTTCCTCTTTAAAATGTCTCTCACTATCTCCAAAACTTTTCTTTATCCCAATCCTCTCCCTAGAACTTCTCTTTCTCTCTTTGTCTAAAACTTCTATTCCTCTCTCTCTTTCACTCTCATGCTCTTTCTGTCTAAAAAACTACTCTTTCTTTCTTTGTCTCTCTTTCCATCTAAAACTTTTCTTACTCTCAATAAAAGTTCTTTCTTGTCCTCTCTCAGTCTCTCTTTGAAACTTCTCTCTCCCTTTCTCTTTCTCTATTATTTCTCTCTTTTCCTCTGTCTATAAAACTTTGCTCATTCTCTTTCTCTCCCCTTCTCTAAAACTTCTTTCTCTTTCTTTCTAAACCTCTGTCTCTTGAAAACTTCTCTCTCCCCCTCTCTAGGTCTAAAATTTTACTCTCACTCTCTCTAAACTTCTCTTTCTCCCTCTCTCTAAGTCGAAATTTCTCATCTCACACTCCCTAAAACCTCTCTCTCAAGAAATTCTCTCTTTCCCATTCTCTCCCTCACACCTAAAGAATCTTCTTCCCCTCTTTCTCGCTCTCTCTTTCTCTCTAACACACTCTCTCATGATCTCTCTCTCTTCCAACCACTCTTTTTCTCTCTCTATCTCCCCAACACTCTCCCCCTTGTCTCTTTGTCTATTTGTATGGCTGTCTATCTGTATGTCTGTCTTTCCCCTTAACACTTTGTCCCTCTCTCACTCCCCTAACATCCTTCTCTCTCTCTATAACTTCTTTCTTTTTTCTGCCCTCACTCTCTCTCTATCTCCCTCTCTCTCTAAAGTCTCTTTCTTTCTCTACAGCCAAAACTTTTATCCCCTTTTCTTTCTATCACACTCTCCCTCTCTCACACTAACTCTCTTTCTTTAAAACTTCTTTGTCTCTCAGTCTCTCTTTGAAACTTCACTCTTTGTGTAAAACTTCTCTCTCTCCTCTCTCTCTCTCTCTCTCTCTCTCTCTAAATCTTCTTTATGTCAAAAACTTCTTTTTCTTTCTCTTTTAAACTTGGGCTTCTCTCTCTCTCCCTCTCTCTCATTCTCTCTTGAAACTTTTGTCTCTCAATCTAAAACCACTTTCTCTCTATCTCTCTAAAACTTTTGTCTTTCTCTCTAAAATTTCTCTCTACTCTCTCTATTTCTTCTCTTTCTTTTTCTCTTTCTCATGTTTTTCTCTTTCTCTCCAAAATTATGGCCTGTAATTGCTAAATGATTCCACATGCTTGAGCTGAAAGTAATCCTTCCAAGTTTATGGGCTTCTTCTAGATGTATGGGCTTAAACAAAGGGCTGAAATTATTCCATGACTTGAATCAATGAAATTCATCCTTGATCTGCACTTGAGTCTAAGTATTTAGGCCTCAAAAAATGTTCCTCAACCTAAATGCTCTACATTAATTCATTGAAAGCCTCCTTGAACCTTTTAGCTCTAGCTCTTGTAATCAGACCACTTGGAATCTACACTTGAATTGAATTAGCCACACCTTTATCATGATAAGAATATCTAAGGGAGAGAGACAAGAATGTAAAGGCAAGAGAAAGGGAGAGATAGAGTGATGGGGGAGAGAGAGTATGTGTGTTAGGGAGATAGGGAGATAGAGATGATGTTGGGGAGAGAGAAAACTTTTTAATAAAGAGTGAGACAGATAACTTTTAGAGAGGGAGAGAGACAGTGAGAGAGTAAGAGAAGTTTTTTAAGTGATGAGAAAAAAGAAAGAAATAGAGGTTTTAGACAAAGAAAGATAGTGAGTGAGAGAGAGGAAGAGAGAAGTTTTAGAGAAAGAGAGAGAGTAAGAGAGAGGGGAAAAAAGAGAGAAAGAGTGACAAAGGGAAGTTTTAGAGAGAGAAAGAAAAGTTTTTGAGATCAAGGGAAAAAGAGAGAGAAAAAGAAAAGTTTTAGAGAGAGTGGGATATAGAGAAGTTTTTTATAGACAAAGAAGTTTTATAGAGAGAGAGTGAGAGGGACAGAGAGAAATGGAGAATTTATTGATAGAGGGAGACAGAGTGGAGATTTTGCAAGAAAGAAAGAGAACTTTTAGAGAGAGAGTAGTTTTAGAACAAGAAAGAGAGTGAGTGAGAGGGAGAAAGAGAGTATGAGAGAAAGGGAAGTTTTAAAGAGGAGGGAAGGAAGGTGGGAGAGAGAACTTTTAAAGGGAGATGATGAGAAAGATAGACAGAGAAGTTTTAGAGGAAGAGAGTAGTTTTAGAAAGAAAGTATGTGTGTGTGTGTGACAGAGAAAGAGAGAGAGAGAGAGAGAGAGAGAGAGACCAAGAGAAGTGTTAAGGAGAGAGATTGGGAAAGGGAGCCATTCATAGCAAGTGTGACCGAGGGGGGGGAGAGGGCAGAGAAAGAGAGTTTACAAAAAGTAAGAGAGTGAGAGAGGAAAGTTCTAGAGAGAATAAGAGACAAACATTTTGGAGAAAGATAGAGAGAAGTTTTAGAGAGAGGGAGAAGTTTTGATGAGAGGGAGAGAGGGAGACAAGGGGAAGTTTTAGAGAGAGAGACAGAGAGAAGTTTTTGAGAGAGAGTAGGAGAAAGAGAAATTACAAAGAAAGAGAGATAGAGATAGAGAGTGAGTGAGAGAGAGAGAGAGAAAAAGACAAAAATTTAGAGAGAAAGAAGTTTAGTGAGAGAAATTGACAAACAAAGAGATAAAGAGTCAATGAGAGAGATAAAGAAGAGTGAGAGATAGAAAAAGAGAGAGACGCAGCAAGAGAGAGAGAGAGAGAGAGAGAGAGAGAGAGAGAGAGAAAGAAGGAAAGAGAGAAGGAGGCCTTAGAGAGAGAAAGAGAGTGAGTAGGGAGAGGTAAAGAGAGACATTTAAGAGAGAGAGACATGTTGGGGGGGAGAGAGAAATTTTAGTGAAAGAGGGAGAGAGACATGAAGATCAAGAGCAAGAGAGAGATAAGTTTTAGAGAGAGATAGAGGGAGGAAAGATTTAGAGAGAAGTTGGGGAGAGAGAGAAAGAGAAATTTTGGACAGAGAAAGAAAGTAGTTTTGGAGAGGAAAGAGAGTGAGTGAGAGGGAGGTAAAGAGAGTGTGTAAAAGAGAAAGAGAGAAAAGTTTTAGACAGAACGGAGTGGGAGAAAGAGAGAGAGATAGGGAGTGAGAGAAGGACATGTTTTAGAGAGAGAAAGAAAGTGATTGAGAGGTAGAGAGAGTGAGAGAGAGAGACAAAAGTTTTAGAGAGATAAAGAGAAAGAGAAATAAACTATTTTTAGAGAGAGAGTGTGAGTGAGGGCTAGAGGTAGAGTGAGAAAGTGAGAATGAGAAAGAGAGAGAAATTTTAGTGAGCAAAATAGAGAGAAAAAGAGAAAGAGAAATGGTGAGAGAGAGTGAGAGACAAAAAAAGAATGAGAAGTTTTAGAGAGAGATGGTCAGAAAGAAAGAGACCTTAAAGAGAGAAAGAGAGTGAGTTAGAGAGAGGGAGACAGAGAGGGAGATAGAGTAAGAGAGAGAGAAAAGTTTTGTAGAGAAATGAGAGAGACATATTAGAGAGAGAAATTTTAGATAGAGAGATATTTAATAAAGAGAGATAGAAGTTTTAGAGAGAGTGATAAAGGGAGGGAAGTTTTAGAGAGAAAGACAAAGAAATTTTAGATGGAGGGAAGTTTTAGAGAGTGAGGGAGAGAAACTTTAGAGAGACATGTTTGGGGCAGAAAGAAATTTTAGACACCAAGAGTATAATTTTGGAATAAGAAAGAGAGAGAGAAAGAGAAAGAGAGAGAAGCTTTAGATGAGCAGAAAAGGGAGAAAAGAAAGAGAGAAAGAGATGTTTTAGAGATAAAGAGTAGTTCGAAATAGAGAATGAAAGTGAGTAAGAGACACAAAGAAGTTTAAGATAAATATGGGAGGGAGAAAGTGAAGTTTTAGAGAAAGACAGGGAGAAGTTTTAAAGAGAGAGACATGTTGGGGAGAAAAGAAAATTTTACACAGAGAGGGAGGAAGAGAGAGCGAGAGATAAAAGTTTTAGAAAGAGAGAGAGATGAAGAGACAGAGAGATAGAGAAGTTTAAGAGAGAAAGAGAGTGAGTGAAGGAGAGAGTCACAAAGAGAGAGATAAGGAGAGAGAGAAGAATTAGTGGGAGGAGAGAGAGATAGAGAGCACACGCAAAAGAGAGAGAGTGAAGAATCTTGGAGAGAGAGAGATAGAGAAGAATATAGGGGCAAGAGAAAGAGAGAAATAGCATGGTAGAGAGAGTATGTGTGTATTGGGGAGACAGGGAGATCAACATGGTGTTTGGGTGATAGAGAACTTTTGAATAGAGAGCAAGAAAGAGAACTAGTAGAGAGAGTGTGAGAGAAAGTGAAAGAGTAAGAGAAGTTTTTTAAGCAAAGAGAAAGAGAAGATTTAAAAAAAGAAAGACAGTGAGTGAGAGAGAGGAAAAGAGAAGTTTAAGAGAGAGAGAGAAGGAGTGAGTGAGTGAGGGAGAGAAAGAGAGAGGGGGGAAGGAGAGGAAGAGCGCGACAAAGAGAAGTTTTAGAGAGGGAGTTTCAGAGAAGTTATAGAGAAAAGGAGAGAGAGAGAGAGAGAGAGAGAGAGAGATAAGAAAAAAGTCTTAGGAAGTTTTAAAAAGGGATAGAGTGAGAGAAGTTTTAAAGAGAGAAAGAGAAGTTTCAGAGAAAGAGTGAGAGAGAGGGAAAGAGAGAGTGAGTGAGAGAAAAAGGGGGAGAGAGATAGAGAGAGAAGTTTTAGAGAAGAGAAAGAGACATGATAGAGAGAGGAAGCTTTTAGAGAGAGAAAGAGGAAGGGAAGTTTTAGAGAGAAACAGAGTGAGAGAAGTTTTAGAGTGAGAGGGATATTTTTGATAGAGAGTGATAGATAGAGAGAGACAGAAGTTTTAGAGAGAAAGACAAAAAGGTTTTAGACATATAGAGAGAGTAAGACAAGTATTTGAGAGAGAGAGAGAGAGAGAGAGAACTTTTAAAGAGATAGAAAAGAGAGAAAGAGTAATTTTAGAGAGAGAAAGAGATGTGTGTGAGAAGGGGAGAGAAAAAGAGAGAAAGGTTTTAGAGATAAAGAGAGAAAGAGAGGTCTTAGAGAAAGAGACTTAGTGAGAGAGAAGTTTCAGAGCAGAAGAGAGAAAGAGAGAGACATGTTAGGAGAGAGAGACAAAAGTTTTAGAGAGAGAAGGGGCAATATTTTTCAAAGAAAGAGAAAGAGAAAAAATTTATGTAGAGAGAAAGTCAAAGACGTTTTATAGAGAGGAAGAGGGAAAGAAAAGTTTTATATAGACAAAATGAGAGGTGCTAGAGATAATGAGAGAGGCAAGTTTTAGATAGCAAGAAAGTGAGCAAAGTTTTATAAAAAGAGAGAAGGAGAAAGAAGTTTTGCAGAGAGAGATAGTGAGCAAAGTTTTAGAGAGAGAAAGAGTTGAAAAAGTTTTAGAAATAAAGAAAGAGAGAGTGAGAAAGAAAGAAAAAGAGTGAGTGAGGGAGAGAGGAGGGAGAGATTTTGGTAAACATTCAAAGAGAGAGAACAAGAGAAAGAAAATTTTTAGAGGGAGAGACAAAAGAAGGGAAGTTTTAGGGAGAAAAAGAGAGCGAGATAGTGAGAGAAATTTTGGAAAAAGAAAGGGAACTTTTAGAGAGAAAGTGAAAGAAGTTGCCCACAGAGAGAGAGTGAAAAGCAGTTTTAGAGAGAGACAAAGAGATAAAGTGAGAAAAAGAAGTTTTAGAGAGAGAAAGAGGGAAGTATTAACAAGAAGAGAGAGAAAGAGTAGGAGAAGTTTTAGAGAGAGATAGAGATAAGTTTTTGAGAGAGAGAAATTTTAGATAAACAAAGATAGAGAAAGAGAGAGTAGAAGTTTTAGAAAGAGAGAGATAGAGAGAAAGAGAGACAAAAGATTTTGAGAGGGTAGTTTTTGAGGGAGCGAGAAAAATTAAGAGAGAGAAGCACAAAGAGAAAGGCAGAGAGGCAAACAGATAGAGATAGAGTGTGAGGCAAAGAGAGAGAAGAAGCAAGAATGTGAGAGAGAGAGGGAGAGTAAGAGTTAGAGAAGTTTCACAAAGAGAGAGAGAAAGAAGGGGGGAAAGAGACTTTAGAAAGAGAAAGAGTCTCAAAGAGAGAGACATTTGAGGGACAAGTTCTAGAGAGAGTGAGAAACTAAAATTTTAGAGAGAAAGAAAGACAAAGAGAAGTTTTAGAGAGAAACTTTTGAAAGAGAGACATAGAGGGAGAGAGTGAGAGACAAAAAAAGAGAGAGAGATTTTGGGGAGAGATAGAGTGAAAGAGAGAAAGAGAGTGAGTGAGAGGGAGACAAAGGGGGAGAGGAGAGAGAAACATTTAAGAGAGAGACATGTTGGGGAGAGAGAGAAAGAGGGGAGGAGACATGTTTTAGAGAGAGAGGTAGAGAGAGGGAGTGTTAGGGAGAGAAAGAGAGTGATAGTAGTTTTAGAAAGAGATAGAGAGAGACATTTGTGAGAGAAATAGAAAGAAATTTCAAACAAAGAGAGAGGGAAAGAGAGACCAAAAAGTTTTAGAGAGAGAAAGAGAGTGAGTGTGTGTGTGGAAGAGCAAAAGAAATGTTAGAGAAAGAGGGAGTAAAAGAGAGAATGATAGAGGTTTAAGGACAGAGATAGGGTGCTAGGGAGAAAGAGTGAGAGAGAGAGAGAGAGAGAGAGAGAGAAGTTTTAGAGGGAGAGGGAGAAAGAGTCAAAGAAAAGTTTTAAAGAGAGTGTGTAGGATATAAGGAAGTTTCAGAGAAAAAGTGAGAGTGAGAGAAGTTTTAAAGAATGAGAGAAAGAGAGTGACCAAGAGAGAGATGGAGAGAGGGAGAGAACAAAAGGGAGAGAAGTTTTTTGAGGGAGAGATAAAGAAAAAGAGGACCTTTAGAGAGAGAAAGAAAGAGGTTTTTGAGTGACTGTGAGAGAGAAAAGTTTTAGATAGAGAGAGACAGAGGCAGAGAGACGTTCTAATGAGAGTAAGAGAGACTAAGAGAAGTTTTAGCATGAGAGTAAGAGAGACTAAGAGAAGTTTTAGAGAGAGTGAGAAAGAAAAGTTTTGCACAGATAAAAAGAGATAGGGATAACTTTTAAAGAGAGAGATACTGAACAAAAGAGACATTTTGAAGACAGTGTGAGAGAGAGTGGGGGAGAGAGAGTGAGAAATGTTAGAGAGAGAGAAAGCCCCTTTAGAAAGAGAAACTGAGTGAGTGAGAGAGAGAAATTTTGGAGATAGAAAGGGGAAGAGAGAAGTTTCTAAGAGAGTAAGGGAGAGAAAGAGAATTTGTGAAATAGAGAGAGAGAGTGAGAGAGAAGTTTTAGAGAGAGTGGGAAAGAGAGGAAGAGACTTTAAAGGGAGAGGGAGGGAAGGAGACAGAGAGCAAAGTTTTAGAGGAAGATAGAGAAAGACATTTTAGAGAGAGTGTGACATGTTTGGGAGAGAATGAAATTTTAGACAAGGAGAGAGAGGGAGAGAGAGACAATAATTTTATAGAGAGAGATAAGCAAAAGAGTGACAAAGAAGTTTTAAAGGGAGAAGGTAGTTATAAAGAGAGAATGAGAGTAAGTGAGAAAGGCAAGGAGAGGGAGAGAGAGAGTGTAACATAGAGAGAGAGACTGAGAGAAATAGGGAAGTTCTCGAGAGACAAAAATTTTTAGAGAGTGGGAAAGACAAAGAGAAGTTTTATAGAGAGAGAGAAGGAGAAGTTTTGGTGGGAGGGAGAAAGAGAGACAAGGCAAAGTTTTAGAGAGAAAGAGAGGGAGAGAGAGAAAGTGAGAAAGACAAGTTTTAGAGAGAGAGTCAGAGAGAAGATTTAGGGAGAAAGAGAGAGTGGGAGAGGGAAATTTCAGAGAAATTGAGAGAGATCAAGTGAGTGCAAAAGTTTGAGAGAGAGAGATGTGGGCAAGCAAAAGAGTGAGAAGGAGAGAGAGACAAAGGGTGGGAGAGAGAGTCTGTGTATGAAAGAAAGAGAAGGTTTACAAAAAGGACGAGAGTAAGTGAGAGAGAGTCAGAAAGAGAGAGGGAGAGAGAGAGAGAGAGAGAAATTTGTAGAAGAAAGGAAACTCTCAGAGAGAGAGCAAAATCAATTTTAGAGATAGAGAAAGAGATAAAGTGAGAAAAAAAGTTTTAGAGAGAGAAAGAATAAAAGAAAAGTTTTAAAGAGAGAAGGGAAAGATTTTGAGAGACAGCAAAAGAGGAAGAAGTTTTAGAGAGAGATAAAGAGACAAATTTTTGAGAAAGAGAGAAAAAGAGAGAGAAGTTTTTGAGAGAGAGTGAGAAATTTTAGACAGATAAAGAGATAGGGACAAAGAGCAAAAGTTTTAGAAAGAGAAAGATAGAGGGAAAGAGAAACAAAGAAGTTATAGATAGAGAGAGAGAAGTTTTTGAGGGAGAAAGAAAGTGAGAGAGAGAGAGAGAGGCACAGAGAGAGAGGAAGAGACAAAGATAGAGAGCATGCACAAAAGAGAGGGAAGATGAGAAAGCGAGAATTTAAGAATGTGAGAGAGAGAAAGTGAGTGAGAGAGAGAAGCTTCAAAGAGAGAGATAGAAAGAGAGAAAAAGCCTTTAAAAAGAGAAAGTGACATTGAGAGAGAAGTTCTAGAGAAAGAGTGAGAGACAAAAATTTTAGAGAGAGATTTTTTAAACAAATAAGGAGAAGTTTTGGTGAGAGAGTCAAAGAGAAGTTTTAGAGAGAGAGAAAGTGAGAAACATAGGTTTTACAGAGAAAGAGAGAGAGAAGTTTTAGAGAGAGAGAGAGATTGGGTGAAAGACAAGTTTCAAAAAGAGACAAAAAGGGAGGGAGTGAGAGACAGATAAAGAGAGAGAAGTATGGCAGGACAGTGCAGAAGAAAGAAAGAGTGTAGAGAGAGAAAGAAAGCTAGTGAGAGAGGGAGAGAGAGTGAGACAGAAATTTTAGAGAGAGATAGAGACAATTATTTAAGAGAGAGATGTGTTAGGAAGAGAGACAAATGTTTTAGAATGAGGGATAGAGAGAAAGGGAGTTTTGCTGAGAGAAAGAGAGAGATAATAGTTTTAGAGAGAGATATGTGTGTAAGAGAAAGAAAGAAATTTCAGACAAAGAGAGACAGAAGTTTTAGAGAGAGATAGAGGGAAAGAGAGATAGAAAAGTTTTAGGGAGAGAAAGAGAGTGTGAGAGAGAAGCAAAGAGATAAAGAGCGAGAGAGAGTGTGTGGTGAGCAAGAGAGAGAGAGAGAGAGAGAGAAATATTAGAGAGAAGGAGTGAGAGAGAGAAAGATAGAGTGTTAGGGAGAGAGAGTGAGAGAAAAAGAGAGAGAATTTTTATAAAGAGAGAGGGAAAGTTTTATAGGGAGAGGTAGAATGGGTGAGAGAGAAGTCTTATAGAGAGAGAAAGAAGGAAATAGAGACATTTCACAGAGAGAGTGAGAGTAAGACAAGTTTTAACAAGTGAGAAAGAGATATGAAGAGGGGAAGAGAGAAACAAAGAGACAGAAGGACAAAGAGAGGAAAGAGAGCAATGGGGAGAAGTTTTAGAGGGAGAGTAAGAGAGACATAAAGATGTTTTAGAGAGAGGTAGAAAGTGAGAAAGACAAGTTTTACAAAAACAAAGAGGCACAGAGAAGTTTTAGAGAGAGACTAGGTGAAAGAGAAGTTTCAAAGACAGTGCAAGATAGAGAGAGGTAAAGAGAGTGTGAGATGTTTTAGAGAGAGAAAAACACTCCAGAAAGAGAAATAGAGTGAGTGAGAGGGAAAAATTTTCAAGAGAGAGAGAAGTTTTAGGGAGAAGGAAAGAGAGAAAGAGACTTTAGAGAGAGAAAGAGAGAGTGAGAGAGAAAAGTGTTAGCGAGAGACAGAGAGAGAAATTTTAGAGACAGAGTGACATGTTTGGGAGAGAGAAATTTTAGACATAGAGAGAGAGGGAGAGAAACATAAATTTCAGAGAAGGAGAGAGATAAGGGAAAGAGAGACACAACAATTTTAGAGGGAGAGGGTTGTTTTAAAGAGAGAATGAGAGTGAGTGAGAAAGAAAGGCAAAGAGAGGAAGAGAGAGAGTGTAACACAAAGTGAAAGAGAGATCAAGAGAAGTTTTAGGGAGAGACTGAGTATGAGAAATTTTAGCAAGATTATGTTAAAGAGAGAAAGGGAAAGAGACTTTAGAAGGAGAAAGAGAGTGAGTGAGTGAGAGAGACATAGAGTGAGGGAAGTTCCAGAGAGAGTGAGAGATAGAAATTTTAGACAGAGATAGAGAGACAAGGGGAAGTTTTAGAGAAAGAGACAGAGAGAAGTTTAAGGGAGTGAGAGTGAGAATAAGAGAGAGAGAGAGAGAGAAATTTTAGAGAAAGAAAGGTAGCTTCTGTGAGAGTGAGAGAAGTTGGACAAAGCGGGAGAGAGTGAAAGCAATTTTAGAGAAAGAAAAAGAGCTAAAATGAGAAAATGAAGTTTTAGAGAGAGTGAGAGAAAGAGTGAAAGAAAAGTTCTAAGGAGAGAGGGAGAAGGAGGGAAGTTTTAAAGGGAAAGAAAGAAAGAGAAAGGGAGGGAGAAGTTTTATAGAGAGACAAAAAGACAAGCATTTGAGGGAGAGAAATTTTAGACAGATAGAGAAAGAGGGAGAAGAACATAAGTTTTAGAAAGAAAGAGAAATTTAGAGAGAGAGAAAGTAGTTTTTGAGGTAGAAAGAGATTGAGTGAGAGAGAAAGGCACTAAGAAAGAGGGAGAGACAAAGATAGAAAACAATCAAAAAAGAGTGAGAGAAGGAGAGAAAGTGAGAATGAGAGAGAGAGAGAGAGAGAGAGAGAGAGATGTTTTAGAAAGAAAGAGAGGTAGAAAGAGGGAAAGAGTGAGAGAAAGATGGACACTAAGAGAGAAGTTCTAGAGAGTGAGACGTAGAAGTTTTAGAGAGAGAGACAAAGAGACAGATAGATGTTTTAAAGAGATAGGAAGAAGTTTTGGTCAAAGAGAGAAAGAGAGACAAAGAGAAGAATTAGAGAGAGAATTTTGAGAGAGGAAGAGAGAGAGAAAGTGAGAAATAGCAAAGAGAGAGATAGAGAGAAGTTTTTGAGATAGAGACAAACAAGAGAGAGAAGTTTTGGAGAAAGTGAAAGAGACTTTAGAGAGAGAAAAAAGAAAGTGAGAGAGGGAAGTTGTACAGAGAGAGAGAGAGAGAAATTATTGTGAGAGATAGAGAGAAACATTTAAGAGAGAGACATGCCAGGGAGAGAGAGAGAGAGAGAGAGAGAGACAAAAGTTTTAAAGAAGGAGTGTCTGGGAGAGAAAATGAGAGGTAGTAGTTTTAGAGAGAGATAAAGAGAGACATGCTTGTGAGAGAAAGAGAGAAATTTCAGATAGAGAGAGAAAGAGATAGAAGTTTTAGAGAGAGAGATAGAGGGAAAGAGAGAGAGAAAAGTTTTAGGGAGAGAAAGAGAGTGAGTGCAAGAGAGAGGCAGGGAGAGAAAAAGTGAGAATGTGTGTGAAAGAAAGAGAGAGAAATATTAGAGAGAGGGAGGAAGAGAGAGAATGACAAAGTGTTGCAGAGAGAGAGAAATTTTAAAGATAGAGGAAAGTTTTAGAGGGATAGGGAGAAAGAGTAAGGGAGAAACTTTAGAGAGAGAGAGAAAGGGAAGTTTTAGAGAGAGTGGGATATAGAGATGTTTTAGAGAGAGAGAGTGAGAGTGAGAGGAGTTTAAGAGAGTGAGAGGAGAGTGGCTAAAACTTCTCTCAAAGAGAGATTAGTTTTAGAGAGATACAGAGAAAGAATAAGAGAGAGAAGCAGAGAGAGAGAGAAAAGATTTAGAGAGGGGGAAGAGAAAGAAGTAGAGAGGAAGATAATGAGAAAGATAGAGAGAAGTTTTAGAGAGCGAAAGAGAAAGAAAAATAAAAGAGAGTCAGATACAGAGTGAGATAGAAAAAGAGAGGGAAGCTTTAGAGAGAGAGAGGGAAAGAAAGAAAGAAAGAGACCTTGGAGAGAGAAAGAGAGTGAGTTAGAGAGAGGGAGACAAAGAGAGGGAGAGAGAGAGAGAGAGAGAGAGAGAGAGAGAGAAATTTTAGATAGGAAGAAGATTTAAGAGAGTGAGGCAAAAGATTTAGAGAGAGAGATAGAGAAGTTTAAGACAGAGGGATAGGGAAAGAGAGATAGAGGGAGCAAGAGATAAAGAGAGAGAAGTTGTAGAAAGAGGTAACGGGAGGGAAGTTTTAGAGAGAGAGAAATTTTAGTGAGAGACATGTCTGAGAGAGAGAAATTTTAGACACAAAGAAAGTAATTTTAGAGAGAGAAAGAGAGAGAAGTTTTAGAGGGGCAAAGAGAGAGAAAGAAGGAGTGAGAGTGAGGGGAGAGAGAGAGACAAAGAAAGAGAGATAGAGATGTTTTAGAAATTGAGAGTAGTTTTAGATAGAGAAAGAGAGGAGTGAGTGAGAGATAATAATTTCAGAGAAAGCAAAAGGACAGAGAGAAGTTTTAGAGAAAGTAAGGGAGAATTTTTGGTGAGAGAGAGAAAGAGAGAGGGAGAAATTGAGAAAGATAAGTTTTAGAGAGACAGAAGTTCTAAGGAGAAAGAGAGAGAGAAATTTTAGATAGACAGAGAGAGATGGAGATAGAGCAAAAGTTTTAGAAAGAGAGAGAAGAGAGAGAGAGGTGAAGAGCAAGCCAAAGAGAGAGAAGGAGAGAGAGCAAGAGAGAGTGAGAGGGTAGGAGAGAGAGAGTGGATGTATGATAGAAAGAGAAGTTTTAGAAAAAAATTAGAGTGAGTGAGAGAGATTGGGAAAGAGAGAGAGAGACATTTTATAGAAAGAAAGGTAACTTTCAGAGAGAGTGAGAGAAGTTGGACCCATAGAGAGAGTGAAATCAGTTTTAGAGAGAGAAAGAGAAAAAGTGAGAAAATGAAGTTTTAGAGAGAGAGAAAGAGCAAAAGAAAAGTTTTAAAGAGAGAGAGGGAGGGAAGTTTTTGAGAGAGGGAGAGATTTTAGACAGACAGAGGGAGAGAGAGCAGCAATGTTAGAAAGGGAGAGATAGGGCAACAAGAGATAGAGAAGTTTTAGAAAGAGAGAGTTATTTTTGAGGGAGAAAGGGAGTGAATGAGAGAGAGAGAGGCACAAACAGAGAGTCAGAGACAAAGATAGAGAGCAAGCAAAAGAGAGAGGAAAGGAGAGAAAGCAAGAATGCAAGAAAGAGCATGAGAGAAGTTTTAAAGAGAGAGATATAAAAAATGAGAAAGAGATTTTGGAAATAGAAACAGTGTGAGAGAGAGACCTTGAGAGAGAAGTTCTAGAGAGAGTATGAGGGACAAAAATTTTAGTGAGAGAGTTAGAGAGATATTTTAGAGAGATAGGGAGAAGTTTTGTTAAGAGAGAAAGAGAGATGAAGAAAAGTTATAAAGACGGAATTTTGAGAGAAGGAGAGAGAAAGAGAGAGAGAGAGAGAGATAAAGTTAGAAGCACAAGTTTTAGAGGGAGAGAGAAAGAGAGAAGTTTTTAAGAGAGAGAATGGGTGAAAGATAAGTTTCAAAGAGAGACAGAGAGTAAGAGTCAGACCAAGAGAGAGAAGCTTTGGAGAGAGATAAGGGAGTGAAATAGAGAAAGATACTTTAGAGAGAGAAAGAGAGTGAGTGAGAGAAAGAGAGACAAAGGGAGAGAGAGAGATAGAGAAGCTTTAGAGAAAGAAAGAAATTTTAGAGAGAGATATTAAGAAATGTTTAAAAGAAAGACAAGTTTGGATGAGAAAGACAAAAGTTTTAGAGAGAGATATAGAGCAAGGGAGTGCTGGGTGAAGAAAGAGAGAGACAGTAGTTTTAAAGAGGGGAAGAGAGACATGTTTATGAGAGAAGCGGAGAGAAGTTTCAGACTGAGCGATAGAGAAATAGACAGAAGTTTTAGATTGAGAGACTGAGATAGAGGGAAAGAGAGACAAAAAAGTTTTAAAGGGAAAGAGAGTGAGTGTGAAAGAGAGGCAGAGAGAGAATGTGTTAGAGTGTGTGTGTGTGAGAGAGAGAGATATAAGAGAGAGAGGGAATAGGAGAGGGAAAAATAGTGTTGGGGAGAGATTGAGAAAGAGAGAAGTTTTTTAGGGAGGGGGAGAAAGAGTGAGAAAGAGGTTTTAGAGAGAGTGTGTGATATAGAGACATTTCAGAGAGGAAGCAAGAGTAAGAAAAGTTTTAGAGAGTGAGAGAAAGAGAATGGGTAAGGGAGAGATAGAGAGAGGGAGACAGAAAAAGAGAGAAAAGTTTCTAAGAGAGAGAGACAAAAAGAAAGAGGACCTTTAGGGAGAGATAGAAAGACAAGTTTTTGAGCAATTGTGAGAGAGAGAAGTTTTAGAGAGAAAGACAAAGACAGAGATAGTGAGACGTTTTAGTGTATGAACAAGGGGAGAAGTTTTAGAGAGAGAGTAAGTGAGACATATTAGAGAGAAAGAGAGAAGAAGTGAGAAAGACAAGTTTTACACAATTAGGGAGGCATAGAGAAGTTTTATAGAGAGATTGGATGAAAGAGAATTTTCAAAGATAGTGCAAGAGAGAGCAAAGGAGAGAGAGTGAGAGATGTTTTAAAGAAAAAAGAGACAGAGAGAAAGACACTTTAAAAGAGAAGCAGAGTGAGTGAGAGAGAGAGCAAGTGAGAGATAGAAATTTTGGAGAGAGAGAGCAAGAGAGAAGTTTTAGAGACAAAAAGGGGGAAACAAGGGAGAAAGAGAGTCAATGAGAGAGGGAGACTGTGAGAGAGAAGTTTTAGAGAAAGGAAAAGAGAGAAGGAGACTTTAGAGAGAGAAAGAGAAAGAGAGGGAGGGAGACAAAGAGAATGAGAGAGAGAAGTTTTCAAGGGAGATAGAGAGAGACATTTTAGAGAGACTGTGAGATAGACAACTTTTACATAGACAGAGAGACAGAGAAGTTTTAGAGAGACAGATTGAGTGAAATAGTGCAAGGGAGAGTAGAGGAGAGAGACTGAGAGATGTTTTAAAGAAAAAGGAGACAGAAAGAAAGACACTTTAAAAGAGAAATAGAGTAGTGAGAGATAGAAATTTTGGTGAGAGAGAGAGGGGGCAAGAGAAGTTTTAGAGAGAGAAAGGGGGAGAAAGAGAGTTAATGAGAAGAGGGAGTGGGTGAGAGAGAAGTTTTAAAGAGAGTGAGTGAGAGATCTTTTAGAGAGAGGGAAAGAGAGAAAAAGGGAGAAGTTTTGGAGAGAGAGAGTGAAGAAGAGAAAGAGACTTTACACAGAGAGAGAGAGAGAGTGTGTGTGTGAGAGAGGGAGACAAAGGGAGAGATAGTAAGATAGGGAAGTTTTAGAGAAAGGGAGAAATTTTAGAGGAAGATCAAGAGAAATGTTTAAGAGAGAGATATGTTGGCAAGAGAGGGAGAGAGAGGCAAAAGTTTTAGAGAGAGATAGAGAGAGGGAATGTTGGGGGGAGACTAAGAGAGATAGTAGTTTTAGAGAGAGATTGAGGACGCATTTGTGAAGAAAAAGAGAGAAATTGTAGACAAAGAGAGAGAGACAGACAGAAGTTTAAGAGAAGGAGAGATATAGAGGAAAAGGGGGACAAATAAGTTTTACAGAGAGAAAGAGAATGAGTGCAAGAGAGAGGCAGAGAAAGAAATAGTGAGAGTGTGTGAGTGAGAGAGAGAGAAATATTAGAAAGAGAAAGATAGAGCATTGGGGATAGAGAGAGGGTGTTACAGAAAGAGAGAGAGAAAATGAGAGACAAAGAGAGAAGTTTTATAAAGTGAGAGAGATGTTTTAGAAGAAGAGAGAAAATGAGAGAGAAGTACTTGAGAAAGAGATAGAGAGAAAGAGGACCTTTACAAAGAGATTGAAAGAGAGGTTTTTGAGTGATTGTTTGAGAGAGAAGTTTTAGATAGGTAGAGACAAAGACAAAGACAAAGACAGAGATAAATTTTAGTGAGAGAGTGAGGGGAGAATTTTATAGAGAGAGTAAGAGGGACACAGAGAAGTTTTCGAGAGAGAGATATTAGAGAGAGAGTGAGAAAGACAACTTTTACACAGATAGAGAAAGACACAAAGAAGTTTTCGAGGGAGAGACTAGACAAAAGAGAAGTTTCAAAGACAGTATGAAAGATGGTGGGGGAGAGAGAGTGGGAGAAGTTTTAGAGAAAGAGAGGAAAAGGCACTTTAGAAAGAGAAATAGAGCAAGTGAGAGAAAAGTTTTAGAGAGAGAAAGAGTCTATAAGAACAAGGGAGAGAGTGAGATAGAAGTTTTGAAGAGAGAGAGTGAGAGAAGTTTTGGAGAAAGAAGGAAGAGAGAAAGAAATTGTAGAGAAAGAGAGAGAGGGTGTAAGTTAGAGAAAGAGTGAGAGAGTGAAGTTTTAGAGGGAGATAGAGAGATGTTTTAGAGAGGGAGTGACATGTTTAGGAGAGAGAGAGAGAAATTTTAGGCAAAGAGAGGGGGAGAGAGACAAAAATTTTAGAGAGAGATAAAGGGAAAAAGAGACAAAGATGTTTAAGAGGGAGAGGGTAGTTTTAGAGAGAGAGAGAGAGAGAGAGAGAGAGAGGTAGAGAAAAGGAAAGAGAGAACTTGTAGAGAGATAGGGAGATGTTTTGGTGAGAGAGAAAAGAGAGACAAAGAAAAGTTAGAGAGACACAGAGAGAGAGAGAGAGAGAGAGAGATAAAGTGATAAACACACATTTTAGAGAAAGAGATAAAGAGAGAAGTTTTTGAGAAAGAGACTGGGTAAAAGATAAGTTTCAATGAGGGACAAAGAGAGTAAGACACAGATCAAGAGAAGGAATTTGGAGAGAGAGGGAGTGAAGGAGAGGAAGATCTTTAGAGAGAGAAAGAGAGTGATTGAGAGAGAGGGAGACAAAGGAAGAGAGAATGAAAGAGAGAAGTTTGAACGAAACAAGGAGAGAGAAATTTTAAAGAGAGATATTGAGAAATGTTTAAAAGAGAGACAAGATCAGATCAAAGAGATAAAAGTTTTAGAGAGAGATAGAGAGAGTATTGGGAAAGAAAGAGAGTGAATGTAGTTTTAGAGAGAGATAGAGAGAGACATGTTTGGGAGAGAAGGAGAGAGAAATTTCAGACAAAGAGAGAGAGAGAGAGAGAAAGAGATAGAAGTTTTAGGCTAAGAGAGCAAGATAGAGGGAAAGAGAGACAGAAAAGTTTTAGAGAGAAAGAGATTGAGTACAAGAGAGAGGCAGAGAGAGAAAGAGTTAGAGTGTGTGAGAGAGAGAGAGAGAGAGAGAGAGAGAGAGAGAGAAAGGGAGAAATATTAGAGAGAGAGAAGTAAAAGAGAGAAAGATAAAGTATTAGGGAGAGAGAGTGAGAAGGAGAGAGATTTTAGAGAGACAAAGAGAGATGTTTTATAGAGATAGGAAGAAGTTTTACAGGGAGAGGGAGAAAGAGTGAGGGAGAAGTGTTAGCAATAGAGAGTGGGATATAGAGATGTTTCAAAGAGGGAGTAAGTGTGAGAGAAGTTTTAGGAGTGAGAGAAAGAGAATTGCTGAGTGAGAGAGGTAGATAGAAAAAGAGAAGTTTTTGAGAGAGAGACAGACAAAGAGAAAGAGGACCTCTAGACAGAGATAGAAGTAGAAGTTTTTGAGCAACTGTGAGAGCAAGAAGTTTTAGATAGAGAGTGACAGAGATAGAGACAGAGACAAAGAGAAGTTTTAGTGATAGGGTAAGGGGGAGAAGTTTTAGTGAGAGAGTAAAAGAGACATATTAGAGAGAGAGAGAAAGTGAGAACGACAAGTTTTCTACAAATAGAGAGACGCAGAGAAGATTTAGAGAGAGAGATTGGGCAAAAGAGAAGTTTCAAAGATAGTATGAGAGAGAGTGGGGGAGAGAGTCAGAGATGTTTTAGGGAGACAAAGACACTTTGAAAGAGAAACAGAGTGAGTGAGAGAAAAAGCAAGTGAGAGATAGAAATTTTGTAGAGAGAGAGCAAGAGAGAAGTTTTAGAGAGAGAAAGGAGAAAGAGAGAAAGAGAGTCAATGAGATAAAGGGAGATAGTGAGAGAGTGAGGGAAGTTTTAGAGAGGGATGAAAAGAGAGAAAGAAACTTTAGAGAGAAAAAGAGAGTCAGAGAGTGACATTTTAGAGAAAGAGTGACATCTTCAGGGAAAGAGGGAAATTTTAAACAAAGAGAGAGTGGAAGAGAGAGACTGAAGTTCTACAAGGAGAGAGATAAAGGAAAAGATAGACAGAGAAGTTTTAGAGGGAGAGGGAAGTTTAAGAGAGAGAAAGAGAGTGTGTATCACAGAGAGATAGAGAGACTAACAAAAGTTTTAAGGATAAAGACTAGGAGTGAGAGAAGTTTTAGAGACACTATGTGAGAGAGAGAGAGAGAGAGTTTAGAAAGAGAAAAGAGTGAGTTCGAGAGAGAGATAGAGAAAGGAAAGTTTTAGAGAGAGATAGAGAGAAGTTTTAGAGAGAGAAGGAGAAGATTTGGGGAGAGCAAGAAAGAAAGAGAGAGACACAAAGACGAATTTTAGAAAGAGAGACAAAGAGATAGAGAGAAGTTTTAGGGAAAAAGAGTGAGACAAATTTTCAACAGACAAAGAGAGTTAGAGAACAAGCAAAAGTTTTAGAAAGAGAGAGAGGGAGGGAGATGAAGAGCGAGCAAAAGAGAAAGAAGGAGAGAGAGTGAGAGGGTGAGAGAGAGAGTGTGTGGTTGTATGACAGAAAGAGAAGTTTTAGAGAAAGGACAAGAGTGAGTGAGTGAGATTGGGAAAGAGAAAGAGAGAGAGAGAGAGAGAAATTTTATAGAAAGAAAGGGAACTTTTAGAAAGAGAGTGAGAGAAGTTGGACACAAAGAGAGAGAGTGAAATCAGTTTTAAAGAGAGAAAGAGATAAATTGAGAAAAATAAGTTTTAGAGACAGAAAGAGTGAAAAAAAAGTTTTAAAGAGAGAGAGTGAGGGAACTTTTAGAGAGAAAGAGAGAGAGGGAAAAGTATTAGGGAGAGAGACTAGGAGGGAGAGAAGTTTCAGAGAGACTCTATGTATATATGAGAGAGAGGGAAGACTTTAGAAAGAGAAAAAGAGTGAGTAAGAGAAACATAGAGAGAGGGAAGTTCTAGAGGTAGTGTGAGACAGAAATTTTAGAGAGAGATAGAGAGAAGTTTTTGATATAGAGAGAAGGAGAGAGAGCTAGAGAGAATGAGAGGAGAGGGAGTGGGTGTATGCGAGAAGGAGAAGTTTTAGAGAAAGGACAAGAATGAGAGAAAGAGATTGGGAGAGAGAGAGAGAGAAAAAAGTGAGAAAAAGAAGTATGTGCATGTACATATGTGTGTGTGTATGAGAGAGAGAGAGAGAGAAACTGAAGTTTTACACAGAGTAAGAAGTTTCAAAGAGAGATTAAGAGTGAGAGAGAGAGAGAGAGAAGTTTTATACAGAGAAATAGAGATAAAGAGAGAAAGAGAGTCAGTGAGAGAGAGAGAGGGAGAGTGTGATAGAGAGGAAAAGGGATAGAAGATTTAGACATAGAGAGAGAGAGAGAGTTTAGAGAAAGAAAGGAAGTAAGTGAGAAAGAGGGAGAGACACAGTGGGAGAGAGTGAAAGGGAGAAAAAGAAAGGAAAGTTATAGAGACAAAGAGGGGGGAGTTTTAGAGAGAGGGGGAGGGAGAGAAGGAAGAATGCTGGGGAAGTGAGAAAGAGAGGCAAAATGTTAGGAGAGAGAGAGAGAGATAGACAAAGATAGAGGGAGACAAACAAACTGACAGACAAAGAGACAAACTGACTGAGAGAAAGAGAGTAGGGAGAGTGAGAGAGAGAAAGAGAAGTTTTACATAGAGAGAGAAGTTTTAAAGAAAGAAGAAGAAATAGAGAGAGAAAGAGAGTTAGTGAAAGAGAGCACAAGTGTGAGAGAGATAAAATGGATAGAAGTTTTAGCTACAAAGTAAGAAAGAGACTTTAGAGAGACAATGGGAGTAAGAGAGAGAGTGAGAGGAAGAAAAAGAGAGAGAAGTTATTGAAAGAGGGGGAAGTTTTAGGGAGAGAGGGAGGGAGATAGAGATGAATGTTGGGTAAAGTAAGAGAGAGACAAAGTGCTAGGGAGAGAGAAATTATAGAGGGAGGGAGGGAGATAGAGATGAATGGTGGGGGAAGTAAGAGAGAGATATAGACAAAAATACATAAAGAGAGAGGAGAAAGTGATAGAGAGAGAAAAGTGAAGTTTTATATAGAGTGAGAAGTTTCAAAGAGAGATTGAGAGGGAGAGAAGTCTTAGAGTAAGAAAGAGAGATAGAGAAAGAAAAGAGAGTTAGTGACAAAGAGAGGGAGGGTTTGATAGAGAGAAAAAGGGATAGAAGTTATAGCTAAAGAAAGAGAAAGAAACTTTAGAGAAAGAAACAGAGTAAGTGAGAGAGAGTGAGAGTGAGAAAAAGGGAGAGAAGTTATTGAGAAAGGGAGGGAGAGAAAGGAGGATGTTGGGGGGAGTGAGAGAGACACAAAGTGCAAAGAAAAGAGAGAGAGAGAGAGAGAGAGAGAGAGACAGGCAAATAGATCGATGAAGAGGGAGAGGGAGAGGAAAAGAGTAAGAGAGCAAAAGAAAGAAAAGTTTTACATATAGGGAGGGAGGTTTCCAAGAGAGATTGAGAAAGAGACAAGTTTTAGAGAAAGAAAAAGATATACAAAGAGAAAGAGAGTCATTGAGAGAGAGAGGGAAAGTGTGATAGAGAGAAAGGGATAGAAGTTTTAGCTACAAAGAGAGAAAGAGAATTTAAAGAGTGAAAGGGAGTAAGTGAGAGAAATAGTGAGAGGGAGAAAAAGATAGAGAAGTTAAAGAGAAAGGGAGGGAGGGAGAGAAAGAACCATGTTGGGTGGAGTGAGAGAGAGAGAGAGAGTGAAGTTTTACACAGAAAGAGAAGTTTCAAAGAGAGTTTGAGAGAGAGACAAGTTTTAGAGAAATAAAGAGGGATAAAGTGAGAAAGAGAGTCAGTGAGAGAGAGGGAAAGTGTCATAGAAAGAAAATGGAATAGAATTTTTAGCTAAGGGAGAGAAACAAATTTAGGGAGACAAAAGGAGACACAAATAGACACAGTGAGAGTGATAAAAAGAAAACAAAGTTATAGAGAGTGGGGGAAGTTTTGGAGAGAGAAATAGTGAGAGAATGTTGGGGAGTGAGAGAGAGACAAAGTTTTGGGTAGAGAGAAAGAGGGGGAGAGAGCAAGACAGAGATAGTGACAACAAATAGACAGATAGATAGAGAGAGAAGGGGAGAGTGAAAGAGAGAGTGATAGAGAAACAAGGAGCATCAGTGACAGAGAGGGAAAGTGTGATAGAGAGAAAAAGGGATAGATGTTTTAGCTAAAAAGAGAGAAAGAGACTTCAGACAAAGGAAGGGAGTCAGTGAGAGAGACAAAAGGAGACACATAGCAAGAGAGTGAGAGGCAGGAAAAGAGAGAAATTATAGAGAGAGAAGGGGAATTTTTAGAGAGAGAGAGGGAGGGAGAGAGAGAAGAATGTTAGAGGGAGTGAGAGAGAGACAAAGTGTTGGAGAAATTGAGAGAGAGAGAGGGAGTGAAGTATTAGAGAAAGTGAGAGGACACAGAGAGATACAGAGAGACAGCTTTTAAAGAAAGAAAGAGTGTCAGGGAAGTTTTAGAGGAAAAGACAAACAAGTTTTAGAACTTCTTTTTTTTGATAAATAATTATGTAATTCTATATAATCAATAATCAAAAAATTCTGAAAAGCCTTATGCTTGTTTCTTTTCTTTTTCTACCATATCTTGTACCATAGTACTATTCACAAGTTTTGGACAAAGAGAGAAGATTTGGAGAGAGAGAGGGAGAGAGAATGAGAAAGAGAAGTATTTGAAGAGAGTTAGAGAGAGAGAGAGAGAGGGAGACAGAGAGAGAAAGTGATGTTATACACAGAGTGAGAAGTTTTAAAGAGAGATTGAGAGAGAGACAAGTTATAGAGCAAGAAAGAGAGATAAAGAGAGAAAGAGAGTCAGTGAGAGAGAGAGGGAGAGTGCAATAGAGAGAAAAAGGATACAAGTTTTTAGCCACAGAGAGAGAAAGAGACTTTAGCGAAAGAAAGGGAGTAAGTGAGAGAGAGAGGGAGAAGGAGATATAGGGAGAGAGAGTGAGAGGGAGAAAAAGAAAGAAGTTATAGAAACAGAGAGGGGATAATTTAAGAGAGAGAGATAGAGAGATGATGTAGTCCCACATCGGTTAGGCAGAGGGGTCTTAGGTGTTATATATATGGGTTTACAAACTGTCTCTTATGAGCTAGGTTTTAAGGTGGAGTTACGCGGGTTCATATCATATGGTATAAAAGCCTACCATGCTCTAGTCGATGTAGGCCATGGATCCTGGTTTTCTGTACAGGGATGTATAGTTTAAAGGGGTCAAGAATGATGTAGTCCCACATCGGTTAAGTGGTTAGGTCTTAGGTGTTATATATATGGGTTTGCAAACCTTTCCTTATGAGCTAGCATTTGAGGTGGAGTTAGGCAGGTTCATATCAAGAGAGAGGTAGTGAGAAAGGGAAGATTGTCGGGGGAGTGAGAGATAGACAAAGTGTTAGGGAGAGAAAGAGAAAGAGAGAGAGAGAGAGAGAGAGACAAAGAGATAGACAGATAAAGAGACAAAGAGAAACAAACAAATAGAGAGAAAGAGAGCAAGGAGAGTGAGAGAAAGAGAAGTTTTTCACAAAGAGAGAAGCTTCAAAGAGAGATTGGGAGAGAAGTTTTTCATAAAGAGAGAAATTTCTAAGAGAGATTAAGAGAAGTTTTAGAGAAAGAATGAGAGATAAAGAGAGCTAGAGAGTCAATGAGAGAGAGAGGGAGAGTATGATAGAGAGAAAATGGAATAAAAATTTTAGTTATATAGAGAGAAAGAGACTTTAGAGAGACAAAGTGAGTAAGTGAGAGAGAGAGGGAGAAAAAGAGTCAGAAGTTATTGAGGGAGAGGAGGAAGTTTTAGAGAGAGAGAAAAGGGGGGAGGAGAGAAGAATGTTGGGGATAGTAAGAGAGAGAGAGAGAGAGAGAGAGAGAGAGACAAAGAAGTTTTACAAAGAGAGAAGTTTCAAAGAAAGATTGAGAGAGAAAAACATTTTAGAGAAAGTGAGATCAAGAGAGAAAGAGGGTCAATAAGAGAGAGAGGGAGAGTGTGATAGAGAGAATATGAGATAGAAGTTTTAGCTCAGAGAGAGAAAGAGACTTTAGAGAGACAAAGGGAGAAAGTGAGCATGAAACAGGAGAGAAGTTGTTGAGAGAGGGGGATGTTTTAGAGAGAGGGAGAGAAAGAGAAAAGAATGTTGGGGGAGAAAGAGGGAGACAAATTGTTGGGGAGAGAGAAAGAGACAAATAGACTAATAGACAAAAAGACAGTAGAGAGAGTTAGAGAGAGTGACAAAGAGAAGTTTTTACACAGAGAGAGAAGCTTCAAAGAAAGATTGAGAGGGAGAAGTTTTAGAAAAAGCAAGAGAGATAAAGAATGAAAGAGAGTTAGTGAGAGAGGGAGGGAAAGTGTGATAGTGAGAAAATGGGATCGAAGTTTTAGCTACATAGAAAGAAAGTGACTTTAGAGACACAAAGGGAGTAACTGTGATGCGGAACCCCATGGATATTTATGATCCAGAAACCCCAAACACACAAATTGATAGAGAACAACAACAGATGGAGAACTCTCAACCTATTGAACCCCCAAATGACTAATGCAAATGGAAATGCAAATAATTGGTTGATTGAGGAATCAAGACCAGAAATTCACTAGGATGTAAATACCTTGATGAAGTTCAATTTTTGATGCAATAGAGATTCAGGCCAAGCCTTGAACAAGAGTATAAAACTCCAAAACAGTTCTGTTTTTCATTCATTCTTCTGATTTTCGTCCATACACTAGCGTATTTATACCCCCACAAGTTCAATAACCTAGACTATTAGGTTAAGCCTTAAACTTGGGCCTCCCAATAAGAAATACAAGCCCAAACAAAAATTGCAAGTAGTCAACTGCCCAAAACTAATCTATTAACTTGGAATAATGAATTAAACATAGGTTGGTCCCATCTTGCAAATTCAGCTTAATTTAATTAGGTGAAGCTCCATTGGCCTTCATTGCATCTTGAGCTTCCATTCCTTCCAACATTCTGCCCATATAAGTTTGAAGTGATTCCTTGAACTTTTTGGCCCTCAATCTTGTAATTGGTCCTTGAGGTAATGTTAGCTCATCTGCTGCTCCTCTCTTCTTGCCATCCATGCTTGTGTTCACATCATTCCCTCCCTCCTCAAAAGGATTCATCCTCGAATCTGAATCAAGTTTAAAAAGAAATAGGTCAGAAACATTGAAAGTGGCACTTAGATTATACTCACCTGGCAAGTCTATCTTGTATGCATTATCATTGATGCACTCCAAGACTTGGAATGGTCCATTGCCCTTGCATCAAGCTTTGACTTCCTTTGCTATGGAAATCTCTCCTTTTGCATGTGTAACCAAACCCAATCTCCTAGTTCAAAATCAATCAGATGCTCAATTCCTCTTTTAGGTGGCAACCCGTGGGGTATTTCTTGAGAAAAGACATTACTAAATTCCTGTAATAAACTTACAAACACACTAGGCAATTCGGGGTTAAGGTCAATTTCAGTAAACAAAGTTTCTTTAAACCGAATCAAAATAAAAGCTCTCTTGCGTAAATATGCACTCTTTAAATTCTCCTTCTTACATAGAAACATGGTTGTTTCTTAACTTCTTCACTTCTCTCTTTTCCTTTCTGTTCACTCTTTTTCTTTTTATCACTCACTAGCTTAGTCTCTTCTGCACATCTCACTTTCTTTTCCTCACTTGTGCAGTCACTCAACATTGGGCCTTTTTCTTTATTCTTTTCTCTCATGGCCTCTTTTCTCTCATTATTCTTTTTCACCTCACTACCTGAACTCCCACAAGCTGATTGTTGAAGCTTAACTTGATCAAGGTAAGTTTCTTTAGGTGATAAAGGTGCCAAAGTGATTTTCTTGCCACCATGCTCAAAGGAATATCTGTTTCTATACCCATCATGCATCACATGCCTATCAAATTGCCAAGGTCTTCCCAACAATAAATGACCAGCATGCATGGGTACTACATCACACACAGCTTCATCACTATACTTCCTAATAGTAAAAGCTACCACAACTTGCCTAGTAACTTTCACTTCTCCACTATCATTCAACCATTGTAGCCTATAAGGAGTAGGGTGTTTAACACATTTCAGCCCCAATTTATCCACCAAAGTGGTGCTGGCTACATTAGCACAACTACCCCCATCAATAATCATGCTACAAACTTTACCACCAACTAAACATCTAATGTGAAATATATTTTCTCTTTGTTCTAAGCTTTCTTCTTTAACATTCAAATTCAATGCATGCCTAGCAACAAGAGATTCACCATGAGCAGCATATTCAACATCAGAACAATCCTCTAAAGATGGCATGCTACTCTCCCTACCATTCCCATCATAATCATTTTTAGATTCAGAAACAATCTCATCACCTTTAATGTACATGGTCTTTCTATTAGGACAATCAGATGCATGATGACCACGACCTTGACACTTAAAACACTTTATATCTCTATGTTTAAAGGTTTTTGGAAAGGAATCAGAAGTATCCTTTTGAGTTGAAGTACTCTTCTCCTTGTTTTTGTTTGCATCCAGCCCCTTCTCCTTGGAATCAGTGGCTTTCTCCTTCTTCTTCTCATCATATTTGTTCCATTTTGAACTCCATTTGCTACTGGAATTCGAAAATGACTTGGTTGCTCCCCTTTGTTGTTGTTGTCTCTCCACCTTCATGGCCATGTTAACTAGGTCCTCCATCTCAATGTAATGGTGCAACTCCACTACATCAGCTATCTCCTTGTTCAGACCTCCTATAACCCTAGCCATTGTCACATCCCTATCCTCCTCAATGTTAGCTTTAATCAAGAGCATCTCCATCTCCTTGTGGTAATCTTCCACTGATTTTGACCCTTGAGTAAGCTTATGCAACTTTTGGTGCAACTCTCTATAGTAATAAGAAGGCACAAATGCTTCTTCATTACTCTCTTCATCTCATCCCAATTCTCAATAGGATATTCACCCATTCTCCTCCTAGACTTCACTAATTCATCCCACCAAACTAAGGCATAATCTGAAAATTCTACTACAGCCAACCTCACCTTCTTCTCTTCAGAATAGTTGTGACAAGCAAATATCAAATTCATTTTTCTCTCCCACTCCAAGTACACTTCAGCATCATTTCTACCTCTAAATGGAGGTATATGCATCTTGATAGCATTTAGATTACTATCCCTCCTATTGTCTATTCTTATTTCACCTCTTCTATTTCGAGCTGAACTCCTCTCTTCAAATTCATCTTCAAACAGCCCCTAATCAAACTCATTTTGATGCCTATTCCTCTCATTAGTTCGCCTACCATTCCCTGGGAAGTTTTCTGACAACTCCCTCTTCCATTCATCCAACTCATCTAGCCTACTATTCAACTTTTGAAATTGACTAGTAAAGGCCCTATATATCAATTTCATGTCTGGAGTCATGTTAACTTCTTCATCTGAGGGCTCTTTACCCTCCCTCCTTGTTGAAGGATTACTCATTTTATGAACCTGCAAGGAATGTTAGTAAAACAGCCTCACAATACACTCCCTCATGTGTTTCACTCAAAAGATGGCGCTCCACTTGTGTTTCACACAATTGTTGGCTTTTACCCTCTTTAAGCTCACACACTCAAGCCTTTTACCACTCAAGCTTGTTGTTCTCAATTGCACTTCAGAATTAATCTTCAAACCAAAATACTCACAAACAGCAAATTAATACTAGGATTGTAATGAAAACACTTAACAAAGAAGATAGGTATAAAAACTAGAAGCAAATATACCAGAATAAATTGAAATGAGCATGCAAGATATGAAGAGTTTGCTGCCCAAAATACTGATCTCAAATTAACAAGAATCAAATTGTTAATTATGGTGTATATGGAAGCAAAAATAGGAGTAACTAAAAATAGTAACTGAGATTTGATGGAAAAAGATGAAATTAATGCATAAATGCAGAAATTGATGTTTCCTTAATGGATAGATCAATTCTGACGAAAAAAAGACAAAGACAAAAAGGAAAGAAATTAGGTAGGTTTTCTGGAATGATGCTAATCCCACAAATTGTGCTTATACTTCTTTGACTTTGCTAATTAATCTCCAACCCAAAGTGTGTTCAGACCATACCCTGAATTCTGCCCAAAAAGGTGTACAGGTTCAAAGAAATTGCTGCCAACCTAATTAGACAATTCTGTGGTGTTTTTCTTCTTCTAGCCACAATCTCTGACTTTTGTTCCTTGCTGCCAACCTAATTAGACAATTCTGTGGTGCTTTTCTTTTTCTAGCCACAATCTCTGACTTTTGTTCCTTTTTTTTCTTCTTCTTTTTTTTAAAAAAAATATAGGATAAACAGCAAATAACACCAAAATATGGAAGAAAAAGATCAAAATCAAATCCCAAACAATCAAACTAGCTGCAACATGCACTTCTATACTCAGATCTGGTTCTGGTTGATATTAGGCAGAGAACAAAAGAAGAAAACAGCAAACTATAACCTAGGATAAATAAGAATTCACCCTAATCTAGCTCTGATACCAAATGATGCGGAACCCCATGGATATTTATGATCCAGAAACCCCAAACACACAAATTGATAGAGAACAACAACAGATGGAGAACTCCCAACCTATTGAACCCCCAAATGACTAATGCAAATGGAAATGCAAATAATCGGTTGATTGAGGAATCAAGAACAGAAATTCACTAGGATGTAAATACCTTGATGAAGTTCAATTCTTGATGCAATAGAGATTCAGGCCAAGCCTTGAACAAGAGTATAAAACTCCAAAACAGTTCTGTTTTTCATTCATTCTTCTGATTTTCGTCCATACACTAGCATATTTATACCCCCACAAGTTCAATAACCTAGACTATTAGGTTAAGCCTTAAACTTGGGCCTCCCAATAAGAAATACAAGCCCAAACGAAAATTGCAAGTAGTCAACTGCCCAAAACTAATCTATTAACTTGGAATAATGAATTAAACATAGGTTGGTCCCATCTTGCAAATTCAGCTTAATTTGATTAGGTGAAGCTCCATTGGCCTTCATTGCATCTTGAGCTTCCATTCCTTCCAACATTCTGCCCATATAAGTTTGAAGTGATTCCTTGAACTTTTTTTGGCCCTCAATCTTGTAATTGGTCCTTGAGGTAATGTTAGCTCATCTGCTGCTCCTCTCTTCTTGCCATCCATGCTTGTGCTCACATCAAACTGAGAGAGAGAGAGGGAGACACACAGATAGAGAGAGTCAAAGGGAGAAAAAGAGAGAGACAATATTGAGAGAGAAGGGGAAGTTTTAGAGAGAGAAGGAGGGAGAGGGAGAAGAATGTTGGGGGGAGTAAGAGAGAGACAAAGTGCTGGGTACAAAGAGAGAATGAGAGAGATGGATAGACAAACAGACAGACAATAGAGAGTAGGGAGAGAGAGAGAGAGAGAGAAGTTTCAAACAGAGAATGAGAGAGAGAAGTTTTAAGAAAGAAAGAGAGATAAAGGAGAAAGAGATCAGTGAGAGAGACAAAGAGAGTGTGACAGAAAAAACAGGATAGAAGTTTTAGTGACAAAAAGAGAAAGAGACATTAGCTAGAGAAAGTGATAGTTAAGATATTCGCTTAGTTTTTTACCCTTACTTTTTAAAGTTCTTGCTGCATTGAAGTACTTTCTTAAATCCTTTTTGCTTTCATGAATGGATATTGTTTGTTATGTTTGTACTTGATTAGTTTAGGTTGATCTTATGAATTAGAGATGGAAAAGATGAGCAAAGGCTTAACTTGAGTTTTCTGCACAACAGTTAAATATTAGTATGTATTGGGAACTCCTAACATCCAATCAAGGAGATTCTTAATTTTACTAAATCTAGACATCTCAATCTTCAAAATGACTCCTCATGTGTCTTGATTGGATGTGGATAAGATAGTCAACTCAGTGACAGAATTAGGAGAAGACTGGCATGCACTTATTCTGAACAGTCTGCAAAGAATTGGCCATATCTTGGGATATACAACTGAGATGACAGCAATTCTTGTTTCATATGAAAAACGCATGTTTTCCCACAAGTGCTTATGGCCACTAGAGGATGTGTCTAAGGTATAGTAATGTTTGGATAAAGTTGAAAACTACTGGATGTGCAAAATGGCAAAGTGGGCTACATTAGCCCAATTAAGCCCAATACCTCAAAAGCTGACCCAAGACTGCAATAAAGCCAAGGAAGGACATGATGAAGGGCCATTATTCATAATTAAGTAGAGGCCCAAGAGTGATGAAGTCAGATTTTAACTAAATCTCCAAGAAGTGAGTTTCCACTTATTCAAAATCCAAGAAAGGTCCAATCAATATTTTTATGAATCTTTCTGAAATCTTGGGCTGGTCTACTACCAAAATCTTCTGAGACTCACTAAATTCAGCCCAAGAAGGCTAAGAAAAGGGCAAACCTTAAGCCCCAATTAGGCTGCCATGTTTTTAGCGTCAATATTGCACAAGAAAGAAGAGAGAAAAGGGGATCTTTTGGAGAAGACTGCACATCTAGAGGCACCTTGGTCGGTCTTTCTTAAAGGGAGAACTTTCTTGGAGCATTCTTGGCCAAGTGAGTGCTGCATCTTGAAGAGTAGAGGATCCATTCACTGCAAATCTATTCTTCTTTTTCCTTTCTTATGCTTTCTCTAATTCTTTTTGTCATGGAACATGAGCTAAACTTAATTCTAGGGAATTACAATGAAGTGTAATGAATCTTTTACTGATTATGGTTTGAATTCTTTGATCTTTATTATACTTGATGTTTTCTTTAATTCTGCTCTAAATGCGTAGTTAAACTGACCAATTAACTAAAGAACTGAAAGAATTAATTGATTCTTGACAAAGATAGGATAATTCTAGTTTCAGTTGGATTAAAGAACAATAGATGCTAGCATGGACAAGTATAGGTCTGGTGCAGTCAACTAAAGGATGCTTGCTCTTAGTGTTTTTCTTGAATTTTTTATTAAGGGTAGATATGTAGCCTTTAAGCTTGAGAATTAGGTTTATTTGACTAAAGACATCCACATCTAGACACAATAGTGCATCTGGTTGAGCATTCAGCATAATGGGATCAAGAATTGGAATTTACCTTAAAAGAAAGATAGGTCTTATCTTTGCTTTTGATAATGGGAAAGATAAGAGTGAAATCATAATGGATTTGTATGACCCTAAACTTCATTAATATTTGGTATGCTCCCTATTCAAATTAACAACTCAAAATTCTATTTCATTTGTTTTCTTTATAAGTGTTAATTGATCATTAAGTCTCCTTGCAATAACATTGATCCATCAAATAAGGCCAGGGGTAGTAATGTGAGTTAGTAATTGATAATCCAATTCTCTATGGAAATGATAATTTACTTTTACCCTTCAGATACTACTAGTATTACATTGATAGTGCATACTTGCAATTAGCTCTAACCAAAGAGGGAGTAACTGAGAGAGAGAGGGAGGAGACATAGAGAAAGTGTGAGAATAAGAAAAAGGGAGAGAAGTTATAGAGAGAGATAGAGGGAGGGAGGGAGAGAGAGAAGAATGTTGGAAGAGAGAGAGAGAGAAAATGCAAGGAAGAGAGAAAAAGAGAGAGAGATAGATAGACAGCAAATAGACTACAGATAGAGAGGGAGAGGGTGAAGAGTAAGAGATAAAGAAAAGTTTTATATGGAGAGAGGAAGCCTTCCAAGAGATATTGAGAAAGAAACAAGTTTCGAAGAAAGAAAGAGAGATAAAGAGAGAAAGAGAGTCAATGAGAGAGAGGGAAAGTGGGATAGAGAGACAAAGGGATAGAAGTTTTAGCTCCAGAGATAGAAAGAGACTTTAGACAGAGAAAGGAATTAAGTGAGAGAAACATGAGCGAGAAAAAGAGAAAGAAGTCATAGAGAAAGGGGAAATTTTTTGAGAGAAAGAGAGAGCACAGGGGAGAGAGAGAGAGACAACAATGTTAAGGGGAGTGAAAGGGACCAAGTGTTAGGAAGAAAGAGACACAAGCAGACACATAGACAAATAGACAAACAGATAGATGGACAGACAAATAGATAGAGTGAGGGGGAGAGGGGGAGAGTGAGAGAGAGGGAGAGAAAGAAAAGTTTTACACATAGAGAGGGATAAAGACAAAGTTTGGGGAGGGAGAGAAATAGAGAGAGACACAAAGAGAGAGAGAGAGATAGAGAGATAAATAGATAGACATATGGACAGAGAGACAATATATAGATAAAGAAATGGGGGGAGAGTAATAGAGAGAGAAAAAGAAGTTTTTGAGGGACAAAGAGAGTGAGTGAGTGACAGAGAGAGAGAGAGACACAAACAGAGAGAAAGTGAAGTTTTACACAGAGAGAAAAGTTT
This sequence comes from Dicorynia guianensis, assembly GCA_037013595.1. Classification (NCBI taxonomy): domain Eukaryota; kingdom Viridiplantae; phylum Streptophyta; class Magnoliopsida; order Fabales; family Fabaceae; genus Dicorynia; species Dicorynia guianensis. The sequence continues at coordinate 19,379,485 of JASUAB010000006.1, read as the reverse complement.
CAAAGAGAGATTAAGACGGAGACAAGTTTTTGAGAAAGAAAGAGATATAAATAGAGAAAGAGAGTCAGTGAGAGAGAAAGGGAGGCTATGATAGAGAGAAAATGGGATAGAAGTATTAACTAAGGGAGAGAAAGATACTTTAGAGAGAGAAAGGGAGCAAGTGAGAGAGAGAGCAAGACACAAAGAGAGACAGTGAGAGCAATAAAAAGAGAGCAAAGTTATAGAGAGAGGGGAAAGTTTTAAAGAGAGAGAAGAATGTTGGGGGAATGAGAGAGAGACAAAGTGTTCGGAATGGGGAGAAAGAGAGGGAGAGGGAGAACAAACAAATAGAGAGAGAAACAGACAAATAGACAAGAAGAGAGAGAAGGGGAAGAGTGAGAGAGAGAGAGAGAGAGGAAGAGTGTGATAGAGAGAAAAAGGGATAAAAGTTTTAGCAACAGAAAGAGAAAGAGACTTTAGCAAAAGAAGGGGAGTAAGTAGGAGAGACAAAGGGAGACCTAGAGAGAGACTGAAAGGGTGAAAAAGAGAGAAATTTACAAAAAGAAGAGGAAGTTTTAGAGAGAGGGAGGAAGAGAGAAGAATCTTGGGGGATAGAGAGGGAGGAGAAAGACAGATAGGCAGATAGACAAACAAAGAGGGAGGAGAGAGAGAGAGAGAGAGAGAAGTTTTAGAGAAAGAAAAGGAGATAAAGAGACAAAGAGAGTTAGTGAGAGAGAGATGGAAAATGTAATAGAGAGAAAAAGGGATAGAAGTTTGAGCCAAAAGGAGACTTTAGAGAAAGAATGGTAGTATGTGTGAGAGAGAGAGAGAGACGAAGACATAGAGGGAGAGAGTGAGAGGGAGAAAAGAAAGAGAAGTTATAGAGACAGAGAGGGAGAAGTTTAAGAGAGAGAGAGAGAGAGAGAGAGATAGAGGGAAGAATGTAAGGGAGTGAGAGAGAAAGAGAGAGATAGACAGACAGAAAGATAGATAGAGACAGACAAACAACAGAGAGTGGGGAAAGTGAGAGAGAGAGAGAGAGAGAGAGAGAGAAGTTTCTAAGAAAGATTGAGAGAGTGACAAGTTTTGGACAAAGAAAGGGATATAAAGAGTTTGTGAGAGAGAGGGAGAGCGTGTTAGAGAGAAAATAGGAGAGAAACATTAGCTATAGAGGAAGAAAGAGGCTTTAGAGAAAGAAAGGGAGTAAGTGATAGCGAGAAAGAGTGAGAGGGAGAAAAAAAGACAAAAATTATAGAGAGGGGGATGTTTTAGAGGAAGAAAGAGAAGTAGGGAGAGAGAGAAGAATGTTGGGTGGAGTAAGAGAGAAACAGTGTTGTGGAGAGAGAGGGGCAGACTGAGAAAGAAAAAAGTAAGAGAGAGAGAGAAATTATACACAAAGAGAGAAGTTTAAAAGAAGATTGAGGGAAAGAAAGAGAGAAAGAAAGGAAGAGAGTCTGTGAGAAAGAGAGAGGGAGAGTGTGATAGAGAGAAAATGGGATACAAGTTTTAGCTATAGAGAGAGAAAGAAATGTTAGAGAGACCAAGGAAATAAGTGAGAGAGAAAAGGAAGACGTGATAGAGAGGGTGAGAGGGAGAAAAAGAGAGATAAGTTTTAAAGAGAGGGAGAAGTTTTAGAGAGAGAGAGGAAGGGAGAGAGAAGAATGTTGTAGGGAGTTAGAGAGAGACAAATGTTGGGGAGAGAGAGAGAGTGTGAATTATTAGAAAAGAGAGAGTGAGAGTGAGAGTGAGAGAACTTTTGGAGAGAGAAAGAGAGTTAAGGAAGTTTTAGAGAGAAAGACCAAGGTGTTTTAGATAGAGAGAGAAGATATGGAGAGAGGGAGAAAGAGACTTTAGAGAAAGAAAAGGAGTAAACAAGAGAGACAGAGAGAGAGACAAATTGTTAGGTGGAGAGAGACTGACTGACAAATAGAGAGAGAGCAAGGAGAGTGAGAGAGAGAGAAGGAGAAGTTTATAGAGAGAGAAGTTTCAAAGAAGATTGTGAGAAAGAGAGAGAGAGAAAGAGTATCTTTGAGATAGAGAGAGGGAGAGTGTGATAGAGAGAAAATGGGATAGAAGTTTTAGCTACAAAGGGAGAAAGAGACTTCAAGACACAAAGGGAGTTAGTGAGAGAGAGAGAAAGGAGACACAGAGAGAGTGAAAGTGGGAAAATGGCAAGAAGTTTTAGAGAGAGAGGGAGGGAGAGAGAAAAGAATGTTGGGGGGAGTGAGAGGGATAGATAGCCAGAGAGACAACAGACAAAGAGGGAGGAGGGAGAGTAAGAGAGACCAAGAGAAAGAAACACAGACAGAGGGAAGTTTTCAAGAGAGATTGAGAAAGATACATGTTTTAGAGAAAGAAAGAGAGGTAAAGAGAGTCAATGAGAGAGAGTTTGTGATAGAGGAAAAAAGGGATACAAGTTTTAGATACAGAGAAAGAGACTTTAGAGAGTAAAACGGAGTAAGTGAGAGAAATAGTGAGAGGGACAAAGGGAGAAAAGTTATAGAGAGAGGGGGAACTTTTAAAGAGAGAGGGAAAGAGAGAACAATGTTAGGGAGAGTGAGAGAGAGATAAAGTGTTGGGGAGAGAAAGAAAGTGTGAGACTAAGAGAGAGACAAATAGATATATAGATAGACAGATAGAGACAGTGAGGGGGAGAGTGAGAGAGAAAGAGAAGTTTTACATAGAGAGAGAAAGAGACAAAGTGTTGGGGAGGGAGAGAAAGAGAGAGACAATAGAGTGAGAGACGGGTGAGTGTGTGTGTGTGTGTGTGTAAGAGAGAGAGAGAGAGAGAGAGAGAGAATTTTCAAGGGATAAAGAGGGTAAGTTGGAGAGAGTGGGAGAGAATGTGAGAGGGAGAAAGTGCAGTTTTACACACAGAGAGAAGCTTCAAAGAGAGATTGAGAGAGACAAGTTTTGGACAATGAAAGAGAGGTAAAGAGAAAGAGAGTCAATGAGAGAGAGAGAGAGAAGAAGAGTGTGATAGAGAGAAAATGGGATAGAAGTTTTAGCTACAAAATGAGAAAGAGACTTAAGAGACACAAAGGGAGTAAGTGCAAGTATACACTTTCAACATAATACTAGCAAGTATCCCAAGGATAAAAGTTATCATTCCAACAAAGAATTGGATTATTTGTTGATATATCAATGTTGTTGCAAGGAGACTTAATGATAAATCAAAACTTATGAAGGAAACAAATAAAACAGAATTAAAATTTTTGAGTTGCTGATTTGAGTAAGGAGAATATCAAATATTAATGAAGTCTAGGTCATACAAATTCATTATACCTTTCCCATTGCCAAAAGCTAAGATAAGACCTATCTTTCTTTTAAGGTAGATTCTAATTCTTGATCCTATTACACTGAAGCTCAACTGGATGCAGTAATGTGTTTAGATTAAATGTCTCTAGTCAAATAAACCTAATTCTTGAACCTAAAGGCTACATTGTTGTGCTCAATCAGAAATTCAAGAAAAGCATTAAGAGCAAGCATCCTTTAATTGATTACACCAGACCTATGCTATATCCATGCTAGTATCTAATGTTCTTTAATCCAAGTGAACCTAGAATTAACCTATCTTTGTCAAGAATCAATTACTTCTTTCAGTTATTTAGTTAATTGGCTAGATTAACTAAGCATTAAAACCAGAATTAAAGAAAACATCCAAGTGTAATAAAGATCAAAGAATTCAAACCAGAATCAGCAAAAGATTCATTACAACTTCATTATAATCCCCTAGAATTAAATTTAGTTTATGCTAATCATGCCCATGACAAAAGGAATTAAAGAAAGCATAAGAAACGAAAAAGAAGAATGGATTTGTTGTGAATGGATTCTTCACTCTTCAAGATGCAGCACTCCCTTAGCCAAGAATGCTCCAAGAAAGCTCTCCCTCTAGGAAAGACCAGCCAAGGTGCCTCCAGCTATGCAGCCTTCAAAGATTGCCTTTTCTCTCTTCTTTCTTGTGTTTTTATAGCTAGATTAGGTTCACTATTAGCCCTAAAAATATGGTAGCCTGATTGGGGCTTATGTTCAGCCCTTTTCTTAGACTTCTTGGGCTAGATTTAGTGAGTCTTAGAAGGTCTTGGTGGCAGACCAACCCAAGATTTTAGAAAGATTCATAAAAATGCTGTTGGACCTTTCTTGGATTCAGAATAAGTGGAAACTCACTTCTTGAAGATTTAGTTAAAATTTGACTTCATCACTCTTGGGCCTTTACTTAATTATGAATAATGGTCCCTTTATCACATCCTTCCTTGGCTTTATTGCAGTCTTGGGTAACTTTTGAGATTGGGTTTAATTGGGCTAATGTAGCCCACTTTGCCATTTTACACATCCAACAGACTTCAACTTTATCCAAAACTTACTATACCTTAAATGCATCCTCTAGTGACCCATGAGTACTCATTGGAAAAATCTGCATTTCTATTTTCTTATGGGAGAAGAATCGCTATTGTCTAAGTTGTATATCCCAAGATATGGCATATTTTTTACAGACTATTCCTAAAAGCATGAACCAATCCTCTCTCTCTCTCTCTCTCTCTCTCTCTCTCTCTCTCTTTCTGTCTATCTATTTGTCTATTTGTCTCTCTCTCTCTTCCCGAGTAAATTGCCCAACATTCTTCTCTATCTTCCTCCCTCTTTCTCTCTAAAACATCCCCCTCTCTCTCTTTTTCTCCCTCTCTCTCTCTCTAACTTACTGCCTTTGTCTCTCTAAAGTCTCTCTCTCTCTATAGCTAAAACTTCTATCCCATTTTCTCTCTCTCACACTCTTCCTCTCTCTCTCTCTCTCATTGACTCTCTTTCACTCTTTATCTCTCTTTCTTTCTCTAAAACTTCTCTCTCTCAATCTCTCTTTGAAACTTCTCTCTCTTTGTAAAACTTTAATTTCTCTCTCTCTCTCTCACTCACTCTCTTTGTCCCTCAAAAACTTCTCTCTCTCTCTCCCCAACACTTTTTTTCTTTCTCTCTCTATGTAAAACTTTCTTTCTCTCTATCTCTCACTCTCTCTCCCCTAAACTGTCTCTCTTTCAGTCTCCCCAACATTGTTCTCTCTCTCTCTCCCTGTCTTTTTTCTCTCTCTATAACTTCTCTCTCTTTTTGTGCATCTCAATGTTTCTCTCACTCACTCCCTTTCATTCTCTAAAGTCTCTTTCTTTCTCTGTATTCAAAACATCTATCCCTTTTTCTCTCTGTCACACTCTCCCATTCTCTTTCTCATTGACTTTCTTTCTCTCTTCCTCTCTGTTTTTTTCTAAAATTTGTCTCTTTCTCAATCTCTCTCGGAAACTTTCCTCTCTTTGTGTAAAACTTTTCTTTCTCTCTCTCTCTCTTACTCTTCCCATTTCCCTCTATCTATCTATCTGTCTTTCTCTCTCCTACTCCCTCAGCATTCTTCTCTCTCCCTCTCCCTTTCTCTCTCTAAAACTACCCGTCTCTCTATAACTTCTCTCCCTTTTTCTCGCTCTCACTTTTTGTTATTCCCTCTCTCTCTCTTTCACACTAACTCCCTTTGTGTCTCTAAAGTCTCTCTCTCTCTACAGCTAAAACTTCTATTCCATTTTCTCTTCCTCTCATAGACTCTCTTTCTCACTTTTTCTAAAACTTTTCTTTCTCTCAATCTTCAATCTAAATAACTATAATCTCTAATCAAATAAAATATTAAAATAACATCTTCTTTTGAAATCCAATCAGTCCCCAATTAGGTCATGTGGCCATAACCATAGAATTGTATGTTTACACTCGCTGTAATTTCATCCTCGTATATTAATATTATCTTGAATTATAGGATAAGTCTTATATAAATGCAATGCAAAAATTAAATTAAAAATTAAAAATAAAATATCAACTGATTAAATGTGATGAGAATATTTGATTAAACCATAGTTTCATGTGAATATTAAATTCAATTGATTTCGCGAACAAAGTTGTTAATACTTTAATCATTGAAGAGTTCCCTAATTAATTAGGAATATTCATTAGGTTAACTTCAAGAAAATATTTACATAAAATAAAGTTTAACAGAATATGAGTGAAACAAATAAAACAATAACAATCATCATAGTGATAAGTCATAACTAGTTGTAATGTGCATTAAATTGAGCTTACTTTAGGTTAAGGCTTAGTGAAGTAGATATTATAACAATGATTAATTAAATTTTTTAATGTCATAGGATAGTCACGATAAAAATATTAAGTGGAAACTTTAAAACTAATTCCAACTCTGTGTGTTGAAATTGGCATTGAATCCACTTACACTTATAATTTTTATAACATTGGATTGCATCTAAATGTTTGCAAATTTCAAATTGCATGATTATTATATCAAGGAATCAAATTCTATTAATTCGTCAAAATTAATGTTCATTTTACTTACATTGTAAAAGAATTGTAGTCATCATACACCATATAGTTAATACACAATATAACACAACTTTTCCAAGTTAATGCATAGGAAGTTAAATAAAATATGAGAAACATTCCTCCATAACGTGTCATTTATAAAACCACCCAACTATGGCAATAAAATTTATTTAAATATTAAACCATTGTATATTGAAAATACAGAGAAATATGAATCAAAGTGTGGCCAAAACATATGATAAACTAAAGGTAGACACTAAATCAAGTGGATGGTAACTGAAATATACTTATTCACTTGGCTTAGAATTTGGAAGATAATGCTATCTCTCGCCTTAGGTGATTGTCCACACAAAAGTCATTCCATCCACCTACAAACATGAACCTAGTGGGGGAAGAGATGCTTCTCACCACCTCTATATTTCAATCTCTGGATTCACGCTCAAGATAGCAGGACCACAATTCTTGTGCTTTATGAAAGGTTGTGCAAAAGACCACATTTGGAATCTACTAATAATCAAAGAAAACAATCTAAAATGGTGATCAATATATAATAAATACAAAGTATATTTAACAAATGCATGCACTAAATAAGTTAAAACTAAAATTTTAGTGATCAATATTATTCTTGTGCATGACACAATTTAAAATGGTGATCAATATATTCTCGCACATGACACTAATTTTTGTCACTAAAATTTTATAAAATTTTATTTGCTCTAAAATTTGTCTCTCGTAATGAATATAGCAAGTCTCTCACAAAGTAAAATTGATAACCATGCTATTACTTATTACATAGTAAATTATTGTACACAAAAAGAATAATAATTATCATGCTATTACTTATTGCTATATTTATGTATATTGCAATTACTTTAGTTACGGCTAGTCTTACCTAAAATTGCTCACTTATCATGTGTTTGATGCCAAGTCCACCTTCCTCTCCACATAAGGGCACATAAGAGATTGGGTCAAAACATTTAACTTACTAGTGGAATTGGCCCTACTATGATAGGGATTTGTATGATCCATACAGTGGTTCCCCAAACACTATATATATATATATAGACACCCTCAAAAGAGTGAACGAATATTCTTTTTGGTAGTTGGTTTGTCTAGGGTTTTTGGGTCAATATGTTTGAAACAAGATGTGTCATTTTTTTACCTTTCAGTTTCTTCTAAGGGTGGTTGGATTGAAGTAATTTGTTTACCATTAGTTGTCTTCAAGGTTTGGGAAGTCCTATCCATGTTCTTAATACTATGATGGTTTGACAGAAAAGGGTTAAATATTATTCCTAAGTTGTTTCATATCTTGGTACAACTCAGTTCTAATCTAAAATTACTATTGCTCAAAAAACATATCAAAAAACCATTCTCTTTCTTTTTAGTGTTCTTACAAAAGCAATTCTTATTTCAAGAGGTTTTTATCTATTCAAAAGGAGAGGGTTTTAATAATCAAAAGTTGAGGATTATGAAACTGAGCATCTACTTGAGATTTAGTGTCTGTTTCTAGTTGGAAAGCAAGCTAATTGACAGGTTCATAAACAAGACAAGGGATAATTGGGTCAAAGTCTACTGCTCTTAGATCAAAATGAGGTAAAGAATCTATTGAATTTTGGGAAGTAGAAGTATAAGGTTTGCTAGAAGAAAGTTCAGTAATTCAAACTGACCTTGATCTATCCATCTTAATAATACCATTATCTTCTATGGTACTGATAGTATAGGTGCTGGTTGAATAGCTTGAGAAATTCTCCACTATTCTAGAAATTGAATTTGATCATGTCACAACCTTTTTGGTATCATGATACTGGAATTTGATAATTGCATTCAAAAATCACTGTTTCATGTCTTGGTGATTCTCTAAGTGCTTGAATATCACAATTTGTCTTTGTAACTTTGGATTCTATAGATAATATTGATTGTAGAAGTATGCTCTTCCCAATCTTGATTATCTTGTAGAACTTCAAGAGCTAATCCATTATGGGCATTTTTATCTTTTAATCATATAGTATAATTTGGAAAACAATTGAAATAAGCATGGCCATTATGAAGATTTGTTTCTAAGTGTTGATATAGTAGAATCTCTAAAGTTAGTATTCCTTTTGTCTCTTACATAGAGTAGGATAAGAGCATTTATTCCTAGTTTGTGAACAGACTTTGCGGTGACCTAAACTAATCCATCATGGATATAGTTAAAGTCTTTGGAATACTAATTAATCAATTCAAGAGGAAAAAGTAAAATAGCTTGAGATTATTGAGATACAGAAATATCTATTTCATTAATTTTCGCAATGATTTTTGAGGAAAATTTGAAAATTGATGATAAAGATTTATATACATTGGGAATTGATTCTTTGGGTATAGACTGGTTTTGAAATTGAGATTCTATGAGTTCAATTTCTTCTTGTTGGAAATTGACCATTTGAGATGGAATAGAAATCATTTGATTATTTAAAATAGGAAAACTTCTACATGAAATGCTTGATAAGGTACAGCTCAAATGATTGGACATGTTTAATATAAAATTTTCACTTAATAAGATAATCAAACTAGGTTTCCTAGCTTAATGGGCACCACCAAGGCTGACCAATGGTTTTACTACCTTTCAACGTTAGGACTTACTACTGGGAGCACCTCTTTAGGTGACCAATGCTTAACCAAGGCAACTCTTTTTGACTCTTTTATTTACCCATTTCTAAGGCTCCAATACCATCAACTCATAAAGATCGTTAGATAAAATAAAAAAAACTTAAACAAATTAGAGAAAATAGATACATTGAGAAATAAACAAAATAGAGAAAATAAATAAATGATGAAATAAAAATTTTATTGAAAGAAAAATGAAACTTTTCAAAAAAAAAAAGTGAGATTTTTAGGATTTGACATCTTGCAAGGTACAATTACTTCTATCAGTAGAATATTTGAATTTGCTAATAAATTTCTTGATGAATTTAGGAATAAAACTCAACTTCAAAGGTTTTTAGGATGTCTCAATTTTATTTCAAATGTTAGAATAGTCTATAGTCCTTTATTCAAAAGACTGAAAAAGAACCCTCCTACTTGGGATGATGAGATGACATGACTCACGTAGTTAGAATCCTTAAGAAGTAGGTTAAGAATCTTCCTTTTTTAGAAATCCCAAATCCAAAAGCCTTTAAGATTGTTGAAACAAATTATCTGAAATAGGCTTTGGAGGTATTCTTAAATAGATATACCAAGAGTCCACTAGAGAACAAATAATAAGATACCACTTTGGATCATGGATGGAAGCTCAAAAGAAATATAGTACTATTAAAACAAATATTTTATCTATAGTGCTACATATCACTAGAACTTCCCTAAGTATCTCTCTCTCTTTCTCTCCCTAAAACTTCTCTTTCTATCTCTTTTCTTAAATTTCTCTCTTTCTCCTTCTAAAGTTTATCTCTCTCCCCCCTTAAAAATTCTCTCCCTGTCTCACACACTCTCCCTTTCTTTCTCTCTTTATCTTGATCCCCTTCTCATTACCCATCTCTCACTTTTAAACTTCTTTCCCACTCTCTCTTGGTCTCTAATACTTCTCTCTTTCTCACGCTCTAAAATTTCTCTATCCCCTTTTCTTTTCTTCTTGCTCACTCTAATATTTCTCTCTCTATCTCTCTACCCTCAAAACATCTCTCACTAAATCTTCTCACTCTCTCGCTTTGCTTTGAGAAGGAGAAATTTTAGAGTGAGACAAGGGGAAAGAGAAGAGGAGGAGAGGGAGAGAATTTTTTGAGAGAAAGATAAAAAGAGAAATTTTAGAGAAATAGAAATTTTAGAGTGGGGGGAAAAGACAAGGGAGAAGAGAGAGATAAATTTTAGAGTGAGAGAGTGAGAAGGAATAAGGTTTGGGCAAAAAGGAATAGATAGATAGTTCAAAAAGAGAGAAATTTTAGAAAGGGAGTGGGAGAGAAGGTTTAGATAGAGGGGGGAATAAGAAGCAGAGAAAGTGAGACAAATGTTGGAGAGAGAGAAAATTTTTAGAGCGAGAGAAAGAAATAAGTCTTAGAAATTTTTAAGAGACAAGAGAAAAGAGAAGGTGAGAGAAAAGGAGAGATAAATTTTGGTTAAAAAGAGAGAAGTTTTAGAGAGATAAAAAAAAGAGGCAAGTTTTAGAGAGAGCAAGAAACAGAGAAGTTTTTAGAGGAAGAGAGAGAGACACAGAGAGAGTATGTGTGAGAGTGACAGAAGTTTTGAGAAAAGAAAGAGCTTTTTAGATAGAAAAAGAATGAAAAATTTTAGAAAGAGCAACAAAGAGAGAAGCTTTAGAGAGATAAAAATAGGCAAGTTTTAGGGAGATAGAAAGAGACAAGTTATAAGGAGATAGGAGGAGTGAAACAAGTTATAAAGAGAGAAATAACTCAATTGTATTGTGGTTGTAGAGAGAGAGCAAGCATGAGAAGATTCAAAGAGAGAGACATTTCAAAGAGAGATTATGAAGGTCTAGAAAAAGAGTATAAAGACAGAGAGACAGAGACGGATAAGTTTTAGAGAGAGGGGAGAGAGAGAGAGAGAGAGAGAGAGCCAAGTTTGAGAGAAATAGAGAGAAGTTTCACAATGAAAGAGATGGAAATTTTAGAGTAAGAGGTGAGGGAGGAAGAAAGAGAAAGAGAGTGAGATAATGAAATGTTTGAGAGAGAAAATGAGAAGTTTTAGGGAGAAAAAGAGAGAGAACGAGAAGTTTTAGAGAGATAAGGGGAAAGAGAAGAGAAGAGAGAGAAGTTTTTGAGAGGCAGAGACAAAGTAGGAGAGAGAGAGAGTAATAGAAGCTTTGATGGTAGAGAGAGAAGTTTTGAAAGAGCAAGAGAGGAAAGAAATTTTAGGGAGTGAGAAAAAAAGAAGTTTTAGGGAGAGAGGCAGAAAGAGAAGATTTAGATAAGGAGAGATAACTCACTGGCATTATGGTTGAAGAGAGAGAGAGAGAGAGAGAGAGAAGTTTTACATTGTGAGAGAAGTTTGAGAGACAGATGTATAGTTTTAAAGAGAGAAAAAGAAGAAGTTTAACAAAGAGAGGGAGAATGAGAAATTTTAGAGAGAGAAAGGGATAAAGAAAAGTTTTTACAAAGACAAAGAGAGAGAGAAGAAGAAATTTTAAAGAGATAGAATGTGAGAAAGAGAGAAGAAGAGAAGGGGAAAGAGAGACAAAGAAGTTTTAGAGAGAGAAATTATTGAGCGAGAGAGGGGCAAGAGAGAGAGGGAGGGAGACTAAGAGAAATTTTAGAGTCAGAAGAGAAAAAAGAAGGGGGAGACAGATAGAAAGAGAAGTTGTAGAGAGAGTGATATAGAAAGAGAAGTTTTAGAGAGATAGGGGTAATGAAAAGGGGGGAGAGAGAGAGAAATTTTAGTGAGAGAGAAGTTTTAGAATGGGAAAAAGAGAGGGAAAGAGAGAAGTTTAAGAGAAAACAAAAGAACAAGCCAGAGAAGTCCTAGAGAGAACAATCTTAGTGAAAGAGAGAAAAGAAAAATGGAGAGAGAGAAAGAGACTGAAGTTTTAAAGAGGGAAGGAAAAAGCGGAAAGGGGAGAAACAGAAATGTTAGAATCAGTAGAGGAAAGAGAAGAATGATCATAATTGAGAATGGTTGCAATTGCATTAATGGGAAGAAAACCAATAAAGAAAGAAAATCAAATTTATTTACATTTAAGACAAATTCACAACTATAACAAAATAACAAACTATGAAACGTCAATATTGATATTCATAAATATGCTTACTCATATCAAGTGAATAAGCCACCATGGTTTAACATGAATAATAGGGAAATGAAAAAAATGATTATAACTTTAACAAAATAATTTATCATAAAATGCATCAAATTTAAACACCTTATATGAACATTTATAATATTTAGACTAACAAATAATGAATAGATGGAAGAATGATCATAATTGGGAATGGTTGCAACTTCAATCATGTTTATTATATAATGCAACAAGGAATGTTTAAAGCCATCCATGTGAGGGATATCTAAGTAATATTAAATAATTATATGTCCCTAATTAAATATTATCAAATTCACAAAAAGCACTTCAAAGCAAGCTAAAATCAAAATGAACAGTTTTTATCAAATTACAAAGACTAAACTAATAGAACATCAAAGACTGTTATTAATGGCTCATTCATCAAAAGAATGCTCCTAGAGGGGCACAAGTGCCTTGACTATACTATTTGATTAATCAAATGTTTGAAAGAGAAAAACTATTATTACAATATGCAAGCATATTAAAAAATTGAGTAATCCAAAATTATTAATGACGTACCTCTCATCCACATATTTGAGGGACATTATCTATTAGTTCCCTTTAATAAACTCAATGAAATAGGGAATGTTAATAGCCACTTAACAAATTAAGAAGAGATGGAGGAATGATGATAATTAGGAATGATTGCAACCGCATTAACAGAAGATGCAAAGAAAATTGGAATTATTCCCTAATCCAACAAGGAATGTTAATAGCCATCTATATAAGGGATATCTAAATAACATTAAATTATGACACATCCCTAACCAAACAAATTAAGCAATGTCTATCAAATTACAAAAAGTAAAATAATAAAGCATCAAAAGTAAAATTGTACTAAATTTCTTGCAAAACTGCTCCGCTGTAAAACCAAATAATAGATTATAAGAACTTGTGTAGCTATGAAAATATATAATAAAATCTTATTAAATAGAGTATAAAAAGTATCCCATGTTTTAAAGGAAAGATATATCAAAAAATTAAAAGAAAACTTATACTGTTATAAATGCCTCATTCTTTTGTGAGAGAAAGAGAAAGTAATTTTACAGAGAGAGAAATAAGTTTTAGAGAGGGGGAGAGGGAAAGAGAGAAAGAATGAGAAGTTCATGAGAGATAGAGAGGAAAGGAGAAGGGGGGAGAGAGAGAGAGAGAGAAATTTAAGAGAAAGATAGAAGACTTAGTGAGAGAAAGAGGGGGAAAGAGAGAGAGAGAAGAACTTTGAGAGAGAAAGAGAAAGGGACAATGCAAAGTTTAAAAGAGAGAGAAAGACAACTTTTAGTGTGGGATAGATAGAGAGAGAGAAGTTTTAAAGAAAGAGTATAGAGAGATTCACGTTTTATAAAGAGAGGAAGAGAGAGAGATTTACATTGAGACAAAAGTTTGAGACAGAGAAAGAGAATGAGAAATTTAAGAGAGAGAGAGAGGGAGAGAATGAGAGTGAGAAGTTTTAGGGAGAGAGAAACAAAGAGAAGTTTAACAAAGACATAGAGAGAGAAAGAGAATGAGATAGAGAGAGAGGGGATAAGAGAAAGGGAGAGAGAGAGAGACAAAGAAGTTTTAGGATAGAGAAATTTTTGAGTAGGAGAGGGGAAGAAAGAGAAAGGCCAAATAAGAGAGAAATTTTAGAGTCAAAGAAGAAAAGAGAAGGGAAAGAGAGAAGTTTAAAAGAAAACAAGAGAGCCAAATTGAGAGAAGTTCTAGAGAGAGCAATTTTAGTGAGAAAGGGGAAAAAGAAAATGGGGAGAGAGAGATTGAAGTTTTAGAGAGGGAAGGAAAAAGAGAAGGGGGAGAGAGAGAGAAATTTTAGACAGAGTAGGGAGGAAAGAGAAGGAGAGAGAGATAAATTTTGGTAAGAGAAAGGGCAAGAAATTTTAGAGAGAGCAAGACAGAGAGAAGTTTTAGGGAGGAGAGTTTGTATATAACCCAATTGTAGAAATGTGTATTACAACATAGTTTTGAATATGCCCATAGAGAAACAAGAAGCCACTAGGACACAGAGGATATATGTGCATGCATACAAATAGGAAGACGCATGTATATATGAGATGCAAGAATAGAAACAAAAAGACAAGCATGCATGTGCATCCATAGAGTAGATGGATAGGTGTAGAGAGATAACTCACTTGCATTGTGGTTGTAGAACCCATGATTCCATTCCTCTCAAGTTGACTAAACTTACTTGTATCTTGATAATACGGTTGCACAAACTTAGGGCTTTCATGCAACATATGGTAGTATTGATCAACAAAGGCATTACCATCCTTTATGGTAGTTAGGGAAGTCAAATACATTGACATTAACAACTTTCAATCGCATGTGAACATACAACATTAGCTGAACAGAAAAAATAGTTGTAAATTTGAGAAAACAATTTTTCATAAAAAAGCATCATATTTTAACACTTTATATGAGCACTTATAATATCCATCTAACAAATAATGAAAAAATGGAAGAATGATCGTAATGGAGAATAGTAGCAACTACATTGATGGAAGATGCAAAGAAAATCAAATTTATTCTGAATGTCAATAGTCATCCATGTAAGGGATATCTAAGTAACATTAAATAATAATGCATCCCTAACTAAACAAATGAACCATTCTCTATCAAGTTACAAAGAATAAAATAATAGAACATAAAAAATGATAATGTACTAAATTTCTTACAATACTACTCTACTGTAAAACTAAATGGTATTGGATTTAGCAATTGCAAAAATCTAGGAGAATTAACTATTCAAGCAACAAGCAAAGCCTCAAAGAAAGACAACACATAACTGATCAACCTTAACTTCTCTCTTATTAAAATTCTAAAGCACATAAATGTCAAAAATTATGAATTACCATAATTTGTCCAATTGCGGAAATATATAACAAAATATTATTAAATAGAGTACAACAAGTATACCACATAATAAAGTAAAGATGTATAAAAAAAATTAAAAGAAAACATATACTATTATTAATGTCTCATTCTTTTTGTGTGTGCAATAGAGAGTAATTTTAAGGAGAAAGAGAGAAATAAGTTTTAGAAAGAGGGAGAGGGAGAGAAAGGGAGAATGAAAAGTTTTAGAGAGAGAAAGATAACAAGAAGAGAAGAAGAAATTTGGGAAAGAGAGCAAAAAAGAGAAGGGGAGAGTGAGACAAAGAGAGAGAAAGACAAGTTTAAGAGAGAGAAGAGTTTTAGAGAAACAGGGGGAACGAGAAAAAAAATTTAGGAAGAGAGAAGAAAAGAGAAGAGGGAGAAAGAGAGATAGAGATAGAAGTCTTAGAGAGAGGAGGGGGGAAAGATAGAGTGAGAAAATTTTTGAGAGGGAGACAAATAGAAGTTTTGGTGAGAGAGAGAAGGTTAGAATGGGAAGAAAGAGGGAGAGACAAGTTTGAGAGAATGCAACAGAGCAAGAGAGAGAGAATATTTAGAGTGTGTGACAGAAAGATAAGTTTTAGAGATAGAGAGACATAGAGAGTAGAGGGAGAGACAGATAAAAACATTTTAAAGATAGAGAGAGAGGAAAAAGTTCAAGAGAGGGGGAGAGGGGGAGAGGGAGGTAGAGAGAGAAGTTTGAGAGAAAGAGATGCGTGTATATATAAATAGTGAGAGAGACAAGTTTTAGAGAGGAGAGAGAGTGTGTGCTTATATAATCCAATCACAGAAATGTATAGTACACAGAGTTACAAACATGCCCACAAAGAAACAGAAAGCCACTGCACACATAGAAATAGGAAGACATGCATACATATAAATATGCAAGAATAGAAATAGGAAGACATGTTGAGACCCAAAGAATGCATGTGCAGACTTAAAGTGGAGGGATGGGCATAAAGTAAGATAGCTCACTTGCATTATGGTTATAGTACCCATGATTCCATTTCTCTCAAGATGAACAAATTTACTTGTATCCTAATAAAACATATGCACAAGCTCAAGGCTTTCATGCAATATATAGTAGTACTGATCAACAAAGGCATTACCAACCTATATGGCAGTTCGGAAATTCAATTTCAATTACATATGAATATACATAGAACATCAGCTTAAAAAAGACATGATCTTGAAAATAAATTATCATAAAATGCATCTTATTGGTACACCTTATATGAACACCTATAATATTTTGCCTAACAAATAATGCACACGAAAAAGTGATCGTAATTGTGAATGGTTGCAATTGCATTAATGGAAGATGAGAAGAAAATTAATAAAAAAAGAAAATCAAATTTATTTACATTTAAGACAAATTCATAACTATAACAAAATAGCAAACTATGAAGGGTCTACGTTGATAAAGATGCTTATATAAGGTCTTAACTAGATGATAGTATGATACAAAAAAAAAAGAAGGAAAAAGGACATCTCAAACAACCTTCTTATTCATATCTAGCGAATAAGCCACCAAGTTTTCAAATAAATATTTGGGAAATGAAAAAAAAAATGATTATGATTTTAACAAAATAATTTGTCATAAAATGCATCAAATTTAAACACCTTATAAGAATAGTTATAATATTTGACCTAACAAATAATGAATAGATGGAAGACTAATTGAACTTGGGAATGGTTGCAACTTCATTGATGTAAGATGGGAAGAAAACCAATAAAAAAAAAAATCAAAGTTATTATATAATGCAATAGGGAATGTCAATAACCATGCATTTAAGGGATATCTAAGTAACATTAAATAATAATGCATCCCTAACTAAACATTATTAGATTCACAAAAAGCACTTCAAAGCAAGCTAAAATCAAATTAAGCAATGTCTTTAGAATTATAAAGAAGAGTAAAAAAATAGGCCTCTACTAGATTTCTTATTATACTGCTCCATTGTAAAACCAAATGAGACTAGATATAGCAATTGCCATACTGTTGAAGAAATAGGTAAAGCCTCAAAGAAAGACAATGCATAACTAAGCAACTTTAATTTCTCCTTTATTAGGATTCTAAAATGCATCAATGTCATAAATTGTAGATTATGAGAAGTATATAAATATATATATATATATATATATATACATGTAGAGAGAGAGACAGGTTTTAGACAAAGTGGAAAAGATCAGTTTTAGGGAGAAAGTGCTTATATAACTGAATCATAGAAATGTATTGTACATAGAGATATGAATACGCCCATAAAGAAACAAGAAGTCACTACATCCATAGAAATAGGAAGATGTGTGAATATATGAATGTGCAAGAATAGAAACAAGAAGACATGCTGGACATAGAGAATACATGTGCATGCATAGAGTAGACAAACGGGGGTAGAGAGAGATTACTCACTTGCATTATGATTGTAGTACCCATGATTCCATTCCTCTCAAGATGACCAAACTGACTTGTAACCTAATAAAACAAGTACACAAGCTCAAGGCTTTCATGCAACATATTATACTACTATCAACAAAGGCAATACCAACCTATTAGGCAATTAGGGAAGTCAATTTCATTTGCAAGTGAATATACATATAACATCAGCTGAACAAAAAAAAACCTATTGTGAAAATAATTTATCATAAAATGCATAATATTCAAATACATTATATGAACACTTATAATATTTAACCTAACAAATAATGAACACATGGAAGAATGATCATAATTGTGAATGGTTGCAACTGCATTAATGAAAGATGGGAAGAAAACTAATAGGAAAAGAAAATCAAATAAATTCTATATTGCAGTAGGGAATGCCAATAGCCGTCCATTTAAGGGATATCTAAATAATATAAAATAATGATGCGCCCCTAACTGAACAATATCAAATTTACAAAAAGCACTTCATAGCAAACTAAAATCAAATTAAGTAGTTTCTATCAAATTACAAAGAGTAAAATAATAGAGCATCAATGATAATAATCAACTATCTTTCTTAGTCATTATATTACTCCGCTCTAAAACCAAATGGTAATGAATTTAGCAATTGTAAAAATCTTATAATTAATTATTGAAGAAACAAGCAAAGTCTTGATCAAAGGCAATTAGGATTCTAATGCACATCAATGTCAAAAATCATAGATTACAAGAACCAGTTCAGCTACAAAAAGAAACAACACAATATTGTTAAACAAAGTATAAAAAGTTCCCACGTTAGAAAAGAATGATGTATCAAAAAATTAAAAGAAAACCTATGCTATAGTCAATGCCTCATTCATAAGAGATAGAGACAGAGTGTGAGAGAAAGAAGTTTGAAAGAGAGTGAAAAGTTTTAGAGACCAAGGATACAGAGAGAGATGAGAGAAGTGTTAGAGAAAATATAGATATATATATATATATATATTTAGAGAGAGAGAGAGAGAAGTTTTAGACAAAGAGGGAGAGGGGGAAACACAAGTAAGGTGGAGAAGGGGGGAGAGAAAAGTTATGGGAAAGAGAGAGCAGGAGAGAAGTTAGAGAGAGAAATTTTAGAGTGAGGGAGGAAGAGATAGGGAAAATGAGGAAGCTTTAGAGAGTGGGAGAAAGAGAGAAAGAATTTTGGTGAGAAAAGTATGGAGAAAGAGAATTTTTTCAAAAAGATAGGGGAAAAGGAAGTGTAGAGAAAGAGGGAGAGAGACGAGTTTTGGTGAGAGAGAAGTTTTAGAATAGGAAAAAGAGAGGGAGAGAGAGAAGTTTGAGAGAAAACAAGAGAGCAAGAGAGAAATTCTAGAGAGAGCAATTTTAGTGAGAGAAGGGAAAAAGAAAGTAGGGGGAGAGAGAGACTAAAGTTTTAGAGAGGGAAGGGTAAAGAGAAGAAGGAAGAGAAAGAAAAATTTCAGATAGTAAGGAGGAAAGAGAAGTAGAGAGAGACAAGTTTTGGTAAGAGAAACAAAGAGAAAAAAAGGGAGAGAAGTTTTAAGGAGAATGAGACAGAAAGAGAAATTTTAGGAGGGAAAGAGAGTTCTTATATAACCCAATCGTAGAAATGTATATTACAACAATGTTTTGAATATGCCCACAAAGAAACAAGAAGCCACTGAGACACAGAGGATATATGTTCATGCATACAAACAGGAATATGCATGTATACATGATGATCAAGAATAGAAACAAGAAAAAGTGCATTGTGGAGGGATAGGTGTAGAGAGATAACTCACTTGCATTGTGGTTGTAGTACCCATGATTCCATTCCTCTCATGACAACCAAACTTACTTGTATCTTGATAATACCTATGCACAAACTCAGGGCTTTCATGCTACATATGGCAGTACCAATCAACAAAGGCATTACCATCCTTTATGACCACTAGGGAAGTCAAATACATTGACATTAACAATGAAACATGTCAGCTTTTAATTGCATGTGAACATACAACATCGGTCAAACTAAAAAAAAATAGTTGTAACATTAAGAAAATAATGTCATAAATGAGCACTTATAATATTCGCCTAACAAGTATTGAAAAGATGGAAGAATAATTGTAATGGAAATGGTTGCAACTACATTGATGGAAGATGCTCAGAAGACCAGATTTATTCTCAATGTTAATAACCAATCATGTAAGGGATATCTAAGTAACATTAAATAATGATGCATCTCTAAACTAACAAAGTAAGCATTGTCTATTAGATTACAAATAATTAAATAATAGTACATCAAAGATAACAATGTACTAAATTTCTTGAAATACTGCTCTACTGTACAACCTAATGATAATGGATTTTGCAATTGCAAAAGCTTGAGGAATTAAATATTGAAAAAAAAAGCAATGCCACAAAGAAAGACAACACATAACCGATTAACCATAATTTCTCCCTCATTAAAATTCTAAAGCACATCAATGTCAAAAATAATAGATTATAAAAATCTGTCTAACTATGGAAATATACAACAAAATATTATTAAATAGAGCATAAAAAGTATCAAGATATATCCAAAAATTAAAAGAAAAGTTATACTATTACTAATGCCTCATTCTTTTGTGTTTAAGAGAGAGAGAGAGAGAGAGAGAGAGAGAGAGAGAGAGAGAGAAATAAGTTTTAGAGAGGGGGAAAGGAAGGGAGAGAGAAAAAGAGAAGGAGAGAGAGAGAGAGATAGAGAGGGAGAAAGATAAGTTTAAGAGAGAGTGAGGGAAGTTTTAGAAAGAGACAGAGGGAGAGTAAGAAATTTTAGAGTGAGAAAAAAAGAGAAGGAAGAGAAAGAGATAGAGATAGAAATTTTAGAGAGAGGGAGAGATAGAGTGAGAGAATTTTTTTTTTTGAGAGAGAGAAAAAGAGAAAAGTTTTGATGAGAGAAAGAAGTTTTAGAATATGAAAAAGAGGGAGAGAAGTATTAGAAAATGCAAGAGAATGAGAGAATATTTAGAAAGAGTGTGTGAGAGAAAGACAAGTTTTAGAGAGAGAGAGACAAAGAAAGGAGGAGGAGAGACAAAGAGCAATTTTAAAAGCAGGGAGAGGGAGAATTTCTAGAGAGAGAATGAGAGGGAGGGAAGAGAGAGAAGTTTGAGAGAAAGAAGTATATATATGTATGTATATGTATATATATGTAGAGAGAGAGAGAGAGAGAGGAGAGACAAGTTTTAGAGAGGAGAGAGAGGGTGTGCTTATATAATCCAATCATAAAAATGTATATTATACAGAGTTATATGAATATGCCTTCAAAGAAACGAGAAGCCACTGTATGCATAGAAACAAAAAGACGTGTGTACATATGAATACGCAATAATAGAAACAAGAAGATATGCTTGGACATAGAGAATGCATGTGCATGAATAGAGGCGAGGGATTGGGGTAAAGAGAGATAACTCGCATTATGAAAGGTCAATGTTGATATTAATAAAGATGCTTATATAGGGTCTTAACTAGATAATAGTATGGTACCAAAAAAAAAAGAGGAGCATCTCAAGCAACCCTCTTACTCATATCAAGTAAATAAGCCACAAGGTTTCAAATGAATAATAGGGAAACGAAAAAAATTGATTATGACTTTACAAAATAATTTATCATAATATGCATCAAATTTAAACACCTTGTATAAATACGTATAATATTTAGCCTAACAGATGGAAGAATGATCATAATTAGAAATGGTTGCAACTTCATTGATTGAAGATGGGAAGAAAACTAATAAAAAAAAATAGCTATTGTATAACGTAACAAGGAATGTGAATACCCATCCGTGTAAGAGATATCAAAGTAACATTAAATAATGATATATCCTTAACTGAACATTACTAGATTCACAAAAAGCACTTTAAAGCAAGCAAAAATCAAATTAAGCAATGTCTATAGAATTACAAAGAAGAATATAATAATAGACCTTTGCTAGATTTCTTACTCATACTACTCTACTGTAAAATCAAATGGGAATGAATTTAGCAATTGCCAAAATTTGAGACATTGCATAATTCAGCAACCTTAATTTCTAGATTCTAAAATGCGTGAATGTCAACAATCACAAATTATAAGAACCCATCAAGCTACGGATAGATTTGACACAATACTGTTATATAGGTCATAAAAAGTATCCTACGTTAAAAAAGAATAACATTTCAAAAAGTAAAAATAAAACGTATATTGTTATTAACGGCTCATTCATTAAAAGAATGCTCCTAGAGGGACACAAGTGCCTTGACTATACTATTTGTTTAATCAAATATTCAAGAGAGTAAAATGTTACTACAGTATGCAAGCATATTAAAAAAATGAGTAATCCAAAACTATTGTTTAACTTAGCATATAGTGGATAACTACATGACGGACCTCTTATACACATACCTGGGGGACAATGTCTATAAGTCCCCCTTAATAAACTCAATGAAACAAGGAATGTTAATAACCATCTAACAAATAATGAAAAGATGGAGGAATAATCGTAATTAGGAATAGTTGCAACTGCATTGATGGAAAATGCAAAGAAAAGAAGATTTATTCTATAATGCTACAAGGAATGTTAATAACCATCCATGTAAGGGATATTAAAGTAACATTAAAGAATGATGTGTACCTAACTGAACAAATTAAGCAATGTCTTTTGACTTACAAAGAGTAAAATAATAGAGAATCCAAGATAACAATGTATTAAATTTCTTACTATACTATTCTACAGTAAAATGAAATAACAAATTACAAGAACCTGTCCAACTATGAAAATATACTATAAAATACTATTAAATAGAGTATAAAAAGTATCCCAGGTTACAAAGGAAACATATATCAAAAAATTAAAAGAAAATTTATAGTTATTACTGCCTCATTCTTTTGTAAGAGAGAGTAAGAAATTTTAAAGAAAGAAAAATAAGTCTTAAAGAGGACAAGAGGGAGAGAGAGGTTCAAAAGAGACAGAGGGAGGACAAAGAGCATAGTTGTTAATAATGAATACCACACTCATAACACTTAAAGTCATAGCAACATAGTGCATAACCTTGCGCATAACGCATTATTATTTGAAGTATAGTGCATTTATATTACATGTATAAATATATATATATATATATATTTATATGTAATATAATTTTAAATAACAAGAATATATAAAAAATAGCCTTAAAATGGGAAACATTAAAAAAAATACTAAGAATAACAAGTTTAAAATTCATTCTCATCATAAAAAACAACATTGTCATCACAATATGAAACAATATTATGGAGGAAAAAAATGACAGCTAGTTGGAAGTTAGTCAATGGAGAAAAGGAAATGTTAATAGAAGCTAACAAGGGTATGGGAAGGACAAAGTGACAGCTAGTAGAAGGACAGAGGTTTATGCATTACGGGAAGGATAGAGAGGCAATTAATGGGGTGACAATTAGCAGAGAAAAGAGAATGTTAGCAATTGTCAGTGAACCAGGGGTGTCCATTAAGAAAGAGAAGTTCAAGATGTCGGGCATTAGATATTGGGTACTGAGAGAATAAGAGCTGACACTTGGGGCTAGGATTTTCTCAACAAGGGGCAATAATCTTGGAGAGTTCTAATTTCGGGTCCTCTATTTTTTGGTGTTGCTCTCATTGAATCTTAAATTTCTTTCTTTATACTATGTGCATCTTAACAAATATAGTTAAAGTTAGAATTGTAAATAAATAGTATTTAAAAAAAAAATCATTGGTAGAAGCCGTCATCCAAAAATATTATGAAATAAGAGCACTCAGGAGAAAATTAAAAACATGTTGTAAATAGGTTAGGCCCTATAATACCTTCACATTTTGACCATAAAGCTCCAAGGCTACCAATAGAACAATGTCCCATGGCTCCCAAAAAAACAAAGTCCCTTGGTTGCACTATAGTGTGTGCTCTAGAACACCATAGCACATCAACAGTGCAGCATAGCGTGTGCTATGGTGCACTATTGGGACTATGCTATGCTATGGCCCAAAGTGATGCACTATATGCCTTGCGAGCACTATTTTGCATTATTAATAACTACGAGAGGAAGAATGAGAAGTTTTATAGAGAGAAAGAGAGACAAAGAAGTTTGAGAGAGAGTAGAAAAGATAAGGGGGAAGAGACATAGAGAAGGAGAAGTTTAAAGAGAAAGAAAGAAATTTTAGAGTGAGAAAAGAGAAGGGGAAGAGAAAGAGAGATAGATATGGAAGTTTTAGAGAGAGCATGAGAGGGATAAGGAAAGAGAGACATGCTGACATCTAAGAATCTTTTACATAGTCAGACGCATGTTAGGACACACATGCCCTCCCCAATCCCACATCTATGTTGAGAAGCTTCTCTAATTACAAGAATATGTTCCAACATGGTGCCCCTTCTCCTACGTCTCAAGGCTTCTAAAGTGTCCTTTAAAACATGTAAAAATATATATGATGCTACCACTGGAGAGAGAAATGGAAGACATATAATACAAGTTACAAGTATTTTAACTTCAAAACTTATGAGAACGAAGTATTCTAAGCTTCTTCTAAAACCAAAAACAAACTAAATTGACTTTTCCCTAGTAATGACTAGTGATTGATTCTTAAATAATCACTTTCAAAGTTTCCATGATAGAAGAAATTTCACAGGATATCCACACATCAAACCAAACATAGAAGGAGCCACAAGAATAAGTAGCACAAGTTTTCAAACACCAAAACCTTCAATCTATATAAGAAGAAAATAGAACATAATCAAGTGAAGAGGAGACTGCATGACATTAACACTAGGTCAACAAGACTCAATAGTCTAAAAATCTCTGAATAATTCAGCAACCAGTAACACTGTCCTTTAAGCTATAAAATAAGGCCTATTCAAAGACATCCAAAAGAAACAACCAAATAGGTGATAAACTAGAATAGGATATTCTTATCTAAACTTACGATAAAATCTCTAATTGAAAAAATCAAAATTCCCAAATTAAAAATCGTACTTCTTCCAAATAAATAAGTAAAACTGTTAATATTGCTCATCACACAAACTCAAAAGCTTCAATGAGTTCAATTTTGCTTACTTGCTATCATATTAAAATGTTGAATTGCATTCTGGTTAATCTTGCTAGGCCCCAAAAGAGAAGAAAATGACAAGAACTTGTTAATCTTGTTTAGCCACAAAGGACTAAACTTTTGTAACAAAACATATATTTAATTAAAAAAATGAAGATACCATTGCATGCAAGGATAGAATAAGACCTGCAGGGTTAAGCTAGCAATCTCTGACGGTAGTAACACATCCAAGCATACTCTGCAATGTAAAGCAGATCTTCAAACCAATATACATTCGAAAAAAAGTGGGTCCACTATAAAATCTGGGAGAGTACAGGACATGCCAACATCTAAGAATGTTTTACAAAGTCAGACTTATGTTAGGACCAAGCGGTGACACAAGCCCTCCCCCATCCCACATCTATGTTGAGAAGCTTCCCTAATTATACGAATCTATTCCAACATGGTGGCTCTTCTCCTACATCACAAAGCTTCAAAAGTGTCCTCTAAAATATGAAAAAATATTTATGATGTTACCACTAGAGAGAAAATGGAAGACATGTAATGCAAGTTACAAGTATCTTAACTTCAAAAGCCATGAGTGTGAAAAATGCAGAAACTAACTAAATTAACTTTTCCCTATAGTGACTAGTGATTGATTATTAAATAATCACTTTCACAATTCTCATGATAGAATAAATTTCACAGGATATCCAAATAGTAATCAAAATGCAGAAGAAGTCACAAAAACAAGCAGCACAAGTTTTCAAATGCCATAACATTCAATCTATATAAGAAGAAAATAGAACATAATAAAGTGGAGAAGAGACTATATGACATAGAACACTAGGTCAACAAAACTCTTAATAGTCTGAAATCTCTGAATAATTCAATAATCAATAACACTATCCTTCAAGTTATAAAATATGGCCTATTCATAGACATCCAAAAGAAAGAACCAAACAAGCAATCAACTAGAACAGAATATTCTTATCTAAACTTAGTATAAAATCTCAAATTGAAAAAATCAAAATTCCCAAATTCAAAACCCTCTTGCTCAAAATAAATAACTAAAACTATCAATATTGCTCATCACTCCAACTCAAAAGCCTTAATGACTTCAAATTTGCTTACCTGATATCATATTAAAACGATGAACTACATTCTTGTTAATCTTACTCGGCCCCAAAAGAGAAGAAAATGACAAGAACTTGTTAATCTTGTTCAGTCACAAAGGAATATACGTCAATTAGAAAAACATATTTAATTACAAAAAAAGAAGATACTGTTGTGAGCAAAGATAGAATAAGACTTCCAAGTTTAAGTTAGCAATCTCTAACAGTAATAACATATCCAAGCATGCTCTGCAAAGTAGATCATCAAACCAATATACATTTGAAAGGAAGTGGGTCCACTACAAAAGTTGGGAGACTAAAGCACATACAATATGTATGAATCTTTTACAAAGTCAAACTTATGTTAGGACTAGGGGCTGACACAAGCCCTCCCCCATCCCAAATCTATGTTGAGAAGCATCCCTTATTATAAGAATCTATTCCAACATGGTGCCCCATCTCCCAAATCTCAGAGCTTCTAAAGTGTCATCTAAAACATGTGAAAATATATATGATATTACCACTGGAGAGAGAAATGCAAAACATGCAATGCAAGTCACATGTATCTTAACTTCAAAAGTTATGATCACGAAGTATTCTGAGCTTCTTCTAAAAGCAGAAACTAACTAAATTGACTTTTTCCTAGTAGTGACTAGTGATTGATTCTTGAATAATCACTTTCACAATTCTCATGATAGAGGAAAATTCATAGGATATCCAAATAGCAATCAGAATGCAAAACAAGTTACTAGAAAAAGCAGCAGAAGATTCCAAACACCATAACCTTCAATCCATATAACAAGAAAATACAACATAATCAAGTGAAGTAAGAGACTACATGACAAGGAACACTAGGTCAACAAGACACTCAATAGTCAGAAATATCCGAATAATTCAACACTCATTAACACTGTCATTCAAGTTTTAAAATATGAGCAATTCATAGACATCTAAAAGAAACAACCTAATAGGCGATAAACTAGAACAAGATATTCCTATCTAAACATAGGATACAATCCTTAAATGGAAAAAAAAAATTCCCAAATTAAAAAACCTACATGTTCTAATTAAATAACTAAAACTGTCAATACTACTCACCACTCCAACTCAAAAGCTTCAATGACTTCAATTTTGCTTACTTGCCGTCATATTAAAATGATGAATTGCATTCTTCCTAATCTTCTTCGGCCTCAGAAGAGAAGAAAATGACAAGAACTTGTTAATCTTGTTCAGCCACAAAGGACTAAAGTTCTGCTAGAAAAACATATATTTAATTAAAAAGAAGAAGACATCGTTGCATGTGAGGATAGAGTCAGACCTCCAAGTTTAAGCTAGTGATCTCTTGCAGTAATAAAACTTCCAAGCATGTTCTGCAAAGTAAAGCAGATCTTGAAACCAATATAAATTTGAAAAAAAGTGAGTTCACTGTAAAAGATGGGAAACTAAAGGACATGCTGACAACTAAGAATCTTTTACATACTCTAACTCATGTTGTGTCACCTTCTCTCATCCCACATCTATGTTGAGAAGCTCCTTTCATTATAAGAATCTATTCCAACATGGTACCCCTTCTCCAACATCACAAAGCTTCTAAAGTGTCCTCAAAAACATGTAAGAATATATATGATGACAACATTGGAGAGAGAAATGGAAGACATGTAATGCAAGTTACAAGTATCTTCACGTCAAAAGTTATGAGCATGAAGTATTCTGAGCTCCTTCTAAAAGCAAAAACTAACTAAATTGACTTTTCCCTTGTAATGAAGTGTGATTGATTCTTGAATAATCCCCTTCACAGTTCTCATGACAGAAGAAATTTTATAGGATATCTAAACAGCATTCAGAATGAAGAAATAACAAGAATAAGTAGCAGAAGTTTTCAAACACCATAAACTTCAATCTACATAAGAGGGGAATAGAACATAATCAAGTCACAAAGAGAATACATGACAAATAACACTAGGTCAACAAGACTCTCAATAGTCAAAAATCTTTGAATAATTCAATAATTATTAACACTGTCCTTCATGTTGTAAAACATGTGCTGTTCATAGACATCCAAGACAAACAACCAAATAGGCAATAAACTAAAACAAGATATTCCTATCTAAACTTAGGATAAATTCACTAATTGCACAAATCAAAGTTCCCAAATTAAAAACCCTACTTGTTCCAAATAAATAACAAAAATTGTCAGTATTGCTCATCACTCCAACTCAAAAGCTTCAATGAGTTCAATTTTGCTTACTTGCTGTCATGATAAAATGATGAATTACATTCTTGTTTACCTTGTTCAACCCTAAAAGAGAAGAAAATGACAAGAACTTGTTAACCTGGTTTAACCACAAAGGACTAAACCTCAGTTCAAAAAACATACAATTAATCCAAAGGAAGAACATTCTATTGCATGTCAAGGTAGAATAAGATCACTAGGTTTACACCAACAATCTTTGCAAGTAATAACACTTCTAAGCATGCTCTACAAAAGTAAAGTAGATCTTCAAACCAATACACATTTGAAAAGATGTGGGTCCACTGTAAAAGTAGGGAAACTAATGGACATGCCGACATCTAAGAAACTTTTACATAGTCAAACTCATGTTAGGACCAAGGGGTAACATGCCCTTCCCTATCCAACAACTATGCTAAGAACCTTCTTTAATTATAAGAATCTATTCCAACATGGTGCCCCTTCTCCCACATCTCAAAGCTTCTAAAGTGTCATCTACATGTAAAATTAATATGATGTTACCACTGGAGAGAGAAATGGAAGACATGTAATGAAAGTTACAATTATCAAAACTTCAAAAGTTATGAGCACGAAGTATTCTGAGCTTCATTTCAAAGCAAAAACTAACATGACTTTTCCATAGCAGTGACTAGTGATTGATTCTTGAATAATCACTTTCACAATTCTCATGATAGAAGAAATTTCATAGGATATCCAAACAGCAATCAAAATGTAGAAGAAGTCAAAAGAATAAACAACAGAAGTTTTCAAACACCAAAACCTTCAATCTACATAAGAAGAAAACAGAACATAATCAAGACATAGAACACTTGGTCAACAAGACACACAATTGTCTGAAATCTTTGAATCATTCAATAACCATTAACACCATCCATCAAGTTGTAAAATATGCACAATTCATCGACATCCAAAAGAAACAACCAAACAGGTGATAAACTAGAAGAAGATATTCCAATCTAAACATACGATAAAATCTCTAATTGGAAAAATCAAAATTCTCAAATCAAAAACCTTACTTATTCCAAATTAATAACAAAAATTCTCAGTATTGCTCATCACTTCAACTCAAAAGATTAATGAGTTCAAGTTTGCTTCCCTACGGTCATATTAAAATGATGAATTGCATTCTTGTTAATATTGTTCTACCCCAAACGAGAAGAAAATGACAAGAACTAGTTAATCTTATTTGGCCACAAAGGACTAATTTTTTGTGAGAAAAACTTATATTTGATTAAAAAGAAGAAGAAACCATTGCATTTGAGGGTAGAATAAGACTTCCAGGTTCAAGCCACCGATCTTGGCAGCAAAAACTTTTGCAAGCATGCTCTACAAAGTAAAGCAAATCTTTAAACCAATATACATTTGAAAATAAGTGGGGCCACTATAAAAGCTGGGAAACTAAAGGACATGCTAACATCTAAGAATCTTTTGCATACTCAAACCCACGCTAGGTCCAAGGGGTGACACATGCCCTCCCCCATCTCACATCTATGTTTAGATGCTTCTTTAATTATAAAAATCTATTCCAACATGGTGCCCCTTCTCCCACATCTCAAAGCATCTAAAGTGTCCTCTAAAACATGTAAAAATATTAATGAAGTTACACTAGAGAGAGAAATGGAAGACATGAAATGCAAGTTACAAGTACCTTAACTTCAAAAATTATGAGAACAAAGTATTCTGAGCTTCCTCTAAAGGCAAAAGCTAACTTAATTGGCTTTTCCATAAGTGACTAGTGATTGATTATTAATTAATTATTTTCACAGTTTTCATGATAGAAGAAATTTCATAGGATATCCAAAGAGCAATCAGAATGCAGAAGAAGTCAAAACAATAAGCAGCAGAAGTTTTCAAACACCATAACCTTCAATCCATTTAACAAGAAAATAGAACATAATCAAGTGAAGAAGAGACTACATGAAATAGAACACTAGGTCATCAAAACACTCAATAGTTAGAAATATCTGAATAATTCAATACTCATTAACACTGTCCCTCACGTTTTAAAATATGGGCAATTCTTGGACATCCAAAAGAAACAACCAAATAGGCAATAAATTAGAACAAGATATTCCTATCTAAACTTAGGACAAAATCCCTAAATGGAAAAAATAAAATTTCCCAAATTAAAAGCCCTACATGTTCCAATTAAATAACTAAAACTGTCAGTATTACTCACCACTCCAACTCAAAAGCTTTAATGAGTTCAATTTTGCTTACTTGCTGTCATATCAAAATGATGAATTGCATTCTTCTTAATCTTCTTCAACCTCAAAAGAGAAGAAAATGACAAGAACTTGTTAATCTTGTTCAGCCACAAAGGACTAAACTTATGCTAGAAAAAGATATATTTAATTAAAGAGAAGAAGATATTGTTGCGTATGAGGATAGAGTCAGACCTCCAGGTTTAAGCTAGCAATCTTTGGCAGTAATAATACTTCCCAGCATGCTCTACAAAGTAAAGCAAATCTTGAAACCAATATCAATTTGAAAAGAAGTGGGCCCACTGTAAAAGCTGGGAAATTAAAGGACATGTTGACAACTAGTATCTTTTACATACTCTAACTCATGTTAGGACCAAGGGGTGACATATGCCCTTCCTCATCCCACATCTATGTTGAGAAGCTCCTTTCATTATAAGAAACTATTCCAACATGATGTCCCTTCTCCAACATCACAAAGCTTCTAAAGTGTCCTCAAAAACATGTAAAAATATATGTGATGTTAACATTGGAGAGAGAAATGGAAGACATAATGTAAATTATAAGTATCTTCACTTCAAAAGTTTTGAGCACAAAATATTTTGAGCTTCTTCTAAAAGCAAAAACTAACTAAATTGACTTTTTCCTAGTAGTGACTAGTGATTGATTCTTGAATAATCACTTTCATAGTTCTTATGATGGAAGAAATTTGATAGGATATCCAAACAGCAATAAGAATGCAGAAGAAGTCACAAGAATAAGTAGTAGAAGTTTTCAAACACCATAACCTTCAATCCACATACGAAGAAAATAGAGCATAATCAAGTGAAGAAGAACTACATAACATAGAAACACTAGCTCAACATGACATCAATAGACTGAAATCACTAAATAATTCAATAAGCATCAACACTGTCCTTCAATTTGTAAAATATGGGCTATTCATAGGCATCCAAATGAAACAATGGAACAGCTGATAAACTAGAACAAGATATTCCTATCTAAACTGAGGATAAAATCTCTCATTGGAAAAATCAAAATTCCCAAATTAAAGACCATACTTATTCCAAATAAATAACAAAAACTGTCAGTATTGCTCCTAACTCCAACACAAAAGCCTTAGTTGATTCAATTTTGCTTACTTGCTGTCATAATAAAAAAAGGAAGTGCATTCTTGTAGAACTTGTTCAGCCCCAAAAGAGAAGAAAATGACAAGAACTTGTTAATCTTGTTTAGCTACAAAGGGCCAAACTTCTATTAGAAAAACATATACTTAACTAAAAAAACATACCGTTGCATTTGAAGGTAGAATAAGACCTCCAAGTTTAAACCAGTGATCTCAGACAACAATAACACTTGCAAGCATGCTCTACAATGCAATGTAGATCTTCAAATGAATATACATTTGAAAAGAAGTGGATCCACTATAAAAGCTAAGAAACTAAAGGACATACCGACATTTAAGAATCTTTTACATACTCAGACTCATGTTAGGACCAAGGGGTGACACATGCCCTC
This sequence comes from Dicorynia guianensis, assembly GCA_037013595.1. Classification (NCBI taxonomy): domain Eukaryota; kingdom Viridiplantae; phylum Streptophyta; class Magnoliopsida; order Fabales; family Fabaceae; genus Dicorynia; species Dicorynia guianensis. The sequence continues at coordinate 19,347,992 of JASUAB010000006.1, read as the reverse complement.
CCCCATCCCACAGCTATGTTAAGAACCTTTTTTAATTATAAGAATCTATTCCAACATGGCGCCCCTTCTCCCACATCTCAAAGCTTCTAAAGTCTCCTCTAGAACATGTAAAAATATATATGATGTTACCACTGGAGAGAGAAATGGAAGACATGTAATACAAGTTACAAGCACCTTAACTTCAAAAGTTATGAGAACGAAGTATTCTGAACTTCTTCTAAAAGCAAAAGCTAACTAAATTGACTTTTCTTTAGTAGTAACAAGTGATTGATTCTTGAATAATCACTTTCACAATTTTCATGATAGAAGAAATTTCGCAGCATATCCAAACACAATCAAAATGCAGACAAAGACACAAGAATAAGCAGCAGAAGTTTTCAAACATCATAACCTTCAATCTACATAAGAGGAAAACAGAACAAAATCAAGTCAAGAACAGAATACATTACAAAGAACACCAGGTCAACAAAACACTCAATATCCTTAACATTGTCTCTCAAGTGGTAAAATACAGGCTATTCATAAACATCCAAAAGAAACAACCAAACAAATGATAAACTAAAACAAGATATTCCTATCTAAACATAGGAGAAAATCTCTAACTGGAAAAATCAAAATTCCCAAATTAGAAACCCTACTTGTTCCAAATAAAAAACAAAAACTGTCAGAATTGCCCTTCACTCCTACTTAAAAGATTTAATAAGTTCAATTTTGATTACCCACTGTCATAATAAAATGATAAATTGCATTCTTGTTAATCTCGTTCAGCCCTAAAAGAGAGGAAAATGACAAGAACTTGTTAATCTTGTTCAGCAACAAAGGACAAAATATCTATCAGAAAAGCTTATATTTAATTAAAAAGAAGAACATACCATTGCATGTGACGGTTGAATAAGCCCTCCAAGTTTAAGCCAGCAATCTGTAATAGTAATAACACTTTGAAACATTCTCTACAATGCAATGTAGATCTTCAAACCAATATACATTTGAAAAGAAGTGGGTCCATTGTAAAAGCTAGGAAACAAAAGGACATGCTTACATTTAAGAATCTTCTACAAAGTCAGACTCATGTTAGGACCAAGGGGTGACACATGCCCTCCCCTATCCGACATCTATGTTAAGAAGCTTCTTTAATTATAAGAATCTATTCCAACATGGTCTCCCTTCTCCGACATCTCAAAGCTTCTAAAGTGTCCTCTAAAACATGTAAAAATACAGATGATGTTACAATTGGAGAGAGAAATGGATGACATGTAATGCAAGTTACAAGTATCTAAATTTAATAGTTACGAACACAAAGTATTCTAAGCTTCTTCTAAAAGCAAAAACTAAATTGACTTTTCCCCAGAAGTGACTAGTGATTCATTCTTGAATAATCACTTTCACAGTTCTCATAATAGAAGAAATTTCGCAAGTTATCTAAACAACAATCATAATGCAAAAGAAGTCAAGAGAATAAGTAGCAGAAGTTTTCAAACACCATAACCTTCAATCTACGTAACAAGAAAATAGAACAAAATCAAGTGAAGAAGAGACTACATGACATAGAACACTAGGTCAACAAGACACTCAATAGTTTAAAATATCTGAATAATTCAATAGTCATTAACACTATCGTTCAAGTTTTAAAATTTGGGCTATTCATAGACATCCACAAGAAATAACCAAACAAGTGATAAACTAGAATAACATTTTCCTATCTAAACTTTGGATAAAATCTCTAACTGTAAAAATAAAAACTCCAAAATTAAAAACCCTACTTGTTCCAAATATATAACTAAAACTGTCAGTAATGCTCATCACTCCAACTCAAAAGCTTTAATGGGTTCAATTTTACTTACCTACTGTCATATTAAAATGATGAACTACATTCTTGGTCATCTTGTTCAGCCCTAAAAGGGGAGAAAATGACAATAACTTGTTAATCTTATTTAGCCACAAAGGACTAAACTTCTGATAAAAAAATAAATATTTAATTAAAAAGAAGAACATACCATTGCTTGCAAGGATAGAATAAGACCTCTAGGCTTAAGCTAGCAATCTCTAGCAGTAATAACACTTTCAAGCATACTCTACAAAATAAAAAAGTTCATGAAACCAATATATATTTGAAAAGAAGTGGGTCCTCAGTAAATGCTACAAAACTGAAAGACATGCTAACATCTAAGAATCTTTTACAAACTCAGACTCATGTTAGGACCAAGGGGTGACAACTGTCTACCCCATCCTACTTCTTTGTTGAGAAGCTTCTTTAATTATAAGAATCTATTCCAACATGGTGGCCCATCTCCCACATCTCAAAGCTTCAAAAGGGTCCTCCAAAACATGCAACAATATATATGATGTTACTACTAGAGAAAGACAGAAATTGAAGACATGTAATGCAAGTTACAAGTATCTAAACTTACAAAAGTTATGACCAAGAAGTATTCAGAGCTTCTTCCAAAAGCAAAAACTAACTAAATTAATGTTTCCATAGAAGTGACAACTGATTGATTCTTGAATAATCACTTTTGCAGTTCTCCTGGTAGAAAAAATTTCACCGGATATCCAAGCAGCAATCAAAATGCAGAACAAGTCACAAGAATAAGTAGCAGAAGCTTTCAAACACCATCACCTTCAATCTACATGAGAAGAAAATAGAACATAATCAAGTGAAGAAGAGACTACATGACATAGAACACTAGGTCAACAAGACACTCAATAATTTGAAATATTTGAATAATTCAATAGCCATTAACACTGTCATAGACCTCCAAAAGAAACAACCAAAGAGGCGATAAACTAGAACAAGATATTCCTATCTAAACCTAGGATAAAATCCCTAAATGGAAAAATAAAAACTCCCAAATTGAAAACTCTACTTGGTCCAAATAAATAACTAAAGCTACTAGTATTACTCATCACTCCAACACAAATGCTTTAATGAGTTCAATTTCGCTTACCTACTGTCATATTAAAACAATGAACAACAATCTTGTTAATCTCGTTCGGCCCTCAAAGAGAAGAAAATGACAATAACTTGTTAATCTTGTTCAGCCACAAAGGACTAAACTTCTATTAAAAAAACATATTTAATTAAAAAGAAGAACATACCGCTATCAGTGAGGATAGAGTAAGACCTCTAGGTTTAAGCAAGTGATCTCTGACAGTAATAACACTTTCAACCATGCTCTACAAAGTAAAGTAGATCATCAAACCAATATACATTTGAAAAGAAGTGGGTCCACTGTAAATGCTGCAAAACTAAAGGACATGCTAACATCTAAGAATCTTTTACATACTCAAACTCATGTTAGGACCAACGGGTGACAAATGTCTGCCTCATCCTACTTCTTTGTTGAGAAGCTTCTTTAATTATAAGAATCTATTCCAACATGGTGCCCCATCTCCCACATCTCAAAGCTTCTAAAGTGTCCTCTAAAACATGCAATAATATATATGATGTTACTACTAGAGAGAGAAATCGAAGACATGTAATGCAAGTTACAAGTATCTAAACTTACAAAAGTTATGACCAAGAAGTATTCTGAGCTTCTTCCAAAAGCAGAAACTAACTAAATTGACGTTTCCATGCAAGTGACTTCTATGTTGAGAAGCTTCTTTAATTATAAGAATCTATTTGAACATGGCACCCCTTCTCCCACATCTCAAAGCATCTAAAGCATCCTCTAAAAGATGTAAACATATAAATTATGTTACCACTGGAAAGAGAAACAGAAGACATGTAATGCAAGTTAAAAGTATCTTAACTTCAAAAGTTATGAGCACGAACTATTCTGAGCTTCTTCTAAAAGCAGATACTAGCTAAATTGACTTTTCCCTAGTAGTGACTAATGATTGATTCTTGAATAATTACTTTCATAGTTATAACAATAGAATAAATTTCATGGCATATCCAAACAGCTATCAGAATGCAAAAGAAATCACAAGAATAAACAGCAGAATTTTACAAACAACATAACCCTCAATCCACAAAAGAGGAAAGTAGAACCTAATCAAGTGAAGAAGAGAATATATGACAAAGAACACTAGGCCAACAAGATACTCAATAGTTTGAAATCTCTAAATAATTCAATAATCCTGTCCTTCAAGTTGTAAAATATGTGCTATTCATAGACATCCAAAAGAACCAACCAAACAGGCGATAAACTAGAACAAGATATTTGTATCTAAACTTAGGATAAGATCTTTAATAGGAAAAATCAAAACTCCCAAATTAAAAACTCCACTTGTTCCAAAAAAATAACAAAAACTATTAGTATTGCTCACCACTCCAACTCAAAACTTTAATGAGTTCAATTTTGCTCACTTGCTGGCATATTAAAATGATGAATTGCATTCTTCCTAATCTTGTTCGGCCTCAAAAGAAAAGAAAATCACAAGAACTTGTTAATCTTGTTAGAAAAACATATATTTAATTAAAAAGAAAAAGATACCATTGTATGTGAAGATAGAATCAGACCTCCAGGCTTAAGCTAGCAATTTTTGGCAATAACAATACTTCCAAGCATGCTCTACAAAGTAAAGCAGATATTCAAACTAATATAAATTTCAAAAGAAGTGGGTCCATTGTAAAAGCTGGGAAACTAAAGCACATGCTAACATCTAAGAATCTTTTACATACTCAGACTCACGTTAGGACCAAAGGGTGAGACATGCTCTCCCCCATCCCGCATCAATGTTGAGAAGCTCCTTTGTTTATAAGAATCTTTTCCAACATGGTGCCCCTTCTCCCACATCTTAAAGCTTTTAAAGTGTCCTAAAAAACATGTAAAAATACATATGGTGTTACACTGGGGAGAGAAATGGAAGACATGTAATGCAAGATACAAACATCTTAACTTCAAAAGTTATGAGAACGAAGTATTCTAAGCTTCTCCTAAAAGCAGAAACTAACTAAATTGACTTTTCCCTACTAGTGACTAGTGATTGATTCTTGAATAATCACTTTCACAACTCTCATGACAGAACAAATGTCACAAAACATCCAAACAGCAATCAGAATGCAGAAAAAGCCACAAGAAAAAGCAACAGAAGTTTTCAAACAACATAACCTTCAATCTACATAAGAAAATAGAACATAAAGAAATGAAGAAGAGACTACATGACATAGAACACCTGCCTCTTACAACTGAGGGAAGGGGAATTTGTAGAGGAGTCCAGACTTCAAACTTGGTTAAATTTAGTTTAATACGTTGCACTATGTGGACCTCAAAAATTTTATCTTTGATTCCATATCTTTATCTTCTTACTTCTGGTTTAGACTGTCAGTACCTTTTGCTTTTATTTCTTTGACTGACTGGTTGTCTGCTTTTTGGTTTTTGGATAATGGTACCAAAAGCAAATTTCATTTGTCGGACACCTATCCAGAGATCATTATGGAGAACTCTAAAAGTTTATGCCATGACAATCATCTTCATGTAGCTTAGGTCTGACTCGACTTCTTTTGAGTGCTTCTCATCAGAGTCTATAAAAGAGGCTAAATCCAATAGCTTCTTTTTAAATTCCTTTAATTGTTTAGGGTTCAAGTGGTTGGGTCTGGCAACTTTGCTAGACTTGTAGCTTCTGCTATTGACTTCTTTTTAATAGCCAGTTTAGCCAAGGGAGAAGCCTACTGGGTCTTCCAAGTTTTATACTTATTAATAATAATATTTTCATTAAATTTGTCCCACCACCTAACCTGGGCAATGCAGACAAGAGACTGAGGATAGCCACTTGGCAATACTTGATCAATGTCATATTCCACAACATAATTCATCCTAATCCCATTTGAGAACAGAACACTAAAATCTTTTACTGCAATGGAATTGAATTAGTGGTCTTTTCAAAATCATCATATATTTGTTTTTTTTTAGGTGGAAATTGAGCTAAAAGTAGTCCAAAATAGAGAAATCACTCTTGAAACCAAGTTGGAAAGGTAGTCTCGCCTATTTTAAAATTAAAGAACCAGGAATGAGTGGGTAAAGGTTCAAACAAAGCATTATACCATGCTTCCTGGTAGTCATAATAATTAAAATGAGGAGCGTCAAAATTAAAAGAAAACTTTTAGCTGTACAGGGATATTGTTTCCAATCCATCAGGGAAAGGACTTTAAGAACTTTAAGTTTTAAGTAGTTGACTTTTCTCTCTCTTTCTTTCTTTAAAACTTCTCTCTCTCCCCTCTTCTCTCTCACTCTCCCCACTCTCTCTCTATCTGTTTGAATGTTTGTCTGTCTTTCTATCTCTCTCTATCTTTCTCTCTCTCCCCAATACTTTGTCTCTCTCTCACTCTCCCAACATTCTTCTCTTTCTCCCTCCCTCTCTCTCTAAAACTTCTCCCTTCTGTCTATAACTTTTCTCCCTCTCACTCTCTCTGTTCTTCCTCTCTCTCACTTACTCCCTTTCTCTCTCTGTAGCTAAAACTTCTATCCCTTTTTCTCTCTATCACACTCTCCCTCTCTCTCATTGGCTCTTTTTCTCTAAAACTCCTTTCTCTCTTAATCTTTCTTTGAAACTTCTTTATCTTTGTAAATCTTCTCTTTCTCTCTCTATAACTTTCTCTTTTTCTCTCTCTCACTCACTCACTCCCTTTCTCTCTTAAAAGTCTCTTTCCTTCTTTCTCTCTCTAAAATGTTTATCCATTTTTCTTTGTCACTTTCTACCTCTCTCCCTCCCTCTCTCACTAACTCTCTTTCTCTCTTTATCTTTCTTTATTTCACTAAAATTTCTCTCTCTCTCTCTTACTCGCTCTTTGAAAGTTCTCTCTCTAAAACTTCTCTTAGAATCTCTCTGAACCTTCCTTCCTCTTTCTAAATCTTCTCTCTCTAAAACTACTCTTTCTTTTTCTCTATCTCACTATCTCTCTCTCTCCCTCTCTATCTCTTAATCTCTCTCTCAAAAACTTCTTTTTCAGTCCCCCTCTCTCACTCACTCTCTTTCCCCTTCTAGATCAAGTCTCTCTTTCAAACTTCTCTTTCTTCCTTCCTCTCACTCTCTCCTAATAAAATTTCTGTCATTCTCTTTCACTCTTTCTACCCTTCTCTCTCCTATATCTCTCTCGGTCTCCCCTCAGCCTCTCTTGCTTGCTGTAAAACTTCTCTCTCTCTCTCTCTCCCTCTGTGAAACTTCTCTATATCTCTCTCAGTTTCTCCACAACACTGCCTACCACTCTCTCTCAATCATCCTCTTTCTTTCTCTCTTACCCTCTTGCTTTGGTCTATTTGAAACTTCTCTATCTCTCTCTCTCTCTCTCTCTCTCTCTCTCTCTCGGTCTCTCTAAAACTACTCTCTTTCTTTCTCCCTAGCAAAAACTTTTGTTTTTCTCTCTCTCTTTAAAACATCATTCTCTCTCTCTTTCTCTCTATCTTAGTGTCTCTCTAGAACCTCTTTTACTCACTCTCTCCACAAAACATGTCTCTCACTATCCTTGTCATTCTCACTCTCTCTCTTGCATTCTTTACACTTCTCTCTCTATTTATCATTCTCTTTGAAACTTCTTTCTCTCTCTTTCTTGGTGTCTAAGAAACTTCCCTCTCTATCTCTCTCTCTTTCCCTCTGTGAAACTTCTCTATATCTCTCTCGATCTACCACTCTATCTTTTAGTCTCTTTCTCTTTGTAACTCTTCTCTCTCCCACTACCTCTCTCTCAGTTGTCTAAAACTTCTCTCTCTCTTTCTCTTTGTCTAAAATTCTCTATCTCTCACTATCTCTAAACATCCTTTTCTCTCTTTCTCTTAGTGTCTCTTTATAACTTCTCTAATTCACTCTCTCCACAAAACTTGTCTCATGCTCTCTCTATCTTTTTGTCTCTCCTTGGAACTTCTATGTCTCTCTATTGCATTGTTTTGAAACATCTCTCTCTTCCTTTCTCTGTTCTCTCTCTCTCTTTCATGCTCTCTCTGAAACTTTTCTCTTTGTCCCTATCTTTGTCTCCGTCTCTTGCACTCTCTAAAACTTCTCTCTCTCCCTTCTCTCTTTAAAACTTCACACTCTCTCTCTTTTTCTCTTCTCTCTTGCTCTAAAACTTCTCTTTCTCTCTTTCTTCCCTCTTTCTCTTGCTCTAACAGAAACTTCTCTCTCCCACCCTCTCTTGCTTTTTGTGAAACCTCTCGTCACTCTGTCATGGTCTCTCTAAAAGTTCTCTCTCTCATTGCCCCTCTCTCCCTCTCTCTGTCTCTCTTTATGTCTCCCTCTCTCTCTCTCTTCCCAACACTTTCTCTGCATCTCTCTTGATCTCTTTGTAGTACTTTGTCTACCACTCTCTCTCACTATGTCTCTTAGTCTGTCTAAAACTTCTTTGTTGCTCAGAAACTTCTCTCTTTAAAACATCTCTTTCTCTTCCTCTCTCTTTGTGTCTCTCTAGAACTTCTCTCACTCACTCTAACGACAAAACTTCTCTCTCTCTCTCTCTCTCTCTCTCTCTCTCTCTCTCTCTCTCTCTCTCTCTCTCCTCCTCCTTCTCTTACTCTCTCTAAACTTCTCTTTCTTTGTGGCTCCCTCTATCTCAAAACTTCACACACACTCTCTCAATCTCTTTGAAACTTCTCTCTTTCTCTTTGTCACTCTAAAACTTCTTTGTTTCTCTATCTAAAACTTCCTTTTCTCTCTTTCTCTATCTTTCTTTGTGTCTTTTGAACTTCTCTCTCTCACTCTCTTCATAACAATTCTCTCACTCTTTGTCTCTCTCTCTCTCTCTCTCTCTCTCTCTCTCTCTCTCAATCTCTCTCTTGCTCTCTCTATTCTTCTTTCTCTCAAACTTTTCTCTCTCTAGCTTTCTTTGAAGCTTCTCTTCTGCTCTTTCTATCTTTATCTCTATCTGTCACTCCTTCTCTCTCACTCACACTGTAAAATTTCTCCTTTTCTCTCTTTATGTGAAATTTCTCTCTCTTTGCCCCCTCTTTTTCTCTTAGTCTTTCAAAAACTTTCCTTTTTCTCTCAGTCTCTTTGAAACTTCTCTCACTCTAAAACACTCTTATCTCTCTTTCTCTCCCTCCGTGTATCTCTTAACCTTCTCTCTCTCTCTCTCTCTATCTCTCTCTCAATCTCTCTCTCCCTCTCTGAAACTTCCTTTCTCTCCTCACTCTCTCCATCTCTCTGTCTTTGTCTCTCTCTCTCTCTTTCACTTGCTCTCTCTAAAACTTCTCTATCTCTCTCTCTCTCTCTTCAATCTTTTTGAAACTTTTCTCTCTCTGTCTTTGGAACATTTATGTCTCTCTCTTCGTGAAATTTTGCTCTCTCTATGAAACTTCTCTTTCTCTCTCTCTTTTTCTAAAATTTCTCTCCCCTTTATCTCGGTCTTCTTGAAACTTCTCTTATAGCTCTTCTTAAGCTTCTCTCTCTCTCTCTCTCTCTCTCTTGTTTTCTCTAAAACTTCTCTCTTCCTCTACCTCTTGGCCTCTGTGAAATTTCTCTTTCTCTCACTTTGTCTGAAAATTCTCTCTTTGTCTCTATCTTTTGCTCTCTTAGAAGCTTCTCTTTCTCAACTTCTCTTGCTATTGGCTAAACAATTCTTTCTCTCTATCTCTCCCTCGATCTATCTAAAACTTCTCTCTCTTTAGTCTCATAGAAAATTTTCTCTCTCTATAAAACATTACTTTATCTATTTTTCTCTATCTTTGTCTCTATCTCTGAAATTTCTCTCTCTTGATCTCTTTAAAACTTCTATCTATCTCTCTCTCTTGGTCTCTTTGAAACTTTTATCTCTCTAAAACTTCCCTCTCTCTCTTTCTCTGTCTCTTGATTTCTCTCTTGAACTTCTCTCACTCATGTTGTCACTCATTCTCTTCATAAAACTTCTCTCTCTCTCTCTCTCTGTCTTTTAGTCTCTATCTCTCTTAATCTCTCTCTATGTTGCCCTCTATCGCTGTCTCAGTCTCTTTCTTTGTCTATTGCCCTCTATTGCTCTCTCAATCTCCCTCTGTCTTAGTCTCCTTGAAACTTCTCTCTCTCTTACCCTTTGCAAAACTTCTTTCTCCCTCTCTCACTCTCTCTGAAACTTCTTTCTCTCTCTCTCACTCTCTCTAAAACTTCTCTCTATCTCTCTCTCTCACTTGCTGAAGCTTCTCTCTCTGTGTCTTTCTCTAAAACTTCCTCTTATTTCTTGCTCTCTCTTTGTGTTTCTCTAGAACTTCTCTCACTCTCTCTCCCCATAAAACTTCTCTCTCTTTCTGTCTCTCTTCTTGTCTCCTTAAATTTTCTCTCTCTTCCTATTCCTATCTCTCTAGCTCACTCACCATTGCTCTCTCTCTCTCTCTCTCTCTCTCTAAAACTTCTCTTTCTCTCTCTCACTTTTTCTTTCTTGAAAACTTTTATGACTCTCTTTATAAAACTTCTCACCCCCTACCCTATCTCTCTCCCTCTCTCTTCTCCAACACTTTCTTTATCTCTCTCTGCCTTCTCTCTCTCTCTCTCTTTCTTTATCACTCTCTATCTCTCTCCTCCCAACACTTTATATACCTCTCTCTCACTTTTTGTAAAACTTCGCACCTTCATCCTCTCTCGTTCTCTACAAAACTTTTCTCTTTCTCTTATTCATCTCTTTGTCTCTCTTTATGTCTTTGTCTCTATCTCTATTTCTATATCTATCTCTTTCTCTCTTTTTCTCTTGTCCTCTATGAAATTGCTGTCTGTCTCTTGCTCTGTATAAAACTTCTCTCTCTCTCTCTATCTCTCCCTCTCTCTTCCTGGCACTTTCCCTTTCTCTCTCCCCCTCTCTTTCTCCTCTCTCTCTTTAACACATTGACTCCCTCTCTCTCTAAAACTTCCCTCTCTTACTTTCTCCTACACACTTTCTTTCCCTATAAAACATCTCTGACTCTATCTCTCTCTTTCTCTCTAAAACTTGCCTCTCTCTTTCCCTCTCTCTCCCTAACACACACTCTCCTTTTCTCTCTCTGTCCTACAAACATTCTGTCTCTTCTTCTCTCTCATCCTAAAAACTTCTTTGACATTCACATTGTCTCCCCATCTCTGTAACACCACACACTCTAAAACTACTCTCTCTCTTCTTAAAACCTCTCTTTCCCTTTCTCTTTTCTCTTTCATTATCTCTTTTTGTCCCTCTGTCTTGCTTTCTCTAAAACTTCTCCCTTTGTATCTCTCTCTTTCACTATGAAACTTCCCTCTCTATCTCTCTAAAAGTTCTTGATCTATCTCTCTTTCTCTCTCACTTTCGTTTAAACCTCTCTGTCCCCCTTTTCTCTTTCACTCTCACGCTCAATCTGTTTCTCTCTTTGAAAAGTTCCCTTTCTCTTTCTTGCTTTCTTTGAAAACTCTCTCTCTGTCCCTTAATCTCTCTTTAGCTCTCTTTGAAACTTCTCTTAATCTCTCTCTCTCTTCATCACTCTGAAACTTCTCTCTCTAAAACTTCTTTTTCTTTTTCGTTTGGTCTCTCTTACACTCTCTAAAACTTCTCTCTCTATCTCCCTCTCTCTTGCTTTTGGGGAAATTTCTCTCTCTTGCTCTCTCTCTCTTTATCTCTATCTCACTCTTTGAAATTTCTCTCTCTTTCTTTAAAACTTCTCTTTCTCTCACCATCTATTAAACTTCTCTCCCTATCTCTCTCTCTTTCTCTCTTCCTCTCTCTAAAACTTATCACTTCTCTCTTTCTGTCTCGTACTCTCTGAAACTTCTCTCTATCTCTGTCCTCTCCAAAATTTCTCCTTATTTCTTTCTCTCTTTGTGTGTCTCTAGAACTTCTCTCACTCAATCTCTCCATAAAATTTCTTTCTCCCTAACCCAATCTCTCTCTCCCCCTTTCTCTCTAAAACTTCTCTTTCTTTCTCTCTCTCTCTCTCTCTCACTTTATCTCTCTATAAAACTTCTTTGACTATCTTTGTCTATAAAACTTCTCTCTCCCTCTCCCTCTCCCTCTCCCTCTCTCTGTCACCCTCTCTCTCGTGCTCTCTTTGTCACTTTTTTTCTCTCTCTTTATCTCTTCCTTTCTCTCTCCTTCCAACACATTCTCTCTCTATCTCTTCCATTCTCTCTCCTTGAAACACTTTCCCTACCTCTCCCTCTTGTAAAAACTTCCCTTTTAGCCTTTCTTTCTCTCTCTTGTGCTCTCTCTAAACTTCACTACTTCACCCTTTCTTGCTCTCTATGAAACTACTCCTGCCCCTCTCTCTTCCTCTCTTTGTCTCTCTCTATCTTTCCTTCTCTCTCTTCCTAACACTTTCTCTACTCTTTCTACCTCCTCCTTCTTGCTCTTTCTCTCCCTCCCTCTCTCTTGCACTGTCACTTCATGTCTCTCTCCATCTCTCGCTCACTTTCTCCTCGAAACACTTTCTCTTTCTCCCTCTCACCAAAACTTCTCATTCTCCCTTTCTTTCTCTTCCTCTCGCTTTCTTTAAAGCTTTACTCCTTCCCCCTCCCTTGTTCTTTGGGAAATTCTCTTTCGCCCTCTCTCTGTGTCTGTTTGTCTATCTCTCTATCTGTTTGTCTTTATCTTTGTTGCTATCTCCTTCTCTCCCTTTGCGAAACTTCTCTCAAGCTCTCACTCTCTAAAACTTCTCTCTCCCACTCTCTGTATCTCTATCTCTCCCTCTCTCTCTTCCCAACACTTTCTCTTTCTCTCTCTCCTGCTCTCACTCCCTCTTCAACTTCTCTCTCTATCTCTCTTTAAATGTTCCCCTTATTTCTTTCTCTCTCCCACTCTCTCACCACTCTTTGTCTTTCTCTCTCTCCTTCTCTCTCTCTTGTCAACACTTTCTCTATCTCTCTCTATCTGCCTCTTCTCTCTCTCACTTTCTGTCTTTGTGTTACTCTTTGCCTCTCTCTATCTCTCCCTCTCTCTCCCTTCCCAACACTTTCTCTATCTCTCTCTCTGTGCCTCCCTAAACTAAAATTTCTCTTTTGCCCGTTTTCATTAACTCTCATTTCCTCACTTTCCCTTTTGTGTGTCTCTCTCTCTGTGTCTCTTTGACACATACTCTCTCTCTAAGATATCCTTCTCTTACTTTCTACAACACACTTTCTCTGTTTCTAAAACTTCTTTGACTTGGTCTCTCTCTATAAAACTCTCTTTCTCTCTAAAACTTGCCCTCTCTCTCCCCAACATGTCTGTCTCTCTCTTTGTCCTTCTCTAAGACTTGTCTTTCTCTCTCCCCCCAGCACATCTCTCTCTCTAACATTTTTTTGTCTCTATCTCTGTCTCACACTCTCTCCCTCCCCAACACACATTCACTGTCTTTGTCCCTTTGTCTCTCTCCTTAGACACACTCTCCTTTTCTCTCTCCATCTCTCTTCCTCTCTATAACACTCTCATTCTCTAAAACTACTACTCTCTTTCTAAAACTTATTTTTCTCTCTCTCCTCTCTCTCTCTATCTCTTTCTCTCCCTCTCTTTTGGTCTCTCTAAACATCTCTCTCTCTCTCTCTCTCTCTCTCTCTCGATCTCTTTCTCTCCCTCTCTCTAAACATCTCTCTCTCTCTCTCTCTGTGTCACTCAAAAACTTTTGTCTCTATCTCTTTCCCTCTCCTTGAAATCTCCCACTCTCTCTTTTTTTCACTCTGAAACTTCTCTCTGTCTTTCCTCTTTTTTCTCTTTCTATGTAACACTTTCTCTATCTCTCTGTGCCTCCCTACACGAAATTTCTCTTTCTCCCTTTTTCTCTCCCTCTCTCTTGCTCTCTATGAAACTTCTCTTTCTCTATCTCTCTCTTCCTCTCTTTCTCTTCTCTCTCTCTTTCTCCAACAAATACACTTTCTCTAAAACTTCTCTCTCTTACTTTCTGTAACACTTCTCTCTCTGTAAATCTTCTCTAACTTGGTCTCTTTATAAAACTCTCTCTCTCTCTCTCTTTGTCTTTCTCTCTCTCTCCCCAACATGTCTCTTTCTATCATATTTCTCTCTCCATCTCTGTCTCGCATTCTCTCCTTCCCCAACACACATACACTCCCTTTGTACCTCTCTCTCCCTAGCACACACTCCTTCTCTCTCTCTCTCTCTTTGTCTCTCTCTCTCCCTCTTCATAACACTCTTGCACTCTAAAACTACTCATTCTCTTTCTAAAACTTCTCCTTCTCTCTCTCCTCTCTCTTTATCTATCTCTTTCTCTCTCTCTCCCTCTAAAACTTTTTTCTCTGTCACTCTAAAACTTTTCTTTCTCATTCTCTGTGCCTCTCCTTGAAAGTTCTTGCTCTCTTTGGGTCTCTCTCTCTTTCACTTTGGAACTTCTCTCTCTCTCTCTCTCTCTCTCTCTCTCGCTTGCTTTCCTTGAAACTTACTTCTCTTTCTCTCCCTCTCCCTCAGTCTCTCTGAAACTTCTCTTTCTAGCTCTCCCAAAAACTTCTCTCCCTCTCTCTTGCTCTCTCTAAAACTTATTTCTCTCTATCTCTCACTGTCTTTGAAACTTCTTTCTTTCTCTCTTTCTCTCTCTTTGTCTCTTTCTCACTCTAAAATTTCTCTATATCTGTCTTTGTCACTTCCAATCTCTGAAGCTTCTCTCTCTATCTCTGTCTCTTGCTCTCTTTGAAACTTCTCTCTCTGTCTTTGTTTGTCGGAAACTTCTCTCACTTGCTCTTGCATTGTCTCTCTCTTTCTCTTTCATCAAGACTCACACAGTCTCTCTCCCTTTAACACTCTCTCCCACACTTGTCACTCACTCTCCTTCTCTCTCTCACTTTGGCTCTTTCTGAAACTTCTCTCTGTCACCTCTCAAACTATTGCGAAACTTCTCTAGCTATGTCTCTCTTTCTCTCTCTCACTCTCTCTGAAACTTCTCTTGCTCTCTCTCACTTTCTCCCTCTCTTGGTCTCTTAGAAACTTCTCTCCCTTTCTCTTTCTTTATCTCAGTCTCTTTGAAGCTTCTTTCTCTCATTCTCTGTAAAGTTTCTCTCTTTTACTAACTCTCTTTCTCTCCCTAAAACTTCTCTCTTACTCTATGTGTGTGTCTTTCTCTATCCCTGCAACACACTCCCTCCCACATGCTCTCTCTCCAAAATTCCCTTTCTTTCTCTCTTTGAAAATATCTCTCTCTATTTATCTAGCACTCTCCAAATCGTCTCTCTCTCTTTCCCCTTCTCTCACTCACACTCTTTCAAAAACTTCTCTCTCTTAGCTCCCCTTTCTTAAACTTCTCTATCTCTCTCCCCCTCTTTCTCACACTCACCAAAATTTCTCTTATTACTCTCTCTGTGTGTCTCAAAAACTTCTCTTTGTCTCTGTCTCTCTCTCTTTCTTACTCTCTCTGAATCTTCTCTCTTGATATCTCTAAAGCATTTCTCTCTCTTGCTCTCTCTAAAAGTTCCCTCTCTCCCTCTCTTGGTCTCTCTGAAATTTCTCTCTCTCTCTCTAAACCAACTCTTCCTCTCTTTCTCTCTGTCTCTATTTCTGCTGCTACACGCTTTCTCTTTCTCTCTCCCCCCCTTGAAACTTCTTTCCCTCTCTCACTCTCTCTCAAACTTCTTCCTCCCTCTCTTTCCCTATCTCTTTATCTCTCTCTCTCTCTCTCTCTTTCTCTTTCTCTCTCATTTTCTCTAAAACTTCTCTCTCTCTCACTCTTAAAGTTCTTCCTCTCTTTTCCTCTATTTCTAAAACATCTCTCTCTCTATGTGAAACTTCTTTCGCTCTCCTTAAACATCCCTCTCTCGTTCCCTCTATTTCTCTCTGTGAAACTTCTTACTCTCTTTCTAAAACTTCTCTCTCTATCTATCCTTGAAACTTGTCTCTCTCTTTCTCTCTATCACTTTCTTTGAAACTTACTACTCTCATTCTCTCTCACTTTCTCTCTCTTGCTCTCACTAAAACTTATTTCTCTCTCTGTCTTTCCCTCTCTCTATCTCTCAATCTTGTTGAAACTGCTTTCTCCCTCTGTCTTTGTCTCTCACTCTCTCTAAAACTTCTCTCTCTCTCTCTCTCACTCTCTTGATAACATTTGCACACTCTCTCTCGTACTCTATCTCACTCACTCTCTTCGCTCTTTAAAATTGCTCTTTCTCTCTCTCTCACTCTTACACCCTTTATTACTTTTCTTCGTCACCCTCTTTCACTCTTTGTGGAATTCTCTCATTTGCTTTCTCTCTCTGGCTGAAACTTCTCTTATTCTTTACTCTATCTTTCTGAAACTTCTCTATCTCTCTCATTTATTCTCTCTCTCTAAAACTTCTCTCTCTTTCTCTCTCTCTCTAGAACTTCTCTTTGTCTCCCCATACTCTTTCTCTCACTCTCTCTCCATAGCACTCTGTCTGTTACTCTCTCTCATCACTCTCTCTATATCACTCTTTAAAACTTCTCCCTCTCTCTCTTTATGTCTTGTGCTCACTCTTAAACTCCTCTCTATCTCGTTTTCTCAGTTTGTTAAGAAAGTTTTTGCTCTCACTCTATCTCTATCTCACTCTCTTTGAAACTTCGCTTTCTCTCGCTAAAACTTCTTTCTCTCTCTGACACTTCTTTCCCTTTCCATCTCTTTATTTCTTTCTTAAAATCTTTTCTTTCTCTCTTTGTTTCTCTCTCTCTGTGAAATTCTCTCTCTTTCCCTCCCTCTCTCTGTATGTAATAGACATTTTCTCTCCTATTCTTTCTTACTCACACTCTTTTGCTCTCCAAAACTACTCCCTCTCTCTAAAAGTTCTCTCTCTCATTCTCTCTGAAAGTTATCTCTCTCTCTCTCACCCTCTGCGAAACTTCTCTCTCTCTCACTCTCTCTGAAACTTCCTTTTCTTTCTATCTTAGTCTCTTAGTGTGAATCTCTTGCTCTCTATGAAACTTGTTGCTTTCAGTCTCTCTTTGTTTATCTGTCTATCTATCTGTCTCTCTTCCCCCTTTCTTGCTCTTGTTTTCTTTAGAAACTTCTCTTTCTCTAAATCATCCCTTTCTTTCCCTCTTTATCTAAAACTTCCCTCTCTCTCACTCTTTGTCACTCTCTTTGTGTGTGTCTCTCTCTCACTCTCTGTAAAACTTTTCTCTCTCACACATTCATTCTGATACTTCTCTCTCCCTCCCTCCCTCTTTGTATCTTCCTCTCTCTCTGAAACCACTCTCCCTCTTTCTCGTGAAAACTTCTCTCACTCACTATTTCTCATTCACTCTCTTTCTCCATCAAAACTACTCCCTCTCTCTATGTCAAACTTCTCTTTCACTCTCTCTGAAACTTCTCCCTCTTAACCTCTCTTGCTCTTTGTGAAACTTCTCCCTCTCTTTAAACTTTCCCTGTCTCACTGCCTCTCTCTATCTCACTCTCTTTAAAACTTCTCCTTGTCTCTCTGAAACTTATTTCTCTCTCTCTAAAACTTCTTTCTAAGGCTTCCCTTTCTCTCTTTTTCTCTCTTTCTACCTCTCTCTCCAATATTTACACTCTCTCTTTACCCCTTTCTCCCCCTTAAACTTCTTTCTAACACTTCCTTCTCTGGATGTGGAACCCCATGGATATTTATGATCCAGAAACCCCAAACACACAATTGATAGAGAACAAGAATAGATGGAGAACTCCCAACCTATTGGACCCCCAAATGACTAATGCAAATGGAAACGCAAATAATTGGTTGATTGAGGAATCAAGAACAGAATTCACTAGGATGTAAATACCTTGATGAAGTTCAATTCTTGATGCAATAGAGATTCAAGCCAAGCCTTGAACAAGAGTATAAAACTCCAAAACAATTCTTTTTTTTCATTCATTCTACTGATTCTCGTCCATGTACTAGGGTATTTATATCCTCACAAGTTCAAATAACCTAGACTATTAGGCTAGGCCTTAAAAATGGGCTCCCAACATAACAAACAAACCCAAATGCAAATTGCAAGTAGTAAACTGCCCAAAAACTAATCTATTAACTTGGAATGATGAATTAAACATAGATTGGACCCATTTTGCAAATTCAGCCCAATTTGATTAGGTGAAACTCCATTGGCCTTCATTGCATCTTGAGCTTCCATTCCTTCTAACATTCTGCCCATATAAGTTTGAAGTGATTCCTTGAACTTTTTGGCCCTTAATCTTGTAATTGGTCTTTAAGGCAATGTTAGCTCATCCACTGCTCCTCTTCTCTTGCCATCCATGCTTGTGCTCACATCACTCTCTCTCTCTTGGTGTCCAAGAAAAATTTCTCTCTTTCTCTCTCTCGGTGTCTAAGAAACTTCTCCTTCTCACTCTCCCTCTTTCTCCCTTTCATATTCTCTCTAAAACTTCCCTCTCTTTGTCATTGTCTCTTGCTTTCTTTAAACTTTCTCTCTCTTTCTTCTCTCTCACTCTAAAACTTCTTGTTCTCTCTCTCTTTCTTTCCCTTTCTCTTGGTCTCTCTAAAGCTTCTCTCTCTTTATCTCTCTTGCTTACTCCAAAACTTCTCTCTCTTTATCACCCACTTTCCTTGAAAGTTCTTGCTCTTTCTCTTCTACTCTCTTTGAAATGTCTCTCTCTCACTCGCTTGCTCTCTTAGAAATTTCTCTCACCCTCTCTCTCTCTCTCTCTCTCTCTCTCGCTCTCTCTCTCAAGCTCTCTCTGAAACTTCTCTCTCTCTTTCACTCTTTCTCACACTCACTAACTTTCTTTCTCTCTAAAGCTTCTCTTTCTCTCTATTGCTCTCTCTCTATCTGTCTCCAAAACTTCACTCACTCATCCTCTCCATAAAACTTCTCTCTCTATCTGCCATTTTGTTGTTCTCTTTCAATCTTCTCTCTCTTTCTTTCTCTGCCTGTCACTCTTTTTGAAACTTCTCTTTGTCAGTGTGTTAGAAAGTTCTGTCTATCTCTTCCTTACTCGTTCTTAAACTTCTCTCTCTTTGTCTCTTGCTCTCTATGAAGCTTCTCTTTATCTCTATCTCTTGTTCTCTCTAAAACTTCTCCTTTCTCTCTCTCACTCTTATTAGAACTTCTCTCTCTTTCCCTCTCTCTCATACTCACTCACTTTCTCTCTCTCTTAAAGTTCCCTTTTTCCTTCTCCCTCTCTCTATCTCTCTAAACTTTCTCTTGCTACTCTAAAACTTCTCTTTGTCTCTTTTTCTCACTTTCACTCTCTCTGAAACTTCTTTCTCTCACCCTCTCTAGCTCTCTGTGAAACTTCTCTCTCTCTCTGCCTAACCAATGTGAGACTTTATCATTCTCGACCCCTTTTGACTGTACGTCCTCATACAGAGAACCAAGATCCATGGCCCACATTGATCAAAGCAAAGCAGGCTCTGATACCATATGATATGAATCCACTTAACTCCACCTTAAAAGCTAGCTTGTAAGGGGAGGTTTGCAAACTCATATATATAACACCCAAGACCTCTCTACCTAACCAATGTGGCACTTCATCACTCTCTCTCTTTCTTGGTCACCCTAAAACTTTTCTCTCTTCCCCTTTGCCTGAAACTTCTCTGTCTCCCTCTCTCTCTCATTCTAAAACATCCCTTTCTCTCTCTCTCTCTTACTCTTAGTGTCTCTCTAAAACTTCTCTCACTCATTCTCTCTACAAAACTTCTCTCTCTCTCTCTCTCTCTCTCTCTCTCAATCTCTCTAAAAATTCTCATTCTCTTTCTCTCTGTCTGAAACTTCTCTTTTTCTCTCTCTTACTATCTCTAAAATATCCCTTTCTCGCTTTCTCTTTCCCTCTTAGTGCCTCTCTAGTTCTTATTTAATTCATTGTCTCCACCAAACTTGTCTCTCTCAGTCTCTCTCTCTTTCCCCCTCTCTCTAAAACTTCTTTGTCTCTCTCTTTCTCTTTTGCATTCTTTGAAACTTCTCTCTCTATATCTATTTGTCACTCTTTCTAAAACTTCTCTCTCTGTCTTTGTCCTTGCTCTCTCTAACACTTCTCTCTCTCTCTCTCTCTCTCTCGCCCTTTACAAAGCTTCTTTTTATGTCTCTAGGTCCCTCTGCAATACTCTGTCTCCCACTCTCTCTCAATCACTTAGTTTCTCTATCTAAAACTTCTCTTTCCCTCTCTCTCTTGGCCTATATGAAATTTCTCTATCTCCCTCTCTTTCTCTTTGTTTCTCTCTCTAAAACTTCCCTCAATCTCTCTCTCAGTCTCTCTAAAACTTCTCTCCCTCTTGCTCTCTTAGTGTCTTTCTAGAACTTCTCTTATTCATTATCTCCACAAAAGTTGTCTCTCTCTCTCTTTGAAACTTCTCTATCTCTCTCTCCCTTTCTCTCTTAAGCTTTCCTCTCTCTCTATCTCTCTACCTGAATCTTCTCTTTCTCTTTCTCCCTCTCTCTCTAAAACATCCTTTTCTCTTTTTCTCTCTCTTAATGTCTCTCTAGAACTTCTCTCACCTATTCTCTCCAAAAAAATTGTCTCTCTCACTCTCTTTGTCTTCCTCTTTCTCTCTTCAAAACTTCTCTATCTCTACTTCTCTCTCTCTCTCTGTTGTTTTCTTTGAAACTTGTCTCTGTGTTTGTTGCTCTCTCTAAAACTTCCCTCTCTCTCAGGAGTTTATGAAACTTCTCTCTCTATCCAT
Organism: Dicorynia guianensis; assembly: GCA_037013595.1. Taxonomy (NCBI): domain Eukaryota; kingdom Viridiplantae; phylum Streptophyta; class Magnoliopsida; order Fabales; family Fabaceae; genus Dicorynia; species Dicorynia guianensis. Next base: position 19,327,631 of record JASUAB010000006.1, on the reverse strand, counting down.
CTCTCTCGATCTCTCTTTGTCACCCCTGGAAAACTTCTTGATATCTTTCTCGATCTCTTTACATCACTTAATCTAGTACTCTCTATTAGTCACTCTCATTCTCTCTCTGTCTCCCTCTCTCTTACTTTGCTTGAAACTTTTTTCTCTCTCAATCTATCTGAAACTTCTCTATCTGTCTCTCTCTTTGAAACTTTTCTTTCTTTCTCTTTATCTCAAAATTTTCTTTCTTTCTATCTATAACATCCCTCTCTCTCTTAGTGTCTCTCTAGAACTTCTTTAACTCACTCTCTTCACAAAACTTGTCTCTCATGCTCTTTTGTCTTTCTCTCTCTCTATAACTTCTCTGTCTCTCTCTCTCTTGCATTCTTTGAAACTTTCTTCTTCTTTGTCTATTGCTCTCTTCAGAACTTCTCTCTTACTTAAACTTCTCTCTTTCTCTCTCAGCGTCTAAGAAACTTCACTTTCTCTCTCTGCCTCTCTTACTTTTTCTTGCTATCTCTGAAACTTCTCTCTCTGTGTTTTTGTCTCCCGCTCCCTCTGAAACTTCTCTCCTTGTGCCTTTGTCTCCTGCTCTCTTTGAAACTACTCTCTCTATGTCTTTGTCTCCCACTTTCTTTGAAACTTCTCTCTCTCTTAGTATCTCTAAAATTTCTTTATCTGTCTTTTTCCCACACTTTAGAAGTTCCTGCTCTCTCCATTGCTCTCTTTGAATCTTCTCTTTCTCTATGTCCCTCCCTCTCATTGAATGTTCTCACTCTCTCTCTCCTACTCTATTTAAAACTTCTCTCTCTCTCTCTCTCTCTCTCTCTCTCTCTCTCTCTCTCTCTCTTGCTCTCTCAAAAACTTATCTCTCCATGAAACTTCTCTCTCACATCTCTCTCTCACTCTCTCTGACACTCACTCAATTTCTCTCTCTAAAACTTCCCTTTCTGTCTCTCTCTCCCTCTTTTTTTCACACTCTAAAACTTCTCTCTCTCTTTCTTTGCTATTGCTCTCTTAAAACTTCTCTCTTTCTCTCTGTCTCTTGCTCTCTTTAAAACTTCCTCTCTCTCTTGCTCTCTCTAGAACTTCTCTCTCCCTCTCCCTCTCTCTCATACTCACTCACTTTCTTTCTCTCACTCTCTCTATAAAAACTTGTTTGTCTCTCACTCATTCTCACCTAAAACTTCTCTTTCTCTTTTTTTCTCACATTCTCTCTGAAACTTCATTCTTTCAACCTCTTTCATTCTCTGTCAAATTTCTCTCTCTCACCCTCTGTGAAACTTTTCTCTGCGAAACATCTCTATATTTCTCTCAGTCTCTCTGTACACTATCTACCACTTTCTCTCACTCATTCTCTTTCTCCCTCCAAAATTTCTCTCTTTATCCCTCTCTCCCCCTTTCTTTCTCTCTTACACTTCCCTCTCTCTCTCTGTCACTCTAAAACTTTCTCTCTCTTTCTCTCTACCTAAAACTTATCTTTCTCTCTCTGTCTCTCTCATTCTAACACATCCCTTTCTCTTGTTCACTCTCTCCACAAAACTTGTTTCTCTCTGATGATAAAAGCATGATGGATACAGCTGATCCAATTCAAATTCCAAGTAGTCCAATTACAAGAGCTAGACTAAAAGGTTCAAGGAGGCTTTCAATGGATTGATGCAGAGCATTTGGGTTGAGGAGTGCTTTATAAGGCCCAAATACTTAGACTCAAGTGCAGATCAAGGGTGGATTTCGTTGGTCCAAGTGGTGGAGTAATTTCAGCCTTTTTTCTAAAGCCCATACACTTGGAAGGATCAATTTTAGCCTTTTTATTGAAGCCCATACACTTGGAAGGATTACTTTCAGCTCAAGCATGTGGATTTAAGAGAATCAAGGAGATTAGATTTGGCTGATTATTACCCAGCGAATTTGGGATAACTTTCCTTTTTTGATGGGATTTGGTTAGCCTTTTGGAATATATTCTCAACAATTATTGCATTGGGCTGATTATTTGGCTAATTATTCTCTTGTAAAGGCTGACATGCCATAATTATAGGGATTACCTTCCTTTTGCTATTTGTTTCCTTTTTCAAATTGTAATAACTCAGCCTATATATATTTATACCAAGGCTGAGAAGTTCAGATCAGTTTTCTACATAAAAGTTGCGAGTTTTCTCTTTGGTTCTTTACAGAACTTTCCGAACTTATTAAGAACTTGTTCTTGTGGCGTTCATCCGACTTATCAAATGGTTCACCGTCCCGTTTGTGGCGTCTACACATACCAAGGTTCGTGTTTTCTTATAAACATCAGGTCGAGGTTTTCACCTACAAAATCTAATCGTATAACAGTCTTGGGAATCAATTTCGTTGATGGGTCTCGTTATTCTTGGCGGGGTTTGCATCACTCTCACTCTCTTTGTCTTTGTCTCTCTCTTTGAAACATCTGTATCCCTATATCTGTGTGTCTATCACTCTCTCTAAAACTTTTCTCTATCTCTCTCTTGCCCTCTTTGAAACCTCTCTCTCTACAAAACTACTCTACATCTCTTTGTCTCAACATAGCACTCTATTTACCATTCTCTTACTCTCTTTTCCTCTCTCTTGATCTATCTAAAACTTCCCTCTCTCTCTCTTTGTGTCTCTCTCTTGTTCTCTCTGAAACTTCTCTCTCTCCTTCTCTCTCTCACACTCTCTCTCTTAATTTCTCTCTAGAACTTCTATAACTCACTCTTTCCACCAAACTTGTCTCTCTCAGTCTCTCTATTTTTCTCTCTCTGAAACTTCTTTGTCTCTCTCTCTTTCTTGCATTCTTTGAAACTTCTCTCTCTATCTGTTGCTGTCTCTGAAATGTTTGTCTCTCTCTCTTTTTTGCATTCTTTGAAACTTCTCTTTCTATCTATTGCTCTCTCTAAACTTCTTGCTCTGTGTCTTTATCTCTTGCTCTCTCAAACACTTCTCTCTCTTTGTGTCTCTACCTCTCGCTCTCTCTAAATCTTCTCTCTCTCTCTCTCTCTCTCTCTCTCTCTTCTCTCTCTCTTTTAGTGTCTCTCTGGAACTTCTCTCTCCCATTCTCTCAACAAAACTTGTCTCTCTCACTTTCTCTGTTTTTCTCTCACTCTTTGAAACTTGTATGTCTTTGTCTTTTTCTCTCTCTTTCTCTTTCTTTGAAACTTCTCTTTTCTATCTGTTGCTCTCTGTGAGATTTCTTTCTCTCTCCTGGCTGTTTAAGAAAGTTCTCTCTCTATTCCTCTCTCTCTCTTAACCTTTGCAAAACCTCTCTATATATCTCTCGGTCTCTTTTCATCACTCTGTCTACCACTCTCTCTCAATGCTCTAATGCTCTCTCTAAAACTTCTCTTTCTCTCTTTGGCACCCTCTCTCTCTTAGTCTATCTAAAATTTCTCCATCTCCCTCTTTCTCTCTGTCTTAAATTTCTCTTTCTCTCTCTCTCTCTCAATGACTCTCTACAACTTCTCTAAGTCACTCTCTCCATAGAATTTGTCTCTCTCACTCTCTCTAAAACCTCTCTCTATCTCTGTCCCTTCCTCCCTTTTAAACTTCTTTCTCTCTCTTTCTTGCTCTCTTTTAAACTTCTCTCTCTATTTCTCTCCTTCTCTTGATAGTTTCTGCTTTCTCTAAAATCTCTTGGTCTCTTTCAAACTTCTTTCTCTCTGTCTTCCTCCCTCTCCTTGAAAGTTCCCACTTTGTGTCCCTTGCTTTCTCTTTAATTTCTCTCTCTCTCTCTCTCTCTCTCTCTCTCTCTTACTCAGTCTGAAACTTCTCTCTGTTAACCTCTCTCACTCTCTGCAAAACTTCTCTCTCTTGCCCTATGGGAAACTTCTCTCTCTTTCTCTCTCTCTCTCTTACTTTCTCTAAAACTTCTCCCTCTTAGCCTCTCTCACTCTTTGTGAAACTTCTCTCCCTCTTGCCCTTTGTGAAACTTCTCTCTCTCTCACACCCTATGCAAAACTTCTCTCTTTCTCTCTCTCTCTTGCCCTTTGCAAAACTTCTCTCTGTCACTCACTCTTTTTCTCTCTTTAAAACTTCTCTTTCTCTTTGTCTGTTGCTCTTGGACTATCTAAAACTTCCCTATCTATGTCTCTATTTTCATCTCTCTAAAACTGCTCTCTCTTTCTCTCTCTTTATGTCTCTCTAGAGCTTCTCTTACTCACTCTCTACACAAAACTTGTCTTTCTCTCTCCCTCTGTTGCTCTTGTATTCTTTGAAACTTCTCTCTTTTTTTGTAGCTCTCTCTGAAACTTCTCTCTCCCTTTTGGTGTCTAAGAAACTTCACTCTCTCTCTCTCTCTCTCTCTCTCAGCCTCTGTGAAACTTCTCTATATCTCTCTTAGTGTCTCTCTCTCGGTCTCTTTAACACATCCTTTTCTGTGTTTCTCTTGATGTCTCCCTAGAACTTCTATAACTCGATCTCCCCACAAAACTTATCTCTCTTGTTTTCTCTATGTGTTGGTCTCTCTTTGAAACTTCTCTATCTCTCTCTTGCATTGTTTAAAACATCTCTCTCATTCCCTTTCTTTCTCACTTTCTCCGAAACTTCTTTCTCTATCTCTATCATTTGGTCTCTTTGAAACCTCTCTCTCTCTCTCTCTCTCTCTCTCTCTCTCTCTCTCAATCACACTCACTCACTCTCTCCCTCTCTCTCTAAAACTTCCCCCTCTAAAAAATTTCTCTTTCTCTCTCTCTCACCCTCCCTCACTCTCTATGAAATTCTCTATCTCTCTCAATCTCTTTGAAACACTTTGCTCTGTCTGTCTCTCTGTATCTCTCCCTCTCTCTCTTACCAACACTTTCCCTACACCTGTCTCGGTTTCTCCATAGTATTCTGTCTACAATTCTCTCTCACTCACTCTCTTTCTCTATCTAAAACTTCTTATTCTCTCTTTCTCTCTTGGTCTCTCAGAAACCTCCCTTTCCCTCTCCTGATCTCTCTAAAACTTGTCTTTCTCCCTCTCTCACTCTTTTTGAAACATCTCTCTTTGCAACTTCTCTATCTCTAAAACTTCTCTCTTGCTCTCTCTCTCTCTCTCTCAATCTCTTTGAAACTTCTCACTATAACTTTCCCTCTTTAATCGCTCTAAAACTTCTTTCTCTATCTAAAACTACCCTTTCTATCTTTCTCTCACTCTCTGTGTCTCTTGAACTTATCTCACTCACACTGTCACTCCCTCTCTTTATAAAACTTCTCACACTCATTCTTTGTCTCTATCTCTGTTTCTTTGTCTCTGCCTCTGTATCTCTCTCAATCTCTCTTTGTGTCTCTCTCTATCTCTCATTCTCTCTCAAACTTGTCTCTTTCTCTCTCCCACTCTCTCTGAAACTTCTCTATGTCTTTGTGTCTCTCTCTCTCTCTCTCTCTCTTTCTCCCTCTCTTGCTTGCTCTCTTTGAAACTTCTCTCTCCCCTTCTCTCCATCTCTCTACTCTCTCTATCTCTCCCTCTCTCTCTTCTCCCAAAACTTTCTCCATATCTCTCTTGGTCTCTCTACAACACTTTTTCTACCACTCTCTCTCACTCACTCTTTTTTGCTCTCTAAAACTTCTCCTCTCTCTTTGGGTCTATGTGAAGCTTCTCTCTCTCAGTGTATCTTACCCTCTACAAAACTTCTCTATATCTCTCTTGGTCTCTCGACAGCACTTTGTCTATCACTCTCTCTCTCTCACTCTCTTTCCCTCTTTAAAACTTCTCTTTCTCTTTCTCTTGCTCTGGTCTATCTAAAACTTCTTTGTCTCTATCTTTGTCTCTCTGAAACTATTCTATCTTTCTCTCTAGCTAAAACTTCTATTTCTCTCTCTCTCTTTAACATTCCTTTGTCTCTATCTCCCTATGATGAAGTCCCACATTGGTTAGGTAGGGAGGTCTTGGGTGTTATATATATGGGTTCACAAACCTCCCCTTACAAGCTAGCTTTTGAGGTGGAGTTAGGTGGGTTCATATCATATGGTATCAGAGCCTACTCTACTTTGGTCGGTATGGGCCATGGATCTTGGTTCTCTGTACGAGGACGTACAGTCTAAAGGGGTTGGGAATGATGAAGTCCCACATTGGTTAGGTAGGGAGGTCTTGGGTGTTATATATATGGGTTCGCAAACCTCCCCTTACAAGCTAGCTTTTGAGGTGGAGTTAGGTGGGTTCATATCATATGGTATCAAAGCCTACTTTACTCTGGTCGGTGTGGGCCATGGATCCTGGTTCTCTGTACGAGGACGTACAGTCTAAAGGGGTCAGGAATGATGAAGTCCCACATTAGTTAGGTAGGGAGGTCTTGGGTGTTATATATATAGGTTCACAAACCTCCCCTTACAAGCTAGCTTTTGAGGTGGAGTTAGGTGGGTTCATATCACCCTATCTCTTTGGTGTCTCTCTAGAACTTCTCTTACTCACTCTCCCCACAAAACTTGTCTCTCTTACTCTCTCAGTTGTTGCTTTCTCTCTCTCTCTCTCTCACTCCCTTGCATTCTTTGAAAATTCTTTCTCTATCTATTGCTCTCTCTCATTGTCTCTACAGCACTTTATCTGCCAGTTGCTCTCCCTCAATCTCTTTCTCTCTCTAACTCTTTTCACTTTGTCTCTTTGTTGGTCTCTTTGACACTTCTCTCTCACTCTCTCTAAAACTTCTTTATCTCTGTCTCTTTCTATTTCTTTGAAACTTCTCTCTATCTCTCTCTTAGTCACTCCAAAACTTCATTCTCTATCTAAAACTTCCCTTTCTCTCTGTATCTCTTTATCTATGTCTCTTGAACTTCTCTTACTCATGCTCTCACTCTCTTCATAAAACTTCTCTCTATCTCCCTCTTAATCTCTCATCTTTCTCTCTCTCTCTCTAAAACTTTGTGGTGTCTCTATGTCTCTCTCTCCCTGCCACTTGCTCACTCTCTCTCGCTCTCTCTCCCCTCCTCTCCCCTTTCTCTCCCTCTCTTTGTTACTCTCTATCTCTCCCTTTCTCTCTTTTGTCCCACAACTTTCTCCATATCTCCCTTGGTCTCTCTGTAGCACACTGTCTATCACTCTCTCTCATTCACTCTCCAAATTTCTCCTTCTCTCTCTCTCTCGGTCTATGTGAAACTTCCCTCTGTCTCTCTCTCTCTCTCTCTCCCTTCTTTTTAACTTACTTTCTTAGAAACTGCCCTCTCTCTCTCTTAGTGTCTTTAAAACTTCTCTCTCTCTAAAAAATTCCTTTCTCTCTTTCTCTCTCCCTTTTTATGTCTCTCTTGAACTTCTGTTACTCTCTCTATCTCTCTTTGTTGCTCTCCCTTTCTCTCAATCTCTCTTTCCCTCTCAATCTCTCTCTCTTTCTGTCTCTGCGTCTTTGAAACCTCCTCTCTCTTCCTTGCTTTCTCTAAAATTTCTCAGTCTCTCTCTAGCTCTCTGTGAAACTTCTCTTGGTCTTGCAATCCCTCAATCTCAATCTCTCTCTCTCTCTCTCTCTCTCTCTCTCTCTCTCTCTCTCTTTCTCTCGATCACTCGCTCACTCGCTCACTTGCCCTCTTTGAAACTTCTCTCTCTAGCTTCACTCTCTCTGAAACTTTTCTCTCTTCATCTTTGGAACATCTATCTCCCTCTCTTCATGAAATGTCTCTCTCTGCCTCTCTTCCTACCACTCCCTAAAACTTGTCTCTCTCGCTCTTCAAAACTTCTCATGCTTACTCTCTCTGTCTCACATGCTCTCTTGCTCTTACAAAAACTTCTTTCTCTTCCCCCCACACTTTCTCTGGCTTTCTTTGAAACTTCTCTCTCTACCTCATGCCCTCTGTGAAATTTCTCTTTCTCACTCTATCTGAAAATTCTCTCTTTGTCTCTGGTTTTGCTCTCTTAGAAACTACACTCTTGTCTCTCACTCTAAAACTGATCTTTCTCTCTTTTTTGTCTCTCTGTCTTACTCTCTGAGAAACTTCTCTCTCTCAACTTCTTTCACTCTTGGCAAAACAATTCTCTCTCTGAGTCTCTTTGAAATTTCTCTCTCTTTCTCTATCTCATGTCTCTCTCTCTAAAACATCCCTTTCTTTGTTTCTCTCTATCTTTTTCTCTGTCTCTCTTGCTTTCTCCGAAACTTCTCTCTAATCTCTCAGAAACTTCTCTCTCTCTCTCTCTCTCTCTCTCTCTCTCTCACTTAGTCTCTCTAAAACCTTTCTCTCTTTCTCTATCTCTTTGTTTCTTTTTTGAACTTCTCTCACTCATGCTCTCACTTATTCTTTTCATAAAACTTCTCTCACTCTCTCTCTTAGTCTCTCTCTCTTTGTTATCCTTTGTTGTTGTCTCAGTCTCTCTCTTTGTCTGTTGCCCCTTGTTGCTCTTTCTTCTCTCTCTCTCTCTCTCTTATCTCCCTAAAACTTCTCTCTCTCTTGCTCTCTGTGAAACTTCTCTGTCTTTTTCACTCTCTCTGAAACATCTTTCTCTGTTTATTTATCTCTCTTATTCTCTCTCACTCTCTTTGAAACTTCTCTCTATCTCTCTCTCTTTCCCACTATTTGAAGCTTCTCTCTCTATCTTTCTCTAAAACTTCCTCTTATTTCTTGCTCTCTTTCTGTGTCTCTCTAGAACTTCTCTCACTCACTCTCTCCATAAAACTTCTCTCTCTTTCTGTCTCTCCCACTTACTCTCCCCTTAAAATTTCTCTCTTTCCTATTCCTGCCTATCTCTCTCACTCATCATCACTCTTTTCCTCTCCTGCCACTTTTCTCTCTCTAAAACTTCTCATTTTCTCTCCAACTTTATCTCTCTTGAAAACTTCTATGGCTCTTTGTATAAAATTTTTTCTCTCCCCCTCTCAGTCCCTTCCTCTCTCTACTCTCCCTCCCTATCTCTCTTCCCAACACTTTCTCTATCTCTCTCTCCCTTTTTCTTTTTCTCTCTCACTCTGTTCGAAACTTCACTCCTTCACCCTCTCTTGCTCTCTATGAAACTAATCTCTCTCTCCTCTCTCTTTCTTTATCTCTCTCTATTTGTCTCTTTGTGTCTCTGTCTCTATCTGTATCACCACTGTCTCTCAGTGTTTCTTTCTCTCTTGTCCTTTGTGAAACTTCTCTTGCCTATCACTCTTTTTAAAACTTCTCTCCCTCCTTCTCCATATCTCTCCCTCTCTCTCTTCTTAACACTTTCTCTTTTTGTTTCTCCCCCTCTCTTTCTCTTCTTTATCTCTCTCTAAAACTGCCCTCTCTTACTTCCTACAACACACTTTCTCTATCCCTAAAACTTTTCTGACTCTCTCGCTCTCTTCATAAAACTCTCTCTTCCTCTCTAAAACTTGCCTCTCTCTTTCCTTTTCTCTCCCCAACACTTGCTCTTCTTTTCTCTCTCTCTCTCTCTCTCTCTCTCTCTCTCTCTCTGTATCTCTCTCTGTGTCCCACCAACATTCTTTCTCTCCCTCTCTCACCCTTAAAAACTTCTTACTTTCACTCTCTCACTTTCCCTTTCTGTAACACTTTCGCACTCTATAACTACTCTCTCTTTCTAAAACTTCTCTCTCTCTCTCTCTCTCTCTCCTCTCAATTTCACTATCTGCTACTGTCCCTCTCTCTTATTCTCTTTGAAACTTCTCTCTTTTTGTCATGCTTTCTTTAAAACTTCTCTCTTTCTTTCACTACGAAATTTCTCTCTCTCTCTCTCCCTCTTTTGCTTACACTCCTCTCACTCATTTTCTTTCTCTCTCTAAAACTTCCCTTTCTCTCTCTCTCAAACTTCTCTCTCTTGCTCTCTTTAAAACTTCATTTCATCTCTCTCTTAGTCACTCTGAAACTTCTATTTCTCTCTCTCACTCACCATCTCTCTCTCTGAAACTTCTCTCTCTCAGACTCTCTCGCTCTCTCTAAAACTTCCTATCACTCTCCTATGCCTCTCCAGAACTTCAATAATTTATTCTCTCCATAAAACTTCTTTCTCTATCTCCCTCTCTCTCTCTCTTGCTTGTGGCAAAATTTCTCTCTCTTGTTCTTTCTCTATCTCACTCTTTTGAAATTTCTCTCTCTCTTTGAAACTTCTTTCTCTTAAACTTCTCTCTCTCTCACTCACTCTCTTTCTAGCTCTTTACGAAACTTTTCTCTCTTTATGTGTCTTCTTCTGTCTCTGTCTTTATGGCTATATCTCTCTCTCTAACTCTCCCTATGAAAACTTTTCTTTAGTTCTCACTCTCTTTAAAACTGCTTTCTTTCCCTTTCTCTGTCTCTCTCTATCTCTCTCTCTCTTCCTAACACTTTCTCTTTCTCTCTCTCTCCCCCAACACTTTCTTTATCTCCCTCTCTGTGCCTTCCTACTCTAGAACTTCTCTCTCTCTCTCTCTCTCTCTCTCTCTCTCTCTCATGTCTTTGAAACTTCACTTCTTCACACTTTCTTGCTCTCTGTGAAACTTCTTTGTCTCTATCTCCCCTTCTCTCTCTCCTTTTCTCTTTCTCTTCTCTCTTTCCTTCTCCAATGTACATACTCTCACTATCATTGTCTCATACTCTCTCCTTCGCTAACACACTCTCTCTCTATCATTGTCTTGTACTCTCTCCTTCCCTAATACACACTCTCTCTCTGTCCCTCTCTCTCTCCCTAGAACACACTGTCCTTCTCTCTCTCTGTAACACTCTTGCACTCTAGAAGTACTCACTCTCTTTCTAAAACTTCTCTTTTTCTCTCTCCTCACTCTTTCTCTCCCTCTCTCTTGCTTTCTCTGAAACTTCTATCCCCCTCTATCACTCTAAAACTTTTCTCTCTTTTGTCTTTCTCCCTCTCCTTGAAAGGTCTTGCTCCTTCTCTCTTACTCGCTCTAAAACATCTCTCTCTGTCTTACTTTCTCTGAAACTTCTCTCTCTATCTCACTTTCTCTAAAACTTCTCTCTCTATCTCTCTCTCTCTTTCACTTTCTAACTTCTTTCTATCCCTCTCACTTTCCTTGATAGTTCTCTCTCTGCTTGTCACTCTCTTTGAAACTTCTCTCTCCTCTCATAGAAGATTCTCTCACTCTTTCTTGCTCTCTTTAAAACCTCTCTCGTCTCTCTCTCTCTCTTCCCCCTTAGTCTCTCCAAAAATTTCTCTCTCTTTCCAGCCCTCTTAAAAACTTCTCTCTCTATCTCTCTCACTTTTGCTAAACCTTCTCTCTTTTGCTCTCTCTAAAACATTTTTCTTTCTCTCTCTATCTCTTTCTTTCTCTCTTTGAAACTTCTTTGTCTCTGTCTTTGTCTCTTGCGCTCTCTAAAACTTCTCTTTCTATCTCTCTCTCACTTGCTTTGAAACTTCTCCGTGTCTCTGTCTCTGTTTGTCACTCTCTTTGAAAAATTCTCTCTTTCTCTCTCACCAAGACTCACACACTCTCTCTCCCACTCTCTCTCATGCACTCTCTTCCTCTCTCTAAAACTACTCTTTCTCTCTCTCATCCTTGCTCTATCTAAAACTTCTCCCTCATACCTTTCAAACTCTCTGCAAAACTTCTCTCACTATGTTTCTCTTTCTCTCTCTCACTCTCTTTGAAACTTCTCTTGCTCTCTCTCGCTCTCTCTATCTCGGTCTCTCAAAAATTTCTCTCTTTTTTTATCTCATTCTCTTTGAAAGTTCTCTCTCATTCTCTCTAAAGTTTCTCTCTCTAAAACTATTCTCTCTCACCAAAATACCCTTTCTCTCTCTCTAAAACTTCTCTTTCTCTCTGAAAATTATCTCTCTATTTCTCTTGCTCTCTCCAATACCTCTCTCTCTTACCTTGTCTCTCTCACAGTCTGCCTTGAACTTATCTCGCTCTTCCCCTCTCGTAAACTTCTTTAGCTCTCTCTCATTCTCACAACAATTTTTTGTGCTACTCTCTCTATAACACTTCTCTCTTAGTTTCTTAGAAACTTCTTTCTATCCCTATCTCTCTCACTTTCTCTAAAACATCTCTCTTTATCTCTTTGAAGCTTCTCTTTCACTAAAACTTCCCTCTCTCTTGCTCTTTTTGAAACTTCCCTATCTCCCTATTTTTCTCTCTCTCGGTCTCTTTCAATCTTCTCTCTCTTTAAATCATCTCTTTTTCTCTTTCTCTCTCTCTGTCTGTCAAGAACTTCTCTCACTCATTCTCCCCATAAAACTTGTCTCTCTCTCTGTCTCTATCTTTATCATTCTCTCTCTCTGTCTCTATCTTTATCTTTCTCTCTCTCTAAAACTTCTTTCTCTCCCTTTCTCCCTTTGTGTGAAAGTTCTCCCTCTCTCTCCCTTTATCTCTGAAACATCTTTCTCTCTCTAAGTGAAACTACTCTCTCTTGCTCTCCTTTAAACTTCCTTTTTCTCTCTTTTTTAAACTTCTCTCTTCCTCCCCCTTGGCATCTCTGAAACTTTTCTCTCTCTAGCTCTCTCTAAAACTTCTCTCTCTCTCTCTCTGATGATAAAAGCATAGCGGAAACAGCTGATCTAATTTAAATTTCAAGTGGTCCAGTTACAAGAGCTAGAGCTAAAAGATTCAAGGAGGCTTTGAATGGATTGATGCAGAGCATGTGGGTTGAGGAGTGCTTTTTAAGGCCCAAATACTTAGACTCAAGTGCAGACCAAGGGTTGATTTCGTTGGTCTAAGTGGTGGAGTAATTTCACCCTTTTTTCTAAAGCCCAAACACTTAGAAGGATTAATTTTAGACTTTTTATTGAAGCCTATAACACTTAGAAGGATTACTTTTACCTCAAGCATGTGGATTTGAGAGAATCAAGGAGATCAGATTTGGCTGATTATTACCCAGCGAATTTGGGATCACTTTCCTTTTTTTATGAGATTTGGTCAGCCTTTTGGAATATATTTTCAGCAATTATTGCATTGGGCTGATTATTTGGCTAATTATTCTCTTGTAAAGGCTAGCATGCCATAATTATAGGGATTACCTTCCTTTTGCTATTTCTTTCCTTTTTCAAATTGTAATAACTCAGCCTATATATATGTATACCCAGGCTGAGAAGTTCAGATCAGTTTTCTACATAAAAGTTGAGAGTTTTGTCTTTGGTTCTTTGAAGAACTTTCCGAACTTATCAAGAACTTGTTCTTGTGGTGTTCATCTGACTTATCAAACGGAATTATCATCCCATTTCTGGCATCTACACATACCAAGGTTTGTGTTTTCTTATAAACATCAGGTCAAGGTTTCCACCTACAAAATCTGATCATAGAATGGTCTTGGGAATCGATTTTGTTGACGGGTCTCGTTATTCTTGGTAGGGTTTGCACATTTTGGTATCAGAGCACTGGTTCTAGTCTTAGGTTTTACCTATCCAATTTTAGTTTTTGTAGCCAATATTCTTTGTTTTCTTTTTGTTTAGATTCCAACTTCAGTTGATACATATTCAAAAAAAAAAAAAAGAGAAAAAAAACGTGGTATTCAGCAAAAAGAAAGAAGAACAAGTCAGAAACTATCAAAAACTCCCCTTTTAGTGATTCCCTTGATTCCATACTCTTCCTGAACCATTGATAAGCTTGTGATTGAATTGTTGCTGGAAAAGGTTCTTGTTCTTGTTTGGATAAGTTTGAAAAGAACTGAAAGAGAAAATTATGAGTGGAAAAAGGCAAGAGTGGTAAGAGCAATAAAGGGAAAAAGCCAAATTGGTTGTGTGAAAACACGAGTGTTGAGAAAATTGTATTTGAGCAAAAAAATACGTGAGGGAAATAATTTGGGAGGTCTTTTATTTTCTAACATTTTTTTTGCAGCAAAAACATGTCAGACAAAGCCATTCCCACAAGTTCTTCAGGAGGGGTTGATCCAAAGTTACTTATGGATGCATTAATGGGAGAGATTAGAAGAGTGTTAAGAGCAGAAATGGAGCAAGTTCATGAATGGTTGGATAAGGTAGAGAATGAACGCATGAGACAACCACAAAATGTACAGAATGTGCATAGGAGGGAAAGAGTTCAACCAAGGGAAGTAAGGGTTGAAGATGAAGAGTATTATGGAGTTGGTTTTGATGAGGAAGATGATCAGAATTCCATTATTAACAATAGGAGGTATGGTGGATGGGGTAGAAGAGTTAGGAACCGAGAATATAATAACTTGGGTAGTATAAAGATGAAGGTTCCATCATTTCAAGGTAGGTCTGATCCGGAAGCCTATCTTGAATGGGAGAAGAAGATGGAGTTTATTTTTAATTGCCACAACTATTCTGAAGCAAAGAAGGTAAAATTGGCAGCCATTGAGTTCTCTGATTATGCCATTGTTTGGTGGGATCAATTGGTGTTAAATAGGAGGCGGAATGGAGAACGGCCAGTGGAAACTTGGGAGGAATGAAAATGATGATGAGAAAGCGATTTATCCCAAGTCATTACTATCGTGAGTTATACAAGAAGTTACAAGGTCTTCAGCAAGGAAACCAGAGTGTTAAGGATTACTATAAGGAGATGGAGATTGCAATGATCTGAGCTAATGTCGAGGAAGATCGTGAAGCTACAATTGCTAGGTTTTTACATGGATTAAATTAGGAAATACAAGATAGAGTGGAGACGCAACATTATGTGGAATTAGAGGATATGGTGCACATGGCTATCAAAGTGGAGCAACAACTCAAGAGGGGGTAGCTCATATGCAGCCCAAAACTCAGGTTCTACTTCTTGGAAACCGAGACATATAAAGAAAGAGGACAAGCCTCAAGCATTCCCAACACCCAAACACAAATCTGAACATAAAACTGAGAACTCCAGCCATGTTTCTCAAGGTAAAATTGAATCATCCACTACTCGAAATTGTGATATTAAGTGCTTTAAGTGTCAAGGTAGGGGACATATAGCAAACCAATGTCCGAACAAAAGGATTATGGTGATGCGAGATAATGGAGAAGTTGAGACTGAAAGTGAAGAAGATATTGAATCTATGCCACCATTGGAAGATGCAGATGATGAAGAATATGCTGCTGAAGGAGAATTGCTAGTGGCAAGAAGAACCCTAAGTGTGCAGGCCAAAGAAGAAGAAGAAGTGCAGCAAGAAAACATTTTTCACACTCGGTGCAATGTCAAAAACAAGGTATGTAGCGTGATTATTGATGGAGAAAGTTGTACTAATGTTGCTAGCTCAACTATGGTTGAAAAATTAGGGCTACCCACAATGAAACATCCTAAACCATACAAGTTGCAATGGCTCAATGATAGTAGCGAATTAAGGGTGAATAAATAGGTACTGGTCTCTTTTTGCATTGGAAAGTATAAGGATGAAGTTTTATGCAATGTAGTTCCAATGCAAGTAGGACATTTGCTGTTAGGCCGACCATGGCAATTTGATCAGCAAGTAAAGCATGATGACTACACAAACAAGTACTCATTTGTGTTTAAGCAAAAAAGATCACTCTAGCTCCTATGACACCAAGACAAGTTTATGAAGATCAAGTGAGGCTACAAAAAGAGAGTGAACAAAAATGGAGTGAAGAAAGAGATAAAAATAAATTGAGTGAAAGATTGAGAGAGCAAATAGGAGAGGACAAGAAAATTGAGAGAGAAAAAAAGAGAGCTGATTCGACCATTGAGACAAAAAAAGAGAAAACACAACAGAGCTTTTATGCAAGAGCAAGTGAAGTGAAAAGAGCAATGTTTTCAAATCAGCCAATGATTGTACTTTTGTACAAAGAGACATTTTTGAACACTAATGAGATTGATCCTACTTTGCCTAGTTCTATTGTTTCTCTTTTGCAGGATTATGATGATGTCTTTCCCAAGGAGGTCCCAAATGGTTTACCCCCTATCCGAGGGATTGAGCATCAAATTGACTTCATACCCGGTGCTTCCATTCGAAACTAACCAGCTTACCGAACTAATCCTGAGGAGACAAAGGAGTTACAACGATAGGTTAGTGAATTGATGGAAAAGGGGTACGTGAGAGAAAGCATGAGCCCATGTGCCGTTCCGGTGAATTTGGTGCCTAAGAAGGATGGGTCATGGAGAATGTGTGTTGATTGCCGAGCCATCAACAATATTACGGTAAAGTACCGCCACCCTATTCCTCGCTTAGATGATATGTTAGATGAGCTACATGGTACTTGTGTATTTTCAAAAATTGACTTGAAAAGTGGATATCATCAAATAAGAATGAAAGAGGGTGACGAATGGAAAACTGCTTTTAAAACAAAACATGGATTGTATGAGTGGTTAGTGATGCCATTTGGACTAACTAATGCACCAAGTACTTTCATGCGATTAATGAACCATGTTTTGCATCCTTTTATAGGCAGGTTTGTTGTTGTGTATTTTGATGATATACTCATTTATAGCAAGAGTTTTGCTGATCATATTTTGCATTTGAAATCTGTTTTGGATGTGCTTAGAAAAGAGAAATTGTATGCTAACATGAAAAAGTGCACCTTTTGCACCGATAAGCTTGTGTTTCTTGGCTATGTTGTGAGTGCACAGGGTATACAAGTTGATGAAGAGAAGGTTCGTGCAATCCAAGAGTGGTCAAAACCCACAAGTATAGGCCAAGCCCAAAGTTTCCATGGACTTGCAAGTTTTTACTGACGGTTTGTGAAAGACTTTAGTAGCATAGTTGCACCACTTACTGAAGTAATCAAGAAAGACATTGGGTTCAAATGGGAGGAAAAGCAAGAAGAGGCATTCAAACTACTCAAGGAAAAATTGTCTCATGCACCTTTACTTGCTTTACCTGATTTTACTAAAACATTTGAAATTGAATGTGATGCTTTAGGTATAGGAATAGGTGCTGTTCTTATGCAAGGTGGATGACCAATTGCGTATTTCAGTGAGAACCTTAATGGGGCAGCTTTAAACTACCCTACTTATGACAAGGAAATGTATGCATTGGTCCGAGCATTGGAGACATGGCAACACTACCTTTGGCCTAAAGAGTTTGTGATTCACACTGATCATGAGTCCTTGAAGCATCTGAAGGGCCAACATAAGTTGAATAGGAGGCATGCGTGATGGGTGGAGTTCATTGAAACATTCCCATATGTCATTTGATATAAGCAAGGTAAGGAAAATGTCGCTGCTGATGCACACCCTCGTAGGTATGCCTTGATTTCTACTCTTGATGCAAAATTGCTTGGTTTTGAACACATTAATGAATTGTATCCATTAGACCAAGATTTCTATGAAGAGTATAGGAATTGTGAAGGCAAGGCCATGGGTAAGTTCTTTAGGCATGATGATTTCTTGTTTCAAGAGAATAAGCTATGTGTGCCTAATTGCTCATTGCGAGACTTGTTAGTGAGGGAATCCCATGGAGGAGGGTTAATGGGACACTTTGGAGTCGCTAAGACATTAGCCATACTGCAAGAGCATTTCTTTTGGCCACACATGAAAAGAGATGTTGAGAGAATGTGTGGAAGACGTGTCACTTGTAGGCAAGCAAAATCCTGAGTGCAACCTCATGGACTATACACACCACTTCCCATTCCTAGTGAACCTTGGGTTGACATTTCAATGGACTTTGTGTTAGGATTTGTTAGAGATAAGGCTGCTTAGGCTGCTTGTCTTGGTGGGTGCAGGTGTAGTAGGAGTCTCGTGTGGTTCTGATTTTGCTCTATTAATCTTGTCTTCAGTTTATTACTTAGGGACATTAGTGTAATTCAGTAATTGAGTCTTAGTCTATAAATTGTAATCTCAACTACATCATTTGTAGATTAATTCATTTGAATCAGATTTACATTTCAGAACCTTCATGGCTAGGAGTTCTGAGTTTTCTTTCTTTCTTCTTTCTTGCGTCTTCCTTCTAAGATTCTTGAGAACTTCAACATTGTATCAGAGCTTTGATCCAATGGGAGAGAATATGAACACGTTTTCTTTAGCATCTTTGAATGCTTCACTAGTTTCTTTTAGTCATTCTATTTCTGTGAAATTAGACAGCAATTCCTATCTACTCTAGAAACAACAAGTTCTTGCAGCCATCAGAGGGCATGAACTAGAGAAATACATCAGTGGTGGTCAAGAAGTGCCATCAAGATTTGCAATAGATGAGCAAGGAAGAGTTCTTGGGATCTTGAGTCAGTAGTATGTTCTTTGGAAGAAGCAAGATCAGCTCTTGCTGTCTTGGCTGCTGTCAACAATGTCAGAAAATATTCTTACAAGAATGGTGGGATGTGAATACTCGTACCAGGTCTGGGAAAAGGTGGAAACTTTCTTTGCTTCTCATACAAAGGCAAAGATCAAGCAATTCAAGGCGCAGCTACAGACTATGAAGAAGGGATCCATGACAGCCACTGATTATCTTTTAAAGATCAAGAATCTTGTTGATTCTTTGGCTTCAGTTGGACATGCAATTACAGAAAGTGATCATATAGAGGTAATTCTTGATGGTCTTTCCTCAGAATATGATGGTTTTGTTACATCCATTCTTTCTAGAACTGATCCGTATTCAATAGAAGAAATTGAAGCATTATTCTTGCACAAGAAAATAGAATTGAGAAGCATCATAAAGAAGTAGAAGCTATGACAGTGAATCTTGCTACACATCCTCAGAATTACAATGTGAACCGAAGTGGTTATCAAAGTTTCCCTGGTCAGTATGCAAATAGAGGAAGGTTTGGAGGTAGAGGAAACTTTTTCAGAGGCAAAGGGAGTTACAACAATGGGCAGTTTGTTGGTAGGAATGGAAGGTTTTCTGATAAAAGCAACATTCAATGTCAATTATGTGGGAGATTTGGACATCAGTCCTGGAGTTGTTATCACAGATTTGATGAAAGTTTTCAAGGACCAGCTCAAGTACCTAGCCACTTCAGCAAGACAGCCAATGGCGCCAATGGCAATGTCAGAAACACACCCTATGCAATGCTCACTTCTAACAGCAGCAGCAATGGCATTGATCAAGAATGGTATCCTGATTCTGGGGCCACTAATCATGTGACAGTAGATGCCTCTAACATTGTGCAGAAGACTCCATATAATGGAAAGGAGAAGGTGCACATTGGTAATGGCTTAGGTTTGTTCATTAAAAACATTGGCAATTCTCAGATTAAGTCTTGCTTTTCTAATCAAAATCTTCACCTAAACTCACTTCTTCATGTTCCAAATATTACCAAAAACCTTGTGAGTGTTTCTCAGTTTGCAAAAGACAATTATGTCTATTTTGAGTTCCATCCTGACTCTTGTTATGTTAAATCTCAGGATACTCATCAAATACTTTTGAAGGGGACTGTTAGAAAAGGCTTGTATGTCTTTGATGAATTTCGTATTGAAAAAGGACCATATATCAATGCAAAGGTGTCAACAACTCAGTCACCAAATATTACTTCACCTGCTGTACATAGTTCCCATACTTCTTCTTTGTTAAATTCTTGTTCTAAGTTAGACAAATGGCATGTTAGATTAGGCCATGCTTCTGCACAAACTGTCAAGAATATACTCACTTCTTGTAACATCAGAATACCAAATAAAGAGCTTTCCTTTTGTTCATCTTGCTGCCTTAGTAAATTACATAAATTTCCTTTTGCCTCTTCTGAAACAGAATACTCAAAACCTCTTCAACTAATTCATTCTGATTTGTGGGGACCAGCACCTATGCTGTCAAAAGAGGGACATAGATATTACATACATTTTGTAGATACCTTTACCCGTTACACATGGATTTACTTTCTCAAAAGCAAGTCTGATATATTACAGACCTTTATTCATTTCAAGAAACAAGTAGAACTTCAAACCAACCACAAAATCCTTGCCTTACAAATTGATTAGGGAGGAGAGTTTAGAGCTTTCACTGAATATTTGAAAGACCAAGGGATAGTTCATCGTGTTTCATGTCCTTATACACATGAACAAAATGGGCTTGCAGAAAGGAAACATAGACATATAACTGAGACTGGACTAGCCTTGCTTCACCAATCATCTTTACCTAGTTCATTTTGGACTGAAGCTTTTAGCACAGCTGTGTATCTCATTAATAGACTACCCACACCAGTCCTAAATGGTTCTACTCCTTTTGAAACCTTGTACAAAATCAAACCTGATTATTCTTCTCTTAAAGTCTTTGGGTGTGCAACCTATCCTAACCTAAGGCCCTACAATAATCCCAAGTTTCAGTTCAAATCCATTGAATGCACTTTCCTTGGTTATAGTCCAGCACACAAAGGATACAAGTGTCTACATCCTGATGGGAAAACAATTATATCTAGAGATGTCATATTTGATGAAAGTAGTTTTCGATTCAAGAACAGCAAGGGTTCCTCACAACAGTCACTCTCCAGTAACAAATCACATTTTGTTTCTCCTCCACCTTCAGCCATACCTCCTATTCTATCATTCTCTAACGCAAGACATACTCAGAATACCAATGCATTTGCTGAACAAACAAATAACTCATGTGCACTTGCTAATAATACCAATATTATGGATTCTTTGCAACATGTTTCAGGTCCCTCTGTAGAATTTGAAGTTCCTCAATGTCTGCCTCAAAATGTCCACCCAATGGTGACCCGTAGCAAAGCAAGGGCACTCAATTCAAACAATCACTCAATGGTGACTAGTAGCAAAGCAAGAGGAACTGTACCAACAGCACTTACTGTCTCTAGAGAGCCTCAAATTGTTGAAGAAGCTCTTAATATACCAGAATGGAAGTGTGCCATGGATCTTGAGTATGCAGTGCTCATGAGCAACAAGACATGGAGTTTAGAAGCTTTACCCAAAGATAGGAGGCCTATAGGGTGCAAATGGGTGTTTAAAGTTAAAGAAAATCCAGATGGCACTGTCAACAAATATAAAGCAAGATTAGTTGCAAAAGGGTATAATCAGGAGGCAGGAGTTGATTTTCATGAAGTTTTCAGTCCAGTAGTAAAACCAGTCACAATTCGGGTTCTTCTCACTTTGGCCTTATCAAAAGGGTGGAACATCCATCAAATAGATGTTAATAATGCCTTTTTAAATGGTGATTTGAATGAAGATGTATACATGCTGTAGCCTCCCGGATATGAATCAGCTGACTCATCTCAAGTTTACAAGCTTCATAGGCTCTCTATGGCCTTAAGCAAGCTCCTCGTGCATGGTTTCAAAAATTGTCTGAAGCTTTACTTGATCTTGGTTTTACCAAGGCAAAATGTGATTCTTCCTTGTTTCTTCAGGTTACTTCTCATCATTCTCTCTATGTTTTAGTCTATGTGGATGATATTTTGATTACTAGATCCTCACCAACTTTGGTTCAGCACTTGATTGATCAACTGAATGCAAAGTTCTCATTAAAGGATCTTGGGAAACTTAAATACTTCTTAGGTATTGAAGTTACTTACAGTTCTGCTGGTGCAATATACTTATCTCAGTCCAAATACATTAAGGATCTTCTTGCTAGAGCTGGTATGCAAGGTGCGAAATCTATGCCCTCTCCTATGGCCTCAACACCACATATCTCAGCTAGTAGTGGTTCTCCTATTTCTGATCAAGCTGCATACAGATCACTTGTGGAAGCATTACAATATATTACCATTACTAGACCAGAATTATCATATAGTGTGAACAAAGCTTGTCAGTTTATGCATTGCCCTACGGATGTGCATTGGAAGTTGGTTAAACGAATACTGAGGTATCTAGCAGGCACCATATGTCATGCTCTAGTTCTCCAAATATCATCTGCTCTTGAGCTCACTGCCTTTTGTGATGCTGATTGGGCATCAGACATTTATGATAGGCGCAGCACCGCAGGTTTTTGTGTTTATCTTGGCCCTAATCTCGTTTCTTGGTCATCTAAAAAGCAAGCAACAGTGTCTAGATCAAGTACTGAAGCTGAATATAGGAGTCTTGCAAGTGCAGTGGCAGAATTGGCTTGGCTGCAGTCTTTACTCAAAGAACTCAGCATTCAACTACCAAAAGCTCCTAGAATATATTGTGACAATATGAGCATAGTCAGCTTGTCAGCAAATCCGGTTCTTCATTCAAAGACTAAGCATATTGAACTAGATCTTTATTTTGTTCGTGAAAAGGTTAACAATAAAGAAATTGAAGTCTATCATATTCCGTCTCTTGATCAAACAGCAGATATCCTCACCAAGGCAGTCTCAACTTCAAGGTTTCTTCAACTTAGAGACAAGCTCAGTGTCATTCCTCTTCCAAGTCATGCCACTGATCTTGAGGGGGGATGTTAGAGATAAGGCTGCTTAGGCTGCTTGTCTTGGTGGGTGCAGGTGTAGTAGGAGTCTCGTGTGGTTCTGATTTTGCTCTATTAATCTTGTCTTCAGTTTATTACTTAGGGACATTAGTGTAATTCAGTAATTAAGTCTTAGTCTATAAATTGTAATCTCAACTACATCATTTGTAGATTAATTCATTTGAATTAGATTTACATTTCAGAACTTTCACGTCTACGAGTTCTGAGTTTTCTTTCTTTCTTCTTTCTTGCATCTTCCTTCTAAGATTCTTGAGAACTTAACAGGATTGCCTAGGACAAAGCGTGGTAAAGACTCAATCTTTGTGGTTGTGGATAGATTTTCTAAGAAGTCACATTTTATTCCATGTCACAAAATAGATTATGCATCACACATTGCTGATTTGTTCTTTAGGGAGGTTGTAAGGTTACATGGGATGCCTAGGACAATTGTTTCGGATTGTGATGCTAAATTTTTGAGCTACTTTTGGAAGACTTTGTAGTGTAAGTTAGGGACTAAGTTATTATTTTCTACTACTTGTCATCCACAAACTGATGGTCAAACTGAAGTAGTAAACAACCTTGTTGAGGGCTATCATTAAAAAGAATATCAAAACTTGGGAAGATTGGTTACCACATGTTGAATTTGCTTATAATTGTATGTTCATTCTGCAACAAGATTTTCACCTTTGGAAATTGTTTATGGCTTTAATCCTTTAACTCCATTGGATTTAACACCATTACCTTTGAAAGAGTGTGTTAATTTAGATGGCAAAAAGAAAGCTGAATTTGTCAAGCAGATACATGAGAAGGCAAAGTTCAACATTGAGCGTCGAATGGAGCAATATGCGAAACAAGCCAACAAGCGGCATCATAAGCTCATTTTTGAACCTGGAGATTGGGTTTGGTTGCACATGAAGAAAGAAAGATTTCCAGTACAAAGGCATTCTAAGTTGCTTCCAAGAGGGGATGGACCATTCCAAGTTCTTGAGCGCATCAATGACAATGCATACAAGCTAGATCTACCAGGTGAGTATAATGTTAGTGCCACTTTCAACGTTACTGATTTAACCCCCTTTGATGTAGGTGATGATTTGAGGACAAATCCTCTTCAAGAGGAGAGGAATGATGATAAAAGCATAGCGGAAACAGCTGATCCAATTTAACTTCCAAGTGGTCCAGTTACAAGAGCTAGAGCTAAAAGATTCAAGGAGGCTTTCAATGGATTGATGTAGAGCATTTGGGTTGAGGAGTGCTTTTTAAGGCCCAAATACTTAGACTCAAGTACAGACCAAAGGTGGATTTCGTTGGTCCAAGTGGTGGAGTAATTTCACCCTTTTTTCTAAAGCCCATACACTTAGAAAGATTAATTTTAGACTTTTTATTGAAGCCCATATACTTGGAAGGATTACTTTTACCTCAAACATGTGGATTTGAGAGAATCAAGGAGATTAGATTTGGCTAATTATTACCCAGTGAATTTGGGATCACTTTCCTTTTTTTATGGGATTTGGTCAGCCTTTTGGAATATATTTTCTACAATTATTGCATTGGGCTGATTATTTGGCTAATTATTCTCTTGTAAAGGCTGGCATGCCATAATTATAGGGATTACCTTCCTTTTGCTATTTCTTTCCTTTTTCAAATTGTAATAACTCAGCCTATATATATGTATACATAGACTGAGAAGTTCAGATCAGTTTTCTACATAAAAGTTAAGAGTTTTGTCTTTGGTTCTTTGAAGAACTTTCCGAACTTATTAAGAACTTATTCTTGTGGCATTCATCCGACTTATCGAATGGAATTACCATCCCGTTTGTGGCGTCTACACATACCAAGGTTCGTGTTTTCTTATAAACATTGGGTTGAGGTTTCCACCTACAAAATTTGATCATAGAACGGTCTTGGCAATCGATTTTGTTGATGGGTCTCGTTATTCTTGGTGGGGTTCGCATCACTCTCTCTCTATCACTCTCTTTGAAACTTCTCACTCCCATTCTCTTGCTCTTCCTAAAACTTCTTTCTCTCTCTTTTTCCCTCTCCTTGAAACTTCTCTCTCTATCTCTTGATCTCTCTAAAACTTCTTTCTCTCTATCGTTCTCCATGAAACTTCTTTCTATCTCTCTCTTCCTCTCTCACTTAACCCCTTTCTCCCTCTCTTGCCAACATTCACACTATGTCTCTCCCTGTACCACTCTCTCTCCCACTCTTTCTCACTCACTCTATTTTGCACTATAAAACTTCTCTTTCTCTCTCTCACTCTTGCTCCCTCTAATGCTTCTCTCCCTCAACCTCTCTCACTTTGTAGAACTTCTCTTGCTCTCTTTCACTAAAACTTCTCTTTCACTCTCTCTCTTTATCTTGGTCTCTCTAAAACTTCTCTATCTCTACCTCTCACTCACTCTCTTTCTCTTTCTAAAACTCCTCTATCTCTACCTCTCACTCACTCTCTTTCTCTTTCTAAAACTTCTCTATCTCTCTCCCTCCCTCCCACACATACTTACTCACTCTCTTTATCTCTCTAAAACTACTT
Source organism: Dicorynia guianensis (assembly GCA_037013595.1). Taxonomy (NCBI): domain Eukaryota; kingdom Viridiplantae; phylum Streptophyta; class Magnoliopsida; order Fabales; family Fabaceae; genus Dicorynia; species Dicorynia guianensis. Next base: position 19,303,144 of record JASUAB010000006.1, on the reverse strand, counting down.
TCTTGCTCCCTCTAAAACACCTCTCTTTCTCTCTCTCCCTCTCACTCTCTCTAAAACTTTTCTTTATCTCTCTATCTCTCTCTCCACAACACACACACCCACACTCTTTCTCTCACTCCCTCTCCACAGCACTCCGTCAACTACACTCTCTCACTCTCTCTATCTTTCTCTAAAACTTCTCTCTCTCTCTCTCTCTCTCTGTGTGTCTTGTGCTCACTCTTAAACTTCTCTCTATCTCTTTTTCTTGATTTGTCAAGAAAGTTCTCACTCTCACTCTCTATCTCTAGCTCTCTGAAACTTCTCTCCCTTTCTCTTGCTAAAACTTCTTTCTTTCTTTCTCCATCTCTTATTTCTCTCTCTAAAACTTCTCTTTCTCTCTTTGAAATTCTCTCCCTTTCCCTCCCTCTCTCTCTTTAACACACACACACACACACTTTCTATCTCTAATTCTCACTCACTCATATTCTTTCTCTCTCTAAAACTACTCCTTCTCTCTAAAACTTTTCTCTCTCTTTTTGAAAGTTGTCTCTCTCTTGCCCTCTATGAAACTTCTCTCTTTCTCTTGTTCTCTCCAAAACTTCTCTCTCTTTCTGCATTAGTCTCTCTGAAACTTTCCTCTCTCTATCTCACTCTTACTCTCTATGAACTTGTTGCACTCACTCTATCTGTTTGTCTATCTGTCTGTCTCTCTCTCTTTCTCTTGCTCTCACTTTTTTTTGAAACTTCTCCCTCTCTCGTCTCTATGTCTCTAACTCTGAAACTTCTCCCTCTCTTTGTCTCTCTCTCTCATTCTGTTTCTGCTCTCTCTTTTTTAAGCTTATCTCTCTCTCTCTCACTCTCTCTCTGTAAAACATCTCTTTGTCTCCCTCTCTCTAAAACTTCACTCTCTCTCTCTTTCTCACTCTCTTTGTGTATGCCTCTCTCTCAACCTCTATGAAACTTTTCTCTCCCTCTCTCTTACTCACTCTGATACGTCTCTCTATCTCTCTCTAAAATCACTCTCCCTCTCTCTTTGAAATTTCTCTCTCTCACTATTTACTATTCACTCTCTTTCTTCATCTAAAAACTACTCCCTCTCTCTGTCAAACTTCTTTCATTCTTTCTAAAACTTCTCTCTCACACCCTTTCTCATTCTTTGTGAAACTTCTTCCTCTCTCTTGCTCTCTCTAAAACTTTCCCCTCTCTGTCTCCCTTGCTCTCTCTAGAACTTCTCCCTATCTCTCTCTGTTAGTTTCTTTAGAGATAAGGCTGCTTAGGCTGCTTTGGTGCAGTGCTTAAGGAGTCTCGTGTGGTTCTGATCTTGCTCTATAAGGAGTCTCGTGTGGTTCTGATCTTGCTCTGTTAGTCTTATCTTCAGTTTATTACTTAGGGACATTAGTGTAATTCAGTAATTGAGTCTTAGTCTATAAATTGTAATCTCAGCTGCATCATTTGTAGATTAATTCATTTGAATCAGATTTACATTTCAGAACTTTCACATCTTGGAGTTCTGAAGTTTTCTTTCTTTCTTCTTTCTTGCGCCTTCCTTCAAGAGTCTTGAGAACTTCAACATGGTATCAGAGCTTTGATCCAATGGGAGAGAATATGAATACGTTTTCTTTAGCATCTTTGAATGCTTCACTAGTTTCTTTTAGTCATTCAATTTCTATGAAATTAGACAGCAATTCCTATCTGCTGTGGAAACAACAAGTTCTTGCAGCCATCAGAGGGCATGAACTAGAGAAATACATCAGTGGTGGTCAAGAAGTGCCATCAAGATTTGCAATAGATGAGCAAGGAAGAGTTCTTGGAATCTTGAGTCAGCAGTATGTTCTTTGGAAGAAGCAGAAGATCAGCTCTTGCTGTCTTGGCTGCTGTCAACAATGTCAGAAACCATTCTTACAAGAATGGTAGGGTGTGAATTTTCGTACCAGGTCTGGGAGAAGGTGGAAACTTTCTTTGCTTCTCATACAAAGGCAAAGATCAAGCAATTCAAGGCGCAGCTGCAGACCATGAAGAAGGGATCCATGACAGCCACTGATTATCTTTTAAAGATCAAGAATCTTGTTGATTCTTTGGCTTCAGTTGGACATGCAATTACAGAAAGTGACCATATAGAGGTAATTCTTGGTGGTCTTTCCTCAGAATATGATGGTTTTGTTACATCCATTCTTTCTAGAACTGATTCGTATTCAGTTGAAGAGATTGAAGCATTATTGCTTGCACAAGAAAATAGAATTGAGAAGCATCATCAAGAAGTAGAAGCTATGACAGTGAATCTTGCTACACATCCTCAGAATTACAATGTGAACAGAAGTGGTTATCAAAGTTTCCCTGGTCAGTATGCAAATAGAGGAAGGTTTGGAGGTAGAGGAAACTTTTTCAGAGGCAAAGGGAGTTACAACAATGGGAGGTTTTCTGGTAGAAATGGAAGGTTTTCTGATAAAAGCAACATTCAATGTCAATTATGTGGGAGATATGGACATCAGTCCTGGAGTTGTTATCACAGATTTGATGAGAGTTTTCAAGGACCAGCTCAAGTGCCTAGCCACTTCAGCAAGACAGCCAATGGCGCCAATGGCAATGTCAGAAACACACCCTATGCAATGCTCACTTCTAACAGCAGCAGCAATGGCATTGATCAAGAATGGTATCCTGATTCTGGGGCCACTAATCATGTGACAGTGGATGCCTCTAACATTGTGCAGAAGACTCCATATAATGGAAAGGAGAAGGTGCACATTGGTAATGACTCAGGTTTGTTCATTAAAAACATTGGTAATTCTCAGATTAAGTCTTGCTTTTCTAATCAAAATCTTCACCTAAACTCACTTCTTCATGTTCCAAATATTACCAAAAACCTTGTGAGTGTTTCTCAATTTGCAAAAGACAATTATGTCTATTTTGAGTTCCATCCTGACTCTTGTTATGTTAAATCTCAGGATACTCATCAAATACTTTTGAAGGGGACTGTTAGAAAAGGCTTGTGTGTCTTTGATGAATTTTGCATTGAAAAAGGACCATGTATCAATGCAAAGGTGTCAACAACTCAGTCACCAAATATTACTTCACCTGCTGTACATAGTTCCCATACTTCTTCTTTGTTAAATTCTTGTTCTGAGTTAGACAAATGGCATGTTAGATTAGGCCATGCTTCTGCACAAACTGTCAAGAATGTACTCACTTCTTGTAACATCAGAATACCAAATAAAGAGCTTTCCTTTTGTTCATCTTGCTGCCTTAGTAAATTACATAAATTTCCTTTTGCCTCTTCTCAAACAGAATACTCAAAACCTCTTCAACTAATTCATTCTGATTTGTGGGGACCAGCACCTATGCTGTCAAGAGAGGGACATAGATATTACATACATTTTGTAGATACCTTTACCCATTACACATGGATTTACTTTCTCAAAAGCAAGTCTGATGCATTACAGACCTTTATTCATTTCAAGAAACAAGTAGAACTTCAAACCAACCACAAAATCCTTGCCTTACAAACTGATTGGGGAGGAGAGTTTAGAGCTTTCACTGAATATTTGAAAGACCAAGGGATAGTTCACCGTGTTTCATGCCCTTATACACATGAACAAAATGGGCTTGCAGAAAGGAAACATAGACATATAACTGAGACTGGACTAGCCTTGCTTCACCAATCATCTTTACCTAGTTCATTTTGGACTGAAGCTTTTAGCACAGTTGTGTATCTCATTAATAGACTACCCACACCAGTCCTAAATGGTTCTACTCCTTTTGAAACCTTGTACAAAATCAAACCTGATTATTCTTCTCTCAAAGTCTTTGGGTGTGCAGCCTATCCTAACCTAAGGCCCTACAATAATCCCAAGTTTCAGTTCAAATCCATTGAGTGCACCTTTCTTGGTTATAGTCCAGCACGCAAAGGATACAAGTGTTTGCATCCTGATGGGAAAACAATTATATCTAGAGATGTCATATTTGATGAAAGTAGTTTTCCATTCAAGAACAGCAAGGGTTCCTCACAGCAGTCACCTTCCAGTAACAAATCCCATTTTGTTCCTCCTCCACCTTCAGCCATACCTCCTATTCTATCATTCTCTAATGCAAGACATTCTCAGAATACCAATGCATTTGCTGAACAAACAAATAACTCATGTGCACTTGCTAATAATACCAATGTTGTGGATTCTTTGCAGCATGTTTCAGGTACCTCTGCAGAATTTGAAGTTCCTCAACGTGTGCCTCAAAATGTCCACCCAATGATGACCCGTAGCAAAGCAAAGGCACTCAATTCAAACAATCACTCAATGGTGACTAGTAGCAAAGCAAGAGGAACTGCACCAACAGTGCTTACTATCTCTAGAGAGCCTCAAACTGTTGAAGAAGCTCTTAACATACCAGAATGGAAGTGTGCCATGGATCTTGAGTATGCAGCGCTCATGAGCAACAAGACATGGAGTTTAGAAGCTCTACCCAAAGGTAGGAGGCCTATAGGGTGTAAATGGGTGTTTAAAGTTAAAGAAAATCCAGATGGCACTGTCAACAAATATAAAGCAAGATTAGTTGCAAAAGGGTATAATCAAGAGGCAGGAGTTGATTTTCATGAAGTTTTCAGTCCAGTAGTAAAGCCAGTCACAATTCGAGTTCTTCTCACTTTGGCCTTATCAAAAGGGTGGAACATCCATCAAATAGATGTTAATAATGCCTTTTTAAATGGTGATTTGAATGAAGATGTATACATGCTGCAGCCTCCTGGGTATGAATCAGCTGACTCATCTCAAGTCTGCAAGCTTCATAAGGCTCTCTATGGCCTTAAGCAAGCTCCTCGTGCATGGTTTCAAAAATTGTCTGAAGCTTTACTTGATCTTGGCTTTACCAAGGCAAAATGTGATTCTTCCTTGTTTCTTCAGGTTACTTCTCATCATTCTCTCTATGTTTTAGTCTATGTGGATGATATTTTGATTACTGGATCTTCACCAACTTTGGTTCAGCACTTGATTGATCAACTGAATGCAAAGTTCTCATTAAAGGATCTTGGGAAACTAAAATACTTCTTAGGTATTGAAGTTACTTACAGTTCTGCTGGTGCAATATACTTATCTCAGTCCAAATACATTAAGGATCTTCTTACTATGGCTGGTATGCAAGGTGCAAAGTCTATGCCCTCTCCTATGGCCTCAACACCACATATCTCAGCTAGTAGTGGTTCTCCTATTTCTGATCAAGCTGCATACAGATCACTTGTGGGAGCATTACAATATATTACCATTACTAGACCAGAATTATCATATAGTGTGAACAAAGCTTGTCAATTTATGCATTGCCCTACAGATGTACATTGGAAGTTGGTTAAACGAATACTGAGGTATCTTGCAGGCACCATATGTCATGCTCTAGTTCTCCAAAGATCATCAGCTCTTGAGTTCACTGCCTTTTGTGATGCTGATTGGGCGTCAGATATTGATGATAGGTGCAGCACCTCAGGTTTTTGTGTTTATCTTGGCCCTAATCTCATTTCTTGGTCATCTAAAAAGCAAGCAACAGTGTCTAGATCAAGTACTGAAGCTGAATATAGGAGTCTTGCAAGTGCAGTGGCAGAATTGGCTTGGCTGCAGTCTTTACTCAAAGAACTCAGCATTCAACTACCAAAAGCTCCTAGAATATATTGTGACAATATGAGCACAGTTAGCTTGTCAGCAAATCCGGTCCTTCATTCAAAGACTAAGCATATTGAACTAGATCTTTATTTTGTTCGTGAAAAGGTCAACAATAAAGAAATTGAAGTCTATCATATTCCGTCTCTTGATCAAACAGCAGATATCCTCACCAAGGCAGTCTCAACTTCAAGGTTTCTTCAACTTAGAGACAAGCTCAGTGTCATTCCTCTTCCAAGTCATGCCACTGAGCTTAAGGGGGGATGTTAGAGATAAGGCTGCTTAGGCTGCTTTGGTGCAGTGCTTAAGGAGTCTCGTGTGGTTCTGATCTTGCTCTATAAGGAGTCTCGTGTGGTTCTGATCTTGCTCTGTTAGTCTTATCTTCAGTTTATTACTTAGGGACATTAGTGTAATTCAGTAATTGAGTCTTAGTCTATAAATTGTAATCTCAGCTACATCATTTGTAGATTAATTCATTTGGATCAGATTTACATTTCAGAACTTTCACATCTTGGAGTTCTGAAGTTTTCTTTCTTTCTTCTTTCTTGCGCCTTCCTTCAAGAGTCTTGAGAACTTCAACAGTTTCTCTGAAACTTATTGCTCTTTCTCTCTCTTTTTCTCTCTTTAAAACTTTTGTCTAAGGCTTCCCTTTCTCTCTCTATCTCCCTCTCATAACATTCAACTTTTTGTTTCCCTCTCTCTCCCTTTGTCACCAACTTTGCCACTCTCTGTGTGTGTCTCTCTGAAACTTATTTCTCTTTCTCTTTCTCTCTTTATTTATCTCTCTCTTTCTCTCAAACTTCCCTTTCTCTCCTAGTCTCTCTCTCTCCCTCTCTTGCTAGCACTTACACACACTCTCTCTTGTTCTCTATGAACTTCTCACTCTCACTCTTTCTCTACCTCGTTCCATTTGAAACTTCTTTCTCTCTTGCTCTTTCTCTCTCATCCTATCTAAAACTTCTCTCTCACATGGTCTCTCACTTTCTCTGAAACTTATCTTTACCTGTCTCCCTCAATCTCTTTGAAAATTCTCTCTATCACTCTCTCTTAGTCTCTCTAAAACTTCTTTATCACTCCTTCTCTCTCTTTAAAACTTCCCTTTCTGTCTTTGTCTCTCTGTAACTTCTCTCACTCTTTCTATTCATAAAACTTCTCTCACTTGTAGTCTCTCTTTGTCTCTTTGTCTCTATCTCTCTCTAGCTGAAACTTGTCTCTATCCCTCTTTATTGGTCTCTTTGTCTCTCTCTTCCTCACTCTCACTGTCTCTGAAACTTCTCTCTCTATCTTTCACTCTCTCTCTAAAACTTCCCTGTCTCTCTCTCACTAAAACATCACAGTCTCTTTCTTACTCTCTCTCCCTTTATGAAAATTTTCTCTCTCTCACTCTCTGTGAAACTTCTCCCTCTCTTTCTCTCTTGCTCTCTTTGAAACTTCCCTCTTTGTCTGTATCTCTCTCTCTCTTTCACTTTCTCTATCTCTTAGTTGCACTAGAAGTTCTCCTTGTGTCTCTTTGTCAGTCTCTCTAAAACTTATTTCTTTCCCTCTCTCTATCTCTCTCTCACTTTCTCTGTCTCTCTCTCTCGCTCTCTCAAGAACTTCTCCCTATCTCTTTATCAGTCTCTCTATAACTTATTTCTCTCTCTCTCCCCCCCCCCAAAAACATCTCTCTAAGACCTCCCTTTCTCTCTTTCTCTCTCTCTCCCTCTCTCGCTAGCACTCACACACTCTCTTTCTCTCTCTCTACTTAACCTTTCTTTTTTGCTCTCTCTGTGTCTCTCTACAACTTTTCTCACTGACTCTCTCACTCTCTCTCTTTGTAATACTTCTCTCACTTACACACATACTCTCTCTCTTTCTCTCTCTCTCTCTTAACCTCTCTCTTTGTGTCTTTGTCTCTGTCTCTATCTCTCTCCCTTTCCTTCTATGAAACTTCCTTCTCTCTCCTCTAGCTCTCTTTGAAACTTCTCTCCATTTCTCTTTCTCAGTCTCCCTAAAAATTGTCTCTCTTTATAACTTCCCTTTCTCTTCCTTTCCCTCTCTTTGTGCCATTCTAAAACTTCTCTCCCTTTCCATATCTCTATCTCTCTCTCCCTCTCTCTCATTGTCTCTATACTTCTCTGTCTCGCTAAAACTTCCCATCCACTCTCTTTTAGTGTCTCTGAAACTTCTTTCCTTCTTTGTCTTTAGCTCTTTCCAAAACTTCTCTCTTTTTATCTCTTGCTCTCTTTAAAACCTTTCTTTCTCTCTCTCTCTCTCTCTCTCTCTTCCTCGCTGAAACACTCTGTCTGCTGCTCTCTCTTGCTTACTGTCTCTTTCTCTCATACTTCTTGCTCACTCTCTCTTTCTCTAACTCTCCTGCTCTCTCTTAAACTTCCCTCACTATATCTCTCTCTCTGTCCTACACACACTCTCTCTTCTTCTCTATAACATTCCATATCTCTCTCTTACTTACTCTCGCTTTCTCTATTCCTCGCTCACTCTCTCTCTCCTTAACACACACGTTCTCTCCCTAAAACTTCTCTTGCTCTCTTAAAACCTTTACTCTCTCTGTCTCTCACTCTCTCTCTCTCTCTCTCTCTCTCTCTCTCTCACTTGTTGTGATATCCGTGTGATGTGCGTGAAGAAAAAAAAATTCCAAGTTTTATCTATAAACATATTTAAAAGAAAATTAGGAGTCACCACCAATCTAAAATCTTGATGAGATCGGACACCTTAGAAAGAATGGTCTACATTTTATTTTTAAAATGGGTTTGGAGGTTGATTATGTGTAGGGAAGGTGTTAGCATCCTACAACACCCTTTCGGTACCATGTTAATTTTATGTCACTTATAATTGCCATAAATTATGTCTATGCTTCCTTATTAAAGAAGGTTGAATAGTTTGATTCTTTATATTGCAAATATCTTGAAAAAAGATAGGCTCACCCTATTCAAGTGAGAGCTCACTTTAAGCTCATGGAGGATAAATGTGTTCACCTTTATTTCCTAGGACTTCCTTTAAAAAATATTAATTTTGCTAAGGAAATTGATTTTAGAAATCTTGTACTAATAAGCCTTTTTAAGAAATATAGACATAGACTCATTCCTATTTAGGTGGGAGTCTAATCAAGTTACAAAAAAAAATGCTTTCGTCTTTGTTTCTCAGCTTTTTCTTGAAAGCTTATTTGGATAATCTTTTGCAGAAAGAGATTAAACTAAGCCATTCCTCTTTAGGTGAGGCCTATATATGTTATACAAATAAATGCTTTCACCTTTATTTTTACAACTTAAAAAATGCAACAGGGACATGCTAAATGCAGGAAGGGCTGAATCTGATACAGCCTCCCAAACATGATTTCGTGTCACTCCTAAAATTGTTCTCGAACCAGAGCTGCATTGGACAAGAAAATGAGTCATGGATAGAGCTTATCAGGAACCAACAATGACCAAAATGATCTGTGCTGCTTAACAATGACATCCATACATAAGACAAGAGGATCAAAACTCAACCACATTCATGAAAATACAGAACAGAAGCAAACAAAACAAACAGGGAGTAGAGCGCACCTCAGTCAATGCTATCACACTCCTTTGATCCGGTAGGCTGCTGTTTAACTCTTCCCTGCTAGGTTCTCTCAATCTACCTGTTCTTCTGCTAGCTTCTATGTCTCTGAACATTTCAGGACTAGGCTGAACTACGTTGGCATTCTTCAGTGCTCTACACTATGTCCTCTGATCTCTGCCACCTGTGCACATCCATCTCTGGATTTGAGGGGAAATGTGAGTTATATTTGGTGCTAATGGGTGTCTGAGAGATACACTGGGATGCTATGGCTGTGAATTGTCTTCGGTACCTTGATTCACATCTCCAAGTGCAGTAGAGTTTGGAGGGCTACTCTTATGTGTATGCCCTATTTTCTGGTTTTGGAACCGGGGTACCTCAACCCTTTGTGTGTTTCAAGATTTCTGAGCTACTGAGGACCCTTGGATGGGAGCCAAAGCTTCTCTGTTTTTTGAAGACTCTCTTGTTCAGGCAAGAAGCACTCAGTTGGTGATGGGATTCCCAGATGGAGAAGGAAGTCTTGGATCAAGAAGAGAGACTCAGCTGGAGAAGGAACTTTCCTTTTATAGCCGAAGTTGGCATTGTTTTTACCTCCACCCATGGGTCACCACCCTATTCCAAACTACTACTTATGGCGCCTACTGTTTCTGCTACAATCTGCCACTCTGCTACCTTCTATGCAGGTGGCAATTGACGTGTGGTTGAAGGGGGGTGGTGCAGTTCTGCACCTGCTGCACATTCTGTTGTGCTGCCATGCCCTATTTTCTGGTTATTGCTCCTCTCCTGCTGTCAGCAGCTGCTCCTCTCCTACCACTGTGTTGCTGTTTCCATGCTCTACAGGTGTTCTGCATGTTGCTGTTCTTCAGTGCCCATCCTTTTGTGCTGCAAGATATTGCTTTGCTCCTTCTCATGCAAGTGGAAGTGCATGGTTTGGTGGAGACAAAGCTCGGTTTGTTTCCTAAGGGGAGAGTGCCAATTTAGTAAGGCAAAGGGGCCAGCCTCAAAAGAAAAGAGGGAGGGTTTGGTTATGCCAAAGAACTGAACCACCCTCATGCATGTTTCCAAATTTTCCTTTCTTTTTTTTTAATTTTTTTAATTATTTTATTATATTAATATTGCTTATTATTTATTATTTTCATTTTTTTTAAATTCTAATACCAGTCATTTTGGGTTCGAAACAAAATTTGGTGTCTACATCACTCTTTCTCTCGTGAAAACTACTCTCGCTCATAAACTTCTCTTTCACTCTCTTTCTATTCTCTTTTTGAAACTTCTCTCTCTCACCCTCTCTTGCTCTTTGCAAAACTTCTCCCTCTCTCTTTGTTTCTTTGTCTCTTTCTCTCTCAAGAACTTCTCCTTATAACTCTTTGTTAGTCTCTCCAAAGCTAATTTCTCTCTCTCTCTCACCTTAAAACTTTTCTCTATGACTTCCCTTTCTTGCGTTCTCTTCCTCTCTCACTAACACTCACATGCACTCCCTCTCTTGCTCTCTATGAAACTTTTTGCTCTCTCTCGACCTCATTTCGAGTTTGAAGCTTCTTTGTCTCATGCTCTCTCTCCCTCTCTCACTCTATCTAAAACTTCTCTCTCTCACTGTTTCTCACTCTCTCTAAAACTTCTCTCTCCCTTGATTTCTCTAAAACTTTTCTCTATCTCTCTCAATCTCTTTGAAATCTCTCTCCTGCTATCTCTCTTCGTCTCTAAAGAATGTCTCTCATTCTTTCTCATCATAAAACTTCTCACTCATTTCTCTTTCTTTGTCTGTCTATCAAACTTTCTTTCCCACTCAGTCACTTTGAGACTTCTCTCTCTCTCTCTCTCTCTCACTCATTCTCAATGAAACTACCTAAAACTTCTGTCTTGCACTTCCCTTTCTCACTTTCTCTCTCTCCCCCTCTCTCACTAACTCTCTGTCTATCTTGCTTTCTATGAAACTACCTACTCTCATTCTCTCTCTGCCTCGTTCTATCTGAAACTTCTTTCTCTCTTGCTCTTTATTTATCTCACTCACTATAAAACTTCTCCCTCTCTCTGAAAACTTCTCTTTCTCACTGTTTCTCACACTCTTTGAAGCTTCTCTCCATTTGTGTCCCTCAATCTCTCTAAAACTTCTCTCTCTCTCTCTCTCTCTCTCTCTCTCTCTCTTACTCTAAAACTTCTTCTTGCTCTCTCTCTCTCTTTATCTCTCAAGAACTTCTCTCATTCTCTCTCTTCATAAAACTTTTCTTCCTTACACACTTTCTCTCTTTTTTTCTCTATCTGTCTGCCTGTCTTTCTTCCCCTCTCACTCTCTTTCTTTGTCTATCTCTCTCTAAAACTTGACCCTATCCCTCTTTCTCAGTCTCTTTGAAAGTTTACTCTGCAAAACTTTCCTTTCTCTCTTTCTGTCTCTATGTGATTCTAGTACCTCTCTTTCTTTCTCCCTATCGCTGTTTGTATCAATGTCTATTCTCTTTCTCTCTCTATCCAATATCTCTGAAACTTCTCTCTCCCCTCCCTCTGTCTCTCTCTCTCGCTCTCGCTCTCTCTTTCTCCCTCCCTACAATACTTTGTCTAGCTCTTCCTCTCACTTACTCTCTTTCTTTCTCTAAAACTTATCTTTCTCTCATTCACTCCCTCTGTTTGTTGATTTCTTGCTTTCTATGAAACTTGTTGTTCCCACTCTCTCTATGTCTCACTCTCTCTTTCCTCTCTCTCTCACTCTCTCTGTCTCTCACTCTCTCTCTCGCTTTCTTTTAAACTTCTCTATCTCTTTCTCTCGCACCCTCTCTCTCACATTCTTTTAAACTTCTCTATCTCTTTCTCTTGCACTCTCTCTCTTAAACTTCCCTTTCTTTGTTACTCTTTCTGAAACCTCTCTCTCTCTCTCTCTCTCTCTCTCTCACTTCTGCCTCACTCTAAAACTTCTCTCTCTCTATCTCACACACACTCTTTCTCCCTTTCCACTACACTTTCTCTTTCTAAAATTTTTCTTTCTCTCTTTCTCTCACCCTCTCTTGCCCATTCTAAAATTTCTAACTTCCACTTTCTAAAACTTCTCCCTTTCTCTTTCTTGCTCTTTCTAAAAACACATACTCTCTCTATCTGTCTACCACTCTTTCTCATTCTCTCTCTTTGTCTCCCTAAAACTTCTCTTGCTCTTGCTCTCTTTGAAACTTCTTGATGATAAAAGCATTGCAGATACAATTGATCCAATTCAAATTCCAAGTAGTCCAGTTACAAGAGCTAGAGCTCAAAGGTTCAAGGAAGCTTTCAATGGATTGATACAGAGCATTTAGGTTAAAGAGCTTTTTTTTTTAGGCCCAAATACTTAGACTCAAGTGCAGATCAAGGATGGATTTCATTGATCCAAGTGGTGGGAGTAATGTCAGCCTTTTTCTGAAGTCCATACACTTGGAAGGATTACTTTTAGCCTTTTACTGAAGCCCATACACTTAGAAGGATTACTTTCAGCTCAAGCATGTGGAATCATTCAGCAATTACAGGCCATAATTTGCAAGAATCACGTGGATTTGAGAGATTCAAGGAGATTAATTTGGCTAATTATTACCCAACAATTTTGGGATAACTTTCCTTTTTCATGGGATTTGGTCAGCCTTTTGGAATATAATTTCAGCAATTACTTTCATTGGGCTGATTATTCTCATGTAAAGGCTAACATGCCATAATTCTAGGAATTTCCTTTCTTTTGCTATTTGTTTCCTTTTTCAAATTGTAATAACTCGGCCTATATATATGTATACCAAGGCTAAGAATTTCAGTTCAGCTTTTAGTTCAGATTAGTTTTAGTTTTTTCTTTGGTTCTTTGAAGAACTTTCTAAACTTATCAAGAACTTGTTCTTGTGGCATTCATCTGACTTATCAAATGGTTCACCATCCCATTTGTGGCATCCCCACATACCAAGGTTTGTGTTTTCTTATAAACATTGGGTCAAAGTTTCCACCTACAAAAATATGATCGTAGAATGGTCTTGGGAATCAACTTCATTGTTAGGTCTCGTTATTCTTGGTGTGGTTTGCATCACTTCTCTCTCTTTGTCTGTTGCTCTCTCTAAAACTTCTCACTCTCTTGGTCTCTTTGAAACTTCTCCCCTCTCTAAGTCTCTCTAAAACTTCTCTCTATCCCTCTTTCTCAGTCACTTTGAAACTTCTCTTTATCCCTCTCTAAAACTTCCCTTTCTCTCATTCTTTCTCTGTGTCATTCCCGAAGTTCTTTCTCTCTCCCTGTCCCTATCTCTGTCTTTGTTTCTATCTCTTTCTCTCTAAAACCTCTCTTTCTCTCTCTCTTAGTCTTTTTGAAACTTTTCTCTCATTTAGTCTCTTGCTCTCTTTAAAGCTTCTCCCTCTCTCTCTCTCTCTCTCTCTCTCTCTCTCTCTCTCTCTTTCACACACACACACTCTATCTCTCTCTCCCTCTCTATAGCTCTCTGTCTACTACTCTCTCTCTCTGAAACTTATTTCTCTCTCTCTCCTTAAAACTTCTCTCTAAGACTTCCCTTTCTTTTTCTATCTCTCTCTCTCTCCCTCCCCCTCTCCCACTAGCACTTACACTCTCGATGAAACTTGTTGCTCTCACTCTCTCCCTACCTTGTTCTATTTGTAACTTCTTTCTCTCTTTCTCTCTCTGAAACTTCTCTGTTCACTCTCTCTGAAACTTCTCTCTATCTACCTCATTCTCCCTAATACTTCTCTCTTGATTTCTCTATCAGACTCTCTCTTGCTCTTTGTGAAACTTCTCTCTATCTATCTCCCTCATTCTCTCTAAAACTTCTCTCTTGATTTCTCTATCAGAATCTCTCTTGCTCTCTATGAAACTTCTCTCTATCTCTCTCTAAAACATCCCTTTTTGTCTCTCACTCTTTGTGTGTCACTCTAGAACTTCTCTCACTCTCTCTTTCTATCTTTCTCTGCCTCTATCTCTCTCTTTGTCTTTGTCTCAATCTCTATATCTCTCTACCTCTGCAAAACTTCTCTCTCTCTCTCTCTCTCTCTCTCTCTCTCTCTCTTTCAATCTTTTTGAAAGTTCTCTATCTCTCTCCCTAAAACTTTCCATTCTCTCTTTCTCTCTCTGTGTCATTTTAGAACTTCTCTCTCTTCCTGTCCCTGTCTCTATTTCATTGTCTCTCACTGACTCTCTCTAAAACTTCCCTTTCTCTTTCTCTCTCTCAGTTTCTCTAAAGCTTCTTTCCCTTGTTGTCTTTAACTCTCTTTGAAACTTCCCTCTCTCTCTATCTCTTGCTCTCTTTGAAACTTCTTTCTCTCTCTCCATCTACAGAACACTCTATCTATCAGTCTTTCTCTCTTGCTCTCACTTTCTTATACTTCTTGCTCACTCTCTCTTTCTCTTTCTGTTGCTTAAAATTCACCCTCTTTCTCTCTCTAGCTCTCTCTGAAATGTCTCTCTCTTTCTTTTGAACACACACTCTTTCTCTCCCCCTCTCCATAACACTTTGTCTACCACTCTCTCTTACTTTCTCTCTTTCTCTTTCTAAAATTTATCTTTCTCTCTTTCTCTTGCTTTCTTGCCTACTCTAAAATTTACCTCTACTTCTCTCTTTCTATCTCTAGCTTGCTTTCTTTCTCTCTTTAACACACACACACACATACTCTCTCTCTCTCTCTCTCTTTCTCTCCATAAAACTTCTCTTCCTCCCTCTCTCTCATTCTCTCTAAAACTTCTCTTTCTCTCTCCTGGTTTCTTTGAAACTTATCTCTCTCTGTAACTCTCGCGTACTCTGAAACATTTCTCTTTCTCTCATTCTGAAATTTCACTCTCTCACTATCTTTCTCTCCTTAAAACTTCTATTTCCCACTTTCTTTCTCTAAAACTCCCCTCTCTCTCTTCCTTCCTCTCTCTTTCTAAAACTTCTCTCTCTCCCCCTCTCTCTTTCTCTCTCTCTAAAACTTCACTGTCTCTTTCTCTTTCTCTGATTCTCTATCTCTAAAACTCCCTCTCTCCCTCCCTTTTCCCTTTTCTCTCACTCTCTCCTTACCTCTCTCTCTAGCCCTGTCACCCTCTCTTTCTAGTGTATTCTCTCTAAAACTTCTCTCACTATGTGTTTCTCACTATGAAACTTGTAGCTCTCACTCTTTTTGTCTTGCTCTCTCTCTCCCTCCCTCTTTCTTGCTCTCACTTTCTCTAAAACTTCTCTCTCACTTTTTGTAACTTCTCTGTCTATCTCTTGTTCTCTATGAAATTTGTTGCTCTTATTCTCTCTCTGTCTTCCTCTCTCTCTTTGTCACTTTCTTTGAAACTTCTCTCTGCCTCTTACACTCTCTCTCTAAAACTTTCCTTTCTCTCACTCTCTCTCTTTCTCACTTTCTTTGTCTCTCTCTCATCCTTTGTGAAACTTTTCTCTCTCTCACTCCCCCTAATGCTTCTCTCTTTCTTTTAAATTGCTCTCTCTCTCTTGAAAACATAACTCTCTCTTTAAAACTTCTCCCTTCTCTCTCTAAAATGACTCTCTTTCTCAAACATCTCTTTCACTCTCTCTGTCACTCTCTCTGAAAGTTCTCTCTCTCTTCCTCTCTTGCTCTCTCTAAAACATCCCTCTCGTTGTCTTTGTCTCTCTCTCTCTCTCTTAAGAACTTCTCCTTGTCACTCTCTATTAGTCTCTCTAAAAGTTATTTCTCTCTCCCACTTTCACCAAAACTTTTCTCTTGGACTTCCTTTTCTCTCTATCTCCCTCTCTCACCAACTCTTACACACGCTCTTTCTCTCTTACCCTCTATGAAACTTTTCTCTCTTTGCCTCATTCTGTCTGAAACATCTTTCTCTTTCACTCTCTATTTCTCTCACTCAATATAAAACTTCTCTCTCTCTCTCTGTGAAAACTTCTCTTTCTCATTGTTTCTCACTTTATCTGAAACTTCTCTCCATTGGTGTCCCTCAATCTCTTTGAAACTTCTCTCTTGCTCTTTCTTTCTCTTTATTTCTCAAGAACTTCTCTCATTCTTTCTCTTCAAAAAACTTTTCTAACTTACACACTCTCTCTTTTTTCTCTCTATGTCTGTTTGTCTCTCTCCCCCTCTCACTCTCTTTCTCTCTCTAGCTCTATTTAAAACTTGTCTCCTTTCCTCTTTCTCTCTCTCTCTCTCTAAAAGTTTCTCTTCAAAACTTCCCTTTCTCTCTTCTCTCTTTGTGCAATTCTAGAATCTCTCTTTTTTTCTCCCAATCTTTGTTTGTGTCTGCCTCTGTGTTTGTTTCTCTTTCTCCAGTCTCTCTAAGACTTCTCTCTCTACCCCTCTCTCTTACTCTCTTTGAACCTCTGTCTCTCTCTTGTTCTCTCTCTCTCTAAAACTTATCTTTCTCTCATTGACTCCCTCTCTTTGTTAATCTCTTGCTATCTATGAAACTTGTTGTTCGGACTCTCTCTGTGTCTCGCTCCCTCTTTGCTCTCTCTCTCTCACTCTCTCTCTGTGTCAGTTGCACCCTTTCTCTAAAACTTACCTTTTCTCTCACTCTTTTTAAAACTTCCCTCTCTCTTTGTGTTTTTGGCTCTCTCAAACACTTCTCTCTCTCTCTCTCTACCTCTCTCCCTTTCCACTACACTCTGTCCACCACTCTCTCTTGCTCACTCTCTTTCTCTTTCTAAAATTTATCTTTCTCTCTTTCTCTTGCCCACTCTAAAATTTCTATCTCCCTCTTTTTAAAACTTCTCCCTTTCTGTCTCTCTCTTTCTGAAAACACACACTCTCTCTCCCCTACCTACTACACAACACTCTGTCTACCACTCTTTCTCATTCTCTCTCTTTCCTCCCTAAAACTACTCTTGCTCTTGCTCTCTTTGAAACTTCTCTCTCTTTGTCTCTTGCTCTCTCTAAAACTTCTCAGTCTCTTGGTCTCTTTGACACTTCTCTCTCTCTATGTCTCTCTAAAACTTCTCTCCTCTCTAAATCTCTCTGAAACTTCTGTCTATCCCTCTTTCTCGGTCTCTTTGAAAGTTCTCTTTATCCCACTCTAAAACTTCCCTTTCTCCCTTTCTCTCTTTGTGTCATTCTAGAACTTCTTTCTCTCTCCCTATCCCTATCTTTGTCTTTGTCTCTGTATCTCTCTGAAACCTCCCTTTCTCTCTCTCTTAGTCTCCTCGAAACTTCTCTCTCATTCTGTCTCTTTCTCTCTCTAAAGCTTCTCCCTTTCTCTCTCACACTCTATCTCTCTCTCTCTCTCTCTCCCTCTCTACAACTCTGTCTACTACTCTCTCTCTCACTCTCTTTTGCTCTCTTTCTAAAACTTATTTCTCTCTCTCTCTCCTTACAACTTCTCTCTAAGATTTCCCTTTCTTTTTCTCTCTCTCACTCTCTCTACCTCTCCCACTAGCACTTACACTCTCTATTTTTCTCTCTATGAAACTTGTTGCTCTCACTATCTCTCTACCTTGTTTTGTTTGAAACTTCTTTCTATCTCTCTTGCTCTCCTGAAACTTCCCTCTCTCAGTCTTTCACTCTCAAACTTCTCTCTATCTATTTCCCTCATTCTCTCTAAAACTTCTCTCTTGCTTTCTCTATTAGACTCTCTTTTGCTCTCTCTGAAACTTTGTTCTATCTCTCTCTAAAACTTCCCTTTCTGTCTCTCATTCTTTGTATGTCTCTCTAGAACTTTTCTCACTGACTCTCTCTTTCTCTCTCTATCTTTCTCTGTCTCTATCTCTCTCTTTGTCTTTGCCTCTTTCTCTATCTCTCTCTACCTTTGCAAAACTTCTCTCTCTCTCTTGGTCTTTTTGAAAGTTCTCTATCTCTCTCTAAAACTTTCCATTCTCTCGTTCTTTCTCTGTCATTTTAGAACTTCTCTCTCTCCCTGTCCCTGTTTCTATTTTGTCTCTGTCCCATTCACTCTCACTAACTCTTTCTGAAACTTCTCTTTCTCTTTCTCAGTTTCTCTAAAGCTTCTTTCTCTTGCCATCTTTTAACTCTCTCTGAAACTTCCCGCTCTCTTTATCTCTTGCTCTCTTTGGAACTTCTTTCTCTCTCTCCATCTATGGAACACTCTATCTATCACTTTTTCTCTCATACTCTCACTTTCTCTTATACTTCTTGTTCACACACACTCTCTCTCTTAAAATTCTCTAGCTCTCTCTGGAATATCTCTCTCTTTCTCCCCTAGACACACACACTTTTTCTCTTCCCCTCTCCACAATGCTTTGTCTACCACTCTCTCACTCTCTCTCTTTCTCTCTCTCTCTTGCCCACTCTGAAATTTACCTCTACTTTTCTCTTTCTATCTCTCGCTTGCTCTCTTTCACTCCTTAACATACACTCTCTCTCTTTCTCTCCCTAAAAATGCTCTTCCTTCCTCTCTCTCATTCTCTCTAAAACTTTTCTCTCTCTCTCTCTTGGTTTCTCTGAAACTTCTCTCTCTCTAACTCTCACCCTCTCTGAAACATTTCTCTTTCTCTCTTTCTAGAATTTTACTCTCTCACTATCTTTCTCTTCTTAAAACTTCTATTTCCCTCTTTCTTTTTCTAACACTTCCCTCTCTCTCTTCCTTTCTTTCTCTTTCTAAAACTTCTTTTTCTCCCCCCTCTCTCTTTCTCTCTCTCTAAAACTTCCCTCTCTCTCTCCCCCTTTCTCTCTTTCTCTATCTCTAAAACTTCCCTCTCTCCCTCCCTTTTTCCTTTTCTCTCACCCTCTCTACACCTCTCTCTCTCTCACTCTGTTGCCCTCTCTTTCTAGCTTAGTCTCTCTAAAGCTTCTCTCTCTGTGTTTTTCACTCTATGAAACTTGTAGCTCTTGCTCTCTTTGTCTTGCTTTCTCTCTCGCTCCCTATTTCTTGCTCTCACTTTCTCCAAAACTTCTCTCCCACTTTTTGAAACTTCTCTCTCCCATACACACACTTTGAAACTTCTCTCTCTAACTCTCGCTCTCTATGAAATTTGTTGCTCTTATTCTTTCTTTGTCTTTCTCTTTCTCTTTGTTGCTTTCTTTCAAACTTCTCTCTGCCTCTCATGTTCTCACTCTAAAACTTTCCTTTCTCCCTCTCTTTCTCACTCAATTTGTCTCTCTCTTGTCCTCTATGAAAATTTTCTCTCTCTCACTCCCTCTAATGCTTCTCTCTTTCTCTCCTCTCTTTGTTTTAAATTGCTCTCTCTCTCTCTCTCTTGAAAACATAATTCTCTCTTTAAAACTTCTCTCTCACTCATTTTGAGTCACTTTCTTTCTCTCTCTAAAACTATTCTCTCTCTCAAACATCTCTTTCAATCTCTTTCTGTTGCTCTCTCTCTCCCTCTCTTGCTCCCTAGGAAATGTCTCCCCCTCTCTCTTGCTCTCTCTAAAACATCCCTCTCTTTCTCTCTATCTCTCTCTTGCTCTTAAGAACTTCTCCTGTCACTCTCTATTGGTCTCTCTAAAAGTTATTTGTCTCTCTCACTTTCCCTAAAATTTCTCTCTTGGACTTCCCTCTCTCTCTTTCTCTCTCTCTCTCTCTCTCTCTCTCTCTCTCTCTCTCTGTGTTTCCCTCTCTCACCAACTCTTACACACACTCTTTCTCTCTTGCTCTCTATGAAACTTCTCTCTATCTTGTTCTGTCTGAAGCTTCTTTCTCTCTCGCTCTCTATTTCTCTTACTCAATCTAAAACTTCTCTCTCTCTGTGTGAAAACTTCTCTTTCTCATTATTCCTCACTTCCTCTAAAACTTCTCTCTATCTCTCTCTCTTTCTCCCTAAAACCTCTCTCCCACTCTCTCTCTCTCTCTCTCTCTCTCTCTCTCTTTCTCTCTCTCGAACTTCTCTCATTCTTTTTCTTCATAAAACTTTTCTAACTTACACACTCTCTTTTTTTTCTGAGTTTGTTTATCTGTCTCTCTCCCCCTCTGACTCTCTTTCTCTCTTTAGCTCTCTTTAAAACTTGTCTCTATCCCTCTTTCTCTGCCTCTCTGAAATTTTTCCCTCCAAAACTTCCCTTTCTCTCTTTCTCTCTCTCTGTGATTCTAGAACCTCTCTTTCTTTCTCTCAATCTCTATTTGTGTTTTTGTCTATGTCTCTTTCTCTCTCTTGCTAGTCTCTCAGAAACTTCTCTCTCTCCCCTCTCTCTCTGTCTCTAAAACCTTAGTCTCTGTCTTGCTCTTTCTCTCTCTCTCTCTCACTCTCTCACTTTCTTTTAAACTTCTGTATCTCTTTCTATTGCATCCTTTCTCTAAAACTTCCCTCTCTCTCTCTATGTTTTTGGCTCTCTCTAAAACTTCTTTGATGAAGTCCCACATTGGTTAGGCAAAGAGATCTTGGGTGTTATATATATGGGTTCACAAACCTCCCCTTACAAGCTAGCTTTTGAGGTGGAGTTAGCTGGGTTCATATCATATGGTATCAGAGCCTACCCTACTCTAGTCAGTGTGGGCCATGGATCCTGATTCTCTGTACGAGAACGTATAATCTAAAGGGGTTAGGAATGATGAAGTCCCATATTGGTTAGGTAGAGAGGTCTTGGGTGTTACATATATGGGTTTGCAAACCTCCCCTTACAAGCTAGCTTTGGAGGTGGAGTTAGCTGGGTTCATATCATTCTCTCTCTCTTACACTCTCTAACACTTCTCTCCCTTTATCTTTGTCGCTCTCTCTATCTCACACACACTCTTTCTCCCTTTCCACAACACTCTGTCCACCACTGTCTCTCACTCACTCTCTTTCTCTTTCTAAAATTTATCTTTCTCTCTATATCTTGCCCTTTCTTGCTGATTCTAAAATTTTTGTCTCCCTCTTTCTAAAACTTCTCTCTTTCTCCCTCTCGCTCTTTCAGAAACACACACTCTCTTTGTCTCCTCTCCACAACACTCTGTCTACTACTCTCCCTTTCTCTCCCTAGAACTTCTCTTGCTCTCACTCTATCTGAAACTAGTCTCTCTTTGTCTCTCGGTCCCTTTGAAACTTCTCTCACTCTAAGTCTCTCTAAAACTTCTCCCCTCTCTAAGTCTCTCTGAAACTTCTCTCTATCCCACTTTCTTGGTCTCTTTGAAAGTTCTCTTTATCCCTCTCTAAAACTTCCTTTTCTCTCTTTCGCTCTCTATGTCATTCTAGAACTTCTTTTGCTCTCCTTGTCCCTATCTCTATCTCTCTGAAACCTCACTTTCTCTTTCTCTCAGTCTCAATGAAACTTCTCTCTCATTCTGTCTCTTGCTCTATCCAAAGCTTCTCTCTATCTCTCTCTCCCTCTCTACAACACACTATCTGCCACCCACTCTCTCTCACTCTCTTTCACTCTCTCTCTAAAACTTATTTCTCTCTCTCTCCCTCTCCTGCTAGCACTCATACTTTCTCTCTTGCTCTCTATGAAATTTGTTGCTCTCACTCTCTCTACCTTGTTCTGTTTGAAACTTCTTTCTCTCTCTCTCTCTCTCTCTCTCTCTCTCTCTCTTACTCTCTCTGAAACTTCTCTCTATTTATCTCCCTTATTCTCTCTAAAAGTTCTCTCTTGCTTTCTCTATCAGACTCTCACTTGCTCTCTTTGAAAGTTCTCTCTCTCTCTCTCTCTGTGACTCTCTAGAAATTCTCTCACTGACTCTTTCTATCTTTCTCTATCCCTATCTCTCTCTTTGTCTCTGTCTCTAACTCTATCTCTCTCTACCTTTGCAAAACTTCTCTCTCTTGGTCTTTTTGAAAGTTCTCTGTCTCTCTTTCTAAAACTTTCCATTCTCTCTTTCCTTCTCTGTGTGTCATTTTAGAACTTCTCTCTCTCCTTTTCCCTGTCTCTATCTCTGTCTCTGCTCACTGTCTCTCATTGATTCTCTCTAAAACATCCCTCTCTCTCTCTCTCTCTCTCTTTCTCTCTCTCTCTCTCTCTCAGTTTCTCTAAAGCTACTTTCTCGCCCTGTCTTTTAACTCTCTCTGAAATTTTTCTCTCTCTATATCTCTTGCTCTCTTTAAAACTTCTTTCTCTCTCTCCATCTTTAGAATACTCTATCTACCACTCTTTCTCTCTTACTATCACTTTTTCTTATACTTCTAGATCACTCTCTCTCTCTCTTGCTCTCTCTTAAAATGTACCCTCTTTCCCTTTCTTTCTCACTATCTGTGGCCCTCTCTAAAATGTCTCTCTCTTTCTCTCCAACACGAACATACTCTTTCTCTCCCATTTTCCATAACACTTTGTCTACCACTTCTCTCACTCTCTCTTTCTGTCTCTAAAACTTAACTTTCTCTCTTTCTCCCTCTCTCTTGCCCACGGTGAAATTTACCACTACTTCTCTCTTTCTATCTCTTGCTCACACTCTTTCTCTCCCTAACACACACACACACATACACTCTTTCTTTCTCTCCCTAAAACTTCTCATGCTTCATCTTTCTCACCCTCTTTGAAACTTCTCTCTCTTTCTCTCTCTCTAGCTCTCACCCTCCCTGAAGCATTTCTCTTTCTCTCTTTCTGAAATTTCACTCTCTTGCTATCTTTCTCTCCATAAAACTTCTATTTGCCTCTTTTGTTCTCTAAAACTTCCCTCTCTCTCTTCCCTTCTCTCTCTTTCTAAAAATTCTCTCTCCCCCTTTTTCTCTTTCTCTCTCTATCAAACTTTCCTCTCTCCCTTTCCCTCTTTCTCTATCTCTAAAACTTCACTCTCTCTCTCTCTCCTTTTTTCTTTGTCTCTCACTCTCTCTCTACCTCTTTCTCTCACCCTATCACCCTCTCTTTCTAGGTTTGTCTCTCTAAAACTTCTCTCTCTATGTGTTTCTCACTCTATGAAACTTGTAGCTCTCACTCTCTTTGCCTTACTCTCTCTCCCTCCCTCTTTCTCGCTCTCACTTTCTCTAAAAGTTCTCTCTTGCTTTTGGAAACTTCTCTCTCTCACACACACACTTTGAAACTGATGCAAACCCTGCCAAGAATAACGAGACCCATAAACAAAATTGATTCCCAAGACCGTTCTACAATCAGATTTTTTAGGTGGAAACCTCAACCCGATGTTTATAAGAAAACACGAACCTTGGTATATGTAGATGCCACAAACGTGATGGTGAACTGTTTGATAAGTCGGATGAACACCACAAGAACAAGTTCTTGATAAGTTCAAAAAGTTCTTTAAAGAACCAAAGAGAAAACTCTCAACTTTTATCTAGAAAACTGATCTGCACTTCTCAGCCTTGGTATACATATATATAGGCTGAGTTATTACAATTTGAAAAAGGAAACAAATAGCAAAAGGAAGGTAATCCCTATAATTATGGCATGCCAGCCTTTACAAGAGAATAATAGCCAAATAATCAGCCCAATGCAATAATTGCTGAAAAGATACTCTAAAAGGCTGACCAAATCCCATAAAAAAAGGAAAGTGATCCCAAATTCGCTGGGTAATAATCAGCCAAATCTAATCTCCTTGATTCTCTCAAATCCACATGCTTGAGCTGAAAGTAATCCTTCCAAGTGTATGGGCTTTAGAAAAAGGCTAAAATTACTCCACCACTTGGACCAACAAAATCCAGCCTTGGTCTGCACTTGAGTCTAAGTATTTGGGCCTTAAAAAGCACTCCTTAACCCAAATGCTCTGCATCAATCCATTGAAAGCCTCCTTGAACCTTTTATCTCTAGCTCTTGTAATTGGACCACTTGGAATTTGAATTGGATCAGCTGTCTCCACTATGCTTTTATCATCATTCCCCTCCTCTTGAAGAGGATTTGTCCTCAAATCATCACCTACATCAAAGGGGGTTAAATCAGTAACATTGAAAGTGGCACTATCACCTGGCAAATCTAGCTTGTATGCATTGTCATTTATGCGCTCAAGAACTTGGAATTGTCCATTCCCTCTTGGAAGAAACTTAGAATGCCTTTGTGCTGGAAATCTCTTTCCTCATGTGCAACCAAACCCAATCTCTAGGTTCAAAAATAAGCTTATGATGCCCCTTGTTGGCTTGTTTCACATATTGCTCCATTCGATGCTTAATGTTGAACTTTGCCTTCTCAGGTATCTGCTTGATAAATTCAGCTTTCTTTTTGCCATCTAAATTAACACACTCTGTCAAAGGTAATGGTATTAAATCCAATGGAGTTAAAGGATTAAAACCATAAACAATTTCAAAAGGTGAAAATCTTGTGGCAGAATGAACAGTATGATTATAAGCAAATTCAACAATAGAACTAGGCAAAGCAATTTCAAAATGTGAAAATCTTGTGGTAGGATGCAACTCCTTTGTCTCCTCAGGATTGGTTCAGTAAGCTGGTTGGTTTGGAATGGAAGCACCAGGTGTAAAGTTGATTTGATGCTCAATCCCTCGGATAGGAGATAAACCATTTGGGACCTCCTTGGGAAAGATATCATCATAATCCTGCAAAAGAGAAACAATAGAACTAGGCAAAGTAGGATCAATCTCATTAGTGTTCAAAAATGCCTCTTTGTACGAAAGTACAATCATTGGCTGATTTGAAAACATTGCTCTTTTCACTTCACTTGCTCTTGCATAAAAGATCCTTTGTGTTTTCTCTTTTTTTGTCTCAATGGTCGAATCAGCTCTCTTTTTTTCTCTCTCAATTTTCTTGTCCTCTCCTGTTTGCTCTCTCAAACTTTCACTCAATTTATTTTTCTCTCTTTCTTCACTCCGTTTTTGTTCACTCTCTTTTTGTGGGCTCACTTGATCTTCATAAACTTGTCTTGGTGTCATAGGAGCTAGAGTGATCGTTTTTTGTTTAAACTCAAATGAGTACTTGTTTGCGTAGCCATCATGCTTTACTTGCTGACCAAATTGCCATGGTTGGCCTAATAGAAATGTCCTGCTTGCATTGGAACTACATTGCATAAAACTTCATTCTCATACTTTCCAATGCAAAAAGAGACCAGTACCTGTTTATTCACCCTTAATTTGCCACTATCATTGAGCCATTGCAACTTGTATGGTTTAGGATGTTTCATTGTGGGTAACCCTAATTTTTCAATCATAGTTGAGATAGCAACATTAGTACAACTTCCTCCATTAATAATCACACTACATACCTTGTTTTTGACGTTGCACTAAGTGTGAAAAATGTTTTCTCGCTGCACTTCTTCTTCTTTTTTGGCTTGCACACTTAGGACTCTTCTTGCCACTAGCAATTCTCCTTCGGCAGCATATTCTTCATCATCTGCATCTTCCAATGGTGGCATAGTTCGGTGTCTTCTTCGCTTTTAGTCTCAACTTCTCCATTGTCTCTCATCACCATAATCCTTTTGTTCGGACATTCGCTTGCTATATGTCCCCTACCTTGACACTTAAAGCACTTAATATCATGATTTCGAGTAGTGGATGATTCAATTTTACCTTGAGAAGCGTGGCTGGAGTTCTCAGTTTTATGCTCAGATTTGTGTTTGGGTGATGGAAATGCTTGAGGCTTGTCCTCCTTCTTTGTATATCTTGGTTTCCAAGGAGTAGAACTTGAGTTTTGGGCTGCATGTGAGCTAGCCCCCCCTCTGGAGTTGTTTCTCCACTTTGATAGCCATGTGCACCATATCCTCTAATTCCACATAATGTTGCATCTCCACTCTATCGTGTATTCCCTAATTTAATCCATGCAAAAACCTAGCCATTGTAGCTTCACGATCTTCCTCAACATTAGCCCGGATCATTGCAATCTCCATCTCCTTATAGTAATCCTCAACACTTTGGTTTCCTTGCCGCAAACCTTGCAACTTCTTGTATAACTCACGATAGTAATGACTTGGGACAAACTGCATTCTCATTTCATCTTCATCTCCACCCAAGTTTCCACTGGCCGTTCTCCATTCTGCCTCCTATTTAACACCAATTGATCCCACCAAACAATGGCATAATCAGAGAACTCAATGGCTCCCAATTTTACCTTCTTTTCTTCAGAATAGTTGTGGCAATCAAAAATAAACTCCATCTTCTTCTCCTATTCAAGATAAGTTTCCGGATCAGACCTACCTTGAAATGATGGAACCTTCATCTTTATACTACCCAAGTTATTGTCTTCTCAGTTCCTAACTCCTCTACCCCATCCACCATATCTCCTATTCTTAACAATGGAATCCTGATCATCTTCCTCTTCAAAACCAGCTCCATAATACTCTTCATCTTCAACCCTTACTTCCCTTGGTTGAACTCTTTCCCTCCTATGCACATTCTATACATTTTGTGGTTGCCTTGTGCATTCATTCTCTACCTTATCCAACCATTCATGAACTTGCTCCATTTCTGCTCTTAACACTCTTCTTATCTCTCCCACTAATGCATCCATAAGTAGCTTTGGATCAACCCCTCCTGAAGAACTTGTGGGAATGGCTTTGTCTGACATGTTTTTGCTGCAAAAAAAATGTTAGAAAATAAAAGACTTCACAAATTATTTCCCTCACGTATTTTTTTTGGCTCAAATACAATTTTCTCAACACTCGTGTTTTCACACAACAAATTTGGCTTTTTTTCCTTTATTGCTCTTACCACTCTTGCCTTTTTCCACTCATAATTTTCTCTTTCAGTACTTTTCAAACTTATCCAAACAAGAACAAGAACCTTTTCCAACAACACTTCAATCACAAGCTTATCAATGGTTCAAGGAAGAGTATGGAATCAAGGGAATCAATAAAATCACTAAAAGGAGAGTTTTTTTAGGCAGTTTCTAACTTGTTCTTCTTTCTTTTGCTGAATACTACTTTTTCTTTTCTTTTTTTTCGCAGCTTTTCTTTTCTTTCTTTTTTTTTTGAATATGTATCAACTGAAGTTGGAATCTAAACAAAAGAAAACAAGAATATTGGCTGCAAAAACTAAAATTGGATAGGCAAAACCTGAGACTAGAACCGTGCTCTGATACCAAAATGATGCGAACCCCGCCAAGAATAACGAGACCCGTCAACGAAATTGATTCCCAAGACAGTTCTAGAATCAGATTTTGTAGGTGGAAACCTCAACCCGATGTTTATAAGAAAACACGAACCTTGGTATATGTAGATGCCACAAACGGGATGGTGAATCATTTGATAAGTCGGATGAATGCCACAAGAACAAGTTCTTGATAAGCTCAGAAAGTTCTTTAAAGAACCAAAGAGAAAACTCTCAACTTTTATCTAGAAAACTGATCTGCACTTCTCAGCCTTGGTATACATATATATAGGCTGAGTTATTACAATTTGAAAAAGAAAACAAATAGCAAAAGGAAGGTAATCCTATGATTATGGCATGCTAGCCTTTACAAGAGAATAATTAGCGAAATAATCAGCTCAATGCAATAATTGCTGAAAAGATACTCTAAAAGGCTGACCAAATCCCATAAAAAGAGGAAAGTGATCCCAAATTCGTTGGGTAATAATCAGCCAAATCTAATCTCCTTGATTCTCTCAAATCCACATGCTTGAGCTGAAAGTAATCCTTCCAAGTGTATGGGCTTCAATAAAAAGGCTAAAATTAATCCTTCCAAGTGTATGGGCTTTAGAAAAAGGCTGAAATTACTCCACCACTTGAACCAACGAAATCCACCCTTGGTCTGCACTTGAGTCTAAGTATTTGGGCCTTAAAAAACACTCCTTAAGCCAAATGCTCTGCATCAATCCATTGAAAGCCTCCTTGAACCTTTTAGCTCTAGCTCTTGTAACTGGACTACTAGGAATTTGAATTGGATCGGCTGTTTCCACTATGCTTTTATCATCAAAAACTTCTCTCTTTATCTCTCTCTCTATGAAACTTATCACTGTCATTCTCTCTCCTTCTTCCTCTCTCTCTTTGTTGCTTTCTCTAAAACTTCTCTCTCTCTCTGAAACTTTCCTTTCTCTCTCTCTCTTTCTTGCTCTCTCTTGCCCTCTGTGAAACTTTTCTCTCTCTCACTCTCTCTAATGCTTTGTTCTTTCTTTCTTTTCTCTCTTTTAATTTGTCCCCCTCTCTCTCTTGAAAACATATCTCTCTCTCTAATGCTTTGTTCTTTCTTTCTTTTCTCTCTTTTAATTTGTCTCCCTCTCTCTAAAACTTCTCTCTTGCACTCATGCTCAGTCACTCTATTTCTTTCTCTAAAACTACTCTGTCTCTCAAACGTCTCTTTCACTCTTTCTCTCTCTCTCCTAGTCTCTTTGAAGCTTTTCACTCTCTCCCTCTCTCTGAAACCTTTGTCTCTCTCTTGCTCTTTCTCTCTCTCTCTCTTTCTCCCTCTCCACAACACTCTGTCTACCTCTCATTCTCTTTCTAAAACTTATCTTTCTCTCATTCACTCCCTCTGTTTGTCAATCTCTCACTATCTATGAAACTTGTTGTTCCCACTCTCTCTGTGTCTTACTCTCTCTTTCCTCTCTTTCTTATTCTCACTTTCTTTGAAACTTTTCACTCTATCTCTCCCACTCTCTCTCTTTCTCCCTCTCACTTTCTTTTAAACTTCTCTATCTCTTTCTCTTGCACCCTTTCTCTAAAACTTCCCTTTCTCTCTCACTTTTTCTAGAACTTCCCTCTCTCTATGTGTTTTTTCTCTCTCTAAAACTTTTCTCTCTCTTACTCTCTCTGACACTTCTCTCTCTCTATCATTGTCTCTTTCTCTCTCTCTCATACACACACTCTCTCTCCCTTTCCACAACACTCTGTGTACCACTCTCACTCACTCTCTTTCTCTTTCTAAAATTTATCTTTCTCTCTTTCTCTCACCCTCTCTTGCCCACTCTAAAATTTCTGTCTTCCTCTTTCTCAAACTTTCTCTTTCTCTCTCTCTCTCTCTCACTCTCTTTGAAACATGCTCACTCTCTCACCCCCTTTCCACAACACTTTGTCTACCACTCTCTCTCACTCTTTCTCTTTCTCTCCCTAAAACTTCTCTTGCCCTTGCTCTCTTTGAAATTTCTCTTTCCTTGTCTCTTGTTCTCTAAAACTTCTCACTCTCTAGGTCTCTTTGAAACTTCTCTCTGCCTCACTTTCTCAGTCTCTTTGAAATTTCTTTTTATACCTCTATCTTTGTCTCTATCTCTATCTCTCTGAAACCTCCCTTTCTTTCTCTCTCGGTCTCTTTGAAACTTTTCTCTCATTCTATCCCTTGCTCTCTCTAAAGCTTCTCCCTCTATCTCTCTTTCCCTCTCTACAACACTCTATCTACCACTCTCTCTCTCTCTGAAACTTATTTCTCTCTCTCCTTGTCTCTCTGCTTAAAACTCCTCTCTAAGACTTCCCTTTCTCTTTTTCTCTCTATCTCTTTCTTCCTCTCCTGCTAGCAACATTCTCTCTCTCACTTCTCTCTATGAAACTTGTTGCTCTCACTCTGTCTTTACCTTGTTCTATTTGAAACTTCTCTCTCTCTCTCTATGAAACTTCTCTTTCTCACTGTCTCTCACTCTATCTATCTCCCATATTCTCTTTAAAACTTCTCTCTTGCTTTCTCTATCAGACTCTGTCTCGCTCTCTCTAAAATTTCCCTCTATCTCTTTCTTTGCCTCAGTCTCTGTCTCTGTTCCTATCTCTCTCTACCTCTGCAAAACTGCCCTCTCTTTGAATCTTTTCTCTATCTCTCTTTCTTGGTCTTTCTGAAAGTTCTCTATCTCTCTCTAAAACTTTTCATTCTCTCTTTCTCTTTCTTTGTGTCATTTTAGAACTTGTCTCTCCCTATCCCTGTCTCTATCTCTATCTCACTGTCTCTCACTGACTCTCCCTGAAACTTCCCTGTCTCTTTCTCTCTCTCTCTGTTTTTCTAAAGCTCCTTTCTCTCACTATCTTTAACTCTCTTTGGAACTTCCCTCTCTCTTTACATCTTGCTCTCTTTGAAACTTCTTTCTCTCTCTCCATCTCTGGAACACTTTGCCTACCACTCTTTCTCTTATACTTCCTGCCCTCTCTTTCTCTTGCTCTCTCTCAAAATTCACCCTCTTTCTCTCTCTAGCTCTCTTTGAAATGTCTCTCTCTTTCTCTCCAACACACATAGTCTCTTTCCCCCTCTCCACAACACTTTGTCTACCACTCTCTCTCTTTCTCTCCCTAAAACTTCTCTCACCCTCTCTCTAAAACTTCTCTCACCCTCTCTCTAAAACTTCTCTCTCTGTCTCTTCTCTCTTTGAAACTTTTTATCTCTAAGTCTCTGTGAAACTTCTCTTTATCCCTCATTCTTGGTCTCCTTGAAAGTTTTCTCTATCCCTCTCTAAAGCTTCCCTTTATATATTTCTCTC
Source organism: Dicorynia guianensis (assembly GCA_037013595.1). NCBI lineage: Eukaryota > Viridiplantae > Streptophyta > Magnoliopsida > Fabales > Fabaceae > Dicorynia > Dicorynia guianensis. Next base: position 19,272,964 of record JASUAB010000006.1, on the reverse strand, counting down.
TCTATATCATTCTAGAACTTCTCTCTCTCTCTCTCTCTCTCCCTGTCTCTATCTTTATCTCAGTCTCTTTCTTTCTCTTTATGAGACTTCTCTCCCTTTTTCTCTCTCTCTAAAACTTCTCTCTCTAGCTCTCACCCTCTTTGAAACTTCTCTTTATCTCTCTATGTCTCTTTGAAACTTCTCTTATCCCTCTTTCTCAATCTCTGAAAGTTCTCTCTCTCCTTCTCTAAAACTTCCCTTTCTCTCTTTGTTTTTCTCTCTCCTTATCTCTGCTTCCCGTTTCTTTTATGCTCTCTTTGAAATCTCCCTTTCTCTCTCTCAGTCTATTTGAAACTTCTGTCTCCATGTCTCTTGTGCTCTCTTAAATTTGTCCTTCTCCTCAAACTGTAACTCTCTCTCCCTATTTACAATACTCTGTCTACCATTTTCTCTCTCTCTCTCTCTCTCTCTCTCTCTCACTCTCTTTCTCTTTCTGAATCTTATCTCTCCCTCCCCCCTATCTCACAATTTTTGTCTCTTGCCCTCTCTTTCTGTCTTAGTCTCTTTGAAAGTTCACTCTCTTTATCTCTCTCTTGCTCTCTATGAAAATTGTATCTCTCACTATCTTTATCTCACTTTCTCTAAAACTTCTTTCTCCATCTCTGCCACTTTGAAACTTCTCTTTCTATCTCTCACTCTCTATGAAACTTGTCACTCTTACACTATCTCTGTCTCTCTCTCTCTCTCATGCTCACTGACTATGAAATTTCTCTCTTTATCTCTTGATCTCTCTCTGTGAAACTTCCCTTTATCTTTCTCTCTCTCTTTCTCACTCTCTCTATGTGTGTCTCTCTCACACTTTGTGAAACTTTTCTCTCTCTCACTCTCTCTGATACTTCTTTCTCTCTTTGAAACCAATCTCCCTCTATCTTGAAAACTTAACTCTCTCTTTAAAACTTCTCTCTCACTCTTTCTTAGTCACTCTCTTTTTCTCTCTAATATACTCCCTCTCTCTCAATCTTCTCTTTCACTCTCTTTCTCTTGCTCTCTTTGAAACTTTTCTCTCTCAGCATTGCTTGTTCTCTGCAAAACTTCTCCCTCTCTCTCTTGCTCTCTCTGAAACTTCCTTCTCTCTCTATCTCTACCCATCTCTTGCTCTCTCATGAGCTTCTCCCTATCTCTTTGTTGGTCTCTTTGAAACTTATTTGTCTCTCTCTCCCAACTCCCTCTCTCACTAACACTCACACACACTTTCTCTCTCTTACTCTCCATGGAACTTCTCACTCTCACTCTCTTTGCCTTATTCTGTCTAAAACTTCTTTCTTTCTTGCTCTCTCTGTCTCTCTCTCGCTCTATCTAAAACTGTTCTCATTCTGTCTCTGAAACTTCTCTCTGTCATTGTCTCTCACTCTCTTTGAAACTTTTCTTCATTTGTCTCCCTTGATCTCTCTAAAACTTCTCCCTATCTCTCTCTCTCAGCTCTCTGTAACATCTCTCCGACTCCCTTGCTCTCTCTCTCTCTTTCTCTCTCTCTCTCTTCCTCTCACTTGGCCACTATAAAATTTTCCTCTCTCTCTAAAACTTCTCTTTCTCTCCCTCTCTTTTTCTTTCTCTAGCCCTCTGTGAAACTTCCCTCTCTTTCTATCTCAGTCTCTCTAAAACTTCTCTCTCTCTATCACTAATGTGAACCCCACCAAGAATAATGAGACCTGACAATGAAATTGATTCCAAGACCATTCTATGATCAGATTTAAAGGTGGGAAACCTCGACCCATTATTTATAAGAAAACATGAACCTTGGTATGTAAAGACACCACAAATGGGGTGGTGAACCATTTGATAAGTCGAATGAAGACAACAAGAAGGAATTCATGATATGTTTGAAAAGTTCTTCAAAAAACCAAAGAGAAAATTGAAACTGATCTGATCTGTCTTTTTTTTTCAGCCTTGGTATACACCTTTAATAGGCTGAGTTATTACAATTTATAACTAGAATGAGAAAAGGAAACAAATCAGCCATTATGAAAAAGGCTGACCAAATCTACTATAATTTGATTTCCTAGAATAACTAAAAGGAAACAAATCAGTCATTATAGAAAAGGCTGACCAAATCTCATAAAAAAAAAAAGGAAAGTTATCCCAAAATAAATAAAGCAAATTGATCTTTAATAATCAGCCAAATTGATCTCCTTGAATCTCTCAAATCCATGTGAATCTTGTTTATCATGGCTTGTATTACTGAATGATTCCACATGCTTGAGCTAAAAATTAATCCATCCGAATGTATGGACTTCAAAAAAATGTTCCTCAACCTAAATGTTTTGCATCAATCCATTGAAAACCTCCTTGAACCTTTTAGCTCTAGCTCTTATTACTGGACCACTTGGAATATGAATTGGATCAGCTTTATCCACCACGCCTTCTATGAAACTTGTCACTCTCACTCCCTCTCTGTCTCACTCTCTCTTCCCTTTCTCTCACTCTTGCTTGTGTTCTCATAGAAACTTCTCTCTCTCTTTTTGAAACTTCTATCTCACTCACTCTGAAACTTCTCACTCTATCTCTCGCTCTTTCCTTCTCTTTGAAACTTGTCTCTCTCACTCTCTTTCTTGCTTTCTTTGAAACTTCTCTCTCTGTGTCTTTGTCTGTTGCTATCTCAAAACCTCTATCTGTCTCCCTCTCTATCACACACACTCTCTCTCCCTCTTCACAACACTTTGTCTACTAGTTTGTCTCACTCACTCTCTTTCTCTTTTTAAAACTTATCTATCTCTCTTTCTCTCTCTTGCCCACTCTAAAATTTTCCTCTCCATCTCCTAAACTTTTGTCTTTCTCTCTCTTGCTATCTTTGAAACTTCTCTCTATCCCCTTATGTCGACCTCTCAGAAAGTTCTCTCTCTCTCTCTCTCTCTCTCTTTCTCTTTCTCTGTCTTACCCTCTCTCTCTCGCTCTACCTCTCTTTGAAACTTCCCTCTCTTTCTATCAAGTCTCTTTAAAACTTCTCTTTATCTCTCTCACTCTCTATGAAACTTGTTGCTCCCACTCTCTCTATACCTTGCTCTCTATGAAACTTGTCGCTCTCACTCTCTCTTTGTTTTGCTCTCACTTTTTCTGAAACTTTTCTCTCCCTTTTTGAAACTTCTTTCTGTGTCTCTGTCTCTATCTCTTGCTCAACTTCTCTTTATCTCTCTGTCTCTCATATATGCACTCTCTCCCCCTTTCCACAACACTCTGTCTACCACTCTCTCACCCACTCTTTTTCTCTTTCTAATACATATTTTTCTCTCTTTCTCTTGCTCTCTCTTGCCCACTTTAAAATTTCCCTCATCCTCTCTCTAAAACTTATTTCTTTCTCTCTCTCTTGCTCTCTTTGAAACTTCTTCATATCTCTCTTTGTTGGGCTCTCAGAAAGTTCTCTCTCTCTCCCCCTCTCCCTCTCTTTGAAACTTCCCTCTCTCTCTATCTTATTCTCTTTAAAACTTCTCTTTCTATGTCTTTCTTGCACTCTATGAAACTTGTTGCTCTCACTCTTTCTATATTGCTCTCGCTTTCTCTGAAATTTTTTCTCTCTCTTTTTAAAACTTCTCTCTCTCTCTCTTACACTTTGAAACTTCCCTCTCTCTGTGTCTCTCTCACTCACTCTTGGTTTCTCTAAAACTTCCCTTTCTTTCTATCTTAGTCTCTCTAAAACTTCTCTCTCTATGTCTCTCTCTCTCTTGCAGTCTATGAAACTTGTTGCTCTCACTCCCTTGGTCTCGCTCTCTCCATCTTGCTCTTACTTTCTCTAAAACTTTTCTCTCTCTTTTTGAAACTTCTCTCTCTCTCTCTCTCTCTCTCTCTCTCTCTCTCTCTCTCTCTCTCTCTCTCTCACTTTGAAACTTCTCTTTTTGGCTCTTTGTCTCCCTCACTCACTCTTGCTTTCTCTGAAACTTCTCTCTCTATCTCTCACTCTCTCTAAAACTTCACTTTCTCTTTCTGTTACTATCTGTCTCTCTCACACACTTCTCTTTCACTCTCTTTTATTCTCTTTCTCTCACTCTCTTTGAAACTTCTCTCTCTTACCCTTACTTTCTATTTATGAAACTTTTAGTCCTCTTTCTCTTTTGCTCTCTTTGAAACTTCCCTCTATCTTTGTCTTTGCCTCTGTCTCTCTCTCATTCCTTTTTTGTCTTGCTCTCTCTAGAACTTCTTGTTGTGTCTCTTTGTCAATCTCTCTAAAACTTATTTCTCTCTCTCTCTCTCTGTTTGTATTTTTCTGTCTCTCTCAAGAACTTCTCCTTGTCTATCTCTATCAGTCTCTCTAAAACTTCTTTCTCTCTCCCTAAAATTTCTCTCTAAGACTTCCCTTTCTCTCTTTCTCTCTCTCTTGCAGCCCTCACACACACACACACACTCTCTCTCTCTCTCTCGCTCTCTATGAATTTTTTCAGTTTTACTCTCTCTCTTCGTTCCATCTAAAAGTTCCTTCTCTCTCTTTCTCTCTTTCTAGCTCTATTTAAAACTTCTCTCTCTCATTGCTTTCACTCTCTCTAAAACTTCTCTCTCTTGCTTGCTCTCTTTGAAACTTCTATATCTCTCTCTGTCTCTCTAAAACTTTCCTCTCTCTCTAAAGCTTCCCTTTCTCTCTTTCTCTCTTTCTGTCTCCCTAGAACTTCTCTCACTGACTCTCACTCTCTCTCCTTGTAACACTTCTCTCACTCATGATCTCTCTGTGTCTCTGTCTCTCTCTCTTTGACCTCTGTGAAACTTCTTTCTCTCTCTCTCACCCCCTCTCTCTAGCTCCCTATGGAACTTCTCTCCATCCCTCTTTGTTGATCTCTCTAAAAGTTCTTTCTCTATCTCTCTTACTCTCTCTAAAACTTCTCACTCTTTCCCCTTCCCTCTTTAAAACACTCTATCTATGACTTTCTCTCGCTTTCTTTTATACTTGTCACTCTCTCTTTCTTAAAATTCACCCTCTATCTCTCTCTAGCTCTCTCTGAAACTTCTTTCTCTCTCTCCAACACACACTATCTCTCCCTCTCCACAACAATCTGTCTACTACACTCTCTCACTCTCTTTCTCTTTCTCTCTTTCCTGCTCTGAAATTTCTCTCTCCCTCTCTATAAAACTTCTCTCTCTCTATCTCTTGCTTGCTCTCTCTGCCCCCTTGACCCACACTCTCTCTGTCACCCACTCTCTTTCACTAACTCTCTTTGTCTTCCTAAAACTTCTCTTGTTCCCTCTCTCTCATTCCCTCTGAAATCTCTCTCACTCTCTATGAAACTTTAGCTCTCACTCTCTCTATGTCACTCTCTTTCTACCTCACTCTGTCTTGCTCTTGCTTTCTCTAAAACTTCTCTCTCTTTTTGAAACCTCTCTCTCTCTCTCTCTCCCATTCACTTGCTTTCTCTGAACTTCTCTCTTATCTCTTTCTCTCTCTAAAACTTTCCTCTCTATCCCTCTCTAAAGCTTCTCCCTAAGACTTCCCTTTCTCTCTCTCTACATCACTCACAAGAACTCACACATATTCTCTCTCTCTCTCTATGAATTTTCTTGATCTCACTCTCTCTGTCACATTCTGTCTAAAACTTCTTTCTCTCTCATTCTTTCTCTTTAGCTCTGTCTAAGACTTCTCTCTCACTACTTTTGCTCTCTTTGAAACTTCTCTTTATCTCTCTCTTGGTTTCTCTAAAAGTTCTCTCTCAATCTCTTAATCTCTCTCTCTTTCTGTTTGAAACTTCGCTTTCTTCTAAAGCTTCCCTTTCACTCTTTCTCTCCCACTGTCTCCCTAGAACTTCTCTCACTCTCTCTCCATAACACTTCTCTCACTCACATACTCTCTCTCTTTCTTTCTATCTGTCTTTGTCTGTCTCTGTCTCTATCTCTATCTCTTTCCTCGCCCTATGTGAAACTTCTTTCTCTCTCTCCCTCTCTCTAGCCTCTCTAAAACTTCTCTCCATCCCTCTATCTTGGTCTCTTTGAAAGTTCTCTCTCTTCCTCTCTGAAACTTCCCTTTCTTCCTCTCTTTATCATTGTAGAATGCCTCTGTCTTTCCCTGTCGCAGTCTCTCTCTCTCTCTCTCTCTCTGTCCTCACTCTCTCTAAACTTTTCTCCCTCCAAAACTTCCCTTTTCCTCTTAGTTTCTTTGAAACTTCTTTCTCTTTCTGTCTTTACACATTCTAAACTCTCTCTGAAACTTCTTTCTCTCTATGCATCTTTGTCTCCTCTCTCTTTCTCTTTCCCTCTCTCACTCTTTCTAGAACTTCTCCCTATGTCTTTCTGTCAGTCTCTTTGAAACTTATTTCTTGCCTTTTCTCTCTTTCTCTTCCTCTCTCTCACTCTCCCAAGAACTTCTCCTTGTCTCTATTTGTCTCTCTCTTTAAAATTTATTTCTCTCTCTCTCACTCCCTAGAACTTCACTATAAGACTTCCCTTCCTCCCTTTCTCTCTTTCTTTCTCTATCGCTCTCTATGAATTTTTTCAGTCTTCTCCTTGTCTCTATTTGTCTCTCTCTTTAAAATTTATTTCTCTCTCTCTCACTCCCTAGAACTTCACTATAAGACTTCCCTTCCTCCCTTTCTCTCTTTCTTTCTCTATCGCTCTCTATGAATTTTTTCAGTCTCACTTTCTCTGTGCCTCATTCTATCTGAAACTTCTTTCCCTCTCTTGCTCTCTTTCACACTCTCTCTTGCTCTATCTAAAACTTTTCTCTCTCTGACACTTCTCAATCTCACTATCTCTCATTCTCTCTAAAACTTTTCTCTATCAATCTCCCTTGATCTCTCTAAAAGTTCTTTATATCTCTCTCTGAAACTTGTCTCTATCCCTCTTTCTCAATCTCTCTAAAAGTTTTCTCCCTCTAAAACTTCTCTATCTCTCTCTCCACTCTCTATAAAATGACTCTCTCTCTCCCTTGCTCTATCACTCTCTCTTTGTCCCTCACCACAACACTTTATCTACCACTCTCTCTCACTTGCTCTCTTTCTCTCTGTGAAATTTCTCTTTCTTTCTTTCTCTCCCTCCCTCTTGCCCACTATAAAATTTCAACCTCTGTCTAAAACTTCTCTTTCATGCTGTCTGTGAAACTTCACTCTCTCACTTCCTATGAAACTTGTTGCTCTCACTCTCATTGCCTGGTCTCACTTCCCTTTCTCTCTCTCTTGCTTCCCCTTTCTCTGAAACTTCTCTTTCTATCTCTTGCTTCCTCTCTCTTTTTGAAACTTTTCTCTCACACTCTCTTTGAAACTTCTCTCTCTGAAACTTCTTTCTATCTCTCTCTAAAAGATATGTTTCTCTTTCTTGCTTTGACTGAAACTTAACCCCCCCTGTCTTTCTATGTCTGAAACTTTTCCCTTTCTCTCTTTGTCTCTTGCTCTCTCTCTAACATTCTCTCTCTCTCTCTTTGTCTCTTGCTCTCTCTCTCTCTCTCTCTCTCTCTCTCTCTCTCTCTGTGTCGCTCTATCTAAAATTTCTTTCTCTCTAAAACTTGTCTCTCACTATCTCTTGCTCTCTCTGAAACTTTTCTTTGTCATTGTCTCTTGGTCTCTCTCTAAAATTTGCCTTTCTTTTTTACTCCTCCTCACTCTTGGTCTTTTTGAAACTTCTCTTTCTTTCTTTAAAACTTCTCTCTCTCTTGTACTATGTAGAACTTCTTTCTCTCACTCTGTCTATACCTCCCTCTTTCCCCAACACTCACACACACTCTCTCTCTGCAACACTCTCACTCATGCTCTTTCTTTCTCTACAACTTCTCTTTCTCTCTCACTCCCACTTGCTCTAAAACTTCTCTTGCTCTCTCTCTACCTCTTTCTCTCTCTTATTCTCTCTGAAACTTCTCTCTCTCTGTGCTAAAATTTCTCTCCCTCCCTCTCTTGCTCTCATCAGAACTTCCCTCTCTCACCCTTTGTGAAACTTCTCCGTCTCCCTCTCCCTTTAACTCACTCTTTCTCTCTCAAAAAGTTTTCTATCTCCTTTTCTCTCTCTCCCTTCCTCCTTCTCTCTTCCTTTGTCTCCCTCTCTCTTTCTCTCTCTTAAACTTCTTTGTCTCTCTTTCATTCTCTCCCTCTCTTTTTTGTCTCTAGTCTCCCTCTATCCCTCTGTCTAAAACTTCTTTCCCTCTATGTCTGTTTTCCTTTATCACTCACTCACTCTCTTTCTCTCTTAAACATCACTATCTCTCTTTCTCTCTACCTAAAATGTCTCTTTCTAAAACTTCTCTCTTTCTCCCTTTCTCTTTCTTGTTCTCTCTCAAACTTGCCTCCCTCCTTTCCTCTCTCTCTCTCTCTTTCCCTCTTTGCAATAGTCTGTCTACCACTCCTTCTCTCTAAAACTTCTCTCTCCTTCTCTCTTTGTGGCTTCCTCTAAAACTTCTCTCTCCCTTTGTCTCTCTGGCTCTATCTAAAACTTTTCTATCTCTCTCTGACTTTCTCTGAAACTTCTCTTTCTCTTCCCCCTCATGCTGTCTTTGATTCTTCTTGCTCACTCTCTCCCTAACACTTCTCTCTCTCCCTCTCTCTTTCTCTCTCTCCCCCTCTCTCTCTCAAGTTCTCTTTAAAACATCTCTATCACTGTCTCTCTCTGAATCTTCTCTCTTCCTCTCTCTCTGTGGCTTTCTCTAAAACTTTTCTCTCCCTTTGTCTCTCTAGCACTCTCTCAAACTTCTCTCTCTCCCTCTGAAACTTCTTTCTCTCCTTCTTTATTGCTCTCTTTGAATCTTCTCTCTTTCTATGTCTCTCTCCCTCTCCCTCTCTCTCTCACTCTCTACGAAATGTCTCTATGTCTTTTCTGTCTTTCTCTCTCTAAAAAACTTCTCTCTTTCTGTCTTGCTCTCTTTGAAACTTTTCTATCTCTCTCTCTCTCTCTCCAAAACCTCCATTTCTCTCTCTCTCTCTCTCTTTGAAACTTCTGTTTGTCTCTCTTTGTTGGTCTCTTTATAACTTCTTTCACTCACTCTCTCCATAAAACTACTGTCACTCATTCTCTCTCCCTCCCTCACTAAAACTTCCCTTTCTCTCTCTTTCAATCTCTCTAAAACTACTTTCTCGCTTTGTCTCTAGCCTCTCCAAAGCTTCTCTCACTCTCTCTCTCTCTTACACACAATCTCTCTCTCCCTCTTCAAAACACTGTATCTACTACTCTCTCACACTCTTACTTTCTCTGATACTTCTCACTCATTCTTTCTTACTCTCTCTCTCGCTCCCTCACTTGCTCTCTCACTCTTTCTCACTCACACTATTTTTCTCTCTAAAACTCTCTCTCTTTCTTTGAAATCACTTTCCTTCTTTCTTTTGAAAATTTCTCTTTCTCTCTAAAACTTCTCTCCCTACCGCACCTTGCTAATCTTTGTAAAAGTTATTTCTCTCTTTGTCTCTCTTTCTCTCTTAAAAACTTCTCTTTGAGGGTTCCTTTCTCTTTTTCTTTCTCTCTCTACCTCTCCTGCCAACATAAACACACATACTCTCTCTCCCTCTCTCTCTTGCGCTCTCTAAAACTTCTCTCTCCCTCTATCTCCATATCTCTCTCTAAAATTTCTCTCTCTCTTGTGCTTTCTCTGATGGTTCTTGTTCACTGTCTCACACTTTCTCTGATACTTATCTCTCTCTCACCCTTTATCAACTTGTCTCTCTATCTCTCTCTCCCTCTCTTTGAATCTTCTCTCTACCTCTCTCTTGGCCTCTTTAGAACTTCTCTTGTCTCACTCTCTCTGTAAAACTTTTCTCACTCTTTCTCTCTTTCTCTCTCTACCATTCTCTTCCTCCCTTGCTCACTCTCTTTTAGTCTCTAAAATTTCTCTATCTCTCTTTCACTCTCCCTTGCTCTTTGTCTCTTTCTATCTCTCTCTCACCCTCTCTTACTCTTTCTTGCTCTCTTTGAAACTTCTCTCACTTGCCCTTTGCAAAATTTCTCTCCCTCTCTCTCACTCTCCTTCTCTCTATAAAATTTCTATATCTTTCTCTCTCTCCCTTTAATGCATACATACACACTCTCTCTCACATGCTCTATTTGTCTCTAAACTTCTCTATCTCTCTCTCTCTCTTTGAAACTTCTCTCTCTCACTAACTCTCTTTCTCTATATGAAACTTGTCTTTCTCTCTTTCTATCTCTCTTGTTCTCTCTGGAACTTCATTACCTCTGTCTCTTTCTCCTTAAAACTTCTCTCTCTCTCATTCACTCTCTTTCTCTCATTGCCTCTCTCTTGCTCTCTCTGAAATCTCTCTCTTTGGAACTTTTCTCCCTCTCTCTTTCTCTCTTAAACTCCTCTGCCTCACTTACTGTCTTTCACTCTCTAGAACTTCTCTCTCTCTTTCTCACCCTTTTGAAACTTCTCTCTCTATTTCTCTCTCTCACTGAAACTTCCCCATTCTCTCTCTTGCTTTCTTTGGAACTTCTCTCTCTTTTTTCTATCACTCACTCTCTTTCTTTCTCTAAAACTTCTCTTTCACTCTTTCTCTCTTTCTCCTCCTGTATCTCTGAAGCTTCTCTCTCTCTCACTCTCCTTTTTTCCTAGAAAATTCTCTTTCTCTCTTTCTCTCCCTCTAAAGCTTCTCTCTCACTTTCTCTAGAACTTTTATATCTCTTCCTCCCTTTCTCTCTCCTGCATTTGTTCTTACTCTTTTTAAAAACTTCCTCTATTCCTCTCTCTCTCCCTCTATGTAACACTTTGTCTACCACTCTCTCTAAAACTTCTCTCTCCCTGCCTCTTTGTGGCATTCTCTAAAACTTCTCTCCCCCTTTGTCTCTCTGGCTCTATTTGAAACTTCTCTCTCTCTCTTTTATGCTTTCTTTGATACTTCCTGCTCACTCACTCTCCCTCACTCTGACACTTTTCCCTCTCTCCCTTTCTCTCTTTCCTTCTCTGTTTCTCTAATACTTCTCTCTCTCCCTCTCTCTATTGCTCTCACTAAATCTTCTCTCCTTCTCCCTCTTCTTCTCTCTCTTGCTCTCTATGAAACTTCTCTCTCTGTGTATCTTTCTCTCTTTCTCTTATTCTCTCTCAAACTACTCTGTCTCTCTCTCAAACTTCTGTTTGCTCTCTCACTCCCTGAAACTTCTCTCCTTCTCTTTCGCTCTCTCTGAAACTTTTCTTTGTGTCTCTCTCTCTTAGACTCTGTGAAACTTCTCTCTCTCTCTCTCTCTCTCTCTCGTAAGCCTCCCTTTCTCTCTTTCTTTCTTTCAAACTTCTCTTTGTCTCACTTTCTTGGTCTCTCTAGAAGTTCTCTCATTGACTCTCTCCATCAAACTTTTCTCACTCAGTCTCCCTCTTTTTCTCTTAAACTTCCCTTTCTCTTTCTTTTAATCTCTCTGAAACTACTTTCTCTCTGTCTCTGGCTCCCTTCGAAACATCTCTTGCTTTCTTTCTCTTGCACATACTCTCTCTATCTCTCCCTATTTGGAACACTCTGTTTACTACTTCCTCTCTCACTCTCACTTTCTCTGATACTTCTTGCTTGCTCTCTTTATTGCTGGCTTGCTTGCTTTCACACTCTCTCTCACTCCCTGATTCTCTCTCACTCACATCTTTCTCTCTCTAAAACTTCTCTCTTTCTCTTTGAAATCACTCTCCCTCTCTCTTGAAATCCTCTGTTGCACTCTCTCCAAAACTTCTCGCTCTCACTCTTTCCCAATTACTTTCTTTCTCTCTCAGAAACTACTTTCTTGCTCTCTCTAAAACTTCTATCCCTCACCTTCTCTCTAAAAATTTCTCCCTCTCTCTCTCTTGCTCTCTCTAAAACATCACTCTTTCGCTGTGTCTAGAACTTCTCCTTGTCTCTCTTATCAATCTCTCTAAAACTTATTTCTCTCTCTCTCTTTCTGTTTCTCTCTCTAAAACTTCTCTCTAAGGGTTCCCTTTCCCTCTGTCTCTCTTTCTTCCTCTCCTGCCAACACAGGCACACACTCTTTCTCCCTCTCTGCAACACTCTGTCTACCACTCTTTCCCTCTCTCTTCCACTCCCTAAAATTTTCTCTCCCTTTCTCTGTCTCTCTCTGAATCTTCTCTCTGTCTCTTGCTTTCTCTGAGCTTCTAGCTCTCTCTCTCTCTCTCTCTCTCTCTCTCTCTCTCTCTCTCTCTATGTTGCTCTCTCAGATACTTCTCTCTCTCTCCCTCTATAGCGCACTCTAAATCATCTCTCTATCCTTCTCTTCTCTTTCTCTCTCTCTCCTTCTCACTAAAACCACCGTCTCTCTCAAACTTCTTATTCAATCTTTGGCTACTGGAGACTTCTTTATTTCTCTCTAGCTGTGTTTCAAACTTCTCCCTACCTCTCTCTCAATCTCTTTGAAACTTCTCTCACTCTCTCTAAGACTTCTCTTTACCTCTTTCTCTTGGTCTCTTTAGAACTTCTCTTACTCACTCTCTCCATAAAACTTCTCTCTCTCCCTCTTTCTCTCCCTTTCTCACTCACTCTCTTTCTTTCTCTAAAACTTCTTTGTCTCCCTTTCTCTCTCTTCCTCTCTCTCTCTCACTCACTCCCTTTTTTGCTCTAAAACTTCACTATCTTTCTTTCTCTTTCTTCCTCTCTCCCTCTCTCTTTTCCTTTCTCCCTGTCTTGCCTCTCTGTGTCTCCTTTCTCTCTAAAACTTCTCTCTTTGTCTCTCTTTCCTTCCCTCTCTCTCACCCACACTCTTTCTCTCTAAAACTTCCCTATCTCTTTTTCTATCTCTAAAACTTCTCTCTCTTCCCTTCTCTGTTGCTCTTTTTAAGACTTCTATCTCTCTCCCCTTCCCTGTTGCTTATGTGAGTGCAAGCATGGATGGCAAGAACAGAGGAGCAGCAGATGAGCTAACATTTCCTCAAGGACCAATTACAAGATTAAGGGCCAAAAAGTTCAAGGAATCACTTCAAACTTATATGGGCAGAATGTTAGAAGGAATGGAAGCTCAAGATGCAATGAAGGCCAATGGAGCTTCACCTAATCAAATTAGGCTGAATTTGCAAAATGGGTCCAATCTATGTTTAATTCATCATTCCAAGTTAATAGATTAGTTTTTGGGCAATTTACTACTTGCAATTTGCGTTTGGGTTTGTTTTTTTATGTTGGGAGCCCATTTTTAAGGTCTAACCTAATAGTCTAGGTTATTTGAACTTGTGCGGATATAAATACCCTAGTACATGGACGAAAATCAGTAGAATGAATGAAAAACAGAATTGTTTTGGAGTTTTATACTCTTGTTCAAAGCTTGGCTTGAATCTCTATTGCATCAAGAATTGAACTTCATCAAGGTATTTACATCCTAGTGAATTTCTGTTCTTGATTCCTCAATCAATCGATTATTTACGTTTCCATTTGCATTAGTCATTTGGGGGTTCAATAGGTTGGGAGTTCTCCATCTATTCTTGTTCTCTATCAATTGTGTGTTTGGGGTTTCTGGATCATAAATATCCATTGGGTTCCGCATCAGTTGCTCTGTCTAAAACTTCTCTCTCTCTTTCTACATCTCCCTATCTGCAAAACTTTGTCTACCACTCTATCTCTCTCTTTCCCTCTCACTTTCTAAAACTTTACTCTCTCTCCCTCCACACATACACACTCACTCTAGTTCTCTTTGAAACTTCTCTCTATTTCCTCTTTATAGCTCTCTATAAAACTTCCTTCTCTCTCCCTCCATCACACACTCTATGTTTGGCTCTCTCTAAAACTTCTCTCTCTCTCTCTCTCTCTCTCTCTCTCCATCTTAGTAATGCTCTATCTACCACTCTCTTTTACTCTTTCTCTCACTCACTCTCTTTCTCTCTCTAAAACTTCTCTTTCTTCTTTTCCTCTCTCTCCCCTTGTCTCTCTAAAACTTTTCTCTCTCTCAATCTCCTTTTCTCCCAAAAACTTCTCTTTCTCTCTCTCTAAAACTTCTCTCTCCCTCTCTTTGGAGTTTTTGTAACTCTTTCTCTCTCCCTCTCTCATTCTTGCTTTCTTTGAAAACTTCCTATATCCCTCTTTCTCTCTCAAGTTCGTTCTTAAACATCACTAGTTCTCTGCAATGCAAACACTCACACACTCTCTCCCTCTCTTTGTAACACTTTGTCCCCCTCTCTCTCTCTAAAACTTCTCTCTCTCTGCCTCTCTATGGCTTTCTCTAAAACTTCTCTCTCCCTTTGTCACTATGGCTCTCTTTGAAACTTCTTTCTCTCTTTTGTGCTTTCTCTGATACTTCTTACTCACTTACTCTCTCTCACTCTGACACTTCTCTCTCTCCCTCTCTTTCTCTCTCACTCTTCCTCCAAAACTTCTCTCTCTCCCTCTCTCTTTCTCTCTCACTCGTTCTCTAAAACTTCTCTCTCTCTCCCTCTTTGTCACTTTCTCTATATCTTCTTGCTTTTGCTCTCTATGAAACTTCTCTGTATACATCTCTTTCTCTGTCACTCTCTTTTTCTCTTCAATACTACTTTGTTTCTCTCTCTCTCTCTCTCTCTCTCTCTCTAAAAGTGTCTTTTTTGCCTTCTTACTCCTTGAAACTTCTCTCGTTCTCTCTCACTCTCTTTGAAACTTTTCTCTGTCTCTGTCTCTCTCTCTTAGTCTCTCTAAAACCTCCCTTTCTCTCTCTCTCTCTCTCTCTCTCTCTCTCTCTCTGTGAAACTTCTGTTTATCTCTCTCTATGTGAAACTTCTATTTATCTCTCTCTCTTGGTCTCTCTAGAACTTCTATCACTCACTCTCTTCATAAAACTTTTCTAACTCATTCTCTCTCCTTTTCTCTTAAACTTCCCTTTCTCTCTTGTTTGGTCTCTCTGAAGCTTCTTTCTCTCTGTCTCTAGCTCTCTCTTAAACATCGCTTGATCATTCTCTCTCACACACTCTCTCTCTCTCTCCCTCTCCAGAAGACTCTATTTATTACTTTCTCTCTCACTCTCACTTTCTCTGAAACTTCTCTCTCTTTCTCTCACTTGCTCACTCACTTGTTTCACTCTCCCGCACTTTCTCACTATAAAACTTCCCTCTCTCTCCCTTTGAAATCACTCTCCTCCCTCTTGAAAACTTCCCTCACTCTTCCGAAACTTCTCTCTCTCACTCTTTCCCAATCACTCCCCTTCTCTCTCAAAAATTACTCTTACGCTCTCTCTGAAACTTCTCTCCCTCTCACTCTCTTGCTATCTCTAGAACTTCTCCCTGTCTTTTTTTGTCAGTCTCTCTAAAACTTATTTCTCTCTCTCTCTCTTTCAATCTCTCTCTCTCTCTTTAAAACTTCTCTCTAAGGCTTCCCTTTCCTTCTTTCTCTCTTTCTGCCTCTCCTGCCAACACAGACACACACTCTCTCACTCCCCCTCTCTAAAACATCTCTCTCCCTCTCTCTTTAGCTGTCTCTGAAACTTTTCTCTCCCTCTCTTTGGCTCTCTCTGAAACTATTCTCTCTCTCCAACTATATCTAAAACTTCTTTCCTTCTCTCTCTTGTGCTTTCTCTGATGCTTATTCCTCACTATCTTTCTCTCCCTTTGATATGAACCTGCCTAACTGCACCTCAAAAGCTAGCTTGTAAGGGCAGGTTTGCGAACCCATATATATAACACCCAAGACCTTTCTGCCTAACCAATATGGGACTTCATCATTCCCAACCCATTTAGATTGTACGTCCTCGTACAGAGAACCAGGATCCATGGCCCACACCAACCAGAGCAGGGTAGGCTCTGATACCATATGATATGAACCCGCCTAACTCCACCTCAAAAGCTAGCTTTTAAGGGGAGGTTTGCCCATATATATAACACCCAAGACCTCTCTGCCTAACCAATGTGGGACTTCATCACCCTCTCTTTTTATCTCTCTTGCTTTCTCTAATACTTCTCTCTCCCTCTCCCTCTCTCCGTGTTGCTTTCTCTTAAACGTTTCTCCTAAATCTTCTCTCCCTCTCCCTCTCTCCGTGTTGCTTTCTCTTAAACGTTTCTCCTAAATCTTCTCTCCCTCTCTCCCTCTCTCTCCCCTTGTTTGTCTCTCTCTTGCTCTTTATGATGCTTCTCTCTGTCTCTCTGTCTCTCTCTCTGTCTCTCTCTCTCTCTCTCTCTCTCTCTCTCTCTTTTTCTCTCTAAAATTACTCTTTCTCTCTCGAACTTCTTTTTCACTCTCTCACTCTCTGAAACTTCTTTATTTCTCTTGTCCCTCTCTCTCCCTACCTCACTCACTCTCTTTCTATCTCTAAAACTTCTATATCTCTCTTTGTCTCTCTTCTACTCTGCCTCTCTCTTTGTCTCCTTCTATCTCTCTTTCTCTCCCTCTCTCTCTCTCCCCCTCTCTTTGTTGCTCTCTCTCTTTCTACATCTTCATGTCTGTAACACTCTTTCTACCACTCTCTATCTCTCTATCTCTCTCTCTCTCCTCTCTATTTCCCTCTTGCTCTTTTTGAAACTTCCTTCTTTCTCCCACCATCACACACTGTTAAAGATAAGGCTGCTTAGGCTGCTTGTCTTGGTAGGTGCAGGTGCAGTAGGAGTCTCATGTGGTTCTGATTTTGCTCTATTAATCTTGTCTTCAGTTTATTACTTAGGGACATTAATGTAATTCAGTAATTGAGTCTTAGTCTATAAATTGTAATCTCAGCTACATCATTTGTAGATTAATTCATTTGAATCAGATTTACATTTCAGAACTTTCACATCTAGGAGTTCTGAGTTTTCTTTCTTTCTTCTTTCTTGTGCCTTCCTTCTAAGATTCTTGAGAACTTCAACATGGTATCAGAGCCTTGATCCAATGGGAGAGAATATGAACATGTTTTCTTTAGCATCTTTGAATGCTTCACTAGTTTCTTTTAGTCATTCTATTTCTGTGAAGTTAGACAGCAATTCCTATCTACTCTGGAAACAACAAGTTCTTGCAGCCATCAGAGGGCATGAACTAGAGAAATACATCAGTGGTGGTCAAGAAGTGTCATCAAGATTTGCAATAGATGAGCAAGGAAGAGTTCTTGGGATCTTGAGTCAGCAGTATGTTCTTTGGAAGAAGCAAGATCAGCTCTTGCTGTCTTGGCTGCTGTCAACAATGTCAGAAAACATTCTTACAAGAATGGTGGGATGTGAATACTCGTACCAGGTCTGGGAAAAGGTGGAAACTTTCTTTGTTTCTCATACAAAGGCAAAGATCAAGCAATTCAAGGCGCAGCTATAGACTATGAAGAAGGGATCCATGACAGCCACTGATTATCTTTTAAAGATCAAGAATCTTGTTAATTCTTTGGCTTCAGTTGGACATGCAATTACAGAAAGTGACCATATAGAGGTAATTCTTGATGGTCTTTCCTCAGAATATGATGGTTTTGTTACATCCATTCTTTCTAGAACTGATCCGTATTCAGTAGAAGAGATTGAAGCATTATTGCTTGCACAAGAAAATAGAATTGAGAAGCATCATAAAGAAGTAGAAGCTATGACAGTGAATCTTGCTACACATCCTCAGAATTACAATGTGAACCGAAGTGGTTATCAAAGTTTGCCTGGTCAGTATGCAAATAGAGGAAGGTTTGGAGGTAGAGGAAACTTTTTCAGAGGCAAAGGGAGTTACAACAATGGGCGGTTTGCTGGTAGGAATGGAAGGTTTTCTGATAAAAGCAACATTCAATATCAATTATGTGGGAATTTGGACATCAGTCCTGGAGTTGTTATCACAGATTTGATGAAAGTTTTCAAGGACCAGCTCAAGTGCCTAGCCACTTCAGCAAGACAGCCAATGGCACCAATGGCAGTGTCAGAAACACACCCTATGCAATGCTCACTTCTAACAGCAGCAGCAATGGCATTGATCAAGAATGGTATCCTGATTCTGGGGCCACTAATCATGTGACAGTGGATGCCTCTAACATTGTGCAGAAGACTCCATATAATGGAAAGGAGAAGGTGCACATTGGTAATGGCTCAGGTTTGTTCATTAAAAACATTGGTAATTCTCAGATTAAGTCTTGATTTTCTAATCAAAATCTTCACCTAAACTCACTTCTTCATGTTCCAAATATGACCAAAAACCTTGTGAGTGTTTCTCAGTTTGCAAAAGACAATTATGTCTATTTTGAGTTCCATCCTGACTCTGGTTATGTTAAATCTCAGGATACTCATCAAATACTTTTGAAGGGGACTGTTAGAAAAGGCTTGTATGTCTTTGATGAATTTCGTACTGAAAAAGGACCATATATCAATGCAAAGGTGTCAACAACTCAGTCACCAAATATTACTTCACTTGCTGTACATAGTTCCCATACTTCTTCTTTGTTAAATTCTTGTTCTGAGTTAGACAAATGGCATGTTAGATTGGGCCATGCTTCTGCACAAACTGTCAAGAATGTACTCACTTCTTGTAACATCAGAATACCAAATAAAGAGCTTTCCTTTTGTTCATCTTGCTGCCTTAGTAAATTACATAAATTTCCTTTTGCCTCTTCTCAAACAGAATACTCAAAACCTCTTCAACTAATTCATTCTGATTTGTGGGGACCAGCACCTATGCTGTCAAAAGAGGGACATAGATATTACATACATTTTGTAGACACCTTTACCCGTTACACATGGATTTACTTTCTCAAAAGCAAGTCTGATACATTACAGACCTTTATTCATTTCAAGAAACAAGTAGAACTTCAAACCAACCACAAAATCCTTGCCTTACAAACTGATTGGGGAGGAGAGTTTAGAGCTTTCACTGAATATTTGAAAGACCAAGGGATAGTTCATCGTGTTTCATGTCCTTATACACATGAACAAAATGGGCTTGCAGAAAGGAAACATAGACATATAACTGAGACTGGACTAGCCTTGCTTCACCAATCATCTTTACCTAGTTCATTTTGGACTGAAGCTTTTAGCACAGCTGTGTATCTCATTAATAGACTACCCACACCAGTCCTAAATGGTTCTACTCCTTTTGAAACCTTGTACAAAATCAAACCTGATTATTCTTCTCTTAAAGTCTTTGGGTGTGCAGCCTATCCTAACCTAAGGCCCTACAATAATCCCAAGTTTCAGTTCAAATCCATTGAATGCACTTTCCTTGGTTATAGTCCAGCACACAAAGGATACAAGTGTCTACATCCTGATGGGAAAACAATTATATCTAGAGATGTCATATTTGATGAAAGTAGTTTTCCATTCAAGAACAGCAAGGGTTCCTCACAGCAGTCACTCTCTAGTAACAAATCACATTTTGTTTCTCCTCCACCTTCAGCCATACCTCCTATTCTATCATTCCCTAACGCAAGACATACTCAGAATACCAATGCATTTGCTGAACAAACAATTAACTCATGTGCACTTGCTAATAATACCAATATTATGGATTCTTTGCAACATGTTTCAGGTCCCTCTGCAGAATTTGAAGTTCCTCAATGTCTGCCTCAAAATGTCCACCCAATGGTGACCCGTAGCAAAGCAAGGGCACTCAATTCAAACAATCACTCAATGGTGACTAGTAGCAAAGCAAGACGAACTGTACCAACAGCACTTACTGTCTCTAGAGAGCCTCAAACTGTTGAAGAAGCTCTTAATATACCAGAATGGAAGTGTGCAATGGATCTTGAGTATGCAGCGCTCATGAGCAACAAGACATGGAGTTTAGAAGCTTTACCCAAAGATAGGAGGCCTATAGGGTGCAAATGGGTGTTTAAAGTTAAAGAAAATTCAGATGGCATGTCAACAAATATAAAGCAAGATTAGTTGCAAAAGGGTATAATCAGGAGGCAGGAGTTGATTTTCATGAAGTTTTCAGTCCAGTAGTAAAACCAGTCACAATTTGAGTTCTTCTCACTTTGGCCTTATCAAAAGGGTGGAACATACATCAAATAGATGTTAATAATGCCTTTTTAAATGGTGATTTGAATGAAGATGTATACATGCTGCAGCCTCCTGGATATGAATCAGCTGATTCATCTCAAGTTTGCAAGCTTCATAAGGCTCTCTATGGCCTTAAGCAAGCTCCTCGTGCATGGTTTCAAAAATTGTCTAAAGCTTTACTTGATCTTGGTTTTACCAAGGCAAAATGTGATTCTTCCTTGTTTCTTCAAGTTACTTCTCATCATTCTCTCTATGTTTTAGTCTATGTGGATGATATTTTGATTACTGGATCCTCACCAACTTTGGTTCAGCACTTGATTAATCAACTGAATGCAAAGTTCTCATTAAAGGATCTTGGGAAACTTAAATACTTCTTAGGTATTGAAGTTACTTATAGTTCTGCTGGTGCAATATACTTATCTCAGTCCAAATACATTAAGGATCTTCTTGCTAGAGCTGGTATGCAAGGTGCAAAGTCTATGCCCTCTCTTATGGCCTCAACACCACATATCTCAGCTAGTAGTGGCTCTCCTATTTCTGATCAAGCTGCATACAGATCTCTTGTGGGAGCATTACAATATATTACCATTACTAGACCAGAATTATCATATAGTGTGAACAAAGCTTGTCAGTTTATGCATTGCCCTACGGATGTACATTGGAAGTTGGTTAAACGAATACTGAGGTATCTAGCAGGCACCATATGTCATGCTCTAGTTCTCCAAAGATCATCTGCTCTTGAGCTTACTGCCTTTTGTGATGCTGATTGGGCGTCAGACATTGATGATAGGCGCAGCACCTCAGGTTTTTGTGTTTATCTTGGCCCTAATCTCATTTCTTGGTCATCTAAAAAGCAAGCAACAGTGTCTAGATCAAGTACTGAAGCTGAATATAGGAGTCTTGCAAGTGCAGTGGCAGAATTGGCTTGGCTGCAGTCTTTACTCAAAGAACTCAGCATTCAACTACCAAAAGTTCCTAGAATATATTGTGACAATATGAGCACAGTCAGCTTGTCAGCAAATCCGGTCCTTCATTCAAAGACTAAGCATATTGAACTAGATCTTTATTTTGTTCGTGAAAAGGTTAACAATAAAGAAATTGAAGTCTATCATATTCCGTCTCTTGATCAAACAGCAGATATTCTCACCAAGACAGTCTCAACTTCAAGGTTTCTTCAACTTAGAGACAAGCTCAGTGTCATTCCTCTTCCAAGTCATGCCACTGATCTTGAGGGGGGATGTTAGAGATAAGGCTGCTTGTCTTGGTAGGTGCAGGTGCAGTGTTTTATAGCGTGTGGTTCTGATCTTGTATTATTAGTCTTATCTTTAGTTAATTACTTAGGGACATTAGTGTAATTCAGTAATTGAGTCTTAGTCTATAAATTGTAATCTCAGCTACATCATTTGTAGAATAATTCATTTTGGAATCAGATTTTCGTTCAGAGCTTTCACACCTAGAAGTTCTGAGCTTTCTTTCTTTCTTCCTTTCTTTCTTCCTTATTCTGAGGTTCTTGAGAATTCCAACATAGAGAGTGGCTGGGAGGGAGAAAAAGAGAGATAGAGTGTCAAGTTCAATTTCTTCCATTATACCATACCCTTTTTCTTAGTTTTAGAGAGTGAGTGTGTGGGAGTGAGAGAGAGAGAGAGACATGTTGGGGGAAGAGAGGAAGGAAGAGAGAGTTTATGTTGGGGAGACAAAGAGAGTGGAGAAAGAGAGATAAAGTGGGAGGGTGATAGAGGGAGAGGGAAATTGTTGGGAGATAGAGAGAGACAGGGAGAGAGGTAAAGAAAAAGAGAAGTTTAAGAGAGAGAGAGAGAAAAACATGTTGGAGAAGGGGAGAGAAGGAAGTTTCAGAGATGAGAGAGACTTGTTGGAGAGAGAGAAAGCAATAGAGAGAGAGGAACAATTTTTGTATAGAAAGATAGAGGGGGAGAGATGGAGAAAAAGAGAGAGGTTGTATTGCGGAGAGAGAATGTGTTGGGGAGACAAAGAGAGTGTTGAGGAGGGAGAGAGAGAGAGATTGAGTTGTCTTAGGGGGAGAGGGAGAGAGAGAGACTGTTGGGAAGTTAGAGAGAGACAGGGAGAGAGGCAAAGAGAGAGAGAGAAGATTTAGAGAGCAAGAGACAAATATGTTGGATAAAGAGAGAGAGGCAAGTTATAGAGACAAAGAGGAATGTGTTGGACAGAGAGAGTGTGTGTTGGGGAGAGAGAAAATAAGAAACAGAGAGAGAGACTGGGAGAGAGAAAAATTTTAAAGAGAGAGAGACTTAGAGAGTGTGAAGTTTTGGGGAGAGAGAGTTGTTTTAGAGGGAGATAGAGAGTAAGTGACAGAGAAAGAGAGACAAGGAGAGAGAAGTTTTAGAGACAGAGACAAGGAGGGAAAGAGAATGAGGGTTGGCGAGAGTAAGAGAGCGAGAAGTTTTAAAGAGTGAGTGAGAGGGAGAAAGAGAGAGAGATAGAGAGAGTATCAAGTTCAATGTCTTCTATTATGCCATAACCTTTTATTTAGTTTTTAGAGAGTAAGTGAGCGAGAGGAGAGAGAGAGTTTGTGTTAGGAGGAGAGAGAGAAAGTGCTGGGGAGACCAAGAGAGACTATTGAGGAGGGAGTGAGAGAGAGATTGTTGTGAAGTTAGAGAGAGACAGGGAGAGAGGTAAAGAGCAAGAGAAGTTTAAAAGAGTGAAAGATAGATATGTTGGATAATAAGGGAAAGGGAAGTTTTAGTGACAGAGAGTGACATGTTGGATAGTGAGAGTGATAGAGAGAGTGCATGTGTGTTGTGGGGAGAGAGAACAAGAGAGCAAGAAAGAGAGAATAAGAGAGTGAGGGGGAGAGAGAGAGAGACTGGGAGAGAGAAAGTTTGAGAGAGTGAGTGAGAAGATTCAAAGAGATAGAGAGAGAAGTTTTAGAAGCAAGACAAGGAGGGAAAGAGAGAAAGGTGGCGAGAGAGAAGTTTGAGAGAGTGAGTGAGAGGGAGAAAGAGAGATATAGAGAGAGTGTTGAGTTCAATTTCTTCCATTATGCCATATCCTTTTTCTTTGTTTTAGAGAGTAAGTGAGAGACAGCAAGGGAGAGACATGATCGAGAGAGAACAAGAGAGAGTGAAAGTGAGATAGAGAAAGTGAGAGAGAGAGAGATTGGGAGAGAGAAAAGTTTTAGAGAGAGAGGGACAAAGAGAGTCAGAAAAGTTTTAAAGAGAGAGGGACAAAGAGAGAGAGAAGTTTTGGAGGGAGAAAGAGATCAATGAGAGAGAATGAGGGAGAGAAAGAGAAGTTTTAGAGAGCAAGCCAAAGAGTGAAAGAGAGAGAGGTGTGGAGAGAGAGTGAGAGAAAGAGAAGTTTTAAAGAGTGAGTGAGAGGGAGAAAGAGAGAGACAGAGAGAGTGTCAAGTTTAATTTCTTCCATTGCACCATACCCTTTTTCTTAGTTTTAAAGAGTGAAAGAGAGACAGAGATAGAGACACAGAGAGAGAGAGGAAGAGAGAGTTTGTTAGGGAGAGAGAGAGAGAATGCATTGGGGAGACAAAGTGGGAGACTTGAAGAGGGAGCTAGAGAGATAGATAAAGGGTGTTAGCAGGAGGGGAGAGAGAGAGGGAGTGAGGTAAAAAGAGAGAGAAATTTTTTAGAGGGAGACAGATATGTTGGTGAAAGAAAGAGGGAAGTTTTAGAGAGAGAGAGGGACATGTTGATGAAGATAGAGTGATAGAGTGTGTGTGTGTGTTGGAGAGAAATAGAATGTAAGAGAAAGAGAGTGTGTTAAAATCATTTCTTCCATTATACAATACCCTTTTTCTTAGTTTTAGAGAGTGAGACACACAGAGAGAGACAGTGTATATCTTGGGGGGAGAGAGAGTTATGGAGAGAGAGAGAGAAGGAGGATTTAGTGAGAGAGAGTGAGACATGTTTGAGAGAGAGAGAGAGGACACTGGGAAGATATAGAGAGAGAGTGTGTGTATGTGTGTGTTGGGAAGAGAGAGAAACAGACAGAGAGAGAAGGAGAGAGAACAACAGAGATGGAGAGAGACAGAGAGCAAGAAAGAGGGACAGTGTTTGGAAGAGTGATAGAGGGGAGAGAGGGAGAGGAAGAGAGAGCTTGTGTTGGGGAGACAAAGAGAGAGTGTTGAGGAGGGAGTGAGAGAGATAGAGTGAGTGGGTGTTAGGGGGAGAGAGAGAGAGAGAGGAAGTTTTAGAGACAGAGAGATGTGTTGGACAAAGAGAGAGCAATAGAGTGATAAGGAGAGGTATAGAGAAAGAGAGAAATTTTAGAGAGCAAGAGTAGTGAGGTGGGAGTGAGAGTGATAGGGAGAGGGATAGAGAAAGAGAGAGGGAGAGAGAGAAGTTTTAGAGAGAGAAGGAGAAATTTCAGAGACAGAGAGAGAGTGAGTGATAAATTCTTGCTAGAGACAGTGAGAGATAGAAGTATTAGAGAGTAGGCAAGAGAAGTTTCAAACACAGAGGAAGAGAGAGAGGGACATATTGGATAGAGAGACAGAGGGAGTGAGAGAGCAACAAAGAGACTAAGAGAGAGAGAAAGATATAATGATGGGGAAAGAGATGTTGAGGAGAGAGTGTGTTGAAGGAGAATTGTTGGTGGCAAGAAGATCCCTAAATGTGCAGGCCAACGAAGATGAAGAGGTACATCCTAAACCGTACAAGTTGCAATGGCTCAATGATAGTGGCGAAGTGAGGGTGAACAAACAGGTGCTGATCACTTTTCACATTGGAAAGTATCAGGATGAAGTTTTATGCAATGTAGTTCCAATGCAAGTGAGGAATTTGCTGTTAGGCCAACCATGGCAATTTGATTGGCAAGTTAGGCATGATGGCGACACAAACAAGAACTCATTCTTGTTTAAGCAGAGAATGATCACTCAAGCTCCTATGATGCCAAGACAGGTTTATGAAGACCAAATGAGGCTACAAAAAGAGAGTGAACAAAAAAAGGAGTGAAGAAAGAGAGAAAAAGAAATTGAGTGAAAATTTGAGAGAGCAAATAGGAGAGGTTAAGAAAATTGAGAGAGAAAAAAAGAGGGCTGATTCAGCCATTGAGACAAAAAAAGAGAGAACACAAAAGAGTTTTAATGCAAGAGTGAGTGAAGTGAAAAGAGCATTATTTTCAAATTAGCCAAGAGGCATTTTGGAGAGAAAGAGAGAGAAATTTTAGAGAGTAAGTGAGAGGGAGAAACAGGGAGATAGAGAGAGTGCCAAATTCAATTTCTTCCATTATACCATACCCTTTCTCTTAGTTTTAGAGAGTGAGTGTGAGAGAGAAAGTGAGAAAAGTAGAGACATGTTGGAGAGAGAAAAAGAGAGAGAATATGTTGGAGAGATAGAGAGAGAGTGTTGAGGAGGGAGCAAGAGAGATAGAGAGAGGATGATAGGGGGAGCAGGACAGAGATTGTTGGGAAGTTAGAGAGAGATAGGGAGAGAGCTAAAGAGAGAGAAGTTTCAGAGAGAAAGAGATTGACACATTGGAGACAGAGAGAGAGGGAAGTCTTAGAAAAAAAGAGAGACATGTTGGACAGCAATAGCAATTGATTGAGTGTGTGTTGGGAGAGCGAGAGAGAGAGAGAGAGAGAGAGAGAATGAGATAGGAAGGGAGCGAAAGAGAGATGTGTTACATCCAATTTCTTGGATTATGCCCTTTTTCTTAGTTTTAGAGAGTGAGTGAGAGAGAGAACGAGACAGAGAGAGACATTGTTAGGAAGCTTGAGATAGAAAGGAAGTGAGATAAAGAGAGAGAGAAGTGTTAAAGAGAGAGACAGACATGTTGAGAAAGAGAGAGGGAAGTTTTAGAAACAGAGAGAGGTGTGTTAAACAAAGAGAGTGTGTGTTGGGGAGAGAGGGAGAGAATGAGAGATAGAGAGAGAGAGCAAGGGAGAG
Source organism: Dicorynia guianensis (assembly GCA_037013595.1). Taxonomy (NCBI): domain Eukaryota; kingdom Viridiplantae; phylum Streptophyta; class Magnoliopsida; order Fabales; family Fabaceae; genus Dicorynia; species Dicorynia guianensis. The sequence continues at coordinate 19,247,389 of JASUAB010000006.1, read as the reverse complement.
AATGAGAGATAGAGAGAAAGAGCATTAAGTCCAGTTTCTTCCATTATACCATACCCTTTTTCTTAGTTTTAGAGAGTGAATGAGAGAGAGCAAGAGAGAGGGAGAGAGAGAGAGAGAGAGAGAGAGAGCAACACAGAGAAGGAGAGACAAAGAGAGTGAGAGAGAGAGAGAAAGAGGGGGAATTAGAGAGTGAATGTGTGGCAGGAAAGGGAGATGTGTAGCAAAGAGAGAGGGGGAGAGAGTGTGAATTAGGGAGAGAGAGATAGAGAGAGAGAGAGAGAGAGAGAAGGAAAGAGAGAAAAGTTTTAGGGAGAGATAGAGAGAGGGAAAGAGAGAGAGTGTGTTGGGAGGAGACACAGAGAGAGAGAGAGAGACAAAGACAAAGAGATTGAGATAGATAGAGAAGTTTTAGAAAAAGACTGAGAGAGAACTTTTAGAGACATAGAGAGAGAGAGAGAGAGAGAGAGAGAGTGAGAGAGAGAGAGAGAGAGAGGGAGAAGGAGAAATAGTGAGAGAAAGAGGGAAAATGTGTGCATGTATTGCAAAGATAGAGAGAGGAAGAGAGGGAAGAGAGTTGTGGGAGAGATAGTGCCTGTATGTTGTGGGGAGAGAAAGATTGTTGGGGAAGGATAGAGAGGGATGAAAAGAAGGTCATGGGAAGAGAGGGAGACAAAGGGATATGAAGTGTTGTGCTGGGAACAAAGAGAGAGACAGTAAGAGAGAGCTGAGGAATGAGGGAGAGAGTGAGTGAGAGAAATTTTAGACAGACAAAGAGTAGAGTGATAGAAGTTTTACAGAGAAAGAAGTTTTGGAGAGAGAAATTTTAGAGAGTAAGTGAGAGGGAGAAAGAGGGAGATAGAGAGAGTGTCAAATTCAATTTGTTCAATTATACCATACCCCTTTTCTTAGTTTTAGAGAGTGAGTGCTAGAGAGAAAGTGAGAAAGGTAGAAACGTATTGAAGAGAGACACAGAGAGAGTGCATTGGGGAGATAGAGAGAGTGTTGAGGAGAGAGCGAGAGAGATAGAGAGAGGGTGGTAGGGTGAGAGGGATAGAGATTGGTTTTGAAGTTAGAGAGAGATAGGAAGAGAGGTAGAGAGAAGTTTCAAAGAGAGAGAGAGATAGACACATTGAAGAAAGAGAGAGAGAGAGAGAGAGGGAAGTATTAGAGATAGAGAGAGACACGTTGGACAAAGAGATTGATAGAGAGAGTGTGTGTTAGGGAGAAAGAGAGAAAATGAGAGAGGGAGGAGGGAGGGAGGGAGGGAGGGAGAGAGAGATGTGTTGAGTCCAATTTCTTCCATTATACCATACCTTTTTTCTTAGTTTTAGAGAGTCATTGTTCGGAAGTTAGAGAGAGAAAGAAAAAGAGATAAAGAGAGAGGTGTTTTAGAGAGAGACAGAGACAGACATGTTGGAGAAAGAGAGAGGGAAGTTTTAGAAATAAAGATTAGACAAAGAGAGTGTGTATGTGTGTGTGTTGGGGAGAGAGAGAACAAGAGATAGAGAGAGAAAGCAAGGGAGAGAATGATAGAGAGAAAGAGCATTAAGTCCAGTTTTTTCCATTATACCATACCCTTTTTCTTAGTTTTAGAGAGTGAATGAGAGAGAACAAGAGTAAGAAAGAGAGAGAGTTAGGGGAGAGAGAAAGTGTTAAGAAGGGAGTGAGTGATGGGGAGAGAGATAGAGAAAGAAAGAGGGTCAGACAGAGAAGGAGAAGTTTCAAAGACATAGAGAGTGAGTGAGAGAAATTGTTGTCAAAGAGGGATAGAAGTATTAGAGAGAAGGCAAGAGAAGTTTTAAACAGAAGGAGGGAGAGAGAGAGAGAGAGAGAGAGAATGATGGGGAGAAAGAGAGTGTTAGGGAGGAAGCAAGAGAGATAGAGGATGTTGGGGGAGAGAGAGAGCAAGAGATAGAGAAAGAAGGAGAAACAGCGGGAGACAGAGAGATGGAAAATGTGTGCATGTGTTATTAGAGGGAGATGGAGAGAGAGATTTGGGGGGGAGAGGTAGTGTCTGTATATGTGTGTTGGGGAGAGTAGGAGATTGTTAGGGAGAGATAGAGAGAGATGGAAAGAAGGTGTTAGGGAGAGAAAGAGATGGAGTGTCTATGTGCACTGGGAACAAAGAGAGAGGAAGAGAGAGAGACTTAGGGAGTGGGAGGAGAGGGAGTGAGTGAGAGAGAAATCTTAGACAAATAGAGACATAAAGTGACAAAAGCTTTGAACAGAGAGAAGATTTAGGGAGAGAAAAGTTTTAGAAAGTGGGTGAGAGGGAGAAAGAGAGAGTGTCAAGTTCAATTTCTGCCATTATGCATACCCTTTTTCTCAGTTTTAGAGGGTGAGTGTGTGTGAGAGAGAGAGAGACAAAGAGAGATGTTGGAAGAGAAAGAAAGGGAGAGAGTGAGTGAGAAAGAGAGTTTTGAGGAGGGGTGAGAGAGTTAGAGAGAGGGAAAGAGAGAGAGATTGTTGGGAAGTTAGAGAGAGATAGAGAGAGAAGTTTTAGAGTGAGAGATAGGCATGTTGGAGAAGGAGAGAGAGAGCAGAAAGTTTTAGAAGCAAGAAAGACTTGTTAAACACAAAGAGAGATAGCAAAATCTAGAAAGAGAGAGAAGGAGAAGGGGAGAGAGAGACAAAGAGGGAGAAAAAGCTAGAAAGAGAGGTAGAGAAATTTTAGACAAAAAGACATAGAAAGAGACAGAAGTTTTAGAGATAAAGTGAGAGAGGTTTTAAACACTGAGAGACAGACAGGGAGAGAGATAGTGTTTTGGGAAGGGAGAGATAGAGAGAGAGAGAGAGAGAGAGAGAGAGAGAGAGAGAAACTTTAAACACAGAGAGAGAGAAAGAGGAGGGAAAGTGTCTATATTGTGGGGACAGGGAGAGAAGGTGAGAGCGCAAGAGAGAGAATGAAAGAGAGTGTGTGTTGGGTAGAAAGGGAGAGGGAGGGAAGTTTCAAAGAGAGAGAGATGTGTTGGACAGAAAGGGAGTGACAAGAGAGAGTGTGTTAGGGGAGAGAGAGAGAGAGAAGCAAAGTGTTAAGTCCAATTTCTTTCATTATACCATACCCTTTTTCTTAATTTTAGAGAGCAAGAGAGTGACATGTTGGGGAAAGAGAGAGTGAGTGGGATAGAAATTTTTGTTAGAGATGATGATAAAAGTATGGCAGATAAAACTAATCCAATTTAAATTTCAAGTGGTCCAATTACAAGAGCTAGAGGTAAAAGGTTTAAGGAGGATTTCAATGGATTAATGGACCATTTTGTTGAGGCCAAAATACTTAGACTCAAGTGTAGATCAAGGATGGATTTCATTGATCCAAGTGTTGAAGTAATTTCAGCCTTTTTTTGAAGCCCATACACTTGGAAGGAGTAATTTTAGCTTTTTACTAAAGCCCATACACTTGGAAGGATTATTTTTAGCTCAAGCATGTGGAATTATTCAGCAATTATAGGCCATAATTAGCAAGATTCACATGGATTTGTGAGTTCTAGGAGATCAATTCGGCTGATTATTACTCAGTGATTTTGGGATAACTTTACTTTTTTTATAGGATTTGGTTAGCCTTTTGGAATATATTTTTAGCAATTACTTTCATTAGGCTCATTATTTGGCTGATTATTCCCTTGTAAAGGCTGGTATGTCATATTTCTAGGAATTTTCTTTCTTTTGTTATTTGTTTCCTTTTTCAAATTGTAATAACTCAGCCTATATATATGTATACCAAGGCTAAGAAGTTCATATCAATTTTTTGGATAAAAATTGAGAGTTTTTCTCTTTGGTTCTTTAAAGAACTTTTCAAACTTATCAAGAACTTGTTCTTGTGGCATTCATCCAATTTATCAAACAGTTCACCATCCCATTTGTGGTGTCTCCATATACCAAGGTTCATGTTTTCTTATAAACATCGGGTCAAGGTTTCCTGATATGAACCCACTTAACTCCACCTCAAAAGGTAGCTTGTAAGGGGAGGTTTGTGAACTCATATATATAACACCCAAGACCTCTCTACCTAACCAATGTGGGACTTCATCATTTCCACTTATAAAAATCTGATCGTACAATGGTCTTGGGAATCAATTTCATTGACGAGTCTCGTTATTCTTGGCAGGGTTCACATCATTTTGGTATCAAAACACCAGTTCTAGCCTCAAGTTTTGCCTATCCAATTTTAGTTTTGCAGCCAATATTATTTGTTTTCTTTTGTTTAGATTCCAACTCCCCTTTCTAGTATTCTTGACTCTTTTTAGTGATTTTATTGATTCTCTTGATTCCACACTCTTCCCTGAACCATTAATAAGCTTGTGATTGAATTGTTGCTGGAAAAGGTTCTTGTTTGGATAAGTTTGAAAAGAACTGAAAGAGAAAATTACAAGCAGAAAAAGGCGAGAATGGTAAGAGTAATAGAGGGAAAAGCCAAAATTGTTGTGTGAAAACATGAGTGTTGAGAGAATTGTATTTGAGTGAAAAACATGTAAGGGAAATTATTTGTGATGTCCTTTATTATTTAACATTCTTTTTGCAGCAAAACCATGTCAAATAACATGACCAAACGCATTCCCACAAGTTTGTCAAGAAGGGTTGATCCAAAGTTGCTCATGGATGCATTAATGGGAGAGATAAGAAGAGTGTTAAGAATGAAAATGCAGCAGGTTCATGAATGGTTAGATAGGGTAGAGAATGAACACATGAGCAGCCACAAAATGTACAGAATGTGCATAGGAGGGAAAGAGTTCAACCAAAGGAAGTAAGGATTGAACATGAAGAGTATTACAGGGCTGGTTTTGATGAGAAAGATGATCGGGATTCAGTTGTTAACTATAAGAGATATGGTGGACAAGGTAGAGAAGTTAGAAATCAAGAAGATAGTAACTTGGGTAGTATTAAGATGAAGGATTTGTCATTTCAAGGTACATCTAATCCAAAAGCCTATGTTGAATGGGAGAAGAAGATGGAGTTTATTTTTAATTGCCACAACTATTCCAAAGCAAAGAAGATAAAATTGGCAGCCATCGAGTTCTCTAATTATGCCATTGTTTGGTGGGATCAATTGGTGCTAAATAAGAGGCAGAATGGAGAACAGCTAGTGGAAACTTGGGAGGAGATGAAGATGATGATGAGAAAGTGGTTTGTTCTAAGTCATTACTACCACGAGTTATACAAGAAGTTACAAGGTCTTCGGCAAGGAAACCAGAGTGTTGTGGATTACTATAAGTAGATGGAGATTGCAATGATAATGTTGAGGAAGATCGTGAAGCTACAATGGATTAAATCAGGAAATACATGATAGAGTAGAGATGCAGCATTACATAGAATTAGAGGATATGGTGCACATGACTATCAAAGTGGAGCAACAACTCAATAGGAGGGGTAGCTCACATTCAGCCCAAAACTCAAGTTCTACTTCTTGAAAACCAAGTTCTACAAAGAAGGAAGACAAGCCTCGAGCATTCCCAACACCCAAACACAAATTTGAGCATAAAATCAAAAACTCTAGCGATGTTTCTCAAGGTAAAATTGATTCACCCACTACTCAAAATCATAACATTAAGTGCTTTAAGTGTCAAGGCAGGGGACATATAGCAGCCAATGTCCGAACAAAAGGATTATGGTTATGCAAGACAACGGTGAAGTTGAGACTGAGAGCAAAGAAGACAATGAATCTATCCACCATTGGAGAATGTAGATGATGAAGAATATGCTGCCGAAGGAGAATTGTTGGTGGAAGAGTCATAAGTGTGCAGGCCAAAGAAGATGAAGAGATGCAACATGAAAACATTTTTCACACTCAGTGTAATGTCAAAAACAAGGTATGTAGTGTGATTATCAATGAAGGAAGTTGTACTAACGTTGCTAGCACAATTATGGTTGAAAAATTAGAGCCACCCACAATGAAAATCCCTAAACTGTACAAGCTGTAATGGCTCAATGATAGTGGCAAAGTGAGGGTGAACAAATAGTTGCTAGTCACTTTTTGTATTGGAAAGTATGAGGATGAAGTTTTGTGTGATATAATTCCGGTGCAAGTGGGGCATTTGCTGTTAGGCCCACCATGGCAATTTGATTGGCCAGTTAAGCATGATGGCTACACAAACAAGTACTCATTCATGTTTAAGCAAAGAATAATCACTCTAGCTCCTATGACACCAAGACAGGTTTATGAAGACCAAGTGAGGCTACAAAAAAGAGTGAACAAAAAAGGAGTGACAGAAGAGAGCAAAAGAAAATGAGTAAAAATTTAAGAGAGCAAATAGGATAGGACAAGAAAATTGAGGGATAAAAAAAGAGAGCTGATTTGACTATTGAGACAAAAAAAGAGAGAACTCAAAAGAGCTTTTATGCAAGAGCAAGTGAAGTGAAAATAGCACTGTTTTCAAATTAGCTAATGATTGTACTTTTGTACAAAGAGGCATTTTTGAGCACTAATAAGATTGATCTTTCTTTGCTTAGTTCTATTGTTTCTCTTTTGCAGGATTATGATGATGTCTTTCCCGAGGAGGTCCCAAATGGTTTACCCCTTATTCGAGGGATTGAGCATCTAATTGACTTCATACTTGATGCTTCCATTCCAAACCAACTAGCCTACCAAACTAATCTCAAGGGGACAAAGAAGTTACAATGATAAGTTAGTGAATTGATGGAAAAGGGGTATGTGAGAGAAAGCATGAGCCCATGTGTCATTCTGGTGATTTTGGTGCCTAAGAAGGATGGGTCATGGAGAATGTCTGTTGATTGCTAAGCTATCAACAATATTACAGTAAAGTACCACCTCCCTATTCCTCACTTAGATGAGCTACATGATGCTTGTGTGTTTTCAAAAACTAACTTGAAAATTGGATATCATCAAATAAGAATGAAAGAGGGAGATGAATGAAAAACTACTTTTAAAACAAAACATGGATTGTATGAGTGGCTAGTGATGCCATTTGGACTAACTAATGCAGCAAGTACTTTCATGTGAGTAATGAACCATGTTTTACATCCTTTTATAGGTAGCTTTGTTGTTATGTATTTTGATGATATACTCATTTATAGCAAGAGTTTGGCTAATCACATTTTGCATTTCAAATCTATTTTGGAGGTTCTCAGAAAAGAGAAGTTGTATGCTAACATGAAAAAGTACACCTTTTGCATCAATAAGCTTGTGTTTCTTGGGTGTACCTTTCACACTCATCATGAATCCTTGAAGCATCTGAAGGATCAACACAAGTTGAATAGGAGGCATGCGTGATGGGTGGAGTTCATTGAGACATTCCCATATGTCACTCAATATAAGCAAGGTGATGATTTAAGGACAAATCCTGTTTAAGAAGAGGGGAATAATGATAAAAGCATGGCAGATACGGCTTATTCAATTCAAATTCCAAGTGGTCCAATTGCAAGAGCTAGAGCTAAAAAGTTCAAGAAGGCTTTCAATGGATTGATGTAGAGCATTTGGGTTGAGAAGCATTTTTTTGAGGCCCAAATACTTAGACTCAAGTGCAGATCAAGGAGGAATTTTGTTGATCCAAGTGGTGGAGCAATTTCAACCTCTTTCTAAAGCCTACTTGGAAGGAGTAATTTCAGCCTTTTACTAAAACCCATAAAATTGGAGGGATTATGTTCAGCTCAAGCATGTGTAATCATTCAGCAATTACAGGCCATAATTAGCAAGATTCACATGGATTTGAGAGATTCTAGGAGATCAATTTGGCTGATTATTACCCAGCAATTTTGGGATAACTTTCCTTCTTTTATAGGATTTGGTCAGCCTTTTGGAATATATTTTTACTAATTACTTTCATTGGGCTGATTATTCTTGTGTAAAGGCTGGCATGCCATAATTCTAGGAATTTCCTTTCTTTTACTATTTGTTTCCTTTTTCAAATTGTAATAACTCAGCCTATATATATGTATACCAAGTTTGAGAAGTTCAAATCAGTTTTCTAGATAAAAATTGAGAGTTGTTCTCTTTGGTTCTTTATAGAACTTTCCCAACTTATCAAGAACTTGTTCTTGTGGCATTCATTCGACTTATCAAATGGTTTGCCATCCCATTTGTGGCATCTCCATATACCAAGGTTCATGTTTTCATATGAATGTTGGTTAAGATTTTGACCTAGAAAAATCTGATCGTAAAATGGTCTTGGGAATCAATATCATTGATAGGTCTCATTATTCTTGGCAGGGTTTGCATCAAGAGAGATAGAGACAAAACTATTAGAGAGAAGGTAAGAGAAGTTTTAACAGAGAGAGGTAGAGAGGCATGCTGGACAGAGTGATAGAGGGGCAGAGAGAGACAAAGAGATAGAGAGAGGGAGAGGAAGAGAGAGTGAGAGAGAGAGGGAAAGATAGAGAGAGCAAGAGAGAGAGAGGGGGAAATGTGTGTAAGTGTTGGGGGCATAGAGAGAGAGTGTGTGTAATAGAGAAGTTGTTCAGGGGGGAGAGAGTTGGGAAGCAGGGGAGGGAGAGAGAGTGATTGAGAGAAAAATTACAGAGAGAGAGAGTATGTGTGTGAAAGAGAGAATATGAGAGAGAGAGACTGACAAAGAGAGAAAAGTTTTAGAGAGAGTAAGAGAAGTTTTAAAGAGAGAGCAATAAAGAGAGGAAGGAGAGAGACTGCATTGGGAAGAGAGGGAGAAGAGAGAGAGAGGAAGTTTTAGAGACAAAAAGAGATGTGTTGGAGAGAGAGAGAGCAATAGAGAGAGTGTGTGTTGGAGAGGGAGTGAGAGTAATAGGGAGAGAGATAGAGAGAGAGAGAGGGAGAGAGGGAAATTTTAGAAAGAGAAGGAGAAGTTTCGGAGACAAGGAGAGAGTGAGTGATAAATTTTTGACAGAGACAGTAGAGATATAAGTATTAGAGAGAAGGCAAGAGAAGTTTTAAACACAAAGAGAGAGAGAGATGTTGGATAGAGAGATAGAGGGAGTGAGAGAGCAATAAAGAGACTAAGCAAGAGAGAGATAATGATGGGGACAGAGAGTGTGTGTTAGGGAGGGAGCAAGAGAGATGGAGGGAGGGTGTTTGGGGGAGAAAGAGCAAAAGACAGAGTGAAGGGAAGAGGGAGTTATCCAAGTGAGAGAGATAGAGAAAGGGTGTTGGGGAGAGAGAGGTAGTGTTTGTTGGCAAGAGAGAGAGAGACAAAGACAGATAGAGAAATTTTAGAGTGAGAGAGGTAGACAGAGAGAATGTGTTTGTGTGAGTGTGCTGGGGAGAGAGAGAAAGATTGTTGGGGAGGGATAGAGAGAGATGGAAGAGGGTGTTGCAGAGAGAGAGAGAGTAAGTGAATGAGAGGGAAATTTTAGGAACAAGGGAGGGAGGGAGAGAGAGATAGAAAGAGATATGTATTAAGTCCTATTTCTTCCATTATACAAAACCCTTTTTCTTAGTTTTAGAGAGAGAGAGAGAGATTGCTGGGAAGTTAGAGAGAGATAGGGAGAGAGGTAAGGAGAAAGAGAAGTTTTAGAGAGAGAGACAAAAATGTTGGAGAAAATGAGAGGGAAGTTTTAGAGACATAGAGAGATGTGTTAGACAAAGAAAGAGTGTGTGTCGGGAAGAGAGAGAGAGAGAGAGAGAGAGGAGTGTTAAGTCCAGTTTCTTCCATTATGACATACTGTTTTTCTTAGTTTTAGAGAGAGAGAGAGAGAGAGAAAATGTTGAGGAGGGAACAAGAGTGATAGGGAAAGAGATCGAGAAAGAGAGAGGAAGAGAGAAGTTTTAGAGCAAGAAGGAGAAGATTCAGAGACAGAGAGAGTGACTGAGAAATTTTTGTCAGAGACAGAATTTTTGTATTAAGAGAAGGCAATAGAAGTTTGAAACACACAGAGAGAGAGAGAGAGAGAGAGAGAGAGAGAGATAATGATGGGGAGAGAGAGAGTGATTGGGAGGGAGCAAGAGAGATAGAAAGAGGTTGTTGGTGGGAGGGAGAGAGCAAGAGACAAGAGAGAGAGAGAAAGAGAGTGGGAGTTGGGGAGGAAGCGAGAGAGATAGAGAGAGGGTGTTAGGGAGGGAAAGATAATGTGTGTTAGCAAGAGAAAGAGAGACAGATAGAGGAGTTTTAGAGAGAGAGTAAGAGAGAAGTTTTAGAGAGAGAGGCAGAGAGAGAAATTGTCTTTGTGAGAGTGTTGGGGGGAGAGAGAAAGATTGTTGGGGAGGAATAGGGAGAGATGAAAAGAGGGTGTTAGGGAGAGAAAGGGAGAGAGAGAGTGAGTGAAAGAGAAATTTTAGACAGACAAAAGTGACAAAAGTTTTGAACAAATAGAAGATTGACAGAGAGAAGTTTTAGAGAGTGGCTGAGATAGAGAAAAGAGAGATATAGTGAGTGTCAAGTTCAATTTCTTCCATTATACCATACCCTTTTTCTTAGTGTTAGAGAGTGAGTGTGGGAGAGAGAGAGAGGCAGAGAGACATATTGGGTAGACAGAGAGAGCTGAAGAGAGAGTTTGTGTTGGGGAGACAAAGAGAGTGTTGAGGAGGGAGCAGCAGAGATAGAGAGAGGCTGATGAGGAAAGGAGGAGAGAGAGAGAGAGATTGTTGGGAAATTAGAGAGAGACAGGGGGAGAGGTAAAGAGAGAGAGATAGACATGCTACAGAAGGGGAGAGCAGGAAGTTTTAGAGACGAGAGAGACTTGTTGGATAAAGAGAGATCAATAAAGAGAGAGAGAGAGAGAGAGAGAGAGAGAGACAAAGCAGGAGAGAAAGCTAGAGAGTGGGAGAGAGAGAAGGGGGAAAGAAAGTGTGTGTTGGGAAGAGAGAGAGATGGAGAGAGACAGAGAGCAAGAAAGAGGGACTATATGTTGGATAGATAGATAGAGGAGGAGAGAGGGAGAGCAAGAGAGAGCTTGTGTTGGGGAGACAGAGAAAGTGTTGAGGAGGGTGTAAGAGAGACAGAGTAAATGGGTGTTAGGTGGAGAAGTGGAGCAAAGAAGAGAGAGAGATAGGGAGAGAGATTGTTGGGAAGTTAGAGAGAGACAGGGAGAGAGGTAAAGAGAGAGAAAGCAATGTTTTTGAGAGTGAAAGACAAATATGTTGGATAAAGAGAGAGGGGGAAGTTTTAGAGAGAGAGATACATGCTGGAAAAAGAGAGTGTGGTTGGGGGGAGAGAGAATGCATGCACCCACACGAGCAAGAGAGAGGGGGAATGAGGGAATAAGAGAGAAAATCAGAGAGAGAGTGAGAGACATATGGGATAGAGAAAAGTTTTAGAGAGAGTGAGAGGGAGAGACACTGGGAGAGAGAAAAGTTTAAGAGAGAGTGAGAGAAAGAGAAGTTTTAGAGAGCAAGACAGGAAGGGAAAGAGATTGGAGAGAGTGAGAGAAAAGTTTTAGAGAGTAAGCGATAGAAAGAGAGAGACAGAGAGAGTGTCAAGTTCAATTTCTTCCATTATGCCATACCCTTTTTCTTAGTTCTAAAGAGAGAGAGTGTGTCTGTGAGAGAGAGAGAGAGAGAGAGAGAGAGAGAGAGAGAGAAAGAGAGAGAGAGAGAGTAAAAGAGAGTTTGTGATGGAGGGAGAGAGAGAGAATATGTGTTGGGGAGACAAAGAGAGAGTGTTGAGGAGGGAGCAAGATAGACAAAGACAGAGGGATTAGGGTAGGAGGGAGAGACAGAGAGAGGGATAGAGAGATTGTTGGGAAGTTAGAGAGAGACAGGGAGAGAGGTAAAGAGGGAGAGACAAACATGTTGAATAAAGGGAGAGAGGGACATGTTGGACAGTGAGACTGTGATATAGACAGAATGTGTGTTTTAGGGAAAGAGAGAGAACGAGAGAGTGAGAGAGAGAGATAGGGAGAGACAGAAAGAACAAGAAAGTGAGGGAAAGAGAGTGTGCGAGTGAGAGAGAAACTGGGAGACAGAAGATTCAAAGAGCCATTGAAAGAAAGAAAGAGACTGAGAGATGTTTTAATGAGGGAAAAATAAAGAGAGAGAAAAGTTTTAGAGGGAAAAGGAAAGTAAGTGAGAGAGAAAGAGGGAAAGAGAGGGGGAGAAAGAGAAGATTTAGAGAAAAAGAGAGACAGAGAGCAGAGAGGGAGACAAGGAGGGAAAGAGTGAGAGGGGTGGAGGGAGAGAAGTTTTAAAGAGTAAGAGAAAGGGAGGAAGAGAGATAGAGAGAATGTCATGTTCAATTTCTTACACTATGCCATGTCCTTTTTCTTAGTTTTAGAGAGTGAGTGAGGGACAAAGGGAAAGATGTGTTGGAGACAGAACAAGAGAGAGTGAGAGTAAGACAGAGAGGGTGAGAGAGCCTGGGAGAAAGAAAAGTTTTAGAAAGAGAATGAGAGGGAGAAAGAGAGTGAAAGAGGTTTTAAAGAGAGAGGAATAAAGAGAGAGAAGTTTTACAGGGAGAAAGAGAGTAAGTGAGAGAGAAAGAGAGAGAGAGAGGGAAAGAGAAGATTTAGAGAGAGAGAGAGAGGAAGAGAGAAAAGTTTTAGAGATGAGCCAAAGAGGGAAAGAAAGAGGTGGAGAGAGAGTAAGAGAGAGAAGTTTAAGAGACTGAGTGGGAGGGAGAAAGAGAGAGACAGAGAGTGTCAAATTCAATTTTTTCAATTATTCCATACCTTTTTTCTTAGTTTTAGAGAGAAAGAGAGAGAGAGAGAGAGAGAGGAAGAGAGAGTTTGTGTTGGGCAGAGAGAGAGAATGGGTTCCAGACAAAGAAAGAGGGTTGAGGAGGGAGCAAGAGAGATAGAGAGAGGATGTTAGGGGAGTGAGGGAGGGGGAGAGATTGTTGGGAAGTTAGAGAGAGACTGGGAGAGAGTTAAAGAGAGAGGGAAGTTTTTCAGAGAAAGACAGATATGTTGGAGAAAGAGAGGGAAGTTTTAGAGACAAAGAGAGATGTGTTGGATAGAGATAGAATGATGGAATGTGTGTTTTGGGGAAAGAGAGAATGTAAGAGAGTGTGTGTTAAGACCAATTTCTTCCATTATACCATGCCATTTTTCTTAGTTTGAGAGAGAGAGAGAGAGAGAGAGAGAGAGAGAGAGAGAGACATGTTGGACAAAGAGTAAGAGAGTGTGTGTCTATGTTGGTGAGAGAGAGTGTGTTGAGGAGGGAGTAAGAGAGACAAGGAGAGAGATAGAAAAAGAGAGGGGGAGTGAGAGAGCAGTCATAGAGAGAGAAGGGAAAATTTTAAGGACACAGAGAGAGTGAGTGAGAGAGAAATCTTCATCAATGAGAGAAAGATAGAAGAACAAGAGAAGTTTTGAACACAAAGAGAGAAAGAGAGAGAGAAACACACAATAGAGAAATAGAAGGAGAAAGGAAAGAGGGGCAATGAGAGTGTGAGTTTGTTGGGGAGAGAGAGATGTTGGAAAAAGAGAAAGGGGGAGAGATAAAGAGAGTGTACATTGGGGAGAGAGAGTTTTTGGGAGGGAAAGACAGAGAAAGAAGGAGTGAGAGAAAAACTTTAGGGAGAGACACAGGGCGAGAAGCAAAGGATGCTGGGGAGGGAGCAAGAGAGAGGGAGGCTGTTGGGAAGAGATAGACTGTGTGTGTGTGTTGGGAGGGGAGAGAGAGAGACAAAGGCAGCGAGATTGAGACAGATAGAAAAGTTAGAGAGAAACTCAAAGAGAGAGAGAGAGAAAGAGAAAGAGGGAAAATGTGTGCATATGTTGGGGAGAGAGAGATGGAAAGAGAAAGTGAGGGAGAGTCAGTTGGGGAGAGAAAGAGTGTGTGTGTTGGGGGAAGAGAGAAAGATTTTTGGGGCACAATATATAGAGATGGAAAGAAGGTCCTAGAGAGAGAGAGAAGGAGTGTTTGTGTTGGGCACAAGAAAGGTGGCAGAGAGAGAGCTGGGGAGTGGGGGAGTGAGAGAGAAATTTTAGACAAACAAAGAAATAGAGTGATAGAAGTTTTAAACAAAGAAAAGTTTTGGAGAGAGAGAGAGAGAGAGAGAGAGAGAATTTTAGAAAGTAAGTGAGAGGGAGATAGAGAGTGAGAAAGGGAGAGAGATGTTCAAGAGAGGAAGAAAGAGAGAATGTATTGGGGAGACAGGGAGAGAGTGTTGACAAGGGAACGAGAGAGATAGAGTGAGGGAGAGAGATATAGAGATTCTTGGGAATTAGAGAGAGACAAGGAGAGAGGTAAAGAGAGAGAAACATGTTGGAGAAAGAGAGAGGGAAGCTTTAGAGACAGGGAGACTTGTTGGGCAGAGAGAGAGTGTGTGCTCAGAAGAACGAGGAAGGGAGGGAGAGAGAGAGAGAGAGAGAGAGAGAAAGGGAGAGAGGTACAAAGAGGGAGATGTTTTAGAGAAAAACAGACCTGTTGGAGAAAGAGAGAGCGAAGTTTTAGAGAGAGAAAAAGAAAGTGTGTTAAGTACAGTTTCTTCCATTATATGATACCCTTTTTTATAGTTTTAGAGAGAGTGAGAGTGACAAGGAGAGAGATAGAGAGAGAGAGAGAGAGAAGCATGTTGGATGAAGAGATAGAGGGAGTGAGAGAGTGGCAAAGAGACTAAGAGAGAGAGATATAATGATGGGAGAGAGAAAGAGAGATAGAGAGAGCATGTTGGGGGGAGAAAGAGCGAGAGATAGAAAGAAGGAGGTAGAGAGAGATAGAGAAAGAGAGAGAGGGAGTTAGGGAGGAAGCGGGAAAGACAGAGAGAGTGTGTTGGGGAGAGCGAGATAGTGTGTTGGCAAGAGAGAGAGAGAGATAGAGAAGCTTTAGATAGAGTCAGAGAGAGAATGTGACTATGTGAGTGTGTTAGGGAGAGAGAGAAAGAGAGAGAGAGAAGGGGCAGAGAGAGGGTGTTTGGAAGAGAGAGCAAGAGAGGGAGAGAAATTTTAGATGGAAAGACAGAGAGATAGAAGTTCTAGAGAGAAATTGAGAGAAGTTTTAAATAGAGAGAGAGAAAGAGTGAGAAGTGTAGACTGTGTCAGGCAGAGAGAGAGACGGGGTGTGAGAGAGACTGTAGGGGTGAGGGAGGGGGACAGGGAGAGAGAGAGAGAGAGAGAATGATAGAGACAAAGAAAGAGTGTGAGAGAGACATGGTGGTAAGAGAGAGCAAGATGGAGAGAGTGTGTGTTGGAGAGAGTATTGGGGAGGAAGAGAGAGAGGGAGAGAAAAATTTTAGATAGATATTGAGAAAGTCAAAAGTTTGAGAGAGAATGTGAGAGAACTTTTAAGCAGAGAGAAGTTTTAGGAAGGGAAGAAGAGTGAGAGACAGAGACAGAGACAGAGACAGAGGCAAAAACAAGGAGAGATGTGTTGGAAACAGAGAGAAAGAGAAGACAAAGTGTGTTGGGGAGAGAGAGGGAGAGCAAGAGAGAGTGTTGGGGGGAGGAGACATGTTGGACAAAGGAAGAGGGGGAGAGAGAGTGACAAGAGAGAGAGAGAAGTTAGAGAGGGAGAGAGACAAAGCCAAGGACAAATAGAGAGTGAGAGAGAGACATGTTGGCAAGAGAGAGAAAGAAGGAGAGAGATTGTGTGTTAGAGAGAGAGTGAGAGAGAGAAATTTTAGAAAGTAAGTGAGAGGGAGAAAGAGGGAGGTAGAGGTGTGTCAAGTTCAATTTCTTCCATTATACCATATCCTTTTTATTAGTTTTAGAGAGCAAAAGTACAAGGAGAGTAAGAAAGGGAGAGATGTGTTGGAAAGAGAAAGAAAGAGAGAATGCGTTGGACAAAGAGGTGGGGAAAGAGAGAGAAAGAATGCCTTGGGGAGATAGAGTGTTAAGGAGGGAGCAAGAGAGATACAGAGAGGGTATTAGGGGGAGAGGGAGAGGGACAAAGACAAAGATTACTAAGAAGTTAGAGAGAGAAAGGGAGAGAGGTAAAAAGAGAGTTTTAGAGAGAGATAGAAACATGTTGGAGAAAAAGAGAGGGAAGTTTTAAGGCAAAGAAAGACATGTTGGACAGAGAGAGAGTGGTAGAGAGAGAGCATGTATTGGGGAAGAGAGAGGGAGAGTGAGGGAGGGAGAGAGAGATGGAGAGACATATTTATTAAGTCCATTTTCTTCTATTATACCATACCCTTTTTCTTAGTTTTAAAGAGTGAGAGAAACAGAGATTGTTGGGAAGTTAGAGAGAGAGAGGGAGAGAGGTAAAAATAGAGAAGTTTTAGAGAAACAAATAGACAGACATGTTGGAGAAAGAGAGAGAGAAGTTTTTGAGACAGAGAGAGATGTGTTAGATGGTGAACAAGAGTGTGTGTGTGTTGGGGAGAGAGAAAGAAGGAATGTTAAGTCCAGTTTCTTCCATTATACCATATCATTTTTCTTAGTTTTAGAGAGAGAAAGTGTTGAGGATGGAACAAGTGTTACAGGGAGAGACAAAGAGAAAGAGAGAGGGAGAAAGAAAAGTTTTAGAGAGAGAAGGAGAAGTTTCAAAGATAGAGAGAGACTGAGTAAGAAACTTTTGTCAGAGACAGAGAGAGATAGAAGTATTAGAGAAAAGGCAAGAGAAATTTTAAACACAGAGAGAGAAAGATAGAGAGAGAGAGAGATGTTTGACTGAGAGATAGAGGGAGCAAAAAAGCGACAAAGAAACTAAGAGAAAGAGAGAGAGTGAGAAACAAAGAGAAGGAGAGAGAGAGAGTTGGGAGAAGCAAGAGAAATAGAGAGAGAGTGTTGGGGAGATAAAGATAGTGTGTGTTGGCAAGAGACAGACAGACAGATAGAGAAGTTTTAGAGAGAGAGGCAGAGAGAGAATGTTTCTGTGTGAGAGTGATAGGGAGAGAGAGAGAAAAAGATTGTTAAGAAGGGATAGGGAGAGATGGAAAGAGGGTGTTAGGGAGAAAGAGGGAGAGAGAGTGAGTGAGAGAGAAATTTTAGATAGATAGTGACATGGAGTGACAAAAGTTTTAAGCCTACAGAAGATTCATAGGGAGAAGTTTTGGAGAGTGGCTAAGACAGAAAAAAGAGAGATACAGTGAGGTCATGTTCAATTTCTTCCATTACAACATACCCTCTTTCTTAGTGTTAGAAAGTGAGTGTGTGGGAAGAGAGAGATTGAGGGACATGTTTGGGGGAGAGAGCAGAAGAGAGGAGTTTGTGTTGGGGAGACAGAGGGAGTGTTGCGGGGGGAGCAAGAGAGATAGAGTGAGAGAGCGTGATGGGGAGAGGGAGAGAGAGATATTGTTGGGAAGTTAGAGAGAGACAGGGGGAGAGGTACAAGGAGAGAGAGAAAGAGAGATAGACTTGTTGCAAAAGGGCAAAGAGGGAACTTTTAATGATGAGAGAGACTTGCTGGATACAGAGAGCGATAGAGAGAGACAGAGAGAGAGAGAGACAAAGAGGGAGAGAAAGCTAGAGAGAGAAGGAAGTAGAGTGTGTGTGTGTGTGTGTGTGTTAGGAGAAGAGGAAGAGAGAAGGAGAGAGAACAATAGAGATGGAGAGAGACAGAGAGTAGGAAACAGGGACAGTGTGTTGGACAAAGTGATAGGAGGGGAGAGAGGGAGAGAAAGAGAGATGTTTTAGAGAGTTAGAGACAAATATGTTTGGATAAAGAGAGTGGGGAAGTTTAAGAGAGAGTGAGTGAGACATGTTAGATAGAGAGAGACTATGTGTTGGGGAGAGAGAGAGAATGCATGTACTTGCATGAGAGAGAGGGGGAATGAGAGAATGAGAGAGGGACTAAGACATACAGGAGAGAGAAAATTTTAGAGAGAGTGAGAGAGAGAGACTGGGATAGAGAAAAGTTTTAGAGAGAATGAGAGAAGTTTTAAAGAGACAGACAAAGAGAAGGAGAAGTTTTGGAGAGACAGAGTTGTTCTAGAGGGAGGAAGAGAGAAAGTGAGAGAGAAAGAGAAGATTTAGAGAGAAAAAGACAAAGAGAGAAGTTTTAGAGAGTGAGACAAGGAAGGAAACAGAGAGAGAAGGTTGGAGAGAGTGAGTGATGGGGAGAAAGAGAGAGATAAAGAGAGTGTCAAGGTCAATTTCTTCCCTTATGCCATACCCTTTTTCTTAGTTCTAGCGAGTGAGAGAGGGAGACAAAGAGTAATAGAGAGTTTGTGATGGCTAGAGAGAGAGAATGCATTGGGCAGACAAAGAGAGAGTGTTAAGGAGGGAGTGAGATAGACAAAGGCAGAGGGTGTTAGGGTAAGAGGGAAAGAGAGATCAGAGAGAAGGATGGAGAGATTGTGATATGAACCCACCTAACTCTACCTCAAAAGCTAGCTTGTAAGGGGAGGTTTGCGAACCCATATATATAATACCCAAGACCTCCCTACCTAACCAATGTGGGACTTCATCATTCCCGACCCCTTTAGACTGTACGTCCTCGTACAGAGAACCAGGATCCATGGCCCACACCGACCAGAGTAGAGTAGGTTCTGATACCATATGATATGAACCCACCTAACTCCGCCTCAAAAGCTAGCTTGTAAGGGGAGGTTTGCGAACCCATATATATAACACCCAAGACCTCCCTACCTAACCAATGTGGGACTTCATCAGATTGTTTAGAAGTTAAAGAGAGACAGGGAGAGAGGTAAAGGGAGAGAAGTTTAAAGAGTGAGACACAGATATGTTGAATAAAGACAGAGGAAAGTTTTAGAAACAGAGAGACATGTTGGAGAGTGAGAGTGTGATATAGAGAGATTATGTGTGTTGCAGAGAGAGAGAGAGAACAAGAGAGTGAGGGGGAGAGAGAAAGGGAGAGAGAAAGTTTTCGACAGTCATTGAAAGAAAGAGAGGGACTAAGACATGTTTTAAAGAGAGAGACAAAGAGAGAAGAAGTTTTAAGAGAGAGAGTTGTTTTAGAGGGAAAAGGAGAGTAACTGAGAGAGAAAGAGGGAAAGAGAGGGGGAGAAAGAGAAGATTTATAGAAAAGAGAGACAGAGAAAGAGAAGTTTTAGGGAGAGAGACAAGGAGGGGAAGAGAGAGAAGGTGGAGAGAGAGAAGTTTTAAAGAGTGAGTGAGAAGGAGAAAGAGAGAGATAGCCTGTCAAGTTCAATTTCTTCCATTATGCCATATCCTTTTTCTTAGTTTTAGAGAGTGAGTGAGAGACAGCAAGAGAGAGAGGGAGACTGTTGGAGATAGAATGACAGAGAGTAAGAGAGAGGGAGAAAGAGAAGATTTAGAGAGAGAGAGGAAGAGAGAGAAGTTTTAGAGAGCAAGCCAAAGAAGGAAAGAGAGGGGTGGAAAGAGAGAGAGCAAGACATTTTAGAGTGAGTGAGAGGGAGAAAGAGAGAAATAGAGTGTCAAGTTCAATTCCTTCCATTATGCCATACCCTTTTTTTTTAGTTTTAGAGAGAGAGAGAGAGAGAGAGAGAGAGATCGTTAGGAAGTTAGAGAGAGACAGATATGTTGGAGAAAGAAAGAGACAGAAGCTTTAGAGACAGAGAGAGACTGATGATAAAAGCATAGCGGAAACAGCTGATCCAATTCAAATTCCTAGTGGTCTAGTTACAAGAGCTAGAGCTAAAAGATTCAAGGAGGGTTTCAATGGATTGATGCAGAGCATTTGGGTTGACGAGTACTTTTTAAGGCCCAAATACTTAGACTCAAGTGCAGACCAAGGGTGGATTTCATTGGTCCAAGTGGTGGAGTAATTTCAGCCTTTTTCTAAAGCCCATACACTTGGAAGGATTAATTTTAGCCTTTTTATTGAAGCCCATACACTTGGAAGGATTACTTTCAGCTCAAGCATGTGGATTTGAGAGGATCAAGGAGATTAGATTTGGCTGATTATTACCCAGCGAATTTGGGATCACCTTCCTTTTTTTATGGGATTTGGTGAGCCTTCTGGAGTATCTTTTCAGCAATTATTGCATTGGGCTGATTATTTAGCTAATTATTCTCTTGTAAAGGCTGGCATGCCAAAATTATAGGGATTACCTTCCTTTTTGCTATTTGTTTCCTTTTTCAAATTGTAATAACTCAGCCTATATATATATGTATACCAAGGCTGAGAAGTTTAGATCAGTTTTCTACATAAAAGTTGAGAGTTTTCTATTTCGTTGATGGGTCTCGTTATTCTTGGTGGGGTTTGCATACTCAAAATGATGTGAACTCCGCCAAGAATAACGAGACCCATCAACGAAATTGATTCTTAAGACCGTTCTACAATCAGATTTTGTAGGTGGGAAAACCTCAACCCTATGTTTATAAGAAAACACGAATCTTAGTATGTGTAGACACCACAAACGGGATGATAATCCATTTGATAAGTCGGATGAATGCCACAAGAACAAGTTCTTGATAAGTTCGGAAAGTTCTTCAAAGAACCAAAGAGAAAACTCTCAACTTTTATGTAGAAAACTGATCTGAACTTCTCAGCCTTGGTATACATATATATAGGCTGAGTTATTACAATTTGAAAAAGGAAACAAATAGCAAAAAGGAAGGTAATCCCTATAATTATGGCATGCCAGCCTTTACAAGAGAATAATTAGCCAAATAATCAGCCCAATGCAATAATTGCTGAAAAGATACTCCAAAAGGCTCACCAAATCCCATAAAAAAAGGAAGGTGATCCCAAATTCGCTGGGTAATAATCAGCCAAATCTAATCTCCTTGATTCTCTCAAATCCACATGCTTGAGCTGAAAGTAATCCTTCCAAGTGTATGGGCTTCAATAAAAAGGCTAAAATTAATCCTTCCAAGTGTATGGGCTTTAGAAAAAGGATGAAATTACTCAACCACTTGGACCAATGAAATCCACCCTTGGTCTGCACTTGAGTCTAAGTATTTGGGCCTTAAAAAGCACTCCTCAACCCAAATGCTCTGCATCAATCCATTGAAAACCTCTTTGAATCTTTTAGCTCTAGCTCTTGTAACTGGACCACTCGGAATTTGAATTGGATCAGCTGTTTCTGCTATGCTTTTATCATCAGAGACACATTGGACAGAGACAAAATGATGGAGTGTGTGTTGGGGAGAGAGAGAGAGAGTGTGTGTGTGTTAATGCCAATTTCTTCCATTATACCATACCCTTTTTCTTAATTTTAGAGAGTGAGTGAGTGTGAGAGAGAGAGACAGAGAGACATGTTGGACAAAGAATGAGGGAGTGTGTGTCTGTGTTGGTGAGAGAGAGTGTGTTGAGGAGGGAGTGAGAGAGACAAGGAGAGAGATAGAGAAAGAGAGAGGGAGGGAGAGAAGTTTTAAAGAGAGAAGAGGAAGTTTCAAAGACACACAAAGAGAGTGAGTGAGGGAGAAATTTTCATCAATGAGAGAAAGATAGAAGAGCAAGAGAAGTTTTGAACACAAAGAGAGAGAGCGAGAGAGAGAGAGAGAGAGAGAGAGAAGAAGAGAGAGCAAGAGGCTGAGCGAGTGAAAGAGGGGGAATGACAGAGTGAGTTTGTTGGGGAGAGAGAGCTGTAGGACAAAGATAGAGGAGAGAGATAAAGAGAGTGTTGTAGAGAGAGAGATGGAGAGAGCAGAAGAGAGAGTTTGCATTAGGGAAACTGAGTATTGAGGAGGAAATGAGAGAGATAGAGAGAGATGGTGATAGGGGAAAGAGAGAGAGATTGTTGGGAAGTTAGAGAGCAACAAAAAGAGTGGTAAAGAGAGAGAGAAATTTTAAAGAGAGATAGGCGTGTTGGAGAAGGGGAGAGAGGAGAGTTTTGAAGACAAGAGAGACTTGTTGGACAGAGAAAGAGAGAGGGAAAGAGGGAGAGAAATCTAGAGAAAAGAGGGAGAGTGAGTGTGTGTTGAGGAGGGAGAGAGAAGGTGTTTGGAAGAGAGAGTGAGAGGGGGAGAGAAATTTTAGATAGAAAGACACAAAGAGAGACAGAAGTTCTAGAAAGAAAGCAAGAGAAGTTTTAAACACAGAGAGAGATGTGTCGAAAAGAGAGAGAAAGAGTGAGAGATGGAGTGAGAGAGAGAGACTATTAGGGAGGGAGGGAAGGGGAAGGACAGAGAGAGAGAGAGGCAAAGACAATGGCAATGAGAGAGTGAGAGAGAGACATGTTGGTAAGAGAAAGAAAGAGGGAGAGATTATGTGTTGGGGAGGGAATGAGAGGGAGAGAGAAATTTTAGACAGGTAGTGAGAGAGAGGCATGTTAGAAACAGATAGAGGAGACAAAGTGTGTGTTTGGGAGAGAGAGGGAGAGCAGGAGAGAGTGTTGGGGGGAGAGAGACACATTGGACAGAGAAAGAGAGGGGGTGAGAGTGATAGAGACAGAGAAAGAAGTTAGAGAGGGAGAGAGATAAAGGTAGGGACAAAGAGAGAGTGAGAGAGAGACATGTTGGTAAAAGAGAGAACGAGGGAGAGAGATTGTGTGTTGGTGAAAGAGAGTGAGAGAGAGAGGAATTTTAGAGAGTAAGTGAGAGGGAGAAAGAGAGAGATAGAGTTGTGTCAAGTTCAATTTCTTCCATTATACCATACCCTTTTTCTTAGTTTTAGAGAGTGAGTGAGAAACGGAGAGATGTGTTGGAGAGAGAAAGAGAGTGTTGAGGAGTTAGCAAGAGAGATAGAGAGAGGGTGATAGATGGAGAGGAAGAGAGTCAGAGACAGAGATTGCTAGGAAGTTAGAGAGAGACAGGGAGAGAGGTAAAGAGAGAGAAGTTTTGAGAGAGAGAGAGAGAGAGACAAACACATTGGAGAAAGAGAGAGAGGGAAGTTTTAGAGATAGAGAGACATGTTGGCCAGAAAGAGAAAGAGGGAAGTCTTAAAAAGAGTGTGTTGGGGGAAGAGAGACATGTTGGGCAGAGAAAGAGAGGGAGAGAGAGTCACAGAGACAGAGAGAGAAGTTAGACAGAGAGACAGAGAAGAAGAGAGAGAGAGTGAAGTCTGTTAGGGAGGGAGAGGGGGGTGTTGGCAAAAGAGAGAGTGTGTATTTCGGGAAGAGAGAGATAGAGAAAGAGAGACATGTGGGAAAGAGAGAGAGAGAGTATGTATGTGTTGGGGGGAGAGAGAGTGATGTGTCAGACAAGGAGAGAGGGAGATATATGTACATACATAGAGATAGAGAGACACATAGAGAGATGTACTAGACAAAGAGAGAGAGAGAGAGAGAGAGAGAGAGAGAGAGAGAGAGAGAGCATTGTAGAGAGAGTGTGTGTTGGGTGGATAGAGAGAAAGACAATATGTTGGGCAGAGAAAGTGTGTTGGGAGGGAGAGAGATAGAGAATATGTGTTGGGAGGAGAGAGAGAGGGTGTGGGGAAGATAAAGAGAGTGTGTGTTGGAAGACATGTGTTGGTGAGAGAGAGAGAGAGTTGGGGGAAGAGAGTGTGTGTTTGGGAGAGAGTCGGGGAAGAAAGAGCAATTTTCATTAGAGAAAGACAAAAGTATTAGAGAGATGGCAAGAGAAGTTTTAACCATATAGAGAGAGAGACCAAGAAATTGAGGAAGAGGGAGAGCAATACAGAGTGATGGAGAGAACAGGGAAGAGAGAGAAGGAGTGGGAGTGAGAGAGGAAGAAAGAGGCACAGAAAGAGAGATAGACACTTGTTGGAAAGATAGAGAGAGAGTGTGTGTAGGGGAGAGAGAGTCTTAAGGAGGGAACAAGAGAGATAGAGACAGGGTGTTGGGGGGAGAAAGAGAACAAGCAATAGACAAAGAAAGAGAGAGAAAAGTTTTAAAGAGAAATAAAGAGGCATGTTAGGGAGAGAGAGAGGCTTTTGGGGCAGAAGTGAGAGAGATAGTTAGAGGGTGTTGGGGAGAGATAGAGAGAGAGAGGGAGTAAGAGAGTTGGGGAAGAGAGAGAATATGTGTATGTGTTAGGGTGAGAGAGAAAGATTGTTGGGGAAGGGTAAAGAGAGATAGAGAGAGGGTGTTGGGGAGACAGAGAGGGAAAGAGAGTATTTATGTGCTTTGGGAAGAGAGAGAGAGACCAAGAGAGGAGGTTAGGGAGTGGGAGAGAGGAAGAGGTGAGTGAAAGAGAAATTTTAGACAAATAGAGAGATAGCGTGATAGAAGTTTTAGACAGAGGAAGTTTTGGAAAGAGAGAGATTGACAGGAAGTGACATTGAGAGAGGCTGTTGGGGCAGAGAGAGGGACAGGTTGGAATAGAATGAGAGAGAAAGAGAGAAAGGGAAGATTTAGAGAGAGATAGAGGGATGGAATTTTAGAGAGAAAGAGGGAGAGAGAGAGAGAGAGAGAGAGACAAAGAATGTGTTAGGGGAGAGACAAAGGGTGTTGGGCTGATAAAGAGAGACGGTGTGTTGGGAAGAGAGAGAGAAAGACAGGGAGAGAGACATACTTGTTGGGGGCAAGAAAGAGAGAGATAAGTAGAGAGAGAGAGAGAGAGAGAGTTGGGCAGAAAGAGAGACGTAGTGTGTTGAGGAGAAAGAGAAAGAGAGGGAGATGATTACTATGGGATTAACTTTCAAAATTTGTCATAATTGATCCTAGACATGTGGCAAACAAAGCTTTAGAAAAAGCAAAGAAGACTTTACTTTTGGTGCCATAATTCCCTGCAAGCATAATGATGGACCTCAAAATGCTAGACCTGCTGGAAGTTAAAGGTAGTGTTAGACGGCATCTGCTTTTTGCCAAACATATAAGAATTCGTGGATTCATTTAAAAAATTTTAAGGCTGCACAGTAATCAGCAATAACTGAAGATTCTCAAATCCACTTCATAGAGGGACTAAAGTCCAATCCATAGGAGTCTATTTAAGGATCTTCTTTCATTTTAAATGGCAAAATGAAAAATCCTTGCCTAAATTTTCTCTGTAAACGTAGACACTTGTTGAAGTTCTCAAGAATCTTAGAAGGAAGGTGCAAGAAAGAAGAAAGAAAGAAAACTCAGAACTCCTAGATGTGAAAGTTCTGAAATGTAAATCTGATTCAAATGAATTAATCTACAAATGATGTAGCTGAGATTACAATTTATAGACTAAGACTCAATTACTGAATTACACTAATGTCCCTAAGTAATAAACTGAAGACAAGATTAATAGAGCAAAATTAGAACCACACGAGACTCCTACTGCACATGCACCCACCAAGACAAGCAGCCTAAGCAGCCTTATCTCTAACATTCCCCCTCAAGATCAGTGGCATGACTTGGAAGAGGAATGACACTGAGCTTGTCTCTAAGTTGAAGAAACCTTGAAGTTGAGACTGCCTTGGTGAGGATATCTGCTGTTTGATCAAGAGACGGAATATGAAAGACTTCAATTTCTTTATTGTTAACCTTTTCACGAACAAAATAAAAATCTAGTTCAATATGCTTAGTCTTTGAATGAAGGACCGGATTTGCTGACAAGCTGACTGTGCTCATATTGTCACAATATATTCTAGGAACTTTTGGTAGTTGAATGCTGAGTTCTTTGAGTAAAGACTGCAGCCAAGCCAATTCTGCCACTGCACTTGCAAGACTCCTATATTCAGCTTCAGTACTTGATCTAGACACTGTTGCTTGCTTTTTAGATGACCAAGAAACGAGATTAGGGCCAAGATAAACACAAAAACCTGAGGTGCTGCGCCTATCATCAATGTCTGACGCCCAATCAGCATCACAAAAGGCAGTGAGCTCAAGAGCAGATGATCTTTGGAGAACTAGAGCATGACATATGGTGACTGCTAGATACCTCAGCATTCGTTTAACCAACTTCCAATGTACATCCGTAGGGCAATGCATAAACTGACAAGCTTTGTTCACACTATATGATAATTCTGGTCTAGTAATGGTAATATATTGTAATGCTCCCACAAGAGATCTGTATGCAGCTTGATCAGAAATAGGAGAACCACTACTAGCTGAGATATGTGGTGTTGAGGCCATAGGAGAGGGCATAGACTTCGCACCTTGCATACCAGCTCTAGCAAGAAGATCCTTAATGTATTTGGATTGAGATAAGTATATTGCACCAACAGAACTGTAAGTAACTTCAATACCTAAGAAGTATTTAAGTTTCCCAAGATCCTTTAATGAGAACTTTGATTCAGTTGATCAATCAAGTGCTGAACCAAAGTTGGTGAGGATCCAATAATGAAAATATCATCCACATAGACTAAAACATAGAGAGAATGATGAGAAGTAGCCTGAAGAAACAAGGAAGAATCACATTTTGCCTTGGTAAAACCAAGATCAAGTAAAGCTTCAGACAATTTTTGAAACCATGCACGAGGAGCTTGTTTAAGGATATAGAGAGCCTTATGAAGCTTACAAACTTGAGATGAGTCAGCTGATTCATATCCAGGAGGCTGTAGCATGTATACATCTTCATTCAAATCACCATTTAAAAAGGCATTATTAACATCTATTTGATGGATGTTCCACCCTTTTGATAAGGCCAAAGTGAGAAAAACCCGAATTGTGACTGGTTTTACTACTGGACTGAAAACTTCATGAAAATCAACTCCTGCCTCCTGATTATACCCTTTTGCAACTAATCTTGCTTTATATTTGTTGATAGTGCCATCTGGATTTTCTTTAACTTTAAACACCCATTTGCACCCTATAGGCCTCCTATCTTTGGGTAAAGCTTCTAAACTCCATGTCTTGTTGCTCATGAGTGCTGCATACTCAAGATCCATGGCACACTTCCATTCTGGTATATTAAGAGCTTCTTCAACAGTTTGAGGCTCTCTAGAGACAGTAAGTGCTGTTGGTACAGTTCCTCTTGCTTTGCTACTAGTCACCATTGAGTGATTGTTTGAATTGAGTGCCCTTGCTTCGCTACGGGTCACCATTGGGTGGACATTTTGAGGTAGACATTAAGGAACTTCAAATTCTGCAGAGGGACCTAAAACATGTTGCAAAGAATCCATAATATTGGTATTATTAGCAAGTGCACATGAGTTATTTGTTTGTTCAGCAAATGCATTGGTATTCTGAGTATGTCTTGCGTTAGAGAATGATAGAATAGGAGGTATGGCTGAAGGTGGAGGAGAAACAAAATGTGATTTGTTACTGGAGAGTGACTGCTGTGAGGAACCCTTGCTGTTCTTGAATGGAAAACTACTTTCATCAAATATGACATCTCTAGATATAATTGTTTTCCCATCACAATGTAGACACTTGTATCCTTTGTGTGCTGGACTATAACCAAGGAAAGTGCATTCAATGGATTTGAATTGAAACTTGGGATTATTGTAGGGCCTTAGGTTAGGATAGGCTGCACACCCAAAGACTTTAAGAGAAGAATAATCAGGTTTGATTTTGTACAAGGTTTCAAAAGGAGTAGAACCATTTAGGACTGGTGTGGGTAGTCTATTAATGAGATACACAGCTGTGCTAAAAGCTTCAGTCCAAAATGAACTAGGTAAAGATGATTGGTGAAGCAAGGCTAGTCCAGTCTCAGTTATATGTCTATGTTTCCTTTCTGCAAGCCCATTTTGTTCATGTGTATAAGGACATGAAACACGATGAATTATCCCTTGGTCTTTCAAATATTCAGTGAAAGCTCTAAACTCTCCTCCCCAATCAGTTTGTAAGGCAAGGATTTTGTGGTTGGTTTGAAGTTCTACTTGTTTCTTGAAATGAATAAAGGTCTGTAATGCATCAGACTTGCTTTTGAGAAAGTAAATCCATGTGTAATGGGACAAAATGTATGTAATATCTATGTCCCTCTTTTGACAGCATAGGTGCTGGTCCCCACAAATCAGAATGAATTAGTTGAAGAGGTTTTGAGTATTCTGTTTGAGAAGAGGCAAAAGGAAATTTATGTAATTTACTAAGGCAGCAAGATGAACAAAAGGAAAGCTCTTTATTTGGTATTCTGATGTTACAAGAAGTGAGTACATTCTTGACAGTTTGTGCAGAAGCATGGCCCAATCTAACATGCCATTTGTCTAACTCAGAACAAGAATTTAACAAAGAAGAAGTATGGGAACTATGTACAGCAGGTGAAGTAATATTTGGTGACTGAGTTGTTGACACCTTTGCATTGATATATGGTCCTTTTTCAATACGAAATTCATTAAAGACATACAAGCCTTTTCTAACAGTCCCCTTCAAAAGTATTTGATGAGTATCCTGAGATTTAACATAACAAGAGTCAGGATGGAACTCAAAATAGACATAATTGTCTTTTGCAAACTGAGAAACACTCACAAGGTTTTTGGTAATATTTGGAACATGAAGAAATGAGTTTAGGTGAAGATTTTGATTAGAAAAGTAAGACTTGATCTGAGAATTACCAATGTTTTTAATGAACAAACCTGAGCCATTACCAATATGCACCTTCTCCTTTCCATTATATGGAGTCTTCTGCACAATGTTAGAGGCATCCACTATCACATGATTAGTGGCCCCAGAATCAGGATACCATTCTTGATCAATGCCATTGTTCTGCTGTTAGAAGTGAGCATTGCATAGGGTGTGTTTCTGACACTGCCATTGGCGCCATTGGCTGTCTTGCGGAAGTGGCTAGGCACTTGAGCTGGTCCTTGAAAACTTTCATCAAATCTGTGATAACAACTCCAGGACTGATGTCCAAATCTCCCACATAATTGACATTGAATGTTGCTTTTATCAGAAAACCTTCCATTCCTACCAGCAAACTGCCCATTGTTGTAACTCCCTTTGCCTCTGAAAAAGTTTCCTCTACCTCCAAACCTTCCTCTATTTGCATACTGACCAGGGAAACTTTGATAACCACTTCAGTTCACATTGTAATTCTGAGGATGTGTAGCAAGATTCACTGTCATAGCTTCTACTTCTTTATGATGCTTCTCAATTCTATTTTCTTGTGCAAGCAATAATGCTTCAATCTCTTCTACTGAATATGGATAAGTTCTAGAAAGAATGGATGTAACAAAACCATCATATTCTGAGGAAAGACCATCAAGAATTACCTCTATATGGTCACTTTCTGTAATTACATGTCCAACTGAAGTCAAAGAATCAACAAGATTCTTGATCTTTAAAAGATAATCAGTGGCTGTCATGGATCCCTTCTTCATAGTTTGTAGCTGTGCCTTGAATTGCTTGATCTTTGCCTTTGTATGAGAAGCAAAGAAAGTTTCCACCTTTTCCCAGACCTGGTACGAGTATTCACATCCCACCATTCTTGTAAGAATGTTTTCTGACATTGTTGACAGCAGCCAAGACAGCAAGAGCTGATCTTGCTTCTTCCAAAGAACATACTGCTGACTTAAGATCCCAAGAACTCTTCCTTGCTCATCTATTGCAAATCTTGATGGCACTTCTTGACCACCACTGATGTATTTCTCTAGTTCATGCCCTCTGATGGCTGCAAGAACTTGTTGTTTCTAGAGTAGATAAGAATTGCTGTCTAACTTCACAGAAATAGAATGACTAAAAGAAACTAGTGAAGCATTCAAAGATGCTAAAGAAAACGTGTTCATATTCTCTCCCATTGGATCAAAGCTCTGATACCATGTTGAAGTTCTCAAGAATCTTAGAAGGAAGGCACAAGAAAGAAGAAAGAAAGAAAACTCAGAACTCCTAGATGTGAAAGTTCTGAAATGTAAATCTGATTCAAATGAATTAATCTACAAATGATGTAGCTGAGATTACAATTTATAGACTAAGACTCAATTACTGAATTACACTAATGTCCCTAAGTAATAAACTGAAGACAAGATTAATAGAGCAAAATCAGAACCACACGAGACTCCTATTGCACCTGCACCCACCAAGACAAGCAGCCTAAGCAGCCTTATCTCTAACAAAGAGGGAGAGAGAGAAGGAGCGTGTGCTAGGGAGAGAGAGGTACAAAGGGAGTGTATGTGTGTTGGGGAAGGAGAGAATGCGAAACAGAGATGGAGGGAGAAATATGATAGAAAGAGACATGTTGGGGAGAGAGAAAGACAAGTTTTAGAGAAGGACAAAGAGAGTGACATGTAAGGGAGAGGGAGGGCAAGTTTTAGAGAAAAAGAGAGAGTTTTATAAAGAGACCAAGTTAGAGAAGTTTTAAAGAGAGAGAAAGTGTGTTACAGAAAGTAAGAGAGGGAAGTTTTAGAGAAAGTGTATTTGTTGGAGAAAGAAAGAAAGAAGAGAAAGAGAGGAAGAGAGAGGTATAGAAAGAGAAGTTTCATAGAGAACAAGAGAAGGTGAAGAAGTGAAGTTTCAGAGCAAGAGAGAGGGAGATAAAAAGGGAGAAAGAGAAATTTTTGTGTAGGGTGGCACAGAGAGATAGAGAAAGTGTTAAAAAGAAAGAGAAAGAGGAAAGACAGAGAGAGTCAGAGAATGACACAGAGAGAGAGAGAGAGAGAGAAGTTTCAGAGCAAAAGAAAGAGACAGCAGGAGATTTTAAGGAGAGGGAAAGAGATAGAGACAAAAGTTTTGGAGAGAGAGAGAGAGCAAGAGAGAGAGAGAGAGAGAGAGAGAGATGTTTAGAGAGAGTAAGAGTGAGGGAGAGAAAGAGATAGAGAAAGAGAGAGGAGAGAGAGAAAGAGAAGTTTTAGAAAGAGAGTGAGTAGTTTCAAGCATGAGAGTGTTATAGAGAGAAATGGAGAGTGTGTGCTAAGGAGAGAGACAGAGGGACAAGAGAGTGAATGTGTGTTGGGGAGGGAAAGAGTGTGAGACAGAGATAGAGACAAAAACATGTTAAAGAGAGAGATGTGTTGGGGAGAGAAAGACAAGTCTTAGAGGAGGACAAAGAGAGAGAGAGACATGTTGGGAAGAGAGACGGCAAGTTTTAGAGAGAAAGACCAAGTCAAAGAAGTTTTAGAAAGAAAGAAAGTGTGTTGTAGAAAGTAAGAGAAGGATATCTTAGAGAGAGAGAGTATGTGTTGAAGAAATAGAGAGAGACACACACACAAAAGAGAAAGTAAGGAAATGCGAACAAATGAAAAAGGGCAAAAGAGAAATTTTAGTTTAGGGAGGCACAAAGAGAGAGATAGAGAAAGAAATAAGGGGAACATTTAAGGAGAGATAGAGAGAGAAGTTGAGGAGGGAGTGAGAGAGGGAGAGAAAGAGAAAGAGAAAGTGTTGGGAAGAGAGAGAGGGAGAGATAGAGATAGAGATACAAAGAGTGGGAGAGAGAGAAGTTTTAGAGAGAGTGAGAGCTTGAGAGAAGTTTCACAAAGGGAGAGAAAGAGATAGCAACAAAGATAAAGACAAAGACAAATAGAGAGATAGACAGACAGACACAGAGAGAGGGAGAAAGAGAATTTCACAAAGAACGAGAGAGGGGGAAGGAGTAAAGCTTTAAAGAGAGTGAGAGGAAGAGAAAGAAAGGGAGAATGAAAAGTTTTGGTGAGAGAAAGAGAGAGAGAAAGTGTTCCAAGGAGAAAGAGAGGGAGAAATGGAGAGACATGGAGTGACAACGCAAGAGAGAGAGAGGAGGTTGAAAGAGTAGAGAAAGTGTTGGGAAGAGAGAGAAGGAAATATAGGGAGAGACAAAGAGAGGAAGAGAGAGGGGAAGGAGAAGTTTCACAGAGAGCAAGAGAGGTGAAGTAGTGAAGTTAGGAGAGAGCACAAGAGATAGAGAGAAAGGCTGAAAGAGAAGTTTTTGTGAGAGAGAGAGATAGTGAAAGTGTTTCAGGGAGAGAGAATGGAAGAGATAGAGAGAGAATGTGTTGGAAGGAGAGAGAGAGGAAGAAATAAGGAGGGAGGAAAAGAGTGACAAAGAGAGGACACGAGAGAGGGTGGCAGAGAGAGGGAGAGGGAGAGAGATAGGGAGAGAGAAGTTTTATATACAAAGAGAGTCAAAGAAGTTTTACAGAGAGATAAAGTGAGAGAGAGAGAGAGAGAAGGAGGATTTAGTGAGAGAGAATGAGACATGCTTGAGAGAGAGAGTGCTAGGAAGATATATAGAGTGCGTTTGTGTATGTGTGTGTGTTAGGAAGAGAGAGAGAGAGACTAAGAGAGGGAGAGAGCATGACAAAGATGGAGAGAGACAGAGAGCAAGAAAGAGGGAAAGTGTGTTGGACAGAGTGATAAAGGGGGAGAGAGGGAGAGGAAGAGAGAGCTTGTGCCAGGGAGACAAAGAAAGAGTGTTGAGGAGGGAAAGAGATAGAATAAGTGGGTGTTAGGGGGAGAGGGAGGGATAGAGGGAGAGAGAGAGAGAGAGGAGGTTTTAGAGACAGAGAGAGAGATGTTGGACAGAGAGAGAGCAAAAGAGAGAGTGTGTGTTGGAGAGAGAGTACTGAGGTGGGAGTAAGAGTGATAGGGTGAGAGATAGAGGAAGAGAGAGGGAGAGAGAGAAATTTTAGAAAGAGAAGGAGAAGTTTCAGAAACATAGAGAGAGTGAGTGACAAATTTTTGTCAGAGACAGTGAGAGATAGAAGTATTAGAGAGAAGGCAACAAAAGTTTTAAACACAGAGAGAGAGAGAGAGAAACATGTTGGACAGAGAGATAGAGGGAGTGACAAAGCAACAAAGAGAATGAGAGAGAGAGAGAGAGAAATAATGATGGGGAGAGAGAGAGTGTTAGGGAAGGAGAAGGAGAGACAGAGGGATGGTGTTTGGGGGAGAGATAGCAAGAGACAGAGGGTGATGAAGTCCCACATTGGTTAGGTAGAGAGGTCTTGGATATTATATATATGAGTTTACAAACCTCCCCTTACAAGCTAGCTTTTGAGGTGGAGTTAGGTGAGTTCATATCAGAGGGAAGGAGAGAGAGAAAGTGAGGGAGAAAGGGAGTTAGGCAGGAAACAAGAGAGATAAAGAGAGGGTGTTAGGTAGAAAGACATAGTGTGTGTTGGCAAGAGAGAGAGAGACAGATACAGAAATTTTAGAGAGAGAGGAGAGAGAGAATGTGTCTGTGTGAGTGTGTTGGGGAGAGAGAAAGATTGTTGGAGAGGGATAGAGAGATATGGAAAAAGGGTGTTGGGGAGAGGGAGAGGGAGAGAGGGAGAGTAGGGGAGATAGAGTAAGTGAGTGAGAGAGAAAGAGAAGTTTTAGAGGGTGGCTGGGATGGAGAAAAAGAGAGATAGAGAGAGTGTCAAGTTAAATTTCTTCCATCACACCATACCCTTTTTCTTAGTTTTAGAGAGTAAGTGTGTGTGAGAGAGAGGAGGAGAGACATATTGGGGGGAGAGAGAAGAAGAGAGAGTTTGTGTTGGGGAGACAAAGAGAGTGTTGAGAAGGGACAAGAGAGATAGAGAGAGGGTGACAGTGGGAGAAGGAGAGAGAGAGATTGTTGGGAACTTAGAGAGAGATAGGGAGAGAGGTAAAGAGAGAGAAAGACATGTAGTAGAAGGGAGAAAGGGAAGTTTTAGAGATGAGAAAGACTTGTTGGATAGAGAGGGAGAGGAAGAGAGTTTGTATTGCAGAGAGAGAATGATGAAGTCCCACATTGGTTAGGCAAAGAGGTCTTAGGTGTTATATATTTAGGTTTGCAAACCTGATGCGGAACCCCATGGATATTCAAGATCCAGAAACCCCAAACACACAATTGATAGAGAACAAGAACAGATGGAGAACTCCCAACATATTGAACCCCCAAATGACTAATGCAAATGGAAACGCAAATAATCGGTTGATTGAGGAATCAAGAACCGAAATTCACTAGGATGTAAATACCTTGATGAAGTTTGATTCTTGATGCAATAGAGATTCAGGCCAAGCCTTGAACAAGAGTATAAAACTCCAAAACAAATCTGTTTTTCATTCATTCTGCTAAAACTCGTCCATACACTAGGGTATTTATACCCCCACAAGTTCAATAACCTAGACTATTAGGTTAGGCCTTAAACATGGGCCTCCCAATAAGAAATACAAGCCCAAACGAAAATTGCAAGTAGTAAACTGCCCAAAAACTAATCTATTAACTGGGAATATGAATTAAACATAGATTGGACCAATTTTGCAAATTCAGCCCAATTTGATTAGGTGAAGCTCCATTGGCCTTCATTGCATCTTGAGCTTCCATTCTTTCTAACATTCTGCCCATATAAGTTTGAAGTGATTCCTTGAACTCCATTGGCCTTCAATCTTGTAATTGGTCCTTGAGGTAATGTTAGCTCATCCACTGCTCCTCTTCTCTTGCCATCCATGCTTGTGCTCACATCATTCCCTCCCTCCTCAAAAGGATTCGTCCTCGAATCTGAATCAAGTTCAAAAAGAGATAGGTCAAAAACATTGAAAGTGGCTCTTACATTATACTCACCTAGCAAGTCTATCTTGTATGCATTATCATTGATGCGCTCCAAGACTTGGAATGGTCCATCACCCCTTGCATCAAGTTTTGACTTCCTTTGCTGTGGAAATCTCTCCTTTCGCATGTGTAACCAAACCCAATCTCCGGGTTCAAAGATAACCTGCTTTCTACCCTTATTGGCCCGTTGTGCATACATGCAGTTTTTCTTCTCAATCTGCTCACGTGCTTTCTCATGTATTGTTTTAACCATTTCTGCCTTTTTCTTTCCATCTAAGCTAGCAATTTCACTCAAAGGCAAAGGCATTAAATCTAACACAGTCAATGGAATAAAACCATACACAATTTCAAATGGTGAAAAACCTATGGAAGAATGTATAGCACGATTATATGCAAACTCAATAAATGGCAAACAATCCTCCCAAGTTTTCAAATTCTTACCAACGATAGAACGCAACAAGGTTCCTAAAGTCCTATTCACTACTTCAGTTTGTCCATCAGTTTGTGGGTGACATGTAGTAGAAAACAAAAGTTTAGTACCTAACCTTCCCCACAACACTCTCCAAAAGTGACTTAGGAACTTAACATCTCTATCTGAAACAATGGTTCTTGGCACACCATGAAGCCGAACCACTTCCCTAAAGAAAAGGTCAGCAATATTTGTTACATCATCAATCTTATGGCAACCAATGAAATGAGCCATCTTACTAAATCTATCCACAACAACAAATATGCTATCCCTACCCTTTCTAGTCCTAGGTAAACCCAAAACAAAGTCCATGGATATGTCTGTCCAAGGTTCATTAGGCATAGGCAAGAGTGTATACAAACCATGAGGCATCAACTTAGACTTAGCTTGTTTGCATGTAATACACTTGGAACAAACTTTTTCAACATCTTTTCTCATTTTTGGCCAACAAAAATGTTCACTAAGCATATCTAAAGTCTTTTGCACACCAAAATGCCCCATTAATCCTCCACTATGTGATTCCCTCACAAGCAACTCTCTAATAGAACATGTAGGAATGCATAATTGTTTATTCCTAAAAAGAAATCCCTCATGCCTATAGAACTTGTTATGTGCAGCATGTTCACAAGCTTGATACACATCACCAAAATCAGAATCATTGGCATACAACTCTTTCAAATGTTCAAAACCAAGTAATTTGGAGCTAAGCATAGAAATCAAAGCATACCTCCATGATAGTGCATCAACAACAACATTATCTTTCCCTTGCTTGTACTTGATCACATATGGGAATATTTCAAGATACTCTACCCACCTTGCATGCCTCTTGCTCAGCTTGCCTTGTCCCTTTAAGTACTTGAGTGATTGGTGATCACTATGTATGACAAACTCCTTAGGCAGCAAATAATGTTCCCACACTTCAAGAGCTCTCACCAAAGCATAGAACTCCTTATCATAAGTGGAGTAGTTCAAAATAGGTCCACTCAACTTTTCACTGAAATATGCTATGGGTCGGTTTTCCTGCATCAAAACAGCTCCTATACCAACCCCAGAAGCATCACATTCAATTTAAAAAGTTTTAGAAAAATTAGGCAAGCTTAAAACAGGTGCAGTACATAACTTT
The DNA here is from genome assembly GCA_037013595.1 of Dicorynia guianensis. NCBI lineage: Eukaryota > Viridiplantae > Streptophyta > Magnoliopsida > Fabales > Fabaceae > Dicorynia > Dicorynia guianensis. The sequence goes on along the minus strand of JASUAB010000006.1, from coordinate 19,211,993 downwards.
TCCTTTAAAGTGTTAAATGCTTCTTCTTGTTCTTTACCCCATTTGAACCCCATATTCTTTTTAACAACTTCATTTAGTGGTGCAGCAATAGTAGAGAAATCTTTAACAAATCGCCTATAAAAACTTGCCAAACCATGGAAACTTCTTACCTCACTAACAGACTTAGGTGTTGGCCAATCTTGAATAGCCTTCACTTTTTCAGAGTCAACCTCAACTCCCTTAGAACTCACCACAAAACCCAAGAAGACAACTTTATCCATGCAAAAAGAACACTTCTTAAGGTTTGCATACAAGTTATTCTTCCTAAGCACATCCAAAACAGCCCTAACTTGCAAGACATGATCATCTATGCATTTGCTGTAAATCAAAATGTCATCAAAATATACAACCATGAATTTACCAAGAAACTCACGCAAGACATAATTCATTAAGCGCATGAAAGTACTAGGTGCATTAGTTAACCTAAATGGCATTACTAACCACTCATACAATTCATATTTAGTCTTAAATGCAGTTTTCCACTCATCTCCTTCTTTCATCCTAATTTGATGATAGGCACTTTTTAAATCAATTTTAGTGAATACACATGCACCATGCAATTCATCTAGCATATCATCTAACCTAGGGATAGGATGGTGATACTTTACAGTGATTTTGTTGACTACCCTACAATCCACACACATTCTCCAAGTTCCATCTTTCTTGGGTACCAAAAGAACTGGTACAGCACAAGGACTCATGCTTTCTCTTATATACCCTTTTGCCAACAACTCATCTACTTGCCTTTGCAACTCCTTTGTCTCCTCTGGATTGCTTCGGTAAGCTGGTCGGTTAGGAATTTGTGCTTCAGGTACAAAATCAATCTGATGCTCAATTCCTCTTTTAGGTGGTAACCTGTGGGGTATCTCCTCAAGAAAGACATCACTGAATTCCTGCAATAAAGTCACAAACACACTAGGCAATTTGTGTTTAAGGTCAAAATTAGTAAACAAAGTTTCCTTAAACCGAATCAAAATCAAAGCTCTCTTGCCTAAGTATGCACTCTTTAAATCTCTCTCTTTTGCATAGAAACATGGTTGTTTCTTAACTTCTTCACTCCTCTCTTTTCCTTTCTGTTCACTCTTTTTCTTTTTATCACTCACTAACTTATTCTCTTCTGCACATCTCACTTTCTTTTCCTCACTTGTGCAGTCACTCAACATTGGGCCTTTTTCTTTAGTCTTTTCTCTCATGGCCTCTTTTCTCTCATTATTCTTTTTCACCTCACTACCTGAACTCCCACAAGCTGATTGTTGAAGCTTAACTTGATCAAGGTAAGCTTCTTTAGGTGATAAAGGTGCCAGAGTGATTTTCTTGCCATCATGCTGAAAGGAATATCTATTTCTATACCCATCATGCATCACACGCCTATCAAATTGCCAAGGTCTCCCCAACAATAAATGACCAGCATGCATGGGTACTACATCACACATAGCTTCATCACTATACTTCCCAATAGTAAAAGCTACCACAACTTGCCTAGTAACTTTCACTTCTCCACTATCATTCAACCATTGTAGCCTATAAGGAGTAGGGTGTTTAATACATTTCAGCCTCAATTTATCCACCAAAGTGGTGCTAGCCACATTAGCACAACTACCCCCATCAATAATCATGCTACAAACTTTACCACCAACTAAACATCTAGTGTGAAATATATTTTCTCTTTGTTCTAAGCTTTCTTCTTTAACATTCAGATTCAATGCACGCCTAGCAACAAGAGATTCACCATGAGCAGCATATTCAACATCAGAACAATCCTCTAAAGATGGCATGCTACTCTCACTACCATTCCCATCATAATCATTTTCAGATTCAGAAACAATCTCATCACTTTTAATGTACATGGTCTTTCTATTAGGACAATCAAATGCATAATGACCACGACCTTAACACTTAAAACATTTTATATCTCTATGTTTAGAGGTTTTTGAGAAGGAATCAGAAGTACCCTTTTGAGTTGAAGTACTCTTGTCCGTGTTTTTGTTTGCATCCAGCCCCTTCTCCTTGGAATCAGTGGCTTTCTCCTTCTTCTTCTCATCATATTTGTTCCATTTTGAGCTCCATTTGCTGCTGGAATTCGAAAATGACTTGGCTGCTCCCCTTTGTTTTTGTTGTCTCTCCACCTTCATGGCCATGTTAACTAGGTCCTCCATCTCAACGTAGTGATGTGTTGAAGTTCTCAAGAATCTTAGAAGGAAGGTGCAAGAAAGAAGAAAGAAAGAAAACTCAGAACTCCTAGATGTGAAAGTTCTGAAATGTAAATCTGATTCAAAATGAATTAATCTACAAATGATGTAGCTGAGATTACAATTTATAGACTAAGACTCAATGACTAAATTACACCAATGTCCCTAAGTAATAAACTGAAGATAAGATTAATAGAGTAACATCAGAACCACACGAGACTCCTACTGCACCTGCACCCACCAAGACAAGCAGCCTAAGCAACCTTATCTCTAACATCCCCCCTCAAGATCAGTGGCATGACTTGGAAGAGGAATGACACTGAGCTTGTCTCTAAGTTGAAGAAACCTTGAAGTTGAGACTGCCTTGGTGAGGATATCTGCTGTTTGATCAAGAGACGGAATATGAAAGACTTCAATTTCTTTATTGTTGACCTTTTCACGAACAAAATAAAGATCTAGTTCAATATGCTTAGTCTTTGAATGAAGGACCGGATTTGCTGACAAGCTGACTGTGCTCATATTGTTGTCACAATATATTCTAGGAACTTTTGGTAGTTGAATGCTGAGTTCTTTGAGTAAAGACTGTAGCCAAGCCAATTCTGCCACTGCACTTGCAAGACTCCTATATTCAGCTTCAGTACTTGATCTAGACACTGTTGCTTGCTTTTTAGATGACCAAGAAACGAGATTAGGGCCAAGATAAACACAAAAACCTGAGGTGCTGCGCCTATCATCAATGTCTGATGCCCAATCAGCATCACAAAAGGCAGTGAGCTCAAGAGCAGATGATCTTTGGAGAACTAGAGCATGACATATGGTGCCTGCTAGATACCTCAGTATTCGTTTAACCAACTTCCAATGTACATCTGTAGGGCAATGCATAAACTGACAAGCTTTGTTCACACTATATGATAATTCTGGTCTAGTAATGGTAATATATTGTAATGCTCCCACAAGAGATCTGTATGCAGCTTGATCAGAAATAGGAGATCCACTACTAGCTGAGATATGTGGTGTTGAGGCCATAGGAGAGGGCATAGACTTTGCACCTTGCATGCCAGCTCTAGTAAGAAGATCCTTAATGTATTTGGACTGAGATAAGTATATTTCACCAGCAAAACTATAAGTAACTTCAATACCTAAGAAGTATTTAAGTTTCCCAAGATCCTTTAATGAGAACTTTGCATTCAGTTGATCAATCAAGTGCTGAACCAAAGCTGGTGAGGATCCAGTAATCAAAATATCATCCACATAGACTAAAACATAGAGAGAATGATGAGAAGTAACCTGAAGAAACAAGGAAGAATCACATTTTGCCTTGGTAAAACCAAGATCAAGTAAAGCTTCAGACAATTTTTGAAACCATGCACGAGGAGCTTGCTTAAGGCCATAGAGAGCCTTATGAAGCTTGCAAACTTGAGATGAGTCAGCTGATTCATATCCAGGAGGCTGCAGCATGTATACATCTTCATTCAAATCACCATTTAAAAAGGCATTATTAACATCTATTTGATGGATGTTCCACCCTTTTGATAAGGCCAAAGTGAGAAGAACCCGAATTGTGACTGGTTTTACTACTGGACTGAAGACTTCATGAAAATCAACTCCTGCCTCCTGATTATACCCTTTTGCAACTAATCTTGCTTTATATTTGTTGACAGTGCCATCTGGATTTTCTTTAACTTTAAACACCCATTTGCACCCTATAGGCCTCCTATCTTTGGGTAAAGCTTCTAAACTCCATGTCTTGTTGCTCATGAGCGCTGCATACTCAAGATCCATGGCACACTTCCATTTTGGTATATTAAGAGCTTCTTCAACAGTTTGAGGTTCTCTAGAGAAAGTAAGTGCTGTTGGTACAGTTCCTCTTACTTTGCTACTAGTCACCATTGAGTGATTGTTTGAATTGAGTGCCCTTGCTTTGCTACGGGTCACCATTGGATGGACATTTTGAGGTAGACATTGAGGAACTTCAAATTCTGCAGAGGGACCTGAAACATGTTGCAAAGAATCCATAATATTGGTATTATTAGCAAGTGCACTTGAGTTATTTGTTTGTTCAGCAAATGCATTGGTATTCTAAGTATGTCTTGCATTAGAGAATGATAGAATAGGAGGTATGGCTGAAGGTGGAGGAGAAACAAAATGTGATTTGTTACTGGAAGGTGACTGCTGTGAGGAACCCTTGCTGTTCTTGAATGGAAAGCTACTTTCATCAAATATGACATCTCTAGATATAATTGTTTTCCCATCAGGATGCAGACACTTGTATCCTTTGTGTGCTAGACTATAACCAAGAAAGGTGCACTCAATGGATTTGAACTGAAACTTGGGATTATTGTAGGGCCTTAGGTTTGGATAGGCTGCACACCCAAAGACTTTAAGAGAAGAATAATCAGGTTTGATTTTGTACAAGGTTTCAAAAGGAGTAGAACCATTTAGGACTAGTGTGGGTAGTCTATTAATGAGAGACACAGCTGTGCTAAAAGCTTCAGTCCAAAATGAACTAGGTAAAGATGATTGGTGAAGCAAGGCTAGTCCAGTCTTAGTTATATGTCTATGTTTCCTTTCTGCAAGCCCATTTTGTTCATGTGTATAAGGACATGAAACACGGTGAACTATCCCTTGGTCATTCAAATATTCAGTGAAAGCTCTAAACTCTCCTCCCCAATCAGTTTGTAAGGCAAGGATTTTGTGGTTGGTTTGAAGTTCTACTTGTTTCTTGAAATGAATAAAGGTCTGTAATGCATCAGACTTGCTTTTGAGAAAGTAAATCCATGTGTAACGGGTAAAGGTATCTACAAAATGTATGTAATATCTATGTCCCTCTCTTGACAGCATAGGTGCTGGTCCCCACAAATCAGAATGAATTAGTTGAAGAGGTTTTGAGTATTCTGTTTGAGAAGAGGCAAAAGGAAATCTATGTAATTTACTAAGGCAGCAAGATGAACAAAAGGAAAGCTCTTTATTTGGTATTCTGATGTTACAAGAAGTGAGTACATTCTTGACAGTTTGTGCAGAAGCATGGCCCAATCTAACATGCCATTTGTCTAACTCAGAACAAGAATTTAACAAAGAAGAAGTATGGGAACTATGTACAGCAGGTGAAGTAATATTTGGTGACTGAGTTGTTGACACCTTTGCATTGATATATGGTCCTTTTTCAATGCGAAATTCATCAAAGACATACAAGCCTTTTCTAACAGTTCCCTTCAAAAGTATTTGATGAGTATCCTGAGATTTAACATAACAAGAGTCAGGATGGAACTCAAAATAGACATAATTGTCTTTTGCAAACTGAGAAACACTCACAAGGTTTTTGGTAATATTTGGAACATGAAGAAGTGAGTTTAGGTAAAGATTTTGATTAGAAAAGCAAGACTTAATCTGAGAATTACCAATGTTTTTAATGAACAAACCTGAGCCATTACCAATGTGCACCTTCTCCTTTCCATTATATGAAGTCTTCTACACAATGTTAGAGGCATCCACTGTCACATGATTAGTGGCCCCAGAATCAGGATAGCATTCTTGATCAATGCCATTGCTGCTGCTGTTAGAAGTGAACATTGCATAGGGTGTGTTTCTGACACTGCCATTGGTGCCATTGGCTGTCTTGCTGAAGTGGCTAGGCACTTGAGCTGGCCCTTGAAAACTTTCATCAAATCTGTGATAACAACTCTAGGACTGATGTCCATATCTCCCACATAATTGACATTGAATGTTGCTTTTATCAGAAAACCTTCCATTTCTACCAGCAAACCGCCCATTGTTGTAACTCTCTTTGCCTTTGAAAAAGTTTCCTCTACCTCCAAACCTTCCTCTATTTGCATACTGACCAGGGAAACTTTGATAACCACTTCGATTCACATTGTAATTCTGAGGATGTGTAGCAAGATTCACTGTCATAGCTTCTACTTCTTTATGATGCTTCTCAATTCTATTTTCTTGTGCAAGCAATAATGCTTCAATCTTTTCTACTGAATACGGATCAGTTCTAGAAAGAATGGATGTAACAAAACCATCATATTCTGAGGAAAGACCATCAAGAATTACCTCTATATGGTCACTTTCTGTAATTGCATGTCCAACTGAAGCCAAAGAATCAACAAGACTCTTGATCTTTAAAAGATAATCAGTGGCTGTCATGGATCCCTTCTTCATAGTCTGTAGCTGCGCCTTGAATTGCTTGATCTTTGCCTTTGTATGAGAAGCAAAGAAAGTTTCCACCTTTTCCCAGACCTGGTATGAGTATTCACATCCCACCATTCTTGTAAGAATGTTTTCTGACATTGTTGATAGCAGTCAAGAGAGCAAGAGCTGATCTTGCTTCTTCCAAAGAATATACTGCTGACTCAAGATCCCAAGAACTCTTCCTTGCTCATCTATTGCAAATCTTGATGGCACTTCTTGACCACCACTGATGTATTTCTCTAGTTCATGCCCTCTGATGGCTGCAAGAACTTGTTGTTTCCAGAGTAGATAGGAATTGCTGTCTAACTTCACAGAAATAGAATGACTAAAAGAAACTAGTGAAGCATTCAAAGATGCTAAAGAAAACGTGTTCATATTCTCTCCCATTGGATCAAAGCTCTGATACCATATTGAAGTTCTCAAGAATCTTAGAAGGAAGGCGCAAGAAAGAAGAAAGAAAGAAAACTCAGAACTCCTAGATGTGAAAGTTCTGAAATGTAAATCTGATTCAAAATGAATTAATCTACAAATGATGTAGCTGAGATTACAATTTATAGACTAAGACTCAATGACTGAATTACACTAATGTCCCTAAGTAATAAACTGAAGACAAGATTAATAGAGTAACATCAGAACCACACGAGACTCCTACTGCACCTGCACCCACCAAGACAAGCAGCCTAAGCAACCTTATCTCTAACATGATGTAACTCCACTACATCAGGTATCTCCTTGTTCAAACCTCCTATAAACTTAGCCATTGTCACATCCCTATCCTCCTCAATGTTAGCTTTAATCAAGAGCATCTCCATCTCCTTGTGGTAATCTTCCACTAATTTTGACCCTTGAGTAAGCTTATGCAACTTTTGGTGCAACTCTTTATAGTAATAAGAAGGCACAAAGCGCTTCTTCATTACTCTCTTCATCTCATCCCAATTCTCAATAGGATATTCACCATTTCTTCTCCTATACTTCACTAATTCATCCCACCAAACTAAGGCATAATCTGAGAATTCTACTGCAGCCAACCTCACCTTCTTCTCTTCGGAATAGTTGGGGCAAGCAAATATCAAATCCATTTTTCTCTCCCACTCCAAGTACACTTCAGCATCATTTCTACCCTTAAATGGAGGTATATGCATCTTGATAGCATTTAGATTACTATCCCTCCTATTGTCTATTCTTATTTCACCCCTTCTATTTCGAGTTTGTTGAAATTCTCAAGAACCTTAGAAGAAAGAAGGAAGAAAGAAAGAAAACTTCAGAACTCCTAGATGTGAAAGCTCTGAAAATAAAATCTGATTCAATGAATTATTCTACAAATGATGTAGCTGAGATTACAATTTATAGACTAGGACTCAATTATTGAATTACACTAATGTCCTTAACTAATAGACTGCAACCAAGACTAAAAGATCAGAACCACGTGACTCCTTAAGCAGCCTAAGCAGCTGCACCTGCACCCAACGAGACAAGTAGCCTGCAGTCTTTTCTCTAACATCCCCCCTCAAGATCAGTGGCATGACTTGGAAGAGGAATGACACTGAGCTTGTCTCTAAGCTGAAGAAACCTTGAAGTTGAGACTGCCTTGATGAAGATATCTGCTGTTTGATCAAGGGACGGAAGATGATAGACTTCAATTTCTTTATTGTTGACCTTTTCACGAACAAAATAAAGATCTAGTTCAATATGTTTAGTCTTTGAATGAAGGACTGGATTTGCTGACAAACTGACTGTGCTCATATTGTCACAGTATATTTTAGGAACTTTTGGTAGTTGAATGCTGAGTTCTCTGAGTAGAGACTGCAGCCAAGCCAATTCTGCCACTGCACTTGCAAGACTTCTATATTCTGCTTCAGTACTTGATCTAGACACTGTTGCTTGCTTTTTAGATGACCAAGAAATGAGATTAGGGCCAAGATAAACACAAAAACCTGAGGTGCTACGCCTATCATCAATGTCTGATGCCCAATCAGCATCACAAAAGGTAGTGAGCTGAGGGGCAGATGATCTTTGGAGAACTAGAGCATGACATATGGTGCCTGCTAGATACCTTAGTATTCATTTAACCAACTTCCAATGTACATTTGTAAGGCAATGTATAAATTGACAAGCTTTGTTTACACTATATGATAATTCTGGTCTAGTAATGGTAATGTATTGTAATGCTCCCACAAGTGATCTGTATGCAGCTTGATCAGAAATAGGAGAACCACTACTAGTTGAGATATGTGGTGTTGAGGCCATAGGAGAGGGCATAGACTTTGCACCTTGCATACCAGCCTTAGTAAGAAGATCCTTAATGTATTTGGACTGAGATAGGTATATTGCACCAGCAGAACTGTAAGTAACTTCAATACCTAAGAAGTATTTAAGTTTCCCAAGATCTTTCAATGAGAACTTTGCATTCAGATGATCAATCAAGTGCTGAATCAAAGTTGGTGAAGATCCAGTAATCAAAATATCATCCACATAGACTAAAACATAGAGAGAATGATGGGAAATAACCTGAAGAAACAAGGAAGAATCACATTTTGCCTTGGTAAAACCAAGATCAAGTAAAGCTTCAGACAATTTTTGAAACCATGCACGAGGAGCTTGCTTGAGGCCATAGAGAGCCTTATGAAGCTTGCAAACTTGAGATGAGTCAGCTGATTCATAACCAGGAGGCTACAGCATGTATACATCTTCATTCAAATCACCATTTAAAAAGGCATTATTAACATCTATTTGATGGATGTTCCACCCTTTTGATAAGGCCAAAGTAAGAAGAACCTGAATTGTGACTGGTTTTACTACTGGACTGAAAATTTCATGAAAATCAACTCCTGCCTCCTGATTATACCCTTTGGCAACTAATCTTGCTTTATATTTGTTGACAGTGCCATCTGGATTTTCTTTAACCTTCAACACCCATTTGCACCCTATAGGCCTCCTATCTTTGGGTAAAGCTTCTAAACTCCATGTCTTATTGCTCATGAGCACTGCATACTCAAGATCCATGGCACACTTCCATTCTGGTATATTAAGAGCTTCTTCAATAGTTTGAGGCTTTCTAGAGACAGTAAGTACTGTTGGTACATTTCCTCTTGCTTTGCTACTAGTCACCATTGAGTGATTGTTTGAATTGATTGCCCTTGCTTTGCTACTGGTCACCATTGGGTGAACATTTTGGGACAGATGTTGAGGAACTTCAAATTCTGCAGAGGGACCTGAAACATGTTGCAAAGAATCCATAATATTGGTATTATTAGCAAGTGCACATGAGTTATTTGTTTGTTCAGCAAATGCATTGGTATTCTGAGTATGTCTTGCATTAGGGAATGATAGAATAGGAGGTATGGCTGAAGGTGGAGGAGAAACAAAATGTGATTTGTTACTGGAAGGTTACTGCTGTGAGGAACCCTTGCTGTTCTTGAATGGAAAACTACTTTCATCAAATATGACATCTCTAGATATAATTGTTTTCCCATCAGGATGCAAACACTTGTATCCTTTGTGTGCTGGACTATAACCAAGAAAGGTGCATTCAATGGATTTGAACTGAAACTTGGGATTATTGTAGGGCCTTAGGTTAGGATAGGCTGCACACCCAAAGACTTTAAGAGAAGAATAATCAGGTTTGATTTTGTATAAGGTTTGAAAAGGAGTAGAACCATTTAAAACTGGTGTGGGTAGTCTATTAATGAGATACACAGCTGTGCTAAAGGCTTCATTCCAAAATGAACTAGGTAAGGATGATTGGTGAAGCAAGGCTAGTCCAGTCTCAGTTATATGTCTATGTTTCCTCTCTGCAAGCCCATTTTGTTCATGTGTATAAGGACATGAAACACGATGAACTATCCCTTGGTCTTTCAAATATTCAGTGAAAGCTCTAAATTCTCCTCCCCAATCAGTTTGTAAGGCAAGGATTTTGTGGTTGCTTTGAAGTTCTACTTGTTTCTTGAGATCGATAAAGGTCTGTAATGCATCAGACTTGCTTTTAAGAAAGTAAATCCATGTGTAGCGGGTAAAGGTATCTACAAAATGTATGTAATACCTATGTCCTTCTTTTGACAGCACTAGTGCTGGTCCCCACAAATCAGAGTGAACTAGTTGAAGAGGTTTTGAGTATTCTGTTTGAGAAGAGGAAAAAGGAAATTTATGTATTTTACTAAGACAACAAGATGAACAAAAAGAAAGCTCTTTATTTGGTATTCTGATGTTACAAGAAGTGAGTACACTCTTGATAGTTTGTATAGAAGCATGGCCCAATCTAACATGCCATTTGTCTAACTCAGAACAAGAATTTAACAAAGAAGTATGGGAACTATGTACAGCAAGTGAAGTGACATTTGGTGACTGAGTTGTTGACACTTTTGCAATGGTATATGGTTCCTTTTCAATATGAAATTGATCAAAGACATACAAGCCTTTTCTAACAGTCCCCTTCAAAAGTATTTGATGAGTATCCTGAGATTTAACATAACAAGAGTCAGGATGGAACTCAAAATAGACATAATTGTCTTTTGCAAACTGAGAAACACTCACAAGATTTTTGGTAATATTTGGAACATGAAGAAGTGAGTTTAGGTAAAGATTTTGATTAGAAAAGCAAGACTTAATCTGAGAATTACCAATGTTTTTAATGAACAAACCTGAGCCATTACCAATGTGCACCTTCTCCTTTCCATTATATGGAGTCTTCTGCACAATGTTAGAGGCATCCACTGTCACATGATTAGTGACCCCAGAATTAGGATACCATTCTTGATCAATGCCATTACTGCTACTGTTAGAAGTGAGCATAGCATAGGGTGTGTTTCTGACACTGCCACTGGCACCATTGGCTGTCTTGCTGGAGTAGCTAGACACTTGAGTTGGTCCTTGAAAACTTTCATCAAATCTGTGATAACAATTCCAGGACTGATGTCCATATCTCCAACATAATTGACATTGAATGTTGCTTTTATCAGAAAACCTTCCATTCCTACCAGCAAACCGCCCATTGTTGTAACTTCCTTTGCCTCTGAAAAAATTTCCTCTACCTCCAAATCTTCCTCTATTTGCATACTGACCAGGGAAACTTTGATGACCACTTCGGTTCATATTGTAATTCTGAGAATGTGTAGCAAGATTCACTGTCATAACTTCTACTTCTTTATGATGCTTCTCAATTCTATTTTCTTGTGCAAGCAATAATGCTTCAATTTCTTCTACTGAATACGGATCAGTTCTAGAGAGAATGGATGTAACAAAACCATCATATTCTGAGGAAAGACCATCAAGAATTACCTCTATATGGTCACTTTCTGTAATTACATGACCAACTGAAGCCAAAGAATCAACAAGATTCTTGATCTTTAAAAGATACTCAGTAGCTGTCATGGATCCCTTCTTCATAGTCTGTAGCTGCGCCTTGAATTGCTTGATCTTTGCCTTTGTATGAGAGGCAAAGAAAGTTTCCACCTTTTCCCAGACCTGGTACAAGTATTCACATCCCACCATTCTTGTAAGAATGCTTTCTGACATTGTTGACAGAAGCCAAGACAGCAAGAGCTGATCTTGCTTCTTCCAAAGAACATACTGTTGACTCAAGATCCCAAGAACTCTTCCTTGCTCATCTACTGCAAATCTTGATTCCACTTCTTGACCACCACTTATGTATTTCTCTAGTTCATGCCCTCTGATGGCTGCAAGAACTTGCTATTTCCAGAGTAGGAATTGCTGTCTAATTTCACAGAAATAGAATGACTAAAAGAAACTAGTGAAGCATTCAAAGATGCTAAAGAAAACATATTCATATTCTCTCCCATTGGATCAAAGCTCTGATACCATGTTGAAATTCTCAAGAACCTTAGAAGAAAGAAGGAAGAAAGAAAGAAAACTTCAGAACTCCTAGATGTGAAAGCTCTGAAAATAAAATCTGATTCAATGAATTATTCTACAAATGATGTAGCTAAGATTACAATTTATAGACTAGGACTCAATTACTGAATTACACTAATGTCCTTAACTAATAGACTGCAACCAAGACTAAAAGATCAGAACCACGTGACTCCTTAAGCAGCCTAAGCAGCCGCACCTGCACCCAACGAGACAAGCAGCCTGCAGTCTTTTCTCTAACAAAGTTGAACTCTTCAAATTCATCTTCAAACAGCTCTTGATTAAACTCATTTTGATGCCTATTCCTATCATTAATTCACCTACCATTTCCTGGGAAGCTTTCTGACAACTTCCTCTTCCATTCATCTAACTCATCTAGCCTACTATTCAACTTTTGAAATTGACTAGTAAAGGCTCTATATATCAATTTCATGTCTGGAGTCATGTTAACTTCTTCATCTAAGGGCTCTTTACCCTCCCTCCTTGTTGAAGGATTACTCATTTTATGAACCTGCAAGAAATGTTAGTAAGACAGTCTCACAATACACTCCCTCACGTGTTTCACTCAAAAGATGGCACTCCACTTGTGTTCCACACAATTGTTGGCTTTTGCCCTCTTTAAGCTCACACACTCAAGCCTTTTACCACTCAAGCTTGTTGTTCTCAATTGCACTTCAGAATTAATCCTCAAACCAAAATACTAGGATGGTAATGAAAACACTTAACAAGGAAGACAAGTACAAAACTAGAAGCAAATATACCAGAATAAATTGAAATGAGCATGCAAGATATGAAGAGTTTGCTGCCCAAAATACTGATCTCCAATTAACAAGAATCAAATTGTTAATTATGGTGTATATGGAAGCAAAAGCAGACGTAACCAAACATAGCAACTAAGATTTGAAAGAAAAGGACGAAATTAATCATAAATGCAGAAATTGATGTTTCCTTAATGGAAAGATCAATTTGGACGAAAAAAAGACATAAAGACAAAAAGGAAAGAAATTAAGTAGGTTTCCCAGAATGATGCTAATCCCACAAATTGTGCTTATACTTCTTTGACTTTGCTAATTAATCTCCAAAACCCAAAGTGTGTTCAGACTTGAATTCAATCATACCCTGAATTCTGCCCAAAAAGGTGTACAAGTTCAAAGAACTTGCTGCCAACCTAATTAGACAATTCTGTGGTGCTTTTCTTCTGCTAGCTGCAACTCCTTTCAATTTTGTTCCTTTTCGTTTTTTTTTTAAAGCAGCATCCCAAATTCTAAAAAAAAAAAAAAACAAAAGAGTTACAGTTTCAGATGGAAACTGCAACCAAGAGTTATAGTTTCAGATGGAAACTGCAACCAAGAGTTACAGTTTTAGATGGAAACTGTATACAGCAGTTTCAACTGCAAAAAATTAAAGAACTCAAGCGCAGTGTGAATAGGAACCCATGAACAATGCGAAAAAGAAAACAGCAAACTATAACCTAGGATAAATAAGAATTCACCCTAATTAAGCTCTGATACCAAATGATGCGGAACCCCATGGATATTCAAGATCCAGAAACCCCAAACACACAATTGATAGAGAACAAGAATAGATGGAGAACTCCCAACCTATTGAACCCCCAAATGACTAATGCAAATGGAAACGCAAATAATCGGTTGATTGAGGAATCAAGAACCGAAATTCACTAGGATGTAAATACCTTGATGAAGTTCAATTCTTGATGCAATAGAGATTCAGGCCAAGCCTTGAACAAGAGTATAAAACTCCAAAACAAATCTGTTTTTCATTCATTCTGCTGAAACTCGTCCATACACTAGGGTATTTATACCCCCACAAGTTCAATAACCTCGACTATTAGGTTAGGCCTTAAACATGGGCCTCCCAATAAGAAATACAAGCCCAAACAAAAATTGCAAGTAGTAAACTGCCCAAAAACTAATCTATTAACTAGGAATATGAATTAAACATAGATTGGACCAATTTTACAAATTCAACCCAATTTGATTAGGTGAAGCTCCATTGGCCTTCATTGCATCTTGAGCTTCCATTCCTTCTAACATTTTGCCCATATAAGTTTGAAGCGATTCCTTGAACTCCATTGGCCTTCAATCTTGTAATTGGTCCTTGAGGTAATGTTAGCTCATCCACTGCTCCTCTTCTCTTGCAATCCATGCTTGTGCTCACATCAAAACCTTCCCTTACAAGCTAGCTTTTGAAGTGGAGTTGGGCAGGTTCATATCATATGATATCAAAGCCTGTCCTGCTCGTCAGTGTGGGTCATGGATCTTGGTTCTCTATACGAGGACATACAGTCTAAAGGGGACGAGAATGATAAAGTCCTACATCGATTAGGTGGAGAGGTCTTAGGTGTTATATATATGAGATCATAAACCTACCCTTACAAGCTAGCTTTTGAGGTAGACTTAGGTGGGTTCATATCAGAGAATGTGTTGGAGAGACACAAAGAGTGTTGAGGAGGGAGTGAGAGAGATAGATTGAGTGGGTGTTAAGTGGAGAGGGAGAGAGAGAGAGAGAGAGAGACTATTGGGAAGTTAGAGAGAGATAGGGAGAGAGGTAAACAGAGAGAGAAGATTTGGAGGGTGAGAGACAGATACAATGGATAGAGAGAGAAAAGTTTTAGAGATAAAGAGGGACATGTTGGGCAGAGAGAGCAATAGAGAGAGAGTGTGTGGTGGGCAGAGACAGAGAATGAGAGGCATAGAGAGAGAGTGGGAGAGAGAAAAGTTTTAAAGAGAGACTTAGAGAGTGCAAAGTTTCAGAGTGAGAGAGTTATTTCAGAGGGAGAAAGAGAGTAAGTGAGAGAGATAGAGTAGATTTAGAGAGAGAGACAAAGAGAAGTTTTAGAGAGTGAGACAAGGAAGAAAAGATAGAGAGTTGGAGAGAGAGAGTGAGGGAGATAAGTTTTAGAGAGTAAGTGAGAGGGAGAGAGAGAGAGAGAGAGAGAGAGATAGAGAGAGTTTCAAGTTCAATTTCTTCCATTAAGCCATACCCTTTTATTTAGTTTTTGAGATTGAGTGAGAGAGATAGAGAGAGAGGAGAGAGACATAAAGAGAGTAAGAGAGAGTTGGTGTTGGGGAGAGAAAGAAAGAGTAGAGAGAGACAGGGAGAGAGGTCAAGAGTGAGAGAAGTTTTAGAGATTGTAAGACAGATATGTTACATAAAGAGGGAGAGGGAAGTTTTAGAGATAGAGAGAGACATGTTGGACAATGAGAGGTGATAGAGAGAGTGGTTGGGGGGGGAGAGAACAAGAGAGTCATATAGAGAGACAGTGTTGAGGAGGGAGCAAGAGAGATAGAGAGAGGGTGATAGGGGGAGAGGGAGAGAGACAGAGAGACAGAGAGAGAGATTGCTAGGAAGTTAGAGAGAGATAGGTAAAGAGAGAGAAGTTTTAGAGAGATAGACAAACATGATGGAGGAACAAAGAGGGAAGTTCTAGAGACAAAGAGAGAGTGTCTGTTAGGGAGAGAGAGATAGAAAGAGATATGTATTAAGTCCTATTTCTTCCATTATACCAAACCCTTTTTCTTAGATTTAGAGAGAGAGAGAGATTGTTGGGAAGTTTGAGAGAGACAGGGAGAGAGGTAAGGAGAGACAGAAGTTTTAGAGAGAGAGACAAACATGTTGGAGAAAATGAGAGGGAAGTTTTAGAGAGACAGAGAGATGTGTTAGACAAAGAAAGAGTGTGTGTTGGGAAGAGAGAGAGAGAAGGAGTGTTAAGTTCAGTTTCTTCCATTATGCCGTACTGTTTTTCTTAGTTTTAGAGAGAGAGAGAGAGAGAGAGAGAAAGTGTTGGGGAGAGAACAAGAGTGATAGGGAAAGAGATCAAGAAAGAGAGAGGGAGAGAGAAGTTTTAGAATGAGAAGTAGAAGATTCAAAGACAGAGAGAGTGTGTGAGAAATTTTTGTCAGAGACTGAATTTTTGTATTAAGAGAAGGCAATAGAAGTTTCAAACACAGAGAGAGAGAGAGAGAGAGAGAGAGAGAGAGAGAGAGAGATAATGATGGGGAGAGAGAGAGTGATAGGGAGGGAGCAAGAGAGATAGAAAGACGTTGTTGGTGGGAGGGAGGGAGCAAGAGACAAAGAGAAAGAGAGAGAGAGAGTGGGAGTTGGGGAGGAAGCAAGAGAGATAGAGAGAGGGTGTTAGGGAGGGAAAGATAGTGTGTTAGCAAGAGAGAGAGAGACAGATAGAGGAGTTTTAGAGAGAGACTAAGAGAGAAGTTTTAGAGAGAGAGGCAGAGAGAGAAATTGTCTTTGTGAGAGTGTTGGGGGGAGAGAGAAAGATTGTTGGGGAGGAATAGGGAGAGATAGAAAGAGGGTGTTCAGGAGAGCAAGGGAGAGAGAGAGTGAGTGAAAGAGAAATTTTAGACAGACAAAGAGTGACAAAAGTTTTGAACAAATAGAAGATTGACAGAGAGAAGTTTTGAGAGTGGCTGAGACAGAGAAAAAGAGAGATATAGTGAGTGTCAAGTTCAATTTCTTCCATTATACCATATCCTTTTTCTTAGTGTTAGAGAGTGAGTGTGGGAGAGAGAGAGAGAGAGACGGAGAGACATATTGGGTAGACAGAGAGAGAAGAAGAGAGAGTTTGTGTTGGGGAGACAAAGAGAGTGTTGAGGAGGCAGCAGCAGAGATAGAGAGAGGCTAATGGAGAGAGGAAGAGAGAGAAAGAGATTGTTGGGAAATTAGAGAGAGACAGGGAGAGGTAAAGAGAGAGAAAGATAGACATGCTATAGAAGGGCAGAGAGGGAAGTTTTAGAGACGAGAGAGACTTGTTGGTTAAAGAGAGATCAATAGAGAGAGAGAGAGAGAGAGAGAGAGAGAGAGAGAGAGAGAGAGAGAGAGACAAAGCGGGAGAGAAAGCTAGAGAGTGGGAGAGAGAGAAGGGGGAAAGAAAGTGTGTGTTGGGAAGAGAGAGAGAGTGGAGAGAGCATGACAGAGATAGAGAGAGACAGAGAGCAAGAAAGAGGGACTATGTGTTGGATAGATAGATAGAGGAGGAGAGAGGGAGAGCAAGAGAGAGCTTGTGTTGGCAAGACAAAGAGAGAGTATTGAGGAGGGTGTAAGAGAGATAGAGTAAATGGGTGTTAGGTGGAGAAGGGGAGCAAAGGAGAGATAGAGAGAGAAAGAGAAAGATTGTTGGGAAGTTATAGAGAGACAGGGAGTGAGGTAAAGAGAGAGAAAGCAATTTTTTTGAGAGTGAAAGACAAATATGTTGGATAAAGAGAGAGAAGAAAGTTTTAGAGAGAGAGACATGTTGGATAGAGAGAGTGTGTGTTAGGGGGAGAGAGAATGCATGCACCCGCATAAGCAAGAGAGAGGGGGAATGAGGGAATCAGAGAGAAAATGAGAGAGTGAGAGACATATGGGATAGAGAAAAATTTTAGAGAGAGTGAGAGGGAGAGACACTGGCAGAGAGAAAAGTTTGAGAGAGAGTGAGAGAAAGAGAAGTTTTAGAGAGCAAGACAGGAAGGGAAAGAGATTGGTGAGAGTGAGAGAAACGTTTTAGAGAGTAAGTAATAGTAAGAAAGAGAGAGATAGAGAGAGTGTCAAGTTCAATTTCTTCCATTATGCCATACCCTTTTTCTTAGTTCTAGAGAGAGAGAGTGTGTGTGTGTGTGTGTGTGAGAGAGAGAGAGAGAGTAAAAAGAGAGTTTGTGATGGAGGGAGAGAGAGAGAGAATGTGTAGGGGAGACAAAGAGAAAGTGTTGAGGAGGGAGCGAGATAGACAAAGACAGAGGGTATTAAGGTAGGAGGGAGAGACAGAGAGAGGGATAGAGAGATTGTTGGGAAGTTAGAGAGAGACAGGGAGAGAGGTAAAGAGGGAGAGAAGTTTTAAAGAGTGAGAGACAAACATGTTGAATAAAGGGAGAGAGGGAACTTTCAAAGACAGGGAGATGTGTTGGACAGTGAGAGCACGATATACACAGAATGTGTGTTTCAGGGAAAGAGAGAGAGAAAAAGAGAGTGAGAGAGAGAGATAGGGAGAGACATAAAGAACAAGAGTGAGGGAGAGTGTGCAAGTGAGAGAACTGGGAGACAGAAAGATTCAAAGAGTCATTGAAAGAAAGAGAGAGACTGAGAGATCTTTTAATGAGGGAAAAATAAAGAGAGAGAGAAGTTTTAGAGGGAAAAGGAAAGTAAGTTAGAGAGAAAGAGGGAAAGAGAGGGGGAGAAAGAGAAGATTTAGAGAAAAAGAGAGACAAAGAGCAGAGAGGGAGACAAGGAGGGAAAGAGTGAGAGGGATGGAGAAAGAGAAGTTTTAAAGAGTAAGACAGAGGGAGGAAGAGAGATAGAGAGAATGTCAAGTTCAATTTCTTACATTATGCCATGTCCTTTTTCTTAGTTTTAGAGAGTGAGTGAGGGACAGAGGGAGAGACGTGTTGGAGACAGAACAAGAGAGAGTGAGAGTGAGACAGGGAGGGTGAGAGAGACTGGGAGAAAGAAAAGTTTTAGAAAGAGACTGAGAGGGAGAAAGAGAGTAAGTGAGAGAGAGAGAGAGAGAGAGAGAGAGAGAGAGAGAGAGAAAGAGAGAGGGAAAGAGAAGATTTAGAGAGAGAGAGAAAAGTTTTAGAGATGAGCCAAAGAGGGAAAGAAAAGGGTACAGAGAGAGTGAGAGAGAGAAGTTTAAGAGAGTGAGTGGGAGGGAGAAAGAGAGTGACAGAGAGAGTGTCAAATTCAATTTCTTCCATTATGCCATACCCTTTTTCTTAGTTTTAGAGAGTGAGAGAGAGAGAGAGAGAAAGAGAGGAAGAGAGAGTTTGTGTTGGGGAGAGAGAGAGAATGGGTTGGGGAGACAAAGAAATAGGGTTGAGGAGGGAGAAAGAGAGATAGAGAGAGGATGTTAGGGGAGAGGGGGAGAGAGAGAGATTGTTGGGAAGTTATAGAGACTGGGGCAGAGTTAAAGAGAGAGAGAAGCTTTTCAGAGAAAGACATATATGTTGGAGAAAGAGAGAGAGGGAAGTTTTAGAGACGAAGAGAGACATGTTGGATAGAGATAGAACAATGGAGTGTGTGTGTGTGTGTTGGGGAAAGAGAGAATGTAAGAGAGAGAGTGTGTGTTAAGACCAATTTCTTCCATTATACCATGCCATTTTTCTTAGTTTTAGAGAGTGAGTGAGAGAGAGAGAGAGAGAGAGAGACATGTTGGACAAAGAGTGAGAGAGTGGTGTATGTTGGTGAGAGAGAGTGTGTTGAGGAGGGAGCAAGAGAGACAAGGAGAGAGATAGAAAAAGAGAGAGGGAGTGAGAGAGCAGTTTTAGAGAGAGAAGGAAAAATTTCAGGGACACAGAGAGAGAGTGAGTGAGAGAGAAATCTTCATCAATGGGAGAAAGATAGAAGAACAAGAGAAGTTTTGAACACAAAGAGAGAAAGAGAGAGAGAAAGCACAGGATAGAGAAAGAGAAGGAGAGAGGGAAAGAGGGGGAATGAGAGTGTGAGTTTGTTGGGGAGAGAGAGATGTTGGAAAAAGAGAAAGGGGGAGAGATAAAGAGAGTGCTGCAGAGAGAGAGTGTGCATTGGGCAGAGAGACTGTTTGGGAGGGAAAGACAGAGAAAGGAGGAGTGAGAGAAAAACTTTAGGGAGAGACACAGAGCAAGAAGGAGAGGATGCTGGGGAGGGAGCAAGAGAGAGGGAGGCTGTTGGGAAGAGATAGACTGTGTGTGTGTGTGTGTTGGGAGGGGGGAGAGAGAGAGAGAGAGAGAGAGAGACAAAGGCAGAGAGATTGAGACAGATAGAGAAGTTAGAGAGAGACTCACAGAGAGAGAGAGAAAGAGGGAAAATGTGTGCATATGTTGGGGAGAGAGAGATGGAAAGAGAACGAGAGGGAGAGTGAGTAGGGGAGAGAAAGAGTGTGTGTGTTGAGGGGAGAGAGAAAGATTTGTGGGGCACAATAGATAGAGATGGAAAGAGGGTCTGGAGACAGAGAGAAGGAGTGTTTCTGTTGGGAACAAGGAAGGTGGCAGAGAGAGAGCTGGGGAGTGGGGGAGTGAGAGAGAAATTTTAGACAAACAGAGAAATAAAGTGATAGAAGCTTTAAACAAAGAGAAGTTTTGGAGAGAGAGAGAATTTTAGAGAGCAAGTGAGAGGGAGATAGAGAGTGAGAAAGGGAGAGACATGTTTGAGAGAGAATATGTTGGGGAGACAGGGAGAGAGTGTTGAGAAGGGAGTGAGAGAGATAGAGAGAGGGAGAGAGATATAGAGATTCTTGGGAATTAGAAAGAGACAAGGAGAGAGGTAAAGAGAGAGGGAAGTTTTAGAGACAGAGGGACACTTGTTGGGCAGAGAGAGGGTGTGTCCAGCAGAACAAGGAAGGGAGGGAGAGAGAGAGAGAGAAAGGGAGAGAGGTACAAAGAGAGAGAAGTTTTAGAGAAAAACTGACATGTTGGAGAAAGAGAGAGGGAAGTTTTAGAGAGAGAAAAAGAAAGTGTGTTAAATACAGTTTCTTCCATTATACAATTCCCTTTTTCTTAGTTTTAGAGAGAGTGAGAGTGTATTGAAGAGGGAGTGAGAGTGACAGGGAGAGAGAGAGAGAGAGAGGCACATTGGATAAAGAGATAGCGAGAGTGAGAGAGTGGCAAAGAGACTAAGAAAGAGAGATATAATGATGAGAGAGAGGGAGTGTTAGGGAGAGAGAAAGAGAGATAGAGAGAGCATGTTGGGGGGAGAGAGAGCGAGAGATAGAGAGAAGGGGGTAGAGAGAAATAGAGAAAGAGAGAGAGGGACTTAAGGAGGAAGCAAGAAAGACAGAGAGTGTGTTAGGGAGAGCGAGATAGTTTGTTGGCAAGAGAGAGAGAGAGCAATAGAGAAGCTTTAGAAAGAGTTAGAGAGAGAATGTGACTATGTGAGTGTGTTAGGGAGAGAGAGGAAGATTGTTGGGGAGCGATAGAGAGATATGGAAAGAGGGTGTTGAGGGGAGAGAGAGGCAGACAGAGTAGGTGAGTTGGGGGAGAGAGAGTTGGTGAGAAAGAAATTTTAGACAGACAGAGACATAGAGTGACAAATTGGATAAAGAGATAGCGGGAGTGAGAGAGTGGCAAAGAGACTAAGAGAGAGAGATATAATGATGAGAAAGAGGGAGTGTTAGGGAGAGAGAAAGAGAGATAGAGAGAGCATGTTGGGGAGAGAGAGAGCGAGAGATAAAGAGAAGGGGGTAGAGAGAGATAGAGAAAGAGAGAGAGGGAGTTAAGGAGGAAGCAGGAAAGACAGAGAGTGTGTTGGGGAGAGCGAGATAGTGTGTTGGCAAAAGAGAGAGAAAGATAGATAGAGAAGCTTTAGAAAGAGTCAGAGAGAGAATGTGACTATGTGAGTGTGTTAGGGAGAGAGAGGAAGATTGTTGGGAAGGGATAGAGAGAGATGGAAAGAGGGTATTGAGGGGAGAGAGAGGCTGACAGAGTAGGTGAGTCAGGGGAGAGAGAGTTAGTGAGAAAGAAATTTTAGACAGACAAAGACATAGAGTGACAAAAGTTTTAAACAAACAAAAGTTTAGAGAGAGACATTTTAGAGAGTTGCTGAGAGGGAGAAAAAGAGAGATAGAGAGAATCTCAAGTTCAATTTCTCCCATTATACCATACCCTTTTTCTTAGTTTTAGAGAGTGAGTGTGTGGGAGGGAGGGAGGGAGAGTGAGAGAGAACAAAAGAGAGAGTTTGTGTTGGGTAGATGGAGAGAGTGTTGAGAAGGGAGCGAGAGACATGGAGAGAAGGTGATAGAGGGAGAGAGAGATTATTGGAAAGTTAGAGAGAGACAGGGAGAGAGGTAAAGAGAGAGATAAGTTTTAGAGAGATAGACATGTTGGAGAAGGGGAGAGAGGGAAGTTTTGAAGATGAGGGAGACTTGGGACAGAGAAAGAGCAATGCAGAGAGAGAAAGAAAGAGAGAGAGTGAGAGAGGAAGAGAAATTTTAGATGGAAAGACGGAGAGATAGAAGTTCTAGAGAGAAAGTGAGAGAAGTTTTCAATAGAGAAAGAGACATGTTGAAAAGAGAGAGAAAGAGTGAGAGGTGTAGATTGTGTGTTAGGCAAAGAGAGAGACGGAGTGTGAGAGAGACTGTAGGGGTGAGGGAGGGGGAGGGGGAGAGAGACAGAGAGACAATGACAGAGACAAAGAGAGAGCAAGAGGGAGAGAGTGTGTGTTGGAGAGAGAGAGAGAGAGGAAGAGAAAAGTTTTAGATAGATAATGAGAAAGTCAAAAGTTTGAGAGAGAATGTGAGGGAACTTTTAAGCAGAGAGAAGTTTTAGGAAGGGAAGGAGAGTGAGAGAGAGAGAGAGACAGAGGTAAAAACAGAGAGAGATGTGTTGGAAACAGAGAGAAAGAGGAGACAAAGTGTGTGTTAGGGAGAGAGAGGAAGAGCAAGCGAGAGTGTTGGGGGAAGGAGACATGTTGGACAGAGAAAGAGGGGGAGAGAGAGAAGTTAGAGAGGGAGAGAGACAAAGACAAGGACAAATGAGAGTGAGAGAGAGACATGTTAGCAAGAAAGAGAAAGAGGGAGAGAGTGTGTTGGAGAGAGAGTGAGAGGGAAATTTTAGAAAGTAAGTGAGAGAGAGATAGAGGTGTGTCAAGTTCAATTTTTTCCATTATACCATATCCTTTTTATTAGTTTTAGAGAGCAAGAGTGCAAGGAGAGTGAGAAAGGGAGAGATGTGTTGGAGAGAGAAAGAAAGAGAGAATGTGTTGGACAAAGAGGTGGGGAAAGAGAGAGAAAGAATGCCTTGGGGAGGTAGAGTGTTAAGGAGGGAGCAAGAGAGATACAGAGAAGGTGTTAGGGGGAGAGGGAGAGAGACAAAGACAAAGATTACTAAGAAGTTAGAGAGAGAAAGGGAGAGAGGTAAAAAGAGAGTTTTAGAGAGAGAGAGAAACATTTTGGAGAAAAAGAGAGAGGGAAGTTTTAGAGGCAAGGAAAGACATGTTGGATAGAGATAGAGAGTGGTAGAGAGAGCGTGTATTGAGGAGAGAGAGGGAGGGAGAGAGAGATGGAGAGACATATTTATTAAGTCCAATTTCTTCTATTATACCATATCCTTTTTCTTAGTTTTAAAGAGTGAGAGAGAGAGAGAGATTGTTGGGAAGTTAGAGAGAGAGAGGGAGAGAGGTAAAAACAGAGAAGTTTTAGAGAGACAGACAGATAGACATGTTGGAGAAAGAGAGAGAGAAGTTTTAGAGAGACAGACAGATAGACATGTTGGAGAAAGAGAGAGAGAAGTTTTAGAGACACAGAGAGATGTGTTAGATAGTGAATGAGTGTGTGTGTGTTGGGGAGAGAGAGAGAAGGAGTGTTAAGTCCAGTTTCTTCCATTATAGCATACCATTTTTCTTAGTTTTAGAGAGAGAAAGTGTTGAGGATGGAACAAGAGTGACAGGGAGAGAGAAAGAGAAAGAGAGAAGAAAGAAAAGTTTTAGAGAGAGAAGGAGAAGTTTCAAAGATAGAGAGAGAGTGGGTAAGAAATTTTTATCAAAGACAGAGAGACACAGAAGTATTAGAGAGAGGGCAAGAGAAATTTTAAACACAGAGAGAGAAAGAGGTTTGACTGAGAGATAGAGGAAGCAAAAAAATGACAAAGAGACTAAGAGAGAGAGAGAGAGAGAGAGACAGATAATGATAGAGAGAGAGAGTGTTAGGGGGGGAGCAAGAGAGAGAGAGAGGTTGTTCGGGGGAGAGAGAGAACAAGAAACAAAGAGAAGGAGAGAGAGAGGGAGTTGGGGAGGAAGTGAGAGAAACACAGAGAGTGTTGGGGAGATAAAGATAGTGTGCGTTGGCAAGAGAGAGAGAGATAGATAGAGAAGTTTTAGAGAGAGAGGCAGAGAGAATGTGTCTGTGTGAGAGAAAGAGAGAGAAAAGGATTGTTAGGGAGGGATAGGGAGAGATGGAAAGAGGGAGAGAGTGAGTGAGAGAGAAATTTTAGATAGATAGAGACATAGAGTGACAAAAGTTTTAAGCCTACAGAAGATTCACGGAGAGAAGTTTTGGAGAGTGGCTAAGATGGAAAAAAGAGAGATACAGTGAGGTCATTTTTAATTTCTTCCATTATACCATACCCTCTTTCTTAGTGTTAGAAAGTGAGTGTGTGGGAAGAGAGAGATAGAGAGACATGTTGGGGGTAGAGAGCATAAGAGAGGAGTTTGTGTTGGGGAGACAGAGGGAGTGTAGAGGGGGAACAAGAGAGATAGAGAGAGAGGGTGATGGGAGAGGGAGAGAGTGAGATTGTTGTGAAGTTAGAGAGAGACAGGGGGAGAGGTACAAGGAGAGAGAGAGAGAGAGAGAGAGAGAGACTTGTTGCAAAAGGGGAAAGAGGGAACTTTTAATGATGAGAGAGACTTGCTGGATAGAGAGAGAGAAAGAAAGCTAGAGAGAGGGAGAGAGAGAAGGAAGGAGAGAGAGAGTGTGTGTGTGTGTGTGTGTGTGTTGGGAGAAGAGGGAGAGAGAAGGAGAGAGACAGAGAGCAAGAAACAGGGACAGTGTGTTGGACAAAGTGATAGGAGGGGAGAGAGGGAGAGAAAGAGAGAGCTTGTTTTGGGGAGGAGAATGTGTTGGGGACACAGAGAGTGTTGAGGAGGGAGTGAGAGAGACAAAGTGAGTGGTGTTAGGTGGAGAGGGGGAGAAAGGGGGGAGAGAGAGAGAGAGATGTTTTAGAGAGTGAGAGACAAATATGTTGGATAAAGAGAGTGGGGAAGTTTGAGAGAGAGTGAGCGAGGCATGTTGCATAGAGAGAGACTGTGTGTTGGGGAGAGAGAGAGAATGCATGCACTTGCATGAGAGAGAGGGGGAATGAGAGAATGAGAGACTAAGACAGATACAGGAGAGAGAAAAGTTTTAGAGAGAGTGAGAGAAGTTTTAAAGAGAGAGAGTGAGAGAGAGAGACTGGGATAGAAAAAAGTTTTAGAGAGAATGAGAGAAGTTTTAAAGAGACAAACAAAGAGAAGGAGAAGTTTTGGAGAGAGAGAGTTGTTCTAGAGGGAGGAAGAGAGAAAGTGAGAGAGAAAGAGGGATAGAAAAAGAAGATTTAGAGAGAAAAAGACAAAGAGAGAAGTTTTAGAGAGTGAGACAAGGAGGGAAAGAGAGAGAGAAGGTTGGAGAGAGTGAGGTAGAGAAGTGTTAGAGAATGAGTGATGGGGAGAAAGAGAAAGAGAAAGATAAAGAGAGTGTCAAGGTCAATTTCTTCCCCTATGCTGTACCCTTTTTCTTAGTTCTAGAGAGTGAGAGAGAGAGAGAGAGAGAGAGAGAGAGACAAAGAGTAATAGAGTTTGTGATGGCTAGAGAGAGAGAACGCATTGGGGAGTCAAAGAGAGAGTGTTAAGGAGGGAGAGAGATAGACAAAGGGAGAGAGTGTTAGGGTAAGAGGGAAAGAGAGATCAGAGAGAAGGATGGAGAGATTGTTTAGAAGTTAAAGAGAGACAAGGAGAGAGGTAAAGGGAGAGAAGTTTTAAAGAGTGAGACACAAATATGTTGAATAAAGAAAGAGAGGAAAGTTTTAGAGACAGAGAGACATGTTGGATAGTGAGAGCATGATATAGAGAGATTGTGTGTTACAGAGAGAGAGAGAACAAGAGAGTGAGGGGGAGAGAGTGTGTGCGAGAGAGAGAGGGAGAGAGAAAGTTTTCAAGAGTCATTGAAAGATGGAGAGGGACTAAGAGATGTTTTAATGAGAGAGAGACAAAGAGAGAGAGAGTTGTTTTAGAGGGAAAAGGACAGTAACTGAGAGAGAAAGAGGGAAAGAGAGGGGGAGAAAGAGAAGATTTATAGAAAAGAGAGACAAAGAAAGAGAAGTTTTGGAGAGAGAGACAAGGAGGGGAAGAGAGAGAAGGTGGAGAGAGATAAGTTATAAAAGAGTGAGTGGGAAGGAGAAAGAGAGAGATAGGCTGTCAAGTTCAATTTCTTCCATTATGCCATATCCTTTTTCTTAGTTTTAGAGAGTGCGTGCGAGACAGCAAGAGAGAGGGAGAGACTATTGGAGATGGAATAACAGAGAATAAGAGAGAGGAAGAAAGAGAAGATTTAGAGAGAGAGAGAGAGAGGGGAAGAGAGAGAAGTTTTAGAGAGCAAGCCAAAGAAGGAAAGAGAGAGGGGTGGAGTGAGAGAGTAAGAAGTTTTAGAGTGAGTGAGAGGGGGAAAGAGAGAGATAGAGAGAGTGTCAAGTTCAATTCCTTCCATTATGCCATACCCTTTCTTTTAGTTTTAGACAGAGAGAGAGAGGAAGAGAGGGTTTGGGTTGGGGGGAGAGAGAGGAAGAGAGAGTTTGTGTTGGGAGACAAAGAGAGAGTTTAGGAGGGAGCGAGAGAGATAGAGAGAGGGTGTTAGGACGAGAGAGAGAGAGAGAGAGAGAGAGAGAGAGAGAGAGAGAGAGAGAGAGAGAGAGATTGTTAGGAAGTTAGGGAGAGAAGTTTTTTAGAGAGAGACAAATATGTTGGAGAAAGAGAGAGAGGGAAGCTTTAGAGACAGACAGAGAGACACATTGGACAGAGACAAAATGATGGAGTGTGTGTTGGGGAGAGAGAAAATTGAGAGAGAGAGAGAGAGAGATGTTGGACAAAGAGTGAGAGAGTGTGTGTCTGTGTTGGTGAGAGAGAGTGTTGAGGAGGGAGTGAGAGAGACAAGGAGAGAGACAGAGAAAGAGAGAGAGGGAGGGAGAGAAGTTTTAAAGAGAGAAGAGGAAGTTTCAAAGACACACAAAGAGAGTGAGTGAGGGAGAAATTTTCGTCAATGAGAGAAAGATAGAAGAGCAAGAGAAGTTTTGAACACAAACAGAGAGAGCGAGAGAGAGAGAGAGAGAGAGAGAGAGAGAGAGAGAGAGAGAGAGAGAACAATAGAGAGAGAGAAGAAGAGAGAGCAAGAGACTGAGCAGGGGAAAGAGGGGGAATGACAGAGTGAGTTTGTTGGGGAGAGAGAGATGTAGGACAAAGAGAGTATTGCACAGACAGACAGAGAGAGAGAGAGAGAGAGAGAGAGAATGATGGGGAGAGAGAGAGTGTTAGGGAGGGAGAGACAGAGAGAGATGGAGAGAGCAGAAGAGAGAGTTTGCATTGGGGAAACAGAGAGAGCATTGAGGAGGGAGTGAGAGAGATAGAGAGAGATGGTGATAGGGGGAAGAGAGAGAGATTGTTGGGAAGTTAGAGAGCGACAAAAAGAGTGGTAAAGAGGGAGAGAAATTTTAAAGAGAGATAGAGATGTTGGAGAAGGGGAGAGAGGGAAGTTTTGAAGACAAGAGAGACTTGTTGGACAGAGAAAGAGAGAAGGAAAGTAGGAGAGAAATCTAGAGAGAAGAGGGAGAGTGAGTGTGTGTTGGGGAGGGGGAGAGAGGGTGTTTGGAAGAGAGAGTGAGAGGGGGAGAGAAATTTTAGATAGAAAGACACAAAAAGAGTCAGAAGTTCTTTCTAGAAAGCAAGAGAAGTTTTAAACACAAAGAGAGATATGTTGAAAAGAGAGAGAAAGAGGAAGAGAGAGATTATTAGGGAGGGAGGGAGGGGCAAGGGCAGAGAGAGTGAGAGACACACAAAGACAGAGACAATGAGAGAGTGAGAGAGAGACATGTTGGTAAGAGAGAGAAAGAGGGAGAGATTATGTGCTGGGGAGGGAGAGAGAGGGAGAGAGAAATTTTAGACAGATAGTGAGAGAGAGTCAAAAGTTTGAGAGAGAATGCGAGAGAACTTTTAAGTAGAGAGAGAAGTTTTAGGAAGGGAGGGGAGTGACAGAGAGATAGAGACAAGGACAGAGAGAGACATGTTAGAAACAGATAGAGGAGACAAAGTGTGTGTTGGAGAGAGAGAGGAAGAGCAAGAGAGAGTGTTGGGGGGAAAGAGACATGTTGGACAGAGAAAGAGAGGGGGTGAGAGTGATAGAGACAGAGAAGTTAGAGAGGGAGTGAGGTAAGGGCAGGAACAAAGAGAGAGTGAGAGAGAGACATGTTGGTAAAAGAGAGAAAGAGGGAGAGAGATTGTGTGTTGGTGAAAGAGAGTGAGAGAGAGAGAAATTTTAGAGACTAAGTAAGAGGGAGAAAGAGGGAGATAGAGTTGTGTCAAGTTCAATTTCTTCCATTATACCATACCCTTTTTCTTAGTTTTAGAGAGCGAGTGAGAAAGGGAGAGATGTGTTGGAGAGAGAAAGAGAGTGTTGAGGAGTTAGCAAGAGAGATAGAGAGAGGGTGATAGATGGAGAGGGAGAGAGGCAGAGACAGAGATTGCTAGGAAGTTAGAGAGAGAGAGGGAGAGAGGTAAAGAGAGAGAAGTTTTGAGAGAGAGAGACACAAACACATTGGACAAAGAGAGAGAGGGAAGTTTTAGAGATAGAGAGACATGTTGGCCAGAAAGAGAAAGAGGGAAGTCTTAAAAAGAGTGTGTTAGGGGAAGAGAGACATGTTGGGCAGAGAAAGAGAGGGAGAGAGAGAGACGTGCTGTATAGAGTGAGAGTCATAGAGACAAAGAGAGAAGTTAGACAGAGAGACAGAGAAGAAGAGAGAGAGTGAAGTCTGTTCGGGAGAGAGAGGGGGTGTTGGCAAAAGAGAGAGTGTGTATTTCGGGAAGAGAGAGAGAGATAGAGAAAGAGACATGTTAGAAAGAGAGGGAAAGAGAGAGAGAGTATGTATGTGTTGGGGGGAGAGAGAAAGTGATGTGTCAGACAAAGAGAGAGGGAGATATATGTACATACATAGAGATAGAGAGACACATAGAGAGAGATGTGCTAGACATGCAGAGAGAGAGAGCATTGTAGAGAGAGTGCATTGGGTGGAGAGAGAGAAAAACAATATGTTGGGCAGAGAAAGTGTGTTGGGAGGGAGAGAGACAGAGAATATGTGTTGGGAGGAGAGAGAGAGGTTGTGGGGAAGATAAAGAGAGCATGTGTTGGAAGACATGTGTTGGTGAGAGAGAGAGTTGAGGGAAGAGAGTGTGTCTTAGGGTGAGAGTCAGGGGAGAAAGAGCAATTTTCATTAGAGAAAGACAAAAGTATTAGAGAGATGGCAAGAGAAGTTTTAAACATAGAGAGAGAGACCAAGAGATTGAGGAAGAGAGAGAGCAATACAGAGTGATGGAAAGAACAGGGAAGAGAGAGAAGGAGAGAGAGTGAGAGATGAAGGGAGAGGCACAGAAAGAGAAATAGACTCTTGCTGGAAAGATAGAGAGAGTGTATAGGGGATATAGACACCTAATTTTGTCCGAGTCTAAAACAAAAAAAAAAACAAGGCAAACCAACCAAAAGGCCCAAAGACAAAATAAACCCAACCGAAAGGCCCAAGGCAAACCAAAGCCAAAATAAACCCAACCAAAAGACCCAAGGCAAACCAAAGCCAAAATAAAACCCAACCAAAAATCCCAAAGTAAACCAAAACTGAACAAGCACAAAAATGAAAACCAAAAATCAGGAAATAGAATAAAAAATTGAATGAATGATTGAAATACAAAGAAGGTAGGAAAATGATGAATAAAAGACAAAGTAGATAAGAAAATGATAAAGAAGGAAAAAAATTATGAGTAAAAGACAAAGAAGGAAAGAAAATGATGAATAAAAGACAAAAGAAAATAAGAAAATGATTAAGAAAGTAAGAAAATAATGAATAAAAGACAAAGAAGATAAGAAAATAACGAAGAAGATAAGAAAATGATGAATAAAAGACAAAGAAGATAAGATGATAAGGAGAATCTAAAAAGATTAGGTGGGAAGATAAGAATTGAGAAAAAAAAATTAAACAAAATGAGAAAAGTCTACAATTGTACCACTATAAATAGCCCATATCAATCTCCCTTGAAGCACAGCAATCACCCATCATTGGCATATGGTCATTACCTTTCACTTTCCACAAACTTCATCCTCTTCCAAAAAAAAGGCCTACCTGAATCTCTCCACTAATTCCACACCCAACACTCTCCCTCATTTTGTAAGAGTTGATCACCTCTCTATTGCACTCCAGCCCTGTTCATTCAAGAGGAACTCAAAAGTCTATGCTCAACTTTGATCCTTCTCCTAGCCTGTACTTTGAAGACCACCAGCAACCTTAAGTCATTCCAACTCCATCACCCATGTTTTTGGTATCTTCAATAAGTCAAGTTGGCTTTTAACTAGTGCAAGAAACTCCAACATTGTTTGCAGCTCCTATACACCCAGTGGTTCCAAACAAAAGCCATCCAGCACCTTTACACCGAAACCATCACATTGCTGTCGACAGTCCATCTCCCACTATATCATTTTTGCCACTTACGATGCCACTGTCTAAAACCAAGCATAGCCATACCAGCTTTCGTCTGAAACCAAAACTCTATCTGCAGGCTGATGAAGCTGCAAACATTGCATGCGATCATCGTGAAAATTCTAGGAGCAGACATTTGCCCAAGACGTCACACCCTGCCACCAACATTAGTGAAACTCCCCTCCAACATAGCATCTCAAGAGGTCTTGTCATCAAGCTATGTCTCTGTTTCACCACCAGGCTATAGCTGCTCCTTGGCTGGACATCTAGGCATGGGGACTAAACTCGACAAAGCCACAGTTGGCTTCTAGAATTGACCTAAAGCTCCCTGTCACCCCTTAGAGTTCACCGTTGAACGGCATGCATGTGCTGCAGAAGTGTTGCTGATTTTGTTACTGTAGTGGTTCGTTTCAGCGTTTCCTTTAGTTCACATTGGAAGCATCCTCCTTCACAAACAACCCAGAACTCCTCAGATTGTGTCATGATTCAGTACCCAAAAGAACTACATTTCCTCTTATCCATGAGAAAGCGCTCTCACCTCAAGTGGAGACCACGGTCTTCTCCTCTTTGTGGAATCTTTTCTTGCATTGGAAGGATCAGTGACCTTGACTAGAATGCATTGCTACTCATTGTGCTGTCATTGATTAGAAAAGTTTCGCGTTTCTAATGCTTCGTTGCTGCAGTGTTTTGTCTCAGGGTGTTTCACCATCATACCACTACTGTAACTCAGCCAAGTATCCCATTGAAGGAGCTTAATTCAGTGGCACCCCAACTAGATTCCGGCATCAATCAAAAGTTCTGCTCAGCTCAGCCAAACATCCTAAGGCACCTCCATTGTTGTTGGTAAAAGGCGTGTTCACTGTCTACCAAAGAAGTTGTGTTTACCATCCTCTGTCACTGAACCCAGCCTTTGAACGGTAAGGCTATAGTTTATGAAACTTGTATGTTGCCAAATATATTTTTACTCATTTTTATTTTATTTTAATTTTATGTGTTAGTTTTAAAATTTATGTTGAATTGAAAGTATGTTAGAGAAGGGTGATAAGGTGTTTATCTAAAAAATAGTTGAGTGCCACCCTCCTTGTGAATTTTGCATTTTTAGGGAATATAAAAATAAACTAAGTTATGTTCTTGTAAATAAAAAAAAATGATCATTTAGATGATACAAACCCCAGCTTGAAAATATTATTTAAATTAGGCTAAAATGCATAGAACTTCCTTGAACTTTAGGTTAATTTTAAAAAACCCTCCTAAACTTTAAAAGTTTTCAAATGAGCCTCTTGAACTATGAAAATTTTTTAAAACAACCCCTTCCGTCAAGTTTTTCATTACAATTTAGATGTTTTTTAGTCAACCTCTCATTTGACACGATAAAAAGATAAAAATACCCTTCAAATGCACATAAATTTTCAAAATTTGCCATAAATGCAAAAGAAAAAAACCTAGTGTAGATTTGTAGTTTAGGGTTTAGGGTTTAAGATTTTAGAGTTTAGGGGTCTAGGGTTTATGGTTTTAGGATTTAAGGTTTAGGGTTTTAGGGTTTAGGGGTTTAGGGTTTAAGATTTAGGGTTTAGGGTTTAGGGCTTAGGTTTAGGGTTTAGGGTTTAGGATTTAGGATTTAGGACTTAGGGTTTAGGGTTTAGGGTTTAGGATTTTAGGGTTTAGGGGTTTAGGATTTTGGGGTATTAGGATTTAGGATTTAGAGTTTAGAATTTAGGATTTAGGGTTTACGGTTTAGGGTTGTGGTTCAATGCTAAAACTCCAAATTTCACTGTTCATGACCTTTTTCAATTTCTCAGCTTTATAATAAAGGTCATTTTCATCATTTTTTTAAATTTTGATGAAAGATTTGACAGAAGGGGTTATTTAAAAATTTTTCATAATTCAAGAGGGTCATTTGAAAATTTTTAAAGTTCAGGAGGGTTTTTTAAAATTGACCTAAAATTTAAGAAGGTTCTATGCATTTTAGCCTTTAAAGTATTAAAAAAAAAAAGAAAAAGGCCTAAACTAGAACAGAATGAGGAATTTTCAAAAACATTATCTTTTAAAACCCCAACTTGGAATAGGAAGGGGATCTTTATGAAGTTATTATAAAACCTTAATCTAGAATGGAAAAGGGACTCTTATGTAATTATTTTTTTTAAAAAAAATTTCAAACTGGAATGGAAAGGAGATTTCTCAAAATCATTTTTTTCCAATCTAAATTAGAAAGGGGATTTTCATAAAATAATTTTTGAAACCCCAAGTTGGAATAAAAAGGGGATTATCATGAAATGATTATTTAAATATTCCAACCCGGAATGGGTAGGAATTATTTTCAAAAATATTTATTTAAAATTAATGTAAATCAAATCAAGTAAATTAATTAGATCATTTTTTATACCAAAAGGGTTTTTAGGGTACTAATATCTTCCCTAAAATGTAACTAACCCTGAACCCATTCTCTAAAAATATGGACCATTTTTAATTAGGTATCTGATTTCACCTTTAAACAATGTAGGTCGGTGGCGACTTCACAAAATAAAATAAAAATTTTCAGGGGCAACAGCTTGACTCCACTGGGGGTAATTAGAAGAGGGTTAGGCCAATTAAAAAATGATCTTATTAATTTCTTAACTAATTTGTTGGTTTAAATTTGTACATATTTATTTATTTATAAATATGTGTGCTTGGTAACTCTTTTTGATTGAGATATGTTTCCTCGCACACATTATTTACTCTCACCACATACTAGAACAAAGGAGAGGTCATGACTCCTGTGCCTTATGCCTGAGTCATATAGGATACCTTATAGGTTAGAGGGGTGTAGTAGGGTACACCCCACTCAAGTTAATCCTCTCGTGGACAATTTGAAAACTCGATATAAGAAACATAGAACCTACCCCTCCACTTTTAATAGTCATAGAATTACCGCTTGTAAGAAATAGTTTTGACCCAGGCACATAGGGAACATCCTATTATTTACTAAATTATCATATTCATGCATGATTGCATTTCTTTTTAAAAGAATAAAAATGCACTTTGGAAATCATAGGGTATTAGAACATTCGTCTTTGTTTCACATTTCATCCTTTTTGCATTTGAAGCATAGGATTTTCAAAATTAATTTTATGGCTACTTTATCTACTGGGACTATTGTTACCACTCAAGATCAAGTTAGGGAATCCCAAGAGGGGCTTCATAGAAAATTTGGAGATTGTATGACTCATGATTTGGCCCCAAATCCTCCAAAAATAAGGAAGATTATTTTCAAACAGCATGACTTATCAAGACTCAAGCAAATCTGGAAAGACACCATAGATAAAGCAGTTTTTTCAACAAAATTTGGCCACTTAGGGTATTTACTGTTCATATCGGTTGGTGAGCCTCTACTCAAAGCTTTGCTTTTTTTTCGGGATTCTAAATACAGGGTATTCTCTGTTGGGATTATGGACTTAACCCCTACTAAAAAAGAATATAGAGCTATCCTAAAAGTACAACCAAATCTGGTATGGAAGGCATATTTTTATAACCCCAAGGCTGCTGTTAGTAAACAATTAGCAAGATTAACAGGGGACAAGGTTACTGGTTTCGATAAGATTCTTTGTAACAAAGGGGGAAGGCAATGCCTTCCCATTGATTTTCTCCTATCAGCTGTGAAAAGCCATATTAACATTGAGAAAGGTTTTGACATGCTTGCCCTAGCTACATATGGCATGCTTCTTTATCCAAGGATGGAAGGTTACATTGATAGTCAAGTGGTGCTTTTGTTCTCTGAAATAAAGCATGGAGTTCATCTAATTCCAACTATTCTAGTAGAAACCTTTTTGCACACTATGTCATATGAGGAAGAAAGGGAAAGGAGGTTTCTTTGCATGCACTCAGTTGCTAACAATATGGGCATTCAGTCATCTCCCATACATGAGCAATTTAGGATATCCACTTATGAAGCTGACTCAAGACTACAATACAACAAGGAATACCCCATATGAATTTTCTGAGCTCTCATGACCCAAGGATAAACCTACTTAGAATCAATGGGTTCGAGAAGTGGCAGATATAAGAGAAGTGAAATGGAAAGTGATGTGAGCACAAGCATGGATGGCAAGAAGAGAGGAGCAGTGGATGAGCTAACATTGCCTCAAGGACCAATTACAAGATTAAGGGCCAAAAAGTTCAAGGAATCACTTCAAACTTATATGGGCAGAATGTTAGAAGAAATGGAAGCTCAAGATGCAATGAAAGCCAATGGAGCTTCACCTAATCAAATTGGGCTGTATTTACAAAATGGGTCCAATCTATGTTTAATTCATCATTCCAAGTTTATAGATTAGTTTTTGGTCAGTTTACTACTTGCAATTTGCGTTTGGGTTTGTTTTTTATATTGGGAGGTCCATGTTTAAGGACTAACCTAATAGTCTAGGTTATTTGAACTTGTGGGGATATAAATACCCCAGTACATGGACGAAAATCAGTAGAATGAATGAAAAACAGAATTGCTTTGGAGTTTTATATTCTTGTTCAAGGCTTGGCTTGAATCTCTATTGCATCAAGAATTGAACTTCATCAAGGTATTTACATCCTAGTGAATTTCTGTTCTTGATTCCCCAATCAATCGATTATTTGCATTTCCATTTGCATTAGTCATTTAGGGTTTCAATAGGTTGGGAGTTCTCCATCTATTCTTGTTCTCTATCACTTGTGTGTTTAGGGTTTCTGGATCATAAATATCCATGGGGTTCTGCATCATTTGGTATCAGAGCCAGATTAGGGTGAATTCTTATTTATCCTAGGTTATAGTTTGCTGTTTTCTTTTTTTCTTCTTTGCCTAATATCAACTAGAACCAGATCTAGGTATAAAAGTGCAAGTTGCAGCTGGTTTGATTGTTTGGGATTTGATTTTGATATTTTGGTGTTGTTTGCTGTTTATCCTATATTAAAAAAAAAATTTTGTGCCGATTTTAAAAAAAAAAATCGAAAAGGAACAAAATTGAAAGAGTTGCAGCTAGAAGAAGAAAAGCACCACAGAAATGTTTAATCAGGTTGGCAGCCAGTTCTTTGAACCTGTACACTTTTTGGGGCAGAATTAGGGGTATGATTGAATTCAGGTCTGAACACACTTTTGGCTTTGGAAATTAATTAGCAAAGTCGAAGGTACATAAGCACAATTTGTGGGATTAACATCATTTTAGGAAACCTATTTGATTTCTTTCCTTTTTATCTTTTTTTTGTCAAAAATTAATCTTTCCATTAAGGAAACATCAATTTTTGTATTTAAGCATTAGTTTTGTCTTTTTCCTTCAAATCTAAGTTTTTATTTTTGGTTTTTCCTGCCTTCCATATACACCATAATTAACAATTTGATTCTTGTTAATTTGAGATCA
The DNA here is from genome assembly GCA_037013595.1 of Dicorynia guianensis. Lineage (NCBI taxonomy): Eukaryota > Viridiplantae > Streptophyta > Magnoliopsida > Fabales > Fabaceae > Dicorynia > Dicorynia guianensis. The sequence goes on along the minus strand of JASUAB010000006.1, from coordinate 19,176,164 downwards.
GTATTTTAGATAGCAAACTCTTCATATCTTGCATGCTCATTTCAATTTATTCTGGTATATTTGCTTCTAGTTTTTGTACCTATCTTCTTTGTTAAGTGTTTTCATTACAATCCTAGTATTAATTTGCTGTTTGTGAGTATTTTGGTTTGAAGATTAATTCTGAAGTGCAATTGAGAACAACAAGCTTGAGTGGTAAAAGGCTTGAGTGTGTGAGCTTAAAGGGGGTAAAGCCAACAATTGTGTGAAACACAAGTGGAGTGCCATTTTTTGAGTGAAACACGTGAGGGAATGTTTTGTGAGGCCGTTTTACTAACATTTCTTGCAAGTTCATAAAATGAGTAATCCTACAACATGGAGGGAGGGTAAAGAGCCCTCAGATGAAGAAGTTAACATGACTCCAGACATGAAATTGATATATAGGGCCTTTACTAGTCAATTTCAAAAGTTGAATAGTAGGCTAGATGAGTTGGATGAATGGAAGAGGAAGTTGTCAGAAAGCTTCCCAAGTAATGGTAGTCGAACTAATGATAGGAATAGGCATCAAAATGAGTTTGATCAGGGGCTGTTTGAAGATAAATTTGAGGAGAGGAGTTCAGCTCAAAATATAAGGGGCGAAATTAGAATAGAAAATAGGAGGGATGGTAATCTAAATGCTATCAAGATGAATATACCTCCATTTAAGGGTAGAAATGATGCTGAAGTGTACTTGGTGTGGGAGAGAAAAATGGATTTGATATTTGCTTGTCACAACTATTCTGAAGAGAAGAAGGTGAGGTTGGCTGCAGTAGAACTTTCAGATTATGCTTTAGTTTGGTGGGATGAATTAGTGAAGTCTAGGAGGAGAACTGGTGAATATCCTATTGAGAGTTGGGATGAGATGAAGAGAGTAATGAAGAATCAATTTGTGCCTTCTTACTACTATAGAGAGTTGCACCAGAAGTTGCATAAGGTTACTCAAGGGTCAAAATCCATGGAAGATTACCACAAGGAGATGGAGATGCTCTTGATTAAAGCTAACATTGAGGAGGATAGGGATGTGACAATGGCTAGGTTTATAGGAGGTCTGAACAAGGAGATAGCTTATGTAGTGGAGTTGCACCATTATGTTGAGATGGAGGACCTAGTTAAAATGGCCATGAAGGTGTAGAGACAACAAAAACAAAGGGGAGCAGCGAAGTCATTTTCGATTTCCAGCAGCAAATGGTGTTCAAAATGGAACAAATATGATGAGAAGAAGAAGGAGAAAGCCACTGATTCCAGGGAAAAGGGGCTGATGCAAACAAAAACAAGGAGAAGAGTACTTCAACTCAAAAAGGTACTTCGGATTCTTTTTCAAAAACCTCTAAACATAGAGATATAAAGTGTTTTAAGTGTCAAGGTTGTGGTCATTATGCATTTGATTGTCCTAATAGAAAGACCATGTACATTAGAGGTGATGAGATTGTTTCCAAATCTGAAAATGATAATGATTGTGATGGGAATGGTAGTGAGAGTAGCATGCCATCTTTAGAGGATTGTTCTGATGTTGATGGGGATGTTGAATATGATGCTCATGGTGAATCTCTTGTTGCTAGGCATGCATTGAATCTGAATGTTAAAGAAGAAAGCTTAGAACAAAGAGAAAATATATTTCTCACTAGATGTTTAGTTGGTGGTAAAGTTTGTAGCATGATTATTGATGGGGGTAGTTGTGCTAATGTAGCTAGCACCACTTTGGTGGATAAATTGGGACTGAAATGTGTTAAACACCCTACTCCTTATAGGCTACAATGGTTGAATGATAGTGGAGAAGTGAAAGTTACTAGGCAAGTTGTGGTAGCTTTTACTATTGGGAAGTATAGTGATGAAGCTGTGTGTGATGTAGTACCCATGCATGCTGGTCATTTATTGTTGGGGAGACCTTGGCAATTTGATAGGCGTGTGATGCATGATGGGTATAGAAATAGATATTCCTTTGAGCATTATGGCAAGAAAATCACTCTAGCACCTTTATCACCTAAAGAAGCTTACCTTGATCAAGTTAAGCTTCAACAATCAGCTTGTGGGAGTTCAGGTGGTGAGGTGAAAATGAATAATGAGAGAAAGAGGCCATGAGAGAAAAGAATAAAGAAAAAGGCCCAATGTTGAGTGACTGCACAAGTGAGGAAAAGAAAGTGAGATGTGCAGAAGAGAATAAGTTAGTAAGTGATAAAAAGAAAAAGAGTGAACAGAAAGGAAAAGAGAGGAGTGAAGAAGTTAAGAAACAACCATGTTTCTATGCAAAAGAGAGAGATTTAAAGAGTGCATACTTAGGCAAGAGAGCTTTGATTTTGATTCGGTTTAAGGAAACTTTGTTTACTGAAATTGACCTTAACTCCAAATTGCCTAATGTGTTTGTGACTTTATTGCAGGAATTCAGTGATGTCTTTCTTGAGGAGATACCCCACAAGTTATCACCTAAAAGAGGAATTGAGCATTAGATTGATTTTGTACCTGAAGCACAAATTCCCAATTGACCAGCTTACCGAAGCAATCCAGAGGAGACAAAGGAGTTGCAAAGGCAAGTAGATGAGTTGTTGGCAAAAGGGTATATAAGAGAGAGCATGAGTCCTTGTGCTGTACCAGTTCTTTTGGTACCCAAGAAAGATGGAACTTGGAGAATTTGCGTGTATTGTAGGGCAATCAACAAAATCACTATAAAGTATTGCCATCCTATTCCTAGGTTAGATGAAATGCTAGATGAATTGCATGGTGCATGTGTGTTCACTAAAATTGATTTAAAAAGTGGCTATCATCAGATTAGGATGAAAGAAGGAGATAGTGGAAAACTACATTTAAGACTAAATATGGATTATATGAGTGGTTGGTAATGCCATTTGAGTTATCTAATGCACCTAATACTTTCATGTGCTTAATGAATTATGTCTTGCGTGAGTTTCTTGGTAAATTTGTAGTTGTATATTTTGATGACATTTTGATTTACAGCAAATGCATAGATGATCATGTCTTGCAAGTTACGGCTGTTTTGGATGTGCTTAGGAAGAATAAATTGTATGCAAACCTTAAGAAGTGTTCTTTTTGCATGGATAAAGTTGTCTTCTTAGGTTTTGTGGTGAGTTCTAAGGGAGTTGAGGTTGACTCTGAAAAAGTGAAGGCTATTCAAGATTGGCCAACACCTAAGTCTGTTAGTGAGGTAAGAAATTTCCATGGTTTGGCAAGTTTTTATAGGTGATTTGTTAAAGATTTCTCTTCTCTACTATTGCTGCACCACTAAATTAAGTTGTTAAAAAAAAATGTGGGGTTCAAATGGGGTAAAGAACAGGAAGAAGCATTTAACACTTTAAAGGAAAAGTTATGTACTGCACCTATTTTACGCTTGCCTGATTTTTCCAAAACTTTTGAAATTGAATGTGATGCTTCTGGGGCTGGTATAGGGGCTGTTTTGATGCAGGAAAACCGACCCATAGCATATTTCAGCGAAAAGTTGAGTGGACCTATTTTGAACTACTACACTTATGATAAGGAGTTCTATGTTTTGCTGAGAGCTCTTGAAGTGTGGGAACATTATTTGCTGCCTAAGGATTTTGTCATACATAGTGATCACCAATCGCTCAAGTACTTAAAGGGACAAGGCAAGTTGAGCAAGAGGCATGCAAGGTGGGTGGAGTATCTTGAAATATTCCCATATGTGATCAAGTACAAGCAAGGGAAAGATAATGTTGTTGCTGATGCACTATCATGGAGGTATGCTTTGATTTCTATGCTTAGCTCCAAATTACTTGGTTTTGAACATTTGAAAGAGTTGTATGCCAATGATTCTGATTTTGGTGATGTGTATCAAGCTTGTGAACATGCTGCACATAACAAGTTCTATAGGCATGAGGGATTTCTTTTTAGGAATAAACAATTATGCATTCCTCCATGTTCAATTAGAGAATTGCTTGTGAGGGAATCACATAGTGGAGGATTAATGGGGCATTTTGGTGTGCAAAAGACTTTAGATATGCTTAGTGAACATTTTTATTGGCCAAAAATGAGAAAAGATGTTGAAAAAGTTTGTTCCAAGTGTATTACATGCAAACAAGCTAAGTCTAAGTCTATGCCTCATGGTTTACACCCTTGCCTGTGCCTAATGAACCTTGGACAGACATATCCATGGACTTTGTTTTGGGTTTACCTAGGACTAGGAAGGGTGGGGATAGGATATTTGTTGTTGTGGATAGATTTAGTAAGATAGCTCATTTCATTGCTTGCCATAAGACTGATGATGCAACAAATATTGCTGACCTTTTCTTTAGGGAAGTGGTTCGGCTTCATGGTGTGCCAAGAACCATTGTTTCAGATAGAGATGTTAAGTTCCTAAGTCACTTTTGGAGAGTGTTGTGGGGAAGGTTAGGTACTAAACTTTTGTTTTCTACTACATGTCACCCACAAACTAACGGACAAACTAAAGTAGTGAATAGGACTTTAGGAACCTTGTTGCGTGCTATCATTGGTAAGAATGTGAAAACTTGGGAGGATTGTTTGCCATTTATTGAGTTTGCATATAATCGTGCTATACATTCTTCCATAGGTTTTTCACCATTTGAGATTGTGTATGGTTTTAATCCATTGACTGTGTTGGATTTAATGCCTTTGCCTTTGAGTGAAATTGCTAGCTTAAATGGAAAGAAAAAGGTAGAAATGGTCAAAACAATACATGAGAAAGCACGTGAGCAAATTGAGAAGAAGAATTGCATGTATGCACAATGGGCACATAAGGGTCAAAAGCAGGTTATCTTTGAACTAGGGGATTGGGTTTGGTTACACATGCAAAAGGAGAGGTTTCCACAAGTCAAAGCTTGATGCAAGGGGTGATGGACCATTCCAGGTCTTGGAACACATCAATGATAATGCATACAAGATAGACTTGCCAGGTGAGTATAATGTAAGTGCCACTTTCAATGTTTCTGACCTATCTCTTTTTGAACTTGATTCAGATTCGGGGATGAATCCTTTTGAGGAGGGAGGGAATGATGTGAGCACAAGCATGGATGGCAAGAAGAGAGGAGCAGCGGATGAGCTAACATTGCCTCAAGGACCAATTACAAGATTAAGGGCCAAAAAGTTCAAGGAATCACTTCAAACTTATATGGGCAGAATGTTAAAAGGAGTGGAAGCTCAAGATGCAATGAAGGCCAATGGAGCTTCACCTAATCAAATTGGGCTGAATTTGCAAACTGGGTCCAATCTATGTTTAATTCATCATTCCAAGTTAATAGATTAGTTTTTGGGTAGTTTACTGCTTGCAATTTGCGTTTGGTTTTGTTTTCTATGTTGGGAGGCCCATTTTTAAGGCCTAACCTAATAGTCTAGGTTATTTGAACTTGTGAGGATATAAATACCCTAGTACATGGACGAAAATCAGTAGAATGGATGAAAAACAGAATTGTTTTGGAGTTTTATACTTTTGTTCAAGGCTTGGCTTGAATCTCTATTGCATCAAGAATTGAACTTCATCAAAGTATTTACATCCTAGTGAATTTCTGTTCTTGATTCCTCAATCAACCGATTATTTGTGTTTCCATTTGCATTTAGTCATTTGGGGGTTCAATAGGTTGGGAGTTCTCCATCTATTCTTGTTCTCTATCAATTGTGTGTTTGGGGTTTCTGGATCATAAATATCCATGGGGTTCCGCATCAGAAAGCCTCTTGGATACCAGTAATCTCCACACTTTATAGTTGTGGTAATAAGGCATGGGTTCCTCTCATTGGCCCATGGGGAGTAATAGGATATTCTCCTTCTATGGTCAAAAGACAAGCTGGCAGTATACAATACATTCTGGCAACATTTGGATTACATTCTCTAGATGTGACTTATGCTGATGATCCCACTAATATGAAGATTAGGGAAGCAAAAGACTCTTGGAAGAGTATTCACTTCATAGAAGGCATGGGAGGCAATAAGTTTACAACTACTGAGGAATACTCCATATGGTACAGCAAGAAAAGAAAGGGTTTTGCACCTCCAATGATGGTTGCTCCAATCAGAAAGACTAAGAACTTGCATGTTGAAATCTCACACTCCCAACCTGAGCCAGAGACCATAGAAAAACAAACTTATCTAAAGTTGCAAGAAGAATATGAGCAATTTGCAAGCAAGCTTCCAAAAGCAAGGAGTAGAATGGAAGGACAAACAAAAATGCTTGAAGGCTCAGAATAAGCAGTATGCTACAAGGATAGAATCTTTGGAAAGAAAAATTGTTGCAGATAAAAAAGAGGAGGAAGAAGGGGCTGTATGGCACAAAAAGAAATATAGGAACCTCGAAAGCCAATTAGAAAAGGCAACAAAGAGGCACAAGCAAGTTGAGCAAGACTTGGATGATGTTTGAGACGTCTTGAGGGGAGATAACCAACAACTAAAAAATGAGGTCTCAGAAATAAAAAGGGAAAATTGAACCCTTGCAATGGAGGTGGTTAGGCTTCAAACAGAAAACAAGGAGCTAAGAAGTGCCCAGGCCAAGCACCTTCAACGTATTCATGAATTAGAAAACATGAAGGCCTAATTAACCAGCTACATAAGGGATGATAAAAGTTGACATGAGATAGAGGTGCAAAGTCTTCTCAATCAGCTAAAAGATTTCCCATGCATACAAAGAAGTATGCAAATCTCTGAAGTTGAGTACTTTAGGCCTGAAGAAATGGTGGTATAGATGGAACAAGCACATCTAGAGGAGATGCAGCAATTGGTTGTCATGTTGATGCAAATTATTACAAAACAGAACTAATCCTTGATAAAAATTTGCATGAAAAGATCACCTAGGCACTCTACATGGAGAGAATTGGGATAACTGAAAGAGCTAAATAGTGGATAGATGAGATTGAAAGAACAATAATGCTGGAGGGTCAAATTGAGAATCTTTATTGGGACCTACATGCAAATCTAAAAAATTTGGGGAAACCTCCTAGCTTGAACCCTAATAGGAAGCAAGGCCCAGTAGATGAAAAGTTTTAGAGAGAGAGAAAGAGGGAAAGGGAGGTTTTTGAGAGAGAGAAAAAGAGAAGTTTTAGAGAGACTAGGAAAGAGAGAGAAAAGTTTCAGAGAGAGTGAGAGAGAAAGCAAGAAGTTTCATGGAGTTAGAAAGCAAAAAAGAAGTTTGAAGAGAGAGAGTAGTTTTAGAGAAAGAGAGAAAGAGAGAGTGAGATGGAGAGCAAGAGGGGAGAGAGGGAGAAGGGGTGAGCAATGGGGGAGAGAGAGAGCGAGCAAGAAAGAGAGAGCAAGATGGGGAGAGAGCAAAAGAGAGAGAGGGACACCAAGAGGGAGAGATAGAGAAGTTTCAAAAAGAGCAATAAAGAGAGAGAGGGGGATAGGGAGAGATAGAAATATTAGAGAAAGCAAAAGAGAGAGAGACAAGTTCTAGAGAGAGCACAAGAGAGGGGAAGAAAAAAGTTTCAGTGAGAGTGAGAGACAAATAGAGAGAGAAGTTTCAAAGAGGGCAAGAGAGAGAGAGAGAGAGACAGACAAACAAAAAGAGATTGTTAGCAGAGAGAGTAAGGGATAGAGTGAGCAAGCAATAGAGAGTGAGAGCAAGAAGTTTCATTGAGAGTGGGAAAGAGAGAGTGTGTGAGTGTTTTCACAGAGGGAGAAAGAGAGAAGGAGAGAAACATAACCCTTAGAGAGAAATTTTAGAGAGAGAGAAATAAGTTTCAAAGAGACCAACACAAAGAGAGAAAGGGAAAAGTTTGAGAGAGAGCAAGAGAGAGAGGAAGTTTTAGAGGGAGGAAGGGAGAGAAAGAGAGAGGGAGAAGTTTCCCAGAGAGCGAGGGAGAGTGAGCAAGAGCAGTTTTAGAGAGAACAAAAAGTAGTTTTTGAGAGAGAAGGAGAGTGTCTGAGAAAGAGTGAAAGAGAGAAGTTTAAGAGAGAGCAAGAGACAAGAGAGAGAGAGACATTTCAAAGAGACCGAAAGAGAGAAAAAGGGAAGTTTTAGAGAGAGAGTGAGTGAGAATGAGTAAGAGAAGTTTTAGAGAGACCTAGAGAGAGATAAAAGGAAGTTTCAAAGAAAAGGAGAGAGAGAAAGAGAGAAAGTGAGCTTTTAGAGAGAAATAAAGAGAAGTTTTAAAGAAAGGAAGAGAGAGAAAGAGAGAAAGTGAGCTTTGAGAGAGAAAGAGAGATGTTTTAGAGAGACCAAGAAAGAGGGATAGAGAAAAGTTTCAGAGAGAGCAAGAGAGAAGTTTCAAGGAGTCAGAGAGCAAAAAAGACATTTGAGAGAAAGAGAGAGAGTAACTAGAGAGTAGTTTTAAAGAGAAAAAGAAAGAAAGCAAGAGAGAAAGAGGCAGATAGAGAGAGAGAGAAGTTTCATAGGGAGGGAGAGAAGGAGATGGAGAGCAGGAGGGAGAGAGGGGAAGAGAGACACAGAGGGTGGGAGAGAGAGTTACAAAGAGAGGAGAGAGAGAACGAGTGAGAGACAAAGAGAGTAAGGGGGACAGAGTGAGAGAGGCAGATTGAGAGACAAGGAGAGGGGGGAGAGAGGAGTTTAGAAGAGACAGAGAGATGGGAGAAGTTTGTAAGAGACAGACAGGGAGACAAAGGGAAGTGTTAGAGAGAGGAAGAAGTTTCAAGGAAAGCAAGACACAGGGAGAGAGTGAGGGAGAAGAAGGGAAAGACAGAGAGGGAAGTTTTGTGTGAAAAGTCGGTGAGAGAAGTTCTAAAGAGACATAGAGAAAGGGAGAGAAAGAATGAAGGAGACACAAAGAGAGAGAAGGGGAGAGTGAAAGATGTTTCAGAGGGAGCAAGGGGGGGAGAGAGAGATAGACAGAGAAGTTTTAGGGAGGGAGTAGTTTCAGAAAGAGAAAGAGTGCAAGTAAGCTAGAGTAGGAAAGAGAGTGTTTCTGTGTTAAAGAAAGAGAAAGAGATAGAGAGAGAAGTTTCAAATAGACCAAGAGAGGGAGTGAAAGAGGGAGAGAAGTTTCAGATAGAGCGAGAGAGAGAGAGAGAGAGAGAGAGAGAGAGAGAGAGAAGAAGAGAGTCAATGAGAAAGGATGGTAGACGGAATGCCATAAAGAGGGAAAGAGAGTGTGGTTGTATGTTAGAGCAAGAGAGAGAGAAGTTCTTAAGAGTGTGAGAAAGATAGGGAGATAGTGAGAAGTTTTAGAAAGAGTGTATTGTAGAGAAAGAAGTTTTAGAGAGAGCTACAAACAGAGAGAGACAAAAGTTTCAGAGAGAGAGATAGAGAATGAAAGAGAGAGAGAAATGGAAGATTCGGAGACAGTTAGAGAGAGAGATATACATTCTAAAGAGGGTGACAGAGAAGATTCACAGAGAGAGAAAGAGAGTGAGTGAGAGGGTGAAACTTCAGAAAGAGATAGAGAGAGAAGTTTCAGAGAGGGGCGAGAGCAAGAGTGATAGAGAGCAATTTCAGATAATCCAAGAGAGAGAGAGAGAGAGTAACAAAAGATTTAGGGAGACAAAGAGACTGAGTGAGAGAGACTTGGTGAGAGAGTGAGTGTGTTAAGGAGAGAGAGAGATAGAGAGAGAAGTTTTAAAGAGAGGAAGAGGGAAATTTTAAAGTAGGCAAGAGAGAGAGAGAGTATATGTAGGAGAGAGAGAGAGAGAGAATGACAGAAGTTTCAGAGAGAGAAAGAGAGGGATAGAGGAGGGAAGTTTAATGGACAGCAAGAGAGATAGAGAGAAATTTCAAAGAGAGCAAGAGAAAGAGTAAGAAGTATCAAAGAAAGCGAGAGTAAGAGAGAGTGGTAGACAAATAGTTCTAGAGAGGCAGAGAGACAAATTTCAAAAAGAGTGAGAGACAAGGAGAGAGAGAAGTTTCAGAGAGAGCTAGGCATAGAGAAAGAAAGAAGTTTCATAACGACTGAGAGAGAGAAAAGGATGTTTTAGAGAGAGCAATTGACACAGAGAGAAATAGACAGAGACAAGGACAGGGAGAGAGAGAAAAAGAGAGAAAAGGAAGTTTTAGAGAGAGAGAAGTTTCGTGGAGGGCAATAAAGAGACAAAGAATGAGAGAAAGAATGAGACAAAGAGAGGGACATAGAGAGAGTAAGTGAGTGCGAGAAGGTTTGCAATTGAAGAGTGTGAAAGGGTCATTGCGAGAAGTTCTAGAGAGAGGGGGAAAGAAAGAGAGAAATCAAAGTTTTAGAGAGAGAGAGCAAGAGAAAAGTTTTAGAGAGACTAAGAGAGATATAGAGAGAAGTTTCAGATAAAGTGAGAGAAAGAGAGTGAGAGAGAAAAATTTTGAGATGAAGGAAGACAGATAAAGAAGTTTTAGAGTAGGCAGGAGACTATGAGAGAGAGAAGTTTCAAAGAAAGTGAGGGAAAGAGCGAGAGAGAGAGAGAAGTTTTAGATGGAATAAGGGCAGGAGAAAGTGAGAGCAAGAAAGAGAGTGTGTGAGTGTTGGCCGGACAGGGAGGGAGAGAGAAAGAGAGAAAGGGAAGCCAAGGAGAGAAGTTTTAGAGAAAAAGAGAGAAATAAATTTTAGATAGACCAACAAAGAGAGAGAAGAAGAAGTTCTAAAGTGAGAGAGAAAGAGAGAGAAGGGAATTTTTGAGAGAGTGCGAGAGGAGGAGAGAGAGAAGTTTCAGAGTGAGAAGTTTTCAAGAGAGAGAGAAGTATAAGGGAGAGTGAGAGAGAGAGAGAAGTTTTAGACAAACAAAGAGTGTAAGAGAAAATGGGAGAGAGAGAGAGTGTGTATTAAAGAAAGGGAGGGAGAGGGGCAAAGCAAGCAAGCAAAAGATAATGAAAGCAAGAAGTTTCATAGGGAGCAAGAGAGAGAGTGTGTGAGTGTTGGTAGGAGAGAGAGAGAGAAAAAAAGAGAAAGGGAAGCTTTAGAGAGACAAAATGAGAGAGAGAGCAAAATAAGTTTCAAAGAGACCAACAGAGAGAGACTGGGAGAAGTTCTAGAGAGGGGGTAAGTTTCAAAGGGTACAGGAGAGAGAGAGAGGGAGAAGTTTTGTAGAGAGTGAGAGAGAGTGAGGGAGAGCAAATTTAAGAGAGGGTGAGAGTTTTTGAGAGAGAAAGAGAGTGACTGAGAAAAAGTGAGAGAGAAAACTTTTCAAGAGAGAGAGGGAGTGATTTCAAAGAGAGAGAGAGAGCAAGAGAAGTTTAAGAGGAAGCTAGATACAAAGAGAGAAAAAAGTTTCAAAGAGACTGAAAGAGAGAGAAAGTGAAGTTTTAGAGAGTGAGAGACATTTTATGATGAGAGCGAGTGAGAGAAGTTCTAGATAAAGAAAGAGAGTAATGGAGAGAAGTTTGAAAGAGAGAGAAAGAAAGAGGGAATGGGAGGTTTTAGAGGGAGAGAAAGGGAGAAGTTTCAGAGAGACAGAGAGAGAGAAAAGGTTCAGAGAAAGTAAGAGAGAAAGAGAGAAGTTTAAGGAGTCAGAGAGCAGGAAAGAAGTTTGAAGAGAGAGAGCAGTTTTAGAGAGGAAAAGAGACAGAGAGAGAGTTTAATAGAGAGGGAGAGGGAGAGAGAGAGAACGAGAGAGAAGACATAAAGAGGATACAAGATGGAGAGAGAGAGAGAGAAAGAAAGAGAGGGACATAGAGAGGGAGAGGGAGAGAAGCTTCAGAGAGAGCAACAAAGAGGGAGAGGGGGAGAGGGAGAGAGGTAGAAATATTAAAGAAATCAAGAGAGAGAGAGAGAGAGAGAGAGAGATGGAGAGAGTAGTTCCAGATAGAGTGAGAGAGAGAGAGGAAGAAAGAAGTTCTAGTGAGAATGAGGCACATAGAGAAACAAGTTTCGAAAAGGGCAAGAGAGAGAGAAAGAAGTTTCAAAGAGACTGAAAGAGAGAGAAAGTGAAGTTTTAGAGAGTGAGAGAATGAGTGAGAGACATTTTATGAAGAAAGCGAGTGAGAGAAGTTCTAGAGAAAGAAAGAGAGTAATGGAGAGAAGTTTGAAAGAGAGAGAAAGAAAGAGGGAATGGGAGGTTTTAGAGGGAGAGAAAGGGAGAAGTTTCAGAGAGACAGAGAGAGAGAAAAGGTTCAGAGAAAGTAAGAGAGAAAGAGAGAAGTTTAAGGAGTCAAAGAGCAAAAAAGAAGTTTGAAGAGAGAGAGCAGTTTTGGAGAGGAAAAGAGACAGAGAGAGGAGTTTAATAGAGAGGGAGAGGGGGAGAGAGAGAATGAGAGAGAAGACATAAAGAGGATACAAGATGGAGAGAGAGAGAGAGAGAGAGAGAGAGAAAGAAAGAGAGGGACATAGAGAGGGAGAGGGGGAGAGGGAGAGAGGTAGAAATATTAAAGAAAGCAAGAGAGAGAGAGAGAGAGAGAAATGGAGAGAGTAGTTGATATGAACCCACCTAACTCCATCTCAAAAGCTAGCTTGTAAGGGGAGGTTTGCGAACCCATATATATAACACCCAAGACCTCCCTACCTAACCAATGTGGGACTTCATCATTCCTGACCCCTTTAGACTGTATGTCCTCGTACAGAGAACCAGGATCCATGGCCCACACCAACTAGAGTAGAGTAGGCTCTGATACCATATGATATGAACCCACCTAACTCCACCTCAAAAGCTAGCTTGTAAGGGGAGGTTTGCGAACCCATATATATAACACCCAAGACCTCCCTACCTAACCAATGTGGGACTTCATCAGTAGTTCTAGATAGAGTGAGAGAGAGAGGAAGAAAGAAGTTTTAGTGAGAATGAGGCACATAGAGAAACAAGTTTCAAAAAGGGCAAGAGAGAGAGAAAGAAGTTTCAAAGAGACTGAAAGAGAGAGAAAGTGAAGTTTTAGAGAGTGAGAGAATGAGTGAGAGACATTTTATGAAGAGAGTGAGTGAGAGAAGTTCTAGAGAAAGAAAGAGAGTAATGGAGAGAAGTTTGAAAGAGAGAGAAAGAAAGAGGGAATGGGAGGTTTTAGAAAGAGAGGAAGGGAGAAGTTTTGGAGAGACAGAGAGAGAGAAAAGGTTCAGAGAAAGTAAGAGAGAAAGAGAGAAGTTTAAGGAGTCAGAGAGCAAAAAAGAAGTTTGAAGAGAGAGAGCAGTTTTAGAGAGGAAAAGAGACAGAGAGAGGAGTTTAATAGAGAGGGAGAGGGGGAGAGAGAGAATGAGAGAGAAGACATAAAGACGATACAAGATGGAGAGAGAGAGAGAGAGAGAGAGAGAGAGAGAGAGAGAGAGAAAGAAAGAGAGGGACATAGAGAGGGAGAGGGAGAGAAGATTCAGAGAGAGCAACAAAGAGGGAGAGGGGGAGAGGGAGAGAGGTAGAAATATTAAAGAAAGCAAGAGAGAGAGAGAGAGAAATGGAGAGAGTAGTTCCAAATAGAGTGAGAGAGAGAGGACAAAAGAATTTTAGTGAGAATAGGCACATAGAGAAACAAGTTTCAAAAAGGGCAAGAGAGAGAGAAAGAAGTTTTAGTAGAATGAGGCCAAGAGAGAGTGTGTGAGTGTTAGTGGAGAGGGAGGGAGAGAGAAAGAGCAAAAGGGAAGCTGTGGAGAGGAATTTTAGAGAACGAGAGAGAATTAATTTTTAGAGAGACCAACAGAGAGAGATAGGGAGAAGTTCTAGAGAGAGAAAAGGGAAATTTTTGAGAGACTGGGAGAGGTTTTGTAGGGAGTGAGAGAAGGTGAGAGAGAGAAGTTTTCAAGAGAGAGAAGGAGAGTGTTTTCAAAGAGAAAGAGAAGTATAAGAGAGAGTGAGAGAGAGAGAGAGAAGCTTTAGAGAGAAAAAGAGTACGAGTAATAGAGAATGGCAGAGAGAGTGTGTGTGAGAGAGAGAGACAGAGCGAGCAAGTGAAAGAGAGAGACAACAAGAAGTTTCATAGAGAACAAGAGAGAGAGCGTGAGTGATGGCAAGAGAGGGGCAGAGAAAGGGAAGTTTTAGAGTGATATGAACCCACCTAACTCTACCTCAAAAGTTAGCTCATAAGGGAAGGTTTGCGAACCCATATATATAACACCCAAGACCTCTCTACCTAACTGATGTGGGACTTCATCATTCCAACCCCTTTAGACTATATGTCCTTGTACAAAGAACCAAGATCCATGGCACACATCAACCAGAGTAGGATATGATATGAACTTGCCTAACTCCACCTCAAAAGCTAGCTCGTAAAGGAAGGTTTGGAAACCCATATATATAACACCCAAGACCTCTCTACCTAATCAATGTGGGACTTCATCATTCCCAACCCCTTTAGACTATACATCCTCATATAGAGAACTAGGATCCATGGCCCACACCGACTAGAGCAAGGTAGGCTCTGATACCATATGATATGAACCTGCCTAACTCCATCTTAAAAGCTAGCTTGTAAGGGGAAGGTTTGCAAACCCATATATATAACACTCAAGGCCTCTTTGCCTAACTGATGTGGGACTTCATCATACAGAGAAGTTTTAGAGAGGCAAAAAGAGGGAGAGAGAAATAAGTTTCAAAGAGACCAACAGAGAGAGAATGGGAGAAGTTCTAAAGAGGGCAGGAAAGGGGGGAAGTTTCAAAGGGTGCAAGAAAGAGATAGAAGGAGAAGTTTTGCAAAGAGCAAGAGAGAGTGAGGGAGAGCAATTTAAGAGAGGGTGAGAAAGTAGTTTTTTAGAGAGCAAGAGAGTGACTGAGAAAGAGTGAGAGAGAGAAGTTTAAAAGAGAGAGAGCAAGAGTGATTTCAAAGAGAGAGAGAAAGAGCAAGAGAAGTTTAAGAGGAAGCTAGAGACAAGATAGAAAGAAGTTTCAAATAGACTGAAAATGGGAGAAAGGGAAGTTTTAGAGAGAGAGAGAATGAGTGAGAGATGTTTTATGGAGAGAGCTAGTGAGAGAAGTTCTATAGAGCCAAAGAGAGAGTAATTGAGAGAAGTTTCAATGAGAGTGAGAAAGAGGGAAAGGGAGGTTTTAGAGAGACTAACACAGAGAGAGAGAGAGAGAGAGAGAGAGAGAGAGAGAGAGAGAGAAGTTTCAGAGAGAGTGAAAGAGAAGGAGAGAAGTTTGAAGAGAGAGTAGTTTTAGAGAGAAAAAGAAAGAGAGAGAGAAAGAGAGAAAGAGATGGAGAGAGAAGTTTCATAGAGAGGGAGAGAGAGGAAGAAGGGGAGAGAGGGGGTAAGAGAGAGCTAGAGAGCAAGAAAGAAAGAGAGAGCAAGACAGGGAGATAGGGGGAGAGAGAGAAAAAGAGAAGGGGACATAAAGAGGGAGAGGGGGAGAAGTTTTAAAGAGAGGAACAAAGAGAGAGAGGGGGAGAGGGAGAGATAGAAATATTAGAGAAAACAAAAGAGAGAGAGAGAAGTTTTAGGGTTTAAGAGGAAGCTAGAGACAAGATAGAAAGAAGTTTCAAATAGACTGAAAATGGGAGAAAGGGAAGTTTTAGAGAGAGAGAATGAGTGAGAGATGTTTTATGGAGAGAACTAGTGAGAGAAGTTCTATAGAGCCAAAGAGAGAGTAATTGAGAGAAGTTTCAATGAGAGTGAGAAAGAGGGAAAGGGAGGTTTTAGAGAGACTAACACAGAGAGAGAGAGAGAGAGAGAGAGAAGTTTCAGAGAGAGTGAGAGAGAAGAAGTTTGAAGAGAGAGAGTAGTTTTAGAGAGAAAAAGAAAGAGAGAGAGAAAGAGAGAAAGAGATGGAGAGAGAAGTTTCATAGAGAGGGAGAGAGAGGAAGAAGGGGAGAGACGGGGTAAGAGAGAGCTAGAGAGCAAGAGAGAAAGAGAGAGCAAGACAGGGAGACAGAGGGAGAGAGAGAAAAAGAGAAGGGGACATAAAGAGGGAGAGGGAGAGAAGTTTTAAAGAGAGGAACAAAGAGAGAGAAGGGGACAGGGAGAGATAGAAATATTAGAGAAAACAAAAGAGAGAGAGAAGTTTTAGGAAGGAGGAGAGAGAGAAGTTTTAGAGAGACCATGAGAGAGAAGAAGAAAGAAGCTTCACTGAGAGTGAGAGACAAATAGAGAGAAGTTTCAGAGAGGACAAGAGAGAGAGACACAGACAAACAAAAAGAGATTATTAGCAGAGAGAGTGAGGAATAGAATGAGCAAGCAAAAGAGAGTGAGAGCAAGAAGTTTCATAAAGAGCAAGAAAGAGAGTGTGTGAGTGTTGCCAAAGAGGGGAAAAGAGAGAAAGAGATAAATAGAAGCCTTAGAGAGAAGTTTTAGAGAGAGAGAGAGAGGGAAATAAGTTTAGAGAGACTAGCAGTGAAAGATAGGGAGAAGTTCTAGAGAGCACAAGAGAGATGGAGAGAGAGTAAAGGAGAGAGAGTGACGTGAATTCCACCAAGAATAACGAGACCCGTCAACGAAATTGATTCCCAAGACTGTTCTATGATCAGATTTTATAGGTGGAAACATAGACCCGATATTTATAAGAAAACACGAACCTTGGTATGTGTAGACGTCACAAACAGGATGGTGAACCGTTTGATAAGTTGGATGAACACCACAAGAACAAGTTCTTGATAAGTTTGGAAAGTTCTTTAAAGAACCAAAGAGAAAACTCTCAACTTTTATGTAGAAAACTGATCTGAACTTCTCAACC
Source organism: Dicorynia guianensis (assembly GCA_037013595.1). Taxonomy (NCBI): domain Eukaryota; kingdom Viridiplantae; phylum Streptophyta; class Magnoliopsida; order Fabales; family Fabaceae; genus Dicorynia; species Dicorynia guianensis. Next base: position 19,159,744 of record JASUAB010000006.1, on the reverse strand, counting down.
TTGGTATACATATATATAGGCTGAGTTATTACAATTTAAAAAAGGAAACAAATAGCATAAGGAAGGTAATTCCTATAATTATGGCATGCCAGCCTTTACATGAGAATAATTAGCCAAATAATCGGCCTAATGCAATAATTGCTAAAGATATATTCCAAAAGACTGACCAAATCTCATAAAAAAAAAAAAAAAGAAAGTGACCCCAAATTCGCTGGGTAATAATCAGCCAAATTTGATCTCCTTGATTCTCTCAAATCCACATGCTTGAGCTAAAAGTAATCCTTCCAAGTGTATGGGCTTCAATAAAAAGGCTAAAATTAATCCTTCCAAGTGTATGGACTTTAGAAAAAGGCTGAAATTACTCCACCACTTAGACCAACGAAATCCACCCTTGGTCTGCACTTGAGTCTAAGTATTTGGGCCTTAAAAAGCACTCCTCAACCTAAATGCTTTGCATCAATCCATTGAAAGCCTCCTTGAACCTTTTAGCTCTAGCTCTTGTAACTGGACCACTTGGAATTTGAATTTGATTAGTTGTTTCCACTATGCTTTTATCATATTCCCCTCCTCTTCAAGAGGATTTGTCCTCAAATCATGACCTACATCAAAGGGGGTTAAATCAGTAACATTGAAAGTGGCACTAACATTATACTCACCTGGCAAATCTAGCTTGTATGCATTGTCATTTATGTGCTCAAGAACTTGGAATGGTCCATCCCCTCTTGGAAGCAACTTAGAATGCCTTTGTGCTGGAAATCTTTCTTTCCTCATGTGCAACCAAACCCAATTTCCAAGTTCAAAAATGAGCTTATGACACCCCTTGTTGGCTTGTTTCGCATATTGCTCCGTTCGATGCTCAATGTTGAACTTTGCCTTCTCATGTTTATCTGCTTGACAAATTCAGCTTTCTTTTTGCCATCTAAATTAACACAATCTTTCAAAGGTAATGGTGTTAAATCCAATAGAGTTAAAGGATTAAAATCATAAATAATTTCAAAAGGTGAAAATCTTGTTGCAGAATAATCAGTACGATTATAAGCAAATTCAATAATAGAACTAGGCAAAGCAATTTCAAAATGTGAAATTCTTGTGGCTGGATGTAACTCCTTTGTTTCCTCAGCATTAGTTCGGTAGGCTGGTCGGTTTGGAATGGAAGCACCAAGTATGAAGTCGATTTGATGCTCAATCCCTCGGATAGGGAGTAAATCATTTGGGACCTCCTCAAGAAAGATATCATCATAATCCTACAAAAAAGAAACAATAGAACTAGGTAAAGTAAGATCAATCTTGTTAGTGTTCAAAAATGCCTCTTTGTACAAAAGTACAATCATTGGCTGATTTGAAAACATTGCTCTTTTCACTTCACTTGCTCTTGCATAAAAGATCTTTTGTGTTTTCTCTTTTTTTTGTCTCAATGGTCAATTCAGCTCTCTTTCTTTCTCTCTCAATTTTCTTGTCCTCTCCTGTTTGCTCTCTCAAACTTTTACTCAATTTATTTTTCTCTCATTCTTCACTCTGTTTTTGTTCACTCTCTTTTTGTGGCTTCACTTGATCTTCATAAACTTGTCTTGGTGTCATAGGAGCTAGAGTGATCATTTTTTGCTTAAACACAAATGAGTACTTGTTTGTGTAGCCATCATGCTTTACTTGTTGATCAAATTGCCATGGTCGGCCTAATAGCAAATGTCCTATTTGCATTGGTACTACATCGCATAAAATTTCATCCTCATACTTTCCAATGCAAAAAGAGACCAGTACTTGTTTATTCACCCTTAATTCGCCACTATCATTGAGCCATTGCAACTTGTATGGTTTAGGATGTTTCATTGTGGGTAGCGCTAATTTGTCAAACATAGTTGAGCTAGCAACATTAGTACAACTTCCTCCATCAATAATCACACTACATACCATGTTTTTGATGTTGCACCGAGTGTGAAAAATGTTTTCTCGCTGCACTTCTTCTTCTTTGGCCTGCATACTTAGGGCTCTTCTTGCTACTAGCAATTCTCCTTCAGTAGCATATTCTTCATCATTCGCATCTTCCAATGGTGGCATAGATTCGGTGTCTTCTTTGCTTTTAGTCTCAACTTCTCCATTGCCTCGCATCACCATAATCCCTTTGTTCGGACATTGGCTTGCTACATGTCCCCTACCTTGACACTTAAAGCACTTAATATCATGATTTCAAGTAGTGGATGATTCAATTTTACCTTGAGAAACATGGCTGGAGTTCTCAGTTTTATGCTCAGATTTGTGTTTGGGTGTTGGGAATGATTGAGGCTTGTCCTCCTCCTTTGTATAACTCAGTTTCCAAGAAGTAGAACCTGAGTTTTGGGCTGCATGTGAGCTACCCCTCCTCTTGAGTTGTTGCTCCACTTTGATAGCCATGTGCACCATATCCTCTAATTCCACATAATGTTGCATCTCCACTCTATCTTGTATTTCTTGATTTAATCCATGCAAGAACCTAGCCATTGTAGCTTCATGATCTTCCTCAACATTAGCCCGGATCATTGCAATCTCCATCTCCTTATAGTAATCCTCAACACTCTAGTTTCCTTGCCGAAGACCTTGCAACTTCTTGTATAACTCATGGTAGTAATGACTTGGGACAAACTGCTTTCACATCAACATCTTCATCTCCTCCCAAGTTTCCACTGGCCGTTCTCCATTCTGCCTCCTATTTAACACCAATTGATCCCACCAAACAATGGCATAATCAGAGAACTCAATGGCTGCCAATTTTACCTTCTTTGCTTCAGAATATTTGTGGCAATCAAAAATAAACTCCATCTTCTTCTCCCATTCAAGATAGGCTTCTGGATCAGACCTACCTTGAAATGATGGAACCTTCATCTTTATACTAGCCAAGTTATTATCTTTTTGGTTCCTAACTCCTCTAGCCCATCCACCATATCTCCTATTGTTAACAATGGAATCCTGATCATCTTCCTCATCAAAACCAGCTCCATAATACTCTTCATCTTCAACCCTTACTTCCCTTGGTTGAACTCTTTCCCTCCTTTGCACATTCTGTACATTTTGTGGTTGCCTCGTGTGTTCATTCTCTATCTTATCCAACCGTTCATGAACTTGCTCCATTTCTGCTCTTAACACTCTTCTCATCTCTCCCATTAATGTATCCATAAGTAGCTTTGGATCAACCCCTCCTGAAGAACTTGTGGGAATGGCTTTATCTAACATGTTTTTACTGCAAAAAAAAAATGTTAGAAAATAAAAGACCTCACAAATTATTTCCCTCACATATTTTTTTTTTTGGTCGAATACAATTCTCTCAACACTCATGTTTTCACACAACAAATTTGTCTTTTTTCCTTTATTATTCTTACCACTCTTGCCTTTTTCCACTCATAATTTTCTCTTTCAGTTCTTTTCAAACTTATCCAAACAAGAACAAAAACCTTTTCCAGCAACAATTCAATCACAAGCTTATCAATGGTTCAAGGAAGAGTATGGAATCAAGGGAATCAATAAAATCACTAAAAGGGGAGTTTTTGATAGTTTCTGACTTGTTTTTCTTTCTTTATGCTGAATACCACGTTTCTTTTTTCTTTTCTCTTTTTTTTTGCAGCTTTTCTTTTCTTTTCTTTTTTTTTTCTGAAGCTCTTCTTTTCTTTCTTTTTTTTTTTTTTTTTGAATATGTATCAACTGAAGTTGGAATCTAAACAAAAAGCAAACAAAGAATATTGGCTGCAAAAACTAAAATTGGATAGGCAAAACCTGAGACTAGAACTAGTGCTCTGATACCAAAATGATGCGAACCCCGCCAGGAATAACAAGACCCATCAACGAAATTGATTCCCAAGATTGTTCTACGATCAGATTTTGTAGGTGCAAACCTCAACCCGATGTTTATAAGAAAACACGAACCTTGGTATGTGTAGATGCCACAAATGGGATGGTGAACTGTTTGATAAGTCAGATGAACGCCACAAAAACAAGTTCTTGATAAGTTTGGAAAGTTCTTTAAAGAACCAAAGAGAAAACTCTCAACTTTTATGTAGAAAACTGATCTGAACTTCTCAGCCTTGGTATACATATATATAGGTTGAGTTATTACAATTTAAAAAAGGAAACAAATAGCATAAGGAAGGTAATCCCTATAATTATGGCATGCCAGCCTGTACATGAGAATAATTAGCCAAATAATCAGCCCAATGCAATAATTGCTGAAGATATATTCCAAAAAGACTGACCAAATCCCATTAAAAAAAAAAAAAAGGAAAGTGATCCCAAATTCGCTGGGTAATAATCAGCCAAATCTGATCTCCTTGATTCTCTCAAATTCACATGCTTGAGCTGAAAGTAATCCTTCCAAGTGTATGGGCTTCAATAAAAAGGCTAAAATTAATCCTTCCAACTGTATGGGCTTTAGAAAAAAGGCTGAAATTACTCCACCACTTGGACCAACGAAATCCACCCTTGGTCTGCACTTGAGTCTAAGTATTTGGGCCTTAAAAAGCACTCCTCAACCTAAATGCTCTGCATCAATCCATTGAAAGCCTCCTTGAACCTTTTAGCTCTAGCTCTTGTAACTGGACCACTTGGAATTTGAATTTGATTAGTTGTTTCCACTATGCTTTTATCATCAGAGAGGGAGGGGGAAGTTTCACAGAGAGTGAGAGAGGGTGAGGGAGAGCAGTTTTAGAGAGAGCAAGAGAGTAGGTTTTGAGACAAAAAGAGAGTGACTAAGAAAGAGTGAAAGAGAGATGTTTAAGAGAGAGTGAGAAAGAGAGAGGGAGAGGGAGAGAAGTTTAAGGGAGAGCTAGAGACAAAGAGAGAAAGAACTTGGAAAGAGACTGATAGAGAGAGAAAGGAAAGTTTTAGAGAGAGAGAATAAGTGAGAGAAGTTCTAGAGAGACCAAGAGAGAGATAGAGAGAACTTTCAAAGAAAGATAGAGAGAAAGAGGGAAAGTGACCTTTTAGAGAGAGAAAGAGACATGTTTCAGAGAGACTGAGAAAGAGGGATGGAAAAAAGGTTTTAGAGAGAGAAAGAGAGAAAGAGGTAAGTTTTAGGGTGATGTGAGCGCAAGCATGGATGGCAAGAAGAGAGGAGCAGCAGATGAGCTAACATTGCCTCAAGGACCAATTACAAGATTAAGGGCTAAAAAGTTCAAGGAATCACTTCAAACTTATATGGGCAGAATGTTAGAAGGAATGGAAGCTCAAGATGCAATGAAGGCCAATGGAGCTTCACCTAATTAAATTGGGCTGAATTTGTAAAATGGGTCCAATCTATGTTTAATTCATCATTCCAAGTTAATAGATTAGTTTTTGGGCAGTTTACTACTTGCAATTTGCGTTTGGGTTTGTTTTTTATGTTTGGAGGCCCATTTTTAAGGCCTAACCTAATAGTCTAGGTTATTTGAACTTGTGGGGATATAAATACCCTAGTACATGGACGAAAATCAGTAGAATGAATGAAAAACAAAATTGTTTTGGAGTTTTATACTCTTGTTCAAGGCTTGGCTTGAATCTCTATTGCATCAAGAATTGAACTTCATCAAAGTATTTACATCCTAGTGAATTTCTGTTCTTGATTCCTCAATCAACCGATTATTTGCATTTCCATTTGCATTAGTCATTTGGGGGTTCAATAGGTTGGGAGTTCTCCATCTATTCTTGTTCTCTATCAATTGTGTGTTTGGGGTTTCTAGATCATAAATATCCATGGGGTTCCACATCATAGGGAGTTAGAGAGCAAAAAAGAGGTTGAAAGAAAGAAAGAGTAGATAGAGAGTAATTTTAGAGAGAAAAAGAGAGAGAGTAGGAGAGAAAGAGACTGATGGAGAGAGAAGTTTCATAGAGTGACATAGAGAGAGGGAAAGAGAGTGAGAGAGAGAGAAAGAAAGGGAAGGAAGGAGACGTAGAGAGGGTGGGAGAGAGAGTTGCAGAGAGAGAGAGAGCAAGTGAAAGATAAAGAGAGTAAGGGAGAGAGAGAATGAGAGAGGGAGATTGAGAGACAATGAGGGAGAGTAAGAGAGAGAGTGGAAGAGGGATAAGGAAGAGGGGAGAGAAAAGTTTTAGAGAGACAAAAAGATAGGGGAAGTTTGTGAGAGATAGACAGGGAGACAAAGGGAAGTTGTAGAGAGAGGGAGAAGTTTCAAAGAAAACACAACACAGGTAGAGAAAGAGAGGGAGAAGAAGGGAAAGGGAGAGAGGGAAGTTTTGTGTATACAATGAGTGAGAGAAGTTCTAAAGAGACACAAAGAGAGAGAGAAAGAATGATGGAGACACAAAAAGAGAGAAGAGGAGAGAGAGATGTTTAAGAGGGAGCAAGAGAGAGAGATAGAGAGAGAAGTTTTAGAGAGGGAGTAGTTTCAAAAAGAGAAAGAGAGTAAGTAAGCTAGAGTAGGAGAGAGAGTGTGTTTGTGTTAGAGAGAGAGAGAGAGAGAAGTTTCAAATAGACTAAGAGAGGGAGTACAGGAGGGCGAGAAGTTTCAGGTAGAGCAAGAGAGGGAGAGAGAGATAGAGAGAAAGAGAGTCAATGAGAGAGAATGGTAGACAAAGTGCTACAAACAGGGAGAGAGAGTGTCAGTGTATGTTAGAGAAAGAGAGAGAGAGAAGTTCTTGAGAGTGTGAGAAAGATAGAGAGATGGTGGGAAGTTTCAGAAAGAAAGTGTTTGTATCATAGGGAGAGAAGTTTTGAAGTGAACTGCAAAGAAAGAGAGACGAAAGTTTTAGAGAGAGAGAGAGATAGAGAAAGAAAGAGAGAGAGATGAAAGTTTCAAAGAGAGAGAGAAATGGAAGATTCAGAGATAGTAAAATAGAGATATAAGTTCTATAGAGGGTGGGAGAGAAGATTCATAGAGAAAGAAGTTTTAGGGAGAGAAAGAGAGAAAGAAAAGTTTTAAGTAAAGAAAGAGAGTGAGTGAGAGAGTGAAACTTTAGAAAAAGAGATAGGTTGAAGTTTCAGAGAGGGCGAGAGCAAGAGAGAGAAAAGCAATGAAGATATAGGGAGACAAAGAGAGTGAGTGAGGGAGAGCGTGTGTTAAGGATAGAGAGATGAGAGAGAGAAGTTTTAAAGAGAGGGAGAAGGAAATTTTAGAGTGGACCAGAGAGAGATAGAAGTTTCAGAGAGAGCTAGAGAGAGAGAAAGAGAGAGACAGAGGAGAGAAGTTCTGCGGAGAGTCAGAGAGAGAGAAGGGAAATTTCTGAGAGAGTGGGAGAAGTTTTGCACAGAGAGAGAGAGGTTGAGAGAGAGAAGTTTCAGAAAGAGAAAGAGAAAAGTTTTAAGGAGTCAGAGCATGAAAAGAAGTTTGAAGAGACAAACAGTAGTTTTAGAGAGAAAAAGAGAGAGAGAGAGAGAGAGTGAAATAAGTTTTAGAGAGACCAGCAGTGATAGACAAGGAGAAGTTCTAGAGAGGCAAGTTTTAAAGGGAGCAAGGAAGAGAGAGGGAGGGAGACGTTTCACAAAGAGTGAGAGAGGGTGAGGGAGAGTAGCTTTAGAGAGAGCAAGAGATTAGTTTTTAGAGAGAAAGAGAGTGACTAAGAAAGAGTGAAAGAGAGAAGTTTAAGTGAGAGTGAGAAAGAGAGAGAGAGAAGTTTAAGAGAGACCTAGAGATAAAGAGGAAAGAAGTTTCAAAGAGACCAAAAGAGAGAGAAAGGGAAGTTTTAGAGAAAGAGAGAATGAGTGAGAGAACTTCTTGAGAAACCAAGAGAGAGATAGAGAGAAGCTTCAAAGAAAGAGAAAGAGAGAAAGAGAGAAAGTGAGCTTTTAGAGAGAGAAAGAGAGAAATTTCAGAGAGACCGAGAAAGAGGGATGAAGAAAAGTTTCAGAGGGAGCAAGAGAGAAAGAGAGAAGTTTTTGGGGGTTAGAGTGCAAAAAAGAAGTTTGAGAGAAAGAGAGGGTAGTTAGAGAGTAATATTGGAGAGAAAAAAAAGAAAGTAACAGCAAGAGAGAGAGAAGTTTCATAGAGAGGGAAAGAGAGAGACAGAGAGAGAAAGAAAGAGAGGGAGAGAGAGACACAAAGTGGGAGAGAGATAGAAGTTTCAGTGAGAGCAACAAAGAGAGAGAGGGAGAAATAATAAAGAAAGACAGAAAGAGAAGTTTTAGAGAGAGAAAGAGAGTGAGTGGAGACAGAAGTTCCAGAGAGAGCGAGAGAGAGAAGTTTTAGAGAGAAAGAGAGAGAGAGAGTGCATGTGAGTGAGCAAGAAGTATCAAAAGAAGTGAGAGTGAGACCAAAGAGGGAGAAAGAGTGTGTGTGTGAGAGAGAGAGAGAAGTTTTAAAAGAGATAGAGGCAAAGGGAGAAAGAAGTTTCAGGTAGACCAAAAGAGAGAAAAAGGGAAGCTTAAGAGAAAAAGAGAGAGAATGAGTGAGAGAAGTTTTATGTGGAGAGTCAATGAGAGAAGTTCTAGAGAGACCAAGAGATTGATAGAGAGAAATTTGAAAGAGAGAAAGGGAGAAAGAGAGGAAGGGAGGTTTTAGAGATAGAGAGATAGAGAGAGCAAGAATGAGAGAGGGAGAGGGAAAGAGATATAAAAATTCAGAGAGAGTGCAGGAGAAGTTTTAGAGAGACAGAATAATCACAAAGAAAAAGAAAGAGAGAAAGACAAGTAGTAGCGAGAGAAAGAGAGGGAGAAAGATGTTCCAGAGAGAGCGAGAGAGAGAAGAGAAGTTTTAACAAGGGAAAGAAATAGAGAGAGAAGTTTCAAAGAGGGTGGGAGAGAGAGAAAGAGAAGTTTTAGAGAATGAAAGATAGTGAGTGAGAGAGAGACGTTTAAGCGGGAAAGAGAGAGAGAAGTCCTAGGGAGAGATAGAAAAGCAGAAAGAGAAGTTTTAGAAAGAGAAAGAGAGTGGATGAGAGAGAGAATTTTTAGGGAGAAAGACAGAGAGAAATTTCAAAGAGAGTGAGAGAGAGAGAAGTTTTAGAGAGATTGAGAGAGAGAAAGAGAGTGAGTGGGAGAGAGAGTTTCAAAGAGAAAGATTGAGAGAGAGAGAAGGAAAGAGAGAAAGAGAAGTTTTATAGAGAGAGAGTCAGTGAGAGAGAGAAGTTTTGGGGGGAGAGGGAGAGAAATAGAGAGAAGTTTTAGAGAGGGTGAGAGATAATGATAGAGAAAGACAGATAGACAGACACAAAGAGAAGTTTTAGAGAGAGAAACAGAGTGATTGAGAGAGTGGGATAAAGTGTATGTGTTTTTTAAAGGAAGAGAAAGGGAAAGAGAAGTTTCAGAGAGAGCTAGAGAGAAATTTTAGACCGATAAAGAGAGGGATAGTTCAAAGAGGGCAAGACACAGAGAGAGAGTGAGAAGTTTCAAAGAGAACAAGAGAGGGAGAAGGAGAAAGGGAAGGAGAGAAAGAGAGAGTGGTGGACAGAGCATGACAGAGACAGAGAAATTTTAGAGAGAGCTAGATAGAGTGTGTGTGTGTGTGTGTGTGTGTGATGGAGGGAGAGAGAAGAAAGTTTCAGAGAGAGCAAGAGAGAGAGACAGGGACAAGGAGAGAGAGATAAAGAGTGGCAGACATAGTGTTGCAGAGAGGGAAATGAAGAAAGAGAGAGAAGTTTCAAAGAGCAATAGACAGAGGGAGAGAGAGCAATTTTAGAGAGAGAAAGAGAGATAGGGAAGTTTTAGAGAGTGTGTGTGAGTGAGAGAGAAGTTTTAGATAGAAAGGAGAGACAGAGAGAGGGAGAAAGAAAGATAGAGAAGTTTTAGAGAAAGAAAGAGAGTGAGCGAGAGAGAGGGAGAAAGAAATTTCACAAAGGGCAAAAGAGAGAAGTTTCAAAGAGACTATTGAGAGAGAGAGAAAGAGAGGAGAGAGGGAGAGGGAAGCAGAGAAGTTAGAGAGAGAGAGAGAGTGAAAGAATGAGCAAGAGAAGTTCTAGAGAGATGAAGAGGGAGAGAGAAGTTTTGAGAAACATAGACAAAGAGCTAGAGAGAAATAGAGAAGTTTCAAGGAGTGAGAGAGCAAAAAAGAAGTTTAGAGAGAGAAAGTTGTGAGTGAGACAGAATGGTGGAGTGAGAGAGCGAGTGAGAAAGGGACCAAGAGAGAGAGAAAGAAAGAGAGAGTGAGAGTGATGAGAGAGTAGTAGATAGAGTGTTCCAGAGAGGGAAAGAGTAAGAGAAGTTTCCAAGATAGCTAAAGGTAGAGAGAGAAGCTTCAGAGAGACCAAAAGAGAGAGAAAGAGAAGTTTAAGAGAAAAAGAGAGAGAATGAGTGAGAGAAGTTTTATGGAGAGAGTGAGTGAGAGAAGTTCTAGAGTGACTAAAAGAGAGAGATAAAGAGAAGTTTCAAACAGAGAGAGACAGAGAAAGAGAGATTTTAGAGAGAGAGAGAGAGAAGTTTCAGAGAGAATAAGAGAGAGAGAGATCGAGAAAAGTTTTAGATATAACAAGAGAGAAAGAAAGAAGTTTTAGGGATTAAGAAAGAGAAAAAGAAGTTTGAGAGAGAGATAGAGTAGCTTCAGAGAGAAAAAAAGAGAGGGAAAGAGAGATAAAGAAGTTTCATAGAGAACGAGAGAAAGCAAAAGGAAGAGAGAGGGAGAGGGGGGAGGGAAAGGGATAGAGGGAAGTTTTAGAGAGAGCAAGAATGAGAAAGTGAGAGGGAAAGGGATATAAAAGTTCTAGAGAGAGGGAGAGAAGTTCTAGAGAGAGAAGGAGAGAAAGAGAAATTTCTGGGAGAAAAGGAGATTGAGAGAGAGAACTTTTAGAGAGAGAAAGAGAGTAAGTGAGAGAAAGGAGAAGCTGCAGTGAGAGAGAGAAATAGAGAGAGAAGTTTTAGAGAAGGCAAGAGAGGGAAAGAGAAGTTTTAGAGAGTGAAAGACAGTGAGTGAGAGAGAGAAGTTTTAGAGAGAAGAAAGAGAGTGTATGAGTGAGCAAGAAGTATCAAAGAAAGTGAGAGTAAGAGAGAGATAGTAGTAGACAGAGTGTTCCAAAGAGGGAGAGAGAAAGAGTGTGTATGAGAGAGAGAGTGAGAAAAGTTTTAGATAGAGCTAGAGACATGTAGAGAAAGAAGCTTCAAAGAGAAAAGAGAAAGAAGGGGAAGTTTAAGAGAAAAGAGAGAGAGTGAGTGAGAAGTTTAACAAGGAGAGTCAATGAGAGAAGTTTTAGAGAGACCAAGGGAGAGAGAGATAGAGAGAAGTTTCAAGGAGAGAAAGAAGGAGAAAGAGAGAAAGGGAGGCTTTAGAGAGAGAGAAGTTTCAGAGAGACTATGAGAGAGAGAGAGAGAGAGAGAGAGAGAGAGAGAGAGAGACAAAGAAAAGTTTCTAAGAGATTGAGAGAGTAAAAGAGGAGTTCCAGCAAGTGAGAGAGCAAAAAAAAAGTTTGAGAGAGAGACAGAGTAGTTTTACAAAGAAAAAGAAAGAGTAAGAGAAAGAGACAGAGAGAGAAGTTTCATGGAGAGCCAAAGAGAGAGAGAAAGGAAAAGGGAAAGAGATAGGGAGAGGGAGGGGGAGGGGGAGGGGGAGAGAGAGAGAGAGTGATAGAGAAAAGTTTTAGAGAGAGCAAGAATGAGAAAGGGGGAGGGAAAGATATATAAAAGTTCTAGAGAGAGTTAGAGAGAAGTACAGAAAAAGAAGTTTCTAAGAGATAAGGACAGTGAGAGAGAGAAGTTCTAGAGAGAGATTAACTTTCAGTGTGAGAGAAAGAGAGAGAAACAAAGAGAGAAGTTTCAGAGAAGGAAAGGGAGAGGGAGAAGTTCCACAAAGAGGAAGATAGAAAGAGAAGTTTTAGAAAAAGAGAGTGGATGATAGAATGAAGTTTCAGAACAAAAGAAAAAGAGACAGAGAGAGAAATTCTAGAGAGTGAGAGAGAGAGAAATAGAGGGAAATAAGTTTCAGAGAGGACTAGAGAGATAGACAGAGAAAGAGAGTGAATAGGAGAGAGAAGTTTCATTGAGAAAGACAAAGATAGAGAAGTTCAAGAGAGAGCGAGAGAGAGAGAGAAGGAAATAGAGAAATAGAAGTTTTATGAGAGAATGAGAGTCAGTGAGAGAGAGAAGTTTTAGTGTGTGAGAGACAAAGACAAAGAGAGAGATAGAAAGACAAGCAGAAAAAGAAGTTTTAGGAAGAGAAATAGAGTGAGTGAGAGAGTGGGAGAAAGAGTGTGTATATGTGTGTGTTAAGGGGAGAAAGAGATATAAAAAATTTTTAAAGAGAACTAAAGGGGGAGAGAGGCACAGAGAAATTTTAGATCGATAGAGAGAGGGATAGTTTGGAGAGGGCAAGACATAGAGAGTGAGAGAAGTTTCAAAGAAAAAGTAGTAGATGGAGCATTATAGAGATAGAAAGAGAAGTTTCAGAGAGACCTAGACAGAGTATGTGTGTGATGGAGGGAGAGAGAAGAAAGTTTCAGAGAGAGCAAGAGAGAGAGACAGGGACAAGGAGAGAGAGATAGAGAGTGGCAGACATAGTGTCACAGATAGGGAAATGAAGAAAGTGACAGAAGTTTCAAAGAGCAATAGAGAGAGGGAGAGAGAGGAATTTTAGAGAGAGAAAGAGAGATAGGGAAGTTTTAGAGAGTGTGTGAGTGAGAGAGAAGTTTTAGAGAGAAAGGAGAGACAGAGAGAGGGAGAAAGAAGTTTCACAAAGGGCAAAAGAGAGAAGTTTCAAAGAGACTGATTGAGAGAGAGAGAAAGAGAGGAGAGAGGGAGAGGGAGGCAGAGAAGTTAGAGAGAGAGAGAGAGAGTGAAAGAATGAGCAAGAGAAGTTCTAGAGAGATGAAGAGGGAGAGAGAAGCTTTGAGAGACATAGACAAAGAGCTAGAGAGAAATAGAGAAGTTTCAAGGAGTGAGAGAGCAAAAAAGAAGTTTAGAGAGAGAAAGTTGTGAGTGAGACAGAATGGTGGAGTGAGAGAGAGTGAGAGAGTGAGTGAGAAAGGGACCAAGAGAGAGAGAAAGAAAGAGAGAGTGAGAGTGATGAGAGAGTAGTAGATAGAGTGTTCCAGAGAGGGAAAGAGTAAGAGAAGTTTCCAAGATAGCTAAAGGTAGAGAGAGAAGCTTCAGAGAGACCAAAAGGGAGAGAATGAGTGAGAGAAGTTTTATGGAGAGAGTGAGTGAGAGAAGTTCTAGAGTGACTAAAAGAGAGAGATAAAGAGAAGTTTCAAAGAGAGAGAGACGGAGAAAGAGAGATTTGAGAGAGAGAGAGAGAGAGAGAGAAGTTTCAGAGAGAATAAGAGAGAGAGAGATTGAGAAAAGTTTCAGATAGAACAAGAGAGAAAGAAAGAAGTTTTAGGGATTAAGAAAGAGAAAAAGAAGTTTGAGAGAGAGATAGAGTAGCTTCAGAGAGAAAAAAAAAAGAGGGAAAGAGAGATAAAGAAGTTTCATAGAGAACAAGAGAAAGCAAAAGGAAGAGAGAGGGAGAGGGGGGAGAGAAAGGGATAGAGGGAAGTTTTAGAGAGAGCAAGAATGAGAAAGTGAGAGGGAAAGGGATATAAAAAGTTCTAGAGAGAGGGAGAGAAGTTCTAGAGAGAGAGAAGGAGAGAAAGAGAAATTTCTGGGAGAAAAGGAGATTGAGAGAGAGAACTTTTAGAGAGAGAAAGAGAGTAGGTGAGAGAAAGGAGAAGCTGCGTGAGAGAGAGAAATAGAGCAAGAAGTTTTAGAGAAGGCAAGAGAGGGAAAGAGAAGTTTCAGAGAGTGAAAAACAGCAAGTGAGAGAGAGAAGTTTTAGAGAGAAGAAAGAGAGTGTATGAGTGAGCAAGAAGTATCAAAGAAATTGAGAGTAAGAGAGAGATAGTAGTAGACAGAGTGTTCCAAAGAGGGAGAGAGAAAGAGTGTGTATGAGAGAGAGAGTGAGAAAAGTTTTAGATAGAGCTAGAGACATGTAGAGAAAGAAGCTTCAAGGAGAAAAGAGAGAGAAGGGGAAGTTTAAGAGAAAAAGAGAGAGAGTGAGGGAGAAGTTTAACAGGGACAGTCAATGAGAGAAGTTCTAGAGAGACCAAGGGAGAGGGAGAGAGAGAGAAGTTTCAAAGAGTGAAAGAAGGAGAAAGAGAGAAAGGGAGGCTTTAGAGAGAGAGAAGTTTCAGAGAGACTATGAGAGAGAGAGAGAGAGAGAGAGAGACAAAGAAAAGTTTCTAAGAGATTGAGAGAGTAAAAGAGGAGTTTCAGCAAGTGAAAGAGCAAAAAAGAAGTTTGAGAGAGAGATAGAGTAGTTTTACAAAGAAAAAGAAAAAGTAAGAGAAAGAGACAGAGAGAGAAGTTTCATGGAGAGCCAAAGAGAGAGAGAAAGGAAAAGGGAAAGAGATAGGTAGAGGGAGGGGGAGGGGGAGAGAGAGAGAGTGATAGAGAAAAGTTTTAGAGAGGGCAAGAATGAGAAAGGGGGAGGGAAAGAGATGTAAAAGTTCTAGAGAGAGTTAGAAAGAAGTACAGAAAAATAAGTTTCTAAGAGATAAGGACAGTGAAAGAGAGAAGTTCTAGAGAGAGAGAGAGAGAGGAACTTTCAGTGTGAGAGAAAGAGAGAGAAACAAAGAGAGAAGTTTCAGAGAAGGAAAGGGAGAGGGAGAAGTTCCACAAAGAGGAAGATAGAAAGAGAAGTTTTAGAAAAAGAAAGAGAGTGGATGATAGAATGAAGTTTCAGAGCCAAAGAAAAAGAGACAGAGAGAAATTCTAGAGAGTGAGAGAGAGAGAAATAGAGGGAAATAAGTTTCAGAGAGGACTAGAGAGATAGACAGAGAAAGAGAGTGAGTAGGAGAGAGAAGTTTCATTGAGAAAGACAAAGATAGAGAAGTTCAAGAGAGAGCGAGAGAGAGAGAGAAGGAAAGAGAGAAATAGAAGTTTTATGAGAGAATGAGAGTCCGTGAGAGAGAGAAGTTTTAGTGTGTGTGAGAGAGAGAAGTTTTAGCGTGTGAGACACAAAGACAAAGAGAGAGATAGAAAGACAAGCAGAAAAAGAAGTTTTAGAAAGAGAAATAGAGTGAGTGAGAGAGTGGGAGAAAGAGTGTGTATATGTGTGTGTTAAGGGGAGAAAGAGAGATAAAAAAGTTTTAGAGAGAACTAAAGGGGGAGAGAGGCAGAGAGAAATTTTAGATCGATAGAGAGAGGGATAGTTTGGAGAGGGCAAGACGTAGAGAGTGAGAGAAGTTTCAGAGAAAAAGTGGTAGATGGAGCATTATAGAGATAGAGAGAGAAGTTTCAGAGAGACCTAGACAGAGTATGTGTGTGATGGAAGGAGAAAGAAGGAAGTTTCAGAAAGAGCAAGAGGGAAATAGAGAGGAGAGAGAGAGAGATAGAGAGTGGTAGAAAGAGTGTTACAGACATGAAGATGTAGAAAGAGAGAGAGCAACAAAGAGACGGGGGGAGAGACAGAGAGAGAAAGAGAGATAGAAGGAGACAAAGAGAGAGGCAGAGTAGAAGAGAGACAAAGAGAGATATAGAAGTTTTAGAAATAGAAAGAGAGTGAGTGAGGTAGGGAGAGAGAGGGACAAGAGAAATAAAGAAGTTTCAAAGAGTGAGAGAGTGAAAAAGAAGTTCGAGAGAGAAAAAGTAATTTTAGAGAGAGAGAGAGAGAGAGAGAGGAACTTTCAGTGTGAGAGAAAGAGAGAGAAACAAAGAGAGAAGTTTCAGAGAAGGAAAGGGAGAGGGAGAAGTTCCACAAAGAGGAAGATAGAAAGAGAAGTTTTAGAAACAGAAAGAGAGTGTATGATAGAATGAAGTTTCAGAGCAAAAGAAAAAGAGAAAGAGAGAAATTCTAGAGAGTGAGAGAGAGAGAAATAGAGGGAAATAAGTTTCAGAGAGGACTAGAGAGATAGACAGAGAAAGAGAGTGAGTAGGAGAGAGAAGTTTCATTGAGAAAGACAAAGATAGAGAAGTTCAAGAGAGAGCGAGAGAGAGAGAGAAGGAAAGAGAGAAATAGAAGTTTTATGAGAGAATGAGAGTCAGTGAGAGAGAGAAGTTTTAGTGTGTGTGAGAGAGAGAAGTTTTAGCGTGTGAGACACAAAGACAAAGAGAGAGATAGAAAGACAAGCAGAAAAAGAAGTTTTAGAAAGAGAAATAGAGTGAGTGAGAGAGTGGGAGAAAGAGTGTGTATATGTGTGTGTTAAGGGGAGAAAGAGAGATAAAAAAGTTTTAGAGAGAACTAAAGGGGGAGAGAGGCAGAGAGAAATTTTAGATCGATAGAGAGAGGGATAGTTTGGAGAGGGCAAGACATAGAGAGTGAGAGAAGTTTCAGAGAAAAAGTGGTAGATGGAGCATTATAGAGATAGAGAGAGAAGTTTCAGAGAGACCTAGACAGAGTATGTGTGTGTTGAAGTTCTCAAGAATCTTAGAAGGAAGGCGCAAGAAAGAAGAAAGAAAGAAAACTCAGAACTCCTAGATGTGAAAGTTCTGAAATGTAAATCTGATTCAAATGAATTAATCTACAAATGATGTAGCTGAGATTACAATTTATAGACTAAGGCTCAATTACTGAATTACACTAATGTCCCTAAGTAATAAATTGAAGACAAGATTAATAGAGGAAAATCAGAACCACACGAGACTCCTACTGCACCTGCACCTACCAAGACAAGCAGCCTAAGCAGCCTTATCTCTAACATCCCCCCTCAAGATCAGTGGCATGACTTGGAAGAGGAATGACACTGAGCTTGTCTCTAAGTTGAAGAAACCTTGAAGTTGAGACTGCCTTGGTGAGGATATCTGCTGTTTGATCAAGAGACGGAATATGATAGACTTCAATTTCTTTATTGTTAGCCTTTTCACGAACAAAATAAACATCTAGTTCAATATGCTTAGTCTTTGAATGAAGGACCGGATTTGCTGACAAGCTGACTGTGCTCTTATTGTCACAATATATTCTAGGAACTTTTGGTAGTTGAATGCTGAGTTCTTTGAGTAAAGACGGCAGCCAAGCCAATTCTGCCACTGCACTTGCAAGATTCCTATATTCAGCTTCAGTACTTGATCTAGACACTGTTGCTTGCTTTTTAGATGACCAAGAAACGAGATTAGGGCCAAGATAAACACAGAAACCTGAGGTGCTGCACCTATCATCAATGTCTGATGCCCAATCAGCATCACAAAAGGCAGTGAGCTCAAGAGCAGATGATCTTTGGAGAACTAGAGCATGACATATGGTGCCTGCTAGATACCTCAGTATTCGTTTAACCAACTTCCAATGTACATCCGTAGGGCAATGCATAAACTGACAAGCTTTGTTCACACTATATGATAATTCTGGTCTAGTAATGGTAATATATTGTAATGCTCCCACAAGAGATCTGTATGCAGCTTGATCAGAAATAGGAGAACCACTACTAGCTGAGACATGTGGTGTTGAGGCCATAGGAGAGGGCATAGACTTTGCACCTTGCATACCAGCTCTAGCAAGAAGATCCTTAATGTATTTGGACTGAGATAAGTATATTGCACCAGCAGAACTGTAAGCAACTTCAATACCTAAGAAGTATTTAAGTTTCCCAAGATCCTGTAATGAGAACTTTGCATTCAGTTGATCAATCAAGTGCTGAACCAAAGTTGGTGAGGATCCAGTAATCAAAATATCATCCACATAGACTAAAACATAGAGAGAATGATGAGAAGTAACCTGAAGAAACAAGGAAGAATCACATTTTGCCTTGGTAAAACCAAGATCAAGTAAAGCTTCAGACAATTTTTGAAACCATGCACGAGGAGCTTGCTTAAGGCCATAGAGAGCCTTATGAAGCTTGCAAACTTGAGATGAGTCAGCTGATTCATATCTAGGAGGCTGTAGCATGTATACATCTTCATTCAAATCACCATTTAAAAAGGCATTATTAACATCTATTTGATGGATGTTCCACCCTTTTGATAAGGCCAAAGTGAGAAGAACCCGAATTGTGACTCGTTTTACTACTGGACTAAAAACTTCATGAAAATCAACTCCTGCCTCCTGATTATACCCTTTTGCAACTAATCTTGCTTTATATTTGTTGACAGTGCCATCTGGATTTTCTTTAACTTTAAACACCCATTTGCACCCTATAGGCCTCCTATCTTTGGGTAAAGCTTCTAAACTCCATGTCTTGTTGCTCATGAGTGCTGCATACTCAAGATCCATGGCACACTTCCATTCTGGTATATTAAGAGCTTCTTCAACAGTTTGAGGCTCTCTAGAGACAGTAAGTGCTGTTGGTACAGTTCCTCTTGCTTTGCTACTTGTCACCATTGAGTGATTGTTTGAATTGAGTGCCCTTGCTTTGCTACGGGTCACCATTGGGTGGACATTTTGAGGCAGACATTGAGGAACTTCAAATTCTGCAGAGGGACCTAAAACATGTTGCAAAGAATCCATAATATTGGTATTATTAGCAAGTGCACATGAGTTATTTGTTTGTTCAGCAAATGCATTGGTATTCTGAGTATGTCTTGCGTTAGAGAATGATAGAATAGGAGGTATGGCTGAAGGTGGAGGAGAAACAAAATGTGATTTGTTACTGGAGAGAGACTGCTGTGAGGAACCCTTGCTGTTCTTGAATGGAAACTACATTCATCAAATATGACATCTCTAGATATAATTGTTTTCCCATCAGGATGTAGACACTTGTATCCTTTGTGTACTGGACTATAACCAATGAAAGTGCATTGAATGGATTTAAACTGAAACTTGGGATTATTGTAGGGCCTTAGGTTAGGATAGGCTTCACACCCAAAGACTTTAAGAGAAGAATAATAAGGTTTGATTTTGTACAAGGTTTCAAAAGGAGTAGAACCATTTAGGACTGGTATGGGTAGTCTATTAATGAGATACACAGCTGTGCTAAAAGCTTCACTCCAAAATGAACTAGGTAAAGATGATTGGTGAAGCAAGGCTAGTCCAGTCTCAGTTATATGTCTATGTTTCCTTTCTGCAAGACCATTTTGTTCATGTGTATAAGGACATGAAACACGATGAACTATCCCTTGGTCTTTCAAATATTCAGTGAAAGCTCTAAACTCTCCTCCCCAATCAGTTTGTAAGGCAAGGATTTTGTGGTTGGTTTGAAGTTCTACTTGTTTCTTGAAATGAATAAAGGTCTGTAATGCATCAGACTTGCTTTTGAGAAAGTAAATCCATGTGTAACGGGTAAAGGTATCTACAAAATGTATGTAATATCTATGTCCCTCTTTTGACAGCATAGGTGCTGGTCCCCACAAATCAGAATGAATTAATTGAAGAGGTTTTGAGTATTCTGTTTGAGAAGAGGCAAAAGGAAATTTATGTAATTTACTAAGGCAGCAAGATGAACAAAAGGAAAGCTCTTTATTTGGTATTCTGATGTTACAAGAAGTGAGTACATTCTTGACAGTTTGTGCAGAAGCATGGCCCAATCTAACATGCCATTTGTCTAACTCAGAACAAGAATTTAACAGAGAAGAAGTATGGGAACTATGTATAGCAGGTGAAGTAATATTTGGTGACTGAGTTGTTGACACCTTTGCATTGATATATGGTCCTTTTTCAATACGAAATTCATCAAAGACATACAAGCCTTTTCTAACAGTCCCCTTCAAAAGTATTTGATGAGTATCCTGAGATTTAACATAACAAGAGTCAGGATGGAACTCAAAATAGACATAATTGTCTTTTGCAAACTGAGAAACACTCACAAGGTTTTTGGTAATATTTGGAACATGAAGAAGTGAGTTTAGGTGAAGATTTTGATTAGAAAAGCAAGACTTAATCTGAGAATTACCAATGTTTTTAATGAACAAACCTGAGCCATTACCAATATGCACCTTCTCCTTTCTATTATATGGAGTCTTCTGCACAATGTTAGAGGCATCTACTGTCACATGATTAGTGGCCCCAGAATCAGGATACCATTCTTGATCAATGCCATTGCTGCTGCTGTTAGAAGTGAGCATTGCATAGGGTGTGTTTCTGACATTGCCATTGGCGCCATTGGCTGTCTTGCTGAAGTGGTTAGGCACTTGAGCTGGTCCTTGAAAACTTTCATCAAATCTGTGATAACAACTCTAGGACTGATGTCCATATCTCCCACATAATTGACATTGAATGTTGCTTTTATCAGAAAACCTTCCATTTCTACCAGCAAACCGCCCATTGTTGTAACTCCCTTTGCCTCTGAAAAAGTTTCCTCTACCTCCAAACCTTCCTCTATTTGCATACTGACCAGGGAAACTTTGATAACCACTTCGGTTCACATTGTAATTCTGAGGATGTGTAGCAAGATTCACTGTCATAGCTTCTACTTCTTTATGATGCTTCTCAATTCTATTTTCTTGTGCAAGCAATAATGCTTCAATCTCTTCAACTGAATACGGATCAGTTCTAGAAAGAATGGATGTAACAAAACCATCATATTCTGAGGAAAGACCATCAAGAATTACCTTTATATGGTCACTTTCTGTAATTGCATGTCCAACTGAAGCCAAAGAATCAACAAGATTCTTGATCTTTAAAAGATAATCAGTGGCTGTCATGGATCCCTTCTTCATAGTCTGCAGCTGCGCCTTGAATTGCTTGATCTTTGCCTTTGTATGAGAAGCAAAGAAAGTTTCCACCTTTTCCCAGACCTGGTACGAAAATTCACACCCAACCATTCTTGTAAGAATGTTTTCTGACATTGTTGACAGCAGCCAAGACAGCAAGAGCTGATCTTGCTTCTTCCAAAGAACATACTGCTGACTCAAGATCCCAAGAACTCTTCCTTGCTCATCTATTGCAAATCTTGATGGCACTTCTTGACCACCACTGATGTATTTCTCTAGTTCATGCCCTCTGATGGCTGCAAGAACTTGCTGTTTCCACAGCAGATAGGAATTGCTGTCTAACTTCACAGAAATAGAATGACTAAAAGAAACTAATGAAGCATTCAGAGATGCTAAAGAAAACGTATTCATATTCTCTCCCATTGGATCAAAGCTCTGATACCATGTTGGAATTCTCAAGAACCTCAGAATAAGGAAGAAAGAAAGGAAGAAAGAAAGAAAGAAAGCTCAGAACTTCTAGGTGTGAAAGCTCTGAACGAAAATCTGATTCCAAAATGAATTATTCTACAAATGATGTAGCTGAGATTACAATTTATAGACTAAGACTCAATTACTGAATTACACTAATGTCCCTAAGTAATTAACTAAAGATAAGACTAATAATACAAGATCAGAACCACACGCTATAGAACACTGCACCTGCACCTACCAAGACAAGCAGCCTAAGCAGCCTTATCTCTAACACTCTAAAACTTCTCTCCCCAAATCTTCTGTCTATTTAAAACTTGTCACTCTATGACTCTGTGACTAAAATTTTTCTCTCACTCACTTACCGTCCCTCCCCCACTCCCCTTCTCTCATTCTCTCCCTCTCTCTCTCCCCAACACCCTCTTTGCATCTCTCTCTATACCTTCCCAATAATCCTTCTCTCTCTCCAACACACTCACACAGACACATTCTCTCTGTCTGCCTCTCTCTCTCTCTAAAACTTCTCTATCTGTCTCTCTCTCTTGCCAACACACACTAGCTCTTTCTCCCCAGCAACCTCTCTCTATCTTTCTTGCTTCCTCCCTAACTTTCTCTCCCCTTCTCTCTGTCTCTTGCTCTCTCACCCCCCAACACCCTCCCTCTATTTCTCTTGCTCCCTACCAAACACTCTCTTTTCCCCCCATCATTCTCTCTCTCTCTCTCTCTCTCTCTCTCTCTCTTTGTTGCTCTTGCCATCTCTCTAAAACTTCTATTGCCCTATCTCTGAGCAAAATTTCTCTCACTCACTCTCTCTATCTCTGAAACTTCTCCTTCTATCTCTCTTCTTGTTCTTTATCTATCTCTCCTGCTCCTTTCTTAACACTTTCTCTCTCCCTCTAACTTTCTCCCTCACTCTCTAAAACTAAGCAAAAGGGTATGGTATAATGGAAGAAACTAGACTTAATACTCTTTTCTCTCTCATTCTCCCCCTTGCATGCACTCTCTCTCTGTCTAACACATTTCTCTCTGTCTCTAGAACTTCCCTCTCTATTTCTCCAACATGTTTGTCTCGCTCTCTCTTTACCTCTCTCCCTGTCTCTCTCTAACTTCCCAACAATCTCTTTCTGCTTCTTTCTCTCTCCATCACTCACTTGCTTTCTAAAACTAAGAAAAGGGTATGGTATAATGGTAGAAACTGGAATTAACACATCTCTCTCTCCCTCCCTCCCTCTCTCATACTCTCTTTCCCCAATACACTCTCTCTTTATCGCTCTCTCTTTGTCCAATATGTCTCTATATCTCTAAAACTTCCCTCTCTTTCTTTTTCTAATGTATCTGTCTCTCTCTCTTTACCTCTTTTCCTATCTTTCTCTAACTTCTTAACAATCTTTGTCTCTCTCTCTGTCCCTCTGCCCCTATCACCCTCTCTCTATCTCTCTTGCTCCCTCCTCAACACTCTCTCTATCTCCCCAACACATTCTCTCTCTCTTTCTCTCTCCAACATGTCTCTCCCTTTCTCACTTTCTCTCTCCCACTCATTCTCTAAAGCTAAGAAAAAGAATATGATATAATGGAAGAAATTGAACTTGACACTCTCTTTATCTGCCTCTTTCCCCTTCTCACTTACTCTATAAAATTCCTCTCTCTATCCAAAACTTCTCTTTGTTTAAAACTTCTATCACTCTGTCTGCTAATATTTCCCTCTCACTCATGCTCTCCCCCCCATTCACCGGTTCTCTATCTCTGTCTCTCTTTGATCCCATCACACACACACACACACACACACTCTCTCTCTCTCTCTCTCTCTCCAAGACCTTCTTTCAATCCCTCTCTATCCCTTCCCAACAACCTTTCTCACCCTATCACAAGTCTCTCTCCCTCTCTTTCTCTCTCTGTCATTTTCTCCCATAAACATGCACACATTTGCCCTCTTTGTCCCACTATTTCTCCTTCTCTCTCCATCTCTAAACTTCCCTATAAGTCTCTTTCTAAAACTTCTCTATCTGTTTTGATCTGTTTATCTTTGTGTCTCTCTCTCTTCTCCCAACACACTCTCTCTCCAACAGCCTCTCTCTCTCTCTCTCTCTCCCTAAAAATTTTCTCTCTTTCTCTCTAACATGCATACTATCTCTCTGCAACACTCTCTTTATCTCAGTCTCTCTCTCTCTTTGCTACACATTTCTCTCTCTCACTCTCTTTGTCTCTCCTTTTCTCTCTCTCTCTTTGTGTTCAAAACTTCCCTTGGTTTCTCTCATACTTCTATTTCCCTCTCTCTTTCTCTCAAAAACTTCTTTCTTCCTCCCTCTTGCCTTCTCTATCTTTCTTGTTCCCCCCTTAACACACTGTTTCCCCAACATAACACACACTCACTCTCTCTGTCCAACACATTCCCCCCTCTCTCTCTCTCTAAAACTAAGAAAAAGGGTATGATACAATGGAAGAAACTGGCCTTAGCACTCTCTCTCTCTCTGCAACACACACTTTCTATGATTCTTTCTATGACCAACACGTCTCTCTCTATCTCTAAAACTTCTCTCTTTCTCTTTGTCCAACATATTTATCCCTCACTCTCTAAAACTTTGCTCTCCCTGTCTCTCTCTAACTTCCCAACAATCTCTCTCTCCCTGCTCCCAACACCCTCTCTATATGTCTCTGTTGCTCCTTCCTTAACTCTCTCTCTGTCTCCCCAACACATTCTCTTTGTTCCCCAACACAAACTCTCTCTTCCTCTCTCTCTTTCTAAAACTAAGAAAAAGGGTATTGTATAATGGAAGAAATTGAACTTGACACTCTTTATCTCTATCTTTCTCCCTCTCACTCACTCTATAGAACTACTCTCTATCACCCTCCTTCCAACCCTCTCCCTTTCCCTCCTTGTCTGCCTCTCTAAAACTTCTTTCTCTTTGTCTCTCTTTCTCTCTAAATATTCTCTTTCTCTCCCTCTTTCTCTCTCACATACTCTCTTTCTTGCTCTAAAACAACTCTCTCTCCTTAAAACTTTTCTCTCTTTGCCAATCTCTCTCTCACTCTCACTCTTTCTCTTATTCTCTCTCTCTCTACCTCTGTGTTTGTCTAAAATTTCTCTGTCACTCTCTATCTCTCCCTTCCTCGCTTCCCAACTCTCTCTATCTCCCTCTCCCTCTCCCCCCAACCCCCTCTATCTAAATATTTTTGTTCCTCCCCAACACTCGAACACATTCCCCCCTCTTTCTATTGCTCTTTCTATCTCTCACTCTCTCTCCTTTTCCCACTCTCATTGTCACTCTCCCTCCTTCTATCTCTCTGAAACTTCTCTCTCTCTCTCTTAAACATCTATGTCTCTCTTTCTTTCGCTCTCTTTGTGTCTCTCTACAACTTCTCTCACTCACTCTCATCACAAAACCTGTCTCTCTGCCCCACTCTATCACTCTCTCTAAAACTTCTCTATCTCTAAAACATCTCTCTCTCTCTCTCTCAATCTCTTTGAAACTTTTCTCTCTCTCTCTCTCTTTCTCTCTCTCTTAGTTGCTCTAAGGCTTTCCTTTCTCTCTTTCTCTCTCTCTCCCTCTTTATGTCTCTTGAGAACTTCTCTCACTCACTTTATTCATAAAACTTCTCTTACTCTTGGTTTTTGTTTCTCACTCTCTCAAACTTGTCTCCCTCCCCCTTACTCCCTCTCTCTCTCTTTCTCCTCCCAAAGCTTTCTCTATATCTCTCTTCATCTCTACATAGCACTTTGTCTACCACTCTATCACTCACTCTCTTTTAGTATCTAAAACTTCTCCTTCTCTCTCTCTCTCTAAAACATTCCTTACTCTCTTTCTCTCTCTGTGTCTCTCTTGAACTTCTCTCACTCTCTCTATGTCTTTCTCTGTCTCTTTGTTGCTTTCTCTCTCTCACTTTTCTCTCTTTCCCCTGCTTTCTCTAAAAAGACTCTCTCTATAGCTCTCTTTGAAACTTCTCTCTATCTCTTAGTGTCTAAGTCTCTATCTTTCTCTCTCTCTTGCTTTTTCTAAAACTTCTTTATCTCTGTCTCTCTCTCTCTTTCTCTCTCTTCACTCTCTCTGAAACTGTTCTCTCCCTATCTCTAGAACATCTATCTCTCTCTCTCTGAAACTTCTCCTTCTTTCTCTCTCTCTGTCTCTTTCTAGCTCTCCCTAAATTCTCTCTCTCTCTCTGAAACTTCTCCTTCTTTCTCTCTCTTTGTCTCTCTTTCTCCCTAAAACTACTCACTCTCTTGCTCTCTCTAAAACTTCTCATCCTCACTCTCTCCATCTCACTCTTTCTCACAATCTTGTTAAAACTTCTTTCTCTCTCTCTCCCACCCTCTCTCTTACTTTCTCTAAAACTTCTCTCTCGCTATACCTCTTACCCTTTGTGAAATTTCTCTCTACAATTCTTTCTCTTCTCTTGACCTATTAGAAGCTTCCCTGTCTCTCTCTCAGTCTCTTTGAGACTTCTCTCTCTTTCTCTCTTTATATCTATGTCTCTCTCTAAAACATCCCTTTCCTTATTTCTCTCTCTATTTCTGTCTCTGTCTCTCTCACTCTCTCTGTCTCTCACTCTTGGTCTCTCTAAAACTTTTTTTGCTCTCATTCTCTGTCTCTCTATTTCTCTCTTAGACTTCCCTCACTCACACTCTCACTCATTCTCTTCATAAAACTTCTCTCACACACTCTCTTTGTGCCGCACAACCACAATCTCTTTTTTTGTCAATTGTCCTTTGTTGCTTTCTCAATCTCTCTCACTGCTGGGCTCTCCCTAAACTTCTCTCTCTCTCTCTCTCTGAAACATCTCTCTATCTATTTGTCTCATTCTCTCTTGCTCTCTCTAAAAATTCTTTCTATCTCCTTCTCTCACTATTTGAAGCTTCTCTCTTTGTGTGTTTCTCTAAAGCTTCCTCTTATTTCTTGCTTTCTTTCTGTGCCTCTCTAGAACTTCTCTCACTCTCTCTCTCCATAAAACTTCTCTCTATTTCTGTCTCTCTCACACACTCCTTAAAATTTCTCTCTTCCTATTCTTGTCTCTCTCACTCACTATCGCTTTCTCTCTTCTGCCACTTTACTCTCTCTCTCTCTCTCTCTAAAACTTCTCTTTCTCTCTCTCACTTTATCTCTCTCAAAAACTTCTATGAATCTCTCAATAAAACTTCTCTCTCCCCCTCTCTCTGTCTCTCCCTCTCTTTCTCCTCCCAACACTTTCTTTATCTCTCTTTGTTACCCTCTCTCCCCCTTTTTCTCTCATTCTCTCGCTTTCTCTGAAACTTTGCTTCTTTACCCTCTCTTGCCCTCTACTATCACTTTATCTCTCTCTCTTGGTCTCCATATCTATCGTTATTCTGTATCTCTCACTCGTCTTTTGTGAGACTTCTCTTTGTCTTTAGCTCTTTTTAAAACTTCTTGTACTTCCTCTGTGTGTGTCTCACTCTATCTTTCCCTCTCTCTCTTCCTAACACTTTCTCTATTTCTCTTTGTGCCTCCTCTCTCTCTATACGTGTCACTCTTTGTGTCTCTCTCTATCTCCCTCTTTCTACTCCCAACACTTTCTATACCTCTCTCTTTACCTCCCTCCCTCTCTCTTGGCCTTTTTCTTTCTCTCTCTCACTCTCTCTAAAACTTCTCTCCTTCATCCTCTCTTGCTCTCTACAAAACTTACCTCTTTCTCTCTCTGTTTGTCTCTTTGTCTCTCTTTGTGTCTCACTCTCTCTTTGTCTGTCTTTCTCTCTCTCATTGTTTGTGAAACTTCTCTCAGTCTCTTGCTCTATTTAAAACATTTCTCTCTTGCTCTTTGTGTCTCTCTCTATCTCTTCCTCTCTCTCTGCCCAATACTTTTTGTTTCTCTCTCTTCCCCTCTCTTTCTCTTCTCTCTCTACAACACATAGACTTTCTCTAAAACTTGCCCCTCTTACTTTCTCCAACACTTTCTCTCTCTCTAAAACTTTTCTGATCATTGCTCTCTCTCCATAAAACTCTCTCTCTTTCTCGCTAAAACTTGCCTCTCTCTCTCTCTCTCTATAAAACAACCTCTTGCTTGCTCTCTCTCTCTCTCTCTCCCCAACACTCTCTCGCTCTCTAAGTCCTACCAATATTCTATCTCTCCCTCTCTCTCACCCTCAAAAATTTCTGTCATTACTGGCAAAACTTCTCTCTCTCCATCTTTCTCACCATCTATGAAACTTCTCTCTTTGCAGCACTTTGTCTATCACTCTATCTCACTCACTCTCTTTCTCTCTCAAACTTCTCTCTCTCTCTCTCTCTCTCTCACTGTTACTCCTGGTCTATCAAAAACCTTTCTATCTCTATGTTGATTTTTCTCTCACTCTCTCTCAGTCCCTTTGAAACTACTCTCTCTCCTTCTCTGTCTCTTAGTCTCTCTAGAACTTCTCTTACTCACTCTCCTCGTAGAACTTATCTCTCTTGCTCCTCTGTGTAGACACTAAATTTCGTCCAGAACTCTAATTAAGTTGTGTTGGATTTTTAAACAAAATAAACAATAAAAGACTATAAAAAAAGTAAATATAAGTAAAAGCCAAAAAAAAAAGAAGAAGAAATAAAATTTTAATTCAAATAAATATAACAATAATATAATAATAAAGTAGTAATATAATGATTAAACAATGAAACAAAAATGCATGAGGAAGGATCGGTTTCTTTGAGAAGAACTGACCCTCCCTCCATTGCTCCTTTCCCAGCCGGCCCCTTCCCTTTTGCTTGATTCCTTTCCTTGAGGCCAGAAGCTCCTCTTTAGGATGGAACTAAGTTGTAGTTCCATGGTTGGACTTTAGCTTTCTCCACTACCCTTCATTAAAATTCAACAACTTCAGCAGCAAACATGAGGGTTGCCATAGAATGGAGGCATGTGGCTGCTGCTGAATGGTTCACAGTTCACTGGTTGCAGGACAGCACACATCAGCTGCAAGACAATAGCATGATGATGTAGCAGGAGAAAAGCACTGCCCCTCATGAAGTTCCACTAGCTGCAATGGCAGCCGTAAACATGGTAGGTGCCAGAAGATTGTGGACAGCAACACGAGATGACAGCATACAGCATACAAGTTGCAAGACAACATGCAGAAGTGCAACCAGACTGAGTTGCAGCAGGATGATGTAGCAGGGGAAGAGCACCGCCCCACATCAATCTTCTGCAGCTTCCAATAGCTGCTACGACAGCAGCATAGGTGGCATAGCAGCAGGGTGAACAGCAGGTGCACAAGTTGCACTGCTATTGTTGAACCATACATGGACTACCACTTACCTGGATGTGAGAACAGCAGTGGCCAGCATAGCAGGCGCCGTATTGTAGAAGAGAACACAACAATGTGGGGCAGAGAAGGAGCAGCAGTTTGCAACAGAAATGGTGGCCACCATGAGCAGCAACATGCAGAGGGGCGGTGACCCATAAATGGAGGAAAAGCCAGCACCAACCTCACCTATAAAAGGAGGCATCCTTCTTCAGCCAAGGGCCTTCTTCATAGAGAGAAACCCATGATCATCGAAGAAGTGTTTTCCACAACAAAAACCTTGAAGTGACGAAGATCAGAGAGCACTTGAAGTGGACCCCTTTCCAAGAGTACAAAAACAGAGTGTTCTAGTGCAAGAGAAGCCAAGTTCCTTCTCCCAACTAGGACCCTCAAGAAGCTCAGGTATTGTAACCAAAGGAAGGCCATGAAGCCTCTGTACAATGAGCCAGAGAACAGAAAGGGATAGACACCCAAAAAACCATTGCATGAAAGGATAAGGAGGAGAAGTTTCACTGAGGACTAGAGGTATGCCCTGCTCCCTATTTTGGTTTGCTTCGATTCTGTATTTTCATCAATGGGATTGAGTTTGGATCCTCTTGGCTTTCATGTGACTATTGGTTCTTGATAAGTTGTGTCTATAACTCATTCTTCTTGCTTTGGCCCTGCTTGCTGTGTGCAATTTGCTGAGTTGTGGCATGCATTGCGTGGATGTTGGTTGAATGAGCTCCAGCCGTGCTTCTTGTGTGCATATTCTGAGTTTTGGCATGTTTATCCTTGTTCTGGCATGAATAGAAGCTGAAATCAGTTTGCAAATCACTATCTTTCAGTGCAGTCACTGTGCACAGTTTGTAATTGGCTGAACTTGTGTAACCATATTGAGTCAACACACTGAGTTGACTCGCTGAATTGAGAGACTTAGATGTGCATAATCTTGTTGAAATCTCTGCACAATAAGATGCTTTGTTTCATGATACTTTGGCACCCCAGTGATTTTGTCTCTCTGTTTATGCATGGTGTCACATATTCCAGGCTCAAATCTGGCAAAATGGGATAAATAAGCATACAAAATAAGGGAAGTGTAGAAATAGGGAAATGAGTATATGCAAAATAAAAATGAGCATGAGAACTTTTCCTTTAAATACTATCCTTTTGCAAAATAATTTTTCTTTTAAAGTTGTAAGAGTAAAGGCGAAGGCATTTACTTTTATGACTTGTAATGGCCTCAGCTGAAGAGGAATGGCCTATTTCAATCTCTTTTTACAAAAACCTACCCTTATAAGCTTTTTAAAAATAAATTACAAGAAGCAAAGGTGAAAGCATTTCTTCTTGTAACTTAATTAGTCTCCCACTTGAATAGGAACAAATCTACACCTATATTTCTTATCAAATTTCCTACCAAAATCAATGATTTTACTAAAAAAGGTCATGGGAACTAAAGACAAATGCATTTCTTCCCATGACCCTGAATTAGGCCCCCACCTGAATAGGATGAGCTTATTTTCTTAAAATATTTACAATAAAAAATCGTAACATTCAATTTTCTCTTGTAAGGAAGCATAGACAAAATTCATGGCAACCGTAAGTGGCATAAAATTAAGATGGTACTGAAAGGATATTGTAAGGGTGCTAATACCTTCCTTACACGTAACTAATTCTGAAACCTATTTTAAAAATGAACCATGCCATTTTGTTAAGGTGTCTGATCTCACCAAGATTTTAGATCAGTGGCGACTCCTTGCTTTCTTTAAAACATATTTTTGTAAATAAACTTAATGATTGATGTCGATAAACTTGATTGTTTTTCTCCTACCTGCGTCACACAGATGTCACGACATTCTGTTGTTACTCTCTCTCTCCCTTGCACTCTTTGAAACTTCTCTCTCTATTTGGTGCTTTCTCTAAAACTCCTCTCTCTCTCTCTCTCTCTCTCTCTCTCTCTCTCTCTCTGTGTCTAAGAAACTTCTTTATCTGTCTCTCTCTCTTGCCCTTTGTGAAACTTCTCTATATCTCTTAGTCTCTCGGCATCACTCTGTATACCACTTTCTCTCCCTCAATCTCTTTCTCTCTCTAACAATTCTCTCTCTGTGTCTCTCACTTGGTCTCTTTGAAACTTTTCTCTCTATTCTCTCTATCTAAAACTTCCCTTTCCTCTCTCTAAAATATCCTTTTCTCTCTTTCTCTTGGTGCCTCTCTAGAACTTCTTTAACATACTCTCTCCACAAAACTTATCTCGCTCCCTGTCTTTTTGTCTCTCTCTCTCTCTCTCTCTCTCTCTAAAAGTTGTCTAGCACACTCTCTTGGATTGTTTCAAACATCTCCCTCTTTCTCTCTTTTATGCTCTCTCTAAAACTCATTTCTCTCTCTCTCTCTCAAAAATTGCTCTTTCTCTCTTCTCTCATTCTCTCTCCACAAAAACTTGTCTGTATTGCTTTCTCTGTCTTTCTCTCTCTTTTTGAAACATCTCTATCTCTCTCTCTCTCTCTCTTGCTCTCTCAAAATCTCTCTTGTTCTCTCTGAAAATTCTCTCTCTATAAAACATCTCTTTTTCTCTTTCTCTCCCTCTCTGTGCTTTCTAGAATTTCTCTCACTCACTCTCGCCACAAAAATTGTCTCTTTCTCTACCTCACTCTCTCACTCCCTTTGAAACCTCTCTGTCTCTGTATCTCCCTCTCTCCATCTCTAAAACTTCCCTCTTTGTGTTTCTCTCTCTCATTCTCTTTGAAACTTCTGTCTCATTCTCTCTCTCTTGTTATCTCTAAAATTTCTCTCCATCTTTCTCTCACTCTCAGTCTCTCTCTATCTAAAACTTCCCTTTCTCTCTTGCTATCTCTCGATCTCTCTTGAACTTCTCTCACTCACTCTCTTCATAAAACTTCTTTGACTTTTTGTCTCTCTCTATCTCTCTCCTGCTATCTCTTTCTTTCTCTCTGTTTCACTCTCAAACTTGTCTCTGTCTCTATAGCTCTTTATGAAACTAGTCTGTGTCTCTGTGTCTTTGTGTGTGTGTATCTCTCTTTCTCCCCCTCTTTTCTCTCTCTAGCTCTCCCTTTCTGTTTCCTCCCAAAGCTTTGTCTATATCTCTCTTGATCTCTCTTCAACACTCTGTCTACCACTTTCTCTCACTCACTCCCTTTCATTCTGTAAAACTTCTTCTTCTCCCTCCCTCCCTCCCTCTCTCTCTCTCTCTCTCAATCTATGTGAAACTTCTCTCTCTCCCTGATGTGAGCACAAGCATGGATGGCAAGAGAAGAGGAGCAGTGGATGAGCTAACATTACCTCAAGGACCAATTACAAGATTGAGGGCCAAAAAGTTCAAGGAATCACTTCAAACTTATATGGGCAGAATGTTAGAAGGAATGGAAGCTCAAGATGCAATGAAGGCCAATGGAGCTTCACCTAATCAAATTGGGCTGAATTTGCAAAATTGGTCCAATCTATGTTTAATTCATATTCCAAGTTAATAGATTAGTTTTTGGGCAGTTTACTACTTGCAATTTCGTTTGGGCTTGTATTTCTTATTAGGAGGCCCAAGTTTAAGGCCTAATTTAATAGTCTAGGTTATTGAACTTGTGGGGGTATAAATACCCTAGTGTATGGACGAGTTTCAGCAGAATTGAATGAAAAAAACAGATTTGTTTTGGAGTTTTATACTCTTGTTCAAGGCTTGGCCTGAATCTCTATTGCATCAAGAATTGAACTTTATCAAGGTATTTACTTCCTAGTGAATTTCTGTTCTTGATTCCTCAATCAACCAATTATTTGCGTTTCCATTTGCATTAGTCATTTGGGGGTTCAATAGGTTGGGAGTTCTCCATCTGTTCTTGTTCTCTATCAATTGTGTGTTTGGGGTTTTTGGATCTTGAATATCCATGGGGTTCCGCATCACTCCCTCTATCTGTCCCCTTTTAACTCTTAGTCTCTCAGAAACTTCCTTCTCTCTCTCTTGCTCTCTCTAAAACTTTGCTCTTTCTCTCCAAAACATTCATTTCTCTCTTTCTTTCTCTCTGTGTCTCTCTTGAACTTCTCTTGCTCTCTTTGACTCTCTCTCTCTCTCCCTCTTCAAAACTTCCTTTCTCTCCCTCACTTTCTCTAAAATTTCACTCTCTATCTCTTTCTAAAACTTCTCTTCACTCTCTTTGAAACTTTTATCACTTACTGTCTTTAGAACATCTATCTCCCTCTCTCTCTCTCACTTTGTCAAACTTCTCTTTCTCTCTCTCTCAAACTTCTCTCTCCCTCTATCTTGGTCTCTCTGAAACTTGTCTTTCTTTCCTGCTCTTCCTAAAACTTCTCTCTCTCGCTTTTTTTGAAACTTCTTACCCTCACTTTCTTTATCTTACTCTCCCTCTTGCTCTCATAAAACTTCTTTCCCTCTCTCTCTAGCTCTAAAACTTATCTTTCTCTCTTTTTCTCTCTCTATCTCTTGCCTCTCAGAATCTTCTCTCTCTCACCTTCTCTCACTCTTAGCAAAACAATTCTTTCTTTCTTCCCCTCAATCTATCTGAAACTTCTCTCTCTCTCAATCTCTTAGAAACTTCCCTCTCTCTCTCTCTCACTCTCTCTTGGTCTCTTTGAAACTTCTCTCTCTTTTTCTCTCTCAATCTCTATGCCTCTCTCTAAAACTTCCCTTTCTCGTTTTTTGTATCTCTTTTTCTCTCTTGAACTTCTCTCACTCACGCTTCCACTCAATCTCCTCATAAAACTTCTCTCACTCTCTCACTCATTCTCTATCTCTCTTAGTCTCTCTCGCTGTCACCTTCTGTTGCTATCTCGGCCTCTCTCTATTTTAGTTGCTCTCAATCTCTATCTCTCTTAGTCTCCTTGAAATTTCTCTCTCTCTTGCCCTTTGCAAGACTTCTCTCTCTCTCTCCCTCTCTGACTCTCTCTATCTCTCTGTCTCTCTCTCTCTCTGTGTCTCACTTTCTCTCTCAAACTTTTCACTATCTCTCTCTCATTCTTTGAAGCTTCTCTCTTTGTCTTTCTTTAAAACTTCCTCTTACATCTTGCTCTCGCTTTTTGTGTCTCTCGTGTACTTCTCTCACTCACTCTCTCTATAAAACTTCTCTCTCTTTTTGTCTCTCTTACTCACTCTCTCCTTTAAGTTTCTCTCTCTTCTATTCCTGTCTCTCTCACTCACTCACTTTCACTCTCTCTCCTACCACCTTTCTCCCTCTCTCTCTAAAACTTCTCTTTCTCTCTGGACAACATCTATGACTATCTTTATAAAAGTTCTCTCTCCCCTTCCTCTTTCTATCTCTCCCTCTCTCTCAGCCTCCTCTCTCCCTTTCTCTCTCCTCCCCTCCCAGCACTTTCTATACCTCTACCTCAACCTCCCTCCTCTCTTTTCCCCTTTTCTCTCACTCTCTTGCTCCCTCCAAAACTTCACTCCTTAAGCTCTCATGCTCTCTGCAAAACTTATCTCTCTCTCTATGCTTGTCTCTTTGTCTCTATCTCTATCTCTATCTTTGTCTCTCTTTTCTCTTTCTCATCATCTATGAAATTTCGCTCTATCTCTCATTCTGTTTAAAAATTTTCTCTCTCTCTTTCTCTCTCCAACACATGAAGTCTTACTAAAACTTCCCTCTCTTACTTTCTTCAACATACTTTCTCTCTCTCGAAAACATCTCTAACTCTATCTCTCTCTATAAATCTCTCTCTCTTTCTCTCTAAAACTTACCTCTCTCTCTCTCTCTTTCTAAAACTGCCTCTTTATTTCTCTCTCTCCCCAACATACACTCTCCTTTTCTCTCTCTTTATGTCCTACCAACATTCTATTTCTCCATTGCTCTCACCCTCAAAAACTTCTCTCTCTCTCTCACTCCCCCTCTCTGTAACACTGTTGCACTCTAAAACTACTCTCTGTCTTTCTAAAATTTCTCTCTCTCTCTCTCCTCTCTTTTTAACTATCTCTTTCTGTCTCTATCTTGCCCTCTTTGAAACTTCTCTCTCTTTGTCTCTCTTGTTTTCACTGCAAAACTTCTCTCTCTTCCCCTCTTTGTCTCCCACACTCACTCTCTCTGTCTCTCTCTCAAAATTCTCTCTCTTTCTATCTCCTGCCCTCTCTCTTGCTCTCCTTGAGACTTCTCTCTCTCTTTCTCTCTCTCACACTCTCTAAAACTTTACTCCTTTCTCCTCTCTCGTTCTTTGTGAAACTTCTCTCTCTCTCTCTCTCTCTATGTCTGTTTGTCTGCCTTTGTCTCTGTTCTTGTCACTCACTTTCTTTGTCTCTCTCTCTTTGCAAAACTTCTCTCTAGTCCACACTCTCTCTAAAGCTTCTCCTTCTCCCTCTCTCTCTTCCCAACACTTTCTCTTTCTCTTTCTCACTTTTTGAAACATCTCTCTCTCTCCCTCTCTCACTCCCTCTGAAACTTCTCTCTCAATCCCTCACTATAAGTTCCCCTTATTTCTTTCTCTCTCTCTCCCCTTCGCTCTTCCACCCTAGGTCTCTCTCTCTATCTCTCCCGCTCCCCCTCCATCTGCAAAACTTCTTTCTGGCTCTCACTCTCTCTAAAGCTTCTCTCTCTCCCTCTCTTTGTCTCTCTTTATCTCTCCTTCTCTCTCTTCCAACACTTTCTCTTTCCCTCTCTCTCTTTGAAACTTCTCTCTATCTCTCTCTAAAACTTCCCCTTATTTCTTTCTCTCCCTCTCTACCACTCTTTGTCTCTTTCTCTTCCTAACACTTTGTCTATCTCTCTCTATGCCTCCCTACAATAAAACTTCTCTTCCTCCCTTTTTGTCTCTCTTTCTTGCTCTCTCTAAAACTTTACTCCTTTACCCTCTCACTTCTTGTGAAACTTCTCTTTCGCTATCTCTCTCCCTCTCTGTTTCTCTTCTTTCTCTCTCTTTCTCCAACATACTCTCTCTCTCTTTCTAAAACTTCTCTGACCGGGTCTTTCTCTATAAAACTCACTTTTTTTCTCTAAAACTTGTCTTCTCTGTCCCCTATATGTCTTTCTCTCTCTCTGTCCTCATCTAAAACTTGTCTTTCTCTCTCCGTCCCCATTACAACTCTCTCTCTAACATGTTTCTATCTCTATCTCTGACTTGCACTCTCTCCCTCCCTAATACATATACATTCTCTTTGTTGTTTCTCTCCCTAGCACACATTCTCCATTTCTCTCTCTTTCTCTCTCCTCATTCTTTTCTATGTGTTTCTCTCCCTCATTGTCACTCTCCCCAAAACTTTTCTTTCTCTCCTTCACCTTGAAACTTCTTTTTCCCTCTTTGTTTGTCACTCTCTTTGAAACTTCTCAATCTTAGAAGATTTTCTCTCACTCTTTCTCGTTTTCTCACTCTCTTTGAAACTTCTCTCTCTTAGAATATTTTCTCTCACTCTTTCTTGCTCTTTCACTCTCTTTGAAACTTCTCTCCCTCTTTTTCTGAAACCTCTCTGTTTCTTTCTAGCTCTCCAAAAAGTTTTTCTCTTTCTCTTTATCTCTCTCTCTATGAAACCTCTTGATATGAACCCACCTAACTCCACCTCAAAAGCTAGCTTGTAAGGGGAGGTTTGTGAACTCATATATATAACACCCAAGACCTCTTTGCCTAACCAATGTGGGACTTCATCACCTCTTGCTCCCACTGCCTCTCTCTTGTCTATTTCTTTCTATCTGAAACTTCTTTATCTTTGTCTTTATCTCTCACACTCTCTGAAACTTCTCTCTATATCTCTGTCTTTGAAACTTCTTTATCTCAGTCTCTATCTCTCACACTCTCCATGTCTCTACCTATCGCTCTCTTTGAAACTTCCTCTCTTTCTCTTGCTCTGCCTCTCTCTTCCTCTCTCAACAAGACACACACTCTCTCTCCCACAATACTCTCACTTCCACTCTCTGTCACTCACTCTCTCTATCTCCCTAAACTACTCTTTCTCTCTCTCATGCTCACTCTCTTTAAAACTTCTCTCCCTCACCTCTCAAAACTCTTTGTGAAACTACTCTTGCTATGTTTCTCTTTCTGTCTCTCTCTCTCTCTCTTAGTCTCTTAGAAACTTCTCTCTCTCTCCTTTGTCTTGTCTCTTTCTCTCTTTAAACTTTTCTCTCT
This sequence comes from Dicorynia guianensis, assembly GCA_037013595.1. NCBI lineage: Eukaryota > Viridiplantae > Streptophyta > Magnoliopsida > Fabales > Fabaceae > Dicorynia > Dicorynia guianensis. The sequence goes on along the minus strand of JASUAB010000006.1, from coordinate 19,123,649 downwards.
CTCTCTCGGTGTCTCTCTCTTTGACCCCATAACACACTCCATTCCACACTCTCTCTTTCTCCCTCTAAAACTACTCTCTGTGTCCAAAATTCCCTTCCTCTCTCTCTTTGGAACTTCTCTTTCTTGCTCTCTCTAATAATTATCTCACTTTCTCTTTAGCACTATACAAAACCTCTCTCTCCCCCTTTTCTCTCTCACACTCTCTCTAAAACTTCTCTCTTTCTCTAATCCTTCTCTCTCTGTCTTGCCCTCTCTCAAACATCTCTGTCTCTCTCCCCTTCTCTTTCACACTCTAACCAAAATTTCTCTCACGACTCTCTCTCTATGTCCCGCTTTTACTCTTTCTAAAACTTCTCTCTTTGTCTCTATCTCTCACTCTTTCTCACTCTCTCTAAAAACTTCCCACTTGATTCTTTGAAGCTTCTTTCTCTTTCTAAAACTTCTCTCTCTCATGCTCTCTTTGAAACTTCCTTCCCTCCTTTTCTCAGTCTCTTTAAACTTCTCTCTCTCTCCAAATCATCCCTTTCTCTCTTTCTCTTTATCTCTGTGCCTCTTAAGAACTTCTCTCACTCATTCTCTCCAAAAACCTTCTGTCTCTCCCTATCTCTCTGTCTCTATCTTTGTCTCTGTCTTTGTCACTATCTTGCTCTCTCTTTTTTTGAAACTTTTCTTTTTCACTCTCAAACTTCTCTCTCTCTCTCTCTCTCTCTCTCTCTCTCTCTCTCTCTCTCTCTCTCTCTCTCTCTCTCGTCACTTTCTTTGAAAGTTCTCTCTTTCTCCCTTTCTCTCTCTTTGAAAGTTCTCCCTCTCTCTCCCTCTATCTTTGAAACATCTATCTCTCTCTATGTGAAACTGCTATCTTTATCTCTTGCTCTCTCTTAAACTTCCCTCTCTTTCTCTGAACTTCTCTCTCTCTTTCTAAAACTCCTTTCTCCCTTCCCCTTGTTGTCTCTAAAACCTCTCTCTATAGCTCTCCCTTAAACTTGTTTCTCTCTCTATCATTCTCTTTGAAACTTTTCGCTCTCTCTTTCAATGCCTCTCTTGGTCTCTCTGCATCACTCTGTCTACCACTCACTCTCTCACTCTAGTTTTCTTTCTAAAACTTCTCTTTCTCTTTCTCTGTCTCCCTTTCTCCCTCTTACTCTGCTTGAAACCTTCTCTCTCTTGGTCTATCTGAAACTTCTCTAACTCTCTCTATAAACTTCTCTCTCTCACTTTCTCTCTATTTAAAACTTCTCTCTCCCCCTCTTAGTGTCTCTCTAGAACTTCTCTAAGTCACTCTTTCCACAAAACTTGTCTCTATTGCTCTCTGTCTTTCTCTCTCTCTCTCTAAAACTTCTCTATCTCTCTCTTTCTTACTCTATCTAAAACCTTACTTTCTCTATCTCTGTCTCTTGCTCTCTCTAAAACTTCTCTCTTCTGGTGTCTAAGGATCTTTTGTCTCTCTCTCTATCTCTCTCTCTTTCTCTATCTATCTGAAACTTCTCTCTCTGTCTCTCTCCTTCTCCTTGATAGTTTTTACTCTTTTGCTCTCTCGGTCTCTCGAAAGCTTATTTCTCTTTGTCTCTCTCGCCCTCCTTGAAAGTTCCCTTTTGGTCTCTCTTACTCTCTTTGAAACTTTTCTCTCTCTAAAAGTTCCCTCTTCCCCTTTCTCTCATACTCAAATTTTCTATCGCTCTCTCTTTATTTCTAGAATTTTCCCTTCTCTCTCTACCTCTATCTTTATCTCTCTAAAACTTCTCTCACTCTCATTCTCGCACTAAAACTTCTCTCTCAATTTCTCTCTATCACTCTCTTGCTCTCTTTGAAACTTCTCTCTCTTAACCTATCTCACTCTTGGCAAAACATCTTTCTCTCTCTCTATCTCACCCTCTGCAAAATTTCTCTATATCTCTTTCAATCTCTTTACAGAACTCTATCTACACTCTCTCTCCAAAACATTTCTTTCTCTCTCTTGCCCTTGGTGTATCGTAAACTTCTCTATCTCTATCTCTATATTTCTCTCTCTTGAGCTCCCTAAATCTGCTATCTCTCTTTCTTTCTGGCTAAAACTTCTGTTTCTCACTCTCTAAAGAATCCCTTTCTCTCTTTCCCTCTCCCTTACTCTCTCTAGAACAAATCTCACTTACTCTCTCTACCAAAGTTGTCTCCCTTGCTCTCTCTATCACTCTCTCTCTCTTGCATTCTTTCAAATTTCTCTCTCTGTGCATTGCTCTTTCTAAAACTTCTCACTCTCTTGGTGTCTAAGAAATTTCCATCTCTTCCTCTCTCTCTCTCTCTCTCTTGCCCTCTGCAAAACTTCTTTATATCTATCTTGGTGTCTCTGTAGCACTCTGTCTATCACTCTCTCTCACTCATTCTCTTTTTCTCTCTAGCACTTCTCTCTATGTGTGTGTGTCTCTCTCGGTCTCTTTGAAACATCTCTCTCTCTTTCTCTATGTCTGAAACTTCTCTTTCTCTCTCTCTCTCTCTCTCTCTCTCTCTCTCTAAAATATCCTTTTCTCTCTCTCTTTATGTCTCTCTTTAACTTCTCTAACTCACTCTCCACAAAACTTGTTGCTCTCACTCTCTTTGTCTTTCTGTCTCTCTGTCTGACACTTGTTTTTCTCTCTCTCTTTTGCATTATTGGAAGCATTTGTCTCTTTCTCATTCTCTCTAAAACTTCTCTCTCCCTCTCTTTCTTGTTTGTTCTCTTTCTCTCTTGCTCACTCACTTTCTCTCCCTCTCCCTATGAAATTGCCTCTCTCTCTCCCTCCCTCCCTTTCTCTCTCAAAAATTGCTCTTTCTCTATTCTCTCTCACTCTCAAACTTTTGCTTCTCTCTCTCACTCTCGCTACAACTTCTCTTGGTCACCCTCTATCATTTTCTACATAAGCTCTCTATCTCTCTCCCTTGTTCTCTTTGAAACTTCCCTCCCTGTTGTTTTCCTCCACTCCCTCTCTTTGTCTCTCTCTCTCTCTCTATCTCTCCCTCTCTCTCTCTTCCCAACACTTTCACTACATCTTTTTTGGTCTTTTCTGCAGTACCCCGCAAAACTTCTCTATATCTCTCTCAATCTCCTCGCAGCACTCTATCTACCACTTCTCTGACTCACTCTCTTTCTCTTTCTAAAATTTCTGCTTCTCTCTCTTTTTCGCTCTCTATGTCTTAGAAACTTTGCTCTTTCTCTCTCTCTTAGTCTCTCTGAATCTTCTCTCTATCTCTTTCTCTCTAAAACATCTCTTCCTCTCCCTCTTTCTATTTTCCTCTCTCTCTTGCTTTCTCTGAAACTTCTCCTTGCTCTCTCTATCTCTAACACTACTTTCTATCTCTCTCAGTTGCTCTTAAACTTCTCTCTCTATTTAAAATTTCTCTAAAACTTCCCTTTTTCTCTTTCTCTCTCTCTCTCTCTCTCTCTCTCTCTCTCTCTCTCTCTCTCTCTCTCTCTCTTGTGTCTCTTGAACTTCTCTGACTCACGCTTTCATTCACTCTCTTTGTAAAACTTCTTTTACTCTCTCTCCCTATGTCTCTATCTTTGTCACACTATCTCTTGCTCTCTCTCAAAGTTGTCTCTCTCTAGCCCTCTCTGAAACTTCTGTGTCTCTATCTCTCTCTCTCCCTCTCTTGCTTGCTCTCTTTGGACTTCTCTTTCTCCTCCTCTCTCATTCTCTTTGTCTCTTTCTATTTCTCCCTCTCTCTCCCCACCCAAAACTTTCTCTATATCTCTCTTGGTCTCACTGCAGCACTCTATACTAACTCTTTTTCACTCTCTAAAACTTCTCCTTTTCTCTCTCCCCTGCCCTTTGCAAAAACATCTCTATATCTCTCTCGGTCTCCCCTCAGCTCTCTTGCTTGCTATAAAACTTCTCTCTCTCTCTCTCCCTCTATGAAACTTCTCTATATCTCTCTCTCAGTCTCTCCACAACACTGCCTACCACTCTCTCTCAATCATCCTCTTTCTTTCTCTCTTACCCTCTTGCTTTGTTCTATCTGAAACTTCTCTTTCTCTCAGTCTCTCTAAAACTACTCTCTCTTTCTCCCTAGCAAAAGCTTTTGTTTTTCTCTCTCTTTAAAACATCATTTTCTCTTTTTCTCTCTCTATCTTAGTGTCTCTTTAACCTCTCTTACTCACTGTCTCCACAAAACTTGTCTCTCACTATCCTTGTCATTCTCTCTCTCTCTCTTGCATTCTTTACACTTCTCTCTCTATTTATCATTCTCTTTGAAACTTCTTTCTCTCTCTTTCTTGGTGTCTACGAAACTTCCCTCTCTATCTCTCTCTCTTTCCCTCTGTGAAACTTCTCTATATCTCTCTCGATCTACCACTCTATCTTTTAGTCTCTTTCTCTTTGTAACTCTTCTCTCTCCCACTATCTCTCTCTCGGTTTGCCTGAAACTTCTCTCTCTCTTTCTCTTTGTCTAAAATTCTCTTTCTCTCACTATCTCTAAACATCCTTTTCTCTCTTTTTCTTAGTGTCTCTTTAGAACTTCTCTAATTCACTCTCTGCACAAAACTTGTCTCTCATGCTCTCTCTATCTTTTTGTCTCTCCTTGGAACTTCTATGCCTCTCTATTGCATTGTTTGAAACATCTCTCTCTTCCTTTCTCTCTTCTCTCTCCCTCTTTCATGCTCTCTCTGAAACTTTTCTCTTTGCCCCTATCTCTGTCTCTGTCTCTCGCACTTTCTAAAACTTCTCTCTCCATTCTCTCTTTAAAACTTGACTCTCTCTCTCTCTCTTTTTCTCTTCTCTTTTACTCTAAAACTTCTCTTTCTCTCTTTCTTTCCCTCTCTCTCTTGCTCTAACAGAAACTTCTCTCTCCCACCCTCTCTTGCTCTTTGTGAAACCTCTCGTCACTCTCTCATGGTCTCTCTAAAAGTTCTCTCTCTCATTCCCCCTCTCTCCCTCTCTCTGTCTCTCTCTATGTCTCCCTCTTTCTCTCTCTTCCCAACACTTTCTCTGCATCTCTCTTGATCTCTTTGTAGTACTTTGTCTACCACTCTCTCTCACTATGTCTCTTAGTCTCTCTAAAACTTCTTTGTTGCTCAGAAACTTCTCTCTTTAAAACATCTCTTTCTCTTCCTCTCTCTTTGTGTCTCTCTAGAACTTCTCTCACTCACTCTCACCACAAAACTTCTCTCTCTCTCTCTCTCTCTCTCTCTCCCCCTCCTTCTCTTACTCTCTCTAAACTTCTCTTTCTTTGTGACTCTCTCTATCTCAAAAACTTCACACACACTCTCTCTATCTCTTTGAAACTTCTCTCTTTCTCTTGGTCACTCTAAAATTTCTTTGTCTCTCTATCTAAAACTTCCTTTTCTCTCTTTCTCTCTCTTTCTTTGTGTATTTTGAACTTCTCTCTCTAACTCTCTTCATAACAATTCTCTCACTCTGTCTCTCTCTCTCTCTCTCTCTCTCTCTCTCACAATCTCTCTCTATCCCTCTCTCTCTCAAACTTTTCTCTCTCTAGCTTTCTTTGAAACTTCTCTTCTGCTCTTTCTGTCTTTATCTCTCTATCTGTCTCTCCTTCTCTCTCTCTCACTCTGTAAAATTTCTCTTTTTCTCTCTTTGTCCCCTCGTTTTCTCTTAGTCTTTCAAAAACTTCCCTTTCTCTCTCGGTCTCTTTGAAACTTCTCTCACTCTAAAACATTTTATCTCCCTTTCTCTCCCTCTTTGTGTATCTTTTGACCTTCTCTCACTCTCTCTCTATCTCTCTCTCAATGTCTCTCTCCCTCTTCGAAACTTCCTTTCTCTCCTCACTCTCTCTGTCTCTCTGTCTTTGTCTCTCTCTCTCTCTTTCACTTGCTCTCCTGAAACTTCTCTATCTCTCTCTCTCTCTCTTCAATCTTTTTGAAACTTTTCTCTCTCTGTCTTTGGAACATCAATCTCTCTCTTTGCGAAATTTTGCTCTCTCTATGAAACTTCTCTTTCTCTCTCTCTTTTTCTAAAATTTCTCTCCCCTTTATCTCGGTCTTCTTGAAACTTCTCTTATAGCTCTTCCTAACTTCTTTCTCTCTCTCTCTCTCTCTCCCTCTCATCAGCCTCTCTCTCTTGTTTTCTCTAAAACTTCTCTCTTCCTCTACCTCTTGGCCTCTCTGAAATTTCTCTTTCTGTCACTCTTTCTCACTTTGTCTGAAAATTCTCTTTTGTCTCTATCTTTTGCTCTCTTAGAAGCTTCTCTTTCTCAACTTCTCTTGCTCTTGGCTAACAATTCTTTCTCTCTATCTCTCCCTCGATCTATCTAAAACTTCCCTCTCTTTAGTCACTTAGAAAATTTTCTCTCTCTTAGTCTCTTTGAAACTTCTCTCTTCTCTCTTTATCTCTATGTCTCTCTCTATAAAACATTGCTTTCTCTGTTTTTTTCTATCTTTGTCTCTATCTCTGAAATTTCTCTCTCTTGATCTCTTTAAAACTTCTATCTATCTATCTCTCTCTTGGTCTCTTTGAAGCTTTTATCTCTCTAAAACTTCCCTCTCTCTCTTTCTCTGTCTCTTGATTTCTCTCTTGAACTTCTCTCACTCATGTTGTCACTCATTCTCTTCATAAAACTTCTCTCTCTCTTAGTCTCTATCTCTCTTAATCTCTCTCTATGTTGCCCTCTATCACTGTCTCAGTCTCTTTCTTTGTCTATTGCCCTCTATTGCTCTCTCAATCTCTCTTTGTCTTAGTCTCCTTGAAACTTCTCTCTCTCTTACCCTTTGCAAAACTTCTTTCTCCCTCTCTCACTCTCTCTGAAACTTCTTTCTCTCTCTCTCAATCTCTCTCACTCTCTCTAAAACTTCTCTCTATCTCACTCGCTGAAGCTTCTCTCTCTGTGTCTTTCTCTAAAATTTCCTCTTATTTCTTGCTCTCTCTTTGTGTTTCTCTAGAACTTCTCTCACTATCTCTCCCCATAAAACTTCTCTCTCTTTCTGTCTCTCTTCTTGTCTCCTTAAATTTTCTCTCTCTTCCTATTCCTATCTCTCTTGCTCACTCACTGTTGCTCTCTCTCTCTCTAAAACTTCTCTTTCTCTCTCTCACTTTTTCTTTCTTGAAAACTTTTATGACTCTCTTTATAAAACTTCTCTCCCCCTTCCCTATCTCTCTCCCTCTCTCTTCTCCAACACTTTGTTTGAGATTCTCTGCCTTCTCTCTCTCTCTTTCTTTATCATTCTCTATCTCTCTCCTCCCAACACTTTATATACCTCTCTCTCTTTTTCTCTCACTTTTTGTAAAACTTCACACCTTCATCCTCTCTCGTTCTCCACAAAACTTATCTCTTTCTCTTTATTCGTCTCTTTGTCTCTCTCTATGTCTTTGTCTCTATCTCTATCTCTATATCTATCTCTTTCTCTCTTTTTCTCTTGTCCTCTATGAAATTGCTCTCTGTCTTTTGCTCTATATGAAACTTCTCTCTCTCTCTCACTGTGTCTTTCTCTATCTCTCCCTCTCTCTTCCTGGCACTTTCCCTTTCTCTCTCCCCCTCTCTTTCTCCTCTCTCTCTTTAACACATAGACTCCCTCTCTCTCTAAAACTTCCCTCTCTTACTTTCTCCTACACACTTTCTTTCCCTCTAAAACATCTCTGACTCTATCTCTTTCTTTCTCTCTAAAACTTGCCTCTCTCTTTCCCTCACTCTGTCCTACCAACATTCTGTCTCTCCTTCTCTCTCATCCTAAAAAACTTCTTTGACATTCACACTGTCTCCCCATCTCTGTAACACCATGCACTCTAAAACTACTCTCTCTTTTCTTAAAACTTCTCTTTTGCTTTCTCTTTTCTCTTTCATTATCTCTTTTTGTCCCTCTGTCTTGCTTTCTCTAAAACTTCTCCCTCTGTATCTCTCTCTTTCACTATGAAACTTCCCTCTCAATCTCTCTAAAAGTTCTTGATCTATCTCTCTTTCTCTCTCACTTTCATTTAAACCTCTCTCTCTTGCCCTTTTCTCTTCCACTCTGACACTCAATCTGTTTCTCTCTTTGAAAAGTTCCCTGTCTCTCTCTTGCTTTCTTTGAAACCTCTCTCTCTGTCCCTTAATCTCTCTTTGAAACTTCTCTTAATCTCTCTCTCTCTTCATCACTCTAAAACTTCTCTCTCTAAAACTTCTTTTCCTTTTTTGCTTGGTCTCTCTCACACTCTCTAAAACTTCTCTCTATCTCCCTCTATCTCTCTAGAACTTCTCTCATTCACTTTCTCCATAAAACTTCTCTCTCTTTCTCCCTCTCTCTCATTTTTGGGGAAATTTCTCTCTCTTGCTCTCTCTCTCTCTCTCTCTTTAAAACTTCTCTTTCTCTCACTCTCTGTGAAACTTCTCTCCCTCTCTCTCTCTCTTTCTCTCTTCCTCTCTCTAAAACTTATCACTTCTCTCTTTCTGTCTCTTACTCTCTGAAACTTCTCCTATCTCTGTCCTCTCTAAAATTTCCCCTTATTTCTCTCTCTTTGTGTGTCTCTAAAACTTCTCTCACTCAATCTCTCCATAAAATTTCTTTTTCCCTAACCTAATCTCTCTCTCCCCCTTTCTCTATAAAACTTCTCTCTCTCTCTCTCTCTCTCTCTCTCTCTCTCTCTCTCTCTCTCTCACTTTATCTCTCTGTAAAACTTCTTTGTCTATAAAACTTCTCTCTCCCTGTCTCTCTCCCTCTCCCTCTCTTTGTCACTTTTTTTCTCTCTCTTTATCTCTTCCTCTCTCTCTCCTTCCAACACATTCTTTCTCTATCTCTTCCATTCTCTCTCCTTGAAACACTTTCCCTACCTCTCTCTCTTGTAAAAACTTCTCTTTTAGCCTCTCTCTCTTGTGCTCTCTCTAAACATCACTACTTCACCCTTTCTTGCTCTCTGTGAAACTTCTCTTGCCCTCTCTCTTCCTCTCTTTGTCTCTCCCTATCTTTCCTTCTCTCTCTTCCTAACACTTTCCCTACTCTTTCTACCTCCTCTTTCTTGCTCTTTCTCTCCCTCCCTCTCTCTTGTGCTGTCACTCCATGTCTCTCTCCATCTCTCACACACTTTCTCCTCAGAACACTTTCTCTTTCTCTCTCTCACCAAAACTTCTCATTCTCCCTTTCTTTCTCTTCCTCTCACTCTCTTTAAAGCTTTACTCCTTCCCCCTCCCTTGTTCTTTGTGAAATTCTCTTTCGCCCTCTCTCTGTGTCTGTCTTTCTATCTCTCTATCTGTCTCTGTCGTTCTCTTTGTTGCTATCTCTTTCTCTCCCTTTGAGAAACTTCTCTCAAGCTCTCACTCTCTAAAACTTCTCTCTCCCACTCTCTGTATCTCTATCTCTATCTCTCCCTCTCTCTCTTCCCAACACCTTCTCTTTCTCTCTCTCCCGCTCTCACTCCCTCTTCAACTTCTCTCTCTATCTCTCCTTAAATGTTCCCCTTATTTCTTTCTCTCTCCCACTCTCTCACCACTCTTTGTCTTTCTCTCTCTCTTGCCAACACTTTCTCTATCTCTCTCTCACTTTCTGGCTTTGTGTTACTCTTTGCCTCTCTCTATCTCTCCGTCTCTCTCCCTTCCCAACACTTTCTCTATCTCTCTCTCTGTGCCTCCCTAAACTAAAATTTCTCTTTTGCCCTTTTTCTTTAACTCTCATTTCCTCACTTTCCCTTTTGTGTGTGTCTCTCTCTCTGTCTCTTTGACACATACACTCTCTCTAAGATATCCTTCTCTTACTTTCTACAACACACTTTCTCTCTTTCTAAAACTTCTTTGACTTGGTCTCTCTCTATAAAACTCTCTCTTTCTCTCTAAAACTTGTCCTCTCTCTCCCCAACACATCCTCTCTCTCTAACATGTTTTTGTCTCTATCTCTGTCTCACACTCTCTCCCTCCCCAACACACATTCACTCTCTTTGTCCCTCTATCTCTCTCCGTAGACACACTCTCCTTTTCTCTCTCTATCTCTCTTCCTCTCTATAACACTCTCATGCTCTAAAACTACTCACTCTCTTTCTAAAACTTATTTCTCTTTCTCTCTCTCTGTGCCACTCCAAAACTTTTGTCTCAATCTCTTTCCCTCTCCTTGAAATCTCCCACTCTCTCTTTCTTTCACTCTGAAACTTCTCTCTCTGTCTTTCCTCTTTTTTCTCTTTCTTTGTAACACTTTCTCTATCTCTCTGTGCCTCCCTACACAAAATTTCTCTTTCTCCCTTTTTCTCTCCCGCTTTCTTGCTCTGAAACTTCACTTCTTCACCTTCTCTTGCTCTCTATGAAACTTCTCTTTCTCTATCTCTCTCTTCCTCTCTTTCTCTTCTCTCTCTCTTTCTCCAACAAATACACTCTCTCTAAAACTTCCCTCTCTTACTTTCTGTAACACACTTCTCTCTCTTTAAAACTTCTCTAACTTGGTCTCTTTATAAAAACTCTCTCTCTTTCTCTCTCTAAAACTTGCCCTCCCTCTCTCCTACATATCTCTCTCTTTGTCCTTCTCTAAAACTTGTCTTTCTCTCTCTCTCCCCAACATGTCTCTTTCTATCATATTTCTCCCTCCATCTCTGTCTCACATTCTCTCCTTCCCCAACACACATACACTCCCTTTGTACCTCTCTCTCCCTAGCACACACTCCTTCTCTCTCTCTCTCTGTCTCTCTCTCTATCTTCATAACACTCTTGCACTCTAAAACTACTCATTCTCTTTCTAAAACTTCTCCTTCTCTCTCTCCTCTCTCTTTATCTATCTCTTTCTCTCTCTCCCTCTAAAACTTTTTTCTCTGTCACTCAAACTTTTCTCTCTCATTCTCTCTGCCTCTCCTTGAAAGTTCTTGCTTTCTTTGTGTCTCTCTCTCTCTCTCTCTCTCTCTCTCTCTCTCTCTCGCTTTCCTGGAAACTTACTTCTCTTTCTCTTTCTTGCTCTTTCTCTCCCTCTCCCTCAGTCTCTCTGAAACTTCTCTTTTTGGCTCTCCCAAAAACTTCTCTCCCTCTCTCTTGCTCTCTCTAAAACTTATTTCTCTCTATCTCTCACTGTCTTTGAAACTTCTTTCTTTCTCTCTTTCTCTCTCTTTGTCTCTTTCTCACTCTCTCTAAAATTTCTCTATATCTGTCTTTGTCACTTCCAATCTCTGAAGCTTCTCTCTCTATCTCTATCTCTTGCTCTCTCTGAAACTTCTCTCTCTGTCTTTGTTTGTTGGAAACTTCTCTCACTTGCTCTTGCATTGTCTCTCTCTTCCTCTCTCACCAAGACTCACACAGTCTCTCTCCCTTTAAGACTCTCTCCCACACTTTGTCACTCACTCTCCTTCTCTCTCTCACTTTGGCTCTTTCTGAAACTTCTCTGTCACCTCTCAAACTATTGCAAAACTTCTCTAGCTATGTCTCTCTTTCCTCTTTCTCTCTCTCACTCTCTCTGAAACTTTTCTTGCTCTCTCTCACTTTCTGATATGAACCCACCTAACTCTACCTCAAAAGCTTGCTTGTAAGGGGAGGTTTGTGAACTCATATATATAACACCCAAGACCTCTCTACCTAACCAATGTGGGACTTCATCATTCCTGACCCCTTTAGACTATACGTCCTTGTACAGAGAACCAAGATCCATGGCCCACACTGACTAGAGTAGGGTAGGCTCTGATACCATATGATATGAACCCACCTAATTCCACCTCAAAAGCTAACTTGTAAGGGGAGGTTTGTGAACTCATATATATAACACCCAAGACCTTTCTACCTAACCAATGCAGGACTTCATCACTTTCTCCCTCTCTTGGTGTCTTAGAAACTTCTCTCCCTTTCTCTTTCTTTATCTCGGTCTCTTTGAAGCTTCTTTCTCTCATTCTCTCTAAAGTTTCTCTCTTTTACCAACTCTCCTTCTCTCCCTAAAACTTCTCTCTCACTCTGTGTGTGTGTCTTTCTCTATCCCTGCAACACACTCCCTCCCACACGTTCTCTGTCCAAAATTCCCTTTCTTTCTCTCTTTGAAAATATCTCTCTCTCTTTCTCCTTCTCTCACTCACACTCTTTCAAAAACTTCTCTCTCTTAGCTTGCCCTTTCTTAAACTTCTCTATCTCTCTGCCCCTCTTTCTCACACTCACCAAAATTTCTCTTATTACTCTCTCTGTGTGTCTCAAAAACTTCTCTTTGTTTCTATCTCTCTCTCTTTCTTGCTCTCTCTGAATCTTCTCTCTTGATCTCTCTAAAGCATTTCTCTCTCTTGCTCTCTCTAAAAGTTCCCTCTCTCCCTCTCCTAGTCTCTCTGAAATTTCTCTCTCTCTGTCTAAACCAACTCTTTCTCTCTTTCTCTTTGTCTCTATTTCTGCTGCTACATGCTCTCTCTTTCTCTCTCTCCCCCTTTGTAACTTCTTTCCCCCTCTCACTCTCTCTCAAACTTCTTCCTCCCTTTCTTTCCCTATCTCTTTATCTCTCTCTCTCTCTCTCTCGCTCTCTCTCTTAAAGTTCTTCCTCTCTTTTACTCTATTTCTAAAACATCTCTCTCTCTATGTGAAACTGCTTTCGCTCTCCTTAAACATCCTCTCTTGCTCCCTCTCTTTCTCTCTATGAAACTTCTCACTCTCTTTCTAAAACTTCTCTCTTGCTCTCCCTTGGTGTCTCTAAAACTTCTCTCTCTATCTATCCTTGAAACTTCTCTCTCTCTCTCTCTCTCTCTCTCTCTCTCTCTATCACTTTCTTTGAAACTTACTACTCTCATTCTCTCTCATTTCTCTCTCTTGCTCTCACTAAAACTTCTTTCTCTCTCTCTCCTTCCCTCTCTCTATCTCTCAATCTTGTTGAAACTTCTTTCTCTCTCTTTGTCCCTCACTCTCTCTAAAACTTCTCTCTCTCTTGCTCTCTTGCTAACATTTGCACACTCTCTCCTCCCACTCTATCTCACTTACTCTCTTCACTCTTTAAAATTGCTCTTTCTCTCTCTCACTCTTACACCCTTTATTACTTTTCTTCGTCATCCTCTTTCACTCTTTGTGGAATTCTCTCATTTGCTTTCTCTCTTACTGAAACTTCTCTAACTCTTTACTCTATCTTTCTGAAACTTCTCTATCTCTCTCTTTTATTCTCTCTCTCTAAAACTTCTCTCTCTTTCTCTCTCTCTAGAACTTCTCTTTGTCTCTGTCTCCCCATCTCTTTCTCTCACTTCCTCTCCATAGCACTCTGTCTGTTACTCTCTCTCACTCACTCTCTCTATATCACTCTTTAAAACTTCTCGCTCTCTCTCTTTATGTCTTGTGCTCACTCTTAAACTCCTCTCTATCTTGTTTTCTCAGTTTGTTAAGAACGTTTTTGCTCTCCCTCTATCTCTATCTCACTCTGTTTGAAACTTCGCTTTCTCTCATTAAAACTTCTTTCTCTCTCTGACACTTCTCTCCCTTTCCATCTCTTTATTTCTTTCTTAAAATCTTTTCTTTCTCTCTTTGTTTCTCTCTCTCTGTGAAATTCTCTCTCTTTCCCTCCCTCTCTCTGTATTTAATAGACACTCTCTCTCCTATTCTTTCTTACTCACACTCTTTCTCTCTCCAAAACTACTCCCTCTCTCTAAAAGTTTTCTCTCTCTCATTCTCTCTGAAAGTTATCTCTCTCTCTCTCTCACTCTCTCTGAAACTTTCTTTTCTTTCTATCTTAGTCTCTTAGTGTGAATCTCTTGCTCTCTATGGAACTTGTTGCTTTCAGTCTCTCTTTGTTTGTCTGTCTATCTATCTGTCTCTCTTGCCCCTTTCTTGCTCTTGTTTTCTTTAGAAACTTCTCTCTCTCTCTAAATCATCCCTTTCTCTCCCTCTTTATCTAAAACTTCCCTCTCTCTCACTCTTTGTCACTCTCTTTGTGTGTGTGTCTCTCTCACTTCTGTAAAACTTCTCTCTCTCTCTTTCTCTCTCTCACATTCATTCTGATACTTCTCTCTCCCTCCCTCCCTCTTTGTATCTGTTTCTCTCTCTGAAACCACTCTCCCTCTTTCTCGTGAAAATTTATCTCACTCACTCTCTTTCTCCATCTAAAACTACTCCCTCTCTCTATGTCAAACTTCTCTTTCACTCTCTCTGAAACTTCTCCCTCTTAACCTCTCTTGCTCGTTGTGAAACTTCTCCCTCTCTATTAAACTTTACCTGTCTCACTGCCTCTCTCTATCTCACTCTCTTTAAAACTTCTCCTTGTCTTTCTCTGTCAGTCTCTCTGAAACTTATTTCTCTCTCTCTAAAACTTCTTTCTAAGGCTTCCCATTCTCTCTTTTTCTCTCTTTCTACCTCTCTCTCCAATATTTACACTCTCTCTTTACCCTTTTCTCGCCCTTAAACTTCTTTCTAACACTTCCTTCTCTTGATGTGGAACCCCATGGATATTTATGATCCAGAAACCCCAAACACACAATTGATAGAGAACAAGAATAGATGGAGAACTCCCAACCTATTGGACCCCCAAATGACTAATGCAAATGGAATACAAATAATTGGTTGATTGAGGAATCAAGAACAGAAATTCACTAGGATGTAAATACCTTGATGAAGTTCAATTCTTGATGCAATAGAGATTCAAGCCAAGCCTTGAACAAGAGTATAAAACTCCAAAACAATTCTTTTTTTTTCATTCATTCTACTAATTCTCGTCCATGTACTAGGGTATTTATATCCTCACAAGTTCAAATAACCTAGACTTTTAGGTTAGGCCTTAAAAATGGGACTCCTAACATAAAAAACAAACCCAAACGTAAATTGCAAGTAGTACACTGCTCAAAAACTAATCTATTAACTTGGAATGATGAATTAAACATAGATTGGACCCATTTTTCAAATTCAGCCCAATTTGATTAGGTGAAACTCCATTGGCCTTCATTGCATCTTGAGCTTCCATTCCTACTAACATTCTGCTCATATAAGTTTGAAGTGATTCCTTGAACTTTTTGGCCCATAATCTTGTAATTGGTCCTTACGGCAATGTTAGCTTATCCGCTGCTCCTCTCCTCTTGCCATCCATGTTTGTGCTCACATCACTCTCTCTCTCTCTTGGTGTCCAAGAAAAATTTCTCTCTTTCTCTCTCTCGGAGTCTAAGAAACTTCTCTTTCTCACTCTCCCTCTTTCTTCCTTTCATATTCTCTCTAAAACTTCCCTCTCTTTGTCATTGTCTCTTGCTTTCTTTAAACTTTTTCTCTCTTTCTTTCCCTTTCTCTTGGTCTCTCTAAAGCTTCTCTCTCTGTATCTCTCTTGCATTCCTTCAAAGTTCATGCTCTCTTTCTCTTGCTTACTCCGAAACTTCTCTCTCTTTATCACCCACTTTCCTTGAAAGTTCTTGCTCTTTCTCTTCTACTCGCTTTGAAATCTCTCTCTCTCGCTCGCTGGCTCTCTTAGAAACTTCTCTCTCCCTCTCTCTCTCTCTCTCTCTCTCTCTCTCTCAAGCTCTCTCTGAAACTTCTCTCTCTCTCTCTCTCTCTCAAGCACTCTCTGAAACTTCTCTCTCACTTTTCTCACACTCACTAACTTTCTTTCTCTCTATCACTCTCTCTCTATCTGTCTCCAAAACTTCACTCACTCATTCTCTTTATAAAACTTCTCTCTCTATCTGTCATTTTGTTGTTCTCTTTCAATCTTCTCTCTCTCTCTTTCTCTACCTATCACTCTTTTTGAAACTTCTCTCTGTTAGTGTGTTAGAAAGTTCTCTCTATCTCTTCCTTAGTCTTTCTTAAACTTCTCTCTCTATCTCTTGCTCTCTATGAAGCTTCTCATTGTCTCTGTCTCTTGTTCTCTCTAAAACTTCTCCTTTCTCTCTTTGTTCTCATTAGAACTTCTCTCTCTTTCCCTCTCTCTCATACTCACTCACTTTCTCTCTCTCTAAAACTTCCCTTTCTCCTTCTCCCTCTCTCTATCTCTCTAAACTTTCTCTTGCTACTCTAAACTTCTCTTTGTCTCTTTTTCTCACTCTCACTCTCTTTGAAACTTCTTTCTCTCACCCTCTCTAGCTCTTTGTGAAACTTCTCTCTCTCTCTCTGCCTAACCAATGTGGGACTTCATCATTCCTGACCTCTTTTGACTGTATGTCCTCATACAGAGAACCAGGATCCATGGCCCACATTGACCAAAGCAAAGCAAGCTCTGATACCATATGATATAAACCCACCTAACTCCACCTTAAAAGCTAGCTTGTAAGGAGAGATTATATATAACACCCAAGACCTCTCTACCTAACCAATGTGGGACTTCATCACTCTCTCTCTTTCTTGGTCACCCTAAAACTTTTCTCTCTTCCCCTTTGCCTGAAACTTCTCTGTCTCCCTCTCTCTCTCATTCTAAAGCATCTCTTTCTCTCTCTCTCTTACCCTTAGTGTCTCTCTAAAACTTCTCTCACTCATTCTCTCTACAAAACTTCTCTCTCTCTCTCTTGCATGCTTTGAAACTTCTCTCTCTATGTCTATCACTCTCTATGAAACTCTCTCTCTCTCTCTCTCCCCCTTAATCTCTCTAAAAATTCTCATTCTCTTTCTCTCTGTCTGAAACTTCTCTTTCTCTCTCTCTCATTCTCTCTAAAATATCCCTTTCTTGCTTTCTCTTTCCCTCTTAGTGCCTCTCTAGTTCTTATTTAACTCATTGTCTCCACGAAACTTGTCTCTCTCAGTCTCTCTCTCTTTCCCCTTCTCTCTAAAAACTTCTTTGTCTCTCTCTTTCTCTTTTGCATTCTTTGAAATTTCTATCTATATCTATTTGTCACTCTTTCTAAAACTTCTCTCTTTGTCTTTGTCCTTGCTCTCTCTAACACTTCTCTCTCTCTCTTGCCCTTTACACTTCTTTTTATGTCTCTAGGTCCCTCTGCAATACTCTGTCTCCCGCTCTCTCTCAATCACTTAGTTTCTCTATCTAAAACTTCTCTTTCCCTCTCTCTCTCTCTTGGCCTATATGAAACTTCTCTATCTCCCTCTCTTTCTCTTTGTTTCTCTCTCTAAACCTTCCCTCAATCTCTCTCTCAGTCTCTCTAAAACTTCTCTCCCTCTTGCTCTCTTAGTGTCTTTCTAGAACTTCTCTTATTCATTATCTCCACAAAAGTTGTCTCTCTCTCTCTTTGAAACTTCTCTATCTCTCTCTCACTTTCTTTCAAACTTCTCTCTCTGCCTTTGCTCTCTTTGAAACTTTTCTCTCTCTCCCTTTCTCTCTTAAGCTTCCCTCTCTCTCTTACTCTCTACCTGAATCTTCTCTTTCTCTCTCTCCCTCTCTCTCTAAAACATCCCTTTCTCTTTTTCTCTTTCTCTTAATGTCTCTCTAGAACTTCTCTCACCTATTCTCTCCAAAAAAATTGTCTCTCTCACTCTCTTTGTCTTCCTCTTTCTCTCTTCAAAATTTCTCTATCTCTACTTCTCTCTCTCTCTCTCTCACTCTCTCTCTGTTGTTTTCTTGTCTTTGTGTTTGTTGCTCTCTCTAAAACTTCCCTCTCTCTCAAGAGTTAATGAAACTTCTCTCTCTATCCATCTCTCTCGATCTCTCTTTGTCACCCTTGGAAAACTTCTTGATATCTTTACATCACTTCATCTAGCACTCTCTATTAGTCACTCTCTGTCTCCCTCTCTCTTACTTTGCTTGAAACTTTTTTCTCTCTCAGTCTATCTGAAACTTCTCTATCCATCTCTCTCTCTGAAACTTTTCTTTCTTTCCCTTTATCTAAAACTTTTCTTTCTTTCTATCTAAAACATCCCTCTCTCTCTCTCTCAGTGTCTCTCTAGAACTTCTTTAACTCACTCTCTTCACAAAACTTGTCTCTCATGCTCTTTTTGTCTTTCGCTCTCTCTATAACTTCTCTGTCTCTCTCTCTCTCTCTCTCTCTCTCTCTTGTATTCTTTGAAACTTTCTTCTTCTTTGTCTATTTCTCTCTTCGGAACTTCTCTCTTACTCTAAAACTTCTCTCTTTCTCTCTCAGTGTCTAAGAAACTTCACTTTCTCTCTCTCCCTCTCTTACTTTTTCTTGCCATCTCTGAAACTTCTCTCTCTGTGTTTTTGTCTCCCACTTCCTCTGAAACTTCTCTCTTTGTGTCTTTGTCTCCCGCTTCCTCTGAAACTTCTCTCTCTGTGTCTTTATCTCCTGCTCTCTTTGAAACTACTCTCTCTATGTCTTTGTCTCCTGCTTCCTCTGAAACTTCTCTTTCTCTTAGTATCTCTAAAACTTCTCTAGCTGTCTTTCTCCCACACCTTAGAAGTTCCTGCTCTCTCCATTGCTCTCTTTGAATCTTCTCTTTCTCTGTGTCCCTCCCTCTCATTGAATGTTCTCACTCTCTCCCCCCTACTCTCTTTAAAACTTCTCTCTCTCTCTCTCTCTCTCTCTCTCTTGCTTTCTCAAAAACTTATCTCTCTATGAAACTTCTCTCTCACATCTCTCTCTCACTCTCTCTGACACTCACTTAATTTCTATCTCTAAAACTTCCCTTTCTGTCTCTCTCTCCCTCTTTTTTTCACACTCTAAAACGTCTCTCTCTCTTTCTTTGCTATTGCTCTCTTAAAACTTCTCTTTCTTTCTCTCTGTCTCTTGCTCTCTTTAAAACTTCCTCTCTCTCTTGCTCTCTCTAGAACTTCTCTCTCCCTCTCCCTCTCTCTCATACTCACTCACTTTCTTTCTCTCACTCTCCCTATAAAAACTTGTCTGTCTCTCACTCATTCTCACCTAAAACTTCTCTTTCTCTTTTTTTCTCACATTCTCTCTGAAACTTCATTCTTTCAACCTCTTTCATTCTCTGTCAAATTTCTCTCTCTCACCCTCTGTGAAACTTTTCTCTGTGAAACATCTCTATATTTCTCTCAGTCTCTCTGTAACACTCTATCTACCACTTTCTCTCACTCATTCTCTTTCTCCCTCTAAAATTTCTCTCTTTATCCCTCTCTCCCCCTTCCTTTCTCTCTACACTTCCCTTTCTCTCTCGGTCACTCTAAAACTTTCTCTCTCTTCTCTCTACCTAAAACTTATCTTTCTCTCTCTGTCTCTCTCATTCTAAAACAACCTTTCTCTTGTTCACTCTCTCCACAAAACTTGTTTCTCTCACTCTCTTTGTCTTTGTCTCTCTCTTTGAAACATCTTTGTCCCTATATCTGTGTGTCTATCACTCTCTCTAAAACTTTTCTCTATCTCTCTTTTACCCTCTTTGAAACCTCTCTCTCTACAAAACTACTCTACATCTCTCGTCTCAACATAGCACTCTATTTACCATTCTCTTACTCTCTTTTCCTCTCTCTTGATCTATCTAAAACTTCCCTTTCTCTCTCTCTCTCTGTGTCTCTCTCTTGTTCTCTCCGAAACTTCTCTCTCTCTTTCTCTCTATTTGAAACTTCTCTTTCTCTCTCTCTCTTAATTTCTCTCTAGAACTTCTATAACTCACTCTTTCCACAAAACTTGTCTCTCTCAGTCTCTCTATTTTTCTCTCTCTGAAACTTCTTTGTCTCTCTCTCTTTCTTGCATTCTTTGAAACTTCTCTCTCTATTTGTTGCTGTCTCTGAAATGTTTCTGTCTCTCTCTCTTTTTTGCATTCTTTGAAACTTCTCTTTCTATCTATTGCTCTCTCTAAACTTCTTGCTCTGTGTCTCTCTCTCTTGCTCTCTCAAACACTTCTCTCTCTTTGTGTCTCTACCTCTTGCTCTCTCTAAATCTTCTCTCTCGCTCTCTCTTCTCTCTCTCTTTTAGTGTCTCTCTAGAACTTCTCTCTTCCATTCTCTCAACAAAACTTGTCTCTCTCACTTTCTCTGTTTTTCTCTCACTCTTTGAAACTGGTATATCTTTGTCTTTCTCTCTTTCTCTTTCTTTGAAACTTCTCTTTCTCTATCTATTGCTCTCTATGAGATTTCTTTCTCTCTCCTGACTGTTTAAGAAAGTTCTCTCTCTATTCCTCTCTCTCTCTCAACCTTTGCAAAACCTCTCTATATCTCTCTCGGTCTCTTTGCATCACTCTGTCTACCACTCTCTCTCAATCGCTCTAATGCTCTCTCTAAAACTTCTCTTTCTCTCTTTGGCACCCTCTCTCTCTAAGTCTATCTAAAACTTCTCCTTCTCCCTCTTTCTCTGTATCTGAAATTTCTCTCTCTCTCTCTCTCTCAATGACTCTCTACAACTTCTCTAAGTCACTCTCTCCATAGAATTTGTCTCTCTCTATCTCTGTCCCTTCCTCCCTTTTAAATTCTCTCTCTCTCTCTTTCTTGCTCTCTTTTAAACTTCTCTCTCTATTTCTCTCCTTCTCATTGATAGTTTCTGCTTTCTCTAAAATCTCTTGGTCTCTTTCAAACTTCTTTCTCTCTGTCTTCCTCCCTCTCCTTGAAAGTTCCCACTTTGTGTCCCTTGCTTTCTGTTAGATTTCTCTCTCTCTCTCTCTCTCTCTCTCTCTCTCTCTCTCTCTCTCTCTCTCTCTCTCTTACTCAGTCTAAAACTTCTCTCTGTCAACCTCTCTCGCTCTCTGCAAAACTTCTCTCTCTCTTGCCCTTTGGGAAACTTCTCTCTCTTTCTCTCTCTCTTACTTTCTGTAAAACTTCTCCCTCTTAGCCTCTCTCACTCTTTGTGAAACTTCTCTCCCTCTTGCCCTTTGTGAAACTTCTCTCTCTCTCTCTCACATCCTATGCAAAACTTCTCTCTTTCTCTCTCTCTCTCTTGCCCTTTGTAAAACTTCTCTATATCTCTCTCAATCTCTCTATAGCACTAAGTCCACCACTCTCTCTCACTCACTCTTTTTCTCTCTCTAAAACTTCTCTTTCTCTCTATCTATTGCTCTTGGACTATCTAAAACTTCCCTATCTATGCCCTTTCTTATGGCCTCAACACCATATATCTTAGCTAGTAGTGGCTCTCCTATTTCTGATCAAGCTGCATACAAATCTCTTGTAGGAGCATTATAATATATGACCATTACTAGACTAGAATTATCATATAGTGTGAACAAAGCTTGTCAGTTTATGCATTGCCCTACGGATGTACATTGGAAGTTGGTTAAACGAATACTGAGGTATCTAGCAGGCACCATATGTCATGCTCTAGTTCTCCAAAGATCATCTGCTCTTGAGCTCACTGCCTTTTGTGATGCTGATTGGGCGTCAGACATTGATGATAGGCACAGCACCTCAGGTTTTTGTGTTTATCTTGGTCCTAATCTCGTTTCTTGGTCATCTAAAAAGCAAGCAACAGTGTCTAGATCAAGTACTGAAGCTGAATATAGGAGTCTTGCAAGTGCAGTGGCAGAATTGGCTTGGCTGCAGTCTTTACTCAAAGAATTCAGCATTCAACTACCAAAAGTTCCTAGAATATATTGTGACAATATGAGCACAGTCAGCTTGTCAGCAAATCCGGTCCTTCATTCAAAGACTAAGCATATTGAACTAGATCTTTATTTTGTTCGTGAAAAGGTTAACAATAAAGAAATTGAAGTCTATCATATTCCGTCTCTTGATCAAACAGCAGATATTCTCACCAAGGCAGTCTCAACTTCAAGGTTTCTTCAACTTAGAGACAAGCTCAGCGTCATTCCTCTTCCAAGTCATGCCACTGATCTTGAGGGGGGATGTTAGAGATAAGGCTGCTTATCTTGGTAGGTGCAGGTGCAGTGTTCTATAGCGTGTGGTTCTAATCTTGTATTATTAGTCTTATCTTCAGTTAATTACTTAGGGACATTAGTGTAATTCAGTAATTGAGTCTTAGTCTATAAATTGTAATCTCAGCTACATCATTTGTAGATTAAATCATTTGAATCAGATTTACATTTCAGAACTTTCACATTTAGGAGTTCTAAGCTTTCTTCTTTTCTTCCTTCTTTCTTGCACCTTCCTTCTAAGATTCTTGAGAACTTCAACACTCTCTCTCCTGATCTCTCTAAAACTTGTCTTTCTCCCTCTCTCACTCTTTTTGAAACATCTCTCTTTGCAACTTCTCTATCTCTAAAACTTCTCTCTTGCTCTCTCTCTCTCTCTCTCTCTCTCTCTCTCTCTTTGAAACTTTTCACTATCACTTTCTCTCTTTAGTCGCTCTAAAACTTCTTTCTCTATCTAAAACTTCCCTTTCTATCTTTCTCTCACTCTCTGTGTCTCTTGAACTTATCTCACTCACACTGTCACTTCCTCTCTTTATAAAACTTCTCTCACTCATTCTTTGTCTCTATCTTTGTTTCTTGTCTCTGCCTCTGTCTCTCTCTCAATCTCTCTGTGTCTCTCTCTATCTCTCATTCTCTCTCAAACTTGTCTCTTTCTCTCTCCCACTCTCTCTGAAACTTCTCTATGTCTTTCTCTCTCTCTTTCTCCCTCTCTTGCTTGCTCTCTTTGAAACTTCTCTCTCCCCTCCTCTCCATCTCTCTACTCTCTCTATCTCTCCCTCTGTCTCTTCTCCCAAAACTTTCTCTATATCTCTCTTGGTCTCTCTGCAACAGTCTTTCTACCACTCTCTCTCACTCACTCTTTTTTGCTCTCTAAAACTTCTCCTCTCTCTTTGGGTCTATGTGAAGCTTCTCTCTCTCAGTGTCTCTTACCCTCTACGAAACTTCTCTATATCTCTCTTGGTCTCTCGACGGCACTTTGTCTATCACTCTCTCTCTCTCACTCTCTTTCCCTCTTAAACTTCTCTTTCTCTTTCTCTTGCTCTTGGTCTGTCTAAAACTTCTTTGTCTCTATCATTGTCTCTCCAAAACTACTCTATCTTTCTCTGTAGCTAAAACTTCTTTTTCTCTCTCTCTCTCTTTAACATTCCTTTGTGACTTTGTCTCTATCTCCCTATCTCTTTAGTGTCTCTCTAGAACTTCTCTTATGTACTCTGACATGAACCCACCTAACTCCACTTCAAAAGCTAGCTTATAAGGGGAGGTTTGCGAACTCATATATATAACACCCAAGACCTCTCTGCCTAACCAGTGTGAGACTTCATCAATCCTGACTCCTTTAGACTGTACGTCCTCGTACAGAGAACCAGGATCCATGGCCCACACCGACCAAAATAGGGTAGGCTTTGATACCATATGATATGAACCCACCTAACTCCACCTCAAAAGCTATCAGAGCACTAATTCTAGTCTCAGGTTTTGCCTATCCAATTTTAGTATTACAGCCGATATTCTATGTTTTCTTTTGTTTAGATTCCAACTTCAGTTGATACATATTCAAAAAAAAAAAGAAGAGCTTCAGAAAAAAAGAGAAAGAAAAGAAGAGCTTCAAAAAAGAAAAGAAAAGAAAAGAAAAGCTGCGAAAAAAAAAAGAAAAAAAATGTGGTATTCAGCATAAAGAAAGAAGAACAAGTCAGAAACTGCCAAAAAACTCCCCTTTTAGTATTTTATTGATTCCGTTGATTCCATACTCTTCCTTGAACCATTGATAAGCTTGTGATTGAATTGTTGCTGGAACAGGTTCTTGTTCTTGTTTGGATAAGTTTGAAAAGAACTAAAAGAGAATATTATGAGTGGAAAAAGGCAAGAGTGGTAAGAGCAATGAAGGGAAAAAGCCAAATTTATTGTGTGAAAACACGAGTGTTGAGAGAATTGTATTTGAAGCCAAAACAAAAAACTTGAGGGAAATAATTTGTGAGGACATTTATTTTTCTAACATCTTTTTGCAGCAAAAACATGTCAGACAAAGCTATTCCCACGAGTTCTTCAAGAGGGGTTGATCCAAAGCTACTTGTGGATGCATTACTGGGAGAGATGAGAAGATTGTTAAGAGCAGAAATGGAGCAAGTTCATTAATGGTTGGATAAGGTAGAGAATGAACGCATGAGGCAATCACAAAATGTACAGAATGTGCATAGGAAGGAAAGAGTTCAACCAAGGGAAGTAAGGGTTGAAGATGAAGAGTATTATGGAGCTAGTTTTGATGAGGAAGATGATCAGGATTCCATTGTTAATAATAGGAGATATGGTGGATTGGGTAGAGGAGTTAGGAACTGAGAAGACAATAACTTGGGTAGTATAAAGATGAAGGTTCCATCATTTCAAGGTAGGTCTGATCCGGAAGCCTATCTTGAATGGGAGAAGAAGATGGAGTTTATTTTTTATTGCCACAACTATTTTGAAGCAAAGAAGGTAAAATTGGCAGCCATTGAGTTCTCTGATTATGCCATTGTTTGGTGGGATCAATTGGTGTTAAATAGGAGGCGGAATGGAGAACGGCCAGTGGAAACTTGGGAGGAAATAAAGATGATGATGAGAAAGCAGTTTGTCCCAAGTCATTACTACCGTGAGTTATACAAGAAGTTACAAGGTCTTCGGCAAGGAAACTAGAGTGTTGAGGATTATTATAAGGAGATGGAAATTGCAATGATACGAGCTAATGTTGAGGAAGATCACGAAGCTACAATGGCTAGGTTGTTGCATGGATTAAATCAAGAAATACAAGATAGAGTGGAGATGCAACATTATGTGGAATTAGAGGATATGGTGCACATGGCTATCAAAGTGGAGCAACAACTCAAGAGGGGGTAGCTCGCATGCAGCCTAAAACTCAGGTTCTACTTCTTGGAAACCGAGATATACAAAGAAGGAGGATAAGCCTCAAGCATTCCCAACACCCAAACACAAATCTGAGCATAAAATTGAGAACTCCAACCATGTTTCTCAAGGTAAAATTGAATCATTCACTACTTGAAATCATGATATTAAGTGCTTTAAGTGTCAAGATAGGGACATATAGCAAGCCAATGTCCAACAAAAGGATTATGGTGATGCAAGACAATGGAGAAGTTGAGACTGAAAGCGAAGAAGACACCAAATCTATGCCACCATTAGAAGATGCAAATGATGAAGAATATCTGCTGAAGGAGAATTGCTAGTGGCAAGAAGAGCCCTAAGTGTGCAGGCCAATGAAGAAGAAGAAGTGCAGCGAGAAAACATTTTTCACACTCAATGCAACGTCAAAAACAAGGTATGTAGTGTGATTATTGATGAAGGAAGTTGTACTAATGTTGCTAGCTTAACTATGGTTGAAAAATTAGGGTTACCTACAATGAAACACCCTAAACCATACAAGTTGCAATGGCTCAATGATAGTGGCGAATTAAGGGTGAATAAACAGGTACTGGTCTCTTTTCGCATTAGAAAGTATGAGGATGAAGTTTTGTGCGATGTAGTTCCGATGCAAGCAGGACATTTGCTATTAGGCCAACCTTGGCAATTTGATCGGCAAGTTAAGCATGATGGCTGCACAAACAAGTACTCATTTGTGTTTAAGAAAGAATGATCACTCTAGCTCCTATGACACCAAGACAAGTTTATGATGATCAAGTGAGGCTACAGAAAAAGAGTGTACAAAAATGGAGTGAAGAAAGAGAGAAAAATAAATTGAGTAAAAGTTTGAGAGAGCAAACAAGAGAGGACAAGAAAATTGAGAGAGAAAAAAAGAGAGCTGATTCGACCATTGAGACAAAAAAAGAGAAAACACAAAAGAGCTTTTATGCAAGGGCGAGTGAAGTGAAAAGAGTAATGTTTTCAAATCAGGCAATGATTGTACTTGTGTACAAAGAGGCATTTTTGAACACTAATGATGAAGTCCCACATTGGTTAGGTAGAGAGGTCTTGGGTGTTATATATATGAGTTCATAAACCTCCCCTTACAAGCTAGCTTTTGAGGTGGAGTTAGGTGGGTTCATATCATATGGTATCAGAGCCTACTTTGCTCTGGTCAGTGTGGGCCATGGATCTTGGTTCTCTGTATGAGGATGTACAGTCTAAAGGGGTCGGGAATGATGAAGTCCCACATTGGTTAGGCAGAGAGGTCTTGGGTGTTATATATATGAGTTCGTAAACCTCCCCTTACAAGCTAGCTTTTGAGGTGGAGTTAGGTGGGTTCATATCAACTAATGAGATTGATCCTACTTTGCCTAGTTCTATTGTTTCTCTTTTGTAGGATTATGATAATGTCTTTCCCAAGGAGGTCCCAAATGGCTTACCCCCTATTCGAGGGATTGAGCATCAAATCGACTTCATTCCTAGTGCTTCCATTCCAAACCGACCAGCTTATTGAACTAATCTCAAGGAGACAAAGGAGTTACAACAACAGGTTAGTGAATTGATGGAAAACGGGTATGTGAGAGAAAGCATGAGCCCATGTGCTGTTCCGGTGATTTTGGTGCCTAAGAAGGATGGGTCATGGAGAATGTGTGTTGATTGCCGAGCCATCAACAATATTACGGTAAAGTACCGCCACCCTATTCCTCGCTTAGATGATATGTTAGATGAACTACATGGTGCTTGTGTGTTTTCAAAAATTGACTTGAAAATTGGATATCATCAAATAAGAATGAAAGAGGGAGATGAATGGAAAACTGCTTTTAAAATAAAACATGGATTGTATGAGTGGTTAGTGATGCCATTTGGACTAACTAATGCACCAAGTACTTTCATGCAATTAATGAACCATGTTTTGCATCCTTTTATAGGCAAGTTTGTTGTTGTGTATTTTGATGATATACTCATTTATAGCAAGAGTTTGGTTGATCATATTTTGCATTTAAAATATGTTTTGAATGCGCTTAGAAAAGAGAAATTGTATGCTAACTGAAAAAGTGCACCTTTTGCACTGATAAGCTTGTGTTTCTTGGCTATGTTGTGAGTGCACATGGTATACAGGTTGATGAAGAGAAGGTTCGTGCAATCCAAGAGTGGCCAAAACCCACAAGTGTAGGCCAAGTCTGAAGTTTCCATGGACTTGCAAGTTTTTACCGACTGTTCATGAAAGACTTTAGTAGCATAGCTGCACCACTTACTGAAGTGATCAAGAAAGACATTGGGTTCAAATGGGAGGAAAAGCAAGAAGAAGCATTCAAACTACTCAAGGAAAAATTGTCTCATGCACCTTTACTTGCTTTACCTAATTTTACTAAAACATTTGAAATTGAATATGATGCTTCAAGTATAGGAATAGGTGCTGTTCTTATGCAAGGTGGATGACCGATTGCATATTTCAGTGAGAAGCTTAATGGGGCAGCTTTAAACTACCCTACTTATGACAAGGAAATGTATGTTGGTCCGAGCATTGGAGACATGGCAACACTACCTTTGGCCTAAAGAGTTTGTGATTCACACTAATCATGAGTCCTTGAAGCATCTGAAGGGCCAACATAAGTTGAATAGGAGGCATGCGCGATGGGTGGAGTTCATTGAGATATTCCCATATGTCATCCGATATAAGCAAGGTAACGAAAATGTCGTCGCTGATGCACTCTCCCATAGGTATGCCTTTGATTTCTACTCTTGAAGTAAAATTGCTTGGTTTTGAGCACATTAAAGAATTGTATCCAATAGACCAAGATTTTTGTGAAGAGTATAGAATTATGAGGGCAAGGCCATGGCTAAGTTCTTTAGGCATGATGATTTCTTGTTTTGAGAGAATAAGCTATGTGTGCCTAATTGCTCATTGCGAGACTTGTTAGTGAGGGAATCCCATGGAGGAGGGTTAATGGGATACTTTGGGGTCACTAAGACATTAGCCATACTGCAAGAGCATTTCTTTTGGCCACACATGAAAAGAGATGTTGAGAGAATGTGTGGAAGATGTGTCACTTGTAGGCAAACAAAATCCCGAGTGCAACCTCATGGACTATACACACCACTTCCCATTCCTAGTGAACCTTGGGTTGACATTTCAATGGACTTTGTGTTAGGTTTGCCTAGGACAAAGCGTGGTAAAGACTCAATCTTTGTGGTTGTGGATAGATTTTCTAAGATGGCACATTTTGTTCCATGTCACAAAATAGATGATGCATAACACATTGCTGATTTGTTCTTTAGGGAGGTTGTAAGGTTACATGGGATGCCTAGGACAATTGTTTCGGATTGTGATGCTAAGTTTTTGAGCTACTTTTGGAAGACCTTGTGGTATAAGTTAGGGACTAAGTTATTATTTTCTACTACTTGTCATCCACAAACTGATGGTCAAACCGAAGTAGTAAATAGGACTTTGACAACCTTGTTGAGGGCTATCATTAAAAAGAATATCAAAACTTGGGAAGATTGGTTACCACATGTTGAATTTGCTTATAATCTTACTGTTCATTCTGCAACAAGATTTTCATCTTTTGAAATTGTTTATGGTTTTAATCCTTTAACTCCATGGGATTTAACACCATTACCTTTGAAAGAGTGTGTTAATTTAGATGGCAACAAGAAAGCTGAATTTGTCAAGCAGATACATGAGAAGGCAAAGTTCAACATTGAGCGTCAAACGGATCAATATGTGAAACAAGCCAACAAGGGGCATCATAAGCTCATTTTGCCAGGTGAGTATAATGTTAGTGCCACTTTCAATGTTACTGATTTAACCCCCTTTGATGTAGGTGATGATTTGAGGACAAATCCTCTTCAAGAGGAGGGGAATGATGATAAAAGCATAGCAGAAACAGCTGATCCAATTCAAATTCCGAGTGGTCCAGTTACAAGACCTAAGCTAAAAGATTCAAGGAGGCTTTCAATGGATTGATGCAGAGCATTTGCGTTAAGGAGTGCTTTTTAAGGCCCAAATACTTAGACTCAAGTGCAGACCAAGGGTGGATTTTGTTGGTCCAAGTGGTGGAGTAATTTCAGCCTTTTTCTAAAGCCCATACACTTGGAAGGATTAATTTTAGCCTTTTTATTGAAGCCCATACACTTGGAAGGATTACTTTCAGCTCAAGCATGTGGATTTGAGAGAATCAAGGAGATTAGATTTGGCTGGTTATTACCCAGTGAATTTGGGATCACTTTCCTTTTTTAATGGGATTTGATCAGCCTTTTGGAGTATCTTTTCATCAATTATTGCAGTGGGCTGATTATTTGGCTAATTATTCTCTTGTAAAGGCTGGCATGCCATAATTATAGGGATTACCTTCCTTTTTGCTATTTGTTTCCTTTTTCAAATTGTAATAACTCAGCCTATATATATGTATACCAAGGCTGAGAAGTTGAGATCAGTTTTCTAGATAAAAGTTGAAAATTTTCTCTTTGGTTCTTTAAAGAACTTTTCGAACTTGTCAAGAACTTGTTCTTGTGGCGTTCATCCGACTTATCAAATAGTTCACTGCGTCTACACATACCAAGGTTCATGTTTTCTTATAAACATCGGGTCGAGGTTTTCACCTACAAAATTTGATTGTAAAATGGTCTTGGGAATCAATTTCGTTGACGGATCTCGTTATTCTTGGCGGGGTTCGCATCACACTCTCCCCACAAAACTTGTCTCTCTTACTCTCTCTGTTGTTGCTTTCTCTCTCTCTCTCTCACTCCCTTGCATTCTTTGAAAATTCTTTCTCTATCTATTGCTCTCTCTCATTGTCTCTATAGCATTTTATCTGCCACTCGCTTTCTCTCAATCTCTTTAACTCTCTAACTCTTTTTGCTTTGTTTCTTTGTTGGTCTCTTTGACAGTTCTCTCTCACTCTCTCTAAAACTTCTTTATCTCTGTCTTTTTCTATCTCTTTGAAACTTCTCTCTATCTCTCTCTTAGTCAGTCTAAAACTTCATTCTCTATCTAAAACTTCCCTTTCTCTCTGTATCTCTTTATTTATGTCTCTTGAACTTCTCTTACTCATGCTCTCACTCTCTTCATAAAACTTCTCCCACTCTCTATCTCCCTCTTAATCTCTCATCTTTCTCTCTTGCTCTAGCTCTCTCTAAAACTTCTTGGTGTCTCAATGTCTCTCTCTCTCTCCCTACCACTTGCTCACTCTCTCTCGCTCTCTCTCCCCCCCATCTCCCCTTTCTCTCCCTCTCTTTGTTATTCTCTATCTCTCCCTTTCTCTCTTTTGTACCACAACTTTCTCCACATCTCCCTTGGTCTCTCTGTAGCACTCTGTCCATCACTCTCTCTCATTCACTCTCCAAATTTCTCCTTCTCTCGGTCTATGTGAAACTTCCCTCTGTCTCTCTCTCTCTCTCTCTCTCCCTTCTTTTATCTTACTTTCTCAGAAACTTCCCTCTCTCTCTCTCTCTTAGTGTCTTTAAAACTTCTCTCTCTCTAAAAAATTCCTTTCTCTCTTTCTCTCTTTCTCTCTCCCTTTTTATGTCTCTCTTGAACTTCTGTTACTCTCTCAATCTCTCTTTGTTGCTCTCCCTTCCTCTCAATCTCTCTTTCCCTCTCAGTCTCTCTCTCTTTCTGTCTCTGCGTCTTTGAAACTTCCTCTCTCTTCCTTGCTTTCTCTAGAATTTCTCGGTCTCTCTAGATCTCTGTGAAACTTCTCTTGGTCTTGCAATCACTTAATCTCAATCTCTCTCTCTCTCTCTCTCTCTCTCTCTCTCTTGCTCACTCGCATGCTTGCTCTCTTTGAAACTTCTCTCTCTAGCTTCACTCTCTCTGAAACTTTTCTCTCTCCATCTTTGGAACATCTATCTCCCTCTCTTCATGAAATGTCTCTCTCTGCCTCTCTTCCTACCACTCCCTAAAACTTATCTCTCTTGCTCTTAAAAACTTCTCATGCTTACTCTCTCTGTCTCACTCGCTCTCTTGCTCTTACTAAAACTTCTTTCTCTCTCCCCCACACTCTCTCTTGCTTTCTTTGAAACTTCTCTCTCTACCTCATGCCCTCTATGAAATTTCTCTTTCTCACTCTATCTGAAAATTCTCTCTTTGTCTCTGGTTTTGTTCTTTTAGAAACTACACTCTTGGCTCTCACTCTAAAACTGATCTTTCTTTCTTTTTTGTCTCTCTGTCTTACTCTCTAAGAAACTTCTCTCTCTTAACTTCTTTCACTCCTGGCAAACAATTCTCTCTCTCAGTCTCTTTGAAATTTCTCTCTTTCTCTCTCTATCTCATGTCTCTCTCTCTAAAACATCCCTTTCTTTGTTTCTCTCTATCTCTCTTGCTTTTCTGAAACTTCTCTCTCTTTCTCTCTTCTCTCTCTCACTTAGTCTCTCTAAAACCTTTCTCTCTTTCTCTATCTCTTTGTTTCTTTTTTGAACTTCTCTCACTCATGCTCTCACTTATTCTTTTCATAAAACTTCTCTCACTCTCTCTCTTAGTCTCTCTCTCTTTGTTATCCGTTGTTGTTGTCTCAGTCTCTCTCTTTGTCTGTTGCCCCTTGTTGCTCTTTCTTTTCTCTCTCTCTCTCTCTCTCTCTCTCTCTCTCTCTCTCTCTTATCTCCCTAAATCTTCTCTCTCTCTCGCCCTCTGCAAAACTTTTCTCTCTAAAACTTCTCTGTCTTTTTCATCTCTCTGAAACATCTTTCTCTGTCTATTTGTCTCTCTTATTCTCTCTCACTCTCTTTGAAACTTCTCTCTATCTCTCTCTCTTTCCCACTATTTGAAGCTTCTCTCTCTATCTTTCTCAAAAATTTCCTCTTATTTCTTGCTCTCTTTCTGTGTCTCTCTAGAACTTCTCTCACTCACTCTCTCCATAAAACTTCTCTCTCTTTCTGTCTCTCCCACTTACTCTCCCCTTAAAATTTCTCTCTTTACTATTCCTGCCTATCTCTCTCACTCATCATCACTCTTTTCCTCTCCTGCCACTTTTCTCTCTCTCTAAAACTTCTCATTTTCTCTCCAACTTTATCTCTCTTGAAAACTTCTATGACTCTCTGTATAAAATTTCTTTCTCTCCCCCTCTCAGTCCCTTCCTCTCTCTACTCTCCCTCCCTTTCTCTCTTCCCAACACTTTCTCTATCTCTCTCTCCCTTTTTCTTTTTCTCTCTCACTCTATTCGAAACTTCACTCCTTCACCCTCTCTTGCTCTCTATGAAACTAATCTCTCTCTCCTCTCTCTTTATCTCTCTCTATTTGTCTCTTTGTGTCTCTGTCTCTATCTGTATCACTGTCTCTCTCAGTGTTTCTTTCTCTCTCGTCATTTGTGAAACTTCTCTGTGCCATCACTCTTTTCAAAACTTCTCTCCCTCCTTCTCCATATCTCTCCCTCTCTCTCTTCTTAACACTTTCTCTTTTTGTTTCCCCCCCTCTCTTTCTCTTCTTTATCTCTCTCTAAAACTTCCCTCTCTTACTTCCTGCAACACACTTTCTCTGTCCCTAAAACTTCTCTGACTCTCTTGCTCTCTTCATAAAACTCTCTCTTCCTCTGTAAAACTTGCCTTTCTCTTTCCTTTTCTCTCCCCAACATGTACTCTTCTTTTCTCTCTCTCGCTCTCTATCTCTCTCTGTGTCCCACCAACATTCTTTCCCTCCCTCTCTCTCACCCTTAAAAACTTCTCTTACTCTCTCTCACTTTCCCTTTCTGTAACACTTTCGCACTCTAAAACTACTCTCTCTTTCTAAAATTTCTCTCTCTCTCTCTCCTCTCAATTTCACTATTTGCTACTGTCTGTCTCTTTTACTTTCTTTGAAACTTCTCTCTTTTTGTCATGCTTTCTCTAAAACTTCTTTTTTTCTTTCACTATGAAATTTCTCTCTCTTTCTCTCTTCCTCTTTTGCTGACACTTCTCTCACTCATGTTCTTTCTCTCTCTCTCAAACTTCTCTCTCTTGCTCTCTTTAAAACTTCATTTCATGTCTCTCTTAGTCACTCTAAAACTTCTATTTCTCTCTCTCACTCACCATCTCTCTCTTTGAAACTTCTCTCTCTCAGACTCTCTCGCTCTCTCAAAAACTTCCTATCACTCTCCTATGCCTCTCCAGAACTTCAATCATTTATTCTCTCCATAAAACTTCTTTCTCTATCTCCCTCTCTCTCTCTCTTGTTCTTTCTCTATCTCACTCTTTTGAAATTTCTCTCTCTCTTTGAAACTTCTTTCTCTTAAACTTCTCTCTCTCTCTCTCACTCACTCTCTTTCTATCTCTTTATGAAACTTCTCTCTCTTTATGTGTCTTCTTCTGTCTCTGTCTTTATGGCTATATCTCTCTCTCTAACTCTCCCTATGCAAAACTTCTCTTTATTTCTCACTCTCTTTAAAACTGCTTTCTTCCCTTTCTCTGTCTCTCTCTCTCTTTCTAACACTTTCTCTTTCTCTCTCTCTCTCCCCCAATGCTTTCTTTATCTCCCTCTCTATGCCTTCCTACTCTAGAACTTCTTTCTCTCTCTCTCGTGTCTCTGAAACTTCACTTCTTCACACTTTCTTGCTCTCTGTGAAACTTCTTTGTTTCTATCTCCCCTTCTCTCTCTCCTTTTCTCTTTCTCTTCTCTCTTTCCTTCTCCAATATTCATACTCTCACTATCACTGTCTTGTACTCTCTCCTTCCCAAACACACTCTCTCTCTATCACTGTCTTATACTCTCTCCTTCCCTAACACACACTCTCTGTCCCTCTCTCTCTCCCTAGAACACACTGTCCTTCTCTCTTCTGTAACACTCTTGCACTCTAGAAATACTCACTCTCTTTTTAAAACTTCTCTTTTTCTCTCTCCTCACTCTTTCTCTCCCTCTCTCTTGCTTTCTCTGAAACTTCTATCCCCCTCTATCACTCTAGAACTTTTCTCTCTTTTGTCTTTCTCCCTCTCCTTGAAAGGTCTTGCTCCTTCTCTCTTACTCTTAAAATGGATCAGATATCCTCTCCCCAATAAAAAGGACCTTTTAGGACGATTATATGATGCTTTTATCTTTTCTAAATTTGATATGAAATTAGGATTTTATCAAATCCAGTTAAGAGAAGAAGATAAATATAAAACAGCTTTTACAATTCTTTTTGGTCAATATGAATGGAATGTAATGCCTATGGGATTAAAAAATGCTCCCTCTGAGTTTCAGAATATTATGAATAAGATCCTTTATCCTTATTCTGAATTTATAATTGTCTATTTAGATGATGTTTTAGTATATTCTAAAACCATAGATCAGCATTTCAAGCATTTAAAAATGTTTATACAAGCAATTAAATATAATGGTTTAGTTGTTTCTGAAAGAAAAGTTAAACTATTTCAAACCAAGATAAGATTTCTAGGTCATACTATTCATTTAGGAACTATCACCCTTATTTCTAGAAGTCTAGAATTTTCCGATAAGTTTCCTAATGAAATAAGAGATAAGGCTCAGCTACAAAGATTTTTAGGCTGTCTAAACTATGTGGCTAATTTCATACCTAATATTCGTCTGATCTGCAAACCACTTTTTAGCCGATTAAAAAAGAATCCTCCCCCTTGGTCAGATGAAATGACTCAGACCATTATTAAAGTTCGTTCTTTAATAAAGCAGATTCCTTGTCTAGGTCTACCCAATCCTAATGCTTTTTTAATAATTGAATGTGACGCCTCTGAACTTGGATTTGGTGGAATCTTAAAATAGTCCTTTCCTCCAGATATTAAAGAACAAATCATTCATTATCATTCTTGTGCCTGGACTTCTACTCAGAAAAATTACAGTACTATCAAAAAAGAAATTTTAGCTATTGTATTATGTATTACAAAGTTTCAAGATGATTTGATCAATAAAGAATTTTTACTTCGAACTGATTGCAAAGCTGCAAAAGACGTTTTAAAAAGGATGTTAAAAATCTTGTTAGTAAACAAATATTTGCCAGATGGCAATCTCTTTTATCGTGTTTTGATTTCAAAATAGAACATATAAAAGGAGAGCAGAATAGTCTCCCTGACTTTTTGACTCATGAATTTTTGTAGGGAACAATATGAGTGATAAACAGCAGCCCTCACGGCCGTTAACAAGATCTCAGTTTGCTTTAAGCAAACCAATTATAACTAAATCTAATATTTTTTCTGCAGGTACTTCATATGCCTCTAAGGCTAATATTAGGCCGGCTTCTCCGGCAATCACCCAAACCTCTCTTTTTGAAGCAAGCCGCTTCCTCCCTTTAAGACCACCTTTTTCACCCATTCGAACTCCTGAATCAAATCCATGCACATTTAAAAATAAAAGTATTCCTCTACCTATCAAAACCCTCGAATCTGAACATCTTAATTTCAAACCTTCTGAAATAGCAGCCCAATGCTTTCCTAAAGGATGGTCGTGGATTCCTCTTGATCTTAAGAAAAATAAAATTTATTATCAAGCTATCTTGGTAGACACTGATTCAGTCCAAATCATCCATGATTATGATCCTAAAAATAATTCCATTATTACTTATTCTCGCCTTCAAATTCTTAAAGTAATCACTCCCACTGAGTGG
This sequence comes from Dicorynia guianensis, assembly GCA_037013595.1. Classification (NCBI taxonomy): domain Eukaryota; kingdom Viridiplantae; phylum Streptophyta; class Magnoliopsida; order Fabales; family Fabaceae; genus Dicorynia; species Dicorynia guianensis. Next base: position 19,088,817 of record JASUAB010000006.1, on the reverse strand, counting down.
AACCAGCATCCTTTTACAGCTAAGAAGTTTTCCTTTTCTTTTGACCCCCTTTATTATGATTATTTTGACTATCAGCAAGCATGGTATAATGTCCTTTATGAACTTTGTCCTACCCACTCTTGGTTTCTCAGCTTTAATAATCACCAGACCCTCTATCCTAATTGGTTCTTGGAATGGTTTCTTTACTTTGGACCATTACTTGGCCAATTTTCTCCCACGACTAAAAAGACTTATGAACAATTTAAAAAGATGGCTACTAATATCTCCATGCAGGAGCATTTCCTAATGTTTTGCTCTATCACAAAGATAGGCTGATCATGCAGACCCGATATAATATTGATCAAGTCTTACCAGCAGGATATCCACAATCCCTAGTTCAAACTGTCCAGACTAAATGGTGGATAAAATTTGATGAATCTCTAATTGAAGAAAGATTTTCTCTATGGAAGAATTAGCAAGCCACCAATTCATCAATAAAAACTAAGAAAGATAAAGGACCCATTTCTCCGCCAGATTTGTCTCAGTTAAGTCCTGCTCAACTAAAAGAATATAAAAAGAAATTAATGGATTTAGCTTCATCAATTGATTCTGATGAGGAGCCCTCTCAAGAAGCTGAGTTCCTAGCTATCCCTCTCATTTGCAGAATTAGGACGACTATTATGGGATAAACTTTCAGCAGACACCATAATTAAAAGTTGTTACAATTATTAAAGCATCTTTTGCTAGAAGACAAACTGTCTCCTCTCTTTTTGTCAAGCTGACAAGGTTTTCAGACTTTAATCGGAGTTCAGAAGTTTGAGTTCCGAATTAAGTTCCATTGTAATAGTTTATCAAGTCCGACGTATTAAATCTCATTGTATAATAGTCTGACATCCGGAGCTCTCTATAAATTCTTTGTTAGTCATTTGTTCTAGGCAGAGTGAATTAGAATCAGAAAATTCTGTAAGCTATCTCCTTTGTAAAGCTCTCTCTCTGTAAGCATATTTTAAATAAAGTTTGATTAAGTATGCTCTACACTTGCCATTTGAGGATCCTGTGCATTAGAAAATCTTTTTAAAGTCCTTCTATTTATTTTCTTCTTTCAGTTAAATTTAAATCTACGTTTTTAATTTGCATTCCTTTAACTTTTCCATATTTAATTTGTGTTCCTATTAATTATTTTCCACTTAATAGAATTTTGTGGATAAGGAACCCTATTATTTTACATTTAAACATACTGTTCATTGGTACTACTAAAAATAATTAAGTTCTATTGTTCATAGTTACTTCTAGGACTAGAGGGTAGCAGAACCGCTGTAAGACCTGGACTGGCAGTAAGACGTGTTCACTACAAGGGACTAGTTGGGAAGAAACTATAGCATTAGAAATTAGTTATTTTAAGTTGGTAACATGAAGAGATTGTTTAAAGGTAAAGTAGGTGAAGGAGAACCTAGCTGGATACATGATCAAGAGGATAGAAGTGTAATGGATTATACTTTAGTAAATAAAAAAGAAACTACCATTGAAGATGTAGAACAGAAGCTTAAGAATTGGTCAATACCAGAACATAAAGTTAGTCAAGTATACCAAGTCGGTATATTAGATCACCTAACCCATGACTATGTTATTAAAATTGCTGAAAATAACTTAGCCTTGGAAAGCCTTCAAGAAACTATAGATCTTTTAACAGTAGAATTAATAAAAGAACATCGACGAAAAGGATTTAGATTTATTCATGTTGGATTAATACAAGTAGCTGTAAAGCCATTACATAGGTTAGGAATAGATACCCCAGTCTGTATAATTTTAAGAGACTCTCGACCTATTAAATTTAAAGATCAATTATTATCTATTATAGAAGCTAATTTAAATGATGGTCCTGTTTTCTTTAATAATTTTGCTAATTACATTGCAGATTTAAGAACTTTTGATTCTCATCATAATATTAAACTAGATGTTAAAATCCCTGAAGGTATTTGGAATCCAAACTCTTACCCTTTAGCTATAGTCTATAAACTATATTATAAAGTAATGAGGACAAACATTAAGCCTAAAGCTTTGAATGTTTCTTCTAAAACAGAAACTTTACTTTTACAAGTAAATTTAAATCAATCTAATTATGTTACTCCAAAATTATTAAATCATGAAGAGGTTTCTCGAGGATTAGAATGGAATTTAGAAAATATTCTTACTCCAGAAAAAGAAGAATCTCCTACTCTTAGTAATATTATAGAATACAAGTCAAGAAATATCACCTTAGATTTTAGACGAAGCCCATCTATAAGAATAGCTTCTCAAGCAAACCTTTCTGAACCTAGTCGTCATTCCATCAACATAGGATCAATTCCAAAATCCTTAAAGCTTAAAGGAGTTCAACCTCATCCAGTAACTCCCCAACTAGAATATCAAGTTGAAACTCCCTCAACTCAAGCTAATAATTCTCCCACTAGATCTGAAATGGAAGCATATAATCAATTAAATATGTTAAATGTTTTTGAAATTGATAAAGAAAAAATAAGACAAACTTTTTATATTCCTAAAAATGATGAAAAAAGAAAATGGTATTTCTCAACCTTTTCACCAGAAGATCTTGTAAAATATAGAGAAGATTTTTATAATTATCTAAGAAAAATCGAAGATCATATTCCTTTCTTTGATTGGTTTGAAACTAATATTTTACAAACCTTAAAATTAGATATTTTAGAGACCTTAACTTTAAGTTGGAAAACCACCAGAGGAAAAACTATCATAGGAAATGTCCCTCCTTTAGAAGAAATATCCTTTTTAAACCATGATAATATAGAAATAATCGCCTCTCCTTTAAAGAAAATCCTTTCCACAGGAGAAGAACTTAGTGTTTCGGCCTCTAAGAGAGATATTAAAAATATTCAAGAACAATTAAACTATACTAATAAAGTAGTTCATAATATTGCTTTATCTGTCTCACCTACAGAAACTCCTTCTGTCAGTAATACTAAACCAGAATTAGTAAAACCAGTATTTAAGCCTTTTAAATTTTCTAATGAAGAAATATCTGAAATAAAATTAGGAAATTCAACAACCAACATTCTTGCTGAAATAGACAAGAAATTAAAAAACTTAAAACTTGCTGAAGATAAAAAGCAGAAGAATATTGTCATTAATACTTTACAGGAATCAATTCCTAAAAATGAAGACCAAGTCCAAAGAATTAGGACTACCTGACCTTATCCAATTTCTCGAAATTATTACACTCGACCAACTCTTCCTGATATACAACATGAAGAATGGGATTTAGACAACCTTGCTGCTTTTGATGGTAATAGTATAATCGAATGGAATATAGATGGCCTCCCTGAACATCTTATTTTAAGAAAATTAAATTCTATGACCATGACCTCTACTGCTTATATTAAACATGGAAATAATTCTAGGCATGCTGCCCAATTACTTGTTTCAGGTTTTACAGGAATTTTAAAAGGTTGGTGGGATAATATACTTATAGATATTGACCGCTTTAATATTTTAAACGCTATAAAATTAGAACCTTCCACAAGACATGCTTTAAGATGTCCTAGATTATCTGATTTTCGTTGGTATAAAGATAATTTTTTAGCTAAACTATTAGTTAGGCAAGATGCCTCAGCTCTTTATTGGAAAGAAAAATTTATCTCTGGGTTACCTAGAGCCTTTGCTCAGAAGGTTAGAGATAGGATAGAACATGAAACCTTAAGTCTTAACTATATGACATATGGACAAATTATTTCTAATATCATTAAAATAGGTCTAGAACAGTGTAATCAACTTTCCTTGACTACACAAATCCTTAAAAAAGATAAATCCGTTCGAAAAGAATTAGGATACTTTTGCCAACAGTATGGTCTTGAAAAACTTGATGCACCTTCAAAGAAATCTAAAAAACAACATAAGTTTTTCCAAAAACATAAAAAGCATAAACCTAAAAATGAAATCTTAGAAAAGCCCTCTAAGAAAAAGAAATTTAAAAAATTTAATGAATCTTTAACTTGTTATAAATGTGGTTGTAAAGGACATATAGCAAAAAATTGTTATGTTAAGAAAAAGATTAATGAATTATCACTAGAAGAGCCCGTTAAACAACAATTAGCAGAGTTACTTTTATATAAATCTGATAGTACTACCTCTAATAGTTCTACTGATGAAGAATTAATAGAAAATTTAGACACTTCCAGTAGTTCAGATAATGAAAATATAAAATGTGACAATTGTACTAAACAAAATCCTTGTGAAGATTGTAAAATTGAATTATTTTATTGTAATACTCTAACCAGTGATAATAAATTTCTAATCGATATTATTGAAAAAATAGAAGACCCTGATTTAAAATATCAATATTTTCTTAGACTAAAAAAGTTAATAAAAGTAGAAGAAAGTGAAGATAACACTACTTCCTCCTTTGAACCCTATGACTTAACAAAAATTCTTACCATTAACCAACCTCCAAAGGAACCCCTCCTAGGTATTCCTGAATTAAATCATGAAGTTAAAACTTTAAAACATGAAATAAAACTTTTGCATGAGAAAATATTATTATTAGAACATGATAAGGAAGTTGAAATTACTAACACTGAATTTTTACAAAATCTAACTTTTTTGCAGCAAAGATGGCATTGTAAAGTAGATCTAAGAATTGGAAAAAGTTTTCATAAATCCTTTATAGCTTTAATAGACTCAGGAGCTGATTTAAATTGTACCCAAGAAGGATTAATACCAACCCAATATTATCAAAAAAACTCTTCAAAACCTGTATTCTGCTAGTAGTCATAGTATCAACATTAAGTATAAGTTAACAAATTCTTATATTTGTAATAATGGGATATGCCTTCCTAATGAGTTTTTACTTACAAAAAATATAAAAGAACAAATAATATTAGGAACTCCCTTTCTAGTTCAAATATATCCTATTCATTATGTAGGAGAAAAAGGTATAAAAACATTTGTAGAAAATATAAAACTTTTCTTTGAGTTTGTACAACCTGCTCAAGAAAAAGAACTTAAAACATTAGAATCTCATTATTTTAATTTACTCCAACAAAAGCAAAGTCAGGTTGGCTTTCTCAAAAAAGAAATTGAATCTAAGAATTTTGAAAGTTTAATAAATAGCCCAAAGATTCAAGAAAAGATATCTCATTTAGAAAAACAAATTAAGACAGAAATATGTGCTAACATTCCTAATGCTTTTTGGAATAGAAAAACCCACATGATCTCTCTACCCTATGAAGATACTTTTGACGAAACAAAAATTCCTACTAAAGCTAGACCTATTCAAATGAATTCAGTTACTTTGGAATTTTGTAAAACAGAAATCCAAGAATTTCTTGACCAAAAACTAATTCGACCAAGTAAATCTCCTTGGAGTTGTGCTGCCTTCTATGTTCAGAATGCCTTTGAAATAGAACGAGGAGCCCCTAGAATGGTTATAAATTATAAACCTTTAAATACTGCCTTAAAATGGATCAGATATCCTCTCCCCAATAAAAAGGACCTTTTAGGGCGATTATATGATGCTTTTATCTTTTCTAAATTTGATATGAAATCAGAATTTTATCAAATCCAGTTAAGAGAAGAAGATAAGTATAAAACAGCTTTTACAGTTCCTTTTAGTCAATATGAATGGAATGTATTGCCTATGGGATTAAAAAATGCTCCCTTTGAGTTTCAAAATATTATGAATAAAGATCCTTTATCCTTATTCTGAAACTTAGAGGGAGCATTTTTTAATCCCATAGGCATTACATTCCATTCATATTGACCAAAACGAACTGTAAAAGCTGTTTTATATTTATCTTCTTCTCTTAACTGGATTTGATAAAATCCTGATTTCATATCAAATTTAGAAAAGATAAAAGCATCATATAATCGTCCTAAAAGGTCCTTTTTATTGGGGAGAGGATATCTGATCCATTTTAAGACAGTATTTAAAGGTTTATAATTTATAACCATTCTAGGGGCTCCTCGTTCTATTTCAGAGGCATTCTGAACATAGAAGGCAGCACAACTCCAAGGAGATTTACTTGGTTTAATTAGTTTTTTGTCCAGAAATTCTTGGATTTCTTTTTTACAAAATTCCAAAGTAACTGAATTCATTTGAATAGGTCTAGCTTTAGGAGGAATTTTTGTTTCGTCAAAAGTATCTTCATAGGGTAGAGAGATCATGTGGGTTTTTCTATTCCAAAAAGCATTAGGAATGTTAGCACATATTTCTGTCTTAATTTGTTTTTCTAAATGAGATATCTTTTCTTGAATCTTTGGGCTATTTATTAAACTTTCAAAATTCTTAGATTCAATTTCTTTTTTGAGAAAGCCAGCCTGACTTTGCTTTTGTTGGAGTAAATTAAAATAATGAGATTCTAATGTTTTAAGTTCTTTTTCTTGAGCAGGTTGTACAAACTCAAAGAAAAGTTCTATATTTTCTACAAATGCTTTTATACCTTTTTCTCCTACATAATGAATAGGATATATTTGAACTAGAAAGGGAGTTCCTAATATTATTTGTTCTTTTATATTTTTTGTAAGTAAAAACTCATTAGGAAGGCATATCCCATTATTACAAATATAAGAATTTGTTAACTTATACTTAATGTTGATACTATGACTACTAGCAGAATACAGGTTTTGAAGAGTTTTTTGATAATATTGGGTTGGTATTAATCCTTCTTGGATACAATTTAAATCAGCTCCTGAGTCTATTAAAGCTATAAAGGATTTATGAAAACTTTTTCCAATTCTTAGATCTACTTTACAATGCCATCTTTGCTGCAAAAAAGTTAGATTTTGTAAAAATTTAGTGTTAGGAATTTCAACTTCCTTATCATGTTCTAATAATAATATTTTCTCATGCAAAAGTTTTATTTCATGTTTTAAAGTTTTAACTTCATGATTTAATTCAGGAATACCTAGGAGGGGTTCCTTTGGAGGTTGGTTAATGGTAAGAATTTTTGTTAAGTCATAGGGTTCAAAGGAGGAAGTAGTGTTATCTTCACTTTCTTCTACTTTTATTAACTTTTTTAGTTTAAGAAAATATTGATATTTTAAATCAGGGTCTTCTATTTTTTCAATAATATCGATTAGAAATTTATTATCACTGGTTAGAGTATTACAATAAAATAATTCAATTTTACAATCTTCACAAGGATTTTGTTTAGTACAATTGTCACATTTTATATTTTCATTATCTGAACTACTGGAAGTGTCTAAATTTTCTATTAATTCTTCATCAGTAGAACTATTAGAGGTAGTACTATCAGATTTATATAAAAGTAACTCTGCTAATTGTTGTTTAACGGGCTCTTCTAGTGATAATTCATTAATCTTTTTCTTAACATAACAATTTTTTGCTATATGTCCTTTACAACCACATTTATAACAAGTTAAAGCTTCATTAAATTTTTTAAATTTCTTTTTCTTAGAGGGCTTTTCTAAGATTTCATTTTTAGGTTTATGCTTTTTATGTTTTCGGAAAGACTTATGTTGTTTTTTAGATTTCTTTGAAGGTGCATCAAGTTTTTCAAGACCATACTATTGGCAAAAGTATCCTAATTCTTTTCGAATGGATTTATCTTCTTTAAGGATCTGTGTAGTCAAGGAAAGTTGATTACACTGTTCTAGACCTGTTTTAATGATATTAGAAATAATTTGTCCATATGTCATATAGTTAAGACTTAAGGTTTCATGTTCTATCCTATCTCTAACCTTCTGAGCAAAGGCTCTAGGTAACCCAGAGATAAATTTTTCTTTCCAATAAAGAGCTAAGGCATCTTGCCTAACTAATAGTTTAGCTAAAAAATTATCTTTATACCAACGAAAATCAGATAATCTTGGACATCTTAAAGCATGTAATATTTCACTCGATCTTTCTTCAAAAAGTTTTGGATCTCCTATAAGATTTTGGGAGATAGCTAAAATTAACGACTCGACTTGAGTTCCAATCTCTTGTCCTGTGGAAGGTTCTAATTTTATAGCATTTAAAATATTAAAGTGGTCAGTATCTATAAGTATATTATCCCACCAACCTTTTAAAATTCCTGTAAAACCTGAAACAAGTAATTGGGCAGCATGCCTAGAATTATTTCCATGTTTAATATAAGCAGTAGAGGCCATGGTCATAGAATTTAATTTTCTTAAAATAAGATGTTCAGGGAGGCCATCTATATTCCATTCGATTATACTATTACTATCAAAAGCAGCAGGGTTGTCTAAATCCCATTCTTCATGTTGTATATCAGGAAGAGTTGGTCGAGTGTAATAATTTCGAGAAATTGGATAAGGTTAGGTAGTCCTAATTCTTTGGACTTGGTCTTCATTTTTAGGAATTGATTCCTATAAAGTATTAATGACAATATTCTTCTGGTTTTTATCTTCAGCAAGTTTTAAGTTTTTTAATTTCTTGTCTATTTCAGCAAGAATGTTGGTTGTTGAATTTCCTAATTTTATTTCAGATATTTCTTCATTAGAAAATTTAAAAGGTTTAAATAATGGTTTTACTAATTCTGGTTTAGTATTACTGACAGAAGGAGTTTCTGTAGGTGAGACAGATAAAAGCAATATTATGAACCACTTTATTAGCATAGTTTAATTGTTCTTCAATATTTTTAATATCCCTCTTAGAGGCCGAAACACTAAGTTCTTCTCCTGTGGAAAGAATTTTCTTTAAAGGAGAGGCGATCATTTCTATATTATCATGGTTTAAAAAGGATATTTCTTCTAAAGGAGGGACATTTCCTATGATAGTTTTTCCTCTGATGGTTTTCCAACTTAAAGGTAAGGTCTCTAAAATATCTAATTTTAAGGTTTGTAAAATATTAGTTTCAAACCAATTAAAGAAAGGAATATGATCTTCGATTTTTCTTAGATAATTATAAAAATCTTCTCTATATTTTACAAGATCTTCTGGTGAAAAGGTTGAGAAATACCATTTTCTTTTTTCATCATTTTCAGGAATATAAAAAGTTTGTCTTATTTTTTCTTTATCAATTTCAAACACATTTAACATATTTAACTGATTATATGCTTCCATTTCAGATCTAGTGGGAGAATTATTAGCCTAAGTTGAGGGAGTTTCAACTTGATATTCTGGTTAGGGAGTTACTGGATGAGGTTGAACTCCTTTAAGCTTTAAGGATTTTGGAATTGATCCTATGTCGACAGAATGACGACTAGGTTCAGAAAGGTTTGCTTGAGAAGCTATTCTTATAGACGGGCTTCGTCTAAAATCTAAGGTGATATTTCCTGACTTGTATTCTATAATATTACTAAGAGTAGGAGGTTCTTCTTTTTCTAGAGTAAGAATATTTTCTAAATTCCATTCTAATCCTCAAGAAACCTCTTCATGATTTAATAATTTTGGAGTAACATAATTAGATCGATTTAAATTTACTTGTAAAAGTAAAGTTTCTGTTTTAGAAGAAACATTCAAAGCTTTAGGCTTAATGTTTGTCCTCATTACTTTATAATATAGTTTATAGACTATAGCTAAAGGGTAAGAGTTTGGATTCCAAATACCTTCAGGGATTTTAACATCTAGTTTAATATTATGATGAGAATCAAAAGTTCTTAAATCTGCAGTGTAATTAGCCAAATTATTAAAGAAAATAGGACCATCATTTAAATTAGCTTCTATAATAGATAATAATTGATCTTTAAATTTAACAGGTCGAGAGTCTCTTAAAATTATACAGACTGGGGTATCTATTCCTAACCTATGTAATGGCTTTACAGCTACTTGTATTAATCCAACATGAATAAATCTAAATCCTTTTCGTCGATGTTCTTTTATTAATTCTACTGTTAAAAGATCTATAGTTTCTTGAAGGCTTTCCAAGGCTAAGGTATGTTCAGCAATTTTAATAACATAGTCATGGGTTAGGTGATCTAATATACCGACTTGGTATACTTGACTAACTTTATGTTCTGGTATTGACCAATTCTTAAGCTTCTATTCTACATCTTCAATGGTAGTTTCTTTTTTATTTACTAAAGTATAATCCATTACACTTCTATCCTCTTGATCATGTATCCAGCTAGGTTCTCCTTCACCTACTTTATCTTTACCTTTAAACAATCTCTTCATGTTACCAACTTAAAATAACTAATTTCTAATGTCTATAGTTTCTTCCCAACTAGTCCCTTGTAGTGAACACGTCTTACTACCAGTCCAGGTCTTATAGCGGTTTTGCTACCCTCTAGTCCTAGAAGTAACTATGAACAATAGAACTTAACTATTTTTAGTAGTACCAATGAACAGTATGTTTAAATGTAAAAGATAGACACTAGGCTCTGATACCAGATGTGTACAGGATCGACAGGGTGGAGGTAATTACAACGGAGAATATTATAAAGTGAGGAATATGTTAAAATAATAGGGTTCCTTATCCACGAAATTCTATTAAGTGGAAAATAATTAATAGGAACACAAATTAAATATGGAAAAGTTAAAGGAATGCAAATTAAAATTGTAGATTTAAATTTAACTGAAAGAAGAAAATAAATAGAAGGACTTTAAAAAGATTTTCTGATGCACAGGATCCTCGAAAGGCAAGTGCAGAGCATACTTAAAATCAAACTTTATTTAAAATATGCTTACAGAGAGAGAGCTTTACAAAGGAGCCAGCTTACAGAATTTTTTTATTCTAATTCGCTCTGCCTAGAACGAATGACTAACAGAGAATTTATAGAGAGGTCCGGACGTCAAACTATTATACAATGAGATTTAATATGTCGGAATTGATAAAATATTACAATAGAACTTAATTTGGAACTCAAACTTCTGAAGTCTGATTAAAGTCTGAAAACCTTGTCGGCTTGACAAAAAGAGAGGAGACAGCTTGTCTTCTAGCAAAAGATGCTTTAATAATTGTAACAACTTTTAATTATGGTGTCTGCTGAAAGTTTATCCCATAACAGTCATCCTCATTCTGCAGATGAGAGGGATGGCTAGGATCTGACTCAGCTTCTTGAGAGGGCTCCTCATCAAAATCAATTGATGAAGCTAAATCCATTAATTTCTTTTTATATTCTTTTAGTTGAGCAGGACTTAACTGAGACAAATCTGGCAGAGAAATGGGTCCTTTATCTTTCTCAGTTTTTGTTGATGAATTGGCGGCTTGTTGATTCTTCCATAGAGAAAATCTTTCTCCAATTAGAGATTCATCAAATTTTATCCACCATTTAGTCTGGACAGTTCGAACTAGGGATTGTGGATATCTTGCTGGTAAGACTTGATCAATATTATATCGGGTCTGCATGATCCAGCCTATCTTTGTGATAGAGCAAAACATTAGGAAACGCTCCTGCATGGAGATATTAGTAGCCATCTTTTTAAATTATTCATAAGTCTTTTTAGTCGTGGGAGGAAATTGGCCAAGTAATGGTCCAAAGTAAAGAAACCATTCCAAGAACCAATTAGGATAAAGGGTCTGGTGATTATTAAAGCTGAGAAACCAAGAGTGGGTAGGACAAAGTTCATAAAGGACATTATACCATGCTTGCTGATAGTCAAAATAATCATAATAAAGGGGGTCAAAAGAAAAGGAAAACTTCTTAGCTGTAAAAGGATGCTGGTTCCACTCAGTGGGAGTGATTACTTTAAGAATTTGAAGGCGAGAATAAGTAATAATGGAATTATTTTTAGGATCATAATCATGGATGATTTGGACTGAATCAGTATCTACCAAGATACCTGATAATAAATTTTATTTTTCTTAAGATCATGAGGAATCCATGACCATCCTTTAGGAAAGCATTGGGCTGCTATTTCAGAAGGTTTGAAATTAAGATGTTCAGATTCGAGGGTTATAATACGTAGAGGAATACTTTTATTTTTAAATGTGCATGGATTTGATTCAGGAGTTCAAACGGGTGAAAAAGGTGGTCTTAAAGGGAGGAAGCGGCTTGCTTCAAAAAGAGAGGTTTGGGTGATTGCCGGAGAAGCCGGCCTAATATTAGCCTTAGAGGCATATGAAGTACCTGCAGAAAAAATATTAGATTTAGTCGTAATTGGTTTGCTTAAAGCAAACTGAGATCTTGTTAATGGCTGTGAGGGCTGCTGTTTATCACTCATATTGTTTCCTGCAAAAATTCGCGAGTCAGAAAGTCAGGGAGACTATTCTGCTCTCCTTTTATATGTTCTATTTTGAAATCAAAGTACGATAAAAGAGATTGCCATCTGGCAAATATTTGTTTACTAACAAGATTTTTAACATCCTTTTTTAAAACGTCTTTTGCAGCTTTGCAATTAGTTCGAAGTAAAAATTCTTTATTGATCAAATCATCTTGAAACTTTGTAATACATAATATAATAGCTAAAATTTCTTTTTTGATAGTACTATAATTTTTCTGAGTAGAAGTCCAGGCACTAGAATGATAACGAACGATTTGTTCTTTAATATCTGGAGGAAAGGACTGTTTTAAGATTCCACCAAATCCAAGTTCGGAGGCGTCACATTCAATTATTTAAAAAGCATTAGGCTTGGGTAGACCTAGACAAGGAATCTGCTTTATTAAAGAACGAACTTTAATAATGGTCTGAGTCATTTCATCTGACCAAGGGGGAGGATTCTTTTTTAATCGGCTAAAAAGTAGAAGTTCAAGATGCAATGAAGGCCAATGGAGCTTCACCTAATCAAATTGGGCTGAATTTACAAGATGGGTCCAACCTATGTTTAATTCATCATTCCAAGTTAATAGATTAGTTTTTGGGCAATTCACTACTTGCAATTTTTGTTTGCACTTTTTTTTTTTGTTGGATGCCCTAAGTTTAAGGACTAACCTAATAGTCTAGGTTATTTGAACTTGTGGGGGTATAAATACCCTGGTACATGTATGGCGATGAGGGGGAAAAAATTGTTTTGGAGTTTTATACTATTTGTTCAAGGCTTGGCTTGAATCTCTATTGCATCAAGAATTGAACTTTATCAAGGTACTTACATCCTAGTAAAATTTCTGTTCTTGATTTCTTAATCAACTAAATATTTGCATTTCCATTTGCATTAGTCATTTTGGGATTCAATAGGTTGGGAGTTCTCCATCTTTTCTTGTTCCCCATCAATTGTGTGTTTGGGGTTTCTGGATTATAAATATCGTTGGGGTTCTGCATCATTTGGTATCAAAGCTAGATTAGGGTGAATTCTTATTTATCCTAGGTTATAGTTTGCTATTTTCTTTTTTTCTGCCTAATATCAGAACCAGATCTGGGTATAGAAGTGCATATTGCAGCTAGTTTGATTGTTTGGGATTTGATTTTGATATTTTTTTTTTGCATATTTTGGAGTTATTTGCTGTTTTATCCTATATTAAAAAAAAAGCCCAAACGCAAATTGCAAGTAGTGAGCTGTCCAAAAATTAATCTATTAACTTGAAATGATGAATTAAACATAGGTTGGACCCATCTTGTAAATTCAGCCCAATTTGATTAGGTTAAGCTCCATTGGCCTTCATTGCATCTTGAGCTTTCTTTCCTTCTAACATTCTGCTCATATAAGTTTGAAGTGATTCCTTAAACTTTTTGGCCCTCAATCTTATAATTAGTCCTTGAGGTAATGTTAGTTCATCCGCTACTCCTCTCATCTTGCCATCCACGCTTGTGCTCACATCAAAAAGGGAAGCTTTAGAGAGACAAAAAGAGAGAGAAAGAAATAAGTTTCAAAGAGACCAATAGAGAGAGACTGGGAGAAGTTCTAGAGAGAGCAAGAGAGAGGGAGAAGTTTCATAGACAGTGAGAGAGAGTGAGGGAGAGAATTTTAAGAGAGGGTGAGAAAGTAGTTTTTGAGAGAGCAAGAGTGACTGAGAAAGAGTGAGAGAGAATTTTTTAAGAGAGAGAGGGAGAGTGATTTCAAAGAGAGGGACAGCGATAGCAAGAGAGTTTAAGAGGGAGCTAGAGACAGACAAAGAAAGAAGTTTCAAGGAGACTAAAAGAGAGAGAAAGGGAAGTTTGAGAGAGAGAGAATGAGTGAGAGATGTTTTATGGAGAGAGCAAGTGAGAGAAGTTCTGGAGAGACCAAGAGAGAGAGAGTAATGGAGAGAAGTTTCAAAGAGAGAGAAAGAAAGAGGGAAAGGGAGGTTTTGAGAGAGAGAAAGAGAGAAGTTTCCGAGAGACTAAGAAAAAGAGAGAAAAGTTTCAGAGAGAGTGAGAGAGAAAGTGAGGTTTCAAGGAGTCAGAAAGTAAAAGGGAAGTTTGAAGAAAGAGAGCATTTTTAGAGAGAGAGAAAGAGAGAGCGAGATGGAGAGCAAGAGGGGAGAGGGGGAGAAGGGGTGAGCAAAGGGGGAGAGAGAGAGAGCAAGAGACAAAGAGAGAGCAAGATGGGGAGAGACCAAAGAGAGAGAGGAACACAAAGAGGGATAGGGAGAGAAGTTTCAAAGAGAGCAACGATGAGAAAGAGGGGGAGAGGGAGAGATAGAAATATTAGAGAAAGAAAAGAGAGAGAGAGAGAAGTTTCAGAGAGGGGGGAGAGAGAAGCTCTAGAGAGAGCAAGAGAGAGAGGAAGAAAAAGTTTCAGCAAAAGTGAGAGACAAATAGAGAGAGAAGTTTCAAAGAGATCAAGAGAGAGAGACAGACAAACAAAAAGAGATTGTTAGTAGAGAGAGTAAGGGATAGAGTGAGCAAGCGATAGAGAGTGAGAGCAAGAAGTTTCATAGAGAGTAAGAAAGAGAGAGTGTGTGAGTGCTTCCATAGAGGGAGAAAGAGAGAAACATAACCCTTAGAGAGAAATTTTAGAGAGAGAGAAATAAGTTTCAGAGAGGCCAGCATAAAGAGAGAGGGAGAAGTTCAAGAGAGAGCAAGAGAGAGAGACAAGTTTTAGAGGGAGCAAGGGAGAGAGAGAGGGGGAGAAGTTTCCCAAAGAGTGAGTGAGAGCAATTTTAGAAAGAGTGAAAAGTAGTTTTTGAGAGAGAAGGAGAGTGACTGAGAAAGAGTAAAAGAAAGAAGCTTAAGAGTATGAGAGAGAAAGAGAGAGAGAGAGAGAGAGAGAGAGAGAGAGAAATTTAAGGGAGAACAAGAGACAAGAGAGACGTTTCAAAGAGACCAAAAGAGAGAGAAAGGGAAGTTTTAGAGAGAAAGTGTGTGAGAATGAGTGAGAGAAGTTCTAAAGAGACCTACAGAGAGATAAAGAGAAGTTTGAAAGAAAGGGAGAGAGAGAAAGAGAGAAAGTGAGCTTTTAGAGAGAGAAAGAGAGATGTTTTAGAGAGACCGAGACAGAGGGATAGAGAAAAGTTTTAGAGAGAGTGAGAGAGAAAGAGAGAAGTTTCAAGAAGTCAGAGAGCAAAAAAGAAGTTTGAGAGAAAGAGAGAGTAATTAGAGAGTAATTTTAATGAGAAAAAGGAAGAAACAAGAGAGAAAGAGGCAGATAGAGAGAGAGAGAAGTTTCATAGAGAGGGAGGGAGAGAGGGAGATTGAGAGCCAAGGAGAGGGGGGAGAGAGGAGTTTAAAAGAGACAGAGAATTGGGAGAAGTTTGTGAGAGATGGACAGGGTGCAAATGGGTGTTTAAAGTTAAAGAAAATCCAGATGGCACTGTCAACAAATATAAAGCAAGATTAGTTGCAAAAGGGTATAATCAGGAGGCAGGAGTTGATTTTCATGAAGTTTTCAGTCCAGTAGTAAAACCAGTCACAATTCGGGTTCTTCTTACTTTGGCCTTATCAAAAGGGTGGAATATCCATCAAATAGATGTTAATAATGCCTTTTTAAATGGTGATTTGAATGAAGATGTATACATGCTGCAACCTCCTGGATATGAATCAGCTGACTCATCTCAAATTTGCAAGCTTCATAAGGCTCTCTATGGCCTTAAGCAAGCTCCTTGTGCATGGTTTCAAAAATTGTTTGAAGCTTTACTTGATCTTGGTTTTACCAAGGCAAAATGTGATTCTTCCTTGTTTCTTCAGGTTACTTCTCATCATTCTCTCTATGTTTTAGTCTATGTGGATGATATTTTGATTACTGGGTCTTCACCAACTTTGATTCAGCACTTGATTGATCAACTGAATGCAAAGTTCTCATTAAAGGATCTTCGAAGTTACTTACAGTTCTGCTGGTGCAATATACTTATCTCAATCCAAATACATTAAGGATCTTCTTACTAGAGCTGGTATGCAAGGTGCGAAGTCTATGCCCTCTCCTATGGCCTCAACACCACATATCTCAGCTAGTAGTGGTTCTCCTATTTCTGATCAAGCTGCATACAGATCACTTGTGGGAGCATTACAATATATTACCATTACTAGACCAGAATTATCATATAGTGTGAACAAAGCTTGTCAATTTATGCATTGCCCTACAGATGTACATTGGAAGTTGGTTAAAAGAATACTGAGGAATCTAGTAGGCACCATATGTCATGCTCTAGTTCTCCAAAGATCATCTGCTCTTGAGCTCACTGCCTTTTGTGATGCTAATTGGGCATCAGACATTGATGATAGGCATAGCACCTCAGGTTTTTGTGTTTATCTTGGCCCTAATCTCATTTCTTGGTCATCTAAAAAGCAAGCAACAATGTCTAGATCAAGTACTGAAGCAGAATATAGGACTCTTGCAAGTGCAGTGGCAGAATTGGCTTGGCTACAGTCTTTACTCAAAGAACTCAGCATTCAACTACCAAAAGTTCCTAGAATATATTGTGACAATATGAGCACAGTCAGCTTGTCAGCAAATCCAGTCCTTCATTCAAAGACTAAGCATATTGAACTAGATCTTTATTTTGTTCGTGAAAAGGTCAACAATAAAGAAATTGAAGTCTATCATATTCCGTCCCTTGATCAAACAACAGATATCTTCACCAAGGCAGTCTCAACTTCAAGGTTTCTTCAACTTAGAGACAAGCTCAGTGTCATTCCTCTTCCAAGTCATGCCACTGATCTTGAGGGGGGATGTTAGAGATAAGGCTGCAGGCTGCTTAGGCTGCTTGTCTTGGTGGGTGTAGGTGCAGTGCTTAAGGAGTCATGTGGGTGGTTCTGATCTTGCTCTATTAGTCTTGTCTTTAGCTTATTTCTTAGGGACATTAGTGTAATTCAGTAATTGAGTCTTAGTCTATAAATTGTAATCTCAGCTACATCATTTGTAGATTAATTCATTTGAATCAAATTTACATTTCAGAACTTTCACATCTAGGAGTTCTGAGCTTTCTTTCTTTCTTGCGTGTTCCTTCTAAGATTCTTGAGAACTTCAACAAAAGGAAATTGTTAGAGGGAGGGAGAAGTTACAAGGAAAGCAAGACATAGGGAGAGACAAAGGGAGAAGAAGGGAAAGACAGAGAGGGAAGTTTTGTGTGGAAACTGGGTGAGAGAAGTTCTAAAGAGACATAGAGAAAGGGAAAGAAAGAATGAGGGAGACACAGAGAGAGAGAAGGGGAGAGAGAAACATGTTTCAGAGGGAGCAAGAGGGAGAGAGAGAGATAGACACAGAAGTTTTAGAGAGGAAATAGTTTCAGAAAGAGAAAGAGTGTAAGTAAGCTAAAGTAGGAGAGAGAGTGTTTGTGTTAAAGAAAGAGAAAGAGATAGGAGAGAAGTTTCAAATAGACCAAGAGAGAGAGTGAAAGAGGGAGAGAAGTTTCAGATAGAGCAAGAGAGGGAGAGAGAGAGAGATAGTGAGAAAGAGAGTCAATGAGAGAGAAAGATAGATGGAATGCCATAAAGAGGGAGAGAGAATGTGGGTGAATGTTAGAGCAAGAGAGAGAGAAGTTCTTGAGAGTGTGAGAAAAATAGAGAGATACTGAGAAGTTTTAGAAAGAGTGTGTTGTAGAGAAAGAAGTTTTAGAGAGAGCTACAAATAGAGAGAGACAAAAGTTTCAGAGAGAGAGAGATAGAGAACAAAAGAAAGAAAGAAATGGAAGATTCAGAGACAGTGAGAGAGAGAGATATACATTCTAGAGAGGGTGAGAGAGAAGATTCAAAGAGAGAGAAAGTGAAGTTATAAGTAGAGAAAAGGAGTTAGTGAGAGAGTGAAACTTCAGAAAAAGAGATAGAGAGAGAAGTTTCAGAGAAGGTGAGAGCAAGAGAGATAGCGAGTAATTTCAAATAACCCAAGAGAGAGAGAGCAACAGAAGATTTAGGGAGACAAAGAGAGTGAGTGAGAGAAAGTTGGTGAGATAGAGAGAGTGTTAAGGAGAGAGATATAGAGAGAGAAGTTTTAAAGAGAGGAAACGGGAAATTTTAGAGTAGGAAAGAGAGAGAAAGCGAGAGAGAGAGAGTGAGTGAGAGAGAGTGATAGATAAAGTATTGTGGAGAGGCAGGGGGAGAGAGAGAGAAAGACAGAAGTTTTAGGGAGAGAAAGAGAGAGATAGAGGAGCGAAGTTTAATGGACAGCAAGAGAGATAAAGAGAGCAAAAGAAAGAGTGAGAAGTATCAGAGAAAGTGAGCATAAGAGAGAGTGGTAGACAAATTGTTCTAGAGAGGTAGGGAGAGAAATTTCAAAGAGAGTGAGAGACAAGGAGAGAGAGAGAAGTTTCAGAGAGAGCTAGACATAAAGAAAGAAAGAAGTTTCAAAATGATTGAGAGAGAGAAAGGGATGTTTTAGAGAGAGCAATTGACATAGAGAGAGAAACAAATAGAGACAAGGGCAGGAAGAGAGTGAAAAAGAAAGAAAGGAAAGTTTTAGAGAGGAGAAGTTTCATAGAGGGTAAGAGAGAGACAAAGAAAGAGAGAAAGAATGAGACATAGAGAGGGACACAGAGAGAGTAAGTGAGTGAGAGAATTTTGTAATTAAAGAGTGTGAAAGAATCATTGCAAGAAGTTCAAGAGAGAGAGGGATAGAAAGAGAGATAGGGAAGTTTTAGAGAGAGAGCAAGAGAGAGAAGTTTTAGAGAGACTAAGAAAGATATAGAGAGAAGTTTCAGATAGAGCAAGAGAGAGAGAGGGAAAGAGAGTGAGAGAGAAAAGTTTTAAAGAGATCAAGGAAACGGATAAAGAGAAGTTTTAGGGAGGGCAGGACACTATGAGAGAGAGAGAATTTCAAAGAAAGTGAGAGAAAGAGCAAGAGAGAAAGAAGTTTTAAACAGAATGAGGCCAAGAGAAAGCAAGAGCAAGAGAGAGAATGTGTGAGTGTTGGCAGGACAAGGAAGGAGAAAGAAAGAGAGAAAGAGAGAAAGGGAAGCCATGGAGAGAAGTTTTAGAGAAAGAGAGAGAGAAATAATTTTTAGATAAACCAACAGAGAGAGATAAGGAGAAGTTCTGGAGAGAGAGAGATAGAGAGAGAAGGGAAATTTTTGAGAGAGTGGGAGAGGGTGAGAGAGAGAAGTTTTCAAGAGAGAGGGAGAATATTTTCAAAGAGAGAGAGAAGTATAAGGGAGAGTGAGAGACAGAGAAGCGTTAGACAAAAAAAGAGTGTGAGTAAGAGAAAATGGGAGAGAGAGTGTGTGTGTGGATTAAAGAAAGTGAGGGAGAGGGACAAAACGAGCAAGCAAAAGAGAGTGAAAGCAAGAAGTTTCATAGGGAGCAAGAGAGAGAGTGTGTGAGTGTTGGTAGGAGAGGGAGAGAGAGGAAGTGAGAAAGGGAAGCTTTAGAGAGACAAAATGAGAGAGAGAGAGAGAGAGAGAAATAAGTTTCAGAGAAACCAATAGAGAGACTGGGAGAAATTCCAGAGAGAGCAAGAGAGAGGGGGTAACTTTCAAAGGGTTCAAGAGAGAGAGAGAGAGAGAGGGAAAAGTTTCGTAGAGAGCGAGAGAGTGAGGGAGAGCAATTTAAGAGAGGGTGAGAAAGATTTTGTGAGAGAAAGAGAGTGACTGAGAAAGAGTGAGAGAGAAAAGTTTTCAAGAAAGAGAGGGAGTGATTTCAAAGAGAGAGAGAAAGCAAGAGAAGTTTATGAAGGAGCTAGAGACAGAGAGAGAAAAAAGTTTCAAAGAGACTAAAAGAGAGAGAAAGTGAAGTTTTAGAGAGAGAGAGAATGAGTAAGAGACATTTTATGAAGAGAACAAGTGAGAGAAGTTCTAGAGAGAGAAAGGGAGAGTAATGGAGAGAAGTTCCAAAGAGAGAGAAAGAAAGAGGGAATGGGAGGTTTTAGAGAGAGAGAAAGAGAGAAGTTTGAGAGAGAGAGAGAGAGAGAGAAAAGTATCAAAGAGAGTGAGAGAGAAAGAGAGAAGTTTAAGGAGTCAAAGAGTAAAAAAGAAGTTTGAAGAGAGAGAGTAGTTTTTGATGTGGAACCCCATGGATATTTATAAACCAGAAACCCCAAACACACAATTATAGAGAACAAGAATAGATGGAGAACTCCCAACCTATTGAACCCCAAATGACTGATGCAAATGGAAATGCAAATAATTGGTTGATTGAGGAATCAAGAACAGAAATTCACTAGGATGTAAATACCTTGATGAAGTTCAAATCTTGATGCAATAGAGATTCAACCCAAGCCTTGAACAAAGAGTATAAAACTCCAAAGCAATTCTTCTTTTTTCATTCATTCGTGTCCATGTAGTAGGGTATTTATATCCCTACAAGTTCAAATAACCTAGACTATTAGGTTAGGCCTTAAACTTGGGCCTCCCAACATAAAGAAAAGCCCAACACAAATTGCAAGTAGTAAACTGCCCAAAAACTATTCTATTAACTTGGAATAATGAATTAAACATAGGTTGAACCCATTTTGCAAATTCAGCCCGATTTGATTAGGTGAAGCTCCATTGGCCTTCATTGCATCTTGAGCTTCCATTCCTTCTAACATTCTAGCCATATAAGTTTGATTCGATTCCTTGAACTTTTTGGCCCTCAATCTTGTAATTGGTCTTTGAGGTAATGTTAGCTCATCTGCTGCTCCTCTCCTCTTGCCATCCATTCTTGTGCCCACATCAGTTTTAGAGAAAAAAAGAAATAGAGAGAGAAGTTTAATAGAGAGGGAGAGGGGGGAGAGAGAACAAGAGAGCAAGAGGTAAAGAGGGAGCAAGATGGAGAGAGAGAGAGAGAGAGAGAGAGAGTGAGAGAGAGAGAGAAGCTTTAGAGAGAGCAACAATGAGAGAGGGGGGAGAAGGAGAGAGGTAGAAGTATTAGAGAAAGCAAAAGAGAGAGAGAGAGAGAGAGAAATGGAGAGAGAAGTTCTAGAGAAACAAGAGAGAGAGAGAGAGAGGAAGAAAGAAGTTTCAGTGAGAATGAGAGACAAATAGAGAGACAAGTTTCAAAGAGGGTGAGAGAGAGAGAGAGAGAAACAAAAAGAGATTATTTGCGAAGAGAGTGAAGGATAGAGTGAGCTAGCGAGAGAGAGTAAGAGCAAGAAGTTTCATAGTGAGTAGAAAAGAGAGAGTGTGTGAGGGTTGGCAAAGAGGAAGAAAGAGAAGAAAACAGAAAAGGAAGCCTTAGAGAGAAATTGTAAAGAGAGACCAGCAAAGAGAGATAGGGTTCTAGAGAGAGCAAGAGAGAGAGGCAAGTTATAGAGGGAGCAAGGGAGAGAGAGGAAGGGGGAAGTTTCACAGAGAACGAGAGATGGGGAGGGAGAGCAATTTTAGAGAGAACAAGAGAGTAATTTTTGAGAGAGAAAGAGAGTGACTAAGAAAGAGTGCAAGAGAGTAGTTTAAGAGAGATTGGGAGAGAGAGAGAGAGAGAGAGAGAGAGTGTGTGTGTGTGTGTTAAGCGAGCTAGAGACAAAGAGAGAAAGAAGTTTTAAAGAGACCAAAAGAGGGAGAAAGGAAAGTTTTAGAGAGAGAGAATGAGTGAGAGAAGTTTTAAAGAGGCCAAGAGAGAGATAGAGAGAAGTTTCAAAGAAAGAGAAAGAAAGAGAGATGTTTCAAAGAGACCGAGAAAGAGGGATGGAGAAGAGTTTTAGAGAGACCAAGAGAGAAAGAGAGAAGTTTTAGGGAGTCAGAGAGCTAAAAAGAATGTTGGCAGAAAGAGAGAGTAGTTTTAGAAAGAAAAAGAGACAGTGAGAGACAAAGAGACAAAGAGAGAGAGAGAGAGAGAGAGAGAGAGAGAGAGAGAGAGAGAGAGAGAGAGAGAGAAAGAGAGGAAGAGAGATACAGAGAGACAAAGAGAGAGAGCGAGTGAGAGAGAGTGAGAGTGAGGGAGAGAGAGAGAATGAGAGTGGGAGATTGAGAGACAGTAAGAGAGAGAGGGAAAGGGAGAAGGAGAGGTGGAGAGTGGAGTTTTGGAGAGACAGAGAGATGAGGGAAGTTTGTGAGAGACAGAGAAAGAGACAAAGGAGAGTTTTACAGAGAGGAGAAGTTTCAAAGAAAGTGTGAGACTCACAAAAAGAGAGGAAAAAGAAGGGAAAGAGAGAAAGATAGAGAGGGAAGTTTTATGTAAAGAGTGAGTGAGAAAACTTCTAAAGAGACACAGAGAGAGAGAGAAAGAAGAAGGAAGACACAGAGAGAGAAGGAGGTGAGAGAGGTGTTTCAAAGGGAGCAAGAGAGAGAGAGATAGACACATAAGTTTTAGAGAGGGAGTAGTTTCAAAAAGGAGAAAGAGTGAGTAAGCTAAAGTAGGAGACAGAGAGTGGGTATGTGTTAGAGAGAGAGAGAGACAAACAGAGAGAGAAGTTTCAAATAGACCAAGAGAGGGAGTGAGAGAGGAAGAGAAGTTTCAAATAGAATAAGACACAGAGAGAGAGAGAGATAGGCAAAAAGAGAGTCAATGAGAGAGAATGGTAGACAGAGTGCTACAAAGAAGGAGAGAGAGTGTGGGTGTATGTTAGAGAAAGATGGAGAGAAGTTCTTAAGAGTGTGAGAAAAATTGAGAGATAGTGAGAAGTTTTAGAAAGAAAGTGTGTGTGTTGTAGGGAGAGAAGTTTTGAAGAGAGCTACAAAGAGAGAGATAGAAGTTTCAAAGGGAAAAAGAGAGTGATAGAGAGAGAGCGAGAGAGAGAGAGAGAGAGAGAGAGAGAGAGAGAGAGAGAGAGAGAGAGAGAGAGAGAGAGAGACAAGTTTCAAAGAGAGAGAAAAAAATGAAAAATACAAAGAGAGTGAGAGAGACATATAGAAGATCTAGAGAGGGTGGGAGAGAAGATTCACAGAGAGAAGTATTAGAGAGAGAAAGAAAGATTTTAAGTAATGAGAGAGTGAACTTCAAAAAAATAGATAGAAAGAGAAGATTCAAAGAGGGTGAGAGAGAGAGAGAGAGAGAGAGAGAGAGAGAGCAATTTCAAATAGAACTAGAGAGAGAGAGAAAGCAATAGAAGATAAAGGGAGACAAAGAGAGTGAGTGAGAAAGAGTGTGTTAAGGAGAGAGAGATGAGAGAGAGAAGCAAATTTTAGAGTGGGCAAGAGAGAGAGAGAGTGTGTGAGTGAGAGAGAGTAGTAGACAAAGTATTGTGGAGAGAGAGAAAATGAGAGAGCAAGAATATGTGTAGGGGAGAGAGAGATAGACAAAAGTTTTAGAGAGAGCTAAAGAAAGAAAGAGAGAGATAGAGGAGGGAAGTTTAAGGGAGAGTGAGAGAGATAGAGAGAAATTTCAAAGAGAAGAAGAGAGAGAGCAAGAAGTATTAGAGAAAGTGAGAGTCAAAGAGAGAGTGGTAGACAATTTGTTTTGGAGAGGCAAAGAAAGAAATTTTAGAGAGAGTGAGAGATAAGGATAGAAAGCCAGAAGTTTTAGAGAGAGCCAAACACAGTGAGAAAGAAGTTTCAGAATGAAGAGAGAGAAAGGCATATTAGATATTTCAAAGGGAGCAAGCAACATAGGGAGAGAGACAAACAGAGACAAGGTAGGAGAGAGAAATTTTAGAATGACACAGAGAGAGAAAGAGAGAAAGGAAAGTTTTAGAGAGAGTGAAGTTTTGTAGAGGGCAAGAGAGAGAAATACAAACAGAGAAAGAGAGAAAGGACAAGATAGAGAAAGGGACACAAAGAGAGTAAGTGAGTGAGAGAAGTTTTGCAATTAAAGAGTGTGAAAGAGTCATTACAAGAAGTTCTAGAGAGAGAGAGAGAGAGAGAAAGGGAAGTTTTAGAGAGAGACCAAGAGAGAGAAGATTCAGAGAGATAGAGAGAAGTTTTAGAGAGGGTGAAAGACTATGAGAGAGAAAAGTTTCAAAGAAAGTAAGAGAAAGAGCAAGAGAGAAAGAAGTTTTAGATAGAACGAGGCCAAGAGAAAGCAAGAACAAGAGAGAGTGTGTGAGCGTTAGCAAGAG
Organism: Dicorynia guianensis; assembly: GCA_037013595.1. NCBI lineage: Eukaryota > Viridiplantae > Streptophyta > Magnoliopsida > Fabales > Fabaceae > Dicorynia > Dicorynia guianensis. The sequence goes on along the minus strand of JASUAB010000006.1, from coordinate 19,064,791 downwards.
ATGGAGGAAGAGAGAAAGGGAATCTACAAAGAGGAGTTTTAGAGAAAAAGAGAAAAATAATTTTTAGAAAGACAAATAGAGAGAGATAGGGAGAAGTTCTAAAGAGAGCCAGAGAGAGAGAGAAAAGGGAAATTTTTGAGAGACTGGGAGAGGTTTTGTATAGAGTGAGAGAGGGTGAGAGAGAGAAGTTTTCAAGAGAGAGAGGGAGAGTGTTTTCAACAAGAGAAAGAAGTATAAGAGAGAGCGAGAGAGAGAGAGAGAGAGAGAGAAGTTTTAGAGAGAAAAAGAGTATGAGTAAGAGAGAATGGTAAAGAGAGTGTGTGTGAGAAAGAGAGAGGGACAGAGCGAACAAGTGAAAGAGAGTGACAGCAAGAAGTTTATAGAGAGCGAGAGAAAGAGCGTGAGTGATGGCAAGAGAGGGGGTGAGAAAGAGAGAAAGGAAAGCTTTAGAGTGATATGAACTTGTCTAACTCCACCTCAAAAACTAGCTCGTAAGGGAAGGTTTGTGAACCTATATATATAACACCAAAGACCTATGCCTAACTGATGTGGGACTTCATTATTCCCAACCCCTTTAGACTGTATGTCTTCATACAGAGAATCAAGATCCATGGCCCACACTGACCAGAGTAAGATATGATATGAACTCGCCAACTCTACCTCAAAAGCCATCTCGTAAGGGAAGGTTTGTAAACCCATATATATAACACCCAAGACTTCCCTGGCTAACCAATGTGGGACTTCATCATTCTCACTCTCTATCTGTGTCTCCAAAACTTCACTCACTCAAAAACTTCTCTCTTTATTTGTCTTTTTGTTCTTCTCTTTCAAACTCCTCTCTCTCTTTCTCTGCTTATCGTTCTTTTTGAAACTTCTCTCAGTTAGTGTTAGAAAGTTCTCTCTATCTCTTTCTTTCTCTCTCTTTGTCTCTTGTTCTCTCTAAAACTTCTCTCTCTCTCTCTCTCACTCTCTTTAGAACTTCTCTCTCTTTCCCTCTCTCACATACTCACTCACTTTCTCTCTCTAAAACTTCCCTTTCTCCCTCTCCCTCTCTCTATCTCTCTAAACCTTCTCTCATTACTCTAAAGCTTCTCTTTGTCTCTTTTTCTCACTCTCACTCTCTCAAAAACATCTTTCTCTCACCCTCGCTATCTCTTTGTGAAACCTCTCTCTCTCTCTCTCTCTCTCTCTCTCTCTCTCTCTCTCTCTCTCTCTCACCCACTATGAAACTTTTCTTGTGAAACATCTCTATATCTCTCTCAATTCTTCACAACACTCTGTCTGCCACTCTCTCTCACTCACTCACTCTCTTTCACACACTCTCTCTTGCTCTATCTAAAACTTCTCCCTCTCTTTCTCTTTTGCTCTATTTGAAACTTTTCTATCTCCCTCTCCTCTTTCTTGGACACCCTAAAACTTTTCTCTCTTCCCTTTGCCTAAAACTTCTCTTTCTTCTCTCTGGCACCCTCTCTCTCTCATTCTAAAACATCCCTTTCTCTCTCTCTCTCACTTACTCTTAGTGTCTCTCTAAAACTTCTCTCACTCATTCTCTCCATAAAACTGGTCTTTCTCTCTCTCCCTCTCTCTCTCTGTGAAAATTCTCATTCTCTGTCTCTTAGTCTAAAACTTCTCTTTTTCTCTCTCTCACTCTCTCTAAAATATCCCTTTCTCACTTTCTTTTTCCCTCTTAGTGCATCTCTAGTTCTTATTTAAATCATTGTCTCCACAAAACTTCTCTCATTCAGTCTCTCTCTCTTTCCCCCTCTCTCTAAAACTTCTTTGTCTCTCTCTTTCTCTTTTGCATTCTTTGAAACTTCTCTCTATATCTATTTGTCACTCTTTCTAAAACTTCTCTCTTTGTCTCTATCCTTGCTCTCTCAACACTTCTCTCTCTCTCTCTCTCTTGCACTCTCAGAAACTTCTCTCTCACATTCTTACTCTTAAACCTTTCTTTGTCTCTTTTCTTTCTCTCCCTCTCTTACTCTCTTTGAAACTTCTATCTTTCACCCTTTTTCACTCTCTATGAAACCTCTCTCTCTCTCTCTCTCTCTTGCCCTTTGCAAAGTTTCTTTTTATGTCTCTAGGTCTCTCTACATTACTCTGTCTCCCACTCTCTCTCACTCACTTAGTTTCTCTATCTAAAACTTCTCTTTCCCTCTCTTTCTTGGCCTATAAGAAACTTCTCTATCTCCCTCTCTTTCTCTTTGTTTCTCTCTCTAAAACTTCCCTCAATCTCTCTCTTGGTCTCTTTCTCTCTCTTACTTTGCCTAAAACCTCTTTCTTTCTTGGTTTATCTAAAACTTCTCTATTTGTCTCTCTTTCTGAAACTTTTCTTTCTTTCTCTTTATCTAAAACTTTTCTCTCTTTCTATCTAAAACATCCCTCTCTCTCTCTCAGTGTCTCTCAAGAACTTCTTCCACTCACTCTCTTCACAAAACTTGTCTCTCATGCTCTTCTGCCTTTCTCTATATAACTACTCTATCTCTCTCTCTCTCTTTCTCTCTTGCATTCTTTGAAACTTCCTTCTTCTTTGTCTATTGCTCTCTTTGGAACTTCTCTCTTACTCTAAAACCTTTCTTTCTCTCTTGGTGTCTAAGAAACTTCACTTTCCCCCTCTCCCTCTCTTACTTTTTCTTGCTATCTCTAAAACTTCTCTCTTTGTGTCTTTGTCACCTACTCCCTCTAAAACTTCTCGGAGTCGGCCCTTGTTTGACTCAACCTTACCATTTGTGCTGGAGTCAGTTGTGCTAGAGTTAGGTCTTGTTTGATTCAATCTTACCATTTGTACTGGAGTCAAACCTCGTTTAACTCAACCTTATCATTTGTGCCAGAGTCAGGTCTTGTTTGATACACCCATATCATTCGTGCTAGAGTTGGGCATCATTTGACTCAACCTTACTATTTGTTTCGGAATCAGGCCTCATTTGACTCACCCTTATCATTTGTGCCAGAGTTAGGTCTCGTTTGAATCAACCTTACCATTTGCATTAGAGCCAGGTCTCATTTGACTCAGCCTTACCATTTGTGCTAGAGTTGGGCTCATTTCACTCAACCTTACCATTTGTGCTAGAGTCGAGCATCGCTTGTACCATTTATGCCAAAGTCAGTCCTCATTTGACTCACAGTTATCATTTGTGCCAGAGTTGGGCCTTGTTTGACTCAACCTTACTATTTATGCTAAAGTCAGGCCTCGTTTGATTCAATTTTCAGGCCTTGTTTGACTCAACCTTACCATTTATGCTAGAGTCGGGCCTCGTTTGATAAACCCATATCATTTGTGCTGGAGTCAGGTCTCATTTGACTTAACCTTACCATTTGTGTCAAAGTCGAGCCTCGTTTGACTCAACCTTACCATTTAGGCTAGAGTCAGGCCTCGTTTGACTTAACTTCAGGCCTTGTTTGACTCAACCTTACCATTTGTGCTAGAGTTGGGCCTTGCTTGACAAACCCTTATCATTTGTGCTGGAGTTAGGTCTTGTTTGACTAAACCTTATTGTTTGTGTAGGAGTCAGGCCTCGTTTAACTCAGCCTGATCATTTGTGTTAGGGTCAGGCCTCATTTGACTTAACCTTCGGGCCTCTTTGACTCAACCTTATCATTTGTGCTAGAGTCATGCCTTGTTTGATAAACCTTATCAATTGTTTCAGTGTCAGGCCATATTTGACTCAAGCTTATCATTTGTGCTAAAGTTGGGCCTTGTTTAACTTAACCTTACCACTCACCCTTATCATTTTTGCCAGAGTCAACCTTACCATTTGGGCCAAAGTCGAGCCTTGTTTGACTCAACAATAGTATTTATGATGGAGCCAGGCCTTGTTTGACTCACCCTTATCATTTGTGCTAGAGCCATGCCTTGTTTGACTCAACCTTACCATTCATGCCAGAGTCAGACCTCATTTGACTCAATCATACCATTTGTACAAGTGTCAAGCCTCGTTTGATTCACCCTTATCATTTGTGTTGGAGTCAAGCCTTGTTTGACTGAACCTTACCGTTTGTGCCAGAGTCAGACATTGTTTGACATACCCTCATCAATTGTGTTAGAGTCAGGCCTCATTTGACTCAAGCTTACCATTTATGCTGGGGTTGGGCCTCGTTTGCCTTCACCTTACCATTTGTGCTCGAGTTGGATCTCGTTTGACTCAACCTTACAACCTTACTATTTGCACCAGAGGCGAGCCACGTTTGAGTCAACCTTACCATTTGTGTTAGAGCAAGCCTTATTTGATGCAACCTTACCATTTAGCCAGAGTTAGGCCTTGTTTAACTCACCCTTATCATTTGTGCTAAAGTCATTCCTCGTTTGACTCAACCTTACCATTTATGCTGGAGTCAAGCCTTGTTTGACTCACCCTTATCATTTGTGCCAGAGTTAAGTCTCATTTGACTCAACCTTACCTTTGTACCAGAGTCGGGCCTTGTTTGAGTCAATCTTCAGGCCTTGTTTGATCAACCTTACCATTTGTGCTAGAGGTGGGCCTCATTTGACTCTCCTTTATCATTTGTGTTAGAGTTGGGCCTCGTTTGACTTAACCTTACCATTTGTGCTAGAGTTAGGCCTCATTTGACTCAACCTCATGATTTGTCTCAAAGTCGAACCTCAGTTGTACCATTTGTGCCGAAGTTGGGCCTCGTTTAACTCACCCTTATTAATTGCGCTAGAGTCGGGCCTTATTTCACTCAACCTTACCTTTTGTGCTAGAGTCGGGTCTCATTTGATACAACTTTCGAGATTCATTTGACTTAACCTTACTATTTGTGCTTGAGTTAGGCCTCGTTTGAGTCACCCTTATCATTTATGCCAATGTTGGGCCTCATTTGACTTAACCTTACCATTTGTACCAGAGTCGAGCCTCGTTTGACTCAACCTTCAGGCCTCGTTTGATTAACTTTGCCATTTGTACTAGAGTTGGGCCTCGTTTGACTCACCCTTATCATTTGTGTTAGAGTCGAACTAGGTTCAACTCAACCTTACTATTTGTGCTAGGGTTGGGCCTTCTTTGACTCAACCTTATCATTTATGCTAGAGTTGAGCCTTGTTTAACTCAGCCTTACCATTTGTACTAGAGTTGGGCCTCATTTGACAAACCCTTATCATTTGTACTGGTGTTAGGCCTTGTTCGACTCAACCTTATCATTTGTGTCAGAGTCAGTCCTCGTGTGACCCAACCTTACCATTTGTCCCGGATTCGAGCCTTGTTTGACTCAACCTTTAGGCCTCGTTTAACTCAACCTTTGGGCTTTGTCTAACTCAACCTTACCATTTGTGCTAGAGTTGGGCCTCATTTGACAAACCCTTATCATTTGTACTAGTGTTAGGCCTTGTTCGACTCAACCTTATCATTTGTGTCAGAGTCAGTCCTCGTGTGACCCAACCTTACCATTTGTCCCAGATTCGAGCCTTGTTTGACTCAACCTTTAGGCCTTGTTTAACTCAACCGTTGGGCTTTGTCTAACTCAACCTTACCATTGTGCTAGAGTTAGGCCTCACTTAATTAACCCTTATCATTTGTGTCAGAGTTGGGCCTCATTTGACTCAACCTTACTATTTGTGTTGGAGTCGAGCCTTATTTGACTCAACTGTATCATTTGTGTCGGAGTCAGGACTCGTTTGACTGACCCTTACTATTTTTACTAGAGTCGGGCCTCATTTGACTTAACTTTACTATTTGTGTTGGAGTTGGGCCTTGTTTGACTCATCCTTATCTTTTGTGCTGGAGTTGGGTCTCATTTGACTCAACCTTACCCTTTGTACCAAAGTTGGGCCTCATTTGACTCATCCTTATCATTTTGTTCTGAAGTTGGGCCTCCTTTCACTCAATCTTACCATTTGTGCCAAAGCTAGGCCTCATTTGACCCACCCTTATTATTTGTGTTGGAGTCAGGCCTTGTTTGACTTAACCTTACAATTTATGCTAGAGTCGAGTATCATTTGACTCAACCTTACTATTTATACCGTAGTCGGGCCTCATTTGACTCACCCTTATGATTTGTGATGTAGTTGGGCCTCATTTGGCTCACCATTATCATTTGTATCAAAGTCAGGCCTCATTTGACTTAACCTTACCATTTGTGCTAGAGTTGGGTCTTGTTTGATTCAACCTTATCATTTGTACTGGATCCGGGCCTCATTTGACTCAACCTTATGATTTGTTTCAAAGCTGTGTCTCTGTTGTACCATTTGTGCCAAAGTTGGGCCCCATTTGACTCACCCTTAACATTTGTACCAGATTCGGGTCTCATTTGACTCACCCTTATCATTTATATGGGAATCGGGCCTCGTTTGACTCAACCTTACCATTTATGCAAGAGTCAGCCCTCGGTTGTACCATTTGTGCTGAAGTAGGGCAATGTTTGACTTACCTTTATCAATTGTGCCAGAGTTAGGCCTCATTTGACTCACCCTTATCATTTGTGTTGGAGTTAGGTCTTGTCTGACTCAACCTTACCATTAGTGCTAGTGTTGGTCCTCGTTTGACACACCCTTATAATTTGTGCCAGAATCAAGCCTTGTTTGACTTAACCTTACTATTTCTGTTGGAGTCGAGCCTCGTTTAACTCAACCTTACCATTTGTGCTTGAGCTAAGCCTCATTTGACTCACCCGTATCATTTGTATTGGAGTCAGGCCTCATCTCACTCAACCTTACCATTTGTACTGGAGTCAGGCCTCATTTAACTCACCTTTGCCATTTGTGTCAGAGTCGGGTGTTGTTTGATTCAACCTTACCATTTGTACCAAAGTCGGGCCCCTTTTGACTCACCCTTATCATTTGTACTATAGTCAGGCCTTGTTTCACTGAACCTTACCATTTGTACCAGAGTTTGGCCTCATTTGACTCAACCTTTGAGCTCTGTTTGACTCAACCTTACCATTTATGCCAGAGTCGGGCCTCGTTTGACTCAACCTTATCCTTTATACCAGAGTTGGGCCTCACTTGTCACACCCATATCATTTGTGCTAAAGTAGGACCTTGTTTGACTCAACCTTACCACTTGTGCTGGAGTCAAGTTTCATTTGACTTAACCTTTCGGCTTTGTTCAACTCAACCTTATCATTTGTGCCAGAGTCGGGCCTCATTCGATAAACCCTTATATTTGCACCAGTGTGAGGCCTTGTTTGACTCAACCTTACCATTTGTGCCAGAGTCAGGCCTCGTGTGACCCAACCTTACCATTTATCCTAGATTCAAGCCTCGTTTACTCAACCTTTAGGCCTCATTTGACTCAACCTTACCATTTGTTCCAGAGTTAGGACTCGCTTGATTCACCCTTATCATTTGTACTAGAGTTGGGCCTCATTTGACTCAACCTTACCATTTGTACTGGAGTCAGGCCTCATTTGACTCAATTATACCATTTGTGCCGAAGTCAAGCCTCGTTTGACTCAACCTTACTATTTGTGCTATAGTCAGGCCTCATTTTACTCAACCTTACCATTTTGCTGGAGTTAGGCCTTATTTGACTCAACCTTACCCATTGTATTGGAGTCAGGCCTCATTTGACTCACCCTTATCATTTATGCTGAAGTTAGACCTCGTTTCACTCAACCTTACCATTTATGCCAGAGCTAGACCTCATTTGACTCACCCTTATTATTTGTGTTGGAGTTGGTCTTTGTTTGACTTAACCTTATGATTTGTGCTAGAGTCAGGTGTCATTTGACTCAACCTTACATTTGCACCGTAGTCGAGCCTCATTTGACTCACCCTTATGATTTGTGATGTAGTCGGGCCTCATTTAGCTCAACCTTATCATTTGTACCAGAGTTAGGCCTCATTTGACTCAACCGTACCATTTGTACCGAAGTCGTGCCTCGGGTGTACCAGTTGTGCCAAGTTGGCCCTCATTTGACTCACTCTTATCATTTGTGCCAGATTTGGATCTTGTTTGACTCACCCTTATCATTTGTGTTGAGCTAAGCCTCGATTGACTTAACTTTATCATTTATTCCAGAGTCAGGCCTCATTTGACTTACCCTTATCATTTGTGTTAGAGTTGGGTCTCATTTGACTCAACCTTACCATTAGTGCCAGTGTTGGGCCTCATTTGACATACCCTTATCATCTGTGCCAGAATCAGGCCTTGTTTGACTTAACCTTACCATTTCTGCTAGAGTCGAGTCTCGTTTGACTCAACCTTACCATTTGTGCCAAAGTCAGCCCTCGGTTGTACCATTTGTGCTGATGTTGGGCCTCGTTTAACTCACCTTTATCAATTGTGCTAGAGTTAGGCCTCGTTTGACTCAACCTTACCATTTGTATAAGAGTTAGACTTCATTTGACTCACCCTTATCATTTATGCCGAACTTGGGCCTCATTTGACTCACCCTTATCATTTGTGCCAAAGTTAGGCCTCGTTTGACTTAACCTTACCATTTGTGTTGGAATCAAGCCTCATTTGACTCAACTTTCGAGCCTCGTTTGACTCAACCTCACCATTTGTCTAGAGTCAGGCCTTGTTTGACTCAACCTTACCATTTGTGTTGGAATCAAGCCTCATTTGACTCAACCTTACCATTTGTGCTAGAGTTAGGCCTCATTTGACAAATGCTTATCATTTGTGCTGGAGTTGGGCCTTGTTTGACTCAACCTTACCATTTGGGTCAGAGTCGGGCGTCATTTGACTCACCCTTATCATTGGTGTTAGAGTCATCCCTCGTTTGACTCAACCTTACCATTTGTATTGGAGCCGGGCCTTATTTGATTGAACCTTACCATTTGTCCCGAAGTTGGGCCTTGGTTGTACCATTTGTGCTGGAGTTATTCTTTGTTTGACTCACCTATATCATTTATGCTAGAGTCAGGCCTCGTTTGACTTAACCTAACCATTTGTGCCAGAGTCGGGCCTCATTTGACTCAACCTTACCATTTGTACTGGAGTCAAGCCTCATTTGACTCACCCTTATCATTTGTGCCAGAGTCGGGCTTTGTTTGACAAGCCCTTATAATTTGTACTAACATCGGGGCCTTGTTTGACTTAACCTTACCACTTCTACTAGTGTTGGGCCTCATTTGACTCACTTATCATTTGCATTGGAGTCGAGCCTCATTTCACTGAACCTTACAATTTATATCAAAGTTAGTCCTCATTTGACTCACCCTTATCATTTATGCCGAAGTCAGGCCTCGTTTGACTCAACCTTACTATTTGTACTACAGTTAGGCCTTGTTTGACTCACCCTTATGATTTGTAATGTAGTCGGGCCTTGTTTGGCTCACCCTTATCATTTGTGCTAGAGTCAGGCCTCGTTTTACTTAACCTTACTATTTGTGCTAGAGTTGCTCTCATTTGTCTGAACCTTAACATTTGTGCTGGAGCTAGACCTCGTGTGACTCAACCTTATGATTTGTACTGAAGTCGTGCCTCAGCTGTACCATTTGTACCAAAGTTGGGCCTTATTTGACTCACCCTTATCATTTGTGCTAGATTTGGGTCTCGTTTGACTCAACCTTATCATTTGTGCTAGAGTCGAGCCTCAATTGACTCAACCTTATATTTGTGCTAGAGTCTGGCCTCGTTTGACTCACCCATATCATTTGTGCTGGAGTTGGGCGTCATTTGACTCAACCTTACTATTAGTGCCAATGTCGGGCCTCGTTTGATGCACCCTTATCATCTGTGCCAGAATCATGCTTTGTTTGACTTAACCTTATCATTTTTGCCAGAGTCGAGCCTCGTTTGACTCAACCTTACCAATTGTACCAGAGTCGGCCCTTGGTTGTACCATTGTTAGGCCTCATTTGACTCAACCTTACCATTTGTACAAGAGTTAGGCCTCGTTTGACTTACCTTTATCATTTGTGCTGGAGTCGAGCCTCGTTTCACTCAACCTTACCATTTGTGCCAGAGTCGAGCCTCGTTTGACTCACCCTTGCCATTTGTGTTGGAGTTGGGCATCGTTTGATTCAACCTTACTATTTGTGCCAGAGCTGGGCCCCTTTTGGCTCACCCTTATCATTTGTATTGTAGTCAGGCCTCTTTTAACTGAACCTTATCATTTGTGCTAGAGTTTAGCCTCGTTTGACTCAACCAAACCATTTATGCTAGAGTTAGGCCTCGTTTGACTTAACCTTATCCTTTATGCCAGAGTCAGGTCTCACTTGTCACACACATGTTATTTGCGCTAGAGTCGGGCCTCGTTTGATTCAACCTTACCACTTGTGCTAGAGTCAAGCCTTGTTTAACTCAACCTTTGGGCCTTGTTCATCTCAACCTTATAATTTGTGCCAAAGTCGGTCGTTGTTTGACAAACCCTTATCATTTGTGCTAGTGTCGGGTCTTGTTCGACTCAAGCTTACCATTTGTGTCAGAGTTAGGCCTCATTTGACTCAACCTTACCAATTTTACTGAAGTTGGGCCTCGTTTGACTTAGCCTTACCATTTGTACTAGAGTTGGACCTCGTTTAACTCAACCTTATCATATGTGCCAGGGTCGAGCCTCATTTGACTCGCTCTTACCATATGTACTAAAGTCGAGCCTTGTTTGACTCAACCTTACTATTTGTATCGAAGTTGGGCCTTATTTGACTCAACCTTACCATTTTCGTTGGAGTTAGGCCTCGTTTGACTTACCCTTATCATTTATGCTGAAGTCAGGTCTCGTTTATCTCAACCTTATCATTTATGCCAGAGTCAGGCCTCGTTTGACTTAATCTTACCATTTGTGCTGGAGTCGGGCCTCGTTAGGCACACCTTTATCATCTGTGCTGGTGTCAGGCCTCGTTTGACTTAACTTTACCATTTGTGTCAGAGTTAAGCCTAGTTTGACTCACCCCTATCATTTGTGTCAGAGCTGGGCCTCGTTTGATGTAAACTTACCATTTATGCTGGATTCAGGCCTTGTTTTCCTTAACTTGCAAGTCTCATTTGACTTAACCTTACCATTTGAGCTAGAGTTAGGCCACGTTTGACTCAACTTTATATTTATGCTGGAGTTAGGCCTCATTCGACTCAACCTTATCATTTATGCCAAAGTCAAGCATCGTTAAACTCGACCTTACCATTTGTGCCAAAGTTTGGCCTCATTTGACATAACTTTCGAGCCTCGTTTGACCCAACCTTGCCATTTATGCTAGAGTCAGGCATCGTTTGACAAAGCCTTATCATTTGTGCTAAAGTCGGGCCTTGTTTAACTTAGCCTTTCCATTACTACCATAGTCCAACCTCATTTGACTCAACCTTATCATTAGTACTAGAGTCGGGCCTCATTTGACTTAACTTTCAGGCCTCGTTTGACTCAACCTTATCATTTGTGTTAGAGTTAGGCCTCGTTTGACTCAACCTTATCATTTGTGTTAGAGTTAGGCCTCGTTTGACAAATCCTTATCATTTGTGCTAGTGTCAATCCTCATTTTACTCAAACTTACCATTTGTGTCAAAGTCAGGGCCTCGTTTGACTCAACCTTATCACTTGCGCCAGAGTCTGGCCTCGTTTGACTTAACCTTCAGGCCTTATTTGATAAACCATATCATTTGTGCTGGTGTCGAACCTCATTTGACTCAATCTTACCATTTTTGCCAGAGTTGAGCCTTGTTTGACTCCACATTACCATTTGTGCTAGAGTCAGGCTCGTCTAACTCACCCTTATCATTTGTGCTGGAGTCAGGCCTCGTTTGACTCAACCTTATTATTTATGCTAGAGTCAGGCCTCGTTTGACTCAACCTTATTATTTATGCTTGAGTCAGGCCTCATTTGACAAACGCGTATTATTTGTGCTATAGTCGGGTTTTGTTTCACTCAACCTTACCATTTGTGCCTGAGTTGGGCTTTGTTTGACTCAACCTTACCATATATGTTGGAGTCAGGCCTCATGTGATTCACCCTTATCATTTGTGTTGGAGTCATCCCTTGTTTGACTAAACCTTACCAATTGTGTCGAAGCCGGGCCTTGTTTTACTCAACCTCACCATTTGTGTTGAACTCAAGCCTTGGTTGTACCATTTGTACTGAGGTTGGGCCTCATTTAACTCACCCATATCATTTATACCAGAGTCAGGCCTCATTTGACTCAACCTGATTATTTGTATTGGAGTCAAGCCTCGTTTGACTCACTGTTATCATTTGTGTCAAAGCCGGGCCTTGTTTGACTCAACCTTATCATTTGTGCTGGAGTCAAGCCTTGTTTGATGTAACTTTCAGGCCTTGTTTGACTCACCCTTATCATTTGTGCAAGAGTTGGGCTCATTTGACAAACCCTTATCATTTATACTAGTGTCTAGCCTCGTTTGACTCAACCTTACCATTTGTGCTAAAGTTGGGCCTCGTCTGACCCAACCTTACCATTTGTCCCAGATTCGAGCCTTGTTTGGCTTAACCTTACAATTTGTACCAGAATCGGTCCTCATTTGACTCACCTTATCATTTGTGCTAGAGTCGAGTCTTGTTTGACTCAACCTTATCTTTTGTACCAGTGTTGGGCCTCGTTTGACTCACCCTTATATTTGTGTTAGGGTCGAGCCTCGTTTGATTGAACTTTACCATTTGTGCTAGAGTCAGGCCTCGTTTGGTACACCCTTATCATTTGTGCCAGAGTCAGGCCTCGTTTGACTCAACCTTACCATTGTGCTAGAGTTAGGCCATATTTGACATAGCCTTACCGTTTGAGATGGAGTCTGGCCTCGTTTGACTCAACTTTATTATTTGTGCTAAAGTCGAGCCTCATTTGAGTCAACCTTACCATTTATGATGGGGTCAAGCCTCGTTTGACTCAACCTTACCATTTGTGCTGGAGTCAGGTCTCGTTTGACTCAACACTACAACCCTATCATTTGTGCTGGAGACAAGCCTAGTTTGAGTCAATCTTACCATTTGTATTAGAGCCGGGCCTCGTTTGACTCAACCATACCATTTGAGCTAAAGTCGAGACTCGATTGACTCACCCTTTTCATTTGTGTCAGAGTTAGGCCACATTTAACTCAACCTTTGGGCCTTGTTTGACTCAACCTTACCATTTATGCTAGAGTCGGGCTTCATTTGACTCAACCTTACCATTTGTTCCAGAGTTAGGTCTCGTTTGACCCAACCTTACCATTTATGTCGGAATCAGGCCTTGTTTGACTTAACCTTATCATTTGTACTGGAGTCAAGCCTTGTTTGACTCAACCTTACCATTTATGCTAGAATCAGGTCTCATTTGACTCAACCTTACAGCCCTATCATTTGTACTAGAGGTAGGCCTCGTTTGAGTCAATCTTACCATTTGTACCAGAGTCGGGCCTCGTTTGACTCAACATACCATTTGAGTTAGAGCCGAGGCTCGTTTGACTCACCCTTTTCATTTGTGTTAAAGTTGGGCCACGTTTGACACAACCTTTAGGCCTTGTTTGACTCAACCTTACCATTTGTGCCAGAGTCAGCCTTCGTTTGACTCAACCTTACCATTTGTGCTAGAGTCAGGCCTTGTTTGACCTAACCTTACCATTTGTGTCAGGGTCGGGCCTTATTTGACTCAAGCTTATCATTTGTGCTAGAGTCGAGTCTCATTTGACTTAACCTTAACATTTGTGTTAGAGTCAATTCTTGTTTGACTCAACCTTAGCAATTGTGACAGAGTCGGCTCTTGTTTAACTCAACCTTACCATTTGTGCTGCAACCAAACCTCATTTGACTCAACCTAACCATTTGTGCTAGAGTCGGGCTTTGTTTGACTAAATTTTACCATTTATGTTGGAGTCAGGACTTGTTTAACTCAACCTTACCATTTGTGCCAGAGTTAAGCCTCGTTTGACTCACCCTTATCATTTGTGCTAGAGTCGGGCTTTGTTAGACTCAACTTATCATTTGTATTGGAGTTGGGCCTCATTTGACTTAACCTTACCATTTATACCAGAGTTAGGCCTTATTTGACTCACCCTTATCATTTGTGCCAGAGTCGGGGCTTGTTTGACTCAATCTTACCATTCGTGCTAGAGTCGGTTCTGTTTGACTCAACTGCATGATTTGTGCTGGAGTTAGGCCTCGTTTCACTCAATCTTACCATTTATACCGGAGTTGGGCCTCGTTTATGCCAGGGTAGGGCCTTGTTTGACTCACCCTTATCATTTGTGCCAAAGTCGGGACTTGTTTGACTCGACCTTGCCATGTATGCTAGAGTCGAGCCTCGTTTAACTTAACTTTACCATTTGTGCTGGAGTTAAGCCTTGTTTGATGTTTCTGGTGGGCTTTGTTTGACTCACCCTTATCATTTGTGCAAGAGTCAGGCTCATTTGACAAACCCTTATCATTGGTACCAGTGTTGGGCCTCGTTTGACTCAACCTTACCATTTGTGCTGAAGTCAGGCCTTGTCTGACCCAACCTTAACATTTGCCCAAATTCGAGTCTCGTTTAAATCAACCTTACCATTTGTCCCGAAGTTGGGTCTCGTTTGACTCACCTTTATCATTTGTGCTAGAGTCAGGCCTTGTTTGACTCAACCTTACCTTTTATACTGGTGTTGGACCTCGTTTGGCTCACCCTTATCATTTGTATTGGAGTTGAGCCTTGTTTGATTAAACCTTACCATTTGTGCTAGAGTCAGACCTCGTTTGGCACTCCCTTATCATTTGTGTCGGAGTTGGGCCTCATTTGACTCAACAATACCATTTGTTCTGAGTTGGACCTCATTTGACATAGCCTTACTGTTTTTTATGGAGTCTGGCCTCGTTTGACTCAACTTTATCATTTGTACTGAAGTCAAGCCTCATTTGAGTCAACCTTACCATTTATGTTAGGGATGTTGGGGTCGGGCCTTGTTTAACTCAACCTTACCATTTGTGCTAGAGTCGGGTCTCATTTGACTCAACCTTACAATCCTATCATTTGGGCCAGAGGTGGGCCTCGTTTGAGTTAATCTTTCTATTTGTACTAGAGCCGAGCCTCATTCGACTCAACCATACCATTTGAGTTAGAGATAGGACTCGTTTGATGCACCTTTTTCATTTGTGTCAGAGTCAGGCCACATTTGACTTAACCTTTGGCCTTGTTTGACTCAACCTTACCATTTGTGTTGGAGTTGGGCTTTGTTTGACTCAACCTTACCATTTGTGCCAGAGTTGAGCCTTGTTTGACTCACCGCCAGAGTTGAGCCTTGTTTGACTCAATCTTACCATTCGTGCTAGATTCAAGCCTTTTTGACTTAACTATGCCATTATGCTGGAGTCGGGTCTTGTTTCACTCAATCTTACCATTTATACCGAAGTTGGGCCTCGTTTGTACCAGAATCGAGCCTTGTTTGACTCACCCTTATCATTTGTGCCGAAGTCAGGACTTGTTTGACTCGACCTTACCATTTATGCTAGAGCTAGGCCTCGTTTGACTCGCCCTTGTCATTTATGTTGGAATCGGGCCTTGTTTGACTTAACCTTACAATTTGTGCCAAAGTCAAGCATGTTTTACTTAACCTTACCATTTTTACTGGAGCCGGGCCTCGTTTGACTCACCCTTATGATTTGTGATGTAGTTGAGCCTTGTTTGACTCACCCTTATCATTTATGCTGTAGTCAGTCCATGTTTAACTCAACCTTACGATTTGTGCTAGAGTTGCGCCTTGTTTGACTCAACCTTACCATTTGAGCTGGAGCTGGGACTTGGTTGACTTAACCTTATGGTTTGTGCCGAAGTCGGACGTCGTTTCACTCAACCTTACCATTTATGCCAGTGTCGGGCCTTGTTTGATTCAACCTTACTATTTGTATCAGAGTCAGGCCTCGTTTGACACACCCTTATCATCTGTGCCAGAGGCAAGCCACGTTTGACTTAACCTTACCATTTGTACCAAAGTCATGCCTCATTTGACTCAACCTTACGATTTGTGCTGGGGTTAGACCTCAATTGTACCATTTATGTTGAAGTCAAGCCTCATTTGACTCACCCTGATCAATTGTGCTAAAGTAGGGCCTCATTTCACTCAACCTTCTCATTTGTGCCAGAGTTGGGCCTCATTTGACTCAACCTTCAGGTCTCGTTTAACTCAACCTTACCATTTATACAAGAGTTAGCCTTGTTTGACTCATCCTTATCTTTTGTACTGGAGTCGAACCTCATTTGACTCAACCTTACCATTTGTGCTAGAGTCGGGCCTCATTTGATTCACCCTTACTATTTGTGCTGAAGTCATACCTTGTTTGACTTAACCTAATCATTTGTGCTGGAGTTGGGCCTCGTTTTACTCAACCTTACCATTTGTACCAAAGGTGGGCCTTATTTGACTCAACCTTGCCATTTGTGCTAGAGCCAAGTCTCGTTTGACTCAACCTTACCATTTGTGCTGAAGTCGAGCCTTAGTTGTACCATTTGTACTGAAGTTGGGACCTGTTTGACTCACCCTTATCATTTGTATCAGAGTTGGGTCTCGTTCGACTTAACCTTACCATTTATACTGAAGTTAGGCCTCGTTTGACTCACCCTTATCATTTGTGTCGAAGTCAGGTCTTGTTATCTCAACCTTACATTTATGCCAGAGTCGGGCCTTGTTTGACTCAACCTTATCATTTATGCCAGAGTCGAGCCTTATGTGACACACTATTATCATCTGTGCCGGTGTTAGGCATCGTTTGGCTTAACCTTACCATTTGCGCTGGAGTCGGGCCTTATTTTACTAAACCTTACCATTTGTGCCGAAGTCGAGCCTCAATTGCACCATTTGGGCCGATGTCAGGCCTCATTTAACTCAACCTTACCATTTGTTCGAGAGTTAGGTCTCATTTGACTCAACCTTACAACCCTACCATTTGTGCCAGAGGTAGTCCTCATTTGCATCAACCTTACCATTTGTGCCAGTGTCAGGCCTTGTTTGACTCAAGCATACCATTTGTACTAGAGCCGGGACTCATTTGACTCAACCTTACCCTTTGTGCTGGAGTTAGGCTTGTTTGACTCACCCTTATCATTTACACTAGAACCAGGCCTCATTTGACTCAACCTTACCATTTGTGTTAGAGTCAGGGATCATTTGACTAAACCTTCTGGCCTCATGTTATCAACCTGACCATTTGCGCTAGAGTTTGGCCTCATTTGACTCACCCTTATCATTTGTATTGGAGTTGGGTCTCGTTTCACTCAATCTTACCATTTGCGTTGGGGTTAGGCCTCGTTTGACTCAACCTTATCATTTGTTTTGACTCAATCTTACCATTTGTGTCAGAGTCAGGTCTCGTTTGACTCAACCTTACCATTTGTACCAGAGTTAGGCCTCGTTTGACTCAACTTTACCATTTATGCTGGAGTCAGGCTTCGTTTGACTCAACCTTATCATTTGTGCCAGAGTTAAGCCTCGTTTGACTCACTCATATCATTTATGCCAGAGTTGAGCCTCGTTTGACCCAAACTTACCATTTGTGCTGGAGTCGAGCCTCGTTTGACTCAACTATATCATTTATGCCAGAGTCAGGCCTCATTTGACTAAACCTTGCCATTTATGCTAAAGTCGGGCCTCGTTCGTTCTAGAGTCAGGCTTCATTTGACTGACCCTTATCATTTATGCCGAAGTCGGGTGTCATTTGACTCAACCTTACCATTTATGCTGAAGTTGGGCCTCGTTTGACTTAACTTTACTATTTATGTTGAAGTCGAGCCTCATTTGACTGCACATTATCATTTGGCCTCGGTTGTACCATTTGTACTAAAGTTAGGCCTCGTTTGACTCAACCTTACCATTTGTGCCAGAGTCAAGCCTCGTTTGACTTAACCTTTGAACCTCGTTTGACCCAACCTTACCATTTATGCTAGAGCTAGGGCTCATTTGACTCACCCATATCATTTGTGTCAGAGTTGGCCTTTGTTTAACTGAACCTTACGATTTGTACTAGAGTCGGG
Source organism: Dicorynia guianensis (assembly GCA_037013595.1). Lineage (NCBI taxonomy): Eukaryota > Viridiplantae > Streptophyta > Magnoliopsida > Fabales > Fabaceae > Dicorynia > Dicorynia guianensis. The sequence continues at coordinate 19,046,996 of JASUAB010000006.1, read as the reverse complement.
CATCGTTTCATTCAACCTTACTATTGTACTAGAGTCGAATCTCGTTTGACTTACCCTTATGATTTGTAGCCTTGTTTGACTCACCTTTATCATTTATGCCGAAGTTGGGATTTGTTTGACTCGACCTTACCATTTGTACTAAAGTCGAGCCTCATTTGAGTCAACCTTACCATTTGTGCTGGAGTCAGGCCTTGTTTGATGTCACTTTTGAGTCTTGTTTAACTCACCCTTATCATTTGTGCAAGAGTCAAGCTTGTTTGACATACCCTTATCATTTGTACTAGTGTTAGGCCTTGTTTGATTCAACCTTAACATTTGTGCCAAAGTTAGGCCTTGTTTAACCCAACCTTACCATTTGTCTAGGATTTGAGCCTCGTTTGACGGAACCTTACCATTTGTATTGGAGTTAGGTCTCGTTTGACTCACCCTTATCATTTATGCTAGAGTTGGGCCTCGTTTGACTCAACCATACCTTTTATACCGGTGTTGGCCCTCGTTTGACTCATCTTTATCATTTGTGTTGAAGTCAAGCCTCATTTGATTGATCCTTACCATTTGTATAGGAGTCAGGCCTCGTTTGGCACACCCTTATCATTTGTACTGGAGTAGGGCCTTGTTTGACTCAACCTTACCATTTGTGCTGGAGTTGGGCCTCATTTGACACAGCCTTACCATTTGTGATGGAGTCCAGCCCTGTTTGACTTAACTTTATCATTTGTGCTGAAGTCGAGCCTCATTTGAGTCAACCTTACCATTTATACTGGAGTCGGGTCTCGTTTGACTCATCCTTAAAACCCTACCATTTATGCCGGAGGCAGGTCTCGTTTAAGTCAATCCTACCATTTGTACCAGAGCCAGGCCTTGTTTGACTTAACCATACCATTTGAGCTGGAGCTGGGACTCGTTTGACTTACCCTTTACATTTGTGTCGGAGCTGGGCCATGTTTGACTCAACCTTTACATTTGTGCCAGAGTTGGGACACATTTGACTCAACCTTCAGGCCTCGTTTGACTCAACCTTAACATTTGTGCTAGAGTTGTGCTTTGTTTGACTTAACCTTACCATTTGTGCTGGAGTCAGGCCTCATTTGACCCAACCTTACCATTTGTGTCAGAGTCGGGCCTCATTTGACTCAAACTTATCATTTGTGTTGGAGTTGAGCCTTGTTTGACTCAACCTTACCATTCATGTCAAAGTTGGTTCTCGTTTGACTTAACCTTACCAATTGTGTTAGAGTTGACCCTTGTTTAACTCAACCTTACATTTGTATCACAATTGAGCCTCGTTTGACTCAACCTAATCATTTGTGCTAGAGTTAGGCCTTGTTCAACTCACCCTTATCATTTATACTAGAGTCGAGCCTTGTTTGACTCAATCTTATCATTTGTTCCAGAGTTAGGTCTCGTTTGACTAAACCATACCATTTGTGCTGGAGTCGGGCCTCGTTTGACTCAACCTTATCATTTATACCAAAGTTGGGCCTCGTTGGTGCCAGAGTTGAGGCTTGTTTGACTCACCCTCATCATTTGTGCTGAAGTTAGGACTCATTTAACTCGACCTTACCATTTGTTCTAGAGTCGAGCCTCGTTTGACTCAACCTTTAGGCTTTGTTTATCCTAACCTTACCATTTGTGCCAAAGCTAGACCTTGTTTGACTTGCCCTTGTCATTTGTGTCGAAGTCAGGCCTTGTTTGACTTAACCTTATGATTTGTGCCAGAGTTGGGCATCATTTCACTCAACCTTACCATTTGTACTATAACCGGCCTTGTTTGACTCACCCTTATGATTTGGGATGTAGTCGAGCCTCGTTTGACTCACCCTTATCATTTGTGTAGTAGTCGGTCCTCGTTTGACTCAACCTTATGATTTGTGCCAGAGTCGCATCTCGTTTAACTCAACCTTACCATTTGAGCCAGAGTCGGGACTCAGCTAACTTCACCATTCGATTTGTGCCGAAGTTAGGCATTGTTTCACTCAACCTTATCATTTATGCCGGTGTCAAGCCTCATTTGACTCAACCTTACTATTTGTACCAGAGTCGGGCCTCGTTTGACACACCCTTATCATCTGTGCCAGAGGCAGGCCACGTTTGACTTAGCCTTACCATTTGTACCAGAGTCATGCCTTGTTTGACTTAACCTTACCATTTGTGCTGTAGTTGGACCTCAATTGTACCATTTATCCCGAAGTTAGGCCTTGTTTGACTCACCCTTATCAATTGTGCCAAAGTTGGGCATCATTTGACTCAACCTTGCCATTTGTGCCAGAGTTAGGCCTTGTTTGACTCAACCTTCGAGCCTCGTTTAACTCACCCTTACAATTTATACAAGAGTTGAGCCTCGTTTGACTCATCCTTATCATTTATGCTAGAGCGGGCCTCATTTGATTCAATCTTGCCATTTGTGCTAGAGTTGGGCCTCATTTGATTCACCCTTGCCATTTATGCTAGAGTCATGCCTTGTTTGATTAACCTTATCATTTGTGCTGTAGTTGAACCTTATTTGACTCAACCTTACCATTTGTACTAGAGCTGGGCATCATTTGACTCAACCTTGCCATTTGTGCTGGAGCCGGGTCTCGTTTGACTTAACCTTACCATTTGTGCTGAAGTCAGGCCTCGATTGTATAATTTGTGCCGAAGTTGGGCCTCGTTTGACTCACCCTTATCATTTGTATCAGAGTCAGGCCTCGTTTGACTCAACCTTACCATTTACGCCAGAGTTAGGCCTCATTTGACTCACCCTTATCATTTGTGTCGAAGTTAAGTCTCATTTGTCTCAACCTTACATTTATGCTAGAGTCGGGCCTCTTTTGACTTAACCTTACTATTTATGCCGGAGTTGAGCCGCGTTTAACACACCATTATCATCTGTGCTGGTGTCAGGCCTCGTTTGGCTTAATCTTATCATTTGTGCTGGAGTCGGGCCTTGTTTTACTAAACCTTACCATTTATACCAGAGTCGGGCCTTGGTTATACCATTTGTGCCGATGTTGGGTGTCGTTTGACTTAACCTTACATTTGTTTTCGAGTCTCATTTGACTCAACATTGTAACCCTACCATTTGTGCCAGAAGTGGTCCTCGTTTGAGTCAACCTTACCATTTGTGTCAGAGTCAGGCCTCGTTTGACTCAACCATAACATTTGTGTCAAAGTTGGAACTCGTTTGACTCACCCTTTTCATTTATATCGGAGTCAAGCCTTGTTTGACTTAACTTACCATTTGTGCTAGAGTCAGGCCTTGTTTGACTCGCCCTTATCATTTGCACTGGACCCAAGCCTCATTTGACTCAACCTTACCATTTGTGTCAGAGTTGGGGCTCGTTTGACTAAACCTTCTAGCTTCATGTTATCAACCATACCATTTACGCTAGAGTTGAGTCTTGTTTGACTCACCCTTATCATTTGTGTTGAAGTCGGGCCTCATTTCACTCAATCTTACCATTTGGGTTGAGGTTAGGCCTCGTTTGACTTAACTTTATCATTTGTTTTGACTCAATCTTACTTACCATTTGTGTCAAAGCTGAGTTTCGTTTGACTCAACCTTACCATTTGTACTAGAGTCAGGCCTTGTTTCACTTAACTTTACCATTTGTGCTGGAGTCGGGCCTCATTTAACTCAACCTTACCATTTGTGCCAGAGTTAAGCCTCGTTTAACTCACCCTTATCATTTATGCCAAAGTTGAGCCTTCTTTGACTCAATCTTACCATTTGTACTAGAGTTGGGCCTCATTTGACTCAATGTACCATTTGTGTTGGAGTCAGTCTCATTTGACTGAACCTTGCCATTTATACCAAAGTTGGGCCTCGTTTGACTTAACCTTACCATTTATGTCAGACTTGGGCCTTGTTTGTTCTAGAGTCAGGCCTTGTTTGACTAACCCTTATCATTTGTGTCGAAGACGGGCCTCGTTTGACTCAACCTTACCATTTATGCTAAAGTCAGGCCTTGTTTAACTTAACCTTACTATTTATGCAGAAGTTGAGCCTCATTTGACCTAACATTACCATTTGTGCCAATGTTGGGCCTCGATTGTACCATGTGTTAGGCCTCGTTTAACTCAACCTTACCATTTGTGCCAGAGTCGAGGCCGTTTGACTCAACTTGCGGGCCTCGTTTGACTCAACCTTACCATTTGTACTAGAGTTAGGCCTCATTTGACTCACCCATATCATTTGTGTCGAAGTTGGTCCTTGTTTGACTGAACCTTACGATTTATGCCAGAGTCATGCACTGTTTCATTCAATATTACCATTTGTACTAGAGCTGGGCCTCATTTGACACACCCTTATGATTTATGATCTAGTCGAGCCTCATTTGGATCACCCTTATTACTTGTGCTATAGTCGGGCCTAATGTGACTTAACCTTACAATTTGTGCCAAAGTCAGGCCTCATTTAACTCAACCTTACCATTTGTGCCAAAGTTAGGCCTCATTTGACTCAACCTTAGCATTTGTACCAGAGTCAAGCCTAGTTTGACTCAACCTTACCATTTGTATATGAGCCGAGACTCGTTTGACTCAACTATACCATTTGAGCTAGAGTCGGGACTCATTTGATTCAACCTTATCATTTGTGTTGGAGTCAGGTTTCGTTTGACTCAACCTTCGTGCCTCGTTTGACTTAACCTTACCATTTATGCTAGAGTCAGGCCTTATTTGACTTACCCTTATCATATATGTTAGAGTTAGACCTCGTTTAAGTTAACCTTACCATTTGTACTGGAGTCGAACCTCATTTGACTCAACCTTCCACCCTCATCTTATCAACCTTACCATTTGCACTAGAGTTAGGCCTCATTTGACTGACCCTTATCATTTGTGTCAAAGTTAAGCCTTATTTGACTCAACCTTACCATTTGTATCACGGTTGGGCCTCGTTTGACTCAACCTTATCATTTGTACTAGAGTCAGGCCTCGTTTGACACACCCTTATCATCTATGCTGGAGGCAGGCCATGTTTGACTTAACCATACCATTTGTACTAGAGTTGTGCCTTATTTGACTTAACCTTAAGATTTGTCGTAGAGTCGGACCTTGATTGCACCATTTATGCCAAAGTTAGGCCTTGCTTGACTCACCCTTGTCAATTTTACCGAAGTCAGGCCTCGTTTGACTCAACCTTACCATTTGTGCCAAAGTCAAGCCTTCTTTGACTCAACCTTTGAGCCTCGTTTAACTCACCCTTATCATTTGTACAAGAATTAGACCTCTTTCACTCATCCTTATCATTTGTACTAAAGTCAGGTTTTGTTTGACTCAACCTTACAATTTGTACTAGAGTCGAGCCTTATTTGATTCACCCTTACCATTTGTGCTAGAGTCGTGCCTTGTTTGACTTAACCTTATCATTTGTGTTGGAGGTGGGCCTTGTTTGACTCAACCTTATCATTTATGCTAGAGCCAGGTCTCATTTGACTTAACCTTACCATTTGGGCTGGAGTCGAACCTTGTTTGACTCAACCTTCCACCCTCATCTATCAACCTTACCATTTGCACTAGAGTTGGCCTTTGTTTGACTCACCTTATCATTTGTGTCAAAGTCGAGCCTCATTTGACTCAACCTTACCATTTGTGTTGAGGTTGGGCCTCATTTCACTCAACCTTATCATTTGTGCCAGACTTGACCCTTGTTTGACTCAATCTTACCATTTGTGTCAGAGTCGAGTCTCGTTTGACTCAACCTTATCATTTTTGCTGAAGCTGGGCCTTGTTTGGCTCAACCTTACCATTTATGCTGAAGTTGGGTCTTGTTTGACTTAACCTTACTATTTATACCAGAGTCGGGACTCATTTGACTCACCCTTATCATTTATACCAAAGTCGGGTCTCGTTTGACTCAATCTTACCATTTATGCCAGAGTCAGGCCTTGTTTAACTCAACCTTATTGTTTATGCTGGAGTCGGGCCTCGTTTGACATACCCTTATCATCTGTGCTAGAAGCAGGCCTCGTTTGACTTAACCTAACCATTTGTGCTAGAGTTGAGCCTTGTTTGACTTAACCTTATGATTTGTGCTGGAGTCACCCTTATCAATTGTACCAAAGTCGAGCCTTGTTTGACTTAACCTTATCATTTATGCTAGAATCAGGCTTCATTTGACTCAACCTTCAGGTCTTGTTTGACTTAATCTTACCATTTATGCTAAAACCTGGCCTCGTTTGCCTCACTGTTTTCATTTTTGCTAGAGTTGGGCCTCATTTGACTCAACCTTACTATTTGTGTCGGAGTTGGGCCTCATTTGACTCATCCTTATCATTTGTACCGAAGTCTGGCCTCATTTGTCTCAACCTTACCATTTATACCGAAGTCGAGCCTCGTTTGACTCAATCTTACTATTTATGTCAGAGTCAGGTCTCGTTTCACACACCCTTATCATTTGTACCAGTGTCAGGTCTCGTTTGACTTAACCTTATCATTTGTACTAGAGTTAGCCCTCATGTGATTGAACCTTACCATTTGTGTCGAAGTCGAGCCTCGGTTGTACCATTGTACTGATGTTAGGTCTTGTTTGACTCAACCTTATTAATTGTGCTAGAGTCGAGCCTTGTTTGACTTAACTTTATCATTTGTGCTAGAGTTGATCCTCATTTGACTGAACCTTTGGGCCTCATTTGACTCAACCTTTCCATTTGTATTAGAGTTAGTCCTCGTTTAATTCACCCTTACCATTTATGCCAGGGTCAGACCTCGTTTGACTTAACCTTACCATTTGTGCTAGAGTTGGAGCTTGTTTGACTCAACTGTACCATTTATGCTAGAGTCGGGACTCGTTTGACTCACCCTTACCATTTGTATTGAAGTCGGGCCTTGTTTGACTCAACCTTACCATTTGTGCTGTAATCGAGCCTTATTTGACTCAATCTTACCATTTGTGCTAGAGTTAGGCCTTATTTAACTCACCATTATCATTTGTGTCAAAGTTGGGCCTTGTTTGACTTAACCTTATGATTTGTGGTAGAGCCGGCCTCGTTTGACTCAACCTTACCATTTGTGCTGAAGTCGGGCTTTGGATGTACCATTTGTGCTGAAGTTAGGCCTTGTTCGACTCACCCTTATCATATGTGCAGAAGTCGGGCTTTGTTTGATTCAACCTTACCATTTGTGCTAGGGTTGGGTCTTGTTTGACTCACCCTTATCATTTGTACTAAAGTCGGGTCTCATTTGACTCAACCTTACCATTTATGCTGGAGTCGGGCCTCGTTTGACTCAACCTTACCATTTGTGTAGGAGTCGAGCCTCGTTTGACATGCCCTTATTATATGTACTAGAGTCAGGCCTTATTGACTTAACCTTACCATTTGTACCGTAGTCGAGCCTTGTTTGAGTCAACCTTATAATTTGTGCTAGAGTTAGACCTCGATTGTACCATTTATGCTAAAGTCGAGCCTCGTTTGACTCACCCTTATTAATTGTCCCTGAGCTGGGCCTTGTTTGACTCAACCTTACCATTTGTGCTAGAGTCAGGCCTCGTTTGACTCAACCTTTAAGCCTCGTTTGACTCAACCTTACCATTTATGCTAGTGTTAGGCCTTGTTTGACTCATCCTTATCATTTGTGCTAGGGTCAAGCCCTGTTTGACTCAACCTTATCATTTGTGTTAAAGTTGGGCCTCGTTTGACTCACCCTTACCATTTGTGCTAGAGTCAAGTGTCGTTTGACTCACCCTTATCATTTGTGCCAGAGTCAGGCCTCGTTTGACTCAACCTTACCATTTGCACTAGAGATAGGCCTTATTTGACTCACCCTTGTCATTTGTACCGAAGTCGGGTCTTGTTTGACTTAACCTTACCATTTATGCCAGAGTTGGTCCTCATTTGACTCAACCTTACCATTTGTGTCAGAGTCGGGCCTTGTTTGATACACCATTATCATTTGTGATAGTGTTAGGCCTCGTTTGACTTAACCTTACTGTTTGTACTAAAGTCAAACCTCATTTGACTGAATCTTACTATTTGTGCCAGAGTCAGGCCTCGGTTGTACCATTTGTGCCAAAGTTGAGCCTCGTTTGACTCAACCTTATCATTTGTGGTAGAGTTAGGCCTCGTTTGACTCACCCTTATCATTTGTTCTGGAGTCAAGCCTTGTTTCACTTAACCTTATCATTTGTGTTAGAGTCGAGCCTTGTTAGACTCAACCTTACCATTTGTGTCAGAGTTGGGCCTCATTTGACTCTGCCTTTCCATTTGTGCAAGAGTTGGGTGTTGTTTGACTCACCCTTATCATTTGTGCTGGAGTTGAGCCTTGTTTGATTCAACCTTACCATTTGTACTGGAGTTGGGCCTCAGTTGACTCAACCTTACCATTTATGCTAGAGTTGGGCCTTGTTTGACTCAACTTTGCCATTTGTGCTGGAGTTAGGCCTTGTTTGAGTCACCTTTATTATTTGTGCAAGAGTCAGGCCTCATTTAGCTCAACCTTACCATTTGTGTGAGAGTCGGGCCTTGTTTGACTCAACCTTATGATTTGTGTGCAAGTCAGGTCTCGGTTGTACCATTTGTGCTGAAGTCAGGTCTCATTTGACTCACCCTTATCATTTGTGCTGGAGTTGGACCCCATTGACTCAACCTTACCATTTGTGTTGGAGTTGGACCTCATGTAACTCACCTTTATGATTTGTGATGGAGTTGAGCTTCGTTTGGCTCACCCTTATCATTTTTGCTGGAGTCAAGCCTTGTTTAACTCAACCTTGCCATTTATGCTAGAGTTGAGCCTTGTTTAACTCACCCTTATCATTTGTGTTGGAGTCAGGCCTCGTTTGACTCAGTCTTATCATTTGTGTTGGAGTTGGGCCTCATTTGACTCACCCTTATCATTTGTGCTGAAGTTGGGCTTTTGTTTGACTCAACCTTACCATTTATGCCGGTGTCGAGCCTTGTTTGACTAAACCTTACCATTTATAGCAGAGTCAAGGCAAGTTTTTCATGGAGTGAAGAGGGTAAGGGAGAGAAGTTTTCAACAGAGAGAGAGAGTGATTTCAAAGAAAGAGAGAGAAAAGTTTAAGAGAGAGAAAGAGTGTGAGTGAAAGAGAATCAAGGAGTGGGAAAGCAAGTGAGAGAGAGAAACAGTGAGCAAAAAGTATCAAAGAAAGGAGGGTGAGAGAGAGAGAGTAGTAGACAGAGGTTCTAGAGAGGGGGTGAGAGAGTGAGAGAGAGAGATAGAGCAAGAAAAGTTTTAAAGAGAGCTAGAGACAAAGAGAGAAAGAAGTTTTAGAGAGATTGAAAGAGAGAGAAAGGGCAGTTTTGGAGAGAGAGAATGCATGAGAGAAGTTTTATGGAGCGAGTGCATGAGAGCAGTTCTAGAGAAACCAAGAGAGAGATAAAGAGAAGTTTCAAAGAGATTGAGAGAGATAGATAAAAGTTTCAAAGAAAGTGAGAGAGAAAAGAGAAGTTTCAAGGAGTGAGAGAGTAAAAATGAAGCTTGATAGAGAGAGAGAAGTTTTACAAAGAAAAAGAGAGAGAGCAAGAAAGAAAAAGATAGAGAGAGAATTTTCATAAAGAGCGAGAAAGAGAGAGAGGGAGAGGGAGAGAGTAGGAGAGGGCAAGAGAGAAAGAGAGAAGACATAGAGAGCGATACAAAGGGAGAGAGAGAAGTTTCATAGAAAGCAACAAAGAGAGAGGGAGAAGGAGAGAGAGAAATCTCAGAGAAAGGAAAGAGAGAAATAGAGAGAGTAGTGTCAGAGATAGGGAAAGGCAGAGTGAGAAAAGTCTCAGAGAAAGCAATTGATGAGAGAGAGAAGTTTTTGCGAGATCAATGGAGAGAGAAGTTTTAAAGAGAGGAACAAGGATAAAGGAGAGAGAGGTTTTTGAGAAATCCCCATAAAAGAAGGGAGAGAAAAGTTTCATGGAGAAAGAGTGATAGACAAAGTGTTGTAGAGAGGGAGAGAGTGTGTATGTGTTTGTTGTAGAGAGAAAGACATGTTTTAGAGAGACCTTGAGAGAGAGAGAGAGAGAAAGAGAAAGAGGGAGAGGGAAGTTTCAAAGAGAGCAAGGGGGAGAGAGTGAGAGAGAAAGAGGTATAAAAGTTTAAGATAGAGTGAGAGAGAAGTTTAAGAGAGTAAAATGTAGAGAAAGAAGAGTTTTAGGCAGAAAAGGAGAGTGAATGAGAGAGAGGAGTTTCAAACAAAAAGAAAGAGAAGTTTTAGAGAGAGAAAGAGAGAGAAGTTTGAGAGAGAGTAAGAGTGGGAGAGGAGAAGTTTCAGTGACAGAGTGAGAAATAGAGGGAAAGAAGTTTCAGAAGGCGCATGGGGGAGAGAGAAAGAGAAGTTTTAAAGAGAAAAATGTAGTGAGTGAGAGAGAAGTTTCAGAGAGAAAGGGACAGAGAGAAGTTCAAGAGAGAGTGTAAGACAAAGAGAGAGAGAAAGAGATAAAGAGAGAAAGAGAAGTTTTGGAAAGAGGAAGAGAGTGGATGACATAGAGAGGGAAGCTTCAGAGAGAGAAAGAGAGGGATGAAGAGAGAGAGAAGTTTTAGAGAGAAAGAGAGGGAAAGTGAGGAAGAGAGAGAAGTTTTAGAGAGAAGAGAGACATAGAGAGAGGGGAAGAGAGAAAGTGAGATAGAGAAGTCTTATAGAGAGAAAGAGAGTGAGTGAGAGAAGTTTCAAAGAGAAAGAGAAAGAGAAAGGGAGAGTGGGAAAGAGAGAGAGAGAGAGAGAGAGAGAGAGAAATAGAGAAGTTTTAGATAGAGAAAGAGGGTGAGTGAGGGAGGGAGAGAGAGTAACAGAGAGAAAGAAGTTTCACTGAGAGAGAGAAATAGAGAAAGTTTTAGAGAGGGCGAGAGATGGAGAGAGATAGACAAACAGAAAGATAAGATTTAGAGAGAGAAATAGAGTGAGAAAAGAATGGGTGAGAGAGAGTGTGTATGTGTGAGTTGAAGGGAGGCAAAGATAGAAGTTTCAAAGTGAGCTAGAGAGAGAGGCAAAGAGAAACTTTAGATAGACAGAGAGAGAGGGATGCTTTAGAAAGGTCAAGATAAAGAAAGAAAGAAGTTTCAAAGAAAGCACAAGAGAGACAGAGGGAGAGAAAGAGAGTGAGTGAGAGAGAGTGATAGACAGAATGTTGCAAAGACAGAGAGAGAAAGAGAGAAGTTTCAGAGAAAGCAAGTGGGAGGGAGCAAGACAGAGAAAGTGGTCAATAGAGTGTTGCAAATAGGGAGCCAAAGAAAGAGAAGTTTCATAGAGAGAGAGAAAAAAAGAAGTTTTAAAGAGAGAGAAAATGAAATAGGGAAGTTTTAGAGAAAAAGGTTGTGAATGAGAGAGAGAAGTTTCAGATAGAGTGGAGAGACACAGAGTGGTGACAGGAAGATAGGAAAAGAGAGAGGGAGAGAAGGAGAGAGAGAAAGAGAGATAAAGAAGTTTTAGAGAGAGTGTGTCTATGTTGCAAAGAGGTAAAGAATTTTTAGAGAGAGCGGGAGAGAGAGAGGGAGAAAGGGAAGTTTCAAAGAGAGTGACAGAGTAGTTTTTGAGAGAGAAAGAGTGACATAGAAAGAGAGAGAGAGAGAGAGAGAGAGAGAGAGAAGTTTTCGAGAAAGAGGGAGAGTGATTTCATAGAGAGAGGGGAAAGTTTTAGAGGGAAAGAGTGAGTGAGAGAGCAAGCAAGCAGTAGAAAGAGGGAGCAAGAGAGAGAGAGTAGAAGTAGAGTGTTTTGGAGACAGAGAGAAAGAGAGAGAGAGTTTGTTTATGTGTTTGTGTTAGTGAGAGAGAAGTTTTAGAGAGAGCTAGAGATAGAGAGAGAAAGAAGTTTCAAAGAGACTAAAAGAGGGAGAAAGGGAAATTTCAGAGAGAGAGAATGAGAGAGAAAAGTTTAATGGAGATAGTGAGTAGAGAAGTTGTCAAGAGACCAATAGAGAGATAGAGAGATAGAGAGAAGTGTCAAAGAGAGAGAGAAAGAGAGAACGAGGTTTTATAAAGAGAGGGACAGAGAAGTTCTAGAGAGACTATGAGAGAGAGACAAAGAAAAGTTTCAAAGAAGGTGTGAGAGAAAGAGAGAAATTTTCATGGAATGAAAGAGTGAAAAAGAAGTGAGAGAGAGAGAGAGAGAGAGAGAGACAAAGACATAGAGAGAAGTTTCATCGGGACCAAGAGAGGAAGGGGGAGTGAGAGAGGGAGGGAGAGAGTGAGAGCAAGAGAGAAGATTTAGGATGAGAGACAGAAAAGGAGAGAGAGAGAGATATTTCAAAGAGAGCATTAGAGAGAGAAGGGGAGAGGGAGAGAAGGAAGTATCAGAGAAAGCAAGAGATAGAGAGAGAGATAGAAGTGTTAGAGTGAGAGGGAGAAAGTGAGCAAAAAGTATCAAAGAAAGCATATGCAAGAAAGAGAGAGAAATGTCAGAGCAAGTAAAAGAGTGAGCAAGAAGTATTAGAGAAAATGCACAAGAAAGAGAGAAGTTTTAGAGAGAGAAGATTCAGTGATTTAAAGAGAAAAAAGGAGAGAGAAGTTTTAGAGAAAGCCACAAAGAGTGAGGGAGAGAGAAGTTTTAAAGAGAGTGAGTGGTAGACAAAGTGTTGCAAAGAGGGAGAGAGAGAGTATGTGTCTATGTTGCAAAGAGATAAAGATGTTTAAGAGAGGGCTTGTGAAAGAGAGAGAGAGAGAGAGAGAGAGAGAGTATGTGTATGTGTCTTTGGCTTGATTCCTTTCCTTGAGGTTGGTTCCCCTTAGCCTTCTCCTTAGGATCGAACAAGATGGTAGTTCCATGAGTTGGGCTTTAGCTCTCTCCACCACCATCACCAACACGGCTCCCACCAGTTGTTGGAACACACCTAATTACCACCACCTTTAAAGAGCACATCTTGCAGTTCAGTAGCTGCCATAAAAGACAGAAAGCAAACCCATGATGACAGTAGCAATAGCTGGATGGATGAAGTGCAGTAGGAAAGAAAGGAGTGGAGCAAAGTGGTGGTTTACAGCAGCTGCTATGGCAGAAGAAAGTTATGGAAACAGGACTGCAGCTGCTCCACCATCCTTCTTTAAAGACCAGCAACCTTTGCAGCTTCACTAGCTGCTATGGTAGCAGCTACCACTATAGAAAGAGGATTAGCCAGACTGAACCCACAGGTTGCAGCAGCCACTTGCAGAATGAAGCAGCAAGAAAGAGCTTCTCCACCACCCTTCATTAAACTCCAGCAGCCTCTACTAGCTTCTGTGGCAATAGCCAACATGCATGGATGGTAGGCACAAGCTGCACCACCTGTCTTCAACCATACAAAAAAGAACAGAGTAGCAGCTTGTAGCAGGGAGTGATGCCAACTTGGAAGAGGGGCGGTGACCCTTTGGTGCAAGCAAACCGGCCCCTAGTTGAGCTATAAAAGGAGAATTCCTCCTCCAGCTGAAGGGACCACATACAGAAATTCCATCACCATCAAAGAACTATTGGGACCTAGAGTCTCCAAGTATTAGTAAGTTTCTTCCATCCGAGAGCACTTGAAGAGGTCATTTCCCTATTCCAAAACTAGCAAATAGAGCATATACAAGAGGAAGAAATCCGAGAGTTCTAGTTCCTAGTCGAGAGTTCTCAGTTGCAAGGATAAGAGGATGCTAGCCAAAGAAGCAAAGGGAAAGAACCTAGATCACCGTGGTTCAGCTTGCCTTAGGTGTTATAAGAACTCACCTCAAAAGCTGAGGTATGCCCTACTCCCTACTTGTTTTGCCTGCTTTGGTTCTGTAGTTCCATCATGAACATGCTTAAGTTTTAATCCTCTTTGTTGAAGTTCTCAAGAATCTTAGAAGGAAGGCGCAAGAAAGAAGAAAGAAAGAAAACTCAAAACTCCTAGATGTAGAAAGTTCTGAAATGTAAATCTGATTCAAATGAATTAATCAACAAATGATGTAGCTGAGATTATAATTTATAGACTAAGACTCAATTACTGAATTACACTAATGTCCCTAACTAATAAACTGAAGACAAGATTAATAAGCAAGATCAGAACCCACGTGACTCCTAAGCACTGCACCTGCACACTGCACCAAGATAAGCAGCCTTATCTCTAACATCCCCCCTCAAGATCAGTGGCATGACTTGGAAGAGGAATGACACTGAGCTTGTCTCTAAGTTGAAGAAATCTTGAAGTTGAGACTGCCTTGGTGAGGATATCTGCTGTTTGATCAAGAGACAGAATATGATAGACTTCAATTTCTTTATTGTTAACCTTTTCATGAACAAAATAAAGATCTAGTTCAATATGCTTAGTCTTTGAATGAAGGACCGGATTTGCTGACAAGCTGACTGTGCTCATATTGTCACAATATATTCTAGGAACTTTTGATAGTTGAATGCTGAGTTCTTTGAGTAAAGACTGCAGTCAAGCCAATTCTGCCACTGCACTTGCAAGACTACTATATTCAGCTTCAATACTTGATCTAGACACTGTTGCTTGCTTTTTAGATGACCAAGAAACGAGATTAGGGCCAAGATAAACACAAAAACCTGAGGTGCTGCACCTATCATCAATGTCTGACGCCCAATCAGCATCACAAAAGGCAGTGAGCTCAAGAGCAGATGATCTTTGGAGAACTAGAGCATGACATATGGTGCCTGCTAGATACCTGAATATTCATTTAACCAACTTCCAATGTACATCCGTAGGGCAATGCATAAACTGACAAGCTTTGTTCACACTATATGATAATTCTGGTCTAGTAATGGTAATATATTGTAATGCTCCCACAAGAGATCTGTATGCAGCTTGATCAGAAATAGGAGAACCACTACTAGCTGAGATATGTGGTGTTGAGGCCATAGGAGAGGGCATAGACTTTGCACCTTGCATACCAGCTCTAGTAAGAAGATCCTTAATGTATTTGGACTGAGATAAGTATATTTCACCAGCAGAACTGTAAGTAACTTCAATACCTAAGAAGTATTTAAGTTTCCCAAGATCCTTTAATGAGAACTTTGCATTCAGTTGATCAATCAAGTGCTGAACCAAAGTTGGTGAGGATCTAGTAATCAAAATATCATCCACATAGACTAAAACATAGAGAGAATGATGAGAAGTAACCTGAAGAAACAAGGAAGAATCACATTTTGCCTTGGTAAAACCAAGATCAAGTAAAGCTTCAGACAATTTTTGAAACCATGCACGAGGAGCTTGCTTAAGGCCATAGAGAGCCTTATGAAGCTTGCAAACTTGAGATGAGTCAGCTGATTCATATCCAGGAGGCTGCAGCATGTATACATCTTCATTCAAATCACCATTTAAAAAGGCATTATTAACATCTATTTGATGGATGTTCCACCCTTTTGATAAGGCCAAAGTGAGAAGAACCCGAATTGTGACTGGTTTTACTACTGGACTGAAAACTTCATGAAAATCAACTCCTGATTATACCCTTTTGCAACTAATCTTGCTTTATATTTGTTGACAGTGCCATCTGGATTTTCTTTAACTTTAAACACCCATTTGCACCCTATAGGCCTCCTATCTTTGGGTAAAGCTTCTAAACTCCATGTCTTGTTGCTCATGAGCGTTGCATACTCAAGATCCATGGCACACTTCCATTCTGGTATATTAAGAGCTTCTTCAACAGTTTGAGGCCCTCTAGAGACAGTAAGTGTTGTTGGTACAGTTCCTCTTGCTTTGCTACTAGTCACCATTGAGTGATTGTTTGAATTGAGTGCCCTTGCTTTGCTACGGGTCACCATTGGATGGACATTTTGAGGCAGACGTTGAGGAACTTCAAATTCTGCAGAGGGACTTGAAACATGTTGCAAAGAATCCATAATATTGGTATTATTAGCAAGTGCACATGAGTTATTTGTTTGTTCAGCAAATGCATTGGTATTCTGAGTATGTCTTGCATTAGAGAATGATAGAATAGGAGGTATGGCTGAAGGTGGAGGAGAAACAAAATGTGATTTGTTACTGGAAGGTGACTGCTGTGAGGAACCCTTGCTGTTCTTGAATGGAAAGCTACTTTCATCAAATATGACATCTCTAGATATAATTGTTTTCCCATTAGGATGCAGACACTTGTATCCTTTGTGTGCTGGACTATAACCAAGAAAGGTGCACTCAATGGATTTGAACTGAAACTTGGGATTATTGTAGGGCCTTAGGTTAGGATAGGCTGCACACCCAAAGACTTTAAGAGAAGAATAATCAGGTTTGATTTTGTACAAGGTTTCAAAAGGAGTAGAACCATTTAGGACTGGTGTGGGTAGTCTATTAATGAGATACACTGCTGTGCTGAAAGCTTCAGTCCAAAATGAACTAGGTAAAGATGATTGGTGAAGCAAGGCTAGTCCAGTCTCAGTTATATGTCTATGTTTCCTTTCTGCAAGCCCATTTTATTCATGTGTATAAGGACATGAAACACGGTGAACTATCCCTTGGTCTTTCAAATATTCAGTGAAAGCTCTAAACTCTCCTCCCCAATCAGTTTGTAAGGCAAGGATTTTGTGGTTGGTTTGATGTTCTACTTGTTTCTTGAAATGAATAAAGGTCTGTAATGCATCAAACTTGCTTTTGAGAAAGTAAATCCATGTGTAACGGGTAAAGGTATCTACAAAATGTATGTAATATCTATGTCCCTCTCTTAACAGCATAGGTGCTGGTCCCCACAAATCAGAATGAATTAGTTGAAGAGGTTTTGAGTATTCTGTCTGAGAAGAGGCAAAAGGAAATTTATGTAATTTACTAAGGCAGCAAGATGAACAAAAGGAAAGCTCTTTATTTGGTATTCTGATGTTACAAGAAGTGAGTACATTCTTGACAGTTTGTGCAAAAGCATGGCCCAATCTAACATGCCATTTGTCTAACTCAGAACAAGAATTTAACAAAGAAGAAGTATGGGAACTATGTACAGTAGGGGAAGTAATATTTGGTGACTGAGTTGTTGACACCTTTGCATTGCTATATGGTCCTTTTTCAATACGAAATTCATCAAAGACATACAAGCCTTTTCTAACAGTCCCCTTCAAAAGTATTTGATGAGTATCCTGAGATTTAACATAACAAGAGTCAGGATGGAACTCAAAATAGACATAATTGTCTTTTGCAAACTGAGAAACACTCACAAGGTTTTTGGTAATATTTGGAACATGAAGAAGTGAGTTTAGGTGAAGATTTTGATTAGAAAAGCAAGACTTAATATGAGAATTACCAATGTTTTTAATGAACAAACCTGAGCCATTACCAATGTGCACCTTCTCCTTTCCATTATATGGAGTCTTCTGCACAATGTTAGAGGCATCCACTGTCACATGATTAGTGGCCCCAGAATCAGGATACCATTCTTGATCAATGCCATTGCTGCTGCTGCTAGAAGTGAGCATTGCATAGGGTGTGTTTCTGACACTGCCATTGGCGCCATTGGCTGTCTTGCTGAAGTGGCTTGGCACTTGAGCTAGCCCTTGAAAACTTTCATCAAATCTGTGATAACAACTCCAGGACTGATGTCCATATCTCTCACATAATTGACATTGAATGTTGCTTTTATCAGAAAACCTTCCATTCCTACCAGCAAACCGCCCATTGTTGTAACTCCCTTTGCCTCTGAAAAAGTTTCCTCTACCTCCAAACCTTCCTCTATTTGCATACTGACCAGGGAAACTTTGATACCCACTTCGATTCACATTGTAATTCTGAGGATGTGTAGCAAGATTCACTGTCATAGCTTCTACTTCTTTATGATGCTTCTCAATTCTATTTTCTTGTGCAAGCAATAATGCTTCAATCTCTTCTACTGAATACGGATCAGTTCTAGAAAGAATGGATGTAACAAAACCATCATATTCTGAGGAAAGACCATCAAGAATTACCTCTATATGGTCACTTTCTGTAATTGCATGTCCAACTGAAGCCAAAGAATCAACAAGATTCTTGATCTTTAAAAGATAATCAGTGGCTGTCATGGATCCCTTCTTCATAGTCTGCAGCTGCGCCTTGAATTGCTTGATCTTTGCCTTTGTATGAGAAGCAAAGAAAGTTTCCACCTTTTCCCAGACCTGGTACGAAAATTCACATCCTACCATTCTTGTAAGAATGTTTTCTGACATTGTTGACAGCAGCCAAGACAGCAAGAGCTGATCTTGCTTCTTCCAAAGAACATACTGCTGACTCAAGATCCCAAGAACTCTTCCTTGCTCATCTATTGCAAATCTTGATGGCACTTCTTGACCACCACTGATGTATTTCTCTAGTTCATGCCCTCTGATGGCTGCAAGAACTTGTTGTTTCCACAGCAGATAGGAATTGCTGTCTAATTTCACAGAAATAGAATGACTAAAAGAAACTAGTGAAGCATTCAAAGATGCTAAAGAAAACGTATTCATATTCTCTCCCATTGGATCAAAGCTCTGATACCATGTTGAAGTTCTCAAGAATCTTAGAAGGAAGGCGCAAGAAAGAAGAAAGAAAGAAAACTCAGAACTCCTAGATGTAGAAAGTTCTGAAATGTAAATCTGATTCAAATGAATTAATCAACAAATGATGTAGCTGAGATTACAATTTATAGACTAAGACTCAATTACTGAATTACACTAATGTCCCTAACTAATAAACTGAAGACAAGATTAATAAGCAAGATCAGAACCCACGTGACTCCTAAGCACTGCACCTGCACACTGCACCAAGATAAGCAGCCTTATCTCTAACACTCTTCATTCATGTGTGGGTGATATTGTGGCTATTGGTTCTTGATAAGCTGTGTTTATAACTCACTCTTCTTGCTTCAGCCCTGCTTGCTATGTGCAAGATGTTGAGTTGTGGCATGTTTTGCGTGGATATTGGCTGAATGAGCTCCAGCCGTGCTGGTTGCTAAATTTTGGCATGTTTGTCCTTGTTTTGGCATGAATAGAAGCTGAAATCGGTTTGCAAATCATCATTTTTCAGTGCATGTCACTGTGCATGGTTTGCAAATTGGATGAATCAGTGTCCAAAGAAGAAGCAATCAAATTTCTTAAACTGATCAAACAAAGCAAATATCGAGTAATCGAGCGACTTAATCGAACCCTAACTAGGATATCATTGCTGTCATTGTTCTTAAACTCTAAACCCCATCAAGGCCCTTATGAAAGTCCTAAATGAAGCTTACGTTGACCAAGATATATCTATAGGGATAGTGGAAGGACTGGTTGGGAATATCATGGCTAATAGCATCATATCCTTTCCTGATGAGGAGATTCCCTCAGAGGGTCGAGGACATAACAAAGCATTGCACATATCAGCCAGGTGCAAAGAATATAACTTAGCCAACATCCTCATTGACAATGGCTCGTCACTAAATGTTTTGCCAAAGAGCACCTTGGAAAAGCTCCCTTTTGACATTACTTATATGAAGCTGAGCACAATGATAGTCAGGGCTTTCAACGGGTCCATGAGATCATCGTTAGGGGAAACAGAAATTCCAATTCAAGTGGGCCCATGCATCTTCAATATAAACTTTTAGGTGATGGATATGAAGCCCTCATATAGTTGCCTACTTGGCCGACCCTGGATACATACCACTGGGGTAGTGCCATCTTCTTTACACCAAAAAGTGAAATTCGTGCTGAACAACAAACTGGTGGTGGTGAACGGGGAAGAGGATTTACTTGTGACCAAGCCCTCAAACACCCCTTATATAGAAGTAATAGAGGAATCTCTTGAAAGTGCTTTCCAATTGTTTGAGATTGTGAATGCAACATATGTGCAAGAAGGATCCCAAATTCCTATACCTCATTCTCCTCCATGTCCATAATGGTAGGCAAGATAATGTTGAGCCAAGGATACAAGGCTAACAAAGGACTAGGAAAACAGGGCCAAGGAGATGGCATGACTTTTAAGATACCCAAAATAGAAGAGAGATTTGGCCTCGAGTATAAGCCCACAAGAGCTGATCGCACACGCCTTGCCCAAGAGAAAAGGGAAAGAAAGCTGGCCCATCTTGAAGGAAGGGAGTCTAAGACTAGCGGGCTAGAAATCCCACTATTGTATAAGTCATTCACAACTGGTGGAATGCATGCCCAAGAGCAGTTGTCAGATATTGAAGAAGAAGTAAGGGAAGACATGGATTTGGTAACACCATGCACACCCAGGATAGAACTAAAGAATTGGAGCATTCAAGAGCTTCCTATTGTTTTTAATTTAAATACCATGTAATTACTTGTATTAACCCACTAATGGCTTTGCCCATGGCCTTAGTTGGACTTTGTATGGGTAAGGCATGTTTACTATATGTCAATGTTTTGTTTTAAATGAAATGCACTTTTTGTTTGGCTTTCCATTTCCTTTGCCCTACCTTTTTAAAATTAACTACATGCACTCATGCATTTGCATCCCACTTGTTACCTACAATAATCAAGCCTAATAATTCAGGTCTCAAAATGGCAAGTTTCAAGAAGGTTGCACATCTCCTCCAATCTGCAATTTCGAATGTCATAGTGATAGCACTCAACAGAAGAGGAAGGGAAAGAATGGGATCTGTCCCCCGATTTGTTAATGCTAACTGAGCAAGAAGAGAAAATAATCATGCCACATCAAGAACCTACTGAGATGATTAATTTAGGCACTGGAAAAGATAAAAGGGAAATCAAAATTGGCATACAAATGGCAAAAAAGGAGAAATGTAGTTTAATTAATCTCCTTTAAGAATACAAAGATGTATTTGCCTGGTCATATCACAATATGCCTGGAATAGATACTGACATAGTAGTGCATTGTTTGCCAATTAAGCTTGGGTTTAAGTCAATAAAACAAAAGCTAAGGAGAATGAAGCCAGATTTGCTCTTAAAAATCAAAGAAGAAGTAAAGAAATTGTTTAAAGTTGGTTTTATTGAGGTATCAAAGTATCCCGAATGGATTGCGAATATTGTTCTAGTGCCTAAGAAAGAAGGGAGAGTCAGGGTATGTGTGGATTATCATGACTTAAATTGAGCAAGTCCAAAAGATGATTTCTCTCTCCCTCATATAGATGTACTTGTGGATAATGTCACTGGGAATTCCATATTCTCGTTCATGGACAGCTTTTTAGGGTATAACCAAATTAAAATGGCCCCCAAAGATAAGGAGAAAACCACCTTCATCATGCAATCGGGTACCTTTTGTTACAAGGTGATGTCGTTTGGCCTGAAAAATGCTAGGGCAACATACCAAAGAGCCATGGTAACATTGTTTCATGACATGATGCATAAGGAAGTCGAGGTTTATGTCAACAATATAATAACAAAATCAAAATTAGAAGAAGAACTCATTCATTTGCAAAAGCTCTTTGATAGACTGAGAAAGTATCAAGTGCGGTTAAACCCTGCCAAGTGTACATTCGGTGTTAGGTTGAGCAAATTGTTAGGGTTCGTGGTCAGCCAAAAGGGCATAGAAGTAGATCCAGATAAGGTTCGTGCAATTTTAGACATGCCAATACCAAAAACTGAGAAGTAGATACAAGGTTTCTTGGGGAGATTGAACTACATTGCTAAGTTCATCTCACAATTGACAGCCAAATGCAATCCAATTTTTAAGCTCCTACGCAAAAATCAATGCCATGAGTGGAATGATGAATGCCAAGAGGTGTTTGACAAAATAAAACAATATTTGCAAAATCCACCCCTCCTAGTCCCACCAACACTAGGTAAACCACTATTGATATACTTGATAGTACTGGAAGAGTCAATGGGTTGCATGTTGGGGCAATACAATGAGGAGACAAAGAAGGAGCAAGTAATCTACTAAGTAAGTAAGAAATTTACCAACTATGAATCAAGATATTCAATGTTGGAATGAACTTGTTGTGCTCTGGCCTGGGTAGCCCATCGTCTTAAACAATATATGCTCTGACATACCACTTGGCTAATTTCAAAAATGGTTCCCATCGAATACATTTTTGAAAAGCTGGCGCTAACCGGTCAAATTTTGAGGTGGCAAATGTTGCTAACCGAATATGATATTGTCTATGTCCTGCAAAAGGCTGTAAAAGGGAGTGCAATCACAAAGCATCTTGCAAATTATCTGATGAGATCAGGAATCCATTTGATTAGAATTTCCAGATGAGGACATCATGACACTCTACAGAATGAGACACCAGGTGAAAGATGATGATCTCTTTTCTTTGATGGTGCATAAAATGCCCTAGGGCATGGAATTGCAGTTCTAATATCTCTTGAGGGAAAATATTTTCCTATAACTACCAAGCTATGCTTCGATTCACCAATAACATTGCAGAATATGAAGCACCATTGGAATCCAGGTGACCTTGAATCTTGGGGTTGAAATCTTAGATGTCTGTGGAGATTCTACCCTAGTTATTCATCAATTAAAGGGGAAATGGGAAACTAGAGATCCCAAGTTAATCCCTTACCAAAAGCACATAAGAGGAATGATGGGGCAATTTCCAGAGATCACATTCCAGCATATACCCCAAGATAACAATCTAATGGCTGATGCCCTAGCCACGCTGTCCTCCATGTTCAACCTAGGAGAATTGAAAAAGTTCCCAAAATAAAGCTTGAAAGGCAAGAAGAGCTAGCCTATTGTGCAAATGTAGAAGAAAAACCTGATGGCAAATCATGGTATAATGACATTAAACGATTCATCCAATACTGAGAATATCTAGAGGAAGCCTTAGAAAATGATAAGAGGACCCTAAGAAGGTTAGAAATGGGTTTCTTCTTAAACAATAATGTGCTTTACAAAAGAAACCATGACACAATATTGTTGAGATGTGTTAATGCCAAGGAGGCCCAACAATTGCTCCAAGAGCTACATGAGGGGGTTTGTGGAACCCATATCAATGGCCATGCCATGGCAAGAAAAGTCTTGAGGGCTGGATATTATTGGGTGACAATGGAATCTGATTGCATTAATTATGTCAAAAGGTGTCATAAATGCTAGATCTATGCTGATAAAATCCATGCCTCTCCATCCACACTTAATGTGTTAACTGCACCATGGCCATTTTCCATGTGGGAAATGGACATCACTGGTCCCATCGAGCCTAAGCCTCCAATGGACATCGCTTCATTCTGGTCACAATTGATTACTTTACCAGATGGGTAGAAGTAGCTTCATATACGAGTGTAACAAAAGGGGTTATCCTTAAATTCCTGAAGAGGGAGATCATTTGTAGGTATGGATTACCTGAAAGGCTGATTACTGATAATGCCATTAATTTGAATAGCAAAATGATGGCCAAATTATGTGAACAGTTTAAGATCAACCACCATAATTTGACTCCATATCATCCAAAGATGAATGGAGCAATGGAAGTAGCTAACAAAAATATCTAAAAGATCATTAAGAAAATGATAGTAACATATAAGGACTGGCATGAGATGTTACCCTTTGCTTTACATGGTTACCATACCTCTGTACAAACATTAACTAAGGCAACCCCATTTTCTTTAGTCTATGGGATGGAAGCTGTACTCCCATTCAAAGTAGAAATCCCTTCTTTGAGGGTACTTATGGAAACTCAGCTTGATAAGGCTGAATGGGTTTGAATGTGGTATGAACAATTGAATTTGATCGAAGAAAAGAGGTTAATAGCTTTGTGTCATGAAAGACTTTATCAAAAGACACTTACAAGAGCTCACGATAAGAAAGTTCATCCAAGGCAGTTTTATGAAAGAGATTTAGTTTTGAAAAAGATTCTGCCGATCCAAAAAGATAATTGGGGCAAATGAACCCCGAATTTTGGAGGAGTGCTAGTCCTTACAAACATGGATGGTGATGAGTTACCCTATCTAGTAAATTCTGATGCCGTAAAAAGATACTATGCCTGATCAAGTGGCCTCAAGTTATGGCCAAAAGGAGAAGCGCATTCTGAATCAAAGGTGTCTTCAAGAGACCATTCTCCTATCCAATTTTAGTACCAACTTTCCTTCAATACCCCGTTTATTCCCAAATGATTTCTTATGCCCTTTCCTACCTTAAATACTCATAAAAGTGTAAATGCTCTTATTTATCAATAAACTTTCCATTTTCTTTGAAATTATTTGCCTTTTAGTGTCAATGTGCATTCCATATTAAAATGGACCTTGAAGTGCTGTAAGCATGTCATTATTATCATTTTGTGATTAAGCAATTACATGGTAAAATTGAAAATAGATAGGAAGTTACACCTCTAATAAAATGAATGAGCTCACGTAATGTCTGGGTATAACCACCTAAATGTTTGCATGAAAAAAGGATTTTAATCACAATGCTGTCATTGGTTGGGGAACAAGACATCTTAAAAGGGCCACACTATGTGCGAGAAGTTGAATTCCTAAAAGAGAAGAAATGATTCTTCGAGTGGAAGGTGCCTAGCAAAGGGCCACAAGTTAAGAATGCACCATCACTGGCATCTTGTTGCTTTCAAGCAAGAACACTAGGCATGGTGACAGTGGAGGCTGGTTTCAAGAGGAGATTTCTAACTTTTCCCACAAATCTACATGCATCATGCATGCATCATATAGATTATAGGTATATCGCATTTGCAGCAAAAAAGAAACAAAAAGAAAATAGAAAGTCTGTATCTAAAGATAAGAATCCAATGGTGACTGATGACTTTAGTCCTATGCTTAAGAATGTCTTTGAATATATTTCCAATGAAGAATTCCAAGAAAGCATAGTAATTGATCATGTCATGGTTAGCAAACACAGCATTTTTCTTGAAGGCATGTATTTCTCTATAATCCCAAAGGGAGACAGGAACCAAAAACTTGATTTTTGCCTAACTAGTGATTGGAGAATTAGGAAAGCTATGTCTCTCAAATCTATGCCACCAACCTTACCATTTGCGCTGGAGTTGGGCCTCATTTGATTCAACCTTATCATTTGTGCCGGAGTCGGGACTCGTTTAACTCAATCTTATTATTTGTGCTAGACTTGGGCCTCGTTGACTCAACCTTATCATTTGTGCTGGAGTCCGACCTTGTTTGACTCACCCTTATCATTTGTACTGAAGTTTGACCTTATTTGACTCACTCTTATTATTTGTGCTGTAGTCAGCCTTGTTTGACTCAACCTTATCATTTGTACCGGAGTTGGACCTTGTTTGACTAAACCTTATTATTTGCGCCAGAGTCGAGCCTCATTTGACTCAACCTTATCATTTGCACTAGAGTTGAGCCTCGTTTGACTTACTCTTATTATTTATGCCAGAGTCGTGTCTCATTTGACTCACTCTTATCATTTGTGCCAGAGTCGGGCCTCATTTGACCCAACCTTATCATTTATACTGGAGTTAGGCCTTGTTTGACTCAACCTTATCATTTGCACTGGAGTCAAGCCTCGTTTGACTCAATCCTTTATCATTTGTTCTGGAGTCAGCCCTCATTTGACTCAAGTATTTGTGCCAGAGTTGGACCTTGTTTGACTGAACCGTTATTATTTGTGTCAGAGTCGGGTGTCGTTTGACTCAACCTTATCATTTGTGCTGGAGTCGAGCCTCGTTCAGCTCAAACCCACATTGTTCCAAATGAAATCGTGTCTCTTACCTTTGCTTACTTTCTAGTTCCTAGAAATATAAACAAAGGGGGGTAGCTATTGACACTAAATTTTATCCAGAACCCTAACCTAAGCTGTATTGGATTTTTAAACAAAATAAACAGTAAAGGACAATAAAAAAAGGTAAATATAAGTAAAAACCAAAAAGAAAAGAAAAAAGAAAAAGAAAAAAGGACAAAAAAGAAAGAAATGAAAATTTTAACTAATACAATAATATAATAATATGATAATGATAAAAATTAAAAATGCATGCAAAGGAGGAGTTCGGTTCCTTTGCAAAGAACTGACTCCCCCATTTGATCCCCATTTCCTCCGTTGTTCCTTTTCCGGTATACCCCTTCCCTTTTGCCTAATTCCTTTCCTTGAGGCTGGTTCCCCTTAGCCTTCTCCTTAGGATCGAACAAGATGGTGGTTCCATGACAGCATCAATAGCTGGATGGATGAAGTGCAGTAGGAAAGAAAGGAGTGGAGCAAAGTGATGGTTTACAATAGCTACTACAGCAGAAGAAAGTGATGGAAGCAGGACTGCAGCTGCTCCATTGCCCTTCTTTAAAGACCAGCAACTTCAGCAGCTTCCACTAGCTGCTATGGTAGCAGATGCCACTGCAGAAAGAGGATTAGCCGGACTGAACCCGTAGGCTACAGTAGCCACTTGCAAAATGAAGTAGCAAGGAAGAGTTGCTCCACCGTCCTTCATTAAACTCCAACAGCCTCTACTAGTTGCTATGGCAACAGCAAACATGCATGGATGGTAGGCACAAGCTGCACCACCTGTCTTCAACCATACGAGAAAGAATAGAGTAGCAACTTGTAGCAGGGAGTGATGCCAACTTGGAAGAGAGGTGGTGACCCTTTGGTGCAAGTAAACTGGCCCCTAGTTCAGCTATAAAAGGAGAATTCCTCCTCCAGCTAAAGGGACCACATACAAAAATTCCATCACCATCAAAGAACAATCAGGACCTAGAGCCTCCAAGCATCAGTAAGTTTCTTTCATCCGAAAGCACTTGAAGAGGCCATTCCCCTATTCCAAAACCAGCAAACAAAGCATAGACAAGAGGAAGAAATCTGAGAGTTCTTAGTTGCAAGGATAAGAAGAAGCTAGCCGAACAAGAAAAGGTAAAGACCCCAGATCACCGTGGTTCAACCTGCCTTAGGTGTTAAAAGAACTCAACTCAAAAGCTGAGGTATGCCCTGCTCCCTGCTTGTTTTGCCTGCTTTGGTTCTGTAGTTCCATCGTGAACATGCATAAGTCTTGATCCTCTCTGTTCATGTGTGGGTGATATTGTGGCTGTTGGTTCTTGATAAGCTGTGTTTATAACTCACTCTTCTTGGTTCAGCCCTGCTTGCTGTGTGCAAGATGTTGAGCTGTGGCATGTTTTGCGTGGATATTGGCCGAATGAGCTCTAGTTGTGCTTGTTTGTGCATGTTGCTGAATTTTGGCATGTTTATCCTTGTTTTGGCATGAATAGAAGCTAAAATCAGTTTGCAAATCATCACTTTTTAGTGCATGTCACTATGCATGGTTTGCAAATTGGCTGAATTCCTATAACCACATTGAGTCAACACACTAAGTTGACTCACTAAACTATGATGATCACACTGAGTTGACTTGCTGAAATCTTTGCATATTAAGATGCTTTGTTTCATGATGGCACCTTTGTGATTTTGTCTCTCTGTTTATGTATGATGTTACATATTCCATACTCAAATTGGATAAATGAAACAAACACACAAGCAAAGTAAGGGAAAATAAAATGAGCATGAAAGCTTTCTTTTTAAATATGCTCCCTTTTTGCAAAATAATTTCTTTTCTAAAGTTGTAAAGATAAAGGCAAAGGCATTTATTTTACAACTTGTATAGGCTTCACCTAAAGAGGAATGGCCTATTTTTATCCTTTACTAGAGGAATCCAAATAAGTTTTAAAGAAAGTCTACAAGAAACAAAGGCAAAGGCATTTTTTCTTGTAACTTGATTAGACTCTCACCTGAAGAGAAACTAGTCTATATCTGTATTTCTTAAAAAGCTTATTGGTGCAAGATTTCTAAAATCAATTTTCTTACCAAAATTAATATTTTCTCTACTTCTATTGAAGGAAGTCATGGAAATAAAGACAAATGCATTTATCCCCATGAACTTAAAGTGGGCTCTCACTTGAAGAGGAAGAACCTATCAATTTTCCAAGGAGTTTGCAACCAAAATCACCCATTCAATTTTCTTTAATCAGGAAGCGTGGACAACATTCATGACAATTACAAGTGGCATGAAATTAACATGATACCGAAAGGGCGTTGTAGGGTGCTAATACCTTCCCTACACATAACCAACACCGAACCCATTTTAAAGCAAAACACAGACCATTCTTTTTAAGGTGTCTGATCTCACTAAAATTTAGATCAGTGGCAACTCTCAACTTTCTTGTTAAACCCCTTTTTAAATCTCATTTTACAAATAAACTCATCCACCTTTTCTTTTAAAGATACTTATGCAAAAAAAAATAACTGTTGATTTTTTTCTGTTTGCCCACGTCACGTGGATGTCGTGACAACCATCACATTACTTGAAATTTAGAATTAACCCACTTAAGAGGTGTAACCTTTTGGTCAAGAATAAAGCCTGGAATCCACCCTGTTAGGTGTCACCAGGAATACTTTTGCATCATGGCTACCATTGCATGTTCATTACATTCTTCAATGCTCATCTTCCCCATTGCATGTATAACATCATTGTTTACCAAGGACTAGATAGGAGTGGAGTAAGGTTAGCCTTCGAGAAGCCTTTATTTCCGTAAAGGCGCTTGAAACTCTCCTAAGGGTTAATTTGAGTCCATTCACATGAAATAAGCTTTTCTTGAGCATTGTGCATTATAGGATTGTCAAAGTAACCATTACATGGCTCATTCCACCACCATCCCTAGGGTCCTTGATTAATTATGCCCTTATCCTGCCAAAAGTCAGAAGAATTGCCTTTAAGCAGCATGATTTGACAGAGCTTAAACAGATTTGGAATGCCATGACCAAAAAAGAGGAGTTTGAAAAGAGATATGGAGATTTATCCTCCCTCTTTTTTGTGCCAGTAGATGAATCTCTAATTAGAGCCCTACTCTCTTTTTGGGATTCAGTATATCAAGTATTCACATTTGAAGAATATGGTGCCACTCTGAAAATTGACTCTGGTGCTAGTAGAAAAATATACTTTCACAACATCAAAGCTTCTCCTAGTAGACAATTGGCCAATATCCTGGGAATTATGACTCAAGATGCTAAATATCTCTATAAAACCAAGGGAAGTTTTCAAGACGTCCCAATTAATGTGATTATGACAATGTTAAAGCAGCACATTGATACCGAGAGAGGTTTTAGTTGTTGGCTTTAGCTATATATGGGTTGATTTTGTATCCAAGATTAAAGGGCTATATTGATCATGAAGCTACCCTACTATTTGTGCAAGTGGTGCATGGGGTTCATTCAACACCACCCATCTTATGTGAAACAATGCGCTCATTGTGCTATCTTCGAGAAAAGGGAGAAGGGTACTTTGCTGGTTGTGCTCAACTCTTAACTATTTGGGCCTTTAGCCACCTACCAACAATGAGCAGTTTAGGTTATCCCGCTATAAGTCTCTCTCATGACTTTAACACTAGAAGAAACACTCTTTCTGAGTTTACCAACCTATAGTGGCCTAAAGAGAGACTTGTGATTAGCCAATGGATGGAAGCTTTATCCAAGCTGAAGGGAGTTAGATGGAAGGCACCTTGGTTGCCTGTTGTCCCTACCCTGTATCAATGTGGTAATAATGATCGAGTTCCCCTTGTTGGTCCTCGAGGAATAATTGAATATGCACCTACCATGGTGAAAAGATAGATGGGTGGCATGCAATTTATTCTTGCAACTCATGGATTGGGTCTCTTAGATGCTTCTTATGGAGAAAATTCTAATACTACTAGTGTGAGAGAGGCCTGAGTTGCATGGCAAAATGCTAGGTATATCAAGCCCTTGGTGAGTGCAAAAAGAGTTACTATGGAAGGATATCTTCACTAACACAGAATTAGAGGCCAGTGTTTTGCACCATTAATAGTTCACACACTTGCACTTCCTAAGTTAGGTGAAGAGGTTGCCCAAGTCCCTACAATGTTTGAAGTCATAGAAAATCAAGCCTATCAGCAGTTGCAAGTGCAGTACAAAGAAATGTGCAGGAACTTCAAAAATAGAGGTAGAATGCAGAGGCAAAGAACAACAACTATTAATCCAAGATATGTAGTCAAGAAAAAGGATAGAGTTGCTTGAAAAAGATATTAATAGAAGGAAGGAGGTGGAATGAGAAGAGGTAGGCCAATACAAGAAAATGTTTAAGAATTTCGAGAGCAAGCTAGAGAAGGCCACCAAAAAGCAAAAGACTACTAAACAAGATATGAGGGAAGCACGTGATTCTCTAGGATTTGAAGTGTTGGAACTTAAAAAGGAGAACCAAGAGCTGCAACAGGCCCAAATTATGCATGTACAAGCCATCTAAACCTTGAAGAGGGAAAAAGAGAAAATGGTTGTCTGTATTCAGTGTAATCAATCTCGATATGAAGAAAAAAATTCAAGATTTAAAGAGGCAACTAGATAATTACGAAGAAGTGCAGCAAAGAATGCAAGCTCTTGAAAAAGCAAATGTGCATCTCTACCATACTTTATTGCTCCAAGAAGAAGGATTAAGGATAGAAATGATACACAATATGGCCCGACTAGACTCGTCATTAGGAAAGGTAGAGTTGTCCTAGAACAATATCACTTCAAGAGGATGGCTCATGAACTTTTGACCAACAATGGAGGATAGCACAAGAGGCTAGAGTTAGAGCCCAAATGATAGTGAAGCATGACGTGCCCCCTGGACCTATCAGAGATTTTCTTTGGATTTGTACAAAGACCTTGATATGCTAGGAAGCTTTGAGTAGTCGAGCATCTTTTGTAAAACTTCAAAAGTTTGAGTCTTGCATACTTAAAAGGACCCCATGGATGTTTGTTATACTTAAAATTGCTTTTGATAAATGTAATGGTTATTTTATGATTCTTATTGTTCACACTTCCACCATTTCATCACTTACTCATTTACATTAGCATCACACGTTTCATCCTTCATTCAGTAACATGTTTTATTCTTTAGAGGTTTCATAAAACACAAAAAAAAAATGTTGCTTTCTTCTTTGTACATATCTTTCATGTAGTCTTATGGCAAAAGAGTTATCCTTAACTCTTGATACACGTCCCCATGCATAACTCATTAGAAGTATCATATGTATTCTCATGTGTCCCAAAAAAAAGAAAAAAGGAAAAATGTGGCCTTTCCTTTTGTATATTTTTTGGTAGTCTCATGGCATCTGTTAATGGTTTTGGTCAAGATATTGGTAAAGACTGTGTATAGGCACCCTTTTGAATTCAGTAAGACATCTTGCATGATGAATGTATTGTATGTCATTTCATTCTTCCCCTTTTATATCATTTCTTTATCTAATGTTATGAGCAATGATGAATGGTAAACACTTAAGGATGGTGTACTATCACCAAAATGAACTGGGGGCAATCAGGGTTAGAATATCTTTTCATGTTTTAGTGCCTGAGAGCAATAATTTGTTGATTAGTTGTCTTAATTTCATCCTATTCAGATACATTTTGCCAATGACAAAATTGGATTGCCTTAGAAAATACTCAATTCTCTTAGATGAAGAATAGATTAAGTAATATAAGCAATGGTGAAGGTGTGATATCTTATAATACATAAGAATGCTATTAAAAAACAAGCATCCTAGAACTTGTTTGAATGTCCCTTGAGACAATTCGTTAGACACTACAATAGCTAGAGAAGTGATCTAGGCCATCTTTGGACTATTTGGGCCTTTTAAGCTAACCTTAAAGTGAAATATCCATAGTCACCCATTTGAGCCTTCAAGGATAGCAAGACCACTCTCAAATGTTCTTTTCTTTGACCCTCAGTCACCTTGACCTCTCAACAAAAATATATATATATATATATATATATAATGATGATTCTTATCCTAAAGGAGAGTCAAAGGAGCAACAAAGTTATTGGTTGAGAGATAATGCTATAAGAAATAACTGGACAATGCTTTTCCATTTGGTCAAAGCCTTAGCTATGAAAAGGCAAAAATAAAAAGGAATCTTCAAAAATCAAAAGGAACTAAAAAAGAAAAAGAAGTAAGCCCAAAACAAAAAGAAGGGCAGAAGAAAGTAGATTTCTCCTTGTTCTAGTAAGATTCCCAAATTGTTGAAAATGAAAAGGCAAATACAAGGCTTTGTATGCTCAATCTTTCACTCTCCATCAGACCTCTATCCATTTCTTTCAAGCTATTGCTTAAGCCTTACATTAGAAGCTAAATGAAGTCCTAGTGACCCAACTAATGTGGTGAAATAACAAATGTGGAGAGGGACATGAAAACAAGCTTATGGGATATTTGTGAGTGCAAACACTTATCATGTGGGCAAACACTTGAGTGTGAACAATTGCATGAGAGTACAAACCCTTGAGAGTGGCTTAATTAGGGATTACCAAGCATAAACCAAAGCAAGAATTAGGAGAGTGACACCAAATCCAAAATATCCTTGAAAAAACTGAGAGGACCAAAATGAGGATTTAGAGGGAAGCTTCTCAAAAGAAAAGAGAGGAGTTTATAAAAGAGCAAGGAAGAATTTCCATATGCTGATAGCAAAAGGTACTGCTTCTATGGGATCTGACATTCTAAGTCACTCATAACTCAAGCAATAAACCTCTTGCATTGGGGCTTTAACATCTATATTCATTTTTGTGTGTCAAGCAAGTCATCTAAGGTCAAGTCTTTCATATGTCAAGATGTTCACATGTTAAGCATGCCATTCATAGGTCAAACCTTTCATATGGTAAGCACATTCGCATATCAAACAACTATTTCAAGATAAGGCTTTCATGTGGTAAGCACATTTGCATTCCAAACATGGCATCTTTAGGTCAATCAATTCGCATGTCAACTTTTAGCCTGTTAAACATGCCCTTTTAGGTAAAACCTTTCACATAAGCAATTTACATGTCAAGCATGTCATTTCTGGTCAAGCCTTTCACATCTTATTAAAAATCAAACCTTCTGCATGTCAAGCATGCCATTCAAGAGTAAGTCTTTCACATGTCAAATGTGTTTTCATGCCAAGCATGCCATTTTAGGTCAACCTTACCATTTATGTTGGAGTTAGGCCTCGTTTGATTCAACCTTACCATTTATGCTAGAGTCGGGTCTCATTTGACTCAACCCTACTATTTGTGCTAGAGTTGGGCCTCATTTGACTTAACCTTACTGATGCGAACCCCGCCAAGAATAACGAGACCCGTCAATGAAATCGATTCCCAAGACCGTTCTACAATCAGATTTTGTAGGTGGAAACCTCGACCTAATGTTTGTAAGAAAACACAAACCTTGGTATGTGTAGATGCCACAAACGGGATGGTGAACCGTTTGATAAGTCGGATGAACACCACAAGAACAAGTTCTTGATAAGTTCAGAAAGTTCTTCAAAGAACCAAAGAGAAAACTCTCAACTTTTACGTAGAAAACTGATCTTCACTTCTCAGCCTTGGTATACATATATATAGGCTGAGTTATTACAATTTGAAAAAGGAAGCAAATAGCAAAAGGAAGGTAATCCCTATAATTATGGCATGTCAGCCTTTACAAGAGAATAATTAGCCATATAATCAGCTCAATGCAATAATCGTTGAAGATATATTCCAAAAGGCTGACCAAATCCCATTAAAAAAGGAAAGTGATCCCAAATTCGCTGGGTAATAGTCAGCCAAATCTAATCTCCTTGATTCTCTCAAATCTACATGTTTGAGCTGAAAGTAATCCTTCCAAGTGTATGGGCTTTAGAAACAAGGCTGAAATTACTCCACCACTTGGACCAACGAAATCCACCCTTGATCTGCACTTGAGTCTAAGTATTTGGGCCTTATAAAGCACTCCTCAACCCAAATGCTCTGCATCAATCCATTGAAAGCCTCCTTGAACCTTTTAGCTCTAGCTTTTGTAATTGGACCACTTGGAATTTGAATTGGATCAGCCACCCTGCTTTTATCATCATTCCCCTCCTCTTGAAGAGGATTTGTCCTCAAATCATCACCTACATCAAAGGGGGTTAAATCAGTAATGTTGAAAGTGGCACTAACATTATACTCACCTGGCAAATCTAGCTTGTATGTAGTGTCATTTATGCACTCAAGAACTTGGAATGGTCCATCCCCTCTTGGAAGCAACTTAGAATGCCTTTGTGCTGGAAATCTTTTTTTCCTCATATGCAACCAAACCCAATCTCCAGGTTCAAAAATGAGCTTATGATGCCCCTTGTTGGCTTGTTTTGCATATTGCTCCATTCGACGCCCAATGTTGAACTTTGCCTTCTCAAATTCAGCTTTCTTTTTGCCATCTAAATTAACACACTCTTTCAAAGGTAATGGTGTAAAATCCAATGGAGTTAAAGGATTGAAACCATAAACAATTTGAAAAGGTGAAAATCTTGTTGCAGAATGAACAGTAAGATTATAAGCAAATTCAATAATAGAACTAGGCAAAGCAATTTCAAAATGTGAAAATCTTGTGGCAAGATATAACTCCTTTGTCTCCTCAGCATTAGTTCGGTAGGTTGGTCAGTTTGGAATGGAAGCACCATGTATGAAGTTGATTTGATGCTTAATCCCTCGGATAGAGGGTAAACCATTTGGGACCTCCTCAACAAAGATATCATCATAATCTTGCAAAAGAGAAACAATAGAACTAGGTAAAGTAAAATCAATCTCATTAGTGTTCAAAAATGCCTCTTTATACAAAAGTACAATCATTGGCTGATTTGAAAACATTGCTCTTTTCACTTCACTTGCTCTTGCATAAAAGCTCTTTTGTGTTTTCTCTTTTTTTGTCTCAATGGCTGATTTAGCTCTCTTTTTCTCTCTCTCAATTTTCTTGTCCTCTCCTATTTGTTCTCTCAAACTTTCACTCAATTTATTCTTCTCTCTTTCTTCACTCCGTTTTTGTTCACTCTCTTTTTGTAGCTTCACTTGATCTTCATAAACTTGTCTTGGTGTCATAGGAGCTAGAGTGATCATTCTTTGGTTAAACACGAATGAGTACTTGTTTGTGTAGCCATCATGCTTAACTTGCCGATCAAATTGCCATGGTCGGCCTAATAGCAAATGCCCCACTTGCATTGGAACTACATCACATAAAACTTCATCCTCATACTTTCCAATGCGAAAAGAGACTAGTACCTGTTTATTCACCCTTAACTTGCCACTATCATTGAGCCACTGAACTTGTATGGTTTAGGATGTTTCATTGTGGGTAGCCCTAATTTTTCAACCATAGTTGAGCTAGCAACATTAGTACAACTTCCTCCATCAATAATCACGCTACATACCTTGTTTTTGACATTGCACCGAGTGTGAAAAATGTTTTCTCGCTGTACTTCTTCTTCTTCTTTGGTCTGCACACTTAGGGCTCTTCTTGTCACTAGCAATTCTCCTTCGACATCATATTCTTCATCATCTGCATCTTCCAATGGTGGCATAGATTCAGTGTCTTCTTCGCTTTCAGTCTCAACTTCTCCATTGTCTTGCATCACCATAATCCTTTTGTTTGGACATTGGCTTGCTATATGTCCCCTACCTTGACATTTAAAGCACTTAATATCACAATTTCGAGTAGTGGATGATTCAATTTTACCTTGAGAAACATGGCTGGAGTTCTCAGTTTTATGTTCAGATTTGTGTTTGGGTGTTGGGAATGCTTGAGGCTTGTCCTCCTCCTTTGTATAACTCTGTTTCCAAGAAGTAGAACCTGATTTTTGGGCTGCATGTGAGCTACCCCTCCTCTTGAGTTGTTGATCCACTTTGATAGCCATGTGCACCATATCCTCTAATTCCACATAATGTTGCATCTCCACTCTATCTTGTATTTCCTGATTTAATCCATACAAAAACCTAGCCATTGTAACTTCACAATCTTCCTCAACATTAGCTCGGATCATTGCAATCTCCATCTCCTTATAGTAATCCTCAACACTTTGGTTTCCTTGCCGCAAACCTTGCAACTTCTTGTATAACTCACGGTAGTAATGACTTGGGACAAACCGCTTTCTCATCATCATCTTCATCTCCCCCCAAGTTTCCACTGGCCATTCTCTATTTCACCTCCTATTTAACACCAATTGATCCCACCAAACAATGGCATAATCAGAGAACTCAATGGCTGCCAATTTTACCTTCTTTGCTTCAGAATAGTTGTGGCAATTAAAAATAAACTCCATCTTCTTCTCCCATTCAAGATAGGCTTCCGGATCAGACCTACCTTGAAATGATGGAACCTTCATCTTTATGCTACCCAAGTTATTATCTTCTCAGTTCCTAACTCCTCTACCCCATCCACCATATCTCCTATTGTTAACAATGGAATTCTGATCATCTTCCTCATCAAAACCAGCTCCATAATACTCTTCATCTTCAACCCTTACTTCCCTTGGTTGAACTCTTTCCCTCCTATGCACATTCTGTACATTTTGTGGTTGCCTCGTGCATTCATTCTCTACCTTATCCAACCGTTCATGAACTTGCCCCATTTCTGCTCTTAACACTCTTCTCATCTCTCCCATTAATGCATCCATAAGTAGCTTTGGATCAACCCCTCCTGAAGAACTTGTGGGAATGACTTTGTCTGACATGTTTTTACTGCAAAAAAAATGTTAGAAAATAAAAGACCTCACAAATTATTTCCCTCACGTATTTTTTGCTCAAATACAATTCTCTCAACACTCATGTTTTCACACAATAAATTTGACTTTTTTCCTTTATTGCTCTTACCACTCTTGCCTTTTTCCACTCATAATTTTCTCTTTCAGTTCTTTTCAAACTTATCCAAACAAGAACAAGAACCTGTTCCAGCAACAATTCAATCACAAGCTTATCAATGATTCAAGGAAAAGTATGGAATCAAGGGAATCAATAAAATCACTAAAAGGGGAGATTTTTTTTGGCAGTTTCTGATTTGTTCTTCTTTCTTTTTACTGAATACTACTTTTTTTTTTCTTTTTTTTCGTAGCTTTTCTTTTCTTTCTTTTTTGGCTGAAGTTCTTCTTTTCTTTCTTTCTTTTTTTTTGGTTGAAGCTCTTCTTTTTTTTTTTTTTTTTGAATATGTATCAAGTGAAGTTGGAATCTAAACAAAAGAAAACAAGAATATTGGCTGCAAAACTAAAATTGGATAGGCAAAACCTGAGACTAGAACTGTGCTCTGATACCAAAATGATGCAAACCCCACCAAGAATAATGAGACCCATCAACGAAATTGATTCCCAAGACCATTCTACAATCAGATTTTGTAGGTGGAAACCTTGACCCGATGTTTATAAAAAAACATGAACCTTGGTATGTGTAGATGCCACAAACGGGATGGTAAACCATTTGATAAGTCGGATGAATGCCACAAGAACAAGTTCTTGATAAGTTCAGAAAGTTCTTCAAAGAACCAAAGAAAAAACTCTCAACTTTTATGTAGAAAACTGATCTTCACTTCTCAGCCTTGGTATACATATATATAGGCTGAGTTATTACAATTTGAAAAAGGAAACAAATAGCAAAAGGAAGGTAATCCCTATAATTATGGCATGTCAGCCTTTACAAGAGAATAATTAGCCATATAATCAGCCCAATGCAATAATTGCTGAAGATATATTCCAAAAGGCTGACCAAATCCCATAAAAAAAGGAAAGTGATCCCAAATTCACTGAGTAATAGTCAGCCAAATCTAATCTCCTTGATTCTCTCAAATCCACATGCTTGAGCTGAAAGTAATCCTTCCAAGTGTATGGGCTTCAATAAAAAGGCTAAAATTGATCCTTCCAAGTGTATGGGCTTTAGAAACAAGGCTGAAATTACTCCACCACTTGGACCAACGAAATCCACCCTTGATCTGCACTTGAGTCTAAGTATTTGGGCCTTATAAAGCACTCCTCAACCTAAATGCTCTGCATCAACCATATCATTTGCTAGAGTTGGATCTCGTTTGACTCACCTTACCATTTGTGCCAGAGGCGGGTTTTATTTGACTCAAACTTATTATTTGGGCTGGAGTCGGGCCTCATTTGACTCAACCTTACCATTTGTGTTGGAGTAAGGACTCATTTGACTCAACCTTACCATTTGTCCTGGAGTTAGGACTCGTTTGACTCACCTTTATCATTTGTGCCAGAGTCGGGCCTCGTTTGACTCAACCATATCATTTGTGCTAGAGTTAGGTCTCGTTTGACTCAACCATATCATTTGTGCTAGAGTTAGGTCTCGTTTGACTCACCTTACCATTTGTGCCAAAGGCGGGCCTTATTTGACTCAACCTGATCATTTGTGCCAGAGTCGGGCCTCATTTGATTCAACCTTACCATTTGTGCCAGAGTCAAGACTCATTTGACTCAACCTTATCATTTGTGCTAGAGTTAGGACTCGTTTGACTCACCCTTATCATTTGTACTAGAGTCAGGCCTTGTTTAACTCAACTTTACTATTTGTGCTAGAGTCAGGTCTCGTTTGACTCATCCTTATCATTTGCGTCAAAGTCGGGCCTTGTTTGACTCACCCTTACCATTTGTGCCGGAGTCGGGCCTATTTGACTCAACCCTATCATTTGCTAGAGTCTGGCCTCATTTGACTTACCTTATCATTTGTGTCAAAATCGGGCCTTATTTGACTCAACTTCATCTTTTGTGCTAGAATCAAGCTTCGTTTGATTGAACCCTATATTGTTTCAAATGAAATCATGTTTCCTACCTTTGTTTACTTTCTAGTTCCTAGAAATCTAAGCAAGGAGGGGCAACTATAGATACCAAATTTTGTCTGGAACCCTAAACTAAGTTGTGTTGGATTTTTAAACAAAATAAACTATAAAAGACAATAAAAAAAGTCAATATAAGTAAAAGACCAAAAAAAAAAGAGAGAGAAAGAAGAAAAGAAAAAAATAAAAAAAAAACAAAAAAAAGGAAAAAAATAGAAATGAGAAAAGAAAGAAAGAAATAAAAAATTTAATGCAATATAATAATATAATAATGATAAAAATTATTAAAATAAAAATGTATGCAAAGGAGGAGTTCGGTTTTTTTGCAAAGAACTGGCTCCCCCTTTTATGCTCATTCCCCTTCAAGCTGGCCTCCCTTTGCAAGAAGCCCTCTTTTTCTTTGAGGCCAGTTTCCCTTAGGCTTCTCCTTAGGATCGAACAAGATAGTGGTTCTATGAGTGGGCCGTAGCTCTCCACCGCCTTCATCAATTTTTAGTAGCTGCTGTGCCATAAAGGGGAGCATGGCCGAGTAGGAGGAAAAGATAGCCACTTGCATAGGTGATGGAACATATGCCATCACTCTACAAACTATGCTAGCTACCACAGTAGCAAGGACAGCAGAGACAAACTGCAGCAACTTGCAGAATGGAGGCTGAACCTTCATGCCATAGTAAGGCAATAGTAGCAAGGACATGCAGACCCACAACACACCAGCAGGGTGATGGCTTGCAGCATGACCATGAAAGACTGCCACCTCTGCATGGCTGAACTAGCTGCAGCACGTCACCTCTTTTTAGCAAGAAGACAGCATCGCCCTCCCTTAAAGCTCACTTACTTCAGCTGTCATCATGAAGAGCTACTGCATAGAGGAGCCATGATAGCTACTACTAAGCTGTTCATGGGTTACTAGCTATTTTGGAAGCAACATATAGAACCGCAATACACCAGCAAGGTGATGGCTTGCAGCATGACATTGCAGGTGTTGGAAGTGTGTGGAACAAGACAGTAGAGTAGCAACAAAAGTGATGCCAACTTACAAGTGGGCGGTGACCCTTAGGTGAAGAAAAATCGGCCCCTAGCTCAGCTATAAAAAGAGAGTTCCTCTTCTAGCTAAGGGGACTCCATACGGAAATTCCATCATCATCAAAGAGCTATTGGGACCTAGAGTCTCCAAGCATCAGAGAGTTTCTTCCATCCAAGAGCACTTGAATAGGCCATTCCCCTATTGCAAAACTAGAAAACAGAGGATATACAAGAGGAAGGAATCCGAGAGTTCTAGCTCCTAGCCAAGAGTACTCAATTGCAAGGATAAGAGGAAGCCAACCGAAGAGCAAAGGGAAGGACCCCATATCACTGTGGTTCAGCCGGTCTCAGGTGTTATAGGAGTTCACATCAAAAGCTGAGGTATGCTTTGCTCCCTACTTGCTTTGCTTGCTTCAGTTCTGTAATTTCACCATCCTAAACATGCTTGAGTGACTGTTGACTCTTGGTGCATGGATGTTGTTGTTAAAATATGTAGATTATTTTTGCGTGACTGTTGACGCTTGATAAAGTTGTATCTTCAACCCATTCTCCTTGCTTCGGCTCTGCTTGCTGTGTGCAAGCTACTAAGTTGTGGCATGCAATGTGTGGGGGTTGGCTGAATGAGCTCCAGCCATGTTTGTTGTGTGCATATTGCTAAGTTTTGGCATGTTTATCCTTGTTTTGGCATGAATGGAAGCTAAAATTAGTATGCAAATCACTATTTTTCAATGCATGTCACTGTGCATGGTTTGCAATTGACCGAATTTGTGTAACTACCTTGAGTTAACACACTGAGTTGACTCACTAAATTAGGAGGATCACACTGAGTTGACTCACTGAGTTCAGAAACTTAGATATGCATAATCTTGTTGAAATCTATGCATATTAGGATGCTTTGTTTCGTGATGTTTTGGCACCCCTATGATTTTGTCTCTCTATTTATGCATGATATCACACCTTCCATACTCAAATTTGATAAATGAAATAAATAAACAAGCAAAATAAGGGAAAATAAAAATGAGCATGAAAGCTTTCCTTTTAAAAATGCTCCCTCTTTTTTGTAAACATAATTTCTCTTTTAAAGTTATAGAAATAAAGGTGAAGGCATTTATTTTTACAACTTGTATAGGCTTCACCTGAAGAGGAATGGCCTATTTTTATCTTTTACTAAAGGAATCCAAATAAGCTTTAGCTACAAGAAACTAAGGCGAAGGCATTTTTTCTTGTAACTTAATTAAACTCTCACCTGAAGTGGAACTAGTCCATATTTGTATTTCTTAAGAAGCTTATTGGTACAAGATTTCTAAAATCAATTTTCTTACCAAAATTAATACTTTCTCTACTCCTACTGAAGGAAGTCATGGGAAATAAAGGCAAATGCATTTATCCCCATGAACATAAAATAGGTTCCCACTTGAAGAGGAGGAGCTTATGAATTTTCCAAGGAGTTTGCAATAAAAATCAACTATTCAATTTTCTTTAATAAGGAAGTATAGACAACATTCGTGACAATTACAAGTGGCATAAAATTAACATGGTACTAAAAGGGCATTGTAAGGTGCTAACACCTTCCCTACACGTAATCAACTCTCAAACCTATTTTAAAACAAAATACTTACCATTGTTTTAAAGGTGTCCGATCTCACTAAGATTTTAGATTGGTGGTGACTCCTTGCTTTCTTTAAAACATATTTGTGTAAATAAACTTGATGATTGATGTCGATAACTTGATTATTTTTCTCCTACATGCGTCGCGTAGACGTCGCGACAAGAGTTTGTTTTTATTTGAGAGAGAAGTGAGAGAAGTTCCAAAGAGAACTCAAGATAGAGAGAGAA
The DNA here is from genome assembly GCA_037013595.1 of Dicorynia guianensis. NCBI lineage: Eukaryota > Viridiplantae > Streptophyta > Magnoliopsida > Fabales > Fabaceae > Dicorynia > Dicorynia guianensis. The sequence continues at coordinate 19,005,906 of JASUAB010000006.1, read as the reverse complement.
AAAAGTTTTAGATAGACTAAAAGAGAGAGAAAAGGAAGTTTCAGAGAGAGAATGAATGAGAGAAGTTTAATGGAGAGAGTGAGTGAGAGAAGTTCTAGAGAGACCAATAGAGAGAGAGAGAGAGAAGTTTCAAAGAGAGAGATAGAGAGAAAGAGAGAAGGGAGGTTTTAGACAGAGCGGGAGAGAGAAGTTTTAGAGAGAATAAGAGAGAGAGACAGAAAAGTTTCAAAAAAAGTGAGAGAAAGAGAGAAGTTTCATGGAGTGAGAGAGCGAAAAAGAAGTTTGAGAGAGAGAGAGAGTAGTTTTAGAGAGAAAAAGAGAGAGAGAGAGAGAGAGAGAGAGAGAGAGAGAAAGACACAGGGAGAGAAGTTTCATCAAGAGTAAGAGAGAGAAGGGGAGAGAGAGATAGATGGAGAGGGAGAGAGAAAGTGAAAGCAAGAGAGCGAAGATTTAGGTAGAATGATAGAGAGGGAGAGAGAGAAGTTTTAAAGAGAGCATTAGAGAGAAAGAGGGAGAGAGAGAGAGAGAGAGAGAGAGAAGTATCAGAGAAAGGGAGAGACAAAGAGAGATAGAAGTGTCAAAGCAAGAGAGAGAGTGAGTGAGAAGTGTTGAAATCCTCAAGAACTTCAGGAAGAAGAAGAAGAAGAAGAAAGAAAGAAAGAAAGCTTCTTAGACGAGAGAGTTCAGAAAGGATTTTGGATTCAATCAATTATTCTACAAATGATGTAGCTGAGATTACAATTTATAGGCTAGGACTCAATTACTGAATTACACTAATGCCCCTAACTAATAAACTGCAACCAAGGCTAATGCAGCACCAGAACCACGTGACTCTCTAACACATGCTGAACTACACCCTTTTCTCTAACATCCCCCCTCAAGATCAGTGGCATGACTTGGAAGAGGAATGACACTGAGCTTATCTCTAAGTTGAAGGAACCTTGAAGTTGAGACTGCCTTGGTGAAGATATCTGCTATTTGATCAAGGGATGGAATATGATAGACTTCAATTTCTTTATTGTTGACCTTTTCACGAACAAAATAAAGATCTAGTTCAATATGCTTAGTCTTTGAATGAAGAACCAGATTTGCTGATAAGCTGACTGTGCTCATATTGTCACAGTAGATTCTAGGAACTTTTGGTAATTGAATGCTGAGTTCTCTGAGTAAAGACTGCAGCCAAGCTAATTCTGCCACTGTACTTGCAAGACTTCTATATTCTGCTTCAGTACTTGATCTAGACACTGTTGCTTGCTTTTTAGATGACCAAGAAATGAGATTAGGACCAAGATAAACACAAAAACCTGAGGTACTACACCTATCATCAATGTCTGATGCCCAATCAGCATCACAAAAAGCAGTGAGCTCAAGAGCAGGTGATCTTTGGAGAACTAAAGCATGACATATGGTCCTTGCTAGATACCTCAGTATTCGTTTAACCAACTTCCAATGTACATCTGTAGGATAGTGCATAAATTGACAAGCTTTGTTTACACTATATGATAATTCTGGTCTAGTAATGGTAATATATTGTAATGCTCCAACAAGTGACCTGTATGCAGCTTGATCAGAAATAGGAGAACCACTACTAGTTGAGATATTTGGTGTTGAGGTCATAGGAGAAGGCATAGACTTCACACCTTGCATACCAGCTCTAGTAAGAAGATCCTTAATGTATTTGGACTGAGATAGGTACATTGCACCAGCAGAATTGTAAGTAACTTCAATACCTAAGAAGTATTTAAGTTTCCCAAGATCCTTTAATGAAAACTTTGCATTCAGTTGATCAATCAAGTTCTGAATCAAAGTTAGTGAAGACCCAGTAATCAAAATATCATCCACATAGACTAAAACATAGAGAGAATGATGGGAGGTAACCTAAAGAAACAAGGAAGAGTCACATTTTGCCTTGGTAAAACCAAGATCAAGTAAAGCTCCAGACAATTTTTGAAACCATGCACGAGGAGCTTGCTTAAGGCCATAGAGAGCCTTATGAAGCTTGCAAACTCGAGATGAGTCAGCTTATTCATATCCAGGAGGCTGCAGCATGTATACATCTTCATTCAAATCACCATTTATAAAGGCATTATTAACATCTATTTGATGGATGTTCCACCCTTTTGATAAGGCCAAAGTAAGGAGAATCCGAATTGTGATTGGTTTTACTACTGGACTAAAAACTTCATGAAAATCAACTCTTGCCTCTTGATTTTACCCTTTAGCAACTAATCTTGCTTTTATATTTGTTGACAATACCATCTAGATTTTCTTTAACTTTAAACACCCATTTGCACCCTATAGGCCTCCTATCTTTGGGTAAATCTTCTAAACTCCATGTCTTGTTACTCATGAGCACTGCATACTCAAGATCCATGGCACACTTCCATTCTGGTATATTAAGAGCTTCTTCAATAGTTTGAGGCTCTCTAGAAATAGTAAGTATTGTTGGTTCAGTTTTCCTTACTTTGCTACGAGTCACCATTGAGTGATTGTTTGATTTGAGTGCCCTTGCTTTGCTACGGGTCACCATTGAGTGGACATTTTGAAATGGATGTTGAGGAACTTCAAATTCTACAGAGGGACCTGAAACATGTTGCAAAGAATCCATAATATTGGTATTATTAGCAAGTGCACATGAGTTATTTGTTTGTTCAGCAAATGCATTGGTTCTCTGAGTATGTCTTGCATTGGTTAATGTAGAGGATGATAGAATAGGAGGTATGGCTGAAGGTGGAGGAGAAACAGAATGTGATTTGTTACTAGAAAGTGACTGCTGTGAGGAACCCTTGCTGTTCTTGAATGGAAAACTACTTTCATCAAATATGACATCTCTAGATATAATTGTTTTCCCATCAGGATGCAGACACTTGTATCCTTTGTGTGCTGGACTATAACCAAGAAAGGTGCATTCAATGGATTTGAATTGAAACTTGGGATTATTATAGGGCCTTAAGTTAGGATAGGCTGCACACCCAAAGACTTTAAGAAATGAATAATCAGGTTTGGTTCTATATGAGGTTTCAAAAGGAGTAGAACCATTTAAGACTGGTGTGGGGAGTCTATTAATGAGATACACAGCTGTGCTAAAGGCCTCAGTCCAAAATGAACTAGGTAAAGATGATTGGTGAAGCAAGGCTAGTCCAGTCTCAGTTATATGTCTGTGTTTTCTTTCTGCAAGCCATTTTGTTCATGTGTATAAGGGCATGAAACACGATGAACTATTCCTCAGTCTTTCAAATATTCAGTGAAAGCTCTAAATTATCCTCCCCAATCAGTTTGTAAGGCAAGGATTTTGTGGTTGGTTTGAAGTTCTACTTGTTTCTTGAAATGAATAAAGGTCTGTAATGCATTAGACTTGCTTTTAAGAAAGTAAATCCATGTGTAGCGAGTAAAAGTATCCACAAAATGGATGTAATATCTATGTCCTTCTTTTGACAGCACTGGTGCTGGTCCCCACAAATCAGAATGAATTAGTTGAAGAGGTTTTGAGTATTCTATTTGAGAAGAGGCAAAAGGAAATTTGTGTATTTTGCTAAGACAACAGGATGAACAAAAGGAAAGCTCTTTATTTGGTATTCTGATGTTACAAGAAGTGAGTACACTCTTGACAACTTGTACAGAAGCATGGCGCAATCTAACATGCCATTTGTCTAACTCAGAACAAGAATTTAACAATGAAGAAGTATAGGAACTATGTACAACAGGTGAAGTAACATTTGGTGACTGAGTTGCTGACACTTTTGCAGTGGTATATGGTTCCTTTTCAATATGAAATTGATCAAAGACATACAAGCCTTTTCTAACAGTCCCCTTCAAAAGTATTTGATGAGTATCCTGAGATTTAACATAACAAGAGTCAGGATGGAACTCAAAATAGACATAATTGTCTTTTGTAAACTGAGAAACACTCACAAGATTTTTGGTAATATTTGGAACATGAAGAAGTGAGTTTAATTAGAGATTTTGATTAGAAAAGCAAGACTTAATCTGAGAATTACCAATGTTTTTAATGAACAAACCTGAGCCATTACCAATGTGCACCTTCTCCTTTCCATTATATGGAGTCTTCTGCACAATGTTAGAGGCATCCACTGTCACATGATTAGTGGCTCCAGAATCAGGATACCATTCTTGATCATTGCCATTACTGCTGCTGTTAGAAGTGAGCATTGCATAGGGCGTGTTTCTGATACTGCCATTGGTTGTCTTGCTGAAGTGGCTTGAGCCTTGAGCTGGTCCTTGAAAACTTTCATCAAATCTGTGATAACAATTCCAAGACTGATGTCCATATCTCCCACATAATTGACATTGAATGTTGCTTTTATCAAAAAATCTTCCATTCCTACCAGCAAACCGCCCATTGTTATAACCTCCTCTTCCTCTGAAAAAATTTCCTCTACCTCCAAACCTTCCTCTATTTGCATACTGACTAGGGAAACCTTGATGACCACTTCTATTTACACTGTAATTTTGAGGATACGTAGCAAGATTCACTGTCATAGCCTCTGCTTCTTTATGATGTTTCTCAATTCTGTTTTCTTGTGCAAGCAATAATGCTTCAATTTCTTCTACTGAATATGGATAAGTTCTAGAGAGAATAGATGTAACAAAACCATCATATTCTGAGGAAAGACCATCAAGAATTACCTCTATATGGTCATTTTCTGTAATCACATGACCAACTGAAGCCAAAGAATCAACAAGATTCTTGATCTTTAAAAGAAACTCAGTAGCTGTCATGGATCCCTTTTTCATAGTTTGTAGCTGCGCCTTGAATTGCTTGATCTTTGCCTTTGTTTAAGAGGCAAAGAAAGTTTCTACCTTTTCCCAGACTGGTACGAGTATTCACATCCCACCATTCTTGTAAGAATACTTTCTGACATTGTTGATAGAAGCCAAGATAGCAAGAGTTGATCTTGCTTTTTCCAAAGAACATATTGCTGACTCAAGATCCCAAGAACTCTTCCTTGCTCATCTACTGCAAATCTTGATGGCACTTCTTGACCACCACTGATGTATTTCTCTAATTCATGCCCTCTGATGGCTGCAAGAACTTGCTATTTCCAGAGTAGATAGGAATTGCTGTCTAATTTCATAGAGATAGGATGGCTAAAAGAAACCAGTGAAGCATTCAGAGATGCTAAAGAAAATGTATTCATATTTTCTCCCATTGGATCAAAGCTCTAATACCATGTTGAAATCCTCAAGAACTTCAGGAAGAAGAAGAAGAAGAAAGAAAGAAAGAAAAAAAGCTTCTTAGATGAGAGAGTTCAGAAACAATTTTGGATTCAATCAATTATTCTACAAATGATGTAGCTGAGATTACAATTTAGAGGCTAGGACTCAATTACTGAATTACACTAATGTCCCTAACTAATAAATTGCAACCAAGGCTAATGCAACACCAGAACCACGTGACTCTCTAACACATGCTGAACTACACCCTTTTCTCTAACAAGAAGTATTAGAGAAAGCACACACATGAGAGAGAGAGAGGGAGGGAGAGAAGTTTCACAAAGAGAAAGAGAAAGAGAGAGTTAGAAAGAAAAAGGGAGAGAGAAGTTTTAAAGAGAGTGAGTGGTAGACAAAATGTTGCGAAGAGGGTGAGAGAGAGTGTTTGTCTATGTTGCAGAGAGATAAGATCATTTAGAGAGCACTTGAGAGAGAAAGAAAGAGAGAGGGAGAGAGTGAGAAGTTTTAGAGAAAGAGACATTTTGCTAGGAGAGAAAGAGAGACAGGGAAGTTTTAGAGAGAAAGAGAGTGGGTGACCAATAGAGAGAAAGAGAGAGAGAGAGAGAGAAGTTTTAGAGAGAGGGAGATAGCAAGACAGGGAGAGAGGGAGAAAGCCAGATAGAGAAAGAGAGAGGCAGAGGGGTAGAAAGAGAATGAGTGAGACAGAAGTTTTGCAAAGGATGAGAAAGAGAAAAGTTTCAAACATAAAGAGAGAAAGAGAGAGAGAGAGAAGTTTTAGATAGAGTGGGAGAGAGAAAGAGAAGTTTTAGGGAAGCAAGAGTGAGGGAGTAAAAGAGAAGTTTGAGAGAGAGAAAGAGAGTGAGTGAGAGAGGGTGTTGTAGAGAGAGAGAAAGTTGTCTATTAGGAAAAGAGGGAGAAAGAGAAAGAGAGAGACAGAAAAGTTTCAGAGAGTGCAAGAGAGAGAGAGAGATGTTTTACAAAGACCAAGAGTGAGAAAGAGAAAGAAAGAAAGGAAAATTTTAAAGAGAGAGAACTAGAGGCAAGTTTCAAAGAAACCAAGAGGAAGAGAGATAGAGAGAAGTTTCAGAGAGAGATAGAGAAATTTCAATGAGAGAAATAGATAGAGAGACAATTTAAGGAAATAGAGAGACAGTGAGAGAGTTTTAGAGAGAGCAACAGATAGTGAGAGAGAAAGAAGTTTTAGATACAGTGACACAAAGGCAGAGAGAGGGTGACAAAGAGTGAGAGAAGTTTCAAATAGAACAAGGCAGAGAGAGTGAGAGAGAGTTTGAGAGATTGAGAGAGAGAGAGAGAGAGAAAAGTTTCAAAGATAGTAAGAAAGAAAAGTTTTAGAGAGAGAGGGAACTGTTTAAAGGAAAAGATAAAATAGGCGAAGGAGAACCTAGTTGGGTACAGGATCGAAAAGATAAAAGTGTTATGGATTATGCTTTAATTAATAAGCAAGAAGTTACTATAGAAGATTTAGAACAAAAGCTGAAGAATTGGTCCATTCCTGAACATAAGATAAGTCAAGTATATCAAGTAGGAATACTAGACAATCTAACTCATGATTATGTAATAAAAATAGCCAAACATACTTTAGCCTTGGAAAGCCTCCAAGATACTATAGATCTTTTCACAGTAGAATTGATAAAAGAACATCGAAGGAAAGGATTTAAGTTTATCCATGTTGGATTAATACAAGTAGCTATAAAACCCCTTCATAGACTAGGAATGGATACTCCTGTTTGTATAATATTAAGAGATTCACGACCTCTTAAATTTAAAGATCAATTGTTATCTATATTAAAAGCAAATTTAAATGATGCTCCTATTTTCTTTAATAATTTTGCTAATTATACAGCCAATTTAAGAACATTTGATACTCATCATAACATTAAGTTAGATGTTAAAATCCCTGAAGGAATTTGGAATCCTAACTCTTACCCTGTAGCTATTGTATATAAATTATATTATAAAGTAATGAGAACTAATATTAAACCTAAAGCTTTAAATGTTTCTTCTAGATCAAAAACCCTTTTATTACAAGTAAATTTAAACCGATCTAATTATGTCACCCCTAAATTGTTAAATCATGAAGAAATATCCCGAGGACTAGAATGGAATTTAGAAAATATACTAGCACCAGAAAGAGAAAACCTACCTGTTTTAAATAAAATAATAGAATATAAATCAGGAGATGTTACCTTAGATTTTAGAACAAGCCCTTCAATAAGAATAACATCTAGAACCAGTCCAACAGAACCTAGTCGCTATTCAGTCAGCACAAAAAAAAACAACTTTTCCTAAATCTTTAAACTTAAAAGGAATTCAACCTCATCCAGTCACTCCTCAGCCAATATATCAGGTAGATTCACCACCCACTAATCAGGCTAATACTTCCCCTACTAGATCTGAAATAGAATCGTATAATCAATTAAACATGCTTTCTATCTTTGAAATTGATAAAGGAAAAATAAGACAAAGTTTTTATACCCTTGAAAATGATGAAAAAAGAAAACAGTATTTTTCAACCTTTTCCCAAGAAGACCTTGGAAAATATAGAGAAGATTTTTATAATTATCTCCTATAGATAGAAGACCATATTCCCTTCTTTGAATGGTTTGAAACTATTGTTTTAGATACCTTAAACATAAAAATTCTAGAAAACCTACCTCAAAGTTGGAAAACAACCCAAGGCAAAAACATTATAGGAAATGTTCCTCCTTTAGAAGAAATAGTATTTTTAAATCAAGATAATATTGAAATAATAGCTTCCCCTTTAAAAAAGATGCCTTCTTTAGGAGAAGAATTAAGCAAGTTAGCTTCTAAAAAAGATATAAAAAATGTTCAAGAATAGTTAAATTATACTAATAAAGTAGTCCATAATATAGCTTTATCAATAACAAACAAAGAAATCCCTTCTATCTCTAGTTCTAAGCCAGAATTAGTAAAACCCATAATCAAACGCTTTAAGTTTTCAAGTGAAGAAATAACTGAAATTAAGTTAGGAAACTCTACCGATAAAATCTTAGCTGAAATAGATAAAAAATTAAAAGCTCTTAAGATAAATGAAGATAAAAAACAGAAAAAAGGTTGCAATTAATACTTTAGAAAATATAGACACCAATGAAAAAGAACAAAATCTTCATAGAATAAGAACTAATAGACCTTATCCTATTTCTCGCAATTATTATAACGGAGCTACCCTTCCAGATATACAAACAGAAGAATGGGATTTGGATAATCTTGCTACTTTTGATGGAAACAGTATTATTGAATGGAATATAGATTTCCTTCCCGAACATTTAATACTTAGAAAATTAAACTCTATGACCATGGCCTCTACTGCTTATATTAAACACGGCAATAACAGTAGGCATGCAGCCCAACTTCTTGTCTCTAGATTCATAGGAATTCTAAAAGGCTGGTGGGATAATATACTCACAGAAGCCGATTGTTTTACCATTTTAAATGCCATAAAAATTGAACCTTCTACTCACCAAGAGATAGGCACTCAAGTAGAATCCTTAATCCTAGCAATCTCTCAAAACTTCATAGGAGATCCTAAATTATTTGAAGAAAGATCTAGCAAAATCTTACATGCCCTAAGATGCCCTAGATTATCTGATTTTAGGTGGTATAAAGATAACTTTCTAGCCAAATTGTTAGTTAGGCAAGACGCCTCAGCCCTTTATTGGAAAGAAAAATTTATCTCAGGACTACCTAGAGCCTTTGCTCAAAAGGTAAGAGATAGGCTAGAACATGAAACTTTAAGTTTAGACCTAATGACTTATGGTCAAATTATTTCTAATATTATTAAAATAGGATTAGAGCAATGTAACCAACTATCATTAACAACTTAGATTCTTAGAGAAGATAAATCAGTTCGAAAAGAACTAGGATATTTCTGCCAGCAATATGGTTTAGAAAAGATAGAAGCCCCTTCTAAAAAATCTAAAAAACAAAAGAAGTTCTTCAAGAAACATAAGGCATGTAAGAAACATAACTCTTCAGAAAACATAGGAAAATCCCCTAAAAAATTCAAAAGAAAAACTAAAAGATTCGATGAAACACTTACTTGGTATAAATGTGGAAGAAAAGGTCATATAGCAAAAAATTGTTATGTTAAGAAAAGAATAAACGAAGTAAGCCTAGAAGACCCTGTAAAAGAACAATTAGCCAAAATATTACTTTACAAATCTGAAAGTAATTTGGTATCCTCCAATACTTCTGATAATGAAGCTTTAATAGAAAATCTAGATTCCTCTAGCTCTAGTGAATCAGATTATAATAAATCAGATTGTAAAATGTGTACACCTAAAAACCCTTGTGAAGAATGTGCAATTAACTTATTTTATTGTAATACCCTAACAAGTGATTCGAAATTTTTAATAGATATCATTGATAAAATAGAGGATCCTGACTTAAAATACAAATATTTTCTTAAGTTAAAAAAGATAATAAAAACAGATGAAGATGAAGAAAGTACCTCTTCTTTTGAACGCTATGATTTAACAAAAATTTTACATATATCTCAGCACCCAGAAAAACTCTTAGGTATTCCAGAATTAAATAAAGAAGTAAAACTTTTAAAAATTGAAATAAAAAATTTAACCAAAAGAATACAATCACTAGAAACTAATAATGAATTAGAGTCTCTAGCTAGTGAATTAAAAGTTTCTTTAGAAAATCTAGAACCCCCTAAGAACGAAACCTTTCTACAAAAACTAAATCTTTTACAACAAAAATGGAGATGTAAGGTAGATTTAAGAATAGGTCAAAGTTTTCATAAATCTTTCATTGCCTTAATAGACTCAGGAGCTGATCTAAACTGTATACAAGAAGGATTAATACCTACTCAGTATTATGAGAAGACTCTTCAAAATTTATATTCAGCTAGTAGTCATAGCATGAATATTAAATACAAATTAACAAACTCTTATATTTGTAACAATGGAATATGCCTTCCTAATGAATTTTTACTTACTAAAAATGTTAAAGAACAAATAATATTAGGAACTCCCTTCCTAGTTCAAATCTATCCTATTCACTATGTAGGTGAACAAGGCATAAAATTAGTTGTAAAAAATGTTGAGCTTTTCTTTGAGTTTGTTAGTCCTAAAAAAGAGAAAGAGATTAATCTAATAGAAAACCAATATTTTAATCTTCTTCAATAGAAACAGAGTCAAATAAGCTTCCTTAAAAAAGAAATTGATTTTAAGAAAATTGAACAAAACCTTCTTTCTCCACAAATTCAAGAAAAAATCTCCCTTATAGAAAAACAAATCAAAGACGAGATGTGTGCTGACATCCCTAATGCTTTTTGGGATAGAAAAACCTATACTATCTCCTTACTTATGAAGATACTTTTAATGAGTCCAAAATCCCTACAAAAACCCAGCCAATTCAAATGAATAAAACAGTCTTAGAATTCTATAAAAAAGAGATTCAAGACTTTCTTGACAAAAACTTAATAAGACCTAGTAAGTCTCCATGGAAGAGTTGTGCAGCCTTTTATGTCCAGAATGCCTCTGAATTAGAATGTGGAGCTCCTAGGATGGTTATTAATTATAAACCATTAAATTCTGCTTTAAAATGGATTAGATACCCTCTTGCTAATAAAAAAGATCTTTTAGGAAGATTATATGATGCTTTAATATTCTCTAAATTTGATATGAAATCTGGATTTTATCAAATAAAACTTAAAGAAGAAGATAATATAAAACTGCCTTTACAGTCCCTTTTGGACAATATGAATGGAATGTAATGCCTATGGGATTAAAAAATGCTCATTCAGAATTTCAAAAAATTATGAATGAAATCTTTCACCCTTTTACTCACTTTATCATAGTTTATTTAGATGATGTTCTAATTTATTCTAAAACTTAGAACAACATTTGAAGCAATTAAAAACTTTTATTCAAGCTATAAAACATAATGGTCTAGTCGTCTCAAAAAAGAAAATAAAATTATTCCAAACTAAAATTCGATTTTTAGGACATAATATTCATTTAGGAACCATAACCCCAATCTCTAGAAGCTTAGAGTTTGCTAATAAGTTTCCTACTGAAATAAAAGACAAACAGCAGCTAGAACGCTTTCTTGGATGCCTTAATTATGTTTCTGACTTTATCCCTAATATTCATATCATTTGCAGACCTCTTTTTGAAAGACTAAAAAAGAGTCCTCCTCCCTGGACCACTGAAATGACTCAAGCTATTATTAAAGTTCAGTCTTTAGTAAAGCAGATCCCTTGTCTTGGAATTCCCAATCCTAATGCTTTTTTAATAGTAGAATGTGATGCCCTGAAATTGGATTCGGAGGAATCTTAAAACAGATCTTCCCTCCAGACACCAAAGAACAAATTGTTCGTTATCATTCCAGCACCTGGAATTCCTCTCAGAAAAATTATAGTATTATTAAAAAAGAAATTTTAGCAATAGTTTTATCCATTTCCAAATTTCAAGATGATTTAATAAACAAAGAATTTCTGCTTAAAACCGATTGTAAAGTAGCAAAGGATGTTAAAAATCTTATTTCTAAACAAATCTTTGCTAGATGACAATCGATTTTATCATGTTTTGATTTTAAAATACAGCACATAAAAGGAGAGCAGAATAGTCTTCTTGATTTCCTAACTAAGGAATTTTTACAGGGATCATCATGAGTGATAAACTGCTCTCATGGCCACTTTCTAAAGCTCAGTTTGCTATATCAGGCAAACAAGCCAATATTAAAACTACTAGTTTCTCTGTAGGTACCTCATATGCTTCTAAAATTCTAAGACCAGCCTTACTGGTAATTACCCAGACTTCTCTCTTTGAAGCTAGCTGCTTCCTTCCTATAAGACCACCTTCTCCTCCTTTAAAGCCTACCTCCTCTACAGTTGAAGTTCAGCCATGCTCATTTAAAAATAAAAGTATTCCACTCTCCATAATAACCCTTGAACCTGAACATTTAAATTTTAAACCTTCTGAGATTGCTTCTCAAATTTTCCCCAAAGGATGGATGTGGATTCCCCACAACCTCAAAAAATCTAAAACCTTTTATCAGGCCATTTTAATAGACACTGACTCTGTGCAAATTATCCATGACTATGACCCTAAAGATAATACTATAATAACCTATTCCTGGCTCCAGATCCTTAAAGTTCTCACACCTTTATAGTGGGATCAGCATCCTTTCACTGCTAAAAAATTTTCTTTTACTTTTGATCCACCCTATTATGATTATTTTGACTACCAGCAAGCCTGGTATAATACTAGCCAGACCACTTATCCTAATTGGTTTTTGGAATGGTTCCTTTATTTTGGTCCATTGCTTGGACAATTTCCTCCAACAACTAAATAGGCTTATGAAGCTTTTAAGAAAACTGCCCTCAATATTTCCTTGCAGGAAAGATTTCTAATGTTCTATTCTATCACAAAAATTGACTGGATCATGCAGACTCAATTTAACATTGATCAAGTATTGCCTGTTGGCTATCCTCAGTCTCTTGTCAGAACTGTCCAAACTAAATGGTGGAATAAATTTGATGAGAGCTTGATAGTAAAAAGGTTTTCTCTTTGGAAGAATTAGCAAGCAGCTAGTTCTTCAGTAGACTTTAAAAAAGGAAAAATTCCTTTTAATTTATCGGATATATCAAATTTAAATTCCTCTCAATTAAAGGAATATAAAAAGAAGCTGTTGGACCTAGCCTCATCCATTGACTTTGATGAGGAGCCCTCACAAGAAGCTGAGTCAGATCCTAGCTACCCATCCCACCTACAAAATGAGGATGATTGCTGTGGAATAAATTTTCAACAGACTCCATAATTGCCTGACAAAAGCATGCTGCTTTAGGCGACTGACAAGCTGTCTAACAACTTTCAGATTCCAAAACAACTCTTTGAAGTCCAGAGTATTAAATAATATTGTATAATAGTTTGAAATCTGTAATTCATATTGTAAACCAGATTGAAGTCTGGACACCTCTATAAATCCCTGTCCACATTTGAGGATGAGGGGAAGGATTAGGACTCTCTTTTGAATCCCTCTGTAAGATCTTTCACTCTTTATAAATCCCTCTGTAAGATCTTTCACTCTTTATAAAAATTTTTAAGTATGCTCTGCACTTGCCTTACGAGGATCCTGTGCATCAGAAATTTATGTTTTTAATCTGCATTCCTTTAAATTTTCCTTATTTAATTTGCATTCCTATTTATTATTTTCCATTAAATAGAATATGTTATATAAGAAACCCTAAAGTTCATAAGAGTGCACGACAAAGAGAGAAGCTTCCATGAGAGAGAGAGAAATAGAGAAAGACTCAAAGAAAGCGAGTGACCAAGAGAAATTTTGCAAACAAAGTGTGTAACAAAGTTAATGCGAGAAGTTCTAGAGAGACATAGAGAGGGAGAGAGAGAGAGAGAGAGAGAGAGAGAGAGAGAGAAAAGGAAGTTTTAGAGAGTGAGAAGGTTTAGACAGATTGCAAGAGAGATAGAAAGAAGTTTCAGAGAGAGAGATGTTTCAGAGAGATTGAGGAACATAGATAAAGAGAACTTTCAGAGAGGATGGGAGATAGAAGTTTCAAAGAGAGTGAGAGGGTGAGAGAACAAGAAGGAAAGAAGTTTCAGATAGAACAAAGCTAAGAGAGAGTAGTAGTGGGAACTTTCATAGAGAGTGACAGAGAGAGTGTGTATGAGTATTGGTAGGAGAGGAAGAGAGAGAGAGAGAGAAAAGAAATCCTTAGAGAGAAGTTTCAAAGAGAGAGCGAGAGAGGAAGAAATAAGTTTCAAAGAGGCCAACAAAGAGAGATATGGAGTAGTTCTAGGAAGAACAAGAGAGAGAGAGAGAGGGAGAGTGAGAGGGAGAAGTTTCAGAGAGAGTGAGAGAAAGGGACAAGTTTTGCATGGAGTGAAGAGGGTAAGGGAGAGAAGTTATAGAGACAGTAGGAGAGTAGTTTTGAGAGCAAAAGAGAGTGACTAAAAGTAAGTGAGAGAGAGAGAGTGATTTCAAAGAAAGAGAGAGAAAGAGTGTGAGTGAGAGAGAATCAAGGAGTGAGAGAGCAAGTGAGAGAGAGAATCAGTGACTGAGAAGTATCAAAGAAAGGAGAGTGAGAGGGAGAGTAGTAGACAGAGGTTCTAGAGAGGGGGTGAGAGAGTGTGTGAGAGAGAGATAGAACAAGAAAAGTTTTAAAGAGAGCTAGAGTCAAAGAGAGAAAGAAGTTTTAGAGAGATTGAAAGAGAAAGAAAGGGCAGTTTTGGAGAGAGAGAATGCGTGATAGAAGTTTTATGAAGAGAGTGCATGAGAGAAGTTCTAGAGAAACCAAGAGAGAGATAGAGAAAAGTTTCAAAGAGACTGAGAGAGACAGATAAAAGTTTCAAAGAAAGTGAGAGAGAAAAAGAGAAGTTTCAAGGAGTGAGAGAGCAAAAATGAAGCTTGATAGAGAGAGAGTAGTTTTATAGAGAAAAAGAGAGAGAGCAAGAAAGAAAGAGACAGAGAGAGAATTTTCATAAAGAGCAAGAAGAGAGAGAGGGAGAGGGAGAGAGCAGGAGAGGGCAAGAGAGAAAGAGAGACAGAGAGAAGATTTAGAGAGCAATATAAAGGGAGAGAGAGAAGTTTCATAGAAAGCAACAAAGAGAGAGGGAGAAGAAGAGAGAGAAATCTTAGAGAAAGGTGAGAGAGAAATAGAGAGAGTAGTGTCAGAGTTAGGGAAAGGAAGAGTGAACAAAAAGTCTCAAAGAAAGCACATGATGGAGAGAGAGAAGTTTTTGCAAGAGCAACAGAGAGAGAAGGTTTAGAGAGAGGTAGAGGGATAAAGGAGAGACAAGTTTTTGAGAAATCCCCAAAAAAGAAGGGAGAGAAAAGTTTGACAGAGAAAGAGTGGCAGACAAAGTGTTGTAGAGAGGGAGAGAGAGAGAGAGAGAAAGAGTGTGTGTGTGTGTGCTGTAGAGAGAAAGACATGTTTTAGAGAGACCTTGAGAGAGAGAGAAAGAAAGAAAGAGAAAGAGGGGGAGGAGGGAGAGGGAAGTTTCAAAGAGAGCGAGAGGGAGAGAGAGAGAGAAAGAGGTATACAAGTTTAAGATAGAGTGAGAGAGAAGTTTTAGAGAGTAAGGAGCAGAGAAAGAGGAGTTTTAGGGAGAAAAGAAGAGTGAATGAGAGAGAGGAGTTCCAAAGAGAAAGAAAGAGAAGTTTTAGAGAGAGAAAGAGAGAGAAGTTTGAGAGAGAGTAAGAGTGGGAGAGAAGTTTCAATGACAGAGTGAGAAATAGAGGGAAAGAAGTTTCAGAAGGCGCGAGGGGAAGAGAGAAAGAGAAGTTTTAAAGAGAAAAAGGTAGTAAGTGAGAGAGAAGTTTCAGAGAGAAAGAGACAGAGAGAAGTTCAAGAGAAAGTGCAAGAGAGAGAGAGAGAGAGACAAAGAGAGAAAGATAAGTTTTAGAAAGAGGAAGAGAGTGGATGAAATAGAGAGGGAAGTTTCAGAGAGAGAAAGAGAGGGATGAAGAGAGAGAGAAGTTTAAGAGAGAGGAAATTAGACAGGGAAGTTTTAGCGAGAAAGAGTCAGAGTGAGAGAGAGGGAAAGTGAGGAAGAGAGAGAAGTTTTAGAGAGAGAAGAGACATAGAGAGAGGGGAAGAGAGAAAGAGAGATAGAGAAGTTTTATAGAGAGAAAGAGAGTGAGTGAGAGAAGTTTCAAAGAGAGAGAGAAATAGAGAAGTTTTAGATAGAGAAAGAGGGTGAGTGAGGGAGGGAGAGAGAGTAAGAGAGAGAAAGAAGTTTCATTGAGAGAGAGAAATAGAGAAAGTTTTAGAGAGGGTGAGAGATGGAGAGAGACAGACAGACAGAAAGATAAGATTTAGAGAGAGAAATAGCGTAAGACAGAGAATGGGTGAGAGAGAGTGTGAATGTGTGAGTTGAAGGGAGGCAAAGAGAGAAGTTTCAAAGTGAGCTAGAGAGAGAGGCAAAGAGAAATTTTAGACACAGAGAGAGAGGGATGCTTCAAAAAGGTCAAGACAAAGAAAGAGAGAAGTTTCAAAGAAAGCACAAGAGAGACAGAGGGAGAGAAAGAGAGTGAGTGAGAGAGAGTGATAAATAGATTGTTGCAAAGACAGAGAGAGAAAGAGAGAAGTTTCACAGAAAGTAAGTGGGAGGGAGCAAGATAGAGAAAGTGGTCAATAGAGTGTTGCAGATAGGGAGCCAAAGAAAGAGAAGTTTCACACAGAGAGAGAGAGAGAGAGAGAGAGAAGTTTCAAAGAGAGAGAAAGTGAATAGGGATGTTTTAGAGAAAAAGATTGTGAGTGAGAGAGAGAAGTTTCAGATAGAGGGGAGAGACACAAAGAGTGGTGATAGGGAGATAGGAAAAGAGAGAGGGAGAGAGAGAAAGAGAGATAGAAAAGTTTTAAAGAGAGTGTGTCTGTGTTGCAAAGAGGTAGAGATGTTTTACAGAGAGCTTGAGAGAGGGGGAGAGAGAGAGGGAGAAAGGGAAGTTTCAAAGAGCGTGACAGAGTAGTTTTTGACAGAGAAAGAGTGACATAGAAAGAGAGAAAGAGAGAAGTTTTTGAGAAAGAGGGAGAGTGATTTCATAGAGAGAGGGGAAGTTTTAGAGGAAAGAATGACTAAGAGAGATAAGGGAGTGAGAGAGCGAGCAAGCAATAGAGAGAGGGAGCAAGAGAGAGAGAAAGAGGGAGAGAGAGAGAGTAGAAGTAGAGTGTTTTGGAGACAGAGAGAGAGATAGTTTGTTTGTGTTTGTGTAAGTGAGAGAGAAGTTTTAGAGGGAGCTAGAGAGAGAGAGAGAGAAAGAAGTTTCAGAGAGACTAAAAGAGGGAGAAAGGGAAATTTGAAAGAGAGAGAAAAGTTTAATGGAGATAGTGAATGAGAGAAGTTCTCAAGAGACCAATAGAGAGAGATAGAGAGAAGTTTCAAAGAGAGAGAGAAAGAGAGAATGAGGTTTTATAAAGAGAGGGAGCGAGAAGTTCCAGAGAGACTATGAGAGAGAGACAGAGAAAAGTTTCAGAGAGAGTGTAAGAGAAAGAGAGAAATTTCATGGACTGAAAGGGTGAAAAGGAAGTTTGAGAGAGAGAGTAGTTTTAGAGAGAAAATGAGAGAGAGAGAGAGAGAAAGAGAGAAAGATACAAAGAGAGAAGTTTCATCAGGACCAAGAGAGGAAGGGGGAGTGAAGAGGGAGGGAGAGGGAAAGAGAGAGTGAGAGCAAGAGAGAAGATTTAGAATAAGAGAAGAGAAAGAGAGAGAGAGATATTTCAAAGAGAGCATTAGAGAGAGAGGGGGGAGAGGGAGAGAAGGAAGTATCAAAGAAAGCAAGAGACAGAGAGAGAGATAGAAGTGTTAGAGCGAGAGGGAGAAAGTGAGCAAAATGTATCAAAGAAAGCATATGCAAGAAAGAGAGAGAAATGTTAGAGCAAGTGAAAGAGTGAGCAAGAAGTATTAGAGAAAATGCAGAAGAGAGAGAGAAGTTTTAGAGAGAGAAAGAAAGAAAGAGAAGATTCAGTGATTTAAAGAGAAAAAAGGAGAGAGAAGTTTTAAAGAGAGTGAGTGGTAGATAAAGTGTTGCAAAGAGGGAGAGAGAGAGTATGTGTCTGTGTTGCAAAGAGATAAAGATGTTTTAGAGAGGGCTTGTGAAAGAGAGAGAGAGAGAGAGAGAGAGAGAGAGAAGTTTTAGAGAAAGAGACATTTTATAGGGAGAGAAAGAGAAATGGGGAAGTTTTAAGAGAAAGAAGAGTTGATGAGCAACATAGGGAAAGAGAAAGAGAGAGAGAAATTTTAGAGAGAGAGGGATAGCAAGATAGAGTGATAGGCAAAGAGAGAGGGAGAAAGCGAGACAAAGAAAAAGAGAGGCAGAGGGGTAGAGAGTGCAGTGAAGTTTTAGAGAGAGAAAGAGAGTGAGTGAGAAGTTTTGCAAAGGGCAAGAGAGAAAGAAGTTTCAGACAGAGAGAAAAGTTTCAAAGAGAGTAAGAGAGAGAAAGAGAGATAGAGAGAGAAGTTTTAGAAAGAGCGAGAGTGAGGGAGTGAAAGAGAAGTTTTGGAGAGAGAAAGAGAGTGAGTAAGAGAGGGTGGGAGAGTGTTGCAGAAAGAGAAAAAGAAAGAGTGTAAGTGTTAGGAAAAGAGGGAGAGAGAAAAAGAGAGAGACAAAAAGGTTTCAAAAAGTGCAAGACAAAGAGGGAAACAAGTTTTAGAAAGATTACGAGCAAGACATAGAAAAAAACAAGGGAAATTTTAGAGAGAGAGGTAGAGAAATTTTAGTGAGAGAAATAGATAGAAAGTAGATTTAGAGAGATAGAGAGACAATGAGACAGGGAAGCTTTTGAGAGACAAATAGAGAGAAGATTCAAAAAGAGCAACAAATAGTGAGAGAGAAGTTTCAAAGAGAGAGAAAGAGTTTTAGATAGAGTGACACAAAAGAGAAAGAGAGAAGGTGACAAAGAGGAAGAGAAATGTTTCAAATAGAACAAGGCAGAGAAAGTGACAGCGAGCAGTTTCATAGAGAGTGAGAGAGAGTCTGAGAGACTGAGAGAGATAAAGAAGTTTTAGATAGAGGGAGAAACAGAGAGAGAAAGGGAGAAGTTTCAGGCATGGGGAGAGAGAGAAACTTCATGAAAAGAGAGACAAATGGATGTTTCAAAGAGAGTGACAGAGAGAGATGTAGAGAAGTTTTGCAGAGAGAGTAAGTGAGAGAAGTTCAAGAGAGAGAGAGAGAGACAAAGAGAAAAGCATGTTTTAGAGAAAAGAGATAGAAAGAAATTTCACTGAGACAGAAGTTTTATAGAGAGAGATAAAGAAGGTTGAGAGAGAGAGAGAAGTTTCAAAGAGAGTGCGAGAGAGAGAAAGAGATAGGCAGAGAGAACTTTTATGGAGGGAGTGAGTGAGAGAAGTTTGAGAGAGAGAGAGAGAGAAGAAAAGGTAGTCTTAGAGAGTGAGAGAGAAAGGGATAGGGATGAAGAAGTTTCATAGAGAGCGAGAGAGGGTAAGAGAGAGCAAGAGAGAGAGAAAGAGAGTAACTGAGAAAGAGTGTGTGAGTGTTAGTGAGAGAGGGAGGTAGACAAAGTGAGAGATAGAGAGATAAAAGTTTCAGACAAACCAAGATAGAGAGAAGTTTTAGAGAGACTGAGAGAGAGCAAGAGAGCAGGAGAGGGGGGAGAGAAGATTTGTTGAGAGTGAAAGAGAGAAAGAGACATAGAAGTTTCAAAGAGAGTGAGAGAGAGAGAGAAAGGGTGAGTGAGAGACAGTGGGAGAGAGAGAGCCAGAGAAAGAGAGAAAGAGTGAAAGGGAAGTTTTAGAGAGAGAGATGGTAAATTGGTGAGTGCAAGAGTGAAGGCAAGAGAGAGAGAAATAGAGAGAGAAGTTTCACACGGAGAAAGGGTGACAGAGAAAGAGAGTAAGAAAGAGAAGTTTTAGAGATAAAGTGAGAGAGAGAAAAGCATCAGATAGCGAGACAGAGACAAAGACATAGAGAGAGGCAAATATAGACAAAGAGAGAGAAGTTTTAGAGAGACCAAGATAAAGAGATAGAGAGACATTTCAGAGAGAGAGAGAGAGAGGGGAGAGAGAAAGAGAAGATTTAGAGAGAGTGACAGAAAGGGAGAGAGAGAAGTTTCACAGAGAGTAACATAAAGAGAGAGGGCAAAGGAGAGAGAGCAGTCTCAAGGAAAGTGAGAGAGAGAGAGAGAAAAGGAGAGGGAGAGAGAGTCCTGTCAAAGCTAGAGAAAGGGAGAGTGAGCAAAAAGTATCAGAGAAAGCATGTGAGAGAGAGAGAGAGAGAAGTTTTAGGAAGAGGTAGAGAGACTAAGGGAGAGGGAAGTTTATGACAAAGCCAATGAAATAGAGGGAGAGAGAAGTTTCATAGAGAGAGAATGGTAGACAAAGTGTTGTAGAGAGGGAGAGAGAGAGAGAATGTATTTATGTAGTAAAGAGAGAGAGATATTTTAGAGAGAGAGCGAAAGAGAAAGAGAGAGAGGGGGAGAGGGAAGTTTCAAAGAGAGCAATAGTGAGAAAGAGAGGGAGAGAAAGAGATATAAAAGTTTAAGATGGAGTTAGAGACAAGTTTTAGAGAGTGAGAAGGAGAGAAAGAGAAGTTTCAAGGAGAAAAGGAGAGTGAGTGAGAGAGAGAAGTTTCACAGACAAAGGTAGAGAGAGAAAAGTTCCTGAGAGAGATGTTCAAGAGAGAGGAGAAATTTCAGTGAGAGAGTGAGAAATAGAGGGAGAGTAGTTTCAGAGGGGGTGAGGAGGAGAGAGAGAAAGGGGGAGAGAAAGAGAAGTTTTAAAGAGAGAAAGGTAGTGAGTGAGAGAGAGAAGTTTCAAAGAGAAAGAGAGAAACAAGTTAAAAAAGGGAGAGTGAGAGAGAGAGAGAGAGACAAACAGAGAAAGAGAAAGAGAGTGGATGACACACAAAGAGAGAAGTTTTAGAGAGAGCAAGAGAGGGAGGAGAGAGAGAAGTTTACGATAGAGAAAATTAGATAGGGAAGTTTTAGAGAGAAAGAGTCTAAGTGAGAGATAAGGATAAAAAGAGGTAAGAGACAGAAGTTTTAGAGAGAGGAGAGACACAAAGAGAAAGAAAGATAGAGAGCTAAAGACATTTTAGAGAGAGAAAGAGAGTGAGTGAGAGAAGTTTCAAAGAGAGAGAGAGAGAGAAAGACAAACAGAGAAGTTTTTGATAGAGAAAGAGCGTGAGTGAGGGAGAGAGAGAGAGAAATAGAGAGAAGTTTCAGAGAGGCTGAGAGATAGAGAGAGATAGACAAACTGAAAGATAAAATTTAGAGAGTGAAATAGAGTGATGAGAGGGAGCAGGTAAAAGAGTGTGTATGTGTGTTAAAGGGACAAAGAGAGAGAAGTTTCAAAGAGAGCTAGCGAGAGAGGCAGGGAGAAATTGTAGACATACATAGAGAGAGAGAGAGAGGGATGTTTCAGAGAGGGCAAGACATGGAGAGAGAAGATTCAGAGAGAGTGCAAGACAGAGAGAGAGAGAGAAAGAAAAGTTTTAAGGAGAGAAAGAGAGTGAATGAGAAAGAGTGGTAGACAGTGTTGTAGAGATGGAGAGGAAAAGAGAGACCAGTTTCAGAGAAAGTGAGTGGGGCAAAGAGAGAGTGGTAGACAGAGTGTTGCAATAGGTAGATGGAGAAAAAGAGAGAAGTTTTAAAGAGCACAAGAGAGAGAGGGAGAGAGAGAAAGAAGTTTCAAAAGAGAAAAAATGAGATAGGGAAGTTTTAGAGAGAAAGAGTATGGGTGAGAGAGAGAAAGAGAGAGAGAGAGAGAGAGAAGTTTCAGATAAAGGGGAGAGACACAAAGAGAGGTATATAAGGAGACAAGAAAAGAGAGAGTGAGAAAGGGAGATAAAGAAGCTTTAGAGAGAGAAAAAGAGTGAGAGGAGAGAAAGAGAGAGTGTGTTTGTGTTGCAGAGAGATAAAGATGTTTTAGAGAGAGCTTAAGAAAGAGAGGGAGAGAGGGAAGCTTCGGAGAGAGTGAGAGTGAGAGCAAGAGAGTGAGAGTGAGTAGGGAAGAAGTATTAGAGAAAGCAAGAGTGAGGGAGAGAGTGAGTGTGTGTGTGTGTGAGAGAGAGAGAGAGAGAGAGAGCTAGAAATAGAGAGAGAAAGAAGTTTTAGAGTGACTAAAAGAGAGAGAAAGGGAAGTTTCAGAGAGAGAGAGAGAGAATAAGTGAGAGAAGTCTTATCAAAGAGTGAGTGTGAGAAGTTCTAGAGAGACATAGAGAGAAGAGAGAGAAAGAAAGGGAGGTTTTAGAGAGAGAGAAGTTTCAAAGAGATTAAGGAGAGAAATAGAGAAAAGATTCAAAGAGAGCGATAGAGAAGTTTTAAAGAGATTTAGAGAAAGGGAGAAAGATTTTTCAAAGAGAGAGAGAGTGATAAATAGAGCATTGCAAAGAGGGTGTTGAAGTTCTCAAGAATCTTAGAAGGAAGGCGCAAGAAAGAAGAAAGAAAGAAAACTCAGAACTCCTAGATATGAAAGTTCTGAAATGTAAATCTGATTCAAATGAATTAATCTACAAATGATGTAGCTGAGATTACAATTTATAGACTAAGACTTAATTACTGAATTACACTAATGTCTCTAACTAATAAACTGAAGACAAGATTAATAAGCAAGATCAGAACCCCATGTGACTCCTTAAGCACTGCACCTGCACACTGCACCAAGACAAGCAGCCTAAGCAGCCTTATCTCTAACATCCCTCCTCAAGATCAGTGGCATGACTTGGAAGAGGAATGACACTGAGCTTGTCTCTAAGTTGAAGAAACCTTGAAGTTGAGACTGCCTTGGTGAGGATATCTGCTGTTTGATCAAGAGACGGAATATGATAGACTTCAATTTCTTTATTGTTAACCTTTTCACGAACAAAATAAAGATCTAGTTCAATATGCTTAGTCTTTGAATGAAGGACCGGATTTGCTGACAAGCTGACTGTGCTCATATTGTCACAATATATTCTAGGAACTTTTGGTAGTTGAATGCTGAGTTCTTTGAGTAAAGATTGCAGCCAAGCCAATTCTGCCACTGCACTTGCAAGACTCCTATATTCAGCTTCAGTACTTGATCTAGACACTATTGCTTGCTTTTTAGATGACCAAGAAACGAGATTAAGGCCAAGATAAACACAAAAACCTGAGGTGCTGCGCCTATCATCAATGTCTGACGCCCAATCAGCATCACAAAAGGCAGTGAGCTCAAGAGCAGATGATCTTTGGAGAACTAGAGCATGACATATGGTGCCTGCTAGATACCTCAGTATTCGTTTAACCAACTTCCAATGTACATCCGTAGGGCAATGCGTAAACTGACAAGCTTTGTTCACACTATATGATAATTCTGGTCTAGTAATGGTAATATATTGTAATGCTCCCACAAGAGATCTGTATGCAGCTTGATCAGAAATAGGAGAACCACTACTAGCTGAGATATGTGGTGTTGAGGCCATAGGAGAGGGCATAGACTTCGCACCTTGCATACCAGCTCTAGCAAGAAGATCCTTAATGTATTTGGACTGAGATAAGTATATTGCACCAACAGAACTGTAAGTAACTTCAATACCTAAGAAGTATTTAAGTTTCCCAAGATCCTTTAATGAGAACTTTGCATTCAGTTGATCAATCAAGTGTTGAACCAAAGTTGGTGAGGATCCAGTAATCAAAATATCATCCACATAGACTAAAACATAGAGAGAATGATGAGAAGTAACCTGAAGAAACAAGGAAGAATCACATTTTGCCTTGGTAAAACCAAGATCAAGTAAAGCTTCAGACAATTTTTGAAACCATGCACGAGGAGCTTGCTTAAGGCCATAGAGAGCCTTATGAAGCTTGCAAACTTGAGATGAGTCAGCTAATTCATATCCAGGAGGCTGCAGCATGTATACATCTTCATTCAAATCACCATTTAAAAAGGCATTATTAACATCTATTTGATGGATGTTCCACCCTTTTGATAAGGCCAAAGTGAGAAGAACCCGAATTGTGATTGGTTTTACTACTGGACTGAAAACTTCATGAAAATCAACTCCTGCCTCCTGATTATACCCTTTTGCAACTAATCTTGCTTTATATTTATTGACAGTGCCATCTGGATTTTCTTTAACTTTAAACACCCATTTGCACCCTATAGGCCTCCTATCTTTGGCTAAAGCTTCTAAACTCCATGTCTTGTTGCTCATGAGTGCTGCATACTCAAGATCCATGGCACACTTCCATTCTGGTATATTAAGAGCTTCTTCAATAGTTTGAGGCTCTCTAGAGACAGTAAGTGCTGTTGGTACAGTTCCTCTTGCTTTGCTACTAGTCACCATTGAGTGATTGTTTGAATTGAGTGCCCTTGCTTTGCTACTAGTCACCATTGAGTGATTGTTTGAATTGAGTGCCCTTGCTTTGCTACGGGTCACCATTGGGTGGATATTTTGAGGCAGACGTTGAGGAACTTCAAATTCTGCAGAGGGACCTGAAACATGTTGCAAAGAATCCATAATATTGGTATTATTATTAAGTGCACATGAGTTATTTGTTTGTTCAGCAAATGCATTGGTATTCTGAGTATGTCTTGCGTTAGAGAATGATAGAATAGGAGGTATGGCTGAAGGTGAAGGAGAAACAAAATGTAATTTGTTACTGGAGAGTGACTGCTGTGAGGAACCCTTGCTGTTCTTGAATGGAAAACTACTTTCATCAAATATGACATCTCTAGATATAATTGTTTTCCCATCAGGATGTAGACACTTGTATCCTTTGTGTGCTGGACTATAACCAAGGAAAGTGCATTCAATGGATTTGAACTGGAACTTGGGATTATTGTAGGGCCTTAGGTTAGGATAGGCTGCACACCCAAAGACTTTAAGAGAAGAATAATCAGGTTTGATTTTGTACAAGGTTTCAAAAGGAGTAGAACCATTTAGGACTGGTGTGGGTAGTCTATTAATGAGATACACAGCTGTGCTAAAAGCTTCAGACCAAAATGAACTAGGTAAAGATGATTGGTGAAGCAAGGCTAGTCCAGTCTCAGTTATATGTCTATGTTTCCTTTCTGCAAGCCCATTTTGTTCATGTGTATAAGGACATGAAACACAATGAACTATCCCTTGGTCTTTCAAATATTCAGTGAAAGCTCTAAACTCTCCTCCCCAATCAGTTTGTAAGGCAAGGATTTTGTGGTTGGTTTGAAGTTCTACTTGTTTCTTGAAATGAATAAAGGTCTGTAATGCATCAGACTTGCTTTTGAGAAAGTAAATCCATGTGTAACGGGTAAAGGTATCTACAAAATGTATGTAATATCTATGTCCCTCTTTTGACAGCATAGGTGCTGGTCCCCACAAATCAGAATGAATTAGTTGAAGAGGTTTTGAGTATTCTGTTTGAGAAGAGGCAAAAGGAAATTTATGTAATTTACTAAGGTAGCAAGATGAACAAAAGGAAAGCTCTTTATTTGGTATTCTAATGTTACAAGAAGTGAGTACATTCTTGACAGTTTGTGCAGAAGCATGGCCCAATCTAACATGCCATTTGTCTAACTCAGAACAAGAATTTAACAAAGAAGAAGTATGGGAACTATGTACAGCAGGTGAAGTAATATTTGGTGACTGAGTTGTTGACACCTTTGCATTGATATATGGTCCTTTTTCAATATGAAATTCAGCAAAGACATACAAGCCTTTTCTAACAGTCCCCTTCAAGAGTATTTGATGAGTATCCTGAGATTTAACATAACAAGAGTCAGGATGGAACTCAAAATAGACATAATTGTCTTTTGCAAACTGAGAAACACTCACAAGGTTTTTGGTAATATTTGGAACATGAAGAAGTGAGTTTAGGTGAAGATTTTGATTCGAAAAGCAAGACTTAATCTGAGAATTACCAATGTTTTTAATGAACAAACCTGAGCCATTACCAATGTGCACCTTCTCCTTTCCATTATATGGAGTCTTCTGCACAATGTTAGAGGCATCTACTGTCACATGATTAGTGGCCCCAGAATCAGGATACCATTCTTGATCAATGCCATTGCTGCTGCTGTTAGAAGTGAGCATTGCATAGGGTGTGTTTCTGACACTGCCATTGGTGCCATTGGCTGTCTTGCTGAAGTGGCTAGGCACTTGAGCTGGTCCTTGAAAACTTTCATCAAATCTGTGATAACAACTCCAGGACTAATGTCCAAATCTCCCACATAATTGACATTGAATGTTGCTTTTATCAGAAAACCTTCCATTCCTACCAGCAAACTGCCCATTGTTGTAACTCCCTTTGCCTCTGAAAAAGTTTCCTCTACCTCCAAACCTTCCTCTATTTGCATACTGACTAGGGAAACTTTGATAACCACTTCGGTTCACATTGTAATTCTGAGGATGTGTAGCAAGATTCTGATGCGGAACCCCATGAATATTCAAGATCCAGAAACCCCAAACACACATATTGATAGAGAACAAGAATAGATGGAGAACTCCCAACCTATTGAACCCCCAAATGACTGATGCAAATGGAAATGCAAATAATTGGTTGATTGAAGAATCAAGAACAGAAATTCACTAGGATGTAAATTCCTTGATGAAGTTCAATTCTTGATGCAATAGAGATTCAGGCCAAGCCTTGAACAAGAGTATAAAACTCCAAAACAAATCTGTTTTTCATTCATTCTGCTGATTTTCGTCCATACACTAGGGTATTTATTCCCCCACAAGTTTAATAACCTAGACTATTAGGTTAAGCCTTAAACTTGGGCCTCCCAATAAGAAATACAAGCCCAAACGAAAATGCAAGTAGTAAACTGCCCAAAACTAATCTATTAACTTGGAATAATGAATTAAACATAGGTTGGCCCCATCTTGCAAATTCAGCTTAATTTGATTAGGTAAAGCTCCATTGGCCTTCATTGCATCTTGAGCTTCCATTCCTTCTAACATTCTGCCCATATAAGTTTGAAGTGATTCCTTGAACTTTTTGGCCCTTAATCTTGTGATTGGTCCTTGAGGCAATATTAGCTCATCTGCTGCTCCTCTCTTCTTGCCATCCATGCTTGTGCTCACATCATTCCCTCCCTCCTCAAAAGGATTCGTCCTCGAATCTGAATCAAGTTCAAAAAGAGATAGGTTAGAAACATTGAAAGTGGCATTTACATTATACTCACCTGGCAAGTCTATTTTGTATGCATTATCATTGATGCACTCCAAGACTTGGAATGGTCCATTGCCCCTTGCATCCAGCTTTGACTTTCTTTGCTGTAGAAATCTCTCCTTTCGCATGTGTAACCAAACCCAATCTCCTGGTTCAAAATCAATATGATGCTCAATTCCTCTTTTAGGTGGTAACCCGTGGGGTATCTCTTGAGGAAAGACATCACTAAATTCCTGCAATAAAGTCACAAACACACTAGGCAATTCGGGGTTAAGGTCAATTTCAGTAAACAAAGTATCCTTAAACCGAATCAAAAGAAAAGCTCTCTTGCGTAAGTATGCACTCTTTATATCTCTCTCTTTTACATAGAAACATGGTTGTTTCTTAACTTCTTCACTCCTCTCTTTTCCTTTCTTTTCACTCTTTTTCTTTTTATCACTCACTAACTTATTCTCTTCTGCACATCTCACTTTCTTTTCCTCACTTGTGCAGTCACTCAACATTGGGCCTTTTTCTTTATTCTTTTCTCTCATGGCCTCTTTTCTCTCATTATTCTTTTTCACCTCACTACCTGAAATCCCACAAGCTGATTGTTGAAGCTTAACTTGATCAAGGTAAGCTTCTTTAGGTGATGAAGGTGCCAAATTGATTTTCTTGCCATCATGCTGAAAGGAATATCTATTTCTATACCCATCATGCATCACACGCCTATCAAATTGCCAAGGCCTCCCCAACAATAAATGACAAGCATGCATGGGTACTACATCACACATAGCTTCATCACTATACTTTCCAATAGTAAAAGCTACCACAACTTGCCTAGTAACTTTCACTTCTCCACTATCATTCAACCATTGTAGCCTATAAGGAGTAGGGTGTTTAATACATTTCAGCCCCAATTTATCCACCAAAGTGGTGCTAGCCACATTAGCACAACTACCCCCATCAATAATCATGCTACAAACTTTACCACCAACTAAACATCTAGTGTGAAATATATTTTCTCTTTGTTCTAAGCTTTCTTCTTTAACATTAAGATTTAATGCACGCCTAGCAACAAGAGATTCACCATGAGCAGCATATTCAACATCAGAACAATCCTCTAAAGATGGCATGCTACTCTCACTACCATTCCCATCATCATCATTTTCAGATTCAGAAACAATCTCATCACCTTTAATGTACATGGTCTTTCTATTAGGACAATCAAATGCATAATGACCACGACCTTGACACTTAAAACATTTTATATCTCTATGTTTAGAGGTTTTTGAGAAGGAATCAGAAGTACCCTTTTGAGTTGAAGTACTCTTCTCCTTGTTTTTGTTTGCATCCAGCCTCTTCTCCTTGGAATCAGTGGTGTCCTCCTTCTTCTTCTCATCATATTTGTTCCATTTTGAATCCCATTTGCTGCTGGGATTCGAAAATGACTTGGTGGTGTTTATGTTCTCTATTCCTATCATTAATTTGCCTACCATTCCCTGGCAAGCTTTCTGAAAACTCCCTCTTCCATTCATCCAACTCATCTAGCCTACTATTCAACTTTTGAAATTGGCTAGTAATGGCCCTATATATCAATTTCATGTCTGGAGTCATGTTAACTTCTTCATCTGAGGGCTCTTTAACCTCCCTCCTTGTTGAAGGATTACTCATTTTATGAACCTGCAAGGAATGTTAGTAAAACAGCCTCACAATACACTCCCTCACGTGTTTCACTCAAAAGATGGCACTCCACTTGTGTTTCACACAATTGTTGGCTTTTACCCTCTTTAAAGTCACACACACTCAAGCCTTTTAGCACTCAAGCTTGTTGTTCTCAATTGCACTTCAGAATTAATACTCAAACCAAAATACTCACAAATAGCAAATATACCAGGATAAATTGAAATGAGCATGCAAGATGTGAAGAGTTTGCTGCCCAAAATACTGATTTCAAATTAACAAGAATCAAATTGTTAATTATGGTGTATATGGAAGCAAAAACAGGAGTAACCAAAAATAGCAACTGAGATTTGAAGGAAAAAGACGAAATTAATATATAAATGCAGAAATTGATGTTTTCTTAATGGAAAGATCAATTCTGACGAAAAAGGACATAAAGACAAAAAGGAAAGAAATTAAGTAGGTTTCCCAGAATGATGCTAATCCCACAAATTGTGCTTATACTTCTTTGACTTTGCTAATTAATCTCCAAAACCCAAAGTGTGTTCAGACTTGAATTCAATCATACCCTGAATTCTGCCCAAAAAGGTGTACAGGTTCAAAGAACTTGCTGCCAACCTAATTAGACAATTTTGTGGTGCTTTTCTTCTTCTAGCTGCAACTCTTTTCAATTTTGTTCCTTTTCGTTTTTTTTTTTTTTTGAAGCAGCGTCCCAACTCTTTTTTTTTTTAAATATAGGACAACAGCAAATAACACCAAAATATGAACAAAAAAAAAAAAAGATCAAAATCAAATCCCAAACAATCAAGCCAGCTGCAACATGCAACTAAGAGTTACAGTTTCAAATGGAAACTGCAACCAAGAGTTACAGTTTTAGATGGAAACTCTAACCAAGAGTTACAGTTTCAGTAAGAAATTGCATACAGTAGTTTCAACTGCAGAAAAAAAATAAAAAATAAAGAACTCAAACACAGTGTGAATAGGAACCCATGAACAGTGCACCAAAGAAAACAGCAAACTATAACCTAGGATAAATAAGAATTCACCCTAATCAAGCTCTGATACCAAATGATGCGGAACCCCATGGATATTCAAGATCCAGAAACCCCAAACACTCAAATTGATAGAGAACAAGAATAGATGGAGAACTCCCAACCTATTGAACCCCCAAATGACTGATGCAAATGGAAACACAAATAATTGGTTGATTGAGGAATCAAGAACAGAAATTCACTAGGATGTAAATTCCTTGATGAAGTTCAATTCTTGATGCAATAGAGATTCAGGCCAAGCCTTGAACAAGAGTATAAAACTCCAAAACAAATCTGTTTTTCATTCATTCTGCTGATTTTCGTCCATACACTAGGGTATTTATACCCCCACAAGTTTAATAACCTAGACTATTAGGTTAAGCCTTAAACTTGGGCCTCCCAATAAGAAATACAAGCCCAAACGAAAATGCAAGTAGTAAACTGCCCAAAACTAATCTATTAACTTGGAATAATGAATTAAACATAGGTTGGCCCCATCTTGCAAATTCAGCTTAATTTGATTAGGTGAAGCTCCATTGGCGTTCATTGCATCTTGAGCTTCCATTCCTTCTAACATTCTGCCCATATAAGTTTGAAGTGATTCCTTGAACTTTTTGGCCCTTAATCTTGTGATTGGTCCTTGAGGCAATATTAGCTCATCTGCTGCTCCTCTCTTCTTGCCATCCATGCTTGTGCTCACATCAGATTCACTGTCATAGCTTCTACTTCTTTATGATGCTTCTCAATTCTATTTTCTTGTGCAAGCAATAATGCTTCAATCTCTTCTACTGAATACGGATCAGTTCTAGAAAGAATGGATGTAACAAAACCATCATATTTTGGGGAAAGACCATCAAGAATTACCTCTATATGGTCACTTTCTGTAATTGCATGTCCCACTGAAGCCAAAGAATCAACAAGATTCTTGATCTTTAAAAGATAATCAGTGGCTGTCATGGATCCCTTCTTCATAGTCTGTAGCTGCGCCTTGAATTGCTTGATCTTTGCCTTTGTATGAGAGGCAAATAAAGTTTCCACCTTTTCCCAGACTTAGTACGAGTATTCACATCCCACCATTTTGTAAGAATGTTTTCTAACATTGTTGACAGCAGCCAAGACAGCAAGAGCTGATCTTGCTTCTTCCAAAGAACATACTGCTGACTCAAGATCCCAAGAACTCTTCCTTGCTCATCTATTGCAAATCTTGATGGCACTTCTTGACCACCACTGATGTATTTCTCTAGTTCATGCCCTCTGATAGCTGCAAGAACTTGTTGTTTCCAGAGTAGATAGGAATTGCTGTCTAATTTCACAGAAATAGAATGACTAAAAGAAACTAGTGAAGCATTCAAAGATACTAAAGAAAACATGTTCATATTCTCTCCCATTGGATCAAAGTTCTGATATCATGTTGAAGTTCTCAAGAATCTTAGAAGGAAGGCGCAAGAAAGAAGAAAGAAAGAAAACTCAGAACTCCTAGATGTGAAAGTTCTAAAATGTAAATCTGATTCAAATGAATTAATCTACAAATGATGTAGCTGAGATTACAATTTATAGACTAAGACTCAATTACTGAATTACACTAATGTCCCTAACTAATAAACTGAAGACAAGATTAATAAGCAAGATCAGAACCCCACGTGACTCCTTAAGCACTTCACCTGCACACTGCACCAAGACAAGCAGCCTAAGCAGCCTTATCTCTAACAGAGGGAGAGTGGGAGAGTGTGTGTGTGTCTATGTTGACGAGAGAGGGAGAGAGAGAGAAAGAGAAAAAGGAAGCCTTAGAGAGAGCTAGACACAGAACGAAAGAGAAAGAGAAATAAGTTTTAGAGAAACTGACAGTGAGAGATAGGGAGAAGGTCTACAGAGACTAGTGAGAGAAAGACAAAGAGGGAAGTTTTAGAAAGAGCAAGAGAGAGGGAAAAGTTTCGCAGACATGGTGAGAGGGTGAGGAAGGGAAGTTTCAAGGAGAGTGAAAGAGTTGTTTTTAAGAGAGAAAGAGAATGACTTAGAAAGGCTGAGAGAGAAGTTTTCAAGAGAGAGAGGGAGAGTGATTTCACAAAAAGAGAGGAGGAACTTTTAGGGAGAGAAAGAGTGTGAGTGAGAGAGAATAAGAGAGTGAGAGAAAGTGAAAGAGCAAGCAAACAAGAGAGAGAGAGAGAAGTTTTAGAAAGAATGAGAGACAAAGAGAAAGAAGTTTTAGAGACTGAGACAGAGAAAGAGAAGTTCTAGGGAAAGAATGAGTAACAGAAGTTTTATGGAGAGAATAAGTGAGAGAAGTTCTAGAGAGATCAATAGAGATAGAGAGAAGTTTCAAAGAGAAAGAGAGAAGGGTGGGTTTATAGAGAGAGAAGGTGGTATCAGAGCCTCCCCTGCTTTGGTCAGTATGGGCCATGGATCTTGGTTCTTTGTACGATGATGTACAATCTAAAGGGATTGGGAATGATGAAGTCCCACATCGATTAGGTAGAGAGGTCTTGGGTGTTATATATATGGGTTCGCAAACCTTTCCTTATGAGCTAGCTTTTAAGGTGGAGTTAAGCAACTTTATATCAGAAGGAGAGAGAAGTTTCAGACAGACTAAGAGAGAGAGATAGAGAAAAGTTTTAGAGAGAGCTAGAGAGAAAGAGAGAAGTTTCACAAAGTAAGAGAGTGAAAAACAATTTGAGAGAGAAAAATAAAGAGAGAGAAAGAGAGAAAGACATAGAGAGAGAAGTTTCATAGAGAGCAAGAGAGGGGGAGAGAGAGAGAAGGGGAGAAAGAGAGGGAGAGCTATGGGAGAGAGGTGAAAGGGAGAGGGAGAGGGAGAGTGAGAAGTATCAGAGAAATCAAGGGAGAAAGAGAAGTGGCAGAGTGAGTGAGAAGTTTCAAAGAAAGCATATGTAAGAGAGAGAGAGAGAGAGAAGTGGTAGAGCAAGAGTGTGAGAGAGTGAGCAAGAAGTATCAGAGAAAGTGTGCGTGCAAGAGAAAGAGAGAAAGAGAGAGAGAAGATTCAGGGAGAGTTAAAGAGAAAAAAGGAGAGAGAAGTTTTAGAAAAAGAGAGCGGTAGATAAAGTGTTTTAAAGAGGCAGAGAGAGTGTGCCTATGTTGTAAAGAGATAAAGATGTTTTAGAGAGAACTTGAGAGAGAGAGAGAGAGAGAGAGAAAGAGAGAGAGAGAGCGAGCGAGGGGGAGAGAGGGAAGTTTCACAAAGACAAACATTTTATGAGGAGATAAAGAGAGACAAGGAAGTTTTAAAGAGAAAGAGTATGGGTGAATAACAGAGGGAGAGTGAGAGAAAGAAGTTTTAGAGAGAGAGAGGAGAGACACAAAGAGGGAGATAGAGAAAGAGAGAGGGAGATAGGAAGAAAGCAAGACAGAGAAAGAGATAGGCAAAGGGATAGAGAGAGATAGAGAAGTTTTAGAGAGAGAGAGAGGAGAGAGAAGTTTTGCAAAGGGCAAGAGAGAGAGAAGTTTTAGATAGAAATAGAGAGAGAAAAGTTTCAGACTAAGAGAGAGAAGTATTAAAGAGAGTGAAAGAGAGAAAGAGATATAGAGAGAGAAGTTTTAGAGAGAGTGAGAGTGAGGGAGTGAAAGAGAAGTGAGTGAGAGAGGGTAGGAGAGAGAGTGCTGCAAAGAGAGAAAGTGTATAAGTGTTAGGGAAAGAGTGAGAGAGAGAAAGAGAAAGAAAGAAAGGAAAATTTTAGAGAGAGCTAGAGGCATGTTTCAAAGAGACCAAGAGAGAGAGAAGGGATAGAGAGAAGTTTTAGATAGACAGAGAGAAGATTCAGAGAGAGATAGTAAATAGAGATGTTTCAGAGAGAGAAAAAAGTTTTAAGTGGAGCAACACAAAGAGAGAGAGAGAGAGGGTGACAAAGAGAGAGGGAGACATTTCAGATAGACCAAGGCAGAGAGTGTAAGAGCAAGAAGTTTCATAAAGAGTGAGGGAGAGTCTAAGAGATCAAGAAAGAGAGAAAGAAATTTTAGAGAGAGTGAGAGACAGAGAGAGAAGCTTCATGGAAAGAGAGAGAGCGAGAGAGAGAGAGAGAGAGAGAGAGGGAAGTTTTAGAGAGAGCAAGAGAGAGAGAAAGATAGAGGATAGAGAAATTTTGTGGAGTGAGTGGGTGGAGAAGTTCTAGAGAGACACAGAGAGAGAAAGCAAGAAAGGCATGTTTTTAAAGATAGATAGAAAGAAGTTTTAGAGAAAGAAGTTTTAAAGAGAGAGAAAAGTTTCAGAGAGAGAGTGAGAGGGAGAGAAATAGATAGATAGACAGAGAAGTTTTATGGAGACAATGAGTGAGAGAAGTTCTAGAGAGACACAGAGAAACAAAGAGTTGGGCATGTTTTAGAGAGAGATAGAAAGCAAATTTGGAGAAAGAAGTTTTAAAGAGAGAGAGAGAGAGAGAGAGAGAGAGAGAGAGAAAAGGTTTCAAGAGAGAGTGTGAGAGGAGAGAAAGAGATAGATAGACAGAGAAGTTTTATGGAGACGGTGAGTGAGAGAAGTTCTAGAGAGACGTAGAGGGAGAGAAAAATAGAAAGGGCAATTTAAGAGAGTGAGTGAGAAAGGGAGAGGAAGGGAGATGTTTTGTAGAGAGAGAGGTTGAGAGAGACAAGATTTAGAGAGAGTGAGAGAGAGAGAAATAGAGAGTAACTGAGAAAGAGTGTGTGAGTGTTAGTGAGAGAGGGAGGGAGACAGAGCAAGAGATAGAGAGATAGAAGTTTCAGACTGACCTGGAGAGAGAGAGAGAGAGAGAAAGAGAGAGGGAAGTTTCAGAGAGACTGAGAGAGAGGAGAGAGCAAGAGAGCAAGAAAGAGAAGATTTGTTAAGAGTGAAAGAGAGAAAGAGACATAGAAGTTTAGAGAGAGTGAGAGAGAGAGAAAGGATGGGTTAGAGACATTTGGGGGGGGGGAGAGAGAGCCAGAGAAAGAGAGGGAAAGGGTGAAAGGGAAGTTTTAGACAGAGACAGATGGTAGATCAGTGAGTGGAAGAGAGAGAGAAATATATAGAGAGAAGTTTCATAGAGAGAAGGGGAGAGAGAATGATGTAGAACCCCAAGGATATTTATAATCCAGAAACCCCAAACACACAATTGATAGGGAATAAGAAAAGATGGGGAACTCCCAACCTATTGGACCCCCAAATAACTAATGCAAATGGAAACACAAATAATTGGTTGATTAAGAAATCAAGAACAAAAATTTCACTAGGATGTAAGTACCTTGATGAAGTTCAATTCTTGATGCAATAGAGATTCAAGCCAAACCTTGAACAAAGAGTATAAAACTCCAAAACAATTTTAATTTTTTTTCATTCTATCTTTGATCCCCATACATGTACTAGGGTATTTATACCCTCACAAGTTCAAATAACCTAGACTATTAGGTTAGGCCTTAAACTTGGGCCTCCCAACAAAAAAAAAAAAAACAAACCTAAATGCAAATTGCAAGTAGTGAATTGCTCAAAAACTAATCTATTAACTTAGAATGATGAATTAAACATAGGTTGGACCCAAATTCAGCCCAACTTGATTAGGTGAAGCTCCATTGGCCTTCATTGCATCTTGAGCTTCCATTCCTTCTAACATTCTGCCCATATAAGTTTGAAGTGATTCCTTGAACTTTTTAGCCCTCAATCTTGTAATTGGTCCTTGAGGTAATGTTAGCTCATCTATTGCTCCTCTCCTCTTGCCATCCATGCTTGTGCTCACATCAGAGAAAGGGAGTGAGTGAGAGAGAGAGGTACCAGAGAGAGTGACAGAGGGATAGAGAGATAGAGAAAGGCAACTAGGGAGGAAGAGAGAGAGAACTTTTAGAGAGAATAAGAGAGATAGAGAGAAGTTTTGGAGAGAAGGAAAAGTTTTAGAGAACAAGAGATAGAGAGAGAGGTTTCAGAGCAAAAGAGGGAGAGAAAGAGAAGTTTTAAAGAGAGAGTGAGAGAGTGAGAGAGGGAAGTTTCAAATAGCAAGAGAGAGTCATAAAGTGAGAACTTTCGGGAGTACAAGAAAGAGTGAGGGAGAGAGAAGTCTACGGGAGAGCAATGGAGAGAATGAAAGAGAGCAAGTAACAACTAGTGAGATAGATAGAGAAAGATAGTAAGTGGAGAGAGAGAGAGAAAGAGAGATAGGGAAGTTTGAGAGAGAGAGCAATCGTAAGTCAATGAGTGATAGAGTGAGGCAGAGAGAGGGAGCAATGAAGAGAGAGAAAGAGAGTAAGTGAGAGAGTGGGAGAGAGAGAGAAGTTTCAAAGAGAGAGAGAGTGTGTGAAAAGTTTTAGAGAGAACGAGAGGGGGGACAAGAGAAAGAGAGGTGGGAGAAAGATTTATAGAGAGAAAAAAAGAGAGAGGAATGAGAGACAGAGAGAGTTAGAGGGTGAGAGCAAGTGCAAGATAAAGAAAGTGTGAGAGAGAAATTTTAAGGAAAGCAAGATAGGAGGGGAAGTTTCGGAGAGAGACAGAGAGGGAAGTTTTAGTGAGGCAGAGAGATAAAGAGGAAAGGAAGTTTCAAAGAGACCAAGAGGGAGAGAAATTTTAAAGAAAGCAAGAGAGAGGGGGAGATAGAGTGTGAGAGAGAGAGAGAGAGAGAGAGAGAGAGAGAGAGAGAGAGGAAGAGAGGGAGAGAAGTTTCAAATAGAGCAAGAGAGGGAGAGAGAGAATTAGTGGGAGAGAGGATAGAGTGCTACGGAGAGGGAGAGAGAGAGAATATGAGTGTGTGTTAGAGAGAGATAGATAGAGAGAAGTTTCAGAGAGTGAGACAAAGAGGGAGAGAGAGAAGTTCCAAAGAGAGAGACAAAAGTTCTATAGGAACATTGAGAGAGAGAGAAAGAGAAGTTTTAAAAAGAGAGACAGAGAAGTTTTATGGACATAGTGAATGAGAGAAGTTCTAAGGAGGCATAGAGAGAGAGAGAGAAAGAAGCTTTAAAGAGAAAGAGAGAAGAAGAGTGAGTTAGAGAGAGAGGGAAAAAGAGAGCGAAGTTTCAGAGAGTGCAAGGGAGAGAGGGGGCAGAGAAAAGTTTTAAGGAGAGTAAGAGAGAGAAAGTGACAAAGAGAGAGAAGGAAGTTTTAGAGACTGCAAGAGAGAAAGGGATGGAAAGACAAAAATTTTAGAAGACTAAGAGAGAGTGAGAGAGGGAGAGAATTATTAGACGGAGTGAGAGAGAGCATGAGAGAGAGAGAGTGAAGGAGAGTGCTGTGGAGAGGGAGATATAGAAAGAGAAAGAGAAGTTATAGAGAGAGAGTTAGAGAGAGAGGGAAAAAGAGAGAGATGTTTTAGAGAGAGCAAAAGAGAGAGAGGGGAGAGATTCTAGGAGAGCAAGAGAGAGAGAGAAAAAGAACAAATTACAAAGAGAGAAGGAAGTTTTAGAGAGGGCAAGAGAGAGAGAGAGACAGAAAGAGAGAAGTTTCAGATAGGCCTAAAGAGAGTAAGAAAGGGAGAGAAGTATCTGATGCGAATCCTGCCAAGAATTACCCATCAACAAAATTGATCCCAAGTCCAATCTACAATCAAATTTTTTTTTAGGTGGAAACCTCGACCAAATGTTTATTAGAAAACACGAACTTTGGTGTGTGAAGATGCCATAAACAGGATGGTGAACCATTTGATAAGTTAGATGAACACCACAAGAACAAGTTCTTGATAAGTTTGGAAAGTTCTTCAAAGAACCAAAGAGAAAAACTCTCAATTTTTTTATTCAAAAAACTAATCTGCACTTGAGTCTAAGTATTTAGGCCTTAAAAAATGCTCCTTAACCCAAATGCTCTGCATCAATCCATGGAAAGCCTTCTTGAACCTTTTAGCTCTAGCTTTTGTAATTGGACCAGTTGGAATTTGAATTGGATCAACTGTATCTGCCATGCTTTTATTATCATTCCCCTCCTCTTGAAGAGGATTTGTCCTCAAATCATCACCTACATCAATGAGGGTTAAATCAGCAACATTGAAAGTGGCACTAACATTATACTCACTTGGCAAATCCAACTTGTATGCATTGTCATTGATGAGCTTAAGAACTTGAAATGGTCCATCCCCTCTTGGAAGCAACTCAGAATGCTTTTATGCCAAAAATCTTTCTTTCATCATGTGCAACCAAACCCAATCTTTAGGCTCAAAAATGAGCTTATGACACCTCTTGTTGGCTTGTTTCGTATATTGCTTCATTTTGTGCTTTATGTTGAACTTTGCCTTCTCATGTTATATACTTGACAAATTCAGCTTTCTTTTTGCCATCTAAATTAACACACACTTTCAAAGGTAATGGTATTAAATCCAATGGAGTTAAGGGATTAAAACCATAAACAATTTCAAAAGGTGAAAATCTTGTGGCAGAATGAATAGTATGATTATAAGCAAATTCAACAAGTGGTAATCAATATTCCCAAGTTTTGATATTCTTTCTAATGATAACCCTCAACAAGGTTGTCAAAGTCCTATTTACTACTTCAATTTGACCATCAGTTTATGGATAACAAGTAGTAGAAAATAATAACTTAGTTCCTAACTTACACCACAAAGTCTTCCAAAAGTAGCTCAAAAACATAGCATCACGATTTGAAACAATTTTCTTAGGCATCCCATGTAATCTCACAACCTCCCTAAAGAACAAATTGGCAATGTGTGATGCATCATTTGTTTTGTGACATGGAATAAAATGTGCCATCTTAGAAAATCTATCCATAACCACAAAAATGGAGTCTCTACCATGCTTTGTCTTAGGCAAACCTAACACAAAGTCCATTGAAATGTCAACCCAAGGTCCACTAGGAATAGGAAGTGGCGTGTATAGTCCATGGGGTTGCACTTGGGATTTTGCTTGCCTACAAGTGACACATATTCCACAAATTCTCTCGACATTTCTTTTCACGTGTAGCCAAAAGAAATGGTCTTGCAAAATGGCTAGTGTCTTAGCAACTCCAAAGTGTCCCATTAACCCTCCTCCATGGGATTCCCTTACTAACAAGTCTTGCAATGAACAATTAGGCACCATAGTTTATTTTCTCGAAACAAGAAATCATCATGCCTAAAGAACTTACCTATGGCCTTGCCCTCACAATTTCTATACTCTTCACAAAAATCTTAGTCTAATGGATACAATTCTTTAATGTGTTCAAAAGCAAGCAATTTTGTATCAAGAGTAGAAATCAATGCATACCTGCGAGAGAGTGCATTAGCAACGATGTTTTCCTTACCTTGCTTACATCGGATGACATATGGGAATGTCTCAATGAACTCCACCCATCATATGTGCCTCCTATTCAACTTGTGTTGACCCCTTCAGATGCTTCAAGGATTCATGATCAGTGTGAATCACAAACTCTTTAAGCCAAAGGTAGTGTTGCCATGTCTCCAATGTTTGGACCAATGCATACATTTCCTTGTCATAAGTAGGGTAGTTTAAAGCTTCCCCATTAAACTTCTAACTAAAATACGTAATTGGTCATCCACCTTGCATATGAATAGTGCCAATCCCTATACTTGAAGCATCACATTCAATTTCAAATGTTTTAGTAAAATCAGGTAAATCAAGTAAAGGGGTATGAGACAATTTTTCCTTGAGTAGTTGGAATGCCTCTTCTTGCTTTTCCTCCCATTTGAACCCAACGTCTTTCTTGATCACTTCAGTAAGTGGTGTAGCTATGCTACTGAAGTCTTTCACAAACTATCAGTAAAAACTCACAAGTCCATGGAAACTTCAAACTTGGCCTACACTTGTGGGTCTTGGCCAGTCTTGGATTGTATGAACCTCCTCTTCATCAACCTATATACCCTGTGTGCTCACAACATAGCCAAAGAAACACAAGCTTATTAATGCAAAAGGTACATTTTTTCATGTTAGCATACAACTTCTCTTTTCTAAGCACCTCCAAAATAGATTTCAAATGCAAAACATGATAAGCCAAACTCTTGCTATAAATGAGTATATCATCAAAATACACAAATGGTATCACTAACCACTCATACAATCCATGTTTTGTTTTAAAAGTAGTTTTCCATTCGTCTCCCTCTTTCATTCTTATTTGATGATATCCACTTTTCAAGTCAATTTTTGAAAACACACAAGCACCATGTAGCTCATCTAATATATCATCTAAGTGAGGAATGGAGTGGTGGCACTTTACCATAATATTGTTGATGGCTCAGCAATCAACACACATTCTCCACAACCTATCCTTCTTAGGCACCAAAATCACCGAAATAGCACATGAGCTCATGCTTTCTCTCATGTACTCCTTTTCCATCAATTCACTAACCTATCATTGTAATTCCTTTGTCTCCTTAGGATTAGTTTGGTACGCTGGTTGGTTTGGAATGGAAGCATTGGGTACAAAGTCGATTTGATGCTCAATCACTCGGATAGGGTTAAACCATTTGAAACCTCCTTGGGAAAGACATCATCATAATCCTACAAAAGAGAAACAATAGAACTAGGCAAAGCAAGATCAATCTCATTAGTGTTTAAAAATGCCTCTTTGTACAAAAGTACAATCATTGGCTGATTTGAAAACAATGCTCTTTTCACTTCACTTGTCTTGCATAAAAGTTCTTTTGAGTTCTCTCTTTTTTTGTCTCAATGGTCGAATCAGCTCTCCTTTTTTCTCTCTCAATTTTCTTGTCCTCTCCTATTTGCTCTCCAAAATTTTCACTCAATTTATTTTTCTCTCTTTCTTCATTCCTTTTTTGTTCACTCTCTTTTTGTAACCTCACTTGGTCATCATAAACCTGTCTTGGCATCATAGGAGCTAGAGTGTTCATTCTTTGCTTAAACACAAATGAGTATTTGTTTGTGTAGCCATCATGCTTAACTTTTCGATAAATTGCCATGGTCTACCTAAGAGTGGTAAGCGCAATAAAGGGAAAAATCCAAATTTATTATGTGAAAACACGAGTGTTGAGAGAATTGTATTTGACCAAAAAAAAGTGAGGGAAATAATTTGAGGTCTTTTATTTTCTAACATTTTTTTTTGCAGCAAAAACATGTTAGACAACACATGTAAAACCATTCCCACAAGTTTGTCAAGAGGGGTTGACCCAAAGTTACTTATGGATGCATTAATGGGAGAGATGAGAAGAGTGTTAAGAGCAGAAATGGAGCAGGTTCATGAATGGTTGGATAAGGTAGAGAATGAACACATGAGGCAGCCACAAAATGTACACAATGTGCATAGGAAGGAAAGAGTTCAACCAAGGGAAGTAAGGGTTGAAGATGAAGAGTATTATGGGGCTGGTTTTGATGAGGAAGATGATCAGGATTCGGTTGTTAACTATAGGAGATATGGTGGACAGGGTAGAGGAGTTAGGAACTGCAAAGATAATAACTTGGGTAGTATAAAGATGAAGGTTCCATCATTTCAAGGTAGGTCTGATTTGCAAGTCTATCTTGAATGGGAGAAGAAGATGGAGTTTGTTTTTGATTGCCACAACTATTCTGAAGCAAAGAAGGTAAAATTGGCAGCCATTGAGTTCTCTAATTATGCCATTGTATGGTGGGATCAATTGGTGTTAAATAGGAGGTGGAATGGAGAACAGCCAGTGGAAACTTGGGAAGAGATGAAGATGATGATGAGAAAGCGGTTTGTCCTAAGTCATTACTATCATGAGTTATACAAGAAGTTGCAAGGTCTTTGGCAAGGAAACCAAAGTGTTGAGGATTACTATAAGGAGATGGATATTGCAATGATCCGGGCTAATGTTGAGGAAGATCGTAAAGCTACAATGGCTAGATTTTTGCATGGATTAAATCAGGAAATACAAGATAGAGTGGAGATGCAACATTATGTGGAATTAGAGAATATGGTGCACATGGCTGTCAAAGTGGAGCAACAACTCAAGAGGGGGGTAGCTCACGTGCAGCCCAAAACTCAAGTTCCACTTCTTGGAAACTGAGTTATACAAAGAAGGAGGGCAAGCCTCAAGCATTCCCAACACCCAAACACAAATCTGAGCATAAAACTGAGAACTCCAGCCATGTTTCTCAAGGTAAAATTGAATCATATACTACTCAAAATCGTGATATTAAATGCTTTAAGTATCAAGGTCGGGGACATATAGCAAGCCAATGTCTGAACAAAAGGATTATGGTGATGTGAGACAATGGAGAAGTTGAGACCAAGAATGAAGAAGACACCAAATCTATGCCACCATTGGAAGATGTGGATGATGAAGAATATGCTGCTGAAGGCGAATTGCTAGTGGCAAGAAAAGCCCTAAGCGTGTAGGCCAAAGAAGAAGAAGAAGTGCAGTGAGAAAATATTTTTCACACTTGGTACAACATCAAAAACAAGGTATGTAGTGTGATTATTGATAGAGAAAGTTGTACCAATGTTGCTAACTCAACTATGGTTGAAAAATTAGGGCTACCCACAATGAAACACCCTAAACCATACAAGTTGCAATGGCTCAATGATAGTGGCAAAGTAAGGGTGAATAAATAGGTACTTGTCGCTTTTCGCATCGGAAAGTATGAGGATGAAGTTTTGTGCGATGTAGTTCCAATGCGAGCGGAACATTTGCTACTAGGCCGACCATGGCAATTTGATTGGCAAGTAAAGCATGATGGCTACACAAACAAGTACTTATTCATGTTTAAGCAAAGAACGATCACTCTAGCTCCTATGACACCAAG
Organism: Dicorynia guianensis; assembly: GCA_037013595.1. Taxonomy (NCBI): domain Eukaryota; kingdom Viridiplantae; phylum Streptophyta; class Magnoliopsida; order Fabales; family Fabaceae; genus Dicorynia; species Dicorynia guianensis. The sequence continues at coordinate 18,963,834 of JASUAB010000006.1, read as the reverse complement.
ACAAGTTTATGAAGATCAAGTGAGGCTACAAAAAGAGAGTGAACAAAAACAAAGTGAAGAAAGAGAGAAAAATAAATTGAGTGAAAGTTTGAGAGAGCAAATAGGAGAGGACAAGAAAATTGAGGGAGAAAAAAGGAGAACTGATTTGACCATTAAGACAAAAAAAGAGAAAACACAAAAGAGCTTTTATGCAAGAGCAAGTAAAGTGAAAAGAGCAATGTTTTCAAATAAGCCAATGATTGTACTTTTGTACAAAGAGGCATTTGTAAACACTAACGAGATTGATCTTACTTTGCCTAGTACTATTATTTCTCTTTTGTAGGATTATGATGATATCTTTCCCAAAGAGGTCCCAAATGGTTTACCCCTATCTGAGGGATTGAGCATCAAATTGACTTCATACCCAGTGCTTCCATTCCAAACCGACCAGCTTACCAAACTAATCTCGAGGAAACAAAGGAGTTACAATGGCAGGTTAGTGAATTGATGGAAAAGGGGTACGTGAGAGAAAGCATGAGCTCATGTGCCATTCTAGTGATTTTGGTGCCTAAGAAGGATGGGTCATGGAGAATGTGTGTTGATTGCCAAGTCATCAACAATATTATGGTAAAGTACCACCATCCTATTCCTCACCTAGATGGTATGTTAGATGAGCTACATGGTGCTAGTGTGTTTTCAAAAATTGAATTGAAAAGTGGATATCATCAAATAAGAATGAAAGAGGGAGATGAATGGAAAATTGCTTTTAAAACAAAACATGGATTGTATGAGTGGTTAGTAATGCCGTTTGGACTAACTAATGCACCAAGTACTTTCATGCGATTAATGAACCATGTTTTGCATCCTTTTATAGGCAGGTTTGTTGTTGTGTATTTTGATGGTATACTCATTTATAGCAAGAGTTTGGTTGATCATGTTTTGCATTTGAAATTTGTTTTGGATGTGCTTAGAAAAGAGAAATTGTATGCTAACATGAAAAAGTGCACCTTTTGCACCGATAAGCTTGTGTTTCTTGGCTATGTTTTGAGCACACAGGGGATACAGGTTGATGAAGAGAAAGTTTGTGCAATCCAAGAGTGGCCAACACCCACAAGTGTAGGCCAAGTCCGAAGTTTCCATGGACTTGCAAGTTTTTACCGATGGTTCATGAAAGACTTTAGTAGCATAGCTGCACCACTTACCGAAGTGATCAAGAAAGACATTGGGTTCAAATGGGAGGAAAAGCAAGAAGAGGCATTCAAACTACTCAAGGAAAAATTATCTCATGCACCTTTACTTGCTTTACCTGATTTTGCTTACATATTTGAAATTGAATGTGATGCTTCAGGTATAGGAATAGGTGCTGTTCTTATGCAAGGTGGACAACCAATTGCATATTTCAGTGAGAAGCTTAATGGGACAGCTTTAAACTATCCTACTTATGACAAGGAAATGTATGCATTGGTCCGAGCATTAGAGACATGGCAACACTACCTTTGGCCTAAAGAGTTTGTGATTCACACGATCATGAGTCCTTGAAGCATCTGAAGGGCCAACATAAGTTGAATAGGAGGCATGTGTGATGGGTGGAGTTCATTGAGACATTCCCATATGTCATCCGATATAAGCAAGGTAAGAAAAACATCGTTGCTAATACACTCTCTTGCAGGTATGCCTTGATTTCTACTCTTGATGCAAAATTGCTTGGTTTTGAACACATTAAAGAATTGTATCCATTAGACCAAGATTTCTGTGAAGAGTACAGCAATTGTGAAGGTAAGGCCATGGGTAAGTTCTTTAGGCATGATGATTTCTTGTTTCAAGAGAATAAGCTATGTGTGCCTAATTGCTCATTGCGAGACTTGTTAGTGAGGGAATCCCATGGAGGAGGGTTAATGGGACACTTTGGAGTCACTTAGACATTAACCATACTACAAGAGCATTTCTTTTGGTTACACATGAAAAGAGATGTTGCGAGAATGTGTTGGAAGATGTGTCACTTGTAGGCAAGCAAAATCCCAAGTGCAACCTCATGGACTATACACACCACTTCCCATTCTTGGTGAACCTTGGGTTGACATTTCAATGGACTATGTTAGGTTTGCCTAGGACAAAGTGTAATAAAGACTCAATCTTTGTGGTTGTGGATAGATTTTCTAAGATGGCACATTTTATTTCATGTCACAAAACGAATGATGCATTACACATTGCTGATTTGTTCTTTAGGGAGGTTGTAAGGTTACATGGGATGCCTAGGACAATTGTGATGATAAAAGCATAGTGGAAACAATTGATCAAATTCAAATTCCAAGTGTCCAATTACAAGATCTAGAGCTAAAAGGTTCAAAGAGGCTTTCAATGGATTGATGCAGAGCATTTGGGTTGAGGAGTACTTTTTAAGGCCCAAATACTTAGACTCAAGTGTAGACCAAGGGTGGATTTCGTTGGTCCAAGTGGTGGAGTAATTTCAGTTTTTTTTCTAAAGCCCATACACTTGGAAGGATTAATTTTAGCCTTTTTATTGAAACCCATACACTTGGAAGGATTACTTTCAACTCAAACATGTGGATTTGAGAGAATCAAGGAGATCAGATTTGGCCGATTATTACCCAGCAAATTTGGGATCACTTTCCTTTTTTTATGGGATTTGGTCAGCCTTTTGGAATATATCTTCAGCAATTATTGCATTGGGCTGATTATTTGGCTAATTATTCGCTTGTAAAGGCTGGCATGCCATAATTATAGGGATTACCTTCCTTTTGCTTTTTGTTTCCTTTTTCAAATTGTAATAACTCAGCCTATATATATGTATACCAAGGCTGAGAAGTTTAGATCAGTTTTCTAGATAAAAGTTGAGAGTTTTCTCTTTGGTTCTTTAAAGAACTTTTTGAACTTATCAAGAACTTGTTCTTGTGGCATTCATCCGATTTATCAAACAGTTCACCATCCCGTTTGTGGCATCTACACATACCAAGGTTTGTGTTTTCTTATAAACATCAGGCTGAGGTTTCTACCTACAAAATCTGATGGTAGAACAGTCTTGGGAATCAATTTTGTTGACGGGTCTCGTTATTCTTAGCGGGGTTTGCATCATTTTGGTATTAGAGCATAGTTCTAGTCTCAGGTTTTGCCTATCCAATTTTAGTTTTGCAGCCAATATTCTTTGTTTTCTTTTGTTTAGATTCCAACTTCAGTTGATACTTATTCAAAAAAAAAAAGAAAGAAAAGAAGAGCTTGAGCCAAACAAAAAGAAAGAAAGAAAAGAAGAGCTTCAGTAAAAAAAAAAAAGAAATAAAAGAAAAGCTATAAAAAAAAGAAAAAAAAAGTGGTATTCAGCAAAAAGAAAGAAGAACAAGTCAAAAACTGCCAAAAAAAAAAACTCCCCTTTTAGTGATTTTATTGATTCCCTTGATTTCATACTCTTCCTTAAACCAATGATAAGCTTGTGATTGAATTGTTACTGGAAAAGGTTCTTGTTCTTGTTTGGATAACTTTGAAAAGATCTGAAAGAGAAAATTATGAGCGGGAAAAAGGCAAGAGTGGTAAGAGCAATAAAGGGAAAAAGCCAAATTTATTGTGTGAAAACACAAGTGTTGAGAGAATTGTATTTGAGCAAAAAAACACATGAGGGAAATAATTTGTGAGGTCTTTTATTTTCTAACATTATTTTTGCAGCAAAAACATATCAGACAAAGCCATTCCCACAAGTTCTTCAGGAGGGGTTGATCCAAAGTTACTTATAGATGCATTAATGGGAGAGATGAGAAGAGTGTTAAGAGTAGAAATGGAGCAAGTTCATGAACGGTTGGATAAGGTAGAGAATGAAGGCATGAGGCAACCACAAAATGTACAGAATGTGCATAGGAGGGAAAGAGTTCAATCAAGGGAAGTAAGGGTTGAAGATGAAGAGTATTATGGAGCTGGTTTTGAAGAGGAAGATGATGAGGATTCCATTGTTAACAATAGGAGATATGGTGGATGGGGTAGAGGAGTTAGGAACCAAGAAGATAATAACTTGGGTAGCATAAAGATGAAGGTTCCATCATTTCAAGCTAGGTCTAATCCGGAAGCCTATCTTGAATGGGAGAAGAAGATGGAGTTTATTTTTGATTGCCACAACTATTCTAAAGCAAAGATGGTAAAATTGGCAGCTATTGAGTTCCCTAATTATGCCATTGTTTGGTGGGATCAATTGGTGTTAAATAGGAGGCGGAATAGAGAACGGCCAGTGGAAACTTGGGAGGAGATGAAGATGTTGATGAGAAAGCAGTTTGTCCTAAGTCATTACTACTGTAAGTTATACAAGAAGTTGCAAGGTCTTTGGCAAGGAAACTAGAGTGTTGAGGATTACTATAAGGAGATGGAGATTGCAATGATCCGAGCTAATGTCGAGGAAGATCATGAAGCTACAATGGCTAGGTTCTTGCATGGATTAAATCAAGAAATACAAGATAGAGTGGAGATGCAACATTATGTGGAATTAGAGGATACAGTGCACATGGCTATCAAAGTGGAGTAGCAACTCAAAAGGAGGAGTAGCTCACATGCAGCCCAAAACTCAGGTTCTACTTCTTAGAAACTGAGATATACAAAGAAGGAGGACAAGCCTCAAGCATTCCCAACACCCAAACACAAATCTAAGCATAAAACTGAGAACTCCAGCCATGTTTCTCAAGGTAAAACTGAATCATCCACTACTCAAAATCATGATATTAAGCGCTTTAGGTGTCAAGGTAGGGGACATATAGCAAGCCAATGTCCGAACAAAAGGATTATGGTGATGCGAGATAAAGGAGAAGTTGAGACTGAACGCGAAGAAGACACTGAATCTATGCCACCATTAGAAGATGCAGATGATGAAGAATATGCTGCTGAAGGAGAATTGCTAGTAGCAAGAAAAACCCTAAGTGTGCAGGCTAAAGAAGAAGAAGAAGTGCAGCAAGAAAACATTTTTCACACTCAGTGCAACGTCAAAAACAAGGTATGTAGTGTGATTATTGATGGAGGAAGTTGTACTAATGTTGCTAGCTCAACTATGGTTGAAAAATTAGAGCTACCCACAATGAAACACCCTAAACCATACAAGTTGCAATGGCTCAATGATAGTGGCAAAGTAAGGGTGAATAAACAGGTATTGGTCACTTTTCTCATTGGAAAGTATGAGGATGAAGTTTTGTACAATGTAGTTCCGATGCAAGCGGGACATTTGCTATTAGGCCGACCTTGGCAATTTGATCGGCAAGTTAAGCATGATGGCTACACAAACAAGTACTCATTCATGTTTAAGCAAAGAATGATCACTCTAGCTCCTATGACACCAAGACAAGTTTATGAAGATCAAGTGAGGCTACAAAAAGGGAGTGAATAAAAACGAGTGAAGAACGAGAGAAAAATAAATTGAGTGAAAGTTTGAGAGAGCAAATAGGAGAGGACAAGAAAATTGAGGGAGAAAAAAAAGAAAACTGATTTGACCATTAAGACAAAAAAAGAGAAAACAGAAAAGAGCTTTTATGCAAGAGCAAGTAAAGTGAAAAGAGCAATATTTTCAAATTAGCCAATGATTGTACTTTTGTACAAAGAGGCATTTTTGAACACTAACAAGATTGATCTTACTTTACCTAGTTCTATTGTTTCTCTTTTGTAGGATTATGATGATATCTTTCTTGAGGAGGTCCCAAATGGTTTACTCCCTATCCAAGGGATTGAGCATCAAATTGACTTTATACTTGGTGCTTCCATTCCAAACCGACCAGCCTACCGAACTAATGCTGAGGAGACAAAGGAGTTACATCCTGCCACAAGATTTTCACATTTTGAAATTGCTTTGCCTAGTTCTATTATTGAATTTGCTTATAATCGTACTGTTCATTCTGCAACAAGATTTTCACCTTTTGAAATTGTTTATGGTTTTAATCCTCTAACTCCAATGAATTTAACACCATTACCTTTGAAAGAGTGTATTAATTTAGATGGCAAAAAGAAAGCTGAATTTGTCAAGCAGATGCATGAGAAGGCAAAGTTCAACATTGAGCATCAAACAGAGCAATATGCGAAACAAGCCAACAAGGGGCGTCATGAGGAAAGAAAGATTTCCAGCACAAAGGCATTCTAAGTTGCTTCCAAGGGGGGATGGACCATTCAAAGTTCTTGAGCGCATCAATGACAATGCATACAAGCTAGATCTGCCAGGTGAGTATAATGTTAGTGCCACTTTCAATTTTACTGATTTAACCCCCTATGATGTAGGTGATGATTTGAGGACAAATCCTCTTCAAAAGGAGGGGAATGATGATAAAAGCATAGTGGAAACAACTGATCGAATTCAAATTCCAAGTGGTCCAGTTACAAGAGCCAGAGCTAAAAGGTTCAAAGAGGCTTTCAATGGATTGATGCAGAGCATTTGGGTTGAGGAGTGCTTTTTAAGGCCCAAATACTTAGACTCAAGTGCAGACCAGGGGTGGATTTCATTGGTCCAAGTGGTGGAGTAATTTCAGCCTTTTTTCTAAAGCCCATACACTTGGAAGGATTAATTTTAAACTTTTTATTGAAGCCCATACACTTGGAAGGATTACTTTCAACTCAAGCATGTGGATTTGAGAGAATCAAGGAGATCAAATTTGGCTGATTATTACCCAGCGAATTTGGGATCACTTTCCTTTTTTTATGGGATTTGGTCAGCCTTTTGGAATATATCTTTAGCAATTATTGCATTGGGCTGATTATTTGGCTAATTATTCTCTTGTAAAGGCTTCCATGCCATAATTATAGGGATTAGCTTCCTTCTGCTATTTGTTTCCTTTTTCAAATTGTAATAACTCAGCCTATATATATGTATACCAAGGCTGAGAAGTTCAGATCAGTTTTCTAGATAAAAGTTAAGAGTTTTCTCTTTGGTTCTTTAAAGAACTTTCCGAACTTATCGAGAACTTGTTCTTGTGGCATTCATCCGACTTATCAAATGGTTCACCATCCCGTTTGTGGCGTCTACACATACCAAGGTTCGTGTTTTCTTATAAACATCGGGTCAAGGTTTCCACTACAAAATCTGATGGTAGAACGGTCTTGGGAATCAATTTTGTTGATGGGTCTCGTCATTCTTGGCGTGGTTCGCATCAAATTGTTTCGGATCGTGATGCTAAGTTTTTGAGCTACTTTTGGAAGACTTTGTGGTGTAAGTTAGGGAATAAGTTATTATTTTCTACTACTTGTCATCCACAAACTGATACTTAAACCGAAGTAGTAAATAGGACCTTGACAACCTTGTTGAGGGCTATCATTAAAAAAAATATCAAAACTTGGGAAGATTGGCTACCACATGTTGAATTTGCTTATAATCGTACTGTTCATTCTACAATGAGATTTTCACCTTTTGAAATTGTTTATGGTTTTAATCCTTTAACTCCACTGGATTTAACACCATTACCTTTAAAAGAGTGTGTTAATTTAGATGGCAAAAAGAAAGTTAAATTTGTCAAACAGATAAATGAGAAGGCAAAGTTCAATATTGAGCATTGAATGGAGCAATATGTGAAACAAGCCAACAAGAGGCATCATAAGCTCATTTTTGAACCTGGAGATTGGGTTTGGTTGCACATGAGGAAAGAAAGATTTCCAGCACAAAGGCATTCTAAGTTACTTCCAAGAAGGGATGGACCATTCCAAGTTCTTGAGCACATAAATGACAATGCATACAAGCTAGATTTGCCAGGTGAGTATAATGTTAGTGCCACTTTCAACGTTACTGATTTAACCCCTTTGATGCAGGTGATTATTTGAGGACAAATCCTCTTCAAGAGGAGGGGAATGATGATAAAAGCATGGTGGATACGGCTGATCCAATTCAAATTCCAAGTGGTCCAATTACAAGAGCTAGAACTAAAAGGTTCAAGGAAGCTTTCAATGGATTGATGCAGAGCATCTGGGTTGAGGAGTGCTTTTTAAGGTCCAAATACTTAGACTCAAGTGCAGATCAAGGGTGGATTTCATTGGTCCAAGTGGTGGAGTAATTTCAGCCTTTTTCTGAAGCCCATATACTTGAAATGATTAATTTCAGCCTTTTTATTGAAGCCCATACACTTAGAAAGATTACTTTCGGCTCAAGCATGTAGATTTGAGAGAATCAAGGAGATTAGATTTGGCTGATTATTACACAGTGAATTTGGGATAACTTTCCTTTTTTATGGGATTTGGTCAGCTTTTGGAATACATTTTCAGCAATTATTGTTATTGGGCTAATTATTTGGCTAATTATTCTCTTGTAAAGGCTGGCATGCCATAATTATAGGGATTACCTTCCTTTTGCTATTTGTTTCCTTTTTCAAATTGTAATAACTCAGCCTATTTATATGTATATCAAGGCTGAGAAGTTCAGATCAATTTTTTAGATAAAAGTTGAGAGTTTTCTCTTTGGTTCTTTAAAGAACTTTCCGAACTTATCAAGAACTTGTTCTTGCGGCATTCATTCGACTTATCAAATGGTTCGCCATCTTGTTTGTGGCGTCTACACATACCAAGGTTCATGTTTTCTTATAAACATCGGCTCGAGGTTTTCACCTACAAAAAATCTGATCGTAGAACGGTCTTGGGAATCAATTTCATTGACAGGTCCCGTTATTCTTGGTGGGGTTCGGATTAATGGTGAATCTCTTGTTGCTAGGTGTGCATTGAATCTGAATGTTAAAGAAGAAAGCTTAGAACAAAGTGAAAATATATTTCACACTAGATGTTTAGTTGGTGGTAAAGTTTGTAGCATGATTATTGATGGGGGTAGTTGTGCTAATGTGGCTAGCACCACTTTGGTGGATAAATTAGGACTAAAATGTGTTAAATGCCTTACTCCTTTTAGGCTACAATGGTTGAATGATAGTGGAGAAGTGAAAGTTACTAAGCAAGTTATGGTAGCTTTTACTATTGGGAAGTATAGTGATGAAGTTGTGTGTGATGTATGCTGGTCATTTATTGTTGGGGAGACCTTGGCAATTTGATAGGTGTGTGATGCATAATGGGTATAGAAACAGATATTCCTTTGAGTATGATGGCAAGAAAATTGCTCTGGTACCTTTATCACATAAAGAAGCTTACCTTGATCAGGTTAAGATTCAACAATCAGCTTGTGGGAATTCAAGTAGCGAGGTGAAAAAGAACAATGAGAAAATAGAGGCCATGAGAGAAAAGAATAAAGATAAAGAAAGTGAGATGTGCAAAAGAGAATATGCTAGTGAGTGATAAAAAGAAAACGAGTGAAAAGAAAGGAAAAGAGAGGAGTGAAGAAGTTAAGAAACAACCATGTTTCTATGCAAAAGAGAGAGATTTAAAGAGTGCATACTTAGGCAAGAGAGCTTTGATTTTGATTCGGTTTAAGGAAACTTTGTTTACTGAAATTGACCTTAACCCTAAATTGCCTAGTGTGTTTGTGACTTTATTGTTGGAATTCAGTGATGTCTTTCTTGAGGAGATACCCCATGGGTTACCACCTAAAAGAGGAATTGAGCATCAGATTGATTTTGTACCAAGAGTATAGATCCCCAACCGACCAGCTTACCGAAGCAATCCAAAGGAGACAAAGGAGTTGCAAAGGCAAGTGGATGAGTTGTTGGCAAAAGGGTATGTAAGAGAGATGAGTCCTTGTGTTGTACCAGTTCTTTTGGTACCCAAGAAAGATGGAACTTGGAGAATGTGCATGGATAGTAGGGCAGTCAACAAAATCACTGTAAAGTATCACCATCCTATTCCTAGGTTAGATGATATGCTAGATGAATTGCATGGTGCATGTGTGTTCACTAAAATTGATTTAAAAAGTGGCTATAATTTGATTAGGATGAGAGAAGGAGATGAGTGGAAAATTGCATTTAAGACTAAATATGGATTCTATGAGTGGTTAGTAATGCCATTTGGGTTGCGCTTAATGAATTATGTCTTGCATGAGTTTCTTGGCAAATTTGTGGTTGTATATTTTGATGACATTTTGATTTACAACAAATGCATAGATGATCAAGTCTTGCAAGTTAGGGCTGTTTTGGATGTGCTTAAGAAGGATAATTATATGCAAACCTTAAGAAATGTTCTTTTTGCATGGATAAAGTTGTCTTCTTAGGTTTTGTAGTGAGTTCTAAGGGAGTTGAGGTTGACTCTAAAAAAGTAAAGGCTGTTCAAGAATGGCTAACACCTAAGTCTATTAGGCGATTTGCTAAAGATTTCTCTACTATTGCTGCACCACTAAATGAAGTTGTTAAAAAGAATGTGGGGTTCAAATGGGATAAAGAATAGGAAGATGCATTCAACACTTTAAAGGAAAAGTTATGTACTGCACCTATTTTACACTTGCCTGACTTTTCTAAAACTTTTGAAATTCAATGTGATGCTTTTGGGGTTGGTATAGGGGCTGTTTTGATGCAGGAAAACCGACCTATAACATATTTCAGCGAAAAGTTGAGTGGACCTATTTTGAACTACTCCACTTATGATAAGGAGTTCTATGCTTTGGTGAGAGCTCTTGAAGTGTGGGAACATTATTTGCTGCCTAAGGAGTTTGTCATACATAGTGATCATCAATCACTCAAGTACTTAAGGGGACAAGGTTGAGCAAGAGGCATGCAAGATGGGTGGAGTATCTTGAAATATTCCCATATGTGATCAAGTACAAGCAAGGGAAAGATAACATTGTTGCTAATGCACTATCAAGCAGGTATGCTTTAATTTCTATGCTTAGCTCCAAATTACTTGGTTTTGAACATTTGAAAGAGTTGTATGCCAATGATTCTAATTTTGGTGATGTGTATCAAGCTTGTGAACATACTGCACATAACAAGTTCTATAGGCATGAGGGATTTCTTTTTAAGAATAAACAATTATGCATTCCTACATATTCTATTAGAGAATTGCTTGTGAGGGAATCACATAATGGAGGATTGATGTGGCATTTTGGTGTGCTAAAGACTTTAGATATGCTTAGTGAACATTTTTATTGGCCAAAAATGAGAAAAGATGTTGAAAAAGTTTGTTCCAAGTGTATTACATGCAAACAAGCTAAGTCTAAGTAGATGCCTCATGGTTTGTATACACCCTTGCCTATGCCTAATGAACCTTGGATGGACATATCCATGGACTTTGTTTTGGGTTTAACTAGGACTAGGAAGGGTAGGGATAGCATATTTGTTGTTGTGGATAGATTTAATAAGATGGCTCATTTCATTGCTTGCCATAAGACTGATGATGCAAGAAATATTACTGACCTTTTCTTTAGGGAAGTGGTTTGGCTTCATGGTATGCCAAGAACCATTGTTTTAGATAGAGATGTTAAGTTCCTAAGTCACTTTTGGAAAGTGTTGTGGGGAAGATTAGGTACTAAACTTTTGTTTTCTACTACATGTCACCCACAAATTGACAGACAAACTAGAGTAGTGAATAGGACTTTAGGAACCTTGTTGCATGCTATTATTGGTAAGAATTTGAAAACTTGGGAGGATTGTTTGCCATTTATTGAGTTTGCATATAATCATGCTATACATTCTTCCACAGGTTTTTCACCATTTGAGATTGTGTATGGTTTTAATCCATTGAATGTGTTAGATTTAATGCCTTTGCCTTTGAGTGAAATTGCTAGCTTAGATGGAAAGAAAAAGGTAGAAATGGTTAAAACAATATATGAGAAAGCACGTGATCAGATTGAGAAGAAGAACCGCATGTATGCACAATGGGCCAATAAGGGTCAAAAGTAGGTTATCTTTGAACTAGGAGATTGGGTTTGGCTACACATGTGACAGGAGAGGTTTTCACAGCAAAGGAAGTCAAAGCTTGATGCAATAAGTGATGGATCATTCCAGGTCTTGGAGCGCATCAATGATAATACATACAAGATAGACTTACGAGGTGAGTATAATAAGGAATGTTTTTGACCTATCTCTTTTTGAACTTGATTCAGATTTGAGGACGAATCCTTTTGAGGAGGGAGGGAATGATGTGAGCACAAGCATGGATGGCAAGAGGAGAGGAGCAGCAGATGAGCTAACATTACCTCAAGGACCAATTACAAGATTGAGGGCCAAAAAGTTCAAGGAATCACTTCAAACCTATATGGGTAGAATGTTAGAAGGAATGGAAACTCAAGATGCAATGAAGGCCAATGGAGCTTCACCTAATCAAATTAGGCTGAATCTGCAAGATGGTTCCAACCTATGTTTAATTCATCATTCCAAGTTAATAGATTAGTTTTGGGGCAGTTCACTACTTGTAATTTGCATTTGGGCTTGTTTTTTTTTTTTATTGGAAGTCCCAAGTTTAAGGCCTAACCTAATAGTCTAGGTTATTTGAACTTATGGGGGTATAAATACCCTAGTGGATGGACAAGAATCAGTAGAATGAATGAAAAAAAAGAATTGTTTTGGAGTTTTATACTCTTTGTTCAAGGCTTGGTTTGAATCTCTATTGCATCAAGATTTGAACTTCATCAAGGTATTTACATCCTAGTGAATTTCTATTCTTGATTCCTTAATCAACTAATTATTTGTGTTTCCATTTGTATTAGTTAATTGGGAGTTCAATAGTTGGGAGTTCTCTGTCTATTCTTGTTCTCTATCAATTGTGTGTTTGGGGTTTCTGGATTATAAATATCCATGGGGTTCCACATCTTTTGGTATCAGAGCTAGGTTCAAATGATGTGGAACCCCATGGATATGTATAATCCAGAAACCCCAAACACACAAATGATAGAGAACAAGAATTGACAGAGAACTCTCAACCTATTGAACCCCCAATTGACTAATGTAAATAGAAACGCAAATAATTGGTTGATTGAGGAATCAAGAACAGAAATTCACTAGGATGTAAATACCTTGATGAAGTTCAAATCTTGATGCAATAGAGATTCAAGCCAAGCCTTGAACAAAGAGTATAAAACTCCAAAACAATTCTTTTTTTTCATTCATTCTGCTGATCCTTGTCCATGCACTAGGATATTTATACCCCAATAAGTTCAAATAACCTAGACTATTAGGTTAGGCCTTAAACTTGGGCTCCCAATAAAAAAAAAACCCCAAACGCAAATTACAAGTAGTGAACTGCCTAAAAACTAATCTATTAACTTGGAATGATGAATTAAACATAGGTTGGACCCATCTTGCAGATTCACCCTAATTTGATTAGGTGAAGTTCCATTGGCCTTCATTGTATCTTGAGTTTCCATTCCTTCTAACATTCTGCCCATATAGGTTTGAAGTGATTCCTTGAACTTTTTGGCCCTCAATCTTGTAATTGGTCCTTGAGGTAATGTTAGCTCATCTACTGCTCCTCTCCTCTTGCCATCCATGCTTGTGCTCACATCAATCTTTCTCTTCCTTTCTCTCTTCTGTCTCTATCTTTCATGCCCTCTCTGAAACTTTTCTCTTTGCCCCTATCTCTGTCTCTGTCTCTTGCACTCTCTAAAACTTCTCTCTCCCTTCTCTCTTTAAAACTTCACTCTCTCTCTCTTTTTCTCTTCTCTCTTGCTCTAAAACTTCTCTTTCTCTCTTTCCCTCTCTCTCTCTCTCTAACAGAAACTTCTCTTTCCCACCCTTTCTTGCTCTTTGTGAAACCTCTCTATCACTCTCTCATTCCCCCCTCTCTCCCTCTCTCTGTCTCTCTCTATGTCTCCCTCTCTCTCTCTTCCCAACACTTTCTCTACATCTCTCTTGATCTCTTTGCAGCACTTTGTCTACCACTCTCTCTCTCACTATGTCTCTTAGTCTCTCTAAAACTTCTTTGTTTCTTAGAAACTTCTCTCTTTAAAACATCTCTTTCTCTTCCTCTCTCTTTGTGTCTCTCTAGAACTTCTCTCACTCACTCTCAGCACAAAACCTCTCTCTCTCTCTCTCTCTCTCCCCCTCCTTCTCTTACTCTCTCTAAACTTCTCTTTCTTTGTGACTCTCTCTATCTCAAAAATGTCACACACTCTCTCTCAATCTCTTTGAAACTTCTCTCTTTCTCTTGGTCACTCTAAAACTTCTTTGTCTCTCTATCTAAAACCTCCTTTTCTCTCTTTCTCTCTCTTTCTTTGTGTCTTTTGAACTTCTCTCACTCACTCTCTTCATAACACTTCTCTCACTCTTTGTCTCTTTCTCTCTCTCTTGCTCTCTCTATCCCTCTCTCCCTCAAACTTTTCTCTCTCTAGCTTTCTTTGAAACTTCTCTTCTGCTCTTTCTGTCTTTATCTCTATCTGTCTCTCCTTCTCTCTCACTCACTCTGTAAAATTTCTCCTTTTCTCTCTTTATGTGAAATTTCTCTCTCTTTGCCCCCTCTTTTTCTCTTAGTCTTTCAAAAACTTCCCTTTCTCTCTTGGTCTCTTTGAAACTTCTCTCGCTCTAAAACATTCTTATCTCTCTTTCTCTTGCTCTTGGTGTGTCTCTTGACCTTCTCTCACTCTCTCTCTATCTCTCTCTCCCTCTTCGAAACTTTCTTTCTCTCCCTCACTCTCTCTAGCTCTCTCTGTCTTTGTCTCTCTCTCTCTCTTTCACTTGCTCTTTCTAAAACCTCTCTATCTATCTCTCTCTTCAATCTCTTTGAAACTTTTCTCTCTCTGTCTTTGGAACATCTATCTCTCTCTCTTCGTGAAATTTTGCTCTCTCTATGAAACTCTCTTTCTCTCTCTCTCTCTTTCTAAAATTTCTTTTCCCTTTGTCTCGGTCTTCTTGAAACTTCTCTCTCTCTTTCTTTATAGCTCTTGCTAAGCTTCTCTCTCTCTCTCTCTCTCTCTCTTGTTTTCTCTAAAATTTCTCTCTTCCTGTACCTCTTGGCCTCTGTGAAATTTCTCTTTCTCTCTCTTTCTCACTTTGTCTGAAAATTCTCTCTTTGTCTCTATCTTTTGCTCTCTTAGAAGCTTCTCTTTCTCAACTTCTCTCGCTCTTGGCTACACAATTCTTTCTCTCTATCTCTCCCTCAATCTATCTAAAACTTCTCTCTCTTTAGTCTCTTAGAAAATTTTCTCTCTCTTAGTCTCTTTGAAACTTCTCTCTTCTCTCTTTATCTCTATGTCTCTCTCTCTAAAACATCGCTTTCTCTATTTTTTTCTATCTTTGTCTCTATCTCTCTCATTCTCTCTGAAATTTCTCTCTCTTGATCTCTTTAAAACTTCTATCTATCCCTCTCTCTTGGTCTCTTTGAAACATTTATCTCTCTAAAACTTCCCTCTCTCTCTTTCTCTGTCTCTTGATTTCTCTCTTGAACTTCTCTCACTCATGTTGTCACTCATTCTCTTCATAAAACTTCTCTCTCTCTCTTAGTCTCTATCTCTCTTAATCTCTCTCTATGTTGCCCTTTATCACTGTCTCAGTCTCTTTCTTTGTCTATTGCTCTCTCAATCTCTGTCTGTCTTAGTCTCCTTGAAACTTCTCTCTCTCTTACCCTTTGCAAAACTTCTTTCTGCCTCTCTCACTCTTTTTAAAACTTCTTTCTCTCTCTCTTAGTCTCTCTTGCTCTCTCTAAAACTTCTCTCTATCTCTCTCTCTTACTCGCTGAAGCTTCTCTCTCTGTGTCTTTCTATAAAACTTCCTCTTATTTCTTGCTCTCTCTTTGTGTTTCTCTAGAACTTCTCTCACTCACGCTCTCTATAAAACTTCTCTCTCTTTCTGTCTCTCTTCCTCTCTCCTTAAATTTTCTCTCTCTTCCTATTCCTATCTCTCTTGCTTACTCACTATCACTTTCTCTCTCTAAAACTTCTCTTTCTCTCTCACTTTTTCTTGCTCGAAAACTTTTATGACTCTCTTTATAAAACTTCTCTCCCCCTTCCCTATCTCTCTCCCTCTCTCTTCTCCAACACTTTCTTTATCTCTCTCTTTCTTTATCACTCTCTATCTCTCTCCTCCCAACACTTTATATACCTCTCTCTTTTTCTCTCACTCTTTCTAAAACTTCACACCTTCACCCTCTCATTCCCTACAAAACTTATCTCTTTCTCTTTATTTGTCTATTTGTCTCTCTCTATGTCTCTGTCTCTATCTCTATCTCTATATCCATCTCTTTCTCTCTTTTTCTCTTGTCCTCTATGAAATTGCTGTCTGTCTCTTGCTCTATATAAAACTTCTCTCTCTCTCTCACTCTGTGTCTCTCTCTATCTCTCCCTCTCTCTTCCTGACACTTTCCCTTTCTCTCTCCCCCTCTCTTTCTCCTCTCTCTCTTCAACAAATAGACTCCCTCTCTCTCTAAAACTTCCCTCTCTTACTTTCTCCTACACACTTTCTTTCCCTGTAAAACATCTTTGACTCTATCTCTCTCTCCATAAAACTCTCTCGCTTTCTCTCTAAAACTTGCCTCTCTCTTTCCCTCTCTCTCCCTAACACACACTCTCCTTCTCTCTCTCTCTCTCTCTCTCTCTCTCCCCCTACCAACATTCTATCTCTCCTTCTCTCTCATCTTAAAAAGCTTCTTTGACATTCACACTGTCTCCCCATCTCTGTAACACCACGCACTCTAAAACTACTCTCTCTCTTCTTAAAACTTCTCTTTCACTTTCTCTTTCTCTTTCATTATCTCTTTTTGTCCATCTATCTTGCTTTCTCTAAAACTTTCCCTCTATATCTCTCTTTCTTTCACTATGAAACTTCTCTCTCGATCTCTCTTTCTCTCTCACTTTTGTTTAAACCTCTCTCTCTCCCTTTTCTCTTCCACTCTCACACTCACTCTGTTTCTCTCTTTGAAAAGTTCTCTTTCTCACTCTTGCTTTCTTTGAAAACTCTCTCTATCCCTTAATCTCTCTTTAGCTCTCTCTAAAACATCTCTTAATCTCTCTCTCTCTTCATCACTCTGAAACTTCTCTCTCTAAAACTTCTTTTCCTTTTTTACTTGGTCTCTCTCACACTCTCTAAAACTTCTCTCTATCTCCCTCTATCTCTCTAGAACTTCTCTCATTCACTTTCTCCATAAAACTTCTCTCTCTATCTCCCTCTCTCTTGCTTTTGGGGAACTTTCTCTCTCTTGCTCTCTCTCTCTCACTCTTTGAAATTTCTCTCTCTCTCTTTAAAACTTCTCTCTCTATCTCCCTCTCTCTTGCTTTTGGGGAACTTTCTCTCTCTTGCTCTCTCTCTCTCACTCTTTGAAATTTCTCTCTCTCTCTTTAAAACTTCTCTCTCTATCTCCCTCTCTCTTGCTTTTGGGGAACTTTCTCTCTCTTTGCTCTCTCTCTCTCACTCTTTGAAATTTCTCTCTCTCTCTCTCTCTTTAAAACTTCTCTCTCTATCTCTCTCTCTTTCTCTCTTCCTCTCTCTGAAACTTATCACTTCTCTCTTTCTGTCTCTTACTCTCTGAAACTTCTCTCTATCTCTGTCCTCTCTAAAATTTCTCCTTATTTCTTTCTCTCTTTTTGTCTCTCTAGAACTTCTCTCACTTAATCTCTCCATAAAATTTCTTTCTCCCTAACCCAATCTCTCTCCTCTCTCACTTTATCTCTTTGTAAAACTTCTTTGACTCTCTTTGTCTATAAACTTCTTTGTCCCTATCTCTCTCCCTCTCCCTCTCTCTATCACCCTTTCTCTCATCCTCTTTTTGTCACTCTTTTTCTCTCTCTTTATCTCTTCCTCTCTCTCCCCTTCCAACACATTCTGTCTCTATCTCTTCCATTCTCTCTCCTTGAAACACTTTCCCTATATCTCTCTCTCGTAAAAACTTTTCTTTCAGCCTTTCTCTCTTTCTCTTGTGCTCTCTCTAAACTTCAGTACTTCACCCTCTCTTGCTCTCTGTGAAACTTCTCTCTCCCTCTCTCTTCCTCTCTTTGTCTCTCCCTATCTTTCCTTCTCTCTCTTCCCAACACTTTCTATACTCTTTCAACCTCTTCCTCATGCTCTTTCTCTCCCTCCCTCTCTCTCTCTTGAACTGTCACTCCATGTCTCTCTCCATCTCTCCCGCTCTTTCTCCTTGGAACACTTTCTCTCTCTCTCTCTCTCTCTCTCTCTCTCACACCAAAACTTCTCATTCTCCCTTTCTTTCTCTTCCTCTTGCTCTCTTTAAATCTTTACTCCTTCCCCCTCTCTTGTTCTTTTCAAAATTCTATTTCTCCCTCTCTGTGTCTGTCTGTCTATCTCTCTATATGTCTCTGTCTTTATCTTTGTTGCCATCTCTTTCTCTCCCTTTGTGAAATCAAGCTCTCACTCTCTCTAAAACTTCTCTCTCCCACTCTCTGATCTCTATCTCTCCCTCTCTCTCTTCCCAACATTTCTCTTTCTCTCTCTCACTCTCTCACTCTCTCTTCAACTTCTCTCTCTATCTCTCTTTAAATGTTCCCCTTATTTCTTTCTCTCTCTCTCTCTTGCCAATAGTTTCTCTATCTCTCTCTATCTGCCTCTTCTCTCTCTCACTTTTGTCTTTGTGTTACTCTTTGCCTCTCTCTGTCTCTCCCTCTCTCTCCCTTCCCAACACTTTCTCTATCTCTCTCTTTGTGCCTCCCTAAACTAAAATTTCTCTTTTGCCCTTTTTCATTAACTCTCATTTCCTCACTTTCTCTTTTGTGTGTGTGTCTCTCTCTGTTTCTTCAACACATACACTCTCTCTAAGATATCCTTCTATTACTTTCTACAACACACTTTCTCTCTTTCTAAAACTTCTTTGACTTGGTTTCTCTCTATAAAACTCTCTCTTTCTCTCTAAAACTTGCCCTCTCTCTCCCCAACACATCTCTCTCTCTCTCTTTGTCCTCCTCTAAAACTTGTCTTTCTCTATCTCCCTAACACATCTCTCTCTCTACCTGATGTGGAAACCCATGGATATTTATAATCCAGAAACCCCAAACACACAATTGATAGAGAACAAGAATAGATAAAGAACTCCCAACCTATTTAACCCCCAATTGACTAATGCAAATGGAAACACAAATAATTGGTTGATTTAGGAATCAAGAACAGAAATTCACAAGGATGTAAATACCTTGATGAAGTTCAAATCTTGATGCAATAGAGATTCAAGCCAAGCTTTGAACAAAGAATATAAAACTCCCAAACAATTCTTTTTTTTCATTCATTCTGCTGATCCTCATCCATGCACTAGGGTATTTATACCCCCACAAGTTCAAATAACCTAGACTATTAGGTTAGACCTTAAACTTGGGCCTCCCAATAAAAAAACGCAAGCCCAAACACAAATTGCAAGTAGTGAACTACCCAAAAAACTAATCTATTAATTTGGAATGATGAATTAAGTATAGGTTGGCCCCATCTTGCAGATTCAGCCTAATTTGATTAGGTGAAGCTCCATTGGCCTTCATTGCATCTTGAGCTTCCATTCCTTCTAACATTTTGCCCATACAGGTTCGAAGTGATTCCTTGAACTTTTTGGCCCTCAATCTTGTAATTGGTCCTTGAGGTAATGTTAGGTCATCTACTGCTTCTCTCCTCTTTCCATCCATGCTTGTGCTCACATCACTAACATGTTTTTGTCTCTATCTCTATCTCACACTCTCTCCCTCCCCAACACACATTCACTCTTTTTGTCCCTTTATTTCTCTCCTTAGCACACACTCTCCTTTTCTCTCTCTATCTCTCTCCCTCTCTATAACACTATCATGCTCTAAAACTACTCACTCTCTTTCTAAAACTTCTCTTTCTCACTCTCCTCTCTTTTCTCTATCTCTTTCTCTCCCTCTCTCTTGCTCTCTCTAAACATCTCTCTCTCTCTCTCTCTCTCTCTCTCTCTCTCTCTCTCTCACTCCAAAACTTGTGTCTCTATCTCTTTCCCTCTCCTTGAAATCTCTGGCTTTCTGTTTCTTTCACTCTGAAACTTTATTTTACACAAATGTCTTTAAAGGGAAAAGGTGGATGAGATTGTTTGTAAAATGGGGGTTTAAGAAGGGGTTTAACAAAAAAGTTGGGAGTCGCCACCGATCTAAATCTCAGTGAGATGGGACACCTTAAAAAAATGGTTTGTGTTTTGTTCTAAAATGGGTTTGGGGGTTGATTATGTGTAGGGAAAGTGTTAGCACCCTACAATGTCTTTTCGGTACCATGTTAATTTTATGCCACTTGTAATTGTCACAAATGTTGTCTATGCTTCCTTATTAAAGAAAATTGAATAGTTGATTTTTTATTGTAAACTCCTTGAAAAATTAATAGGCTCCTCCTCTTCAGGTGGGAGCCTATTTCAAGTTCATGGGGATTAATGTATTTGCCTTTATTTCCCATGACTTTCTTTAGTAGAAGTAGACAAAGTATCAATTTTAGTAAGAAAATTGATTTTGGAAATCTTGTACCAATAAGCTTTTTAAGAAATACAGACATAGACTAGTTCCTCTTCAGGTGAGAGTCTAATCAAGTTACAAGAAAAAATGCCTTTGCCTTTATTTCTTGTAGACTTTCTTAAAAACTTATTTGGATTCCTCTAGTAAAAGATAAAAATAGGCCATTCCTCTTCAGGTGAAGCCTATACAAGTTGTAAAAATAAATGCCTTTACCTTTATGTTTACAACTTTAAAAAAGAAATTACTTTGCAAATAGGGAGCATATTCAAAAAGAAAGCTTTCATGCTCATTTTATTTTCCCTTACTTTGCTTGTGTGTTTATTTCATTTATCCAATTTGAGTATGGAATATGTAACATCATACATAAATAGAGAAACAAAATCAAAAAGGTGCCAAAACATCATGAAACAAAGCATATTAATATGCAAAGATTTCAACAAGATTATGCTTATCTGAATTTCTCAACTCAGCGAGTCAACTCAGTGTGATCACCATAGTTTAGTGAGTCAACTCCGCGTGTTGACTCAATGTGGTTACACCAATTCAGCAATTTGCAAACCGTGCACAGTGACATGCACTGAAAAGTGATGATTTGCAAACCGATTTCACCTTCTATTCATGTCAAAACAATGATAAACATGCCAAAATTCAGCAACATGCACAAACAAGCACTGCTGCAGCTCATTCAGCCAATATCCATGCAAAACATGCCACAACTCAACATCTTGCACACAACAAGCAAGGCCGAAGCAAGAAGAGTGAGCTATAAACACAGCTTATCAAGAACCAACAGCCACAATATCATCCACACATGAATGGAGAGGATCAAGACTTATGCATGTTCACGATGGAACTACAGAACCGAAGCAGGCAAAACAAGCAGGGAGCAGCACATACCTCAGCTTTTGAAGTGAGTTCTTATAACACCTAAGGCCGGCTGAACCACAGTGATCTGGGGTCTTTCCCTTTGCTTCTTCAGCTAGCTTCCTCTTATCCTTGCAACTGAGAACTCTCGGCTAGGAGCTAGAACTCTCGAATTTCTTCCTCTAGTATATTTGCTTTGTTTGCTGGTTTTGGAACAGGAGAATGACCTCTTCAAGTGCTCTCGGATGGAAGAAACTTACTGATGCTTGAAGACTCTAGGTCCCGATAGTTCTTTGATGGTGATGGAATTTCCGTATGTGGTCTCTTTCAGCTGGAGGAGGAACTCCCCTTTTATAGCTGAACTTGGGGCCAGCTTACCTACGCCAAAGGGCCACTGCCCTTTTCTTCCTT
Source organism: Dicorynia guianensis (assembly GCA_037013595.1). Taxonomy (NCBI): domain Eukaryota; kingdom Viridiplantae; phylum Streptophyta; class Magnoliopsida; order Fabales; family Fabaceae; genus Dicorynia; species Dicorynia guianensis. The sequence goes on along the minus strand of JASUAB010000006.1, from coordinate 18,942,392 downwards.
GCGGCTCACTCTGCTACAGCAAGCATGACGTGTTGGGCTGTTGTTTTGCACATTTCTGGCACCCACCATGTTTCATGCTGTGTGCCACCATCTTGCTCCACTCTTCGGCTGTGTACTTTCTGCAAGTTGGTGCCAAAAACAGCTAGCAATCAGTGGACAACTCAGCAGCAGCTATCATGGCTCCTCTATGCAGTGGCTCTTCATGATGTCAGCTAAAGTAGGTGAGCTTTAAGGGAGGGCGGTGCTGTGTTGTTACTGAAAGGAGGTGACATGCTGCAGCTGGTTCAGCCATGAAGGAGGTGGCAGCCTTTCACAGTTATGGTTGGCTTTCCTAGTTGGTGTAATGGTGAGTTACAGCAGCTGGTTCAGCCATGAAGGAGGCGGCAGTGGAGAGAGTTAAAGCCCAACCATGGAGCTACAACTTAGTTCCATCCTAAAGAGGAGTTTCCGGCCTCAAGGAAAGGAGGCAAAAGGGGAGAGGGAATTGGCAAAGGGAAGAAGGGAGGGTCGGTTCTTCACAAAGAAACCAACCATTCATGCATTTTTTGTTTCATAATATTATATTATTATTATATTATTTTATTATTATTATATTTATTTGAATTAAAATTTATTTCTTCTTCTCTCTTTTCTTCTTTTTTCTCTTCTTTTCTCCTTTCTCTCTTTTTTTTGGCTTTTACTTATATTTATTTTTTATTGTTTATTTTGTTTAAAAAAATTCCAACACAACTTAGTTTTGGGTTTTGGACAAAATTCGGTGTCTACACCTTGCTCACTCTCTTTCTGTCTCTAAAATTTCTCTATCTCTCTGTCTCTCTCTTTACTCTCCCTCACTCTTTGTCTCTTTCTATCTCTCTCACCCTCTCTTACTCTTTCTTGCTGTCTTTGAAACTTCTCTCACATGCCCTTTGCAAAATTTCTCTCCCTCTCTCTCACTCTCCTTCTCTCTATAAAATTTCTATATCTTTCTCTCTCTCCCTTTAATGCATACATACACACTCTCTCTCACATGCTCTATTTGTCTCTAAAACTTCTCTATCTATTGTCTTTCTGTCTGTTTGTCTCTCTTTCTCTTTGAAACTTCTCTCTCTCACTAACTCTCTCTATGAAACTTGTCTTTCTTTCTTTCTATCTCTCTTGTACTCTCTGGAACTTCACTACCTCTGTTTCTTTCTCTTTAAAACATCTCTTTCTCTCATTTCACTCTCTTTCTCTCTTTGTCTCTCTCTCTGGCTCTCTTTGAAATCTCTCTCTTTGGAACTTTTCTCCGTCTCTCTTTCTCTCTTAAACTCCTCTGCCTCACTATCTTTCACTCTCTAGAACTTCTCTCTCTCTCTCACTGAAACTTTCCTATTCTCTCTCTTGCTTTCTTTGGAACTTCTCTTTCTTTTTTCTATCACTCACTCTCTTTCTTTCTCTAAAACTTCTCTTTCACTCTTTCTCTCTTTCTCCCCCTATATCTCTGAAGCTTCTCTCTCTCTCACTCTCCTTTTTTCCTAGAAAATTCTCTTTCTCTCCCTCTAAAGCTTCTATCTCACTTTCTCTAGAACTTTTATATCTCTTCCTCCCTTTCTCTCTCCCTCATTCATTCTTTCTTTAAAAACTTCCTCTATCCCTATCTCTCTCCCTCTGTGCAACACTTTGTCTACCACTCTCTCTAAAACTTCTCTCTCCCTGCCTCTTTGTGGCATTCTCTAAAACTTCTCTCCCCCTTTGTCTCTCTGGCTCTATTTGAAACTTCTCTCTCTCTTTTATGCTTTCTTTGATACTTCCCACTCACTCACTCTCTCTCACTCTGACACTTTTCCCTCTCTCCCTTTCTCTCTTTCCTTCTCTGTTTCTCTAATACTTCTCTCTCTCCCTCTCTCTATTGCTCTCACTAAATCTTCTCTCCTTCTCCCTCTCCCTCTCTCTCTTGCTCTCTATGAAACTTCTCTCTCCGTGTCTCTTTCTCTCTTTCTCTTTAACTCTTTCTCTTATTCTCTCTAAAACTACTCTGTCTCTCTCTCAAACTTCTGTTTGCTCTCTCACTCCCTGAAACTTCTCTCCTTCTCTCTCGCTGTCTCCGAAACTTTTCTTTGTCTCTCTCTCTTAGACTCTCTGAAACCTCTCTCTCTCTCTCTCTCTCTCTCTCTCTCTCTTAAACCTTCCTTTCTCTCTTTCTTTCTTTGAAACTTCTCTTTATCTCTCTCTCCTGGTCTCTTGAGAACTTCTCTCATTGACTCTCTCCATCAAACTTTTCTCACTCAGTCTCCCTCTTTTTCTCTCTTTCAATCTCTCTGAACTGTTTTCTCTCTATATCTGGCTCCCTTTGAAACATCTCTTGCTTTCTTTCTCTTGCATATACTCTATCTCTCCCTCTTTGGAACACTCTGTTTACTACTTCCTCTCTCACTCTCACTTTCTCTGATACTTCTTGCTTCCTCTCTTTCCCTCTATTGCTGGCTTGCTTGCTTTCACACTCTCTCACTCCCTGATTCTCTCTCTTAAACTTCTCTCTCTCTCTCTTGAAATCCTCTCTTGCACTCTCTCAAAAACTTCTTGCTCTCACTCTTTCCCAATTACTTTCTTTCTCTCTCAGAAACTACTTTCTCGCTCTCTCTAAAACTTCTATCTCTCACCTTCTCTCTAAAAACTTCTCCCTCTCTCTTGTTCTCTCTAAAACATCACTCTTTTGCAGCATCTAAAACTTCTCCTTGTCTCTCTTTTCAATCTCTCTAATTATTTCTCTCTCTCTCTCTTTCTGTTTCTCTCTCTAAAACTTCTCTCTAAGGGTTCCCTTTCCCTCTTTCTCTCTTTCTTCCTCTCCTGCCAACACAGCAACACTCTGTCTACCACTCTCTCCCTAAAACATCTCTTTCCCTCTCTCTTCCACTCCCTAAAATTCTCTCCCTCTTTCTTTGTCTCTCTCTAAATCTTCTCTCTGTCTCTTGCTTTCTCTGATGCTTCTAGCTCTCTCTTTCTCTCTCACACTTTCTTTGAAACTTCTCTCTCTCTCTCTCTCTCTTCCTCTCTCTCTATGGTGCTCTCTTGGATACTTCTCTCTCTCCCTCTATAGCACATTCTAAATCATCTCTCTATCCTTCTCTGTCTCTTTCTCTCTCTCTCCTTCTCACTAAAATCACTGTCTCTCTCAAACTTCTTTTTCAATCTTTGACTACTGGAAACTTCTTTATTTCTCTCTTGCTCTGTTTCAAACTTCTCTCTACCTCTCTCTGAATCTCTTTGAAACTTCTCTCTCTCTCTCTCTCTCTCTACTTCTCTCTACGTCTTTCTCTTGGTCTTTATAGAACTTCTCTTATTCACTCTCTCCATAAAACTTCTCTCTCTCCCTCTTCCTCTCCCTTTCTCACTCACTCTCTTTCTTTCTCTAAAACTTCTTTGTCTCCCTTTCTCTCTCTTCCTCTCTCTCCCACTCACTTCCTTTTTCTCTCTAAAACTTCACTATCTTTCTTTCTCTTTGTTCCTCTCTCCCTCTCTCTTTTCTTTTCTCCCTGTCTCCTTTCTCTCTGAAACTTCTCTCTTTATCTCTCTTTCCTTCCCTCTCTCTCTCCCACACCCTTTCTCTCTGAAACTTCCCTATCTCTCTTTCTATCTCTAAAACTTCTCTCTCTCCCCTTCTCTGTTGCTCACTCTAAAACTTCTCTCTCTCTTTCTATGTCTCCCTATCTACAAAACTTTGTCTACCACTCTCTATCTCTCTCTTTCCCTCTCGCTCTCTCTAAAACTTTACTCTCTTTCCCTCCATCACATACACACTCAATCTAGTTTTCTTTGAAACTTCTCTCTATTTCCTCTTTATAGCTCTCTATAAAACTTCCTTCTCTCTTACCCCATCACACACTCTATGTCTAGCTCTCTCTAAAACTTCTCTCTCTCTCCATCTAGGTAATGCTCTGTCCACCACTCTCTTTTACTCTTTCTCTCACTCACTCTCTTTCTCTCCTAAAACTTCTCTTTCTTCTTTTTCTCTCTCTCCCCTTGTCTCTCTAAAACTTTTCTATCTCTCACTCTCCTTTTCTCCCAAAACTTCTCTTTCTCTCCTTCTCTCTCTCTAAAACTTCTCTCTCACTCTCTTCGGAGCTTTTATAACTCTTTCTCTCTCCCTTTCTCATTCTTACTCTCTTTGAAAACTTTATATCCCTCTCTCTCTCTCTCTCTCAAGTTCTTTCTTAAACATCACTTGTTCTCTGCAATGCAAACACTCACACACTCTCTCCCCCTCTTTGTAACACTTTGTCCCCCACTCTCTCTTTAAAACTTCTCTCTCTCTACCTCTATGGCTTTCTCTAAAACTTCTCTCCCCCTTTGTCACTATGGTTCTCTTTGAAACTTCTTTCTCTCTTTTGTGCTTTCTCTAATACTTCTTGCTCACTTACTCTCTCTCGCTCTGACACTTCTCTCTCTCCCTCTCTCTTTCTCTCTTGCTCTTTCTCTAAAACTTCTCTCTCTCCCTCTTTGTCACTCTCTCTATATCTTCTTGCTTTTGCTCTCTATGAAACTTCTCTGTCTACATCTCTTTCTCTGTCACTCTCTCTTTTTCTCTCCAAAACTACTTTGTCTCTCTCTCTCTCTAAAAGCATCTTTTTTGCTTTTTAGTCCTTGAAACTTCTTTCGTTCTCTCTCACTCTCTTTGAAACTTTTCTCTATCTCTGTCTCTGTGATGCGGAACCCCATGGATATTCAAGATCCAGAAACCCCAAACACACAAATTGATAGAGAACAAGAATAGATGGAGAACTCTCAACCTATTGAACCCCCAAATGACTGATGCAAATGGAAACGCAAATAATTGGTTGATTGAGGAATCAACAACAGAAATTCACTAGGATGTAAATACCTTGATGAAGTTCAATTCTTGATGCAATAGAGATTTAGGCCAAGCCTTGAACAAGAGTATAAAACTCCAAAACAAATCTGTTTTTTCATTCATTCTGCTGATTTTCGTCCATACACTAGGGTATTTATACCCCCACAAGTTTAATAACCTAGACTATTAGGTTAAGCCCTAAACTTGGGCCTCCCAATAAGAAATACAAGCCCAAACGAAAATGCAAGTAGTAAACTGCCCAAAACTAATCTATTAACTTGGAATAATGAATTAAACATAGGTTGGCCCCATCTTGCAAATTCAGCTTAATTTGATTAGGTGAAGCTCCATTGGCCTTCATTGCATCTTGAGCTTCCATTCCTTCTAACATTCTGCCCATATAAGTTTGAAGTGATTCCTTGAACTTTTTGGCCCTTAATCTTGTGATTGGTCCTTGAGCCAATATTAGCTCATCTGCTGCTCCTCTCTTCTTGCCATCCATGCTTGTGCTCACATCATTCCCTCCCTTCTCAAAAGGATTCGTCCTCGAATCTGAATCAAGTTCAAAAAGAGATAGGTCAGAAACATTGAAAGTGGCACTTACATTATACTCACCTGGCAAGTCTATCTTGTATGCATTATCATTGATGCACTCCAAGACTTGGAATGGTCCATCACCCCTTGCATCTAGCTTTGATTTCCTTTGCTGTGGAAATCTCTCCTTTTGCATGTGTAACCAAACCCAATCTCCTAGTTCAAAATCAATCAGATGCTCAATTCCTCTTGTAGGTGGCAACCCGTGGGGTATTTCTTGAGGAAAGACATCACTAAATTCCTGCAATAAAGTCACAAACACACTAGGCAATTTGGGGTTAAGGTCAATTTCAGTAAACAAAGTATCCTTAAACCGAATCAAAATAAAAGCTCTCTTGCGTAAGTATGCACTCTTTATATCTCTCTCTTTTGCATAGAAACATGGTTGTTTCTTAACTTCTTCACTCCTCTCTTTTCCTTTCTTTTCACTCTTTTTCTTTTTATCACTCACTAACTTATTCTCTTCTGCACATCTCACTTTCTTTTCCTCACTTGTGCAGTCACTCAACATTGGGCCTTTTTCTTTATTCTTTTCTCTCATGGCCTCTTTTCTCTCATTATTCTTTTTCACCTCACTACCTGAAATCCCACAAGCTGATTGTTGAAGCTTAACTTGATCAAGGTAAGTTTCTTTAGGTGATAAAGGTGCTAGAGTGATTTTCTTGCCATCATGCTGAAAGGAATATCTATTTCTATATCCATCATGCATCACATGCCTATCAAATTGCCAAGGTCTCCCCAACAATAAATGACCAGCATGCATGGGTACTACATCACACATAGCTTCATCACTATACTTTCCAATAGTAAAAGCTACCACAACTTGCCTAGTAACTTTCACTTCTCTACTATCATTCAACCATTGTAGCCTATAAGGAGTAGGGTGTTTAATACATTTCAGCCCCAATTTATCCACCAAAGTGGTGCTAGCCACATTAGCACAACTACCCCCATCAATAATCATGCTACAAACTTTACCACCAACTAAACATCTAGTGTGAAATATATTTTCTCTTTGTTCTAAACTTTCTTCTTTAACATTCAGATTTAATGCACGCCTAGCAACAAGAGATTCACCATGAGCAGCATATTCAACATCAGAACAATCCTCTAAAGATGGCATGCTACTCTCATTACCATTCCCATCATAATCATTTTCAGATTCAGAAACAATCTCATCACCTTTAATGTACATGGTCTTTCTATTAGGACAATCAGATGCATAATGACCATTACCTTGACACTTAAAACACTTTATATCTCCATGTTTAGAGGTTTTTGAAAAGGAATCAGAAGTACCCTTTTGAGTTGAAGTACTCTTCTCCTTGTTTTTGTTTGCATCCAGCCCCTTCTCCTTGGAATCAGTGGCATCCTCCTTCTTCTTCTCATCATATTTGTTCCATTTTGAATCCCATTTGCTGCTGGAATTCGAAAATGACTTGGTGGCTCCACTTTGTTTATGTTCTCTATTCCTATCATTAATTCGCCTACCATTCCCTTGCAAGCTTTCTGAAAGCTCCCTCTTCCATTCATCCAACTCATCTAGCCTACTATTCAACTTTTGAAATTGACTAGTAATGGCCCTATATATCAATTTCATGTTTGGAGTCATGTTAACTTCTTCATCTGAGGGCTCTTTAACCTCCCTCCTTGTTGAAGGATTACTCATTTTATGAACCTGCAAGGAATGTTAGTAAAACAGCCCCACAATACACTCCCTCACGTGTTTCACTCAAAAGATGGCACTCCACTTGTGTTTCACACAATTGTTGGCTTTTACCCTCTTTAAACTCACACACACTCAAGCCTTTTAGCACTCAAGCTTGTTGTTCTCAATTGCACTTCAGAATTAATCCTCAAACCAAAATACTCACAAATAGCAAATATACCAGGATAAATTGAAATGAGCATGCAAGATGTGAAGAGTTTGCTGCCCAAAATACTGATTTCAAATTAACAAGAATCAAATTGTTAATTATGGTGTATATGGAAGCAAAAACAGGAGTAACCAAAAATAGCAACTGAGATTTGAAGGAAAAAGACGAAATTAATGTATAAATGCAGAAATTGATGTTTTCTTAATGGAAAGATCAATTCTGACAAAAAAGGACATAAAGACAAAAAGGAAAGAAATTAGGTAGGTGTTCTGGAATGATGCTAATCCCACAAATTGTGCTTATACTTCTTTGACTTTGCTAATTAATCTCCAACCCAAAGTGTGTTCAGACCATACCCTAAATTCTGCCCAAAAATGTGTACAGATTCAAAGAACTTGCTGCCAACCTAATTAGACAATTCTGTGGTGCTTTTCTTCTTCTAGCTGCAACTCTTTTCAATTTTGTTCCTTTTCATTTTTTTTTTTGAAGCAGCGTCCCAACTCTTTTTTTTTTTTTTTTTAAATATAAGATAACAGCAAATAACACCAAAATATGAACGAGAAAAAAAAAAGATCAAAATCAAATCCCAAACAATCAAGCCAGCTGCAACATGCAACTAAGAGTTATAGTTTCAGATGGAAACTGCAACCAAGAGTTACAGTTTTAGATGGAAACTACAACTAAGAGTTACAATTTCAGTAGGAAACTGCATACAGTAGTTTCAACTGCAGAAAAAAAAAAATAAAGAACTCAAACACAGTGTGAATAGGAACCCGTGAACAGTGCACAAAAGAAAATAGCAAACTATAACCTAGGATAAATAAGAATTCACCCTAATCAAGCTCTGATACCAAATGATGCGGAACCCCATGGATATTCAAGATCCAGAAACCCCAAACACACAATTGATGGAGAACAAGAATAGATGGAGAACTCTCAACCTATTGAACCCCCAAATGACTGATGCAAATGGAAACGCAAATAATTGGTTGATTGAGGAATCAACAACAGAAATTCACTAGGATGTAAATACCTTGATGAAGTTCAATTCTTGATGCAATAGAGATTCAGGCCAAGCCTTGAACAAGAGTATAAAACTCCAAAACAAATCTGTTTTTTCATTCATTCTGCTGATTTTCGTCCATACACTAGGGTATTTATACCCCCACAAGTTTAATAACCTAGACTATTAGGTTAAGCCCTAAACTTGGGCCTCCCAATAAGAAATACAAGCCCAAACGAAAATGCAAGTAGTAAACTGCCCAAAACTAATCTATTAACTTGGAATAATGAATTAAACATAGGTTGGCCCCATCTTGCAAATTCAGCTTAATTTGATTAGGTGAAGCTCCATTGGCCTTCATTGCATCTTGAGCTTCCATTCCTTCTAACATTCTGCCCATATAAGTTTGAAGTGATTCCTTGAACTTTTTGGCCCTTAATCTTGTGATTGGTCCTTGAGCCAATATTAACTCATCTGCTGCTCCTCTCTTCTTGCCATCCATGCTTGTGCTCACATCACTCTGTCTCTCTCTCTCTCTGTCTCTTTGAAACTTTTGTTTATCTCTCTCTCTTGGTCTCTCTGGAACTTCTATCACTCACTCTCTCCATAAAACTTCTCTAACTCATTCTCCCTCCTTTTCTCTTAAACTTCCCTTTCTCTTTTGTTTGGTCTCTCTGAAGCTTCTTTCTCTCTATCTCTAGCTCTCTCTTAAACATCTCTTGATCATTCTCTCTCACACACGCTCTCTCTCTCCCTCTCTAGAAGACTCTATTTATTACTTTCTCTCTCACTCTCACTTTCTCTGAAACTTCACTCTCTTTCTCTAACTCGCTCACTCACTTGTTTCACTCTCCCACACTTTCTCACTCACATCTTTCTCTCTATAAAGCTTCTCTCTCTCTCCCTTTGAAATCACTCTCCCTCTCTCTTGAAAACTTCCCTCACTCTTCTGAAACTTCTCTCTCTCACTCTTTCCCAATCACTCCCTTTCTCTCTCAAAAATTACTCTCACACTCTCTCTGAACCTTCTTTCCCTCTCCCTCTCTCTCTCTTGCTATCTCTAGAACTTCTCCCTGTCTTTCTTTGGCAGTCTCTCTGAAACTTATTGCTCTCTCTCTCCCTTTAAAACTTCTCTCTAAGGCTTCCCTTTCCTTCTTTCTCTCTTTTTGCCTCTCTTGCCAACACAGACACACTCTCTCTCGCTCCCCCTCTCTAGAACATCTCTCTGCCTCTCTCTTTAGCTGTCTCTGAAACTTCTCTCTCCCTCTCTTTGGCTCTCTCTGAAACTGCTCTCTCTCTCTCTAGCTATATCTAAAACTTCTTTCCTTCTCTCTTTTGTGCTTTCTCTGATGCTTATTACTCACTATCTTTCTCTCCCTCTCTTTTTATCTCTCTTGCTTTCTCCAACACTTCTCTCTTCCTGTCCCTCTCTCCATGTTGCTCTCTCTTAAACTTCTCTTCTAAATCTTCTCTCCCTCCCTCGCTCTCTCTCCCCTTCTTTGTCTCTCTCTTGCTCTTTATGAAGATTCTCTCCGTCTCTCTCTCTCTCTCTCTCTCTCTCTCTTTTTCTCTCTAAAATTATTCTCTTTCTCTCGAACTTCTTTTTCACTCTCTTACTCCCTGAAACTTCTCTATTTCTCTCTGTCCCTCTCTCTCCCTTCCTCACTCACTCTCTTTCTAACTCTAAAACTTCTATATCTCTCTTTCCCTCTGTTCTACTCTGCCTTTCTCTTTGTCTCCTTCTATCTCTCTTTCTCTCTCTCTTGCAGTCTCTTTCAAACTTCTCTATCTCTCTTAGTCACTCTCTTTCTCTCTCTAAAACTTGTCTGTCTTTCTTTCCCACTATTATTCCTCTATTCCTTTCTCTTTCCCTATCTCCCTCTCTCTGAAACTTCCTTATTTGTCTTTCTCTCTCTTAGAAACTTCTCTCTCTCTCTCTCTCTCTCTCTCTCTGCCTCTCTTTGTTGCTCTCTCTGAAACTTCTCTCTCTCTTTGTACATCTCCATGTCTGTAACATCTTTCTACCACTCTCTCTCCTCTCTATTTCCCTCTTGTTCTTTCTGAAACTTCACTCTTTCTCCATCCATCACACACATACTCTGTCTAACTCTCTCTAAAACTTCTCTCTCTATCTCTATAATGCTCCATCTACCACTTTTTCTCTGAAACTTCTCTCACTCTATGTCTTGCCCTCTCCAAACTATCCCTCTCTCTATCGGTCTAAAATTTCTCTCTGCCTCTCCCCCCCTTTAGTTCTCTCTAAAACTTCTTTATCTCTCTTTCTCCCCTTAACACACACATATACACACTCTTTCTCCACTCTCTCACTCACTATTTTTCTTTCTAGAACTTCTTTTTCTGCCTGTTTTTCTATCTCTCTCTTTGTCTTTGTCTCCCACACTCTCTAAAACTTCTCTCTCTCTCACATACTAAAACTTCTCTCTCTCCCTCTCTCTAAAACTTCTTGCCCTCTCCTCTTTGTGTGAAACTTCTCTCTCTCACCGACTCTCATTCTCTCATAAAACCTCTATTTCTCTATTTCCCTCTCTCTCTCTCTCTCTTGCTTTCTCTTGAACTGCTCTATCTTTGTCTTTCTCAATGAAACTTCTCTCTCCCACTCACTCTCTTTCTCTGTCTATCTCTAGTCCTCTCTGAAACCTATTTCCCTCTATTTCTCTCTCTCTTACTTAAACTTCTCTCTCTCACTCTCTCTAGAATTTCTCTCTCTGTCTCTTTTTCTTTTGCTCTGAAACTTCATTCTATCATCCACTCTCTTTCTTTTTCTAAAACTTCTCTTTCTATCTCCCTCTTTGTGGAACTTCTCCCTCTCTCTCCTTCTCTGAAACTTCTCTCTTTGTTTCTCTCTCTCTCTCTCTCTGTCTGTTTCTCTTGCTCTCTCTGGAACTTCTCTCTCCCTCTCTTTCTCTCTCTCTCACTGTCCTTATCTCCTAGAAACTTCTTTTTCTCTACTTCTCTCTAACTCTCTCTAGAACTTTTATATCTCTTTCCCTCCCCCTTTCTCATTCTTGCTCTCTCTAAAACTTTTCTCTATCACTCTCTCTCTCTCTCCCTCTCCCTCTTTACCTCTCTCTTTCCCTTTTCCTTTCTCTCTCTCTCTGGCTCTCCATGAAACTTCTCTCTCTGTCTCTTTCTCTTACTCTTTCTTTTTCTTTGTAAAACTGCTCTGTCTCTCTCTCAAACTTTTTTTTGCTCACTCACTTGCTGAAACTCCTCTTTTTCTCTTTCAATCTCTTAGAAACTTTTCTTTCTCTCTCTCTCTCTCTCTAAAGCCTCCCTTTCTCTCTTTCTCTTTCTTTCTCTCCTTGAAACTTCTCTCAATCTCTCTCTCCCTTGGTCTCTCTAGAACTTCTCTCATTGACTCTCTCTGTAAAACTTCTCACTCACTTTCTCTCTTTTTCTCTTGAACTTCCCCTTCTCTCTCTTTTCTCTTTGAAGCTTCTTTCTCTACATGTCTCTAGCTCTATCTAAAACTTTTCTTACTCTCTCTCTCATACACACTCTTTCTCTCTCCCTCTTTGGAACACTCTGTCTACTACTATCTCTCTCTTACTCTCACTTTCCCTGATACTTCTTGCTCACTCATACACTCTCTTTCTTCTGTCTCTCACTCACTGTCTTTCACTCTCTAAAACTTCTCTTTCTCTCTCTTGTCTTCTCTAAAACTTCTCTCTCTATTTCTCTCTCTCACTGCAGCTTCTCCTTTCTCTCATTTACTCTCTTTCTCTCTCAAAAAGTTCTCTCTCTCAATCTCCTTTTCTCCCAGAAATTTCTCTTTCTCTCCTTCTCTCTCTCTAGAACTTTTATATCCCTTTCCCTCTCACTTTCTCATTCTTGGTCTCTCTAAAACTTCTCTCTATCCCTTTCTCGCCCCCCTCTCCCTCTCTCTTCCTTTTGCTCTCTTTTGTTCTCTATGAAACTTCTTTATCTCTCTGAAGCTGCTCTATCTCTCTCTCTCAAACATCTTTTTCTCTTTCTTAATCCCTAAATCTTCTTTCTTTCTCTCTTGTTTTCTCTGAAACTTTTCTCAATCTCACTCTCTCTAATTCTCTTTGAAACTTCTCTCTCTCTCTCTAAAATCTCTCTTTCCCTGTGCCTCTCTCTTTGAAACTTCTCTATATCTCTCTCTTTTGGTCACTCTAGAACTTCTCTATCTCACTCTCTCCATAAAACTTCTCTCACTCATTCTCTCTCTTTTTCTCTTAAACTTCCCTTTCTCTCTCTTTTGGTCTCTCTGAAGCTACTCTCTCTACCTCTAGCTGTCTTGGAAACTTCTCTCACTCTCTCCCTCTCACACACTCTTTGTCTCCCTCTCTGGAACACTCTATCTACTCTCTCTCACTCTTGCTCACTCATCACTCTCACTTTCTCTTTCTTTCTCTCTCTCTCGGTCCCTCTCTCACTCGCTCTCTCACTCAACCATCCTGTCTCACTTATAGCTTTCTCTCTCTAAAACTTCCTTTTTGCTCTCTCACTCCGTGAAACTTCTCTATTTCTCTCTTGCTCTCTCTAAAACTTCTCTCTCCCTCTTTGTCTCTGTAGAACTTCTCTTGTTCATTCTCTCACTCTCTCTAACTTCTCTGCCTCCCTCTCCCTCTCCCTCTCTCCTCTCTTTCTCTCTCTCTCACTCGGTTTCTTTGAAACTTCTCTCTTTTGCCCTTTGTGAAACTTCTTTCTCCCTCTCTCTCGCTCACTCTCTTTCTCTCTCTAAAACTTTTCTATCTTTCTTTCTCTCTCTCCCTCTCTCTGTCTCTCTTTTCTCTCTAAAACTTCTCTCTTACTCAGACTCTCTCTCTAAAACTTCCCTATCTCTCTTTCCCTCTCTCTATTGCTCTTTGAAACTTCTCTCTCTTTCTTCATTTCCCTATCTGCAACACTATGTCTACCACTCTCTATCTCTCTCTCCCTGTCCCTGTTTCTCTCTCTCTCTTGCTCTCTCTGAAGTTTTCTTCTCTCTTCCTCCATCACACACACACACACTCTATCTAGCTCTCTCTAAAATTTCTCTCTCTCTCCGTCTCTGTAATGTCCACCACTCTCTCACTCACTCTTTCTCTCCTTCCCTTTCTCCCTCTCCCTCTTGCTCTCCTTGAAACTTCTCACTCTCTCTCTGTGTCTTCCCCTCTCTGAACTATCCCTCTCTTTATCGGTCAAAAATTTCTCTCTACCTCACTCTCTAGCTCTCTCTGAAACTTCTCTTTCCCTTTCTCTCCCAACACATACACACACTTTATCCCACTCTCTCAATCACTCTATTTCTCTCTCTAAAACTTCTTTGTGTGTCTGACTATCTGTCTTTCTCTATCATTATCTCTCACCCTCTCTAAAACTTCTCTCTATTTCTCTCTCTCCCCCCAAAACTTTTCTCTCTATAAAACTTCTCTCTCTCTCTCTCTCTCTCTCTCTCTATTTTTCTCTTTGAAACTCTCTCTCCCACTCACTCTCTTTCTGTCTCTCAATCTGCCATCCTCTCTAAACTTCTCACTCTCTTTGAAATTTCTCTCTCTTTCTTTCTCCCTAAAACTTCTCTCTATCATCCACTCTCTTTCTCTTTCTAAAACTTCTGTTTCTGTTTTTCTATCTCTCTCTAGCACTTCTCTCTCTCTTTCCCTCTTAAATTTCTATCTTTCACTCACTATCTTTCATTCTCTAAAACTTCTTTCTCTCTCTCCCACCCTCTTTGAAACTTCTCTCTCTATTTCTTTCCCTTGTTAAAACTTCTCTTCTGTCTCTTGCTTTCTCTGGAACATCTTTCTCCCTCTCTTTCTCTTGCTAATACTTGTTTCTCTCTCTTTCTTTCTCTCTGTGATTATTCTCTCTCTCTAAAACTTCTCTTGCACTCTCTCTGAATTTTTATATCTCTTTCCCTCTCCCTCTCTCTATCTCTCTCTAAAACCTCCCTTCCCCTCTTTCTCCCTTTCTCTCTTTGAAATTTCTCTCTATCAATCTCTTGTTCTCTCTAGAACTTCTCTCATTGACTCTCTACATAAAACTTCTCTCTCTCATTCTCTCTCTTTCTCTTAAGCTTCCCTTTGTCTCTCTTTCGGTCTACTTGAAACTTCTTTCTTCCTTTGTCTCTAGCTCTTTCTAAAACTTCTCTCGTTCTCTCTCTCTCGACACTCTTTCTCCCTGTTTGTTCTCACTCACTTCTTTTGATACTTCTTGTTCACTCACATGCACTCTCTCTCTTTCTTTCTCTCTAAAACTTCTCTTTCTCTCTTTCTTTATTATTTCTCCCTCTCTCTCTTTGTTTCTCTCACTGAAACTTCTATCTCTCTCCCACTTTGTGTCTCTCTCTCCCTCTCTTTCTTTCTCTCTCTCTCTGTCTCTCTCTTTCCCTCTCTATGAAATTTCTTTCTCTCTTGCTGTTGCTCTCTTTTTTCTCTCAAATATTACTCTCTACCTACCCTTTCTTTCTCTCAAACTTCTTTTTGGCTCTCTAACTCCCGAAAACTTCTCTGTTTCTCTCTTGCTCTCTCTGAAACTTTTCTTCATCCCTCTTTCTCGGTCTCTCTGAAACATCTCTCTTTCTCTCTATAAAAGCTCACTTTCTCTCTTTCTCTTTCTTTGAAGCTTCTCTCTATCTCTCTCTTGGTTTCTCAAGAACTTCTCTCACTCATTCTCTCTTTCTCTAAAACTTCCCTTTCTCTCTCTTTCGGTCTCTTTGAAACTTCTTTCTCTCTTTATCTCTAGGTCTCTCTTAAACTTCTCTCTTTCACTCTTTCTTGTCACTCTCTTTCTCTCTCAAAAACTAATCTCTTGCTCTCTCTAAAACTACTCTCCCTCACCCTCTCCCACTCTTTGTGAAACTTCTCCCTCCCTCTCTCTCCCTTGCTCCCTTTAAAACTTGCCTCTCTCTCTTGTGCTCTCTAGAACTTCTCCCTGTCTATCACGCTGGTCTCTCTAAAACTTATTTCTCTCTCTCTCTCTCTCTCTCTCTCTCTCTCTAAAACTACTGTTTGTCTCTTCAAACTTCTTTTTCGTGCTCTGACTCCTTAAAACTTCTCTCTCTCACCCTCTCTCGCTCTCTGCAAAACATTTCCCACTCTCTCAGAAATTTCCCTTCTCTCTCTCTCTCTCTCTCTCTCTCTCTCTCTCTCTGTGTAGAACTTCTCTCCTCTATCTGATGTGAGCACAAGCATGGATGGCAAGAGGAGAGGAGCAACAGATGAGCTAACATTACCTCAAGGATCAATTACAAGATTAAGGGCCAAAAAGTTCAAGGAATCACTTCAAACTTATATGGGCAGAATGTTAGAAGGAATGGAAGCTCAAGATGCAATGAAGGCCAATGGAGCTTCACCTAATCAAATTGGGTTGAATTTGCAAAATGGGTCCAATCTATGTTTAATTCATCTTTCCAACTTAATAGATTAGTTTTTGGGCAGTTTACTACTTGCAATTTGCGTTTGGATTTATTTTTTATTTTGGGAGGCCCATTTTTAAGATCTAACCTAATAGTCTAGGTTATTTGAACTTGTGGGGATATAAATACCCTAGTAGATGGACGAGAATTAGTAGAATGAATGAAAATAAGAATTGTTTTGGAGTTTTATACTCTTGTTCAAGGTTTGGCTTGAATCTCTATTTGCGCTTCCAATTGCATTAGTCATTTGGGGGTTCAATAGGTTGGGAGTTCTCAGTCTATTCTTGTTCTCTATCAATTGTGTGTTTAGGGTTTCTGGATCATAAATATCCATGGGGTTCTGCATCATTTGGTATCAGAGCCAGATTAGGGTGAATTCTTATTTATCCTAGGTTATAGTTTGCTGTTTTCTTTTTTTTCTTCTCTGCCTAATATCAACTAGAATCAGATCTGGGTATAGAAGTGCAAGTTGCAGCTAGTTTGATTGTTTGGGATTTGATTTTGATATTTTGGTATTGTTTGCTATATATTCTATATTCAAAAAAAAAAGATTGTACCGCTGTTAAAAAAAAATGAAAAGGAACAAAATTGAAAGAGTTGCGGCTAGAAGAAGAAAAGCACCACAAAAATGTTTAATCAGGTTGGCAGCAAGTTCTTTGAACCTGTACACTTTTTGGGGCAGAATTAGGGGTATGATTGAATTCAGGTTTGAACACACTTTGGGCTTTGGAAATTAATTAGCAAAGTCAAAGATGCTTAAGTACAATTTGTGGTATTAACATCATTTTAGGAAACCTATTTGATTTCTTTCCTTTTTGTCTTTTTTTCGTCAGAATTGATCTTTCCATTAAGGAAACATCAATTTCTACATTTATGCATTAATTTCGTCTTTTTCCTTCAAATCTTGGTTGCTATTTTTGGTTACTCCTACTTTTGCTTCCATATACACCATAATTAACAATTTAATTCTTGTTAATTTGAGATCAGTATTTTGGGCAGCAAACTCTTCATATCTTGCATGCTCATTTCAATTTATTCTGGTATATTTATTTTTAGTTTTTGTACCTGTCTTCCTTGTTAAGTGTTTTCATTA
Organism: Dicorynia guianensis; assembly: GCA_037013595.1. Taxonomy (NCBI): domain Eukaryota; kingdom Viridiplantae; phylum Streptophyta; class Magnoliopsida; order Fabales; family Fabaceae; genus Dicorynia; species Dicorynia guianensis. The sequence goes on along the minus strand of JASUAB010000006.1, from coordinate 18,925,631 downwards.
CAATCCTAGTATTAATTTGCTATTTGTGAGTATTTTGGTTTGAGGATTAATTCTGAAGTGCAATTGAGAACAACAAGCTTGAGTGGTAAAAGGCTTGAGTGCGTGAGCTTAAAGAGGGTAAAGGCCAACAATTGTGTGAAGCATGAGTGGAGTGCCATCTTTTGAGTGAAACACATGAGGGAGTGTTTTGTGAGGCTGTTTTACTAACATTTCTTGCAGGTTCATAAAATGAGTAATCCTACAACAAGAAGGGAGGGTAAAGAGCCCTCAGATGAAGAAGTTAACATGACTCCAGTCATGAAATTGATATATAGGGCCTTTACTAGTCAATTTCAAAAGTTGAATAGTAGGCTAGATGAGTTGGATGAATGGAAGAGGGAGTTGTCAGAAAGCTTCCCAGGTAATGGTAGGCGAACTAATGATAGGAATAGGCACCAAAATGAGTTTGATCAGGGGCTGTTTGAAGATAAATTTGAAGAGAGGAGTTCAGCTCAAAATAGAAGGGTGAAATTAGAATAGAAAATAGGAGGGATAGTAATCTACATGCTATCAAGATGAATATACCTCCATTTAAGGGTAGAAATGATGCTGAAGTGTACTTGGAGTGGGAGAGAAAAATGGATTTGATATTTGCTTGCCACAACTATTCTGAAGAGAAGAAGGTGAGATTGGCTGCAGTAGAATTTTTAGATTATGTTTTAGTTTGGTGGGATGAATTAGTGAAGTCTAGGAGGAGAACTGATGAATATCCTATTGAGAGTTGGGATGAGATGAAGAGAGTAATGAAGAAGCGATTTGTGCCTTCTTACTACTATAGAGAGTTGCACTAGAAGTTGCATAAGCTTACTTAAGGATCAAAATCAGTGGAAGATTATCACAAGGAGATGGAGATGCTCTTGATTAAAGCTAACATTGAGGAGGATAGGGATGTGACAATGGCTAGGTTTATAGGAGGTCTGAACAAGAAGATAGCTAATGTAGTAAAGTTGCATCATTACATAGAGATGGAGGACCTAGTTAACATGGCCATGAAGGTGGAGAGACAACATGATGCAGAACCCCATGGATATTTATGATCCAGAAACCCCAAACACACAAATTGATAGAGAACAAGAATAGATAGAGAACTCCCAACCTATTGAACCCCCAAATGACTGATGCAAATGGAAACGCAAATAATTGGTTGATTGAGGAATCAAGAACAGAAATTCACTAGGATGTAAATACCTTGATGAAGTTCAATTCTTGATGCAATAGAGATTCAAGCCAAGCCTTGAACAAGAGTATAAAACTCCAAAACAATTCTGTTTTTCATTCATTCTGCTGATTTTCGTCCATACACTAGGGTATTTATACCCCCACAAGTTTAATAACCTAGACTATTAGGTTAAGCCCTAAACTTGGGCCTCCCAATAAGAAATACAAGCCCAAACGAAAATGCAAGTAGTAAACTGCCCAAAACTAATCTATTAACTTGGAATAATGAATTAAACATAGGTTGGCCCCATCTTGCAAATTCAGCTTAATTTGATTAGGTGAAGCTCCATTGGCCTTCATTGCATCTTGAGCTTCCATTCCTTCTAACATTCTGCCCATATAAGTTTGAAGTGATTCCTTGAACTTTTTGGCCCTTAATCTTGTGATTGGTCCTTGAGGCAATATTAGCTCATCTGCTGCTCCTCTCTTCTTGCCATCCATGCTTGTGCTCACATCATTCCCTCCCTCCTCAAAAGGATTCGTCCTCGAATCTGAATCAAGTTCAAAAGGAGATAGGTCAGAAACATTGAAAGTGGCACTTACATTATACTCACCTGGCAAGTCTATCTTGTATGCATTATCATTGATGCGCTCCAAGACTTGGAATGGTCCATCACCCCTTGCATCCAGCTTTGATTTCCTTTGCTGTGGAAATCTCTCCTTTTGCATGTGTAACCAAACCCAATCTCCTAGTTCAAAATCAATCAGATGCTCAATTCCTTTTGTAGGTGGCAACCCGTGGGGTATTTCTTGGGGAAAGACATCACTAAATTCCTGCAATAAAGTCACAAACACACTAGGCAATTCGGGGTTAAGGTCAATTTCAGTAAACAAAGTTTCCTTAAACCGAATCAAAATAAAAGCTCTCTTGCGTAAGTATGCACTCTTTATATCTCTCTCTTTTGCATAGAAACATGGTTGTTTCTTAACTTCTTCACTCCTCTCTTTTCCTTTCTTTTCACTCTTTTTCTTTTTATCACTCACTAACTTATTCTCTTCTGCACATCTCACTTTCTTTTCCTCACTTGTGCAGTCACTCAACATTGGGCCTTTTTCTTTATTCTTTTCTCTCATGGCCTCTTTTCTCTCATTATTCTTTTTCACCTCACTACCTGAAATCCCACAAGCTGATTGTTGAAGCTTAACTTGATCAAGGTAAGTTTCTTTAGGTGATAAAGGTGCTAGAGTGATTTTCTTGCCATCATGCTGAAAGGAATATCTATTTCTATATCCATCATGCATCACACGCCTATCAAATTGCCAAGGTCTCCCCAACAATAAATGACCAGCATGCATGGGTACTACATCACACATAGCTTCATCACTATACTTTCCAATAGTAAAAGCTACCACAACTTGCCTAGTAACTTTCACTTCTCTACTATCATTCAACCATTGTAGCCTATAAGGAGTAGGGTGTTTAATACATTTCAGCCCCAATTTATCCACCAAAGTGGTGCTAGCCACATTAGCACAACTACCCCCATCAATAATCATGCTACAAACTTTACCACCAACTAAACATCTAGTGTGAAACATATTTTCTCTTTGTTCTAAACTTTCTTCTTTAACATTCAGTTTAATGCACGCCTAGCAACAAGAGATTCACCATGAGCAGCATATTCAACATCAGAACAATCCTCTAAAGATGGCATGCTACTCTCATTACCATTCCCATCATAATCATTTTCAGATTCAGAAACAATCTCATCACCTCTAATGTACATGGTCTTTCTATTAGGACAATCAGATGCATAATGACCATTACCTTGACACTTAAAACACTTTATATCTCCATGTTTAGAGGTTTTTGAAAAGGAATCAGAAGTACCCTTTTGAGTTGAAGTACTCTTCTCCTTGTTTTTGTTTGCATCCAGCCCCTTCTCCTTGGAATCAGTGGCGTCCTCCTTCTTCTTTTCATCATATTTGTTCCATTTTGAATCCCATTTGCTGCTGGAATTCGAAAATGACTTGGTGGCTCCACTTTGTTTATGTTCTCTATTCCTATCATTAATTCGCCTACCATTCCCTGGCAAGCTTTCTGAAAGCTCCCTCTTCCATTCATCCAACTCATCTAGCCTACGATTCAACTTTTGAAATTGACTAGTAATGGCCCTATATATCAATTTCATGTCTGGAGTCATGTTAACTTCTTCATCTGAGGGCTCTTTAACCTCCCTCCTTGTTGAAGGATTACTCATTTTATGAACCTGCAAGGAATGTTAGTAAAACAGCCCCACAATACACTCCCTCACGTGTTTCACTCAAAAGATGGCACTCCACTTGTGTTTCACACAATTGTTGGCTTTTACCCTCTTTAAACTCACACACACTCAAGCCTTTTAGCACTCAAGCTTGTTGTTCTCAATTGCACTTCAGAATTAATCCTCAAACCAAAATACTCACAAATAGCAAATATACCAGGATAAATTGAAATGAGCATGCAAGATGTGAAGAGTTTGCTGCCCAAAATACTGATTTCAAATTAACAAGAATCAAATTGTTAATTATGGTGTATATGGAAGCAAAAACAGGAGTAACCAAAAATAGCAACTGAGATTTGAAGGAAAAAGACGAAATTAATGTATAAATGCAGAAATTGATGTTTTCTTAATGGAAAGATCAATTCTGACGAAAAAGGACATAAAGACAAAAAGGAAAGAAATTAGGTAGGTGTTCTGGAATGATGCTAATCCCACAAATTGTGCTTATACTTCTTTGACTTTGCTAATTAATCTCCAACCCAAAGTGTGTTCAGACCATACCCTAAATTCTGCCCAAAAATGTGTACAGATTCAAAGAACTTGCTGCCAACCTAATTAGACAATTCTGTGGTGCTTTTCTTCTTCTAGCTGCAACTCTTTTCAATTTTGTTCCTTTTCATTTTTTTTTTTGAAGCAGCGTCCCAACTCTTTTTTTTTTTTTTTTTAAATATAAGATAACAGCAAATAACACCAAAATATGAACGAGAAAAAAAAAAGATCAAAATCAAATCCCAAACAATCAAGCCAGCTGCAACATGCAACTAAGAGTTATAGTTTCAGATGGAAACTGCAACCAAGAGTTACAGTTTTAGATGGAAACTACAACGAAGAGTTACAATTTCAGTAGGAAACTGCATACAGTAGTTTCAACTGCAGAAAAAAAAAAATAAAGAACTCAAACACAGTGTGAATAGGAACCCGTGAACAGTGCACAAAAGAAAATAGCAAACTATAACCTAGGATGAATAAGAATTCACCCTAATCAAGCTCTGATACCAAATGATGCGGAACCCCATGGATATTTATGATCCAGAAACCCCAAACACACAAATTGATAGAGAACAAGAATAGATAGAGAACTCCCAACCTATTGAACCCCCAAATGACTGATGCAAATGGAAACGCAACTTGATGCAATAGAGATTCAGGCCAAGCCTTGAACAAGAGTATAAAACTCCAAAACAATTCTGTTTTTCATTCATTCTGCTGATTTTCGTCCATACACTAGGGTATTTATACCCCCACAAGTTTAATAACCTAGACTATTAGGTTAAGCCCTAAACTTGGGCCTCCCAATAAGAAATACAAGCCCAAACGAAAATGCAAGTAGTAAACTGCCCAAAACTAATCTATTAACTTGGAATAATGAATTAAACATAGGTTGGCCCCATCTTGCAAATTCAGCTTAATTTGATTAGGTGAAGCTCCATTGGCCTTCATTGCATCTTGAGCTTCCATTCCTTCTAACATTCTGCCCATATAAGTTTGAAGTGATTCCTTGAACTTTTTGGCCCTTAATCTTGTGATTGGTCCTTGAGGCAATATTAGCTCATTTGCTGCTCCTCTCTTCTTGCCATCCATGCTTGTGCTCACATCACAACAAAAACAAAGGGGAGCAGCCAAGTCATTTTCGAATTCCAGCAGCAAATGGAGATCAAAATAGAACAAATATGATGAGAAGAAGAAGGAGAAAGCCACTGATTCCAAGGAAAAGGGGCTGGATGCAAACAAAAAAACAAGGAGAAGAGTACTTCAACTCAAAAGGGTACTTCTGATTCCTTTTCAAAAACCTCTAAACATAGAGATATGAAGTGTTTTAAGTGTCAAGGCCGTGGCCATTATGCATCTGATTGTCCTAATAGAAAGACCATGTACATTAGAGGTGATGAGATTATTTCTGAATCTGAAAATGATAATGATTGTGATGGGAATGGTAGTGAGAGTAGCATGCCATCTTTAGAGGATTGTTCTGATGTTGATGGGGGATGTTGAATATGCTGCTCATGGTGAATCTCTTGTTGCTTGGCGTGCATTAAATCTGAATGTTAAAGAAGAAAGCTTAGAACAAAGAGAAAATATATTTCACACTAGATGTTCAGTTGGTGGTAAAGTTTGTAACATGATTATTGATGGGGTTAGTTGTGCTAATGTGGCTAGCACCACTTTGGTGGATAAATTGGGGCTGAAATGTGTTAAACACCCTACTCCTTATAGGCTACAATGGTTGAATGATAGTGGAGAAGTGAAAGTTACTAGGCAAGTTGTGGTAGCTTTTACTATTGGGAAGTACAGTGATGCAGCTGTGTGTGATGTAGTAGCCATGCATGATGGGCAGCAGATGAGCACAAGCATGGATGGCAAGAGGAGACGAGCAGCAGATGAGCTAACATTACTTCAAGGACCAATTACAAGATTAAGGGCCAAAAAGTTCAAGGAATCACTTCAAACTTATATGGGCAGAATGTTAGAAGGAATGGAAGCTCAAGATGCAATGAAGGCCAATGGAGCTTCACCTAATCAAATTGGGCTGAATTTGCAAAATGGGTCCAATCTATGTTTAATTCATCTTTCCAAGTTAATAGATTAGTTTTTGGGCAGTTTACTACTTGCAATTTGCATTTGGGTTTATTTTTTATGTTGGGAGGCCCATTTTTAAGGCCTAACCTAATAGTCTAGGTTATTTGAACTTGTGGGGATATAAATACCCTAGTAGATGAATGAGAATCAGTAGAATGAATGAAAAACAGAATTGTTTTGGAGTTTTATACTCTGGTTCAAGGCTTGGCTTGAATCTCTATTGCATCAAGAATTGAACTTCATCAAGGTATTTACATCCTAGTGAATTTCTGTTCTTGATTCCTCAATCAACTGATTATTTGCGTTTCCATTTGTGTTGACCCTAAAAATTTTGTTTGGAGTCGCCACCAATCTAAATTATCTAAGGGTGAGATCGGACACCTAATTTAAAAATGGTCTACGTTTTAGAGATTGAGTTCGGGGGTTGGTTACGTTTTAGGGAAGGTGTTAGCACCCTAAACGCCTTTTCGGTACCAAAAATGATCTAATTAATTTATCTTAAATTAATTTATGTTGGTTTAGAAAAAGAATTTCGAAAACAATCCCTACCCATTCCGGATTGGGATTTTAAAAAAAAAAAAATGATTTTAAGGAAAAACCCCCTTCCTATTCCAGTCCAGGGTTTAAAAATATTTATAAGAAAAATTCCCCTTCCTATTCCAGTCCAGGGTTTTTAAAATAATTTTAAGAAAATTCCCTTTCTATTCCAGGCCGGGGTTTTGAAGAAATAATTTAAGAAAAATCCCATCTCTATTACAGATCAGGGTTTTAAAAAAATATATTTACAAGAAATTCCCTTTCCTATTCCAGTCCAGGGTTTTTAAAATAATTTCGAGAAAAGTAAAAAAAATGTTCACATCACCTAATTTAGGTTCATGTGTTATGTTAAATTTTAAGATACTAATTCCAACTAATAAATCATTTTTATTTTTTAAATTTCTTAAAAGTTTGCTTAAAATAAGGATATGCAAAGCCTAATTATCAAAACTTACGTCTTCTTATAATCATGTACATCCTATGGCATGAACCAAAAAATAGACAGTTTCCAAACTCCGTTGCGTACACATGCATGAAATCTCAAAATTTCCTAAACACAATGAAACTTAAACCCCATAAAAATGCCACCGACATAACAGAAAAAGGGTAATAGCAAAGTCGTACCTTTTAATCTTCAACAAAAGTGGACCGAGGCTGAGCGGAGGCGGTAACGGTTGGCAGTAGGGTGCTGGCGGAGGTCTGATCGAAGAGAACAACAGTTGGGCACACTGGGTGACAACGTGTAGGTGCTGGTGTGGCGTTTCTCGCAGTGGTCGTGTGCTGGGCTTTACGACGATGGAGTGTTGCAGAGGTGAGTTGGAACGCTGCAACAGAGGCAGCGAGACGGAATAGTGGTGGCTGGAAGCTCTTCCGGGTTCAGCGGAGCTGGATCATGAGCCTTGGAGTACCGACGAAAGACGGGTGGTGGGCTTGTCCCTTGCTGGAGTTGCTTCCGTGAGGGTGTGTTGGTCCTTGTGGGTGCAAGCTCACGACGACGGAAGAAAGTTGGACGAACTGAAATGCTTCGGTGTTAAATGGCATGACAAAGCTCCAGTCGTGCACGACGCTTGAAGTGGGTGCCGGTTTTTTCTTTGTGCCGTCGTTGCCGGGTGGAGTTGAGTGGCTGGTTGCGTGGTGTATGAAAGGATGCGTCTTCTGTGTAGTCTAGCTACAGTGACATAGGTCGTGAAGGTGAAGTGAAGCAATGGCTGAGGGTTTTTTGTCTGAGAGTGTGCCTGTAGTTATGGTGTAGAATAGGGTGCAAGATGGAAGAAAGGTCTTGGATGCCGGTATTGCTGGATGAGAGTGGATGAACGTGGTCCACAGGAAGTAAGGAGTACAAGGGGTGCTGGAGAGTGTGGTAATGCGGCTGGACGAGTTAGAGAGTGAGTTGCCGGAGAGTGAAGTGCAGAGGAATCTCTTTGTGCCGTAAGCGGGGAGAGAGGGGTGTAGTTTTTTCCTTTGTGCCGTAAGGGTCTCTTCAACGTGGGTGAGGAGAGTGATTTATAGGACCTGATACTTGCGTGCATGCATGTATGTTGTGGCTGATTGCGTGGAGAGTTTTTACACTTGCATATTTTAGAATTTGTTTCCTAGTCTGATTATTGTTTCCTAATCATATCTTAACATTATCTTCTTATCTAATATCTACCCAACAATTTTATTTATCTTTTTGGATTTATTTCTTGATTTACAAATTTTTATCTTTTATATTTTTATCATATCTTAATTTTATCTTTTATTTATTTTTGCTGAATTATCTTAGAATTTTCTGAATTATCTTTATTTTTCTGAATTATCTTGGATTTATCTTTATTGTCTTGGAATTATCTTGAAATTATCTTTATTATCTTGGAATTATCTTGATTTTTTTAATTATCTTGTATTTTTCTGAATTATCTTTGATTTTTCTGATTTTTCTTAGAATTATTCGTTTATTATTATTCTGATTTTATTTTTAATTTTTCTTTTTATATTTTGATTTTATTTTCATTTTTGGATTAGGTTTTAATTTTGGATTTGTGATTTTTATTTGGGCTTTTTCCTTAAAAATTGGGTTTTATTATTTAAAGTTTTACATTGTGGGCTGGACAAAATTGAGTGTCTATAATTTGCATTAGTCATTTGGGGGTACAATAGGTTAGGAGTTCTACATCTATTCTTGTTCTCTATCAATTGTGTGTTTGGGGTTTCTGGATCATAAATATCCATGGGGTTTTGCATCACTATCTCTCTGTTTCTCTCTCTAGCTCTCTCTGAAACTTCTATCTCTCTCTCTCCATAATACTCTGTCTACCACTCTTTCTCTCTCTCTCTTGGTCACTAAAATTTCCTTCTCCCTCTCTTTAAAACTTCTCTCTTTCATCTCTCTCTCCTTTACACACGCTCTCCCTCACTCACTCTCTTTGTCTCCCCATATCTTCTATTGCTTTCTCTCTCTCTTGCTCTTGCCCTCTCTGAAACTTCATCCTATCTCTTTTTCTAGTGTTTCACTCTCTCACTCACTCTCGTTCTCTACTTAAAACTTTTCTTTCTCTCTTTGTCTCCCTAAAACTTCTTTCTCTATGAATTTTCTCTCCCACCCTCTATAGAGCTTATATCTCTATTTCACTATCTCTGAATCTTCCATTTCTCTCTCTCTTTGAAACTTTCATCTCTCTCTCTTTCTGTCTCTATCTCTCTCTCTCTCTAAAACTTTTGTATCTTTCTTTGCAGTTCACTTCAAAACTTCTCTCCCTATGACACAAACACTTTCTTTCTGAAACTTCCCACCATCTCTCTATCTTTCTCACACTCTCAAGAACTTCTCTCTCTCTCTTTCTCTAACATACACTGACACTCTCTCTCCCTCTTTGTAGCACTTTGTCTACCATTCTCTCTCATTGACTCTTGTTCTCTCTATCTCTCTCTCCCTCTCTTGCTCTACCTGAAACTTCTCTCACTCCCTCTCTTAGTCTATTTGAAACTTCTCTCTCTCTCTCTCTAACACAAACACACTCTCTCTCCTACTCTAGCTTACATACTCTCTTTCTCTTTGAAACTACTCCCTCTCTAAAAGTTCTCTCTCTCTCTTGCTCCCTCTTAAACATCTCTCTCTCCTCTTCTCTCTCTATGTCTCCATCATTCTTTCTCTCTTGCTTTGTGTCTCTTTAGAACTTCTCTCACTCATTGTCTACACAAAACTTCCCTCTCTCTCTTTCCCTTCTTCTCCCTCTCTTTCTCTACCTGTGTTATGCTTTCTTTGAAACTTCTCCCTCTCTCTACAACTTCCCTTTGTCTCCCTGTCTGTCTCTCACAAACTTCCCCTATCTTTTTGTCTCTCTAAAACTTTTCTCTCCCCTCTCTCCTTCTCCCTCTTCTGCTCTGATGCGAACCCTGCCAAGAATAACGAGACCCATCAACGAAATTGATTCCCAAGACCGTTCTACAATCAGAGTTTGTAGGTGGAAACCTCGACCCGATGTTTATAAGAAAACACGAGTTTTGGTATGTGTAGATGCCACAAACGGGATGGTAATCCATTTGATAAGTCGGATGAATGCCACAAGAACAAGTTCTTGATAAGTTTGAAAATTTCTTCAAAGAACCAAAGAGAAAACTCTCAACTTTTATGTAGAAAACTGATTTGAACTTCTCAGCCTTAGTATACATATATATAGGCTGGGTTATTACAATTTGAAAAAGGAAACAAATAGCATAAGGAAGGTAATCCCTATAATTATGGCATGCCAGTCTTTACATGAGAATAATTAGCCAAATAATCAGCCCAATGCAATAATTGCTGAAAATATATTCCAAAAGGCTGACCAAATCCCATATAAAAAGGAAAGTTATACCAAATTCGCTGGGTAATAATTAGCCAAATCTGATCTCCTTGATTCTCTCAAATCCACATGCTTGAGCTGAAAATAATCCTTCTAGGTGTATGGGCTTCAATAAAAAGGCTAAAATTAATCCTTCCAAGTGTATGGGCTTTAGAAAAAGGTTGAAATTACTCCACCACTTGGACCAACGAAATCCACCCTTGGTCTGCACTTGAGTCTAAGTATTTGGGCCTTAAAAAGCACTCCTCAACCCAAATGCTTTGTATCAATCCATTGAAAGCCTCCTTGAACCTTTTAGCTCTAGCTCTTGTAACTGGACCACTTGGAATTTGAATTGGATCAGCTGTATCCACCATGCTTTTATCATCATTCCCCTCCTCTTGAAGAGGGTTTGTCCTAAAATCATCACCTTGCTTATATCAGATAACGTATGGGAATGTCTCAATGAACTCCACCCATTGTGCATGTCTCCTATTCAACTTATGTTGGCCCTTCAAATGCTTCAAGGACTCATGATTAGTGTGAATCACAAACTCTTTAGGCCAAAGGTAGTGTTGCCATGTTTCCAATGCTCGAACCAATGCATACATTTCCTTGTCATAAGTAGGGTAGTTTAACGCTGCCCCATTACGCTTCTCACTGAAATACGCAATTCGTCATCCACCTAGCATAAGAACAATGCCTATTCCTATACCTGAAGCATGACATTCAATTTCAAATGTTTTAGTAAAATTAGGTAAAGCAAGTAAAGGTGCATGAGACAATTTTTCCTTGAGTAGTTTGAATGCCTCTTCTTGCTTTTCCTCCCATTTGAACCCAATGTCTTTCTTGATCACTTCAGTAAGTGGTGCAGCTATGCTACTAAAGTCTTTTACGAACTGTCGGTAAAAACTTGCAAGTCAATGGAAACTTCGGACTTGGCCTACACTTGTGGGTTTTGGCCACTCTTGGATTGCATGAACCTTCTCTTCATCAACCTGTATACCTTGTGCACTCACAACATAGCCAAGAAACACAAGCATATCGGTGCAAAAGGTGCACTTTTTCGTGTTAGCATACAATTTCTCTTTTCTAAGCACATCCAAAACAGATTTCAAATGCAAAACATGATCAGCCAAACTCTTGCTATAAATGAGTATATCATCAAAATACACAACAACAAACCTGCCTATAAAAGGATGCAAGACATGGTTCATTAATCACATGAAAGTACTTGGTGCATTAGTTAGTCCAAACGGCATCACTAACCACTCATACAATCCATATTTTGTTTTAAAAGCAGTTTTCCATTCATCCCCCTATTTCATTCTTATTTGATGATATCCACTTTTCAAGTCAATTTTTGAAAACACATAAGCACCATGTAGCTCATCTAACATATCATCTAAGCGAGGAATAGGGTGGCGGTACTTTACCATAATATTGTTGATGGCTCAGCAATCAACACACATTCTCCATGACCCATCCTTCTTAGGCACCAAAATCACTGGAACGGCACTTGGGCTCATGCTTTCTCTCACATACCCCTTTTCCATCAATTCACTATCTTGCTATTGTAATTCTTTTGTCTCCTCAAGATTAGTTCAGTAAGCTGGTCAGTTTGGAATGGAAGCACCAGGTATGAAGTCGATTTGATGCTCAATCCCTCGGATAGGGGGTAAACCATTTGGGACCTCCTTGGGAAAGACATCATCATAATCCTGCAAAAGAGAAACAATAGAACCAGGCAAAGTAGGATCAATCTCATTAGTGTTCAAAAATGCCTCTTTGTACAAAAGTACAATCATTGGCTGATTTGAAAACATTGCTCTTTTCACTTCACTTGCTCTTGCATAAAAGCTCTTTTGTGTTTTCTCTTTTTTTGTCTCAATGGTCGAATCAGCTCTCTTTTTTTCTCCCTCGATTTTCTTGTCCTCTCCTGTTTGTTCTCTTAAACTTTCACTCAATTTATTTTTATCTCTTTCTTCACACTGTTTGTGTTCACTCTCATTTTGCAGCCTCACTTGATCTTCATAAACTTGTCTTGGTGTCATAGGAGCTAGAGTGATCATTTTTCACTTAAACACAAATGAGTACTTGTTTGTGTAGCCATCATGCTTTACTTGCTGATCAAATTGCCATGGCTGGCCTAATAGCAAATGTCCTGTTTGCATTGCAACTACATCGCATAAAACTTCATTCTCATACTTTCCAATGAGAAAAGAGACCAGTACCTATTTATTCACCCTTAATTCGCCACTATCATTGAGCCATTGCAACTTGTATGGTTTAGGATGTTTCATTGTGGGTACCCTAATTTTTCAACCATAATTGAGCTAATAACATTAGTTCAACTTCCTCCATCAATAATCACGCTACATACCTTGTTTTTTACATTGCACCGAGTGTGAAAAATGTTTTCTCACTGCACTTCTTCTTCTTCTTTGGCTTGTACACTTAGAGCTCTTCTTGCCACTAGCAATTCTCCTTCGGCAGCATATTCTTCATCATCTGCATCTTCCAATGGTGGCATAGATTCAGTGTCTTCTTCGCTTTTGGTCTCAACTTCTCCATTATCTTGCATCACCATAATCCTTTTGTTTGGACATTGGCTTGCTATATGTCCCCTACCTTGACACTTAAAGCACTTAATATCACGATTTTGAGTTGTGGAAGATTCAATTTTACCTTGAGAAACATGGCTGGAGTTCTCAGTTTTATGCTCAGATTTGTGTTTGGGTGTTGGGAATGCTTGAGGCTTGTCCTCCTTCTTTGTATATCTCAGTTTCCAAGAAGAAGAACCTGAGTTTTGGGCTGCACGTCAGCTAGCCCCCCTCTTGAGTTGTTGCTCCACTTTGATAGCCATGTGCACCATATCCTCTAATTCCACATAATGTTGCATCTCCACTCTATCTTGTATTTCCCGATTTAATCCATGCGAAAACCTACCCATTGTAGCTTCATGATCTTCCTCAACATTAGCCTGGATCATTGCAATCTCCATCTCCTTATAGTAATCCTCAACACTCTGGTTTCCTTGCCGAAGACATTGCAACTTCTTGTATAACTCACGATATTAATGACTTAGGACAAACCGCTTTCTCATTATTATCTTCATCTCCTCCCAAGTTTCCACTGGCTGTTCTCCATTCCACCTCCTATTTAATACCAATTGATCCCACCAAACAATGGCATAATCAAAGAACTCAATGGCTGCCAATTTTTCCTTCTTTGCTTCAGAATAGTTGTGGCAATCAAAAATAAACTCCATCTTCTTCTCCCATTCAAGATAGGCTTCCGGATTAGACCTACCTTGAAATGATGGAACCTTCATCTTTATACTATCTAAGTTATTATCTTCTCGGTTCCTAACTCCTCTACCCCATCCACCATATCTCCTATTGTTAACAATGGAATCTTGATCATCTTCCTCATCAAAACCAGCTCCATAATACTCTTCATCTTCAACCCTTACTTCCCTTGGTTGAACTCTTTCCCTCCTACGCACATTCTGTACATTTTGTGGTTGCCTCATGCGTTCATGCTCTACCTTATCCAACCGTTCATGAACTTGCTCCATTTCTACTCTTAACACTCTTCTCATCTCTCCCATTAATGCATCCATAAGTAGCTTTGGATCAACCCCTCCTGAAGAACTTGTGGGAATGGCTTTGTCTAACATGTTTTTGCTGCAAAAAAAATGTTAGAAAATAAAAGACCTCACAAATTATTTCCCTCACATATTTTTTTGCTCAAATACAATTCTCTCAACACCCGTGTTTTCACACAACAAATTTGGCTTTTTCCCTTTATTGCTCTTACCACTCTTGCCTTTTGCCACTCATAATTTTCTCTTTCAGTTCTTTTCAAACTTATCCAAATAAGAACAAGAACCTTTTCCAGCAACAATTCAATCACAAGCTTATCATTGGTTTAAGGAAGGAGTATGAAATCAAGGGAATCAATAAAATCACTAAAAGGGGAGTTTTTTTTTGGCAGTTTCTGACTTGTTCTTCTTTCTTTTTGCTGAATACCACTTTTTTTTTTCGTAGCTTTTCTCTTCTTTCTTTTTTTTTTTGCTGAAGCTCTTCTTTTCTTTCTTTGTTTTTTTTTTTGAATAAATATCAACTGAAGTTGGAATCTAAACAAAAGAAAACAAAGAATATTGGCTGCAAAACTAAAATTGGATAGGCAAAACCTGAGACTAGAACCGTGCTCTGATATCAAAATGATGCGAACCCCGCCAAGAATAATGAGACCCGTCAACAAAATTGATTCCCAAGACCATTCTACAATCAGATTTTGTAAGTGGAAACCTCAACCCAATGTTTATAAGAAAATATGAACCTTGGTATGTGTCGACACCATAAACGGGATGGTAATCCATTTGATAAGTCGGATGAATGCCACAAGAACAAGTTCTTGATAAGTTCAGAAAGTTCTTCAAAGAACCAAAGAGAAAACTCTCAACTTTTATGTAGAAAACTGATCTGAACTTCTCAGCCTTAGTATACATATATATAGGCTGAGTTATTACAATTTGAAAAAGGAAACAAATAGCATAAGGAAGGTAATCCCTATAATTATGGCATGCTAGTCTTTACATGAGAATAATTAGCCAAATAATCAGCCCAATGCAATAATTGCTGAAGATATATTCCAAAAGGCTGACCAAATCCCATATAAAAAGGAAAGTTATTCCAAATTTGCTGGGTAATAATTAGCCAAATCTGATCTCCTTGATTCTCTCAAATCCACATGCTTGAGCTAAAAGTAATCCTTCCAGGTGTATGGGCTTCAATAAAAAGGCTAAAAGTAATCCTTCCAAGTGTATGGGCTTTAGAAAAAGGTTGAAATTACTCCACCACTTGGACCAACGAAATCCACCCTTGGTCTGCACTTGAGTCTAAGTATTTGGGCCTTAAAAAGCACTCCTCAACCCAAATGCTTTGTATCAATCCATTGAAAGCCTCCTTGAACCTTTTAGCTCTAGCTCTTGTAACTGGACCACTTGGAATTTGAATTGGATAAGCTGTATCCACCATGCTTTTATCATCACGCTCTCTCTCTTACTCTCCCTCATTGTCTCTCAATCTGCGACTCTCATTCTCTTTCTCCCTCACTCTCTTTATCTTTCACTTGCTCTCTCTCTCTCTCTCCACCCTCTCTACATCTCCTTCCTTCACTTTCTTTCTCTCTCTCTCACTCTCTCTCCCTCTCTCTATGTCACTCTATGAAACTTCTCTCTCCATCAGTCTCTTTCTCTCCTACTCTCTCTCTTTTTCTCTCTAAAATTATTCTCTATCTAATCTTTCTTTCTTTCAACCTCTTTTTTGCTCTCTAACTCCCTAAAACTTACCTCTTTCTCTCTTTCTCTCTCTAAAACTTTTTGCCATCCCTCTTTCTCGGTCTCTCTGAAACATGTCTCTTTCTCTCTCTAAAAGGTCACTTTCTCTCTTTCTCTCTCTTGGTCTCTCTAGAACTTCTCTCACTTATTCTCTCTCTCTAAAACTTCCCTTTCTCTCTCTTTCAGTCTCTTTCAAAGTTCTTTCTCTCTTTGTCTCTAGCTCTCCCTTAAACTTTCTCTCTCTCTCTCTCTCTCTCTCTCTTAAACTTCTCTCTTTTCACTCTTTCTTAGTAACTCTCTTTCTGTCCCAAAAACTACTCTCTTGCTCTCTCTAAAACTGCTCTCCTGCACACTCTCTTGCTCTCTGTGAAACTTCTCCCTCCCTTTCTCTCCTTAACTCTCTTTAAAACTTACCTCTCTCTCTTGTGCTCTCTAGAACTTCTCCCTATCTTTCACTGCTAGTCTCTCTAAGCTTATTTCTCCCTCTCTCTCTCTCTCTCTCTCTTTAAAACTTCTCTCTAAGGCTTCCATTTCTCTCTTTCTCTCTTTTCCCCTCTCTGGCAACACTCACACATTCTCTTTCTTGCTCTTTATGAAACGTCTTGCTCTCACTCTCTCTCGTTTGCTTGTTCTGTTCCTCACTCCCTCTGCTAATAATCTCTTTTTGTTTGTTTGTGTCTCTCTCTCTTGTCCTCTCTGAAACTTCTCTCTATTTGTCTCTTACTCTCACTAAAGCTTCTTTCTTCTTCACTCTCATGCTCTCTTCGAAACTTCCCTCTCTCCCCCTCCCTAAAACTTCTCTCTCTCTCTCTTTTGTGATGTGAGCACAAGCATGGATGGCAAGAGAAGAGGAGCAGTGGATGAGCTAACATTACCTCAAGGACCAATTACAAGATTGAGGGCCAAAAAGTACAAGGAATCACTTCAAACTTATATGGGCAGAATGTTAGAAGGAATGGAAGCTCAAGATGCAATGAAGGCCAATGGAGCTTCACCTAATCAAATTGGGCTGAATTTGTAAAATTGGTACAATCTATGGTTAATTCATGTTCCAAGTTAATAGATTAGTTTTTGGGCAGTTTACCACTTGCAATTTCGTTTGGGCTTGTATTTCTTATTGGGAGGCCCATGTTTAAGGCCTAACCTAATAGTCTAGGTTATTGAACTTGTGGGGGTATAAATACCCTAGTGTATGGACGAGTTTCAGGAGAATGAATGAAAAACAGATTTGTTTTGGAGTTTTATACTCTTGTTCAAGGCTTGGCTTGAATCTCTATTGCATCAAGAATTGAACTTCATCAAGGTATTTACATCCCAGTGAATTTCTGTTCTTGATTCCTCAATCAACTGATTATTTGCGTTTCCATTTGCATCAGTCATTTGGGGGTTCAATAGGTTGGGAGTTCTCCATCTGTTCTTGTTCTCTATCAATTTGTGTGTTTGGGGTTTCTGGATCTTGAATATCCATGGGGTTCTGCATCATTTGGTATCAGAGCTTGATTAGGGTGAATTCTTATTTATCCTAGGTTATAGTTTGCTGTTTTCTTTTGTGCACTGTTCACGGGTTCCTATTCACACTGTGTTTGAGTTCTTTATATTTTCTGCAGTTGAAACTGCTGTATGTAGTTTCCTACTAAAACTACAATTCTTGGTTGCAGTTTCCATCTGAAACTGTAACTCTGTTATTTTTTTTTTTTGAGAATTTGGGTCACACCCAAAAACATAACATCTGGGTATAAAAGTGCATGTTGCAGCTGGCTTGATTGTTTGGGATTTGATTTTGATCTTTTTTTTTTCGTTCATATTTTGGTGTTATTTGTTGTTTATCCTATATTTAAAAAAAAAAAGAGTTGGGACGTTGCTTAAAAAAAAAATGAAAAGGAACAAAATTGAAAAGAGTTGCAGCTAGAAGAAGAAAAGCACCACAGAATTGTCTAATTAGGTTGGCAGCAAGTTCTTTGAACCTGTACACCTTTTTGGGCGGAATTCAAGGTATGATTGAATTCTAGTCTGAACACACTTTGGGTTTTGGAGATTAATTAGCAAAGTCAAAGAAGTATAAGCACAATTTGTGGGATTAGCATCATTCTGGGAAACCTACTTAATTTCTTTCCTTTTTGTCTTTATGTCTTTTATTCGTCCAAATTGATCTTTCCATTAAGGAAACATCAATTTCTGCATTTATGCATTAATTTTGTCCTTTTCTTTCAAATCTTAGTTGTTATTTTTGGTTACGCCTGCTTTTGCTTCCATATACACCATAATTAACAATTTGATTCTTGTTAATTGGAGATCAGTATTTTGGGCAGCAAACTCTTCATATCTTGCATGCTCATTTTATTCTGGTATATTTGCTTCTAGTTTTGTACCTGTCTTCCTTGTTAAGTGTTTTCATTACCATCCTAATATTTTGGTGTGAGGATTAATTCTGAAGTGCAATTGAGAACAACAAGCTTGAGTGGTAAAAGGCTTGAGTGTGTGAGCTTAAAGAGGGCAAAAGCCAACAATTTTGAGAAACACGAGTGGAGTGCCATCTTTTGAGTGAAACACGTGAGGGAGTGTATTGTGAGACTGTCTTACTAACATTTCTTACAGGTTCATAAAATGAGTAATCCTTCAACAAGGAGGGAGGGTAAAGAGCCCTCTGATGAAGAAGTTAACATGACTCCAAACATGAAATTGATATATAGAGCCTTTACTAATCAATTTCAAAAGTTGAATAGTAGGCTAGATGAGTTAGATGAATGGAAGAGGGAGTTGTCAGAAAGCTTCGCAGGAAATGGTAGGCGAATTAATGATAGGAATAGGCATCAAAATGAGTTTAATCAAGAGCTGTTTGAAGATGAATTTGAAGAGAGGAGTTCAACTCGAAATAGAAGGGGTGAAATAAGAATAGACAATAGGAGGGATAGTAATCTAAATGCTATCAAGATGCATATACCTCCATTTAAGGGTAGAAATGATGCTGAAGTGTACTTGGAGTGGGAGAGAAAAATGGATTTGATATTTGCTTGCCACAACTATTCCGAAGAGAAGAAGGTGAGGTTGGCTGCAGTAGAATTCTCAAATTATGCCTTAGTTTGGTGGGATGAATTAGTGAAGTCTAGGAGGAGAAATGGTGAATATCCTATTGAGAATTGGGATGAGATGAAGAGAGTAATGAAGAAGCGATTTGTGCCTTCTTATTACTATAGAGAGTTGCGCCAAAAGTTGCATAAGCTTACTCAAGGGTCAAAATCAGTGGAAGATTACCACAAGGAGATGTAGATGCTCTTGATTAAAGCTAACATTGAGGAGGATAGGGATGTGACAATCGCTAGGTTTATAGGAGGTCTGAACAAGGAGATAGCTGATGTAGTGGAGTTACATCACTACATTGAGATGGAGGACCTAGTTAACATGGCCATGAAGGTGGAGAGACAACAAAAACAAAGGGGAGCAGCCAAGTCATTTTCAAATTCCAGCAGCAAATGAAGTTCAAAATGGAACAAATATGATGAGAAGAAGAAGGAGAAAGCCACTGATTCCAAGGAAAAGGGGCTGGATGCAAACAAAAACAAGGAGAAGAATACTTCAACTCAAAAGGGTACTTCTGATTCCTTCTCAAAAACCTCTAAACATAGAGATATAAAATGTTTTAAGTGTCAAGGTCATGGTCATTATGCATCTGATTGTCCTAATAGAAAGATCATGTACATTAAAGGTGATGAGATTGTTTCTGAATCTGAAAATGATTATGATGGGAATGGTAGTGAGAGTAGCATGCCATCTTTAGAGGATTGTTCTGATGTTGAATATGCTACTCATGGTGAATCTCTTGTTGCTTGGCATGAATTGAATCTGAATGTTAAAGAAGAAAGCTTAGAACAAAGAGAAAATATATTTCACACTAGATGTTTAGTTGGTGGTAAAGTTTGTAGCATGATTATTGATGGGGGTAGTTGTGCTAATGTAGCTAGCACCACTTTGGTGGATAAATTGGGGCTGAAATGTATTAAACACCCTACTCCTTATACGCTACAATGGTTGAATGATAGTGGAGAAGTGAAAGTTACCAGGCAAGTTGTGGTAGCTTTTACTATTGGGAAGTATAGTGATGAAGCTATGTGTGATGTAGTACCCATGCATGCTGGTCATTTATTGTTGGGGAGACCTTGGCAATTTGATAGGCGTGTGATGCATGATGGGTATAGAAATAAATATTCCTTTCAGCATGATGGCAAGAAAATCACTCTGGCACCTTTATCACCTAAAGAAGCTTACCTTGATCAAGTTAAGCTTCAACAATCAGCTTGTGGGAGTTCAGGTACTGAGGTGAAAAAGAATAATGAGAGAAAAGAGGCCATGAGAGAAAAGAATAAAGAAAAAGGCCCAATGTTGAGTGACTGCACAAGTGAGGAAAAGAAAGTGGGATGTACAAAAGAGAATAAGTTAGTGAGTGATAAAAAGAAAAAGAGTGAACAGAAAGGAAAAGAGAGGAGTGAAGAAGTTAAGAAACAACCATGTTTCTATGCAAAAGAGAGAGATTTAAAGAGTGCATACTTAGGCAAGAGAGCTTTGATTTTGATTCGGTTTAAGGAAACTTTGTTTACTGAAATTGACCTTAACCCCAAATTGCCTAGTGTGTTTGTGACTTTATTGCAGGAATTTAGTGATGTCTTTCCTCAAGTGATACCCCACGGGTTGCCACCTAAAAGAGGAATTGAGCATCAGATTGATTTTGAACTAGGAGATTGGGTTTGGTTACACATGCGAAAGGAGAGATTTCAACAGCAAAGAAAGTCAAAGCTTGATGCAAGGGGAGATGGACCATTCCAAGTCTTGGAGCACATCAATGATAATGCATACAAGATAGACTTGCCAGGTGAGTATAATGTAAGTGCCACTTTCAATGTTTCTGACCTATCTCTTTTTGAACTTGATTCAGATTCGAGGACGAATCCTTTTGAGGAGGGAGGGAATGATGTGAGCACAAGCATGCATGGCAAGAGAAGAGGAGCAGTGGATGAACTAACATTACCTCAAGGACCAATTACAAGATTGAGGGCCAAAAAGTACAAGGAATCACTTCAAACTTATATGGGCAGAATGTTAGAAGGAATGGAAGCTCAAGATGCAATGAAGGCCAATGGAGCTTCACCTAATCAAATTGGGCTGAATTTGCAAAATTGGTCCAATCTATGGTTAATTCATATTCCAAGTTAATAGATTAGTTTTTGGGCAGTTTACTACTTGCAATTTCGTTTGGGCTTGTATTTCTTATTGGGAGGCCCATGTTTAAGGCCTAACCTAATAGTCTAGGTTATTGAACTTGTGGGGGTATAAATACCCTAGTGTATGGACGAGTTTCAGGAGAATGAATGAAAAACAGATTTGTTTTGGAGTTTTATACTCTTGTTCAAGGCTTGGCTTGAATCTCTATTGCATCAAGAATTGAACTTCATCAAGGTATTTACATCCCAGTGAATTTCTGTTCTTGATTCCTCAATCAACCGATTATTTGTGTTTCCATTTGATCAGTCATTTGGGGGTTCAATAGGTTAGGAGTTCTCCATCTGTTCTTGTTCTCTATCAATTTGTGTGTTTGGGGTTTCTGGATCTTGAATATCCATGGGGTTCCGCATCATTTTGCTTTCTCTAATATTTCTATCTCTCCCTCTCCGGCTCTCTCTCTTTGTTCCTCTCTCTAAAACTTCTCTCTCTCTCCCTCTTTATGTCCCTTTCTTTTTTTCTCTCTCTCCCTCTGTCTCCCTGTCTTGCTCTCTCTTTCTCTCTCACTCTCTAGCTCTCTCTTACTCCCTTACTCCCCTTCTTCCTCTCTCTCCCTCTCTATGAAACTTCTCTCTCTTTCTCTCTCTTTTTCTCTCTAAAACTACTCTCTCTCTTCAAACTTCTTTTTTGCTTTCTAACTCCTTCAAACTTCTCTCTTTCTTTCTCACTCTCTCTGAAACTTCTCTCTCTCTGCTCTCTCTCTCTTAGTCTGTCTAAAACCTCACTTTCCCTCTTTCTCACTCATTGAAACTTCTCTCGATTACTCTCTCTTTGGTTTTGTAGAACTTCTCTTACTCGCTCTCTCCATAAAACATCTCTCACTCATTCTCTCTCTCTAAAACTTCCCTTTCTCCCACTTTCAGTCACTTTGAAACTTCTTTCTATCTTGTCTCTAGCTCCCTCTTAAACTTCTCTTGCTTTTCTCTCTCTCTTTGAAATTACTCTTCCTGTCTCTCTTTTAAACTTCTCTCTCTCACTCTTTCTCAGTCACTCTCTTGCTCTCTAAAAAGTTACTTTCTCACCTTCTCTTAAATTGCTCTCCCTCACTCTTTCTTGCTCTCTGCAAAACTTCTCCTTCTCTATCTCTTTCTTGCACCCTTTGAAACTTCCCCCCTTTTCTGCTCCCTTTAGAATTTCTCCCATTCTCTCTCTGTTGGTCTCTTTGAAACTTTTTTCTCTCTCCCTCTTTTTGCCTCTCTAAAACTTCTCAGTGTGATGAAGTCCCACATCGGTTAGGCAAAGAGGCCTTAGGTGTTATATATATGGGTTCACAAACCTTCCCTTACTAACTTTTGAGGTGGAGTTAGGCAGGTTCATATCATATGGTATCAAAGCCTGCCTTGTTCTAGTCGGTGTGGCCATGGATCTTGGTTCTCTATATGAGGATGTATAGTCTAAAGGGGTTGGGAATGATGAAGTCTTACATCAGTTAGGTAGAGAAGTCTTGGGCATTATATATATGGGTTTGCAAACCTTCCTTTACGAGCTAGCTTTTGAGATAGAGTTAGGCTATCCTGCTCTGGTTGGTGTGTGCCATGGATCTTGGTTCTCTGTATAAGGACATACAGTCTAAAGGGGTTGGAAATGATGAAGTCTCACATCAGTTAGGTAGAGAGGTCTTGGGTGTTATATATATGGATTCGTAAACCTTCCCTTATGAGCTAACTTTTGAGTTAGAGTTAGGTGGGTTCATATCAATCTAAAACTTCCCTTTCTCTCTTGCTCTCCCCTTCTCTTGCCATTACTCACACTCTCTCTCTTGCTCTCTATGAAACTGCTTGCTGTCTCTCTCTTTCGTTTGCTTGCTCTGTCTCTCTCTCTCCTACACACACTCTCTCTTTGCCACTCTCTATTACTCATGCTCTTTTTCTCTCTAAAACTTCTCTCTCTCTGTCTCTGTCTCTCTCACTCTCCTTATACTTCTCTCTCTCTTTGAAAACACTCTCCTTCTCTCACTTGAAAATTCTCTCTCTCACCTTCTCTCTTACTCTCTGTAGACACCAAATTTCGTCCGAAACCCTAAACTAAGTCGTGTTGGATTTTTAAACAAAATAAACAATAAAAGACAATAAAAAAGTAAATATAAGTAAAAGCAAAAGAAAAAGAGAGAAAAAAAAGAAAAAAATAAAAAAAATAAAAAAAAAAAGAAAAAAAGAATGAAAATAATAATATAATAATAATATGAAAAAACAAAATGCATGCATGAGGAATGGTCAGTTTCTTTGTGAAGAACCGAACCTCCCTCCATCGCCCCTTTCCTAGCTGGCTCCTTCCCTCTTGGCTTACATTTCTTGATTCCTTTCCTTGAGGCCAGAAACTCCTCTTTAGGATGGAACTAAGTTGTAGTTCCATGGCTGGGCTTTCGCTCTCTCCACCACCATCATCAATTTTCAGCAAGCTACCGTGGAGATGGAAGAGTGGCTGAACCAGCTATAGCACATCACCTCCTTTCAACAACAAGACAGCACCGTCCTCCCTTAAAGCTCACCTACTTTAGCTGCCATCATGAAGAGCAGCTTCACCACCCCTCATCAAACTTCAGTAGCTTCCACCAGCTGCTATGGCAGCAGCTGCCACTTCAGAAAGAGGAGCAGCTGGACTGAGTAGGGTGCTGAACCCACAAGTTGCAGCAACCACTTGCGGAACAGCATTGGAAGCTTACAGATGACAACACAGCTACAGAAGGAAGAGTAGCCAAACGTGATAGGTACAGAGACAGCTGGACACCCAGAGTGCAGAATGAAAGCAAATGAGTGAAGCAAAGGGCAGCAAGCAGCATGAAACATGGTGGGTGCTATAAGTACAGAACAACAGCCCAACACGTCATGCTCGCTGTAGCAGAGTGAAGCCACAAGGAACAAAAGGGCAGTGACCCTTAGGTGGAGGAAAACCAGCCCCTAGCTCAGCTATAAAAAGAGAGTTCCTCCTCTAGCTAAGGGGACTCCTTACGGAAATTCCATCAATATCAAAGAGTTATCAGGACCTAGAGTCTCCAAGTATCAGAGAGTTTCTTCCATCCGAGAACACTTGAAGAGGTCATTCCCCTGTCCCAGAGCACGAAAATAGAGTGCACACATACAAGAGGAACCGAATTCCTTCTCCCACCTAGGACCCTCAAGAAGCTCAGGTTATTGCACTCAAAGGAACACCGTGAAGACTGTGCAAATTGAGCCAGAGAACAGAGAGGAATAGACACCCAAAATGTTAGAGATAAGGCTGCTTAGGGTGCAGGTGCAGTAGGAGTCTCGTGTGGTTGTGATCTTGCATTATTAATCTTGTCTTCAGTTTATTACTTAGGGACATTAGTGTAATTCAGTAATTGAGTCTTAGTCTATAAATTGTAATCTCAGCTACATCATTTGTAAATTAATTCATTTGAATCAGATTTACATTTCAGAACTTTCTACATCTAGGAGTTCTGAGTTTTCTTTCTTTCTTCTTTCTTGCGCCTTCCTTCTAAGATTCTTGAGAACTTCAACATGGTATCAGAGCCTTGATCCAATGGGAGAGAATATGAATACGTTTTCTTTAGCATCTTTGAATGCTTCACTAGTTTCTTTTAGTCATTCTATTTCTGTGAAATTAGACAGCAATTCCTATCTGCTGTGGAAACAACAAGTTCTTGCAGCCATCAGAGGGCATGAACTAGAGAAATACATCAGTGGTGGTCAAGAAGTGCCATCAAGATTTGCAATAGATGAGCAAGGAAGAGTTCTTAGGATCTTGAGTCAGCAGTATGTTCTTTGGAAGAAGCAAGATCAGCTCTTGCTGTCTTGGCTGCTGTCAACAATGTCAGAAAACATTCTTACAAGAATGGTAGGATGTGAATTTTCGTACCAGGTCTGGGAAAAGGTGGAAACTTTCTTTGCTTCTCATACAAAGGCAAAGATCAAGCAATTCAAGGCGCAGCTGCAGACTATGAAGAAGGGATCCATGATAGCCACTGATTATCTTTTAAAGATCAAGAATCTTGTTGATTCTTTGGCTTCAGTTGGACATGCAATTACAGAAAGTGACCATATAGAGGTAATTCTTGATGGTCTTTCCTCAGAATATGATGGTTTTGTTACATCCATTCTTTCTAGAATTGATCCGTATTCAGTTGAAGAGATTGAAGCATTATTGTTTGCACAAGAAAATAGAATTGAGAAGCATCACAAAGAAGTAGAAGCTATGACAGTGAATCTTGCTACACATCCTCAGAATTACAATGTGAACCGAAGTGGTTATCAAAGTTTCCCTGGTCAGTATGCAAATAGAGGAAGGTTTGGAGGTAGAGGAAACTTTTTCAGAGGCAAAGGGAGTTACAACAATGGGCGGTTTGCTGGTAGAAATGGAAGGTTTTCTGATAAAAGCAACATTCAATGTCAATTATGTGGGAGATATGGACATCAGTCCTGGAATTGTTATCACAGATTTGATGAAAGTTTTCAAGGACCAGCTCAAGTGCCTAGCCACTTCAGCAAGACAGCCAATGGTGCCAATGGCAGTGTCAGAAACACACCCTATGCAATGCTCACTTCTAACAGCAGCAGCAATGGCATTGATCAAGAATGGTATCCTGATTCTGGGGCCACTAATCATGTGACAGTGGATGCCTCTAACATTGTGCAGAAGACTCCATATAATGGAAAGGAGAAGGTGCACATTGGTAATGGCTCAGGTTTGTTCATTAAAAACATTGGTAATTCTTAGATTAAGTCTTGCTTTTCTAATCAAAATCTTCACCTAAACTCACTTTTTCATGTTCCAAATATTACCAAAAACCTTGTGAGTGTTTCTCAGTTTGCAAAAAACAATTATGTCTATTTTGAGTTCCATCCTGACTCTTGTTATGTTAAATCTCAGGATACTCATCAAATACTTTTGAAGGGGACTGTTAGAAAAGGCTTGTATGTCTTTGATGAATTTCGTATTGAAAAAGGACCATATATCAATGCAAAGGTGTCAACAACTCAGTCACCAAATATTACTTCACCTGCTGTACATAGTTCCCATACTTCTTCTTTGTTAAATTCTTGTTCTGAGTTAGACAAATGGCATGTTAGATTGGGCCATCCTTCTGCACAAACTGTCAAGAATGTACTCACTTCTTGTAACATCAGAATACCAAATAAAGAGCTTTCCTTTTGTTCATCTTGCTGCCTTAGTAAATTACATAAATTTCCTTTTGCCTCTTCTCAAACAGAATACTCAAAACCTCTTCAACTAATTCATTCTGATTTGTGGGGACCATCACCTATGCTGTCAAAAGAGGGACATAGATATTACATACATTTTGTAGATACCTTTACCTGTTACACATGGATTTACTTTCTCAAAAGCAAGTCTGATGCATTACAGACCTTTATTCATTTCAAGAAACAAGTAGAACTTCAAACCAACCACAAAATCCTTGCCTTACAAACTGATTGGGGAGGAGAGTTTAGAGCTTTCACTGAATATTTGAAAGACCAAGGGATAGTTCATCGTGTTTCATGTCCTTATACACATGAACAAAATGGGCTTGCAGAAAGGAAACATAGACATATAACTGAGACTGGACTAGCCTTGCTTCACCAATCATCTTTACCTAGTTCATTTTGGACTGAAGCTTTTAGCACAGCTGTGTATCTCATTAATAGACTACCCACACCAGTCCTAAATGGTTCTACTCCTTTTGAAACCTTGTACAAAATCAAACCTGATTATTCTTCTCTTAAAGTCTTTGGGTATGCAGCCTATCCTAACCTAAGGCCCTACAATAATCCCAAGTTTCAGTTCAAATCCATTGAATGCACTTTCCTTGGTTATAGTCCAGCACACAAAGGATACAAGTGTCTACATCCTGATGGGAAAACAATTATATCTAGAGATGTCATATTTGATGAAAGTAGTTTTCCATTCAAGAACAGCAAGGGTTCCTCACAACAGTCACTCTCCAGTAACAAATCACATTTTGTTTCTCCTCCACCTTCAGCCATACCTCCTATTCTATCATTCCCTAACGCAAGACATACTCAGAATACCAATGCATTTGCTGAACAAACAAATAACTCATGTGCACTTGCTAATAATGCCAATATTATGGATTCTTTGCAACATGTTTCAGGTCCCTCTGCAGAATTTGAAGTTCCTCAACGTCTGCCTCAAAATGTCCACCCAATGGTGACCCGTAGCAAAGCAAGGGCACTCAATTCAACCAATCACTCAATGGTGACTAGTAGCAAAGCAAGAGGAACTGTACCAACAGCACTTACTGTCTCTAGAGAGCCTCAAACTGTTGAAGAAGCTCTTAGTATACCAGAATGGAAGTGTGCCATGGATCTTGAGTATGCAGCGCTCATGAGCAATAAGACATGGAGTTTAGAAGCTTTACCCAAAGATAGGAGGCCTATAGGGTGCAAATGGGTGTTTAAAGTTAAAGAAAATCCAGATGGCACTGTCAACAAATATAAAGCAAGATTAGTTGCAAAAGGGTATAATCAGGAGGTAGGAGTTGATTTTCATGAAGTTTTCAGTCCAGTAGTAAAACCAGTCACAATTCGGGTTCTTCTCACTTTGGCCTTATCAAAAGGGTGGAACATCCATCAAATAGATGTTAATAATGCCTTTTTAAATGGTGATTTGAATGAAGATGTATACATGCTACAGCCTCCTGGATATGAATCAGCTGACTCATCTCAAGTTTGCAAGCTTCATAAGGCTCTCTTGGCCTTAAGCAAGCTTCTCGTGCATGGTTTCAAAAATTGTCTGAAGCTTTACTTGATCTTGGTTTTACCAAGGCAAAATGTGATTCTTCCTTGTTTTTTCAGGTTACTTCTCATCATTCTCTCTATGTTTTAGTCTATGTGGATGATATTTTGATTACTGGATCCTCACCAACTTTGGTTCAGCACTTGATTGATCAACTAAATGCAAAGTTCTCATTAAAGGATCTTGGGAAACTTAAATACTTCTTAGGTATTGAAGTTACTTACAGTTCTGCTGGTGCAATATACTTATCTCAGTCCAAATACATTAAGGATCTTCTTGCTAGAGCTGGTATGCAAGGTGCAAAGTCTATGCCCTCTCCTATGGCCTCAACACCACATATCTCAGCTAGTAGTGGCTCTCCTATTTCTGATCAAGCTGCATATAGATCTCTTGTGGGAGCATTACAATATATTACCATTACTAGACCAGAATTATCATATAGTGTGAACAAAGCTTGTCAGTTTATGCATTGCCCTACGGATGTACATTGGAAGTTGGTTAAACGAATACTGAGGTATCTAGCAGGCACCATATGTCATGCTCTAGTTCTCCAAAGATCATCTGTTCTTGACCTCAATGCCTTTTGTGATGCTGATTGGGCGTTAGACATTGATGATAGGCGCAGCACCTCAGGTTTTTGTGTTTATCTTGGCCTTAATCTCATTTCTTGGTCATCTAAAAAGCAAACAACGGTGTCTAGATCAAGTACTGAAGCTGAATATAGGAGTCTTGCAAGTGCAGTGGCAAAATTGGCTTGGCTGCAGTCTTTACTCAAAGAACTCAGCATTCAACTACCAAAAGTTCCTAGAATATATTGTGACAATATGAGCACAGTTAGCTTGTCAGCAAATCCGGTCCTTCATTCAAAAACCAAGCATATTGAACTAGATCTTTATTTTGTTCGTGAAAAGGTTAACAATAAAGAAATTGAAGTCTATCATATTCCGTCTCTTGATCAAACAGCAGATATCCTCACCAAGGCAGTCTCAACTTCAAGGTTTCTTCAACTTAGAGACAAGCTCAGTGTCATTCCTCTTCCAAGTCATGCCACTGATCTTGAGGGGGGATGTTAGAGATAAGGCTGCTTAGGGTGCAGGTGCAGTAGGAGTCTCGTGTGGTTGTGATCTTGCATTATTAATCTTGTCTTCAGTTTATTACTTAGGGATATTAGTGTAATTCAGTAATTGAGTCTTAGTCTATAAATTGTAATCTCAGCTACATCATTTGTAAATTAATTCATTTGAATCAGATTTACATTTCAGAACTTTCTACATCTAGGAGTTCTGAGTTTTCTTTCTTTCTTCTTTCTTGCGCCTTCCTTCTAAGATTCTTGAGAACTTCAACACAAAAAACCCCTACATGGAAGGACAAGGAGGAGAGGTTGCAGCGAGGACTGGAGGTATGCTCTGCTCCCTATTTCGGTTAGCTTCAGTTCTATATTTTCATGAATGGGATTGAGGTAGGATCCTCTTGGCTTTTGTGCGACTGTTGGTTCCTGATAAGTTGCGTCTATAACTCATTCTTCTTGCTTTAGCCCTGTTTGCTGTGTGCAATTTGTTGAGTTGTGGCATGTGTTGCGTGGATGTTGGCTGTATGATCTCCGGCCATGTTTGTTGTGTGCATATTACTGAGTTTTGGCATGTTTATCCTTGTTTTGGCATAAATGGAATCTGAAATCAGTATGCAAATCACTCTTTTTCAGTGCATGTCACTGTGCATGGTTTGCAATTGACCGATTTCGTGTAACTAAATTAGGAGGATCACACTGAGTTGAGAAACTTAGATATGCACAATCTTGTTGAAATCTCTGCATATTAGGATGCTTTGTTTAATGATGTTTTGGCACCCTTGTGATTTTGTCTCTCTGTTTATGCATGATATCACATTTTCCATACTCAAATTTGATAAATGAAATAAATAAACAACAAAATAAGGGAAAATAAAATGAGCATGAAAGTTTCCTTTTAAAAATGCTCCCTCCTTTTTTTACAAAAGTAATTTCTCTTTTAAAGTTGTAGAAATAAAGGTGATGCATTTATTTTTACAACTTGTATAGGCTTCACCTGAAGAGGAATGGCCTATTTTCATCTTTTACTAAAGGAATCCAAATAAGCTTTCTAGGAAAAGCTACAAGAGACTAAGGCGAAGGCAATTTTTTCTTGTAACTTGATTAGACTCTCACCTGAAGAGGAACTAGTCTATATCTATATTTCTTAAAAAGCTTATTGGTATAAGATTTCTAAAATTAATTTTCTTACCAAAATTAATACTTTCTCTACTTCTACTAAAGGAAGTCATGGGAAATAAAGGCAAATGCTTTTATCCCCATGAACTTAAAATAGGGTCCCACCTGAAGAAGAGGAGTCTATCAATTTTCCAAGGAGTTTGCAATAAAAAAATTAACCATTCAATTTTCTTTAATAAGGAAGCATAGACAACATTCGTGACAATTATAAGTGACATAAAATTAACATGGTATCGAAAGGGCATTGTAAGGTGCTAACACCTTCTCTACACATAATTAACCCCCGAACCTATTTTAAAACAAAACGCAGACCATTCTTTTTAAGGTGTCCAATCTCACCTGGTGACTCCCAACTTTCTTGCTAAACCCCTTCCTAAACCCCATTTTACAAATAATCTCATCCACCTTTTCCCACGAAAGACATTCGTGTAAAATAAATAAACACACCATGATTTTTTTGGTTTGTCCGCGTCGCACGGATGTCACAACACTCTCTACAAAATCTCTCCTAGTCTCTCAAAAATTTCCCTTTTCTCTTTCTCTGGCTCTCTTAGAACTTCTCCCTATCTCTCTCTGTTGGTCTCTCTAAAACTTCTTTCTCTCTCTTTCTCTAAAACTCCTCTCCATAGCTTCCCTTTCTCTCTTTCTCTTTCCCTCCCTCTCCACTAATGCTCACACACTCTCTCTTGGCCTTGTTCTATCTAAAACTTCTTTCTCTCTCTCTCTCTCTCTCTCTCTCTCTCTCTCTTCTGCTTTCTTTAATATTTCTACCTCTCTCCCTCTTTGTTGCTCTCTCTGAAGCTTCTCTCCCTCTCCCTCTCTATGTCCCTCTCTTTCTCTCTCCATCTTGCTTCATCTTTATCTCTTGCTCTCACGTTCTCTCTCTCCCCTCTCCCTCTCTATTAAACTTCTCTCTCTGTCTCTTTTTCTCTCTAAAATTATTCTCTCTCTCTTCAAACTTCTTTTTTGCTCTCTGACTCCTTAAACTTCTCTCTTTCTCTCTCTCTCTCTCTCTGTCTATCTGAAACTTCTCCCTTTCTCCCTCTCTAAAACCTCCCATTCCCTCTTTCTTTCTCTCTCTTTAAAACTTCGCTCCACTACTCTCTCTTTCTCTCTCTAAAACTTCACTTTCTCTCTCTTTTAGTCTCTTTGAAACTTTTTTCTCTCTCTGTCTCTAGCTTCCTCTTAAACTTCTCTTGCTCTCTCAAAAACTTTCTCACCCTCTCTTAAATTGCTCTCCCTCACTCTCTCTTGCTCTCTACAAAACTTCTCCCTCTCTCTCTCTCTTGCACCCTTTGAAACTTACAGTCTCTCGCTCTCTCTGGAACTTCTGCCAGTCTCTCTCTGTTGGTCTCTTTGAAACTTATTTCTCTCTCTCTCTCTCTCTCTCTCATTTTGTCTCTCTAAAGCTTCCCTCTCTCTCTCTCTCCCCTACCAACACTCACACACTCTTTCTCTTGCTCCCTATGAAACTTCTTGCTTTCACTATCTTTTGTTTACTCGCTTTGTTCCTCTCCCTTCCTTTCTTTAATACACACACACACTCTCTCTCTCTCTCCCATTTTCTCTTACTCACATTCTTTTTTTGTCTAAAACTTCTCTCTCTCTCTCTCCCACTCTCCCTTACATTGTTCTCTCTCTTTGAAAACTTCTCACCCTGAAACTTCTCTCTCTCACCCTCTCCCACTCTCTCAAAAATTTCCCTTCTCTCTCTTTGTTGGTCTATCTAAAATTTATTTCTCCCTTTTTCTCTAAAACTTCTTTCCATAGCTTCCCTTTCTCTCTTTCTCTCTCTCTCCCTGTCCTGCCAACACTCACATACTCTCTTTCTTGCTTTTGCTTTCTCTTGGCCTTGTTCTATCTAAAACTTCTTTCTCTCTCGCTCTTTCTCTCACTTTCTTTGAAGCTTCTCTCTTCATAGTCTGCTGTCCTCTCTAAAACTTCTCTTTATCAGTCTTCCATCATCTCAAAACTTTTCTCTCTCACTCTCGTTTTCTCGCTTTATCTGAAACTTCTCTCTATATCTCTCTTAGTCTCTCTAAAACTTCTCTCTTGCTCTCTCTCTAAAACGTCCATTTCTCTCTTTCTTTCCCCCTCTCTCTAGAATTTCTTGCAATGACTTTTTCACACTCTTTAAATGCAAAACTTCTCTCACTCATTTACTCTCTCTTTGTCTCATTCTTTCTCTCTTTCTCTGTCTCTTTCTTGCCCTCTACGAAACTTCTCTCTCTCTAAATATCCTTCTCTCTCTCCCTGTCCTTGTCTCTGTCTATTTCTCTCTCTGTGTCAATTGTTCTCTCTAAAACATCCCTTTCTCTCTCTCAGTCATTATAAAACTTCTTTCTTTCTCTATTCCTAGCTCTCTCTGAAACTTCTCTCTCTCCTTGTCTCTCACTCCCTGAAATTTCTCTCTCTGCCTCTCTAGAACTATTTGTTGACCACTTTCTCTCACTCTTGCTTTCTCTGATACTTCTCACTCTTTCTCTTGCTCTCTTTGAAATTTCTCTCTATCTCTCTTGCTGTCCATTAAACTTCCCTCTTCTATCTCTCTTTTTCTCTCTCTGAAACTTCTGTCATTCTCTCTCTCTCTCTCTTGCCTACTTTAAAATTTCCCTCTTCCTCTCTTTAAAACTTCTCTCTCTATCTCTCTCTCTCTCCTTAACACACTCTCTCTCTCACCAACTCTCTCTCAATCACTCTCTTTGTCTCCCTAAGTCTTTTGTTGCTCTCTCTCTCTCTTGGGTTATATGAAATTGCTCTCTATCACTCTTGCTCTCGCCCTCTCCAAAACTTCTCTCTCTATCTCTTTTTCTGAAGTTTCACTCTCTCACTCACTCTCTTTCTCTACTTAAAACTTCACTTTCTCTCTTTCTCTCTCTGTGAATCTACTCTCTCACCCTCTCTAGAATGTATATCTCTTTCTGATGATAAAGGCATAGTGGAAACAGCTGATCCAATTCAAATTCCAAGTGGTCCGGTTACAAGAGCTAGAGCTAAAAGGTTCAAGGAGGCTTTCAATGGATTGATGCAGAGCATTTGGGTTGAGGAGTGCCTTTTAAGGCCCAAATATTTAGACTCAAGTGCAGACCAAGGGTGGATTTCGTTGGTCCAAGTGGTGGAGTAATTTCAGCCTTGTTTCTAAAGCCCATACACTTGGAAGGATCAATTTTAGCCTTTTTATTGAAGCCCATACACTTGGAAGGATTACTTTCAGCTCAAGCATGTGGATTTGAGAGAATCAAGGAGATTAGATTTGGCTGATTATTACCCAGCGAATTTGGGATAACTTTCCTTTTTTTATGGGATTTGGTCAGTCTTTTGGATTATATCTTCAGCAATTATTGCATTGGGCTGATTATATGGCTAATTATTCTCTTGTAAAGGCTGACATGTCATAATTATAGGGATTACCTTCCTTTTGCTATTTGTTTCCTTTTTCAAATTGTAATAACTCAGCCTATATATATGTATACCAAGGCTGAGAAGTGCAGTTCAGTTTTCTACATAAAAGTTGAGAGTTTTCTCTTTGGTTCTTTGAAGAACTTTTTGAACTTATCAAGAACTTGTTCTTGTGGCGTTCATCCGACTTATCAAACGGTTCACCATCCTGTTTGTGGCGTCTACACATACCAAGGTTCATGTTTTATTATAAACATCGAGTCAAAGTTTCCACCTACAAAATCTGATTGTAGAACGGTCTTGGGAATCAATTTCATTGACGGGTCTCGTTATTCTTGGTGGGGTTTGCATCATTTTGGTATCAGAGCAAGGTTCTAGTCTCAGGTTTTGCCTATCCAATTTTAGTTTTTACAGCCAATATTCTTTGTTTTCTTTTGTTTAGATTCCAACTTCAGTTGATACATATTCAAAAAAAAAAAGAAAGAAAGAAAAGAAGAGCTTCAGCCAAAAAAAAGAAAGAAAGAAAAGAAGAGCTTCAGCAAAAAAAAAAAAAAAGAAAAAGAAAAAAGTAGTATTCAGTAAAAAGAAAGAAGAACAAGTCAGAAACTGCCAAAAAAAAACTCCCCTTTTAGTGATTTTATTGATTCCCTTGATTCCATACTCTTCCTTGAATCATTGATAAGCTTGTGATTGAATTGTTGCTGGTACAAGTTCTTGTTCTTGTTTGGATAAGTTTGAAAAGAATTGAAAGAGAAAATTATGAGTGGAAAAAGGCAAGAGTGGTAAGAAAAATAAAGGGAAAAAGCCAAATTTATTGTGTGAAAACATGAGTGTTGAGAGAATTGTATTTGAGCAAAAAAATATGTGAGGGAAATAATTTGTGAGGTCTTTTATTTTCTAACATTTTTTTTGCAGCAAAAACATGTCAGACAAAGCCATTCCCACAAGTTCTTCAGGAGGGGTTGATCCAAAGCTACTTATGGATGCATTAATGGGAGAGATGAGAAGAGTGTTAAGAGCAGAAATGGAGCAAGTTCATGAACAGTTGGATAAGGTAGAGAATGAACGCATGAGGCAACCACAAAATGTACAGAATGTGCATAGAAGGGAAAGAGTTCAGCCAAGGGAAGTAAGGGTTGAAGATGAAGAGTATTATGGAGCTGGTTTTGATGAGGAAGATGATCAGAATTCCATTGTTAACAATAGGAGATATGGTGGATGGGGTAGAGGAGTTAGGAATCGAGAAGATAATAACTTGGGTAGCATAAAGATGAAGGTTCCATCATTTCAAGGTAGGTCTGATCCGGAAGCCTATCTTGAATGGGAGAAGAAGATGGAGTTTATTTTTGATTGCCACAACTATTCTGAAGCAAAGAAGGTAAAATTGGCAACCATTGAGTTTTCTGATTATGCCATTGTTTGGTGGGATCAAATGGTGTTAAATAGGAGGCGAAATGGAGAACGGCCAGTGGAAACTTGGGAGGAGATGAAGATGATGATGAGAAAGCGGTTTGTCCCAAGTCATTACTACTGTGAGTTATACAAGAAGTTGCAAGGTTTGCGGCAAGGAAACCAGAGTGTTGAGGATTACTATAAGGAGATGGAGATTGCAATGATCCGGGTTAATGTTAAGGAAGATCGTGAAGCTACAATGGCTAGGTTCTTGCATGGATTAAATCAAGAAATACAAGATAGAGTGGAGATGCAACATTATGTGGAATTAGAGGATATGGTGCACATGGCTATCAAAGTGGAGCAACAACTCAAGAGGAGGGGTAGCTCACATGCAGCCCAAAACTCAAGTTCTACTTCTTGGAAACCAAGATATACAAAGAAGGAGGACAAGCCTCAAGCATTCCCAACACCCAAACACAAATCTGAGCATAAAACTGAGAACTCCAGCCATGTTTCTCAAGGTAAAATTGAATCATCCACTACTCGAAATCGTGATATTAAGTGCTTTAAATGTCAAGGTAGGGGACATATAGCAAGCCAATGTCCAAACAAAAGGATTATGGTGATGCGAGACAATGGAGAAGTTGAGACTGAAAGCGAAGAAGACACCCAATCTATGCCACCATTAGAAGATGCAGATGATGTAGAATATGCTGCTGAAGGAGAATTGCTAGTGGCAAGAAGAGCCCTAAGTGTGCAGGCCAAAGAAGAAGAAGAAGTGCAGCGAGAAAACATTTTTCACACTCGGTGCAACGTCAAAAACAAGGTATGTAGTGTAATTATTGATGGAGGAAGTTGTACTAATGTTGCTAGCTCAACTATGGTTGAAAAATTAGGGCTACCCACAATGAAACATCCTAAACCATACAAGTTGCAATGGCTCAATGATAGTGGCGAATTAAGGGTGAATAAATAGGTGCTGGTCTCTTTTCGCATTGGAAAGTATGAGGATGAAGTTTTATGCGATGTAGTTCCAATGCAAGCAGGACATTTGCTATTAGGCCGACCATGGCAATTTGATCGGCAAGTAAAGCATGATGGCTACACAAACAAGTACTCATTTGTGTTTAAGCAAAAAACGATCACTCTAGCTCCTATGACACCAAGACAAGTTTATGAAGATCAAGTGAGGCTACAAAAAGAGAGTGAACAAAAACGGAGTGACGAAAGAGAGAAAAATAAATTGAGTGAAAGTTTGAGAGAGCAAACAGGAGAGGACAAGAAAATTGAGAGAGAAAAAAAGAAAGCTGATTCACCCATTGAGACAAAAAAAGAGAAAACACAAAAGAGCTTTTATGCAAGAGCAAGTGAAGTGGAAAGAGCAATGTTTGCAAATCAGCCAATGATTGTACTTGTGTACAAAGAGGCATTTTTGAACACTAATGAGATTGATCCTACTTTGCCTAGTTCTATTGTTTCTCTTTTGCAGGATTATGATGATGTCTTTCCCAAGGAGGTCCCAAATGGTTTACCCCCTATCCAAGGGATTGAGCATCAAATTGACTTCATACCCAGTGCTTCCATTCCAAACCGACCAGCTTACCGAACTAATGCCGAGGAGACAAAGGAGTTACAACAGCAGGTTAGTGAATTGATGGAAAAGGGGTATGTGAGAGAAAGCATGAGTCCATGTGCTGTTCCGGTGATTTTGGTGCCTAAGAAGGATGGGTCATGGAGAATGTATGTTGATTGCCGAGCCATCAACAATATTACGGTAAAGTACCGCCACCCTATTCCTCGCTTAGATGATATGTTAGATGAGCTACATGGTGCTTGTGTGTTTTCAAAAATTGACTTGAAAAGTGGATATCATCAAATCAGAATGAAAGAGGGAGATGAATGGAAAACTGCTTTTAAAACAAAACATGTATTGTATGAGTGGTTAGTAATGCCATTTGGACTAACTAATGCACCAAGTACTTTCATGCGATTAATGAACCATGTTTTGCGTCCTTTTATAGGCAGGTTTGTTGTTGTGTATTTTGATGATATACTCATTTATAGCAAGAGTTTGGCTGATCATATTTTGCATTTGAAATCTATTCTGGATGTGCTTAGAAAAGAGAAATTGTATGTTAACATGAAAAAGTGCACCTTTTGCACCGATAAGCTTGTGTTTCTTGGCTATGTTGTGAGTGCACAGGGTATACAAGTTGATGAAGAGAAGGTTCGTGCAATCCAAGAATGGCCAAAACCCACAAGTGTAGGCCAAGTCCGAAGTTTCCATGGACTTGCAAGTTTTTACCGACGGTTCGTGAAAGACTTTAGTAGCATAGCTGCACCACTTACTGAAGTGATCAAGAAAGACATTGGGTTCAAATGGGAGGAAAAGCAAGAAGAGGCATTCAAACTACTCAAGGAAAAATTGTCTCATGCACCTTTACTTGCTTTACCTGATTTTACTAAAACATTTGAAATTGAATGTGATGCTTCAGGTATAAGAATAGGTGCTGTTCTTATGCAAGGTGGACGACCAATTGCGTATTTTAGTGAGAAACTTAATGGGGCAACTTTAAACTACCCTACTTATGACAAGGAAATGTATGCATTG
Source organism: Dicorynia guianensis (assembly GCA_037013595.1). NCBI lineage: Eukaryota > Viridiplantae > Streptophyta > Magnoliopsida > Fabales > Fabaceae > Dicorynia > Dicorynia guianensis. Next base: position 18,888,190 of record JASUAB010000006.1, on the reverse strand, counting down.
GTCCGAGCATTGGAGACATGGCAACACTACCTTTGGCCTAAAGAGTTTGTGATTCACACTGATCATGAGTCCTTGAAGCATCTGAAGGGCCAACACAAGTTGAATAGGAGGCATGCACGATGGGTAGAGTTCATTGAGACATTCCCATATGTCATCCGATACAAGCAAGGTAAGGAAAATGTCGTCGCTGTTGCACTCTCTCGCAGGTATGCCTTGATTTCTACTCTTGAAGCAAAATTGCTTGGTTTTGAACACATTAAAGAATTGTATCCATTAGACCAAGATTTCTGTGAAGAGTATAGGAATTGTGAGGGCAAGGCCATGGGTAAGTTCTTTAAGCATGATGATTTCTTGTTTCGAGAGAATAAGCTATGTGTGCCTAATTGCTCATTGCGAGACTTGTTAGTGAGGGAATCCCATGGAGGAGGGTTAATGGGACACTTTGGAGTTGCTAAGACATTAGCCATACTGCAAGAGCATTTCTTTTGGCCACACATGAAAAGAGATGTTGAGAGAATGTGTGGAAGATGTGTCACTTGTAAGCAAGCGAAATCCCGAGTGCAACCTCATGGACTATACACACCATTTCCCATTCCTAATGAACCTTAGGTTGACATTTCAATGGACTTTGTGTTAGGTTTGCCTAGGACAAAGCATGGTAAAGACTCAATCTTTGTGGTTGTGGATAGATTTTCTAAGATGGCACATTTTATTCTATGTCACAAAATAGATAATGCGTCACACATTGCTGATTTGTTCTTTAGGGAGGTTGTAAGGTTACATGGGATGCCTAGGACAATTGTTTCGGATCGTGATACTAAGTTTTTGAGCTACTTTTGGAAGACTTTGTGGTGTAAGTTAGGGACTAAGTTATTATTTTCTACTACTTGTCATCCACAAACTGATGGTCAAACTAAAGTAGTAAATAGGACTTTAACAACCTTGTTGAGGGCTATCATTAAAAAGAATAACAAAACTTGGGAAGATTGGTTACCACATGTTGAATTTGCTTATAATCGTACTGTTCATTCTGCAACAAGATTTTCACCTTTTGAAATTGTTTATGGTTTTAATCCTTTAACTCCATTGGATTTAACACCATTACCTTTGAAAGAGTGTGTTAATTTAGATGGCAAAAAGAAAGCTGAATTTGTCAAGCAGATACATGAGAAGGCAAAGTTCAACATTGAGCGTCGAACGGAGCAATATGCGAAACAAGCCAACAAGGGGCATCATAAGCTCATTTTTGAACTTGGAGATTGGGTTTGGCTGCATATGAGGAAAGAAAGATTTCCAGCACAAAGGCATTCTAAGTTGCTTCCAAGAGGGGATGGACCAATCCAAGTTCTTGAGCGCATAAATGACAATGCATACAAGCTAGATTTGCCAGGTGAGTATAATGTTAGTGCCACTTTCAATGTTACTGATTTAACCCCCTTTGATGTAGGTGATGATTTGAGGACAAATCCTCTTCAAGAGGAGGGAAATGATGATAAAGGCATAGTGGAAACAGCTGATCCAATTCAAATTCCAAGTGGTCCGGTTACATGAGCTAGAGCTAAAAGGTTCAAGGAGGCTTTCAATGGATTGATGCAGAGCATTTGGGTTGAGGAGTGCCTTTTAAGGCCCAAATATTTAGACTCAAGTGCAGACCAAGGGTGGATTTCGTTGGTCCAAGTGGTGGAATAATTTCAGCCTTGTTTCTAAAGCCCATACACTTGGAAGGATCAATTTTAGCCTTTTTATTAAAGCCCATACACTTGGAAGGATTACTTTCAGCTCAAGCATGTGGATTTGAGAGAATCAAGGAGATTAGATTTGGCTGATTATTACCCAGCGAATTTGGGATAACTTTCCTTTTTTTATGGGATTTGGTCAGCCTTTTGGATTATATCTTCAGCAATTATTGCATTGGGCTGATTATATGGCTAATTATTCTCTTGTAAAGGCTGACATGCCATAATTATAGGGATTAACTTCCTTTTGCTATTTGTTTCCTTTTTCAAATTGTAATAACTCAGCCTATATATATGTATACCAAGGCTGAGAAGTGCAGTTCAGTTTTCTACATAAAAGTTGAGAGTTTTCTCTTTGGTTCTTTGAAGAACTTTTGAACTTATCAAGAACTTGTTCTTGTGGCGTTCATCCGACTTATCAAATGGTTCACCATCCTGTTTGTGACGTCTACACATACCAAGGTTCGTGTTTTATTATAAACATCGGGTCGAGATTTCCACCTACAAAATCTGATTGTAGAACGGTCTTGGGAATCAATTTCGTTGACGGGTTTCGTTATTCTTGGCGAGGTTCGCATCACTTTCTCTCTCACTGTCTCTAATCTTCCATTTCTCTCTCTCTGAAACTTTTGTCTCTCTCTGTTTGTAGCTCTCTCCAAAACTTCTTTCTCTACAACACACTCTTTCTTAAACTTCTCACTATCTCTCTATCTTTCTCACACACTTAAGAACTTCTCTCTTTCTTGTTCTGACATACACCCACACACTCTCTCTCTCTTTGTGGCATTCCGTCTACCATTCTTTCTCATTGACTCTCTCTCTCTCTCCCTCCCTCTCTTGCTCTATCTGAAACTTCTCTCCCTCTTTCACTCCCTCTCTTGTTCTATTTGAAACTTCTCTCTCTATCTCTTTCTCTTTCTTTAACACAGAAACACTCTCTCTCCTACTCAAGCTTACTTGCACTCTTTCTCTTTCTAAAACTACTCCCTCTCTAAAACTTCTCTGTCTATCTCTCTCTCTCTCTCTCCCTCTTGCTCCCTTTGAAACATCTTTCTCTCTCCCCTTCTCTCTCTTTGTGTCTCCCTCATTCTTTCTCTCCCTTTCTCTATGTCTCTTTAGAACTTCTCTCACCCACTTTCCACACAAAACTTCCCTCTCCATCTTTCCCCTCTTCTCCCTCTCTCTTTCCCTGTATCTTGCTTTCCTTGAAACTTCTCCCTCTCTCTAACACTTCCCTTTGTCTCCCTGTCTGTCTCTCACAAACTTCTCCCATCTCTCTGTCTCTTTTAAACTCCTCTCTCCCCCCTCTCCTTGCTCAAAAAGACTGCCCATTAAATTTTCCATGTGGGAAAGATTCCTTATGTTTTGTGCAGTTACAAAAATTGGATGGATCATGCAGACCAGATCTAATATCGATCAAGTTTTGCCAACTGGCTACTCCCAATCTTTAGTTCTGGAGAGAGCAAGTGAGAGAAGTTCTGAAGAGACCAAGAGAGTAATGGAGAGAAGTTTCAAAGAGAGAGAGAGAAAGAGGGAAAGGGAGGTTTTTGAGAGAGAGAAAAGGAAAAGTTTTAGAGAGACTAAGAAAGAGAGAGAAAAGTTTCAGAGAGAGTGAGAGAGGAAGCAAGAAGTGTCATGGAGTCAGAAAGCCAAAAAGAAGTTTGAAGAGAGAGAGTAGTTTTAGAGAGAGAGAGAGAAAGAAAGAGAGAAAGAGAGAGTGAGATGGAGAGCAAGAGGGGAGAGAGGGAGAAGGGGTGAGCAAAGGGGGAGAGAGAGCGAGTGAGAAAGAGAAAACAGGATGGGGAGAGAGCAAGAGAGAGAGAGGGACACCAAGAGGGAGAGGTAGAGAAGTTTCAAAGAGAGCAATAAAAAGAAAGAATGGGAGAGGGAGAGATAGAAATATTAGAGAAAGCAAAAGAGAGAGAGAGAAAAGTTTTAGAGAGGGGGGAGAGAGAAGTTCCAAAGAGAGCACGAGAGAGGGGGAGAAAAAAGTTTCAATGAGAGTGAGAGATAAATGGAGAGAGACATTTCAAAGAGGGCGAGAGAAAGAGAGAGACAAACAAAAAGAGATTGTTAGCAGAGAGAGTAAGGGATAGAGTGAGCAAGGATAGAGAGTGAGAGCAAGAAGTTTCATAGAGAGTGGGAAAGACAGAGTGTGTGAGTACTTCCACGGAGGGAGAAAGAAAGAGAGAAACATAACCCTTAGAGAGAAATTTTAGAGAGAGAGAAATAAGTTTCAGAGAGATCAACACAAAGAGACAAAGGGAGAAGTTCAAGAGAGAGCAACAGAGAGAGGCAAGTTTTAGAGGGAGGAAGGGAGAGAGAGAGAGAGAGAGAGAGAGAGAGAGAGAGAGAGAGAGAGAGAGAGAAGTTTCCTAGAGAGCGAGGGAAAGTAAGAAGAGCAGTTTTAGAGAGAACAAAAAGTAGTTTTTGAGAGAGAAGGAGAGTGACTGAGAAAGAGTGAAAGAGAGAAGTTTAAGAGAGAGCAAGAGACAAGAGAGAGAGACATTTCAAAGAGACCAAAAGGGAGAGAAAGGGAAGTTTTAGAGAGAGAGTGTGAGAATGAGTAAGAGAAGTTTTAGAGAGACCTAATGAGAGATAAAGAGAAGTTTCAAAGAAAGGGAGAGAAAGAAAGAGAGATGTTTCAGAGAGACCGAGAAAGAGGGATAGAGAAAAGTTTCAGAGAGAGCGAGAGAGAAAGAGAGAAGTTTCAAGGAGTCAGAGAGCAAAAAAGACGTTTAAGAGAAAGAGAGAGTCATTAGAGAGTAGTTTTAAAGAGAAAAAAAAAAAAGAAAGCAAGAGAGAAAGAGGCAAATCGAGAGAGAGAGAGAGAGAGAGAGAGAAGTTTCATAGCGAGGGAGAGAAAGAGATGGAGAGAGAGACACAAAGAGGGTGGGAAAGAGAGTTGCAAAGAGAGGAGAGAGAGAACAAGTGAGAGACAAAGAGAGTAAGGGGGAGAGAGTGAGAGAGGCAGATTGAGAGACAAGGAGAGAGGAGTTTAAAAGAGACAGAGAGATGGGAGAAGTTTGTGAGAGACAGACAGGGAGACAAAGGGAAGTGTTAGAGAGAGGGAGAAGTTTCAAGGAAAGCAAGATACAGGAAAAGAGAGAGGGAGAAGAGGGGAAAGACGGAGAGGGAAGTTTTGTGTGGAAAGTGGGTGAGAGAAATTCTAAAGAGACATAGAGAAAGGGAGAAAAAGAATGAGGGAGACACAAAGAGAGAGAAGGGGAGAGAGAAAGATGTTTCGAAGGGAGCAAGAGGGAGAGAGAGAGATAGATAGAGAAGTTTTAGAGAGGGAGTAGTTTTAGAAAGAGAAAGAGTACAAGTAAGCTAGAGTAGGAGAGCGAGTGTTTCTGTGTAAAAAGAAAGAGAAAGAGATAGAGAGCGAAGTTTCAAATAGAACAAGAGAGGGAGTGAAAGAGGGAGAGAAGTTTCAGATAGAGCAAGAGAGGGAGGGAGAGAGAGAGAGAGAGAGAGAGAGAGAGAGAGAGAGAAAGAGAGTCAATGAGAAAGAATGGTAGACGGAATGCCATAAAGAGAGAGAGAGTGTGTGGGTGTATGTCAGAGCAAGAGAGAGAGAAGTTCTTAAGCATGTGAGAAAGATAGAGAGATAGTGAGAAGTTTAAGAAAGAGTGTGTTGTAGAGAAAGAAGTTTCAAAGAGAGCTACAAACAGAGAGAGACAAAAGTTTCAGAGAGAGCTACAAACAGAGAGAGACAAAAGTTTCAGAGAGAGAGAGATAGAGAATGAAAGAGAGAGAGAAATGGAAGATTCAAAGACAGTGAGAGAGAGAGAGAGATATATACATTCTAGAGAGGGTGAGAGAGAAGATTCACAGAGAGAGAAAGAGAGAAAGTGAAGTTTTAAGTAGAGAAAGAGAGTGAGTGAGAGAGTGAAACTTCAGAAAAAGAGATAGAGACAGAAGTTTCAGAGAGGGTGAGAGCAAGAGTGATAGAGAGCAATTTCAGATAACCCAAGAGAGAGAGAAAGCAACAAAAGATTTAGGGAGACAAAGAGAGTGAGTGAGAGAGAGATGGTGAGAGAGAGAGAGAGAGATAGAGAGAGAAGTTTTAAAGAGAGGAAGAGGGAAATTTTAAAGTAGGCAAGAGAGAGAGAGAGAGAATGACAGAAGTTTCAGAGAGAGAAAAAGAGAGATAGAAGAGGGAAGTTTAATGGACAGCAAGAGAGATAGAGAGAAATTTCAAAGAGAGCAAGAGAAAGAGTGAGAAGTATCAGAGAAAGCAAGAGTGAGAGAGAGTGGTAGACAAATAGTTCTAGAGAGACAGAGAGAGAAATTTCAGAGAGTGAGAGACAAGGAGAGAGAGAAGTTTCAGAGAGAGCTAGGCATAGAGAAAGAAACAAGTTTCATAACAACTGAGAGAGAGAAAGGGATGTTTTAAGAGAGCAATTGACACAGAGAGAGAAATAGACAGAGACAAGGATAGGGAGAGAGAGAAAAAGAGAGAAAAGGAAGTTTTAGAGAGAGAGAAGTCTCATAGAGGGCAAGAAAGAGATAGAGAAACAGAGAAAGAATGAGACAAAGAGAGGGACATAGAGAGAGTAAGTGAGTGAGAGAAGTTTTGCATTTAAAGAGTGTGATGCGAGAAGTTCTAGAGAGAGGGGGAAAGAAAGAGAGAAATGGACATTTTAGAGAGAGAGCAAGAGAGAAGTTTTAGAGGGACTAAGAGAGCTATAGAGAGAAGTTTCAGATAAAGTGAGAGAAAGAGAGTGAGAGAGAAAAGTTTTGAGATGAAGGAAGATAGATAAAGGGAAGTTTTAGAGAGAGCAGGAGATTATGAAGAGAGAAGCTTCAAAGAAAGTGAGAGAAAGAGCGAGAGAGAAAGAAGTTTTAGACAGAATAAAGCCAAGAGAAAGCGAAAGCAAGAAAGAGAGTGTGTGAGTGTTGGCAGGACAGGGAGGGGAGAGAAAGAGAGAAAGGGAAGCCATGGAGAGAAGTTTTAGAGAAAAAGAGAGAAATAAATTTTAGATAGACCAACAAAGAAAGAGAAGGAGAAGTTCTAAAGTGAGAGAGAAAGAGAGAGAAGGGAAATTTTTGAGAGAGTGGGAGAGGGTGAGAGAGAGAAGTTTCAGTGTGAGAAGTTTTCAAGAGAGAGAGGAAGAGAGTTTTCAAAGAGAGAGAGCAGTATAAGGGAGAGTGAGAGAGAGAGAGAGAAGTTTTAGACAAAAAAAGAGTGTGAGTAAGCAAAAATGGGAGAGAGAGAGTGTGTGTGTGTATTAAAGAAAGGGAGGGAGAGGGACAAAGTGAGCAAGCAAAAGATAGTGAAAGCAAGAAGTTTCATAGGGAGCAAGAGAGAGAGTGTGTGAGTGTTGGTAGGAGAGAGAGAGAGAGAGAAAGAGAGAAAGGGCAGCTTTAGAGAGACAAAATGAGAGAGAGAGAGAAATAAGTTTCAAAGAGACCAACAGAGAGAGACTAGGAGAAGTTCCAGAGAGAGCAAGAGACTATAAGTTTCAAAGGGTGCAAGAGAGAGAGAGAGAGGGAGAAGTTTTGTAGAGAGAGAGAGAGAGAGTGAGGGAGAGCAATTTAAGAGACAGTGAGAAAGTTTTTGAGAGAGCAAGAGAGTGACTGAGAAAGAGTGAGAGTGAAAACTTTTCAAGCAAGAGAGGGAGTGATTTCAAAGAGAGAGAGAGAGCAAGAGAAGTTTAAGTGGAAGCTAGAGACAGAGAGAGAAAAAAGTTTCAAAGAGACTGAAAGAGAGAGAGAGTGAAGCTTTAGAGAGAGAGAGAGAGAGAATGAGTGAGAGACATTTTGTGGGGAGAGAGAGAGAGAGAAGTTTCCGAGAAAGAGAGAGAAAGGGAGAGAGCGAGGGAGAGAAAGAGAAGTTTTATGGGGAGAGAGAAAGAGTGAATGAAAAGTTTGAGATTAAAAGACAGTGAATGAGAGAGAGTGGGAAAGAGAATGAGAGATATTTCAAATAGAGCAAGAGAGACATAGAGAGAAAGAGAGAGGGAAAGGGAGAAGTCGTTCGCTATCATTCCAGTGCCTGGTCTCCTACCCAGAAAAATTACAGCACTATTAAAAAAGAAATTTTGGCTATCGTATTATGTATTACCAAATTTCAAGATGATTTAGTTAACAAAGAGTTTTTACTCCGTACTGATTGCAAAGCTGCTAAAGACGTTTTACAAAAGGATGTTAAAAATCTTGTTAGTAAACAGATTTTTGCTCGTTGGCAATCTCTTTTATCTTGTTTTGATTTTAAAATTAAGCATATAAAAGGAGAGCAGAATAGTCTTCCTGACTTTTTGACTCGGGAATTCTTGCAGGGAAAATCTGACTAGCATTCTATTTATAGAGGAGTCTGGACTTCAAACCTTTTTACAATGGAATTTAATACATCGGACATAAAATAATGATACAATAAGACTTAATCCGGATTTCAAAACTTTGGAATCCGTAGATGTGTCAGCAGCCAGCTGTTGTTTTATCTGCAATGATTTACGGACCTTTAGACAGCTTGTCACGTTATGCCAGAATCTTTAAGCATGATGTCAGCTTTAATTATGGCGTCGGCTGAAGTGGGACCCCGTAGCAATCATCTTCATTGTGTAGATGAGATGGATAGCTAGGATCGGACTCAGCTTCTGTTTAAAACTTCTCTCTCTATCTCTCTCTCCTTAGCACACACTCACTCTCTTTGGCTCCCGAAATCTTCTGTTTTCTCTCTCTCTCTCGGTCTATCTGAAATTGCTCTCTCTCTTCCTCTCACCCTCTCTGAAACTTCTCTCTCTATCACTTTTCTGAAGTTTCACTCTCACTCACTCTCTTTCTCTCTCTATGAATCTTCTTTTCCAACCTCTCTAAAATTTATATCTCTCTCACTCTCTCTAAATCTTCCATTTCTCTCTTTCTTTGAAACTTTTGTCTCTCTCTCCATCTCTCTCTCTCTCTCTCTCTCTCTCTCTCTCTCTCTCTCTCTTTGTAGCTCTCTCTGAAACTTCTCTCTCAACAACACACACTTTGTTTCCAAAACTTCTCACTATCTCTCTATCTTTTTCATACTCTCAAGAACTTCTCTCTTTCTCTTTCTCTAACATACACCCACTCTACCTCTCCCTCTTCATAGCACTCTGTCTACCACTCTCTCTCATTGACTCTCTTTCTGTCTCTCTCTCTCTCTCCCTCTCTTGCTCTATTTGACACTTCTTTCCCTTTCTCACTCCCTTTCTTGGTCTATTTGAAACTTCTCTCTCTATCTCTCTTTCTCTTTAACACAAACATACTCTCTCTCTCCTACTGTAGCTTACTTACTCTCTTTCTCTTTTTCAAACTACTCCCTCTCAAAAACTTCTTTCTCTATCTCTCTCTCCCTCTTGCTCACTATAAACATCTCTCTCTCTTGTTCCCCTTCTCTCTCTTTGTGTCTCCTTTTTTCTTTCTCTCTCTCTCAATGTCTCTTTAGAACTTCTCTCACTCACTCTCTACACAAAACTTCCGTCTCTCTCTCTCTCTCTCTCTTTCCCTTCTTCTCCCTCTCTCTGCCTATGCCTTGCTTTCTTTGAAACTTCTTCCTCTCTCTAAAGCTTCACTCTATCTCCCTGTCTATCTCTTACAAACTTCACCCATCTCTCTATCTCTCTAAAACTCCTCTCTCTCTCTTACTCTCTCTCTTTGTCTCTCAATATCCTCTCTCATTTGCTCTCTTTGTCACTCTCTCTGCCTCTCACTCGCTTCTCTTTCTCTCTCTACAACTCTCTCTCCCACCCTCTCTCACTCTCTCTCTCCCTCTCTCCCTCTCTTTCTCTCCCCCCTCTTTCTACCTCTCTCCTCGTGTTCTCTCTAAAACTTCTGTCTATCCCTCTCTCTTTCTATCTTTCTCTTTCCCTTTCTCTCTTGCTCTCTCTCAAACTTCTCTCTCTGTCTCTGTCTTTATCTCTATCTCTCTCGCTTTCTGTTTCTCTTTCTCCAAATCCTCTTTCCTTGCCTCACTCACTCTCTTTCTCTCTCCTCCTCACTCTAGTACTCACTAACTTACTATCTCTCTCTCTAAATTACCCTTTCTCCTATTCTCTCTCTCTCACTTACTATCTCTTTCTATCCCACTTTCTCCCACTTGCTTTCTCTCTCATTTTCTCACTCTTTCTCTCTAAAACTTCTCTTTCTCTCTCTAACTCTCTCATGAAAACTTCTGCCTCTCTCTTGCTCTCTCTATCTTGCTCTTTGAAACTTCTCTCTTTCAGAAACTTTTCTCGATCTCTCTCTCCCTCTCTCACTCTCTTTCTCTCTCTTTCTTGCTATCTCTGAAACATCCTTCCATGTCTCTCTCTATGTCTAAAACTTCTCTTGCGCTCTTTGAAACTTCTGTCTCTTTGTTTCTTGGTTGTCAAGAAAGTTCTCTATCTCTCTTTCTCTTTCTCTAAAACTTCTCTCTCCCCCCACATTCTAGCACTCACTGACTTACTATCTCTCTCTCTCTCTCTCTTTGAAACTTCTCTCTCTATTTCTCAGTTTGTAAAGAAAGACCTCCCTCTCTCTTTCTTTCTTGCTCTTTCTCTCTCTCTCTAAAACTTCCCTTTGTCTTTGTGTCTTTATTAAGCCTCTTTCTTTCTCTCTATCTCTCTCTCTCTCTCTTTGAAACATCTCTTTCTCTTTCCCACTCTCTCTCACTCACTATCTTTTAATCTAAAAAACTTCTCTTTCACTCTCTCTCACTCACTATCTTTTAATCTTAAAAACTTCTCTTTCACTCTCTCTCTCCCTTGATCTCTCTTTCTCTGAAACTTCTTGCTCTCTTTCCCTTTGTGTCTCTCTCATTCTCTCTCTTCCTCCCTCTCTCTCTCTCTCTCATGTGCTCACTCTTAAACTTCTCTCCATTTCTATTTCTTGGTTTGTTAAGAAAGTTCTCTCTAACATCCCATTCTCTCTTTATGTCTTATAGAACCTCTCTCTCTGTCTCTCTCTTTTGCTATCTCTAAAACTTCTCTCCCTCTCTCTTTCCCCTACTCTCTCACTCACTCTCTTTCCCCCTTTCTGTCTTTATATCTCCCTCTCCCTCTTTCTCAGCCTCTCTCTGTGTCTGAGTCTCTATAGAACTATTCTCTTTCTATTTCTCTCCCTTTAAAACCTCTCTCTTTCTCTCTCTAACTCACTGTCTCTAAAACATCTCTCTCTCTTCCTCCAACACACTTTGACACTCAGTATCCCTCTCCATAGCACTCTCTCTTACTCACACTCTTTCTCTCTCTCTCTCTCTCTCTCTCTCTCTCCTGTTTTCTATGTCCCCCTCTATCCCTTTCTTGCTCTTTCACTTAAACTTCTCTCTTCTTCTCTCTCTCTATCTTTGTCTCTCTCCCTCCCATTCTCTCTTGCATGCTCACTCTTAAAATTCTTGCCATATCTGCTTCTCAGTTTGTGAAGAAAGTTCTCTCTAACTGCCTTTTCTCTCTATCTATGTCTATATAGAACCTCTCTCTCGCTCTCTCTGAAATTTCTTGCTCTCACTCTCTCTCCCCATCATTCTAGCACTTAATGACTTACTATCTCTTTCTTACTCTCTCTAAAACTTCTCTTTCTATTTCTTGGTTTGTAAAGAAAGTTCACTCTCTCTTTCTCTCCTAAAACTTCCCTTTCTCTCTTTGTGTTCTTTATTAAACCTCTCTCTTTCTCTTTGTCTCTCTCTCACTCTCTCTGAAACATTTCTCTCTTTTCCTACTCTCTCTCACTTACTATCTCTCTCTCCCAAAAACTTCTTTGCATTCTTTCTCTCTCTCCCAAAAACTTCTCTTGCACTCTTTCTCTCTCCCTCCCTCCCTTTCTCTCTCTTTCTTTGAAACTTTTATGTCTCTCTCTTTGAAGCTATCTTGGAAACATCTTTCTCTGTGACACATACACTTTCTTTCTGAAACTTCTTATTGTCTCTCTATCTCTCCCATACTCTCATGAACATCTCTCTCTCTCTCTCTCTCTCTCTCTCTCTCTCTCTCTCTCTCTCTCTCTCTCTCTTCTCAATCATACACCCACACACTCTCTCTCTCCCTCTTTGTAGTACTTTGTCTACCACTCTCTCTCATTGACTCTCTTTCTCTCTCTATCTCTCTCTCTCCCTCCCTTTCTTGCTCCATCTGAAACTTCTCTCCCTCTTTCACTCCTTCTCTTGGTATATTTGAAATTTCTCTCTTTCTCTCTCTCTTTAACAAAGCCACACTCTCTCTCCTACTCTAGCTCACTCACTCTCTTTCTCTCTCTGAAACTACTTCCTCTTTAAAACTTCTCTCTATTTCTCTCTCTCTCTCCCCTTCCCTCTCTGTGTCTCCCTCGTTCTCTCTCTCTCTCTCTCTCTGTGTCTCTCTTTAGAACTTCTCTCATTCACTCTTTGGACAAAAATTCCCTCTCCGCCTTTCGCTTCTTCTCCCTCTCTCTCTCTCTCTCTCTCTCTCTCTCCCTATGTCTCACTTTTGTTGAAACTTCTCCTGCTCTTTGAAACTTCTCTCTATTTGCTTGTCTGTCCCTCACAAACTTCTCTCCCTCTCCCTCTCCTCTTCTCTCTCTCTCTCTCTCTCTCTCTCTCTCTCTCTCTCTCTCTCTCTCTCTCTATCTCCCTCTCTCAATTCTCTCCTTTACTCTCTCTGTCTCTTGTTTACTTTCTATCTCTTTCTCTTTCTTCAACTCTCCCTGCCTCTCTCCCTCTCTTTCTCTCTCCCTCTCTCTCTTATGTTTTCTCTAAAACTTCTCTTTATCTCACTCTCTTTCTACCTTGCTCTTTCCCTTTCTCTCTTACTCTTGTTGAAACTTCTCTCTCTATCTCTATCTCTATCTCTATCTCTCTCTCTTTTGTTTCTCTTTCTCTGAAACCTCTTTCCTTTCCCCACTTGCTCTCTTTCTGTCTTCCCCTCATTCTAGCACTAACTAACTTACTATCTCTCTCTCTCTAAAACATCCTTTTCTCCTATTCTCTCTCTTTTGCACACTATCTCTCTCTCTATCCTACTTTCTCCCAATTGCTTTCACCCTCTATTTCTCCTCTCTCTGAAACTTCTTTTTTTCTATGTCTCTCTCTCACTCTCTGAAACTTCCCTCTCTCACTCTCTCGCTCTCTCTCTAAAACTTCTCTTTCTTTCTCTAACTTGCTCATGAAAAACTTCTGCTCTCTCTATCTCACTTTTAGAAACTTTTCTCAACTCTCTCACTCTTTCTCTTTCTCTCTCTCTTGCATTCTCTGATACTTCCCTCCATGTCTTGCTCTGTGTCTAAAACTTCTCTTTCTCTCTTCCTCTTTCTTGCTCTCTCTGAAACTTCTCTCTCTTTGTTTATTGGTTTGTCAAGAAAGTTCTCTCTCTCTCTCTCTCTCTCTCTCTCCCCCCCCCCCTTTCTCTAAAACTTCTCTCTCATTGTCTCTCTCTCCCCCATTATTCTAGCACTCACTTGATGCGAACCCCGCCAAGAATAATGAGACTAGTCAACGAAATTGATTCCCAAGACCGTTCTACAATCAGATTTTGTAGGTGGAAACCTCGACCCAATGATTATAAGAAAACACGAACCTTGGTATGTGTAGACACCACAAACGGGATGGTGAACCGTTTGATAAGTCGGATGAACGCTACAAGAACAAGTTCTTGATAAGTTCGGAAAGTTCTTTAAAAAGCCAAAGAGAAAACTCTCAACTTTTATGTAGAAAACTGATCTGCCCTTCTCAGCCTTGGTATACATATATATAGTCTGAGTTATTACAATTTGAAAAACGAAACAAATAGCAAAAAGGAAGGTAATCCCTATAATTATGGCATGCCAGCCTTTACAAGAGAATAATTAGCCAAATAATCAGCCCAATGCAATAATTGCTGAAAATATACTCCAAAAGGCTGACCAAATCCCACAAAAAAGGAAAGTGATCCCAAATTCGCTGGGTAATAATCAGCCAAATCTGATCTCCTTGATTCTCTCAAATCCACATGCTTGAACTGAAAGTAATCCTTCCAAGTGTATGGGCCTTGGTCTGCACTTGAGTCTAAGTATTTGGGCCTTAAAAAGCACTCCTCAACCCAAATGCTCCGCATCAATCCATTGAAAGCCTCTTTGAACCTTTTAGCTCTAGCTCTTATAACTTGACCACTTGGAATTTGAATTGGATCAGCTGTTTCCACTATGCTTTTATCATCATTCCCCTCCTCTTGAAGAGGATTTGTCCTCAAATCATCACCTACATCAAAGGGGGTTAAATCAGTAAAATTGAAAGTGGCACTAACATTATACTCACCTGGCAAATCAAGCTTGTATGCATTGTCATTGATGCGCTCAAAAACTTGGAATGGTCCATTCCCCTTTGGAAGCAACTTAGAATGCCTTTGTGCTAGAAATCTTTCTTTCCTCATGTGCAACCAAACCCAATCTCCAGCTTCAAAAATGAGCTTATAACGCCCCTTGTTAGCTTGTTTCGCATATTGCTCCGTTCGATGCTCAATGTTGAACTTTGCCTTCTCATGTATCTACTTGACAAATTCACCTTTCTTTTTGCCATCTAAATTAACACACTCTTTCAAAGGTAATGGTGTTAAATTTAATGGAGTTAAAGGATTAAAACCATAAACAATTTCAAAAGGTGAAAATCTTGTGGCAGAATGAACAGTATGATTATAAGCAAATCCAACAATAGAACTAGGGAAAGCAATTTCAAAATGTGAAAATCTTGTGGTAGGATGTAACTCCTTTGTCTCCTCAGCATTAGTATGGTAGGCTGGTCGGTTTGGAATGGAAGCACCAAGTATGAAGTTGATTTGATGCTCAATCCCTTGGATAGGGAGTAAACCATTTGGGACCTCCTCAAGAAAGATATCATCATAATCCTGCAAAAGAGAAACAATAGAAATAGGTAAAGTAGGATCAATCTCATTAGTGTTCAAAAAAGCCTCTTTGTACAAAAGTACAATCATTGGCTGATTTGAAAACATTGCTCTTTTCACTTCACTTGCTCTTGCATAAAAGATCTTTTGTGTTTTCTCTTTTTTTGTCTCAATGGTCGATTCAACTCTCCTTTTTTCTCTCTCAATTTTCTTGTCCTCTCCTGTTTGCTCTCTCAAACTTTCACTCAATTTATTTTTCTCTTGTTCTTCACTCTGTTTTTGTTCACTCTCTTTTTGTAGCCTCACTTGATCTTCGTAAACTTGTCTTGGTGTCATAGGAGCTAGAGTGATCATTCTTTGCTTAAACACAAATGAGTACTTGTTTGTGTAGCCATCATGCTTAACTTGCCCATCAAATTGCCAAGGTCGGCCTAATAGCAAATGTCCCGCTTGCATCGGAACTACATCGCACAAAACTTCTTCCTCATACTTTCCAATGTGAAAAGTGACCAATACCTATTTATTCACCCTTACTTCGCCACTATCATTGAGCCATTGCAACTTGTATGGTTTAGGGTGTTTCATTGTGGGTAGCCCAAATTTTTCAACCATAGTTGAGCTAGCAACATTAGTACAACTTCCTCTATCAATAATCATGCTACATACCTTGTTTTTGACATTGCACTAAGTGTGAAAAATGTTTTGTCACTGCACTTCTTCTTCTTCTTTGGCCTACACACTTAGGCCTCTTCTTGCCACTAGCAATTCTCCTTTGGCCGCATATTCTTCATCATCTGCATCTTCCAATGGTGGCATAGATTCAGTGTCTTCTTCACTTTCAGTCTCAATTTCTCCATTATCTTGCATCACCATAATCTTTTTGTTCGGACATTGGTTTGCTATATGTCCCCTACCTTGACACTTAAAGCACTTAATATCACGATTTTGAGTAGTGGATGATACAATTTTACCTTGAGAAACATGGCTGGAGTTCTCAATTTTATGCTCAGATTTGTGTTTGGGTGTTGGAAATGCTTGAGGCTTGTCCTCCTCCTTTGTATAACTCAGTTTCCAAGAAGTAGAACCTGAGTTTTGGGCTGCATGTGAGCTACCCCTCCTCTTGAGTTGTTGCTCCACTTTGATAGCCATGTGCACCATACCCTCTAATTCCACATAATGTTGCATCTCCACTCTATCTTATATTTCTTGATTTAATCCATGCAAGAACCTAGCCATTGTAGCTTCATGATCTTCCTCAACATTAGTCCAGATCATTGCAATCTCCATCTTCTTATAGTAATCCTCAACACTCTGGTTTCCTAGCCAAAGACCTTGCAACTTCTTGTATAACTCACGGTAGTAATGACTTGGGACAAATCGCTTTCTCATCATCATCTTCATCTCGTCCCAAGTTTCCACTGGCCGTTCTCCATTCTGCCTCCTATTTAACACTAATTGATCCCACCAAACAATGGCATAATCAGAAAACTCAATGGCTGCCAATTTTACCTTCTTCGCTTCAGAATAGTTGTGGCAATCAAAAATAAACTCCATCTTCTTCTCCCATTCAAGATAGGCTTCCGGATCAGACCTACCTTGAAATGATGGAACCTTCATCTTTATGCTACCTAAGTTATTATCTTCTCGGTTCCTAACTCCTCTACCCCATCCACCATATCTCCTATTGTTAACAATGGAATCCTAATCATCTTCCTCTTCAAAACCTCCATAATACTCTTCATCTTCAACCCTTACTTCCCTTGGTTGAACTCTTTCCCTCCTACGCACATTCTGTACATTTTGTGGTTGCCTCATGCATTCATTCTCTACCTTATCCAACCGTTCATGAACTTGCTCCATTTCTACTCTTAACACTCTTCTCATCTCTCCCATTAATGTATCCATAAGTAGCTTTCAATCAACCCCTCCTAAAGAACTTGTGGGAATGGCTTTGTCTAACATGTTTTTGCTGCAAAAAAAATGTTAGAAAATAAAAGACCTCACAAATTATTTCCCTCACATATTTTTTTGTTCAAATACAATTCTCTCAACACTCAGTGTTTTCACACAACAAACTTGGCTTTTTCCCTTTATTGCTCTTACCACTCTTGCCTTTTTCCACTCATAATTTTCTCTTTCAGTTCTTTTCAAACTTATCCAAACAAGAACAAGAACCTTTTCCAGCAACAATTCAATCACAAGCTTATCATTGGTTTAAGGAAGAGTATGAAATCAAGGGAATCAATAAAATCACTAAAAGGGGAGTTCTTTTTGGCAGTTTCTGACTTGTTCTTCTTTCTTTTTGCTGAATACCACTTTTTTTTCGCAGCTTTTCTTTTCTTTTCTTTTTTTCTGAAGCTTTTCTTTTCTTTCTTTTCTTTTTTTTGAATATGTATCAACTGAAGTTGGAATCTAAACAAAAAGAAAACAAAGAATATTGGCTGCAAAAACTAAAATTGGATAGGTAAAACCTGAGACTAGAACCGTGCTCTGATACCAAAATGATGCGAATCCCGCCAAGAATAACGAGACCCGTCAACGAAATTGATTCCCAATACCATTCTACAATCAGATTTTGTAGGCGGAAACCTCAACTCGATGTTTATAAGAAAACACAAACCGTGGTATGTGTAGATGCCACAAATGGGATGGTGAACCATTTGATAAGTCAAATGAACGCTACAAGAACAAGTTCTTGATAAGTTCGGAAAGTTCTTTAAAAACCAAAGAGAAAACTCTCAACTTTTATGTAGAAAACTGATCTGCCCTTCTCAGCCTTGGTATACATATATATAGGCTGGGTTATTACAATTTGAAAAAGGAAACAAATAGCAAAAAGGAAGGTAATCCCTATAATTATGGCATGCCAGCCTTTACAAGAGAATAATTAGCCAAATAATCAGCCCAATGCAATAATTGCTGAAAATATACTCCAAAAGGCTGACCAAATCCCATAAAAAAGGAAAGTGATCCCAAATTCGTTGGGTAATAATCAGCCAAATCTGATCTCCTTGATTCTCTTAAATCTACATGCTTGAACTGAAAGTAATCCTTCCAAGTGTATGGGCCTTGGTCTGCACTTGAGACTAAGTATTTGGGCCTTAAAAAGCACTCCTCAACCCAAATGCTCTGCATCAATCCATTGAAAGCCTCCTTGAAACTTTTAGCTCTAGCTCTTGTAACTGGACCACTTGGAATTTGAATTGGATCAGCTATTTCCACTATGCTTATATCATCATCACTGACTTACTATCTCTCTCTTGCTCTTTTTAAAAACTTCTCTCTGTTTCTTAGTCTGTAAAGAAAGTTCTCCCTCTCCCTTTCCCTCTCTCTTTCTCTATATCTCTCTCTTGCTCTCTCTGAAATATCTTTCGCTCTCTTTCCCACTCTCTCACATTCACTGTCTTTTAATCTCAAACTTTTCTTTCACTCTTTCTCTCTCCCCATAAAACTTCTCTTTCTCTCCCTCGCTCTCCCTTTCTCTCTCTTTCTCTGAAACTTCGCTCTCTCTTTCTCTCTCTCTCTCTCTCTCCACACTCCCTCTCTCTCGCTTGCATGCTCACTCTTAAACTTCTCTCTTTCTGTGTCTGTATAGAACCTCTCTTTGTGTCTCTCTGTCTCTTGCTCTCTCTAAAAGTTCTCTCCCTCTCTCTTTCCTCCACTCTCTCACTCACTCTCTTTCCTACTTTCTCTCTCTTTGTGTCTGTGTTTCTCTAGAACTTCTCTCACTCACTC
This sequence comes from Dicorynia guianensis, assembly GCA_037013595.1. Lineage (NCBI taxonomy): Eukaryota > Viridiplantae > Streptophyta > Magnoliopsida > Fabales > Fabaceae > Dicorynia > Dicorynia guianensis. The sequence continues at coordinate 18,869,922 of JASUAB010000006.1, read as the reverse complement.
CCTCCATAAAAATTTTCCTTCTTTGTCTCTCTCTAACTCTCTATAGAACTACTATCTTTCTGTCTTTGACCCTCTACAACTTCTCTCTTTCTCTCTCTACCTTGCTCTCTCTAAAACATCTCTCTCTCTCTCTCCCTCCAACACACTCTGACACTCTTAATCTCCCTCTTTGTAGCACTCTCTCTAACTCACTCTCTTCCTCCCTCTCTCTCCTCTTTTCTCTAGGTCTATCTGAAACTTCTCTTCCTCTCTTACTCATTCTCTTGGTCTATTTGAAACTTCTCTTTCTCCATCTCTCTCTCTCTCTCTCTAGCTCTCCCTTTCTTTGTCTTCTCTCCTCTCCATCCCTCTCTCTCTCACATTCTCTTTGAAACTTCTCTCTCTTCCACTCTCTTTCTATCTTGCTCTTTCCCTTTCTCTCTTACTCTCTCTCTAAAACTTCCCTTTCTCTCTCTCTCTCTCTCAGTCTCTATAAAACTTCTCTCCCTCTTTCTCTCAATCTGAAACTTCTCTTTCTCTCTCTTCAAAACATCCCTTTCTCTCTCTTTCACTCTTTCTCTTCCTCTAAAACCTCACTCCCTCCCCTTCTCTCTCACTTTCTCATTGACTCTCTTTCTCTCCCCTTGACTCTAGCACTCCCTGACTTATGATGTCTCTTTATCCGACTTTCTCTTACTCATTTTCTCTCTTTGTCTCTCTCTTCTTGCTCTTTCTGGGACTTTTCTTTCTTTGTGTTTCTTTCACACTCTCTAAAACTTCCCTCTCTTGCCATCTCACTCTCCCTCTAAAACTTCTCTTTGTCTCTCTGTGTCTCTCTAGAAAACTCTTGTCTCTCTCTTGCTCTCTCTGAACCTCTCTCTCTATCTCCCTCTCTAAAACCTTTCTCTCTTTCAAACTTTTCTCTATCTCTCTCTCCCTCTCTCCCTCTCTTTCTATCTCTCTCTTTCTTGCTCTCTTTAGGGCTTCCCTCTGTCTCTCTCTATGTCTAAAACTTTTCTTTCTCTCTCTCACACTCTCTAAAACTTCCCTCTTTTTGTTTCTTGGTTTGTCAAGAAAGTGCTCTCTCTCTCTCTCTCTCTCTCTCTCTCTCTCTCTCTCTCTCTCTCTCTCTCTCCCTCTCTCTCCCCCTCAATCTAGCACTCATTGACTTACTATCTCTCTCTCGCTTTGTCTTAAATTTCTCTTTCTCTATTTCTTGGTTTGTCAAGAAAGTTCTCTCTCTCTCTCTGTAAAACTTTCCTTTCTCTCTCTGTGTCTTTATAGAGCCTCTCTCACTCTCTCTGATACTTTTCTCTCTCGTTCCCACTCTCTCTCACTCACTCTCTTTCACTCTTTCTTTCTCTCTCTCTCTTCTTTTTATCTCCCTCTCTCCCATTCTCTCTTTTTTTCTAAAGCTTCTCTCTTGTTTCTCTCTCTATCGCTCTCTTTCCCTCCCTCTTTCTCTTGCATGCTCACTCTTTAACTTCTTTTCATCTCTGTTTCTTGGTTTGTCAAGAAATTTCTCTCTAACTTCCCTTTCTCTCTCTTTGTGTCTTTATAGAACCTCTCTCTTACTCTTGATCTCTCTGAAACTTCTTTCTCTCACACTCTCTCTCTCCCTCTCACTCTCTCTGAAACTTCTCTCTCTCTCTCTCTCTCTCTCTCTCTCACTCTCTTCCTTTGTCTCTCTAAAACTTTGATTTCTCTCTCTCTTTGTCTTTATTAAACCTCTATCTTTCTCTCTGTCACTCTCTTGCTCTCTTTGAAACATCTATCTCTCTTTCCCACTCTCTCACTCACTGTCTTTCTCACTCAAAAACTTCTTTGTCACTCTTTCTCTCTCCCTCGTTCTCTCCCTTTCTTTGAAACTTCTTTGTCTCTTTCTCTCTCCCTCACCTTCCCTCTCTCTCTCTCTCTCTCACATTCTCGCTCTTAACCTTCTCTCCATCTCTATTTCGTGGTTAGTTAAGAAAGTTCTCTTTAACATCCCTTTCTCTCTCTCTATGTCTTTATAGAACCTCTCTCCTTATCTCTCTCTTGCTCTCTCTAAAACTTCTTTCTCCTTTCCCCCTCTCTCTCACTCACTCTCTTTCCACTCTCTCTCTTTGTGTTTCCCTCTCCCTTTTTCTTTGTCTTTCTCTAGATCTCTCTAGAAGTTCTCTAACTCACTTCTCTGTAAAACTTCTCCCTCTCTTTATGTCTCTATAGAACTATTCTCTCTGTCTTTCTACCTTTAAAACTTCTCTCTTTCTCTCTCTGTCTTGCTCTCTCTAAGACTTCTTTCTCTCACTCCAATACACTCTAACTTTCTCAGTTCCCTCTCCGTAGCACTGTCTCTCATGTACTCTCTTTCTCTCTCTCCCCCTTCTCCCTTGCTTTATTTGAAACTTCACTCCCTCTCTCACTCTTTGACTTGGTCCACCTGAAACTTCTCTTTCTCCATCTCTCTCTCTTTCTCTCTCTCCATCTCTCCCTTTCTTTCTCTTTCCTCCTCCCTCTCCCTCTCTCTCTCCACACTCTTTCTATGTTGTTCTTTCCCTTTTTCTCTTGCTCTCTCTCTGAAACTTCCCTCTCTTTCTCCCTCGGCCTCTCTAAAACTTTTTTGTCTCTATCTTTCTCTCGATCTCTCTAATTTTTCTCTCTTTTTTCTTTCTGTCTGAAACTTTTTTCCCCTCTCTCTAAAACATCCCTTTCTCTCTATCTCTTTTGTTCTCCCTCTCTCTCTCACTTTCTCACTTACTCTCTTTCTCTCTCCTTCTCTCACTGCCTTATGATCTCTCTCTCTTGCTCACTATCTCTATCTCTATCCCACTTTCTCTCACTTAATTTCTCTCTCTTGCTCTCCTGGAAGCTTCTCTTTCTCTGTGTCTCTCTCTCACTATCTGAAACTTCTCTCTGTCACTCTCTCTCTCTCTCTCTAAAACTTCTCATTCTCTCTCTTTGTATCCCTCACTGAAACTTCTCTCTTTCTCTCTTCCATACTTTTCTTTATCTCTCCCCCCCCTTCTCCTGCTCTTTCTATCTCTCCCTTTCTTGCTCTGATGTGGAACCCCATGGATATTTGTGATCCAGAAACCCCAAACACACAATTGATAGAGAACAAGAATAGATAGAGAACTCCCAACCTATTGAACCCCCAAATGACTAATGCAAATGGAAACGCAAATAATTGGTTGATTAAGGAATCAAGAACAAAAATTCACTAGGATGTAAATACTTTGATAAAGTTAAACTCTTGATGCAATAGAGATTCAAGCCAAGCCTTGAACAAAGAGTATAAAACTCCAAAACAATTCTTTTTTTCATTCATTCTGCTAATCGTCGTCCATGCACTAGGGTATTTATACCTCCACAAGTTCAAATAACCTAGACTATTAGGTTAGGCCTTAAACTTGGGCCTCCCAATAAAAAAAACCACAAGCCCAAATGCAAATTGCAGATTAACTTAGAATGATGAATTAAACATAGGTTGGACCCATCTTGCAGATTCAGACTAATTTGATTAGGTGAAGCTCCATTGCCCTTCATTGCATCTTGAGTTTCCATTCCTTCTAACATTCTGTCCATATAGGTTTGAAGTGATTCCTTGAACTTTTTGGCCCTTAATCTTGTAATTGGTCCTTGAGGTAATGTTAGCTCATCTGTTGCTCCTCTCCTCTTGCCATCCATGCTTGTGCTCACATCATTCCCTCCCTCCTCAAAAGGATTCATCCTCAAATCTAAATCAAGTTCAAAAAGAGATAGGTCAGAAACATTGAAAGTGGCACTTACATTATACTCACCTGGCAAGTCTATCTTGTATGTATTATCATTGATGTGCTCCAAGACTTGGAATGGTTCATTACCCCTTGCATTAAGCTTTGACTTCCTTTGCTGTGGAAACCTCTCCTTTCACATGTGTAGCCAAACCCAATCTCCTAGTTCAAAGATAACCTGCTTTCGACCTTTATTGGTCCATTGTGCATACATGCGGTTCTTCTTCTCAATCTGCTCACATGCTTTCTCATGTATTGTTTTAACCATTTCTGCCTTTTTCTTTCCATCTAAGCTAGCAATTTCACTCAAAGGCAAAGGCATTAAATCTAACATAGTCAATGGATTAAAACCATACACAATCTCAAATGGTGAAAAACCTGTGGAAGAATGTATAGCGCGATTATAGCAAACTCAATAAATGGCAAACAATCCTCCCAAATTTTCAAATTCTTACCAATGATAGCATGCAACAAGGTTCCTAAAGTCCTATTCACTACTTCAGTTTGTCCATCTATTTGTGGGTGACATGTAGTAGAAAACAAAAGTTTAGTACCTAACCTTCCCCACAACACTCTCCAAAAGTGACTTAGGAACTTCTCACTCTCTCTCTCTGTCTCTTTATTAAACCTCTCTCTTTCTGTTTATCTTCTCTCAGTCTCTCTGAAACTTCTCTCTCTCTTTCCCACTCTCTTTCACTTAATGTCTTTCTCTATAAAAACTTCTCTTTCACTATTTCTCTCTCTCCCTCGCTCTCTCCCTTTCTCCTCTTTCTCTGAAACTTCTCCCTCTCTTTCTCTCTTTCTCACTTTGTCTCTCTCTCTCTCTCTCTCTCTCTCTCTCTCTCTCTCTCTCTCTCTTGGGTACTCACTCTTAAACTTCTCTCCATCTCTGTTTCTTGGTTTGTCAAGAAAGTTCTCTTTAACTTCCCTTGCTCTCTCTGTGTGTCTTTATAGAACCTCTTTCTTTGTCTCTCTCTCTGTGTCTCCCTCTTCCTCTTTTTCTATCTCACTCTGTGTCTCCCTCTTCCTCTTTTTCTATTTCACTTTGTGTCTCTATAGAACTTGTCACACTCACACTCACTCTCTCTAGAAAACTTCTCCCTCTCTTTGTCTCTTAAGAACTCTTCTCTCTCCCTCTAAAACTTCTCTCTCTTTCTCTCTCTCCAATACACTCCTCACTCTCAGGTTTCTCTCCACAACACTCTCTCTCACTCACTCTCTTTCCCTCCCTCTTTGTTCCCTTCTCTCTTGCTTAATCTGAAACTTCTTTATCTCTCACTCTCTTTGTTTGTCTTTCTCCATTTCTCCCTCTCTGTATCTCCCCTCCTCTCTCTCCCTCTCTCTCTTGTGTTCTCTCAGAAATTTCTCTCTCTTTCCCTTTCTCTCTTGCTCTCTCTTTGAAACTTCCCTCTCTTTCTCTCTCAGTCGATCTAAAACTTCCCTCCATCTGAAACTTCTCTTTCTCTCTTCTTAAAACATCCCTTTCTCTCTCTCATTTTGTTTCTTTAAATCCTTCTCCCTCTCCCTCTCTCTCTCTCTCTCACTTTCTCACTTACTTTCTTTCTCTCTCGCTCTCTCTTTCCCACTCACTCTAGCACTCACTGACTTTTGATTTCTGTCTTTTTATCTCTTGCTTGCTATCTCTCTCTATCCCACTTTGCCTCACTCACTCTCTCACGCTTTCTCTCTCTAAACTTCACTTCTCTATTTCTCTCTCTTGCTCTCTAGAACTTCCCTCTCTAACTCTCTTTCTATTTCTCTTTCTCTCAAACTTCTCTTTCTTACACTCTCACTCACTCTCTTTCTCTCTCCCCCTTGTCATAGCACTCTTTGACTTTCTATCTCTCTCTATCTGAAACTTCTCTCTCTCTGTTTCTTAGTTTTTCAAGAGTGTTCTCTCTCTCTCTCTCTCTCTCTATGTGTATCGTTATAGAACCTCTCTCTTTCTCTCTATCTCTCTCAAACATGTAGACATCAAATTTCGTCCGGAACCTTGCAATAAGTTGTATTAGCTTTTAGACAAAATAAACAATGCTAAAAGACAGTGAAAAGAAAACACAAACAAAGGCCAAAAAAGAGGAAGAAAAGAAAAAAGAAGAAAATAAAAATTTTTTTATTTATTAAATAAATAATAATATAATATTAATAAAATAATAAAATGGCAATATGAACAGTGCATGAACAGTGAACGTGAAGAAAAATCTGCATGAATTCAGCTCACTGACCCTCCCTCCATTTCTTTCTTCCTGGCCTCTTGCTTCTTGCTTCCTTTCTTTGAAGATAGAAGCTCCTCTTTAGGATGGAACTAAGTTGTAGTCCCATAAACTAGGATTTAGTTCTCTCCACTGCTCCTCTCCTTAAAATTCACCAGCTTCAGTAGCCATCATGAAGGGCTGCTGCGAAGGGGAAGCATGATGGTTGTTGCCGTCTTGTTCACGGATCACCATCAAGTTTCATCAGCTGCATCACCAAGTATCACCACCATCATAAACACACCAGCTGCTGTAACCGTGAGAAGCCTCCACCTCCATTTTCTACATGCCACACATCAGCTGCATCACCAAGCGCCACCGCCCTTCTTTAAAGATAAGTAACTTCAGTAGCTTCCATTAGCTGCTATAGCAGCAGCAGCTACCGCCGCAGAAAGGGGAAAGCCAGCCATAACCGTGAAGGGCTGCCACCTCCCTCATGACTGAATAAGTTGCAGCATGTCACCTCCTTGCAGCAGCAACACAGCACCACCCTCCCTTAAAGCTCACCTACTTCAGCTGCCATCATGAAGAGCCGTTGCATAGAGGAGCCATGATAGCTGCTGCTGAGTTGTCCACGGGTCACTAGCTGTTTTGGCAGCAACATGCAGAACAACAGCCCAACACGTCATGCTTGCCATGGAAGAGTGAAGCTGCAAGCAAGGAAGGGCGGTGACCCTTGGAGGAAGGTAACCTGCACCTATCCCGGCTATAAAAGGAGGACACACACACGGGAGTTCCACCATGAAAAAAAAGTAGGGAGAAAGCCTTGGAAAATCAGAGCACTCCATCCATTTGAGAATTCCATCCATCCTAGAGAACATTTTTCTCCATCCAAGACTTCCTTCTGCATCCTAAACCGAAGTTCTTCAAGCATACAGCAAGCTGGAAGTGCCCCTGTCCAACGAACCAGCAAACAAAAGAGGGTAGCCACCCCACACGTTGCTGCACTTGGGGACAAGAAGGTGCAGTTGCACCGAAGACTAGAGGTATGTCTTGTTCCCTACTTTGTTTGTCTCGGTTCTATATGCTCGTGAATGAGATTGGATGTTGATCCCTTTGGCTTTTGTCTGACTATTGGTTCTTGATAAGTTGTGTCCATGATTCATCTTTCTTGCTGTTTATATGTTGCTGTTTTGGCTTGTGCAGCACCATTTTTATGGTGTGAGTATTAGCTGAATAAATCCCTGCCCTTCTTGCTGTTTGCATGCTGCTAAGTTTTGGCATACATATCCTTGCTTGGCATGAATAAGGGGCTGAAATCAGTTTGCATATCATTGTTTTTGGTGCATGTCACCGTGCATGGTTCATATTGGCTGAACTAGCTTTTGACATACTTGCTGTTTAAAGTTGCTATGCATGCATATAGCTTGATTGCATGAAATAGATAGTTTATATGAAGAAGTCCACTCTCTTTGGTTGGTGAATGAATGAAAACATGGTGTTCTAGGTCTAGCATAAGTCATGGGGTGTTCTCCTACTGAGTTGACTCACTAATTCAGGTAAACACACTGAGTCAACTTGCTGAGTTAGTAAAACTCGGCCATGGCTATTTTTTGGAGTTTCTACTCACTAAAATACCTAGATTCATGACATTTAGTGTATCATTGATTTTCCCTTTCTATGCATGATGCTGTATGTTCTTTGCTTAAATTTGGTAATTGGAACAAATAAATAGGAAACAAATAAGTAAATAAAGCTAGGGAAGTGTAAGAATGAGGAAATGAATACATGCAAAAATAAAATGAGCATAAGAATTCCTCCTTAAAACACAATCCTTTTGCAAAATAATTTCTCTTTTAAAGTTGTAGAAATAAAGGCAAAGGCATTTATACAACTTGTATAGGCTTCACCTGAAGAGGAATGGCCTATTACTAAAGGAATCCAAATAAGCTTTCTAGGAAAAGATACAAGAAACTAAGGCGAAGGCATTTTTTCTTGTAACTTTGATTAGACTCTCACTTGAAGAGGAATTAGTCTATATCTTTATTTCTTAAAAAGCTTATTGGTACAAGATTTCTAAAATCAATTTTTTTACTAAAATTAATACTTTCTCTACTTCTACTAAAGGAAGTCATGGGAAATAAAGGCAAATGCATTTATCCCCATGAACTTAAAATAGACTCTCACCTGAAGAGGAAGAGCCTATCAATCTTCCAAGGAGTTTGCAATAAAAATCAAATATTCAATTTTCTTTAATAAGGAAGCATAGATAACATTTGTGACAATTACATGTGGCATAAAATTAACATGGTACCGAAAGGGCGTTGTAGGGTGCTAACACCTTCCCTACACGTAACTAACCCCCGAACCCATTTTAAAACAAAATGCAGACCATTCTTTTTAAGGTATCCGATCTCACCAAGATTTAGATCGGTGGTGACTCCCAACTTTCTTGGTAAACCCCTTCTTAAACCCCATTTTACAAATAATCTCATCCAAATAAAACCAATATGATTTTTTGAGTTCGCTCGCGTCGCGTGGACGTTGCGACAAAACACTCTCTAAAACCTCTCTCTCTCTCTCTCTGTGTCTTTATAGAACCTCTCTCTTTCTCTCTATCTCTCTCTCACACTCTCTAAAACTTCTCTCTCTTACACTCTCACTCACTCTCTTTCTCTCTCCTACTTGTCATAGCACTCTTTGACTTTCTTTCTCTTGCTCTATTTGACACTTCTCTCTCTCTATTTCTTAGTTTTTCAAGAGTGTTCTCTCTCTCTCTCTCTCTCTAAAACTTACCCTTTCTCTCTATGTGTCTTGATAGAAGCTCTCTCTTTCTCTATGTCTCTACTTTACTCTCTTTGAAATTTCTCTCTCTCTTTCCCACTCTCTCTCTCTTCCCCTCTCTTTGTGTCCCCTTCTCTCCCTTTCTCACTCTTTCTCTGAAACTTCTCTCTTTTTTTCTCTCTCTGTCTCTTGCTCTCTCCCTCCTTCTCTCGTGCTTGCATGCTCACTCTTAAACTTCTCTCCTTCTCTACTTCTTGCTTTGTCAAGAAAGTTCTCCCTAGCTTCCCTTTCTCTCTCTCTCTCTCTCTCTCTGTCTCTCTGTGTCTTTATAGAACTTCTCTCTTTCTCTCTATCCCTCTCTCACACTCTCTAAAACTTCTCTCTCTTGCTCTGTTTCTCCTCCTCATTCTAGCACTCACTAACTTACTCTATCTAAACCTTCTCTGTCTTCGTTTCTCAATTTGTGAAGAAAGTTCTCTCTCTCTCTCTCTCTAAAACTTTCCTTTCTCTCTCAGTGTCTTTATTAAACCTCTCCCTTTCTCTCTGTCACTCTCTTGATACATCTCTCTCTCTTTCCCACTGTCTCTAACTCACTGTCTTTCCCTCTCAAGAACTTCTCTTTTACTCTTTCTTTCTCAACCTAAAAATTCTGTCTCTTTCTCCCTTGCTCTCTCCCTTTCCTTTTCTTTCTCTAAAACTTCTCCCTCTCTTTCTCTCTCTGCCTCTCCTTCTCTCCCTCCCTCTCTCTCTCACATGCTCACTCTTAAACTTCTCTCCATCTCTGTATCTTGGTTTTTCAACAAAGTTCTCTCTAACTTCCCTTTTCTCTGTGTATGTCTTTATAGAACCCCTCTCTTTCTCTCTATCTCTATCACTCTCTCTCTTCCCCTCATTCTGGCACTATTGACTTACTATCTCTCTTTTACTCTCTTTGTTTCTCAATTTGTAAAGAAAGTTCTCTCTCTCTCTCTCTCTCTCTCTCTCTCTCTCTCCCTTTGACCTTCTCACTCTCTCTAATGCATCTCTCTATCTCTCTCTCTTTCCCACTCTCTCTCACTTATTGTCCTTCTCTATAAAAAAACTCCTCTTTCACTCTTTCTCTCTCTCCCTCACTCTCTCCCTTTCTCCCTCTTTCTCTGAAACTTCTCCCTCTCTTTCTCTCTTTGTCTCTCTCTCTCCCTCCTTCTCTCTCTTGCATGCTCACTCTTAAACTTTTGTCCATCTCTGTTTCTTGGTTTGTGTTGAAGTTCTCAAGAATCTTAGACGGAAGGCGCAAGAAAGAAGAAAGAAAGAAAGCTCAGAACTCCTAGATGTGAAAGTTCTGAAATGTAAATCTGATTCAAATGAATTAATCTACAAATGATGTAGCTGAGATTACAATTTATAGACTAAGACTCAATTACTGAATTACACTAATGTCCCTAAGTAATAAACTGAAGACAAGATTAATAGATCAAGATCAGAACCACACGAGACTCCTTAAGCACTGCACCTGCACCCACCAAGACAAGCAGCCTAAGCAGACTTATCTCTAACATCCCCCCTCAAGATCAGTGGCATGACTTGGAAGAGGAATGACACTGAGCTTGTCTCTAAGTTGAAGAAACCTTGAAGTTGAGACTGCCTTGGTAAGGATCTCTGCTGTTTGATCAAGAGACGGAATATGATAGACTTCAATTTCTTTATTGCTAACCTTTTCACAGACAAAATAAAGATCTAGTTCAATATGCTTAGTCTTTGAATGAAGGACCGGATTTGCTGACAAGCTGACTGTGCTCATATTGTCACAATATATTCTAGGAACTTTTGGTAGTTGAATGCTGAGTTCTTTGAGTAAAGACTGCAGCCAAGCCAATTCTGCCACTGCACTTGCAAGACTCCTATATTCAGCTTCAGTACTTGATCTAGACACTATTGCTTGCTTTTTAGATGACCAAGAAACGAGATTAGGGCCAAGATAAACATAAAAACCTGAGGTGTTGCGCCTATCATCAATGTCTGACGCCCAATCAGCATCACAAAAGGCAGTGAGCTCAAGAACAGATGATCTTTGGAGAACTAGAGCATGACATATGGTGCCTGCTAGATACCTCAGTATTCGTTTAACCAACTTCCAATGTACATCTGTAGGGCAATGCATAAACTGACAAGCTTTGTTCACACTATATGATAATTCTGGTCTAGTAATGGTAATATATTGTAATGCTCCCACAAGTGATCTGTATGCAGCTTGATCAGAAATAGGAGAACCACAACTAGCTGAGATATGTGGTATTGAGGCCATAGGAGAGGGCATAGACTTCACACCTTGCATACCAGCTCTAGTAAGAAGATCCTTAATGTATTTGGACTGAGATAAGTATATTGCACCAGCAGAACTGTAAGTAACTTCAATACCTAAGAAGTATTTAAGTTTCCCAAGATCCTTTAATGAGAACTTTGCATTCAGTTGATCAATCAAGTGCTGAATCAAAGTTGGTGAGGATCCAGTAATCAAAATATCATCCACATAGACTAAAACATAGAGAGAATGATGAAAAGTAACCTGAAGAAACAAGGAAGAATCACATTTTGCCTTGGTAAAACCAAGATCAAGTAAAGCTTCAGACAATTTTTGAAACCATGCACGAGGAGCTTGCTTAAGGCCATAGAGAGCCTTATGAAGCTTGCAAACTTGAGATGAGTCAGTTGATTCATATCCAGGAGGCTGCAGCATGTAGACATCTTCATTCAAATCACCATTTAAAAAGGCATTATTAACATCTATTTGATGGATGTTCCACCCTTTTGATAAGGCCAAAGTAAGAAGAACCCGAATTGTGACTGGTTTTACTACTGGACTAAAAACTTCATGAAAATCAACTCCTGCCTCCTGATTATACCCTTTTGTAACTAATCTTGCTTTATATTTGTTGACAGTGCCATCTGGATTTTCTTTAACTTTAAACACCCATTTGCACCCTATAGGCCTCCTATCTTTGGGTAAAGCTTCTAAACTCCATGTCTTGTTGCTCATGAGCGTTGCATACTCAAGATCCATGGCACACTTCCATTCTGGTATATTAAGAGCTTCTTCAATAGTTTGAGGCTCTCTAGAGAGAGTAAGTGCCGTTGGTACAGTTTCTCTTACTTTGCTACTAGTCACCATTGAGTGATTGTCTGAATTGAGTGCCCTTGCTTTGCTACGAGTCACCATTGGGTGGACATTTTGAGGCAGACGTTGAGGAACTTCAAATTTTGCAGAGGGACCTGAAACATGTTGTAAAGAATCCATAATATTGGTATTATTAGCAAGTGCACATGAGTTATTTGTTTGTTCAACAAATGCATTGGTATTCTGAGTATGTCTTGCATTAGAGAATGATAGAATAGGAGGTATGGCTGAAGGTGGAGGAGAAACAAAATGTGATTTGTTACTGGAAGGTGACTACTGTGAGGAACCCTTGCTGTTCTTGAATGGAAAGCTACTTTCATCAAATATGACATCTCTAGATATAATTGTTTTCCCATCAGGATGCAGACACTTGTATCCTTTGTGTGCTGGACTATAACCAAGAAAGGTGCACTCAATGGATTTGAACTGAAACTTGGGATTATTGTAGGGCCTTAGGTTAGGATAGGCTACACACCCAAAGACTTTAAGAGAAGAATAATCAGGTTTGATTTTGTATAAGGTTTGAAAAGGAGTAGAACCATTTAAAACTGGTGTGGGTAGTCTATTAATGAGATACACAGCTGTGCTAAAAGCTTCAGTCCAAAATGAACTAAGTAAAGATGATTGGTGAAGCAAGGCTAGTCCAGTCTCAGTTATATGCCTATGTTTCCTTTCTGCAAGCCCATTTTGTTCATGTGTATAAGGACATGAAACACGATGAACTATCCCTTGGTCTTTCAAATATTTAGTGAAAGCTCTAAATTCTCCTCCCCAATCAGTTTGTAAGGCAAGGATTTTGTGGTTGGTTTGAAGTTCTACTTGTTTCTTGAAATGAATAAAGGTCTGTAATGCATCAGACTTGCTTTTGAGGAAGTAAATCCATGTGTAACGGGTGAAGGTATCTACAAAATGTATGTAATATCTGTGTCCCTCTTTTGACAGCATAGGTGCTGGTCCCCACAAATCAGAATGAATTAGTTGAAGAGGTTTTGAGTATTCTGTTTGAGAAGAGGCAAAAGGGAATTTATGTAATTTACTAAGGCAGCAAGATGAACAAAAAGAAAGCTCTTTATTTGGTATTCTGATATTACAAGAAGTGAGAACACTCTTGATAGTTTGTACAGAAGCATGGCCCAATCTAACATGCCATTTGTCTAACTCAGAACAAGAATTTAACAAAGAAGAAGTATGAGAACTATGTACAGCAGGTGAAGTAACATTTGGTGACTGAGTTGACACTTTTACAGTGGCATATGGCTCCTTTTCAATATGAAACTAATCAAAGACATACAAGCCTTTTCTAACAGTCCCCTTCAAAAGTATTTGATGAGTATCCTGAGATTTAACATAACAAGAGTTAGGATGGAACTCAAAATAGACATAATTGTCTTTTGCAAACTGAGAAACACTCACAAGATTTTTGGTAATATTTGGAACATGAAGAAGTGAGTTTAGGTAAAGATTTTGATTAGAAAAGCAAGACTTAATCTGAGAATTATCAATGTTTTTAATGAACAAACCTGAGCCATTACCAATATGCACCTTCTCCTTTCCATTATATGGAGTCTTCTGCACAATATTAGAGGCATCCACTGTCACATGATTAGTGGCACCAGAATCAGGATACCATTCTTGATCAATGCCATTGCTGTTACTGTTAGAAGTGAGCATTGCATAGGGTGTGTTTCTGACACTGCCATTGGTGCCATTGGCTGTCTTGCTGAAGTGGCTAGGCACTTGAGCTGGTCCTTGAAAACTTTCATCAAATCTGTGATAACAACTCTAGGACTGATGTCCATATCTCCCACATAATTGACATTGAATGTTGCTTTTATCAGAAAACCTTCCATTCCTACCAGCAAACCGCCCATTGTTGTAACTCCCTTTGCCTCTGAAAAAGTTTCCTCTACCTCCAAACCTTCCTCTATTTGCATACTGACCAGGGAAACTTTGATAACCACTTCGGTTCACATTGTAATTCTGAGGATGTGTAGCAAGATTCACTGTCATAGCTTCTACTTCTTTATGATGCTTCTCAATTCTATTTTTTTGTGCAAGCAATAATGCTTCAATCTCTTCTACTAAATACGAATCAGTTCTAGAAAGAATTGATGTAACAAAACCATCATATTCTGAGGAAAGACCATCAAGAATTACCTCTATATGGTCACTTTCTGTAATTGCATGTCCAACTGAAGCCAAAGAATCAACAAGATTCTTGATCTTTAAAAGATAATAAGTGGCTGTCATGGATCCCTTCTTCATAGTCTGTAGTTGCGCCTTGAATTGCTTGATCTTTGCCTTTGTATGAGAAGCAAAGAAAGTTTCCACCTTTTCCCAGACCTGGTACGAATATTCACATCCCACCATTCTTGTAAGAATGTTTTCTGACATTGTTGACAGCAGCCAAGACAGCAAGAGCTGATCTTGCTTCTTCCAAAGAACATACTGCTGACTCAAGATCCCAAGAACTCTTCCTTGCTCATCTATTGCAAATCTTGATGGCACTTCTTGACCACCACTGATGTATTTCTCTAGTTCATGCCCTCTGATGGCTGCAAGAACTTGTTGTTTCCAGAGTAGATAGGAATTGCTGTCTAATTTCACAGAAAGAGAATGACTAAAAGAAACTAGTGAAGCATTCAAAGATGCTAAAGAAAACGTATTCATATTCTCTCCCATTGGATCAAAGCTCTGATACCATGTTGAAGTTCTCAAGAATCTTAGAAGGAAGGCGCAAGAAAGAAGAAAGAAAGAAAGCTCAGAACTTCTAGATGTGAAAGTTCTGAAATGTAAATCTGATTCAAATGAATTAATCTACAAATGATGTAGCTGAGACTACAATTTATAGACTAAGACTCAATTACTGAATTACACTAATGTCCCTAAGTAATAAACTGAAGACAAGATTAATAGAATAAGATCAGAACCACACGAGACTCCTTAAGCACTACACCTGCACCCACCAAGACAAGCAGCCTAAGTAGACTTATCTCTAACAGTTTGTCATGAAAGTTCTCTTTAACTTCCCTTTCTCTCTCTCTATGTATCTTTTTAGAACCTCTCTCTTTGTCTTTCTCTCTTGTCCCCCTCTCTCTCACTCATTCTCTTTCCCCTCTCTCTCTTTGTATCTCCCTCTTCCTCTTTCTTTATGACACACTATGTCTTTCTAGAACTTCTCACACTCACTCTCTCCATAAGACTTCTCTCTCTCTCTTTGTCTCTAAAGAACTCTTCTCTCTCTTTCTCTCTCTGTCTCGTTCTCTCTGAAACTTCTCTCTCTCAAATATACTCTGACACTCAGTCTCCCTCTCGTAGCACTCTCTCTTACTCACTATCTCTCTCTCTCTCTCTCTCTCTCTCTCTCTCTCTCTCTCTCTCTCTCTATCGCATTCTCTCTTGCTCTATCTAAAACTTCTCTCCCTCTCTCACTCTTTCTCTCAGTCAATCTGAAACTTCTCTTTCTCTATCTCTCCTTGTCTCTTTGTCTCTCCATCTCTCCCTTTCTCTCTCTCCCTCTATCTCTCTCTTGCATTCTCTTTGACACTCCTCTCTCTCATATGCTTTTTCTATTTTCCTCTTTCCCTTTCTCTCTTGTTCTCTCTTTCTCTAGGTCTCTCTGATCTGTTTGAAGTATCTCTTTCTTTCTCTCTAAAACATCCATTTCTCTCTTGCTCTATCTCTCTCTTTCTCTTTCTCTGAGTCCTCTCTCCCTCTCTCCCTCAATTTCTCACTTTCTTTGTCTCTCCCTCTAGCACTCACTAATGTACAATCTCTCTCTTTCTCTCTCACTTCTATCTCTCTCTCTATCATAGATTCTCTCACTTGCTCTCTCTCTCTCTCTCTTGCTCTCTCTGAAACTTCTCTTTCTCTATCCCCACTCTCTCACTTTTTGAAACTTCCCTCTCTCTCTCTCTCTCTCACTCTCTCTTCAAAACTTCTCTTTCTCTTTCTCTATCACTCTCATGAAAACTTCTGTCTCTCTCTTTCTCTCTCTGAACCTCTTTTGCTCTCTCTAAAATGTCTCTCTTTTTGCTTCTTGGTTTGTCAAGAAAGTTCTCTCCCTCTCTAACTCTCTCTCTTTCTCCTTTTCTAAAACTTCTCTCTCTCACTTTCTCACTCACTCTCTTTCTCTCTTGCTCTCTCTCCCTCTCATTCTAGCACTCTTTGACTTACTATCTCTCTCTTTCTCTCCTGCTTTGCCTGAAACTTCTCTCTCTATTTCTCGATTTGCCAAGAAAGTTCTCTGTCTCCTCCCTCTTTCTCTCTCTCTAAAACTTCCCTTTCACTCTGTGTGTCTTTATAGAACCTCTCTTTCTCTCTCTTTCTCTCCCGTTCTCTATAAAACTTCTCCCTTTCTCTTTCCCACTCTCTCACAATCACTCTCTTTGTCTCTCAAAAACTTCTCTTTCACTCTCTCTCTCTCTCTTGGTCCCTTTCTCTATGTCTCCCTCTCTCACTTTCTCACTCTTTCTTTGAAACTTCTCTCTTTTTTTCTCTCTCTGCACCCTTGTCTCTCTCTCCCTCCCTCTAAACTTCTCACCGTCTCTGTTTCTCAGTTTGTCCAGAAAGTTCTCTCTTGCTTTCCTTGTGTCTTTATCGAACCTCTCTCTTTCTCTCTATCTATCTCTTGCTCTCTTTGAAACTTCTTTCCCCCACACTCTCACTCTCTCTCTCCCCCTCATTCTAGCACTCACTGACTTATTATCTCTCCTATTCTTTGTAAAACTTCTGTCTCTATTTCTCAATTTGTAAAGAAAATTCTCTCTCTCTCTCTTTCTTTCTCTCTCTTTGTAAAGAAAGCACTCTCTCTCCTTCACTCTCTTTCTCTTCCTTTCTCTCCCCTTCTCTCTTGCTCAATCTGAAACTTCTCTCCCTCTCTTACTCTTTCTCTTGGTCTATATGAAACTTCTCTTTCTCCATCTCTCTCTCTCTCCCTCTATCTCTCCTTCTCTTTCTCTCCCCACCTCTCTCTCCCTCTCTCTCTTGCATTCTCTCTGAAACTTCTCTCTCTCCCACTCTTTTTCTATCTTGCTCTTTCCCTTTCTCTCTTGCTCTCTCTCTGAAACTTCCTTCTCTTTCTCCCACTCAGTCTCTTTGAAACTTCTCTTTCTCTCTCTCTCTCTTTCTCTTGCATTCTCTCTAAAACTTTTCTCTCTCCCACTCTCTTTCTATCTTGCTCTTTCCTTTTTCTCTCTTGCTCTCTCTCTTAAACTTCCCTTTCTATCTCTCTCTCTCGGTCTCTTTGAAACTTCTCTCTCCCTTTCCCTCCATCTAAAACTCCTTTTTTTCTCTCTAAAACATCCCTTTCTCTCTCTCTCTCTTTGATGTGAGCACAAGCATGGATGGCAAGAGGAGAGGAGTAGCATATGAGCTAACATTACCTCAAGGACCAATTACAAGATTAAGGGCCAAAAAGTTCAACGAATCGCTTCAAACTTATATATGGGCAGAATGTTAGAAGGAATGGAAGCTCAAGATGCAATGAAGACCAAAGAGAAATGGTGAGTGAGAAATTTTTGTCAGAGGCAGAGAGAGATAGAAGTATTAGAGAGAAGGCAAGAGAAGCTTTAAACATAGAGAGAGAGAGAAAGTGAGATGTTGGATAGAGAGATAAAGGGTGTGAGAGAGCGACAAAGAGACCAAGAGAGAGAGAGATAATGATAAGGAGAGAGTGTTAGGAATGAAGCAAGAGTGATAGAGAGAGTGGTTGAGGGGAGAGAGTGCAAGAGATAGAGAGAAGGGGAGAGAGGGAGTTGGGGAGGAAGCAAGAGAGACAGAGAGAGGGTGTTGGGGAGCGAGAGATAGTGCATGTTGGCAAGAGAGAGAGAGACAGATAAAGAAGTTTTAGAGAGAAACTGAGGGAGAAGTTTTAGAGAGAGAGGTTGGAAAGTGAGAGAGAGATAGATAGAGAAGTTTTAGAGAATAAGTGAGAGGGAGAAAGAGGGAGATAGAGAGAGTGTCAAATTTTTTTTTTCCATTATACCATACCCTTTTTCTTAGTTTTAGAGAGTGAGTGCGAGAGAGAAAGTGAGAAGGGTAGAAACATGCTGGAGAGAGAACAAGAGAGAGAATGTGTTGGGGAGCTAGAGAGAGAGTGTTGAGGAGTGGGCGAGAGAGAGAGAGAGAGAGGGTGATAGGGGGAGAGGGACAGAGATTGTTGGGGAGTTAGAGAGAGATAGGAAGAGAGGTAAAGAGAGAGAAGTTTCAGAAAGGGAGAGAGAGATGGACACATTGGATACTGAGAAAGAGAGAGAGAGAGAGGGAAGTTTTAGAGATAGAGAGAGACATGTTGGATAGTGAGAGTGATAGAGAGAGAGTGTGTGTGTGTTAGGGAGAGAGAGAGAGAGAGAGAATGAGAAACAGAGCGAAGGAAGGAGAGAGAGATGTGTTGAGTCTAATTCCTTCCATTATACCCTTTTTCTTAGTTTTAGAGAATGAGTGAGAGAGAGAAAGAGATAGAGAGAGACATTGTTGGGAAGTTAGAAAGAGGCAGGAATAGAGATAAAGAGAAAGAAGTTTTAGAGTGAGAGATAGACATGTTGGAGAAAGAGAGAGGGAAGTTTTAGAAATAGAGAGAGGCGCGTTAGACAAAGAGAGTGTGTTGGGGAGAGAGGGAGAGAACAAGAGATAGAGAGAGAGCAAGGGAGAGAATGACAGATAGAAAGAGTGTTAAGTCCAGTTTCTTCCATTATACCATATGTAGAAGCCAAATTTCGTCCGAAACCCTAAACTAAGTCGTGTTAGATTTTTAAACAAAATAAACAATAAAAGACAATAAAAAAAGTAAATATAAGTAAAAGCTATAAAATAAAAGCAAAAAAAGAAAGAAGAAAAGAGAAAATAAAAAAAGAAAAGAGAAAAAATAGAAATAAAATTTTAACTAATATAATAATATAATAATAAAAATTATTAAAAAAAAAATGTATGCAAGGGAGGAGTTCAGTTCTTTTGCAAAGAAGTGACTCCCCCTTTTATTCTCCTTCCCCTCTCATGCTCAAGCCGGCCTCCCTTTGCAAGAGCCCATCTTTTCTTTGAGGCCGGTTTCCCTTAGGCTTCTCCTTAGGATTGAACAAGATAGTGTTTCCATGAGTGGGCTGTAGCTCTCCACTGCCATCACCAACACAGCTTCCACCAGCTGCTGCAACTCACCATTATGCCAACTAGGAAAGCCAACCATAACCATGAAAGGCTGCCACCTCCTTCATGGCTGAACCAGGTGCAGCATGTCACCTCCTTTCAGTGGCAACACAGCACCGCCCTCCCTTAAAGCTCACCTACTTCAGCTGCCATCATGAAGAGCCGCTGCATAGAGGAGCCATGATTGCTGCTGCTGAGTTGTCCACGGGTTACTAGCTGTTTTGGCAGCAACATGCAGAAAGCTTACACACACAGCCAAAGAGTGGAACAAGATGGTGGCACACAGCATGAAACATGGTAGGCACCGAAAATGTGCAGAACAGACAGCAGAAAGGGTATCAGGGAGTGATGCCAACTCGGAAGAGGGACGGTGACCCTTTAGTGCAAGCAAACCAGCACCTAGCTCATCTATAAAAGGAGAGTTCCTCCTCCAGCTGAAGGGACTCCATATGGAGATTCCATCACCATCAAAGAGCTATCAGGACCTAGAGTCTCCAAATGTCAGAGAGTTTCTTCCATCCGAGAGCACTTGAAGAAGTCATTCCCCTGTTCCAAAACCAGAAAACAGAGTGCACATGAACCGAATTCCTTCTCCCACCTAGGACCCTCAAGAGGCTCAGGTATTGCACTCAAAGGAGGACCATGAAGCCTCTGCACAATAAGCCAGAGAGCAGAGAGGGATAAACATCTAAAAATCACTGCACAGAAGGACAAGGAGGAGAGGTTGCACCGAGGACTAGAGGTACGCTCTGCTTCCTATTTTGGTTTGCTTCGGTTCTGTATTTTCATGGGTGGGATTGAGTTTGGATCCTCTTGGTTTTTGTGTGACTGTTGATTCTTGCTGAGCTGTATCTATAACTCATCCTTGCTTCGGCTCTGCTTGCTGTGCATAAGATGTTGAGTTATGGTATGCATGGTGTGTAGGTTGGCTGGATGAGTTCCAGCCGTGTTTGTTGCCCACATGTTGCTGAGTTTTGCCATGTTTGTCCTTGTTTTGGCATGAATAGAAGCTGAAATCGGTTTGCAAATCACCACTTTTCAGTGCATGTCATTGTGCACGGTTTGCAAATTGGCCCAATTCATGTGACATTGAGTCAACACACTGGGTTGACTCGCCAACTAGGATAATCACACTGAGTTGACTCGCTGAGTTGAGAGGCTTAGATAAACATAATTTTTTTGAAATTTCTGCATATTAAGATGCTTTGTTTCATGATGTTGTTGGCACCCCTATGATTTTGTTTCTCTGTCTATGCATGATATCACACATTCCACACTCAAATTTATACATGAAATAATAAAGAAGCAAGGCAAGGGAAAATAAAATGAGCATGAAAGCTTTCCTTTTAAATATGCTCCTTTTTGTAAAATAATTTCTCTTTTAGAGTTGTAGAAATAAAAGTGAAGGCATTTATTTTTACAACTTGTATAGGCTTCATCTGAAGAAGAATGACCTATTTTTATCTTTTTACTAAAGGAATCTAAATAAGCTTTCTAGGAAAAGTTACAAGAAACTAAGGCGAAGGCATTTTTTCTTGTAACTTGATTGGACTCTCACCTAAAGAGGAACTAGTCTATATCTGTATTTCTTAAGAAACTTATTGGCACAAAATTTCTAAAATCAATTTTCTTACCAAAATTAATACTTTCTCTACTTCTACTGAAGGAAGTCATGGGAAATAAAGGCAAATGCATTTATCCCCATGAACTTAAAATAAGGTCCCACCTGAAGAGGAGGAATCTATCAATTTTCCAAGGAGTTTGCAATAAAAATTAACTATTCAATTTTCTTTAATAAGGAAGCATAGACAACATTCATGACAATTACAAGTGACATAAAATTAACATGATACTGAAAGGGTGTTGTAGGGTGCTAACACCTTCCCTATATGTAATCAACCCCTAAACCCATTTTAACAAAACGCAGACCATTCTTTTTAAGGTGTCCGATCTCACCAAGATTCAGATTGGTGGCGACTCCTAACTTTCTTGTTAAACCCCTTCTTAAACCACATTTTACAAATAATCTCATCCACGTTTTCCCATTAAAGACATTTGTGTAAAATAAACAAAAACTTGATTTTTTTAGTTTGCCTGCATTGTGCGGATCTCGCAACACCATACCCTTTTCTTAGTTTTAGAGAGTGAGTGAGAAACAAAGAGAGTTGGGGGAGAGAGAAAGTGGTGAGAAAGGAACAAGAGTGTTAGGGAGAGAGATAGAGAAAGAGAGAGAGAGAAACATGTTGGATAGAGAGATAGAAGGAGAAAGGGTGACAAAGAGAGAGAGAGAGATTATGATGGGGACAAAGAGAGTGTTAGGGAGTTAGCAAGAGAGATAGAGAGAGTGAGGGAGAGAGAACGATAGACAGAGAGAGAATGAGAGAGAGAGAAGGAGAAACAGCAAGAGAAAGAGAGAGGGAAAATGTGTGCATGTGTTGATTAGACAGAGATGGGGAGAGAGAGAGTTGGGGAAGAGACAGAGTCTCTATGTGCATGTGTTAGGGGAGAGAGAGAGATTGTTGGCGAGGGGTAGAGAGAGATGGAAAAAAGGTGTTGGGGGGGAGAGAGAGAGAGGTATGGAGTATTTGTGTGCGTTGTGGACAAAGAGAGAGGAAGAGAGACAGAGAGTTAGGGAGTAGGGGAGACAGAGTGAGTGAGAGAGAAATTTTAGACAAATATAGACATAGAGTGACAAAAGCTTTAAACAAAGAGAAGATTTAGAGAGAGAAGTTGTAGAAAGTGGGTGAGAGGGAGAAAGAGAGAGTATCAAGTTCAATTTCTTCCATTATGCCATACCCTATTTCTTAGTTTTAGAGAGAGAGAGTGTGTGAGAGAGAGAGAGAGAGAAAGGGAGAGAGAGGAAGAAAGAGTTTGTGTTGGGAAGACACATAGAGAGTGTTGAGGAGGGTTGAGAGAAATTTTAAACAAACAGAGAGAGTGAGACTGGCAAAGAGCAAAAAGTTTTAGAGAGTAAGAGAAGTTTTAAAGAGAGAGAGAAGTTTTGGAAAGAGAGTTGTTCTACAGGAAGAAAGAGAGTAAGAGAGAGAGAAAGAGAAGATTTAGAGAGAAAGAGAGACAAAGAGAGAGAACTTTTAGAGAGTGAGCCAAGGAGGGAAAGAGACAGGGTTGAAGGGAGAGAGTGAGAGAGAACTTTTAGTGAGTCAGTGAGAAGGAGAAAGAGAGTGATATAGAGTGTCAAGTTAATTTCTTCCATTATGTCATAACCTTTTTCTTAGTTTTAGAGAGTGAGTGAGAGACAGAGAGAGAAAGAGAAAGAGGAAGAGAGAGTTTGTGTTAGGGAGAGAAAGACAGAGAATATGTTGGGGAGATAGAGAGAGTATTGAGGAGGGAGTGAGAAAGATATAGAGAGAGAGGTTTTAAACACAGAGAGAGATAGACATGTTGAAAAGTGAGAGAAAGAGTGTTGAAGTTCTCAAGAATCTTAGAAGGAAGGCGCAAGAAAGAAGAAAGAAAGAAAACTCAGAACTCCTAGATGTAGAAAGTTCTAAAATGTAAATTTGATTCAAATGAATTAATCTACAAATGATGTAGCTGAGATTACAATTTATAGACTAAGACTCAATTACTGAATTACACTAATGTCCCTAACTAATAAACTGGAGACAAGATTAATAAGCAAGATTAGAACCCACATGACTCCTAAGCACTGCACCTGCACACTGCACCAAGACAAGCAGCCTTATCTCTAACATCCCCCCTCAAGATCAGTGGCATGACTTGGAAGAGGAATGACACTGAGTTTGTCTCTAAGTTGAAGAAATCTTGAAGTTGAGACTGCCTTGGGGAGGATATCTACTGTTTGATCAAGAGACGGAATATGATACACTTCAATTTCTTTATTGTTAACCTTTTCACGAACAAAATAAAGATCTAGTTCAATATGCTTAGTCTTTGAATGAAGGACCGGATTTGCTAACAAGCTGACTGTGCTCATATTGTCACAATATATTCTAAGAACTTTTGATAGTTGAATGCTGAGTACTTTGAGTAAAGACTGCAGCCAAGCCAATTCTGCCACTGCACTTGCAAGACTCCTATATTCAGCTTTAGTACTTGATCTAGACACTGTTGCTTGCTTTTTAGATGACCAAGAAACGAGATTAGGACCAAGATAAACACAAAAACCTGAGGTGCTGCGCCTATCATCAATGTCTGACGCCCAATCAGCATCACAAAAGGCAGTGAACTCAAGAGCAGATGATCTTTGGAGAACTAGAGCATGACATATGGTGCCTGCTAGATACCTCAGTATTCGTTTACCCAACTTCCAATGTACATCCGTAGGGCAATACATAAACTGACAAGCTTTGTTCACACGATATGATCATTCTGGTCTAGTAATGGTAATATATTGTAATGCTCCCACAAGAGATCTGTATGCAGCTTGATCAGAAATAGGAGAACCACTACTAGCTGAGATATGTGGTGTTGAGGCCATAGGAGAGGGCATAGACTTTGCACCTTGCATACCAGCTCTAGTAAGAAGATCCTTAATGTATTTGGACTGAGATAAGTATATTTCACTAGCAAAACTGTAAGTAACATCAATACCTAAGAAGTATTTAAGTTTCCCAAGATCCTTTAATGAGAACTTTGCATTCAGTTGATCAATCAAGTGCTGAACTAAAGTTGGTGAGGATCCAGTAATCAAAATATCATCCACATAGACTAAAACATAGAGAGAATGATGAGAAGTAACCTGAAGAAACAAGGAAGAATCACATTTTGCCTTGGTAAAACCAAGATCAAGTAAAGCTTCAGACAATTTTTGAAACCATGCACGAGGAGCTTGCTTAAGGCCATAGAGAGCCTTATGAAGCTTGCAAACTTGAGATGAGTCAGCTGATTCATATCCAGGAGGCTGTAGCATGTATACATCTTCATTCAAATCACCATTTAAAAAGGCATTATTAACATCTATTTGATGGATGTTCCACCCTTTTGATAAGGCCAAAGTGAGAAGAACCCGAATTGTGACTGGTTTTACTACTAGACTGAAAACTTCATGAAAATCAACTCCTGCCTCCTGATTATACCCTTTTGTAACTAATCTTGCTTTATATTTGTTGACAGTGCCATCTGGATTTTCTTTAACTTTAAACACCCATTTGCACCCTATAGGCCTCCTATCTTTGGGTAAAGCTTCTAAACTCCATGTCTTGTTGCTCATGAGTGCTGCATACTCAAGATCCATGGCACACTTCCATTTTGGTATATTAAGAGCTTCTTCAACAGTTTGAGGCTCTCTAGAGACAGTAAGTGCTGTTGGTACAGTTCCTCTTGCTTTGCTACTAGTCACCATTGAGTGATTGTTTGAATTGAGTGCCCTCGCTTTGCTACGGGTCACCATTGGATGGACATTTTGAGGCAGACATTGAGGAACTTCAAATTCTGCAGAGGGACCTGAAACATGTTGCAAAGAATCCATAATATTGGTATTATTAGCAAGTGCACATGAGTTATTTGTTTGTTCAGCAAATGCATTGGTATTCTGAGTATGTCTTGCATTAGAGAATGATAGAATAGGAGGTATGGCTGAAGGTGGAGGAGAAACAAAATGTGATTTGTTACTGGAAGGTGACTGCTGTGAGGAACCCTTGCTGTTCTTGAATGGAAAGCTACTTTCATCAAATATGACATCTCTAGATATAATTGTTTTCCCATCAGGATGCAGACACTTGTATCCTTTGTGTGCTGGACTATAACCAAGAAAGGTGCACTCAATGGATTTAAACTGAAACTTGGGATTATTGTAGGGCCTTAGGTTAGGATAGGTTGCACACCCAAAGACTTTAAGAGAAGAATAATCAAGTTTGATTTTGTACAAGGTTTCAAAAGGAGTAGAACCATTTAGGACTGGTGTGGGTAGTCTATTAATGAGATACACTCTGTGCTAAAAGCTTCAGTCCAAAATGAACTAGGTAAAGATGATTGGTGAAGCAAGGCTAGTCCAGTCTCAGTTATATGTCTATGTTTCCTTTCTGCAAGCCCATTTTGTTCATGTGTATAAGGACATGAAACACGGTGAACTATCCCTTGGTCTTTCAAATATTCAGTGAAAGCTCTAAAGTCTCCTCCCCAATCAGTTTGTAAGGCAAGGATTTTGTGGTTGGTTTGAAGTTCTACTTGTTTCTTGAAATGAATAAAGGTCTGTAATGCATCAGACTTGCTTTTGAGAAAGTAAATCCATGTGTAACGGGTAAAGGTATCTACAAAATGTATGTAACATCTATGTCCCTCTCTTGACAGCATAGGTGCTGGTCCCCACAAATCAGAATGAATTAGTTGAAGAGGTTTTGAGTATTCTGTCTGAGACAAAAGGAAATTTATATAATTTACTAAGGCAGCAAGATGAACAAAAGGAAAGCTCTTTATTTGGTATTCTGATGTTACAAGAAGTGAGTACATTCTTGACAGTTTGTGCAGAAGCATGGCCCAATCTAACATGCCATTTGTCTAACTCAGAACAAGAATTTAACAAAGAAGAAGTATGGGAACTATGTACAGCAGGGAAAGTAATATTTGGTGACTGAGTTGTTGACACCTTTGCATTGCTATATGGTCCTTTTTCAATACGAAATTCATCAAAGACATACAAGCCTTTTCTAACAGTCCCCTTCAAAAGTATTTGATGAGTATCCTGAGACTTAACATAACAAGAGTCAGGATGGAACTCAAAATAGACATAATTGTCTTTTGTAAACTGAGAAACACTCACAAGGTTTTTGGTAATATTTGGAACATGAAGAAGTGAGTTTAGGTGAAGATTTTGATTAGAAAAGCAAGACTTAATCTGAGAATTACCAATGTTTTTAATGAACAAACCTGAGCCATTACCAATGTGCACCTTCTCCTTTCCATTATATGGAGTCTTCTGCACAATGTTAGAGGCATCCACTGTCACATGATTAGTGGCACCAGAATCAGGATACCATTCTTGATCAATGCCATTGCTGCTGCTGTTAGAAGTGAGCATTGCATAAGGTGTGTTTCTGACACTGCCATTGGCGCCATTGGCTGTCTTGCTGAAGTGGCTAGGCACTTGAGCTGGCCCTTGAAAACTTTCATCAAATCTGTGATAACAACTCCAGGACTGATGTCCATATCTCCCACATAATTGACATTGAATGTTGCTTTTATCAGAAAACCTTCCATTCCTACCAGCAAACCGCCCATTGTTGTAACTCCCTTTGCCTCTGAAAAAGTTTCCTCTACCTCCAAACCTTCCTCTATTTGCATACTGACCAGGGAAACTTTGATAACCACTTCGATTCACATTGTAATTCTGAGGATGTGTAGCAAGATTCACTGTCATAGCTTCTACTTCTTTATGATGCTTCTCAATTCTATTTTCTTATGCAAGCAATAATGCTTCAATCTCTTCTACTGAATACGGATCAGTTCTAGAAAGAATGGATGTAACAAAACCATCATATTCTGAGGAAAGACCATCAAGAATTACCTCTATATGGTCACTTTCTGTAATTGCATGTCCAACTGAAGCCAAAGAATCAACAAGATTCTTGATCTTTAAAAGATAATCAGTGGCTGTATTGGATCCCTTCTTCATAGTCTGTAGCTACGCCTTGAATTGCTTGATCTTTGCCTTTGTATGAGAAGCAAAGAAAGTTTCCACCTTTTCCCAGACCTGGTACGAAAATTCACATCCTACCATTCTTGTAAGAATGTTTTCTGACATTGTTGACAGCAGCCAAGACAGCAAGAGCTGATCTTGCTTCTTCCAAAGAACATACTACTGACTCAAGATCCCAAGAACTCTTCCTTGCTCATCTATGGCAAATCTTGATGGCACTTCTTGACCACCACTGATGTATTTCTCTAGTTCATGCCCTCTGATGGCTGCAAGAACTTTTGTTTCCACAGCAAATAGGAATTGCTGTCTAATTTCACAGAAATAGAATGACTAAAAGAAACTAGTGAAGCATTCAAAGATGCTAAAGAAAATGTATTCATATTCTCTCCCATTGGATCAAAGCTCTGATACCATGTTGAAGTTCTCAAGAATCTTAGAAGGAAGGCACAAGAAAGAAGAAAGAAAGAAAACTCAGAACTCCTAGATGTAGAAAGTTCTGAAATGTAAATCTGATTCAAATGAATTAATCTACAAATAATGTAGCTGAGATTACAATTTATAGACTAAGACTCAATTACTGAATTACACTAATGTCCCTAACTAATAAACTAGAGACAAGATTAATAAGCAAGATCAGAACCCACGTGACTCCTAAGCACTGCACCTGCACACTGCACCAAGACAAGCAGCCTAAGCAGCCTTATCTCTAACAAAGAGTAAGAGAGATAGAGTATGTGTCAGGCGGATAGAGAGATAGGGAGAGAGAGTGTATGTTTTGGGAAGAGAGAGACAAAAAGTAGGAGAGAAAGGTTACAGAAAGTGCCAGTCTTGGGAAGAGGGAGAGAGAAGGTTAGAGCACAAGAAAGAATGAGAGAGTTTGTGTTGGGTAGAGAGAGAAGGAGAGAAATTTCAAAGAGAGAGAGACATGTTGGACAGAGAGAGTGACAAAGCGAGAGGGAATTGTTAGAGAAGGAGAGAGAGATGTGTTGGACAAAGAGGAAGCCACAAGAGAGAGAGAGTGGTAGGGGAGAGATAGAGATCGCGAGAGAGGGTGGACGGAGGGAATGAGAGAGTATGTTGGGGAGAGAGGGGGAGACAGAGAAAGGTAGAGTGTTAAGTCCAATTTCTTCCACTATACCATACCCTTTTTCTTAATTTTAGAGAGCGAGAGAGAGATGTGTTTGCAAGAGAGAGACTGAGTGAGAGAGAAATTTGTGTTGGAGAGATAGAGAAAAAACTATTAAAGAGAAGGCAAGAGAAGTTTTAAAAAGAGAGAGAGGCAGAGAGACATGTTGGACAGAGAGATAGAAGGAGAGAAAGAGCTACAAAGAGTGACAGAGAGAGGGAGAGGGAAAGAGAGCAAGAGAGAGGGAGAGACAAAGAGATCACGAGAGGGGGGGAGGGGAATGTGTGCAAGTGCCAGGGGCGAGAGAGAAGGATTGTTGGGGAGGGGCAAAGAGAGATAGATAGTTTGTTTGGAAGGCAGAGGGAGAGAGACACAGAGGAGAGAGATAGAGAGATAGAATTAGGGAGCAGGGGAGGCAGATAAATTGAGAGAGAAATTTTAGACAAATAGAGAGATAGAGTGACAAAAGGTTTAAAATAATAGAAGTTCTAGACAGAGAAGTTTTGGAGAGGGGCATGTTGGATAGAAAGAGAGTGTGTACAGGGACAGAGAGTGATGGTGTGTATGTTGAGGGGAGAGAGAGTTGCAGAGAGAGAGAGAAGGAGGATTTAGTGAGAGAGAATGAGACATGATGATGCGAACCCCGCCAAGAATAACAAGACCCGTCAACGAAATTGATTCCCAAGACTGTTCTATGATCAGATTTTGTAAGTGGAAACCTTAACCCGATGTTTATAAGAAAACACGAACCTTGATATGTGTAGATGCCACAAACGGGATGGTAATCCATTTAATAAGTCGGATGAATGCCACAAGAACAAGTTCTTGATAAGTTTGGAAAGTTCTTCAAAGAACCAAAGAGAGAACTCTCAACTTTTATGTAGAAAACTAATCTGAACTTCTCAGCCTTAGTATACATATATAGGCTGAGTTATTACAATTTGAAAAAGGAAACAAATAGCAAAAGGAAGGTAATCCCTATAATTATGGCATGCCAGCCTTTACAAGAGAATAATTAGCCAAATAATCAGCCCAATACAATAATTATTGAAGATATATTCCAAAAGGTTGACCAAATCCCATAAAAAAAAGGAAAGTTATCCCAAATTTGCTGGGTAATAATTAGCCAAATCTGATCTCCTTGATTCTCTCAAATCCACATGCTTGAGCTGAAAGTAATCCGTCCAAGTGTATGGGCTTCAATAAAAAGGCTAAAATTAATCCTTCCAAGTGTATGCGCTTTAGAAAAAAGGCTGAAATTACTCCACCACTTGGACCAATGAAATCCACCTTTGATCTGCACTTGAGTCTAAGTATTTGGGCCTTAAAAAGCACTCGTCAACCTAAAAGCTCTGCATCATTCCATTGAAAGCCTCCTTGAACCTTTTAGCTCTAGCTCTTGTAACTGGACCACTTGGAATTTGAATTGGATCAGCTGTTTCCACTATGCTTTTATCATCATTCCCCTCCTCTTGAAGAGGATTTGTTCTCAAATCATCACCTACATCAAAGGGGGTTAAATCAGTAATGTTGAAAGTGGCACTAACATCATACTCACCTGGCAAATCTAGCTTGTATGCATTGTCATTTATACGCTCAAGAACTTGGAATGACCCATCCCCTCTTGGAAGCAACTTAGAATGCATTTGTGCTGGAAATCTTTCTTTCCTCATATGCAACCAAACCCAATCTCCAGGTTCAAAAATGAGCTTATGACACCCCTTGTTGTCTTGTTTTGCATATTGCTTCATTCTACGCTCAATGTTGAACTTTGTCTTCTCATGTATCTGCTTGACAAATTCAGCTTTCTTCTTGCCATCTAAATTAACACACTCTTTCAAAGGTAATAGTGTTAAATCCAATGGAGTTAAAGGATTAAAACCATAAATAATTTCAAAAGGTGAAAATCTTGTTGCAGAATTAACAGTACGATTATAAGCAAATTCAATAATAGAACTAGGCAAAGCAATTTCAAAATGTGAAAATCTTGTGGCAGGATGTAACTCCTTTGTCTCCTCAGCATTAGTTCGGTAGGCTGGTTGGTTTGGAATGGAAGCACCAAGTATGAAGTTTTGATGCTCAATCCCTCGGATAGGGGGTAAACCATTTGGACCTCCTTGGGAAAGACATCATCATTATCCTGCAAAAGAGAAACAATAGAACTAGGTAAAGTAAGATCAATCTTGTTAGTGTTCAAAAATGCCTCTTTGTACAAAAGTACAATCATTGGCTGATTTGAAAACATTGCTCTTTTCACTTCACTTGCTCTTGCATAAAAGATCTTTTGTGTTTTCTCTTTTTTTGTCTCAATGGTCGATTCAGCTCTCTTTTTTTCTCTCTCAATTTTCTTGTCCTCTCTTGTTTGCTCTCTCAAACTTTCACTCAATTTATTTTTATCTCTTTCTTCACTCCGTTTTTGTTCACTCTCTTTTTGTAGCCTCACTTGATCTTCATAAACTTGTCTTGGTGTCATAGGAGCTAGAGTGATCGTTCTTTGCTTAAACACAAATGAGTACTTGTTTGTGTAGCCATCATGTTTAACTTGCCGATCAAATTGCCAAGGTTGGCCTAATAGTAAATGTCCTGCTTGCATTGGAACTACATCACACAAAACTTCATCCTCATACTTTCCAATGCGAAAAGCAACCAATACCTGTTTATTCACCCGCAATTCGCCACTATCATTGAGCTATTGCAACTTGTATGGTTTAGGATGTTTCATTGTGGGTAACCCTAATTTTTCAACCATAGTTGAGCTAGCAACATTAGTACAACTTCCTCCATCAATAATCACACTACATACCTTGTTTTTTACATTGCACCGAGTGTGAAAAATGTTTTCTCGCTGCACTTCTTCTTCTTTGGCTTGCACACTTAGGGCTCCTCTTGCCACTAGCAATTCTCCTTCAGTAGCATATTCTTTATTATCCGCATCTTCTAATGGAGGCATAGATTTGATGTCTTCTTCACTTTCAGTCTCAACTTCTCCATTATCTTGCATCACCATAATCCTTTTGTTCGGACATTGACTTGCTATATGTCCCCTACCTTGACACTTAAAGCACTTAATATCATGATTTCAAGTAGTGGATGGTTCAATTTTACCTTGGGAAACATGGCTGGAGTTCTAAATTTTATGCTCAGATTTGTGTTTGGGTGTTGGGAATGCTGGAGGTTTGTCCTCCTTCTTTGTATATCTCGGTTTCCAAGAAGTAGAACCTGAGTTTTGGGTTGCATGTGAGCTACCCCTCCTCTTGAGTTGTTGCTCCACTTTGATAGCCATGTGCACCACATATCCTCTAATTCCACATAATGTTGCATCTCCACTCTATCTTGTATTTCTTGATTTAATTCATGCAAGAATCTAGCCATTGTAACTTCACGATCTTCCTCAACATTAGCCCGGATCATTGCAATCTCCATCTCCTTATAGTAATCCTCAACACTCTGGTTTCCTTGCCGAAGACCTTGCAACTTCTTGTATAACTCACGGTAGTAATGACTTGGGACAAACTGCTTTCTCATCAACATCTTCATCTCCTCCCAAGTTTCCATTGGCCGTTCTCCATTCCCCCTCCTATTTAACACTAATTGATCCTACCAAACAATGGCATAATCAGAGAACTCAATGGCTGCCAATTTTACTTTCTTTGCTTCAAAATAGTTGTGGCAATCAAAAATAAACTCCATCTTCTTCTCCCATTTAAGATAGGCTTCTAGATCAGACCTACCTTGAAATGATGGAACCTTCATCTTTATACTACCCAAGTTATTATCTTCTCGGTTTCTAACTCCTCACCCCATCCATCATATCTCCTATTGTTAACAATGGAATCCTAATCATCTTCCTCATCAAAACCAGCTCCATAATACTCTTCATCTTCAACCCTTACTTCCCTTGGTTGAACTCTTTCCTTCCTTTGCACATTCTGTACATTTTGTGGTTGCCTCATGATTCATTCTCTACCTTATCCAACCGTTCATGAACTTGCTCCATTTCTGCTCTTAGCACTCATCTCATCTCTCCCATTAATGCATCCATAAGTAGCTTTGGATCATCCCCTCCTAAAGAACTTGTGGGAATGGCTTTGTCTGACATGCTTTTGCTGCAAAAAAAATGTTAGAAAATAAAAGACCTCACAAATTACTTCCCTCACGTATTTTTGTGCTCAAATACAATTTTCTCAACACTCGTATTTTCACACAACAAATTTGGCTTTTTTTCCTTTATTTCTCTTACCACTCTTGCCTTTTTCCACTCATAATTTTCTCTCAATTCTTTTCAAACTTATCCAAACAAGAACAAGAACTTTTTCCAGCAACAATTCAATACAAGCTTATCAATGGTTCAAGGAAGAGTATGGAATCAAGGGAATCACTAAAAGGGGAGTTTTTGACAGTTTCTGACTTGTTCTTCTTTCTTTTTTGTTGAATACCATGTTTTTTTTTCTCTTTTTTTTCACAGCTTTTCTTTTCTTGTTTTTTTTTCTGAAGCTTTTCTTTTCTTTCTTTTTTGAATATGTATCAACTGAAGTTGGAATCTAAACAAAAAGAAAACCAAGAATATTGGCTGCAAAAACTAAAATTGGATAGGTAAAACCTGAGACTAGAACCATGCTTTGATACCAAAATGATGCGAACCCTACCAAGAATAATGAGACCCATCAACGAAATTGATTTCCAAGACCATTCTACTGTTGAAGTTCTCAAGAATCTTAGAAGGAAGGCGCAAGAAAGAAGAAAGAAAGAAAACTCAGAACTCCTAGATGTAGAAAGTTCTGAAATGTAAATCTGATTCAAATGAATTAATCTACAAATGATGTAGCTGAGATTACAATTTATAGACTAAGACTCAATTACTGAATTACACTAATGTCCCTAACTAATGAACTGAAGACAAGATTAATAAGCGAGATCAGAACCCATGTGACTCCTAAGCACTGTACCTGCACACTGCACCAAGATAAGCAGCCTAAGCAGCCTTATCTCTAACATCCCCCCTCAAGATCAGTGGCATGACTTGGAAGAGGAATGACACTGAGCTTGTCTCTAAGTTGAAGAAATCTTGAAGTTGAGACTGCCTTGGTGAGGATATCTGCTGTTTGATCAAGAGACAGAATATGATAGACTTCAATTTCTTTATTGTTAACCTTTTCACGAACAAAATAAAGATCTAGTTCAATATGCTTAGTCTTTGAATGAAGGACCGGATTTGCTGACAAGCTGACTGTGCTCATATTGTCACAATATATTCTAGGAACTTTTGATAGTTGAATGCTGAGTTCTTTGAGTAAAGACTGCAGCCAAGCCAATTCTGCCACTGCACTTGCAAGACTCCTATATTCAGCTTCAGTACTTGATCTAGACACTGTTGCTTGCTTTTTAGATGACCAAGAAACGAGATTAGGGCCAAGATAAACACAAAAACCTGAGGTGCTGCGCCTATCATCAATGTCTGACGCCCAATCAACATCACAAAAGGCAGTGAGCTCAAGAGCAGATGATCTTTGGAGAACTAGAGCATGACATATGGTGCCTGCTAGATACCTCAGTATTCGTTTAACCAACTTCCAATGTACATCTGTAGGGCAATGCATAAACTGACAAGCTTTGTTCACACTATATGATAATTCTGGTCTAGTAATGGTAATATATTGTAATGCTCCCACAAGAGATCTGTATGCAGCTTGATCAGAAATAGGAGAACCACTACTAGCTGAGATATGTGGTGTTGAGGGCATAGACTTTGCACCTTGCATACCAGCTCTAGTAAGAAGATCCTTAATGTATTTGGACTGAGATAAGTATATTTCACCAGCAGAACTGTAAGTAACTACAATACCTAAGAAGTATTTAAGTTTCCCAAGATCCTTTAATGAGAACTTTGCATTCAGTTGATCAATCAAGTGCTGAACCAAAGTTGGTGAGGATCCAGTAATCAAAATATCATCCACATAGACTAAAACATAGAGAGAATGATGAGAAGTAACCTGAAGAAACAAGGAAGAATCACATTTTGCCTTGGTAAAACCAAGATCAAGTAAAGCTTCAGACAATTTTTGAAACCATGCACGAGGAGCTTGCTTAAGGCCATAGAGAGCCTTATGAAGCTTGCAAACTTTATATGAGTCAGCTGATTCATATCCAGGAGGCTGCAGCATGTATACATCTTCATTCAAATCACCATTTAAAAAGGCATTATTAACATCTATTTGATGGATGTTCCACCCTTTTGATAAGGCCAAAGTGAGAAGAACCCGAATTGTGACTGGTTTTACTACTGGACTGAAAACTTCATGAAAATCAACTCCTGCCTCCTGATTATACCCTTTTGCAACTAATCTTGCTTTATATTTGTTGACAGTGCCATCTGGATTTTCTTTAACTTTAAACACCCATTTGCACCCTATAGGCCTCCTATCTTTGGGTAAAGCTTCTAAACTCCATGTCTTGTTGCTCATGAGCGCTGCATACTCAAGATCCATGGCACACTTCCATTCTGGTATATTAAGAGCTTCTTCAACAGTTTGAGGCTCTCTAGAGACAGTAAGTGCTGTTGGTACAGTTCCTCTTGCTTTGCTACTAGTCACCATTGAGTGATTGTTTGAATTGAGTGCCCTTGCTTTGCTACGGGTCACCATTGGATGGACATTTTGAGGCAGACGTTGAGGAACTTCAAATTCTGCAGAGGGACCTGAAACATGTTGCAAAGAATCCATAATATTGGTATTATTAGCAAGTGCACATGAGTTATTTGTTTGTTCAGCAAATGCATTGGTATTCTGAGTATGTCTTGCATTAGAGAATGATAAAATAGGAGGTATGGCTGAAGGTGGAGGAGAAACAAAATGTGATTTGTTACTGGAAGGTGACTGCTGTGAGGAACCCTTGCTGTTCCTGAATGGAAAGCTACTTTCATCAAATATGACATCTCTAGATATAATTGTTTTCCCATCAAGATGCAAACACTTGTATCCTTTGTGTGTTGGACTATAACCAAGAAAGGTGCACTCAATGGATTTGAACTGAAACTTGGGATTATTGTAGGGCCTTAGGTTTGGATAGGCTGCACACCCAAAGACTTTAAGAGAAGAATAATCAGGTTTGATTTTGTACAAGGTTTCAAGAGGAGTAGAACCATTTAGGACTAGTGTGGGTAGTCTATTAATGAGATACACTGCTGTGCTAAAAGCTTCAATCCAAAATGAACTAGGTAAAGATGATTGGTGAAGCAAGGCTAGTCTAGTCTCAGTTATATGTCTATGTTTCCTTTCTGCAAGCCCATTTTGTTCATGTGTATAAGGACATGAAACACGGTGAACTATCCCTTGGTCTTTCAAATATTCAGTGAAAGCTCTAAACTCTCCTCCCCAATTAGTTTGTAAGGCAAGGATTTTGTGGTTGGTTTGAAGTTCTACTTGTTTCTTAAAATGAATAAAGGTCTGTAATGCATCAGACTTGCTTTTGAGAAAGTAAATCCATGTGTAACGGGTAAAGGTATCTACAAAATGTATGTAATATCTATGTCCCTCTCTTGACAGCATAGGTGCTGGTCCCCACAAATCAGAATGAATTAGTTGAAGAGGTTTTAAGTATTCTGTCTGAGAAGAGGCAAAAGGAAATTTATGTAATTTACTAAGGCAGCAAGATGAACAAAAGGAAAGCTCTTTATTTGGTATTCTGATGTTACAAGAAGTGAGTACATTCTTGACAGTTTGTGCAGAAGCATGGCCCAATCTAACATGCCATTTGTCTAACTCAGAACAAGAATTTAACAAAGAAGAAGTATGGGAACTATGTACAGCAGGGGAAGTAATATTTGGTGACTGAGTTGTTGACACCTTTGCATTGCTATATGGTCCTTTTTCAATACGAAATTCATCAAAGACATACAAGCCTTTTCTAACAGTCCCCTTCAAAAGTATTTGATGAGTATCCTGAGATTTAACATAACAAGAGTCAGGATGGAACTCAAAATAGACATAATTGTCTTTTGCAAACTGAGAAACACTCACAAGGTTTTTGGTAATATTTGGAACATGAAGAAGTGAGTTTAGGTGAAGATTTTGATTAGAAAAGCAAGACTTAATCTGAGAATTACCAATGTTTTTAATGAACAAACCTGAGCCATTACCAATGTGCACCTTCTCCTTTCCATTATATGGAGTCTTCTGCACAATGTTAGAGGCATCCACTGTCACATGATTAGTGGCCCCAGAATCAGGATACCATTCTTAATCAATGCCATTGCTGCTGCTTTTAGAAGTGAGCATTGCATAAGGTGTGTTTCTGACACTGCCATTGGCGCCATTGGCTGTCTTGCTGAAGTGGCTAGGCACTTGAGCTGGCCCTTGAAAACTTTCATCAAATCTGTCATAACAACTCCAGGACTGATGTCCATATCTCCCACATAATTGACATTGAATGTTGCTTTTATCAAAAAACCTTCCATTCCTACCAGCAAACCGCCCATTGTTGTAACTCCCTTTGCCTCTGAAAAAGTTTCCTCTACCTCCAAACCTTCCTCTATTTGCATACTGATCAGGGAAACTTTGATACCCACTTCGATTCACATTGTAATTCTGAGGATGTGTAGCAAGATTCACTGTCATAGCTTCTTTTTCTTTATGATGCTTCTCAATTCTATTTTCTTGTGCAAGCAATAATGCTTCAATCTCTTCTACTGAATACGGATCAGTTCTAGAAAGAATGGATGTAACAAAACCATCATATTCTGAGGAAAGACCATCAAGAATTACCTCTATATGGTCACTTTCTATAATTGCATGTCCAACTGAAGCCAAAGAATCAACAAGATTCTTGATCTTTAAAAGATAATCAGTGGCTATCATGGATCCCTTCTTCATAGTCTGCAGCTGCGCCTTGAATTGCTTGATCTTTGCCTTTGTATGAGAAGCAAAGAAAGTTTCCACCTTTTCCCAGACCTGGTATGAAAATTCACATCCTACCATTCTTGTAAGAATGTTTTCTGACATTGTTGACAGCAGCCAAGGCAGCAAGAGCTGATCTTGCTTCTTCCAAAGAACATACTGCTGACTCAAGATCCCAAGAACTCTTCCTTGCTCATCTATTGCAAATCTTGATGGCACTTCTTGACCACCACTGATGTATTTCTCTAGTTCATGCCCTCTGATGGCTGCAAGAACTTGTTGTTTCCACAACAGATAGGAATTGCTGTCTAATTTCACAGAAATAGAATGACTAAAAGAAACTAGTGAAGCATTCAAAGATGCTAAAGAAAACATATTCATATTCTCTCCCATTGGATCAAAGCTCTGATACCATGTTGAAGTTCTCAAGAATCTTAGAAGGAAGGTGCAAGAAAGAAGAAAGAAAGAAAACTCAGAACTCCTAGATGTAGAAAGTTCTGAAATGTAAATCTGATTCAAATGAATTAATCTACAAATGATGTAGCTGAGATTACAATTTATAGACTAAGACTCAATTACTGAATTACACTAATGTCCCTAACTAATAAACTGAAGACAAGATTAATAAGCGAGATCAGAACCCACGTGACTCCTAAGCACTGCACCTGCACACTGCACCAAGATAAGCAACCTAAGCAGCCTTATCTCTAACATCTACAATCAAATTTTGTAGGTGGAAACCTCGACCCGATGTTTATAAGAAAACACGAACCTTGGTATGTGTAGACGCCACAAACGGGATGGTAATCCATTTGATAAGTTGGATGAATGACACAAGAACAAGTTCTTGATAAGTTCAGAAAGTTCTTCAAAGAACTAAGGAGAAAACTCTCAACTTTTATGTAGAAAACTGATCTGAACTTCTCAGCCTTAGTATACATATATATAAGCTGAGTTATTACAACTTGAAAAAGGAAACAAATAGCAAAAGGAAGGTAATCCCTATAATTATGGCATGCCAGCCTTTACAAGGGAATAATTAGCAAATAATCAGCCCAATACAATAATTGTTGAAGATATATTCCAAAAGGCTGACCAAATCCCATAAAAAAAGGAAACTTATCCCAAATTCGCTGGGTAATAATCAGCCAAATCTGATCTCCTTGATTCTCTCAAATCCATATGCTTGAGCTGAAAGTAATCCTTCCAAGTGTATGGGCTTTAGAAAAAAGGCTGAAATTACTACACCACTTGGGCCAACAAAATCCACCTTTGATCTGCACTTGAGTCTAAGTATTTGGGCCTTAAAAAGCACTCCTCAACCCAAATGCTCTGCATCAATCCATTGAAAGCCTCCTTGAACCTTTTAGCTCTAGCTCTTGTAACTGGACCACTTTGAATTTGAATTGGATCAGCTGTTTCCACTATGCTTTTATCATCACATGATTGAGAGAGAGAGAGAGAGAGAGAGAGTGCTATGAAGATATATAGAGTGCATATGTGTGTGTGTGTGTGTGTGTTAGGAAAGAGAGAGAGACTGAGAGAGGGAGAGAGAGAAGGAGAGAGCATGACAAAGATGGAGAGAGACAAAGAGCAAGAAAGAGGGAAAGTGTGTTGGACAGAGTGATAGAGGGGGAGAGAGGGAGAGGAAGAGAGAGCTTGTGCCAGGGAGACAAAGAAAGAGTGTTGAGGAGGGAAAGAGATAGAATAATTGGGTGTTAGGGGGAGAGGGAGGGACAGAGGGAGAGAGAGAGAGAAAGAGAGGGGAGGTTTTAGAGAGAGAGAGACATGTTGGACAGAGAGAGAGCAATAAAGAGTGTGTGTTGGAGAGAGAGTACTGAGGTGGGAGTAAGAGTGAGAGGGTGAGAGATAGAGGAAGAGAGAGGGAGATAGAGAAATTTTAGAAAGAGAAGGAGAAGTTTCAGAAACACAGAGAGTGAGTGACAAATTTTTGTCGGAGACAGTGATATAATGATGGGGAGAGAGAGTGTGTTAGGGAAGGAGAAGGAGAGATAGAGGGATGGTGTTTGGGGGAGAGATACCAAGAGACTGAGGGAAGGAGAGAGACAAAGTGAGGGAGAAAGGGAGTTAGGCAAGAAACAAGAGAGATAAAGAGAGGGTGTTAGGTAGAAAGACATAGTGTGTGTTGGCAAGAGAGAGAGAGACAGATACAAAAGTTTTAGAGAGAGAATGTGTCTATGTGAGTGTGTTGGGGAGAGAGAAAGATTGTTGGGGAAGGATAAAGAGATATGGAAAAAGGGTGTTGGGAAGAGGAAGAGGGAGAGAGGGAGTGTAGGGGAGATAGAGTAATGAGTAAGAGAAATTTTAGACAGAGAGATATGGAGTGATAGAGGTATTAAATAGACAGAAGATTTAGAGAGAGAAGTTTTAGAGGGTGGCTGGGATGGAGAAAAGATAGAGAGAGTGTCAAGTTCAATTTCTTCCATTACACCATACACTTTTTCTTACTTTTAGAGAGTGAGTGTGTGTGAGAGAGAGGAGAAGAGACATAATGGGGGAAGAGAGAGGAAGAGAGAGTTTGTGTTGGGGAGACAGAGAGAGTGTTAAGAAGGGACAAGAGAGATAGAGAGAGGGTGACAGGGGGAGAGGGAGAGAGAGAGAGATTGTTGGGAACTTAGAGAGAGATAGGGAGAGAGGTAAAGAGAGAGAAAGACATGCTGGAGAAGGGAGAAAGGGAAGTTTTAGAGATGAGAAAGACTTGTTGGATAGAGAGGGAGAGGAAGAGAGTTTGTATTGCAGAGAGAGAATGATGAAGTCCCACATTGGTTAGGCAGAGAGGTCTTGGATGTTATATCTTTGGGTTTGCAAACATGCCCTTACAAGCTAGCTTTTGAGGTGGAGTTGGGTGGCTTCATATCATATGATATCAAAGCTTGCCCTACTTGATTGGTGTGGGTCATGGATCTTGGTTCTCTATATGAGGACATACAGTCTAAAGGGGTCAAGAATGATGAAGTCTTACATCGATTAGGTGGAGAGGTCTTGGGTGTTATATATATATGAGATCACAAACCTACCCATACGAGCTAGCTTTTGAGATAGAGTTAGGTGGGATCAAAGAATGTGTTGGGGAGACACAAAGAGTGTTGAGGGAGTGAGAGAGATAGATTGAGTGGGTGTTAAGGGGAGAGGGAGAGAGAGAGAGAGACTATTGGGAAGTTAGAGTGAGACAGGGAGAGAGGTAAAGAGAGAGAGAAGATTTAGAGGGTGAGAGACAGATATAGTGGATAAAGAGAGAAGAAAAGCTTTAGAGATAAAGAGGGATGTGTTGGGCAGAGAGAACAATAGAGAGAGAGTGTGTGGGGGGGGGGGAGAGAGAGAATGAGAGACATAGAGAGAAAGTGGGAGAGAGAAAAGTTTTAAAGAGAGAGACTTAGAGAGAGCGAAGTTTCAGAGTGAGAGAGTTGTTTCAGAGGGAGAAAGAGAGTAAGTGAGAGAGAAAGAGAAGATTTAGAGAGAGAAAGAGACAAAGAGAGAGAAGTTTTAGAGAGTGAGACAAGGAAGGAAAGATAGAGAGTTGGAGAGAGAGAGTGAGGGAGAGAAGTTTTAAAGAGTGAGTGAGAGGGAGAAAGAGAGAGTGAGAGAGAGATAGAGAGAGTTTCAAGTTCAATTTCTTCCATTCAGGCATACCCTTCTATTTAGCTTTTGAGACTGAGTGAGAGAGATAGAGAGAGAGGAGAGAGAGATAAAGAGAGTAAGAGAGAGTTGGTGTTGGGGAGAGAAAGAAAGAGTATTGAGGAGGAGCGAGAGAGACAGAGAGAGGGAGAGAGAGATTGTTTGGAGGTTAGAGAGAGACAGGGAGAGAGGTAAAGAGTGAGAGAAGTTTTAGAGAGTGTAAGACAGATATGTTAGATAAAGAGGGAGAGGCAAGTTTTAGAGACAAAGAGAGACATGTTGGACAGTGAGAGGTGATAGAGAGAGAGTGTGTGTTAGGGGGGGAGAGAGAACAAGAGAGTCAGACAGAGAGAACAGAAGAGTGAGAGGGAGAGAGAGAGACTAGGAGAGAGAAAACTTTTAGAGAGGCAGCGAGAGGGAGAAAGAGAGTGGGAGAAGTTTTAAAGAGAGAGGGACAAAGAGAGAGAAAAGTTTTGGAGGGAGAAAGATAATAAGTGAGAGAGAAAGAAGGAGAGAAAGAGAAGATTTATAGAGAGAGAAGTTTTAAAGAGCAAGCCAAAGAGTGAATGAGAGAGGGTTGGAGAGAGAAGTTTTTGTTGAATTCTCAAGAACCTCAGAAGAAAGAAGAAAGAAAGAAAGAAAGCTCAGAACTTCTAGTGTGAAAGCTCTGAAACAAAATCTGATTCAATGAATTATTCTACAAATGATGTAGCTGAGATTACAATTTATAGGCTAGAACTCAATTACTGAATTACACTAATGTCCCTAACTTAATAAACTGAAACCAAGACTAATAGATTGCTATCAGTACTAGAATGACGTGACTCCCTAACATATGCTGAACTGCACCTTAACAAATGCTGAACTACACCCTTTTCTCTAACATCCCCCCTCAAGATCAGTGGCATGACTTGGAAGAGGAATGACACTGAACTTGTCTCTAAGTTGAAGAAACCTTGAAGTTGAGACTGCCTTGGTAAAGATATCTGCTGTTTGATCAAGGGACGGAATATGATAGACTTCAATTTCTTTATTGTTGACCTTTTCACGAACAAAATAAAGATCTAGCTCAATAAGTTTAGTCTTCGAATGAAGGACCGGATTTGCTAATAAGCTGACTGTGCTCATTTTGTCACAATATATTTTAGGAACTTTTGGTAATTGAATGCTGAGTTCTCTGAGTAAAGACTGCAGCCAAGCCAATTCTGCCACTGTACTTGCAAGACTTCTATATTCTACTTCAGTACTTGATCTAGACACTGTTGCTTGCTTTTTAGATGACCAAGAAATGAGATTAGGACCAAGATAAACACAAAAACTTGAGGTGCTACGCCTATCATCAATGTCTGATGCCCAATCAGCATCACAAAAGGCAGTGAGCTCAGGAGCAGATGATCTTTGGAGAATTAGAGCATGACATATGGTGCCTGCTAGATACCTCAATATTCGTTTAACCAACTTCCAATGTACATCTGTAGGGCAGTGCATAAATTGACATGCTTTGTTTACACTATATGATAATTCTGGTCTAGTAATGGTAATATATTGTAATGCTCCCACAAGTGATTTGTATGCAGCTTGATCAGAAATAGGAGAACCACTACTAGCTAAGATATTTGGTGTTGAGGCCATAGGAGAGGGCATAGACTTCGCACCTTGAATACCAGCTCTAGTAAGAGGATCCTTAATGTATTTGGACTGAGATAGGTATATTGCACCAGCAGAACTGTAAGTAACTTCAATACCTAAGAAGTATTTAAGTTTCTCAAGATCCTTTAATGAGAACTTTGCATTCAGTTGATCAATCAAGTGCTGAATCAAAGTTGGTGAAGATCCAGTAATCAAAATATCATCCACATAGACTAAAACATAGAGAGAATAATGGGAAGTAACCTGAAGAAACAAGGAAGAATCACATTTTGCCTTGGTAAAACCAA
This sequence comes from Dicorynia guianensis, assembly GCA_037013595.1. Classification (NCBI taxonomy): domain Eukaryota; kingdom Viridiplantae; phylum Streptophyta; class Magnoliopsida; order Fabales; family Fabaceae; genus Dicorynia; species Dicorynia guianensis. The sequence goes on along the minus strand of JASUAB010000006.1, from coordinate 18,827,713 downwards.
GATCAAGTAAAGCTTCAGACAATTTTTGAAACCATGCACGAGGAGCTTGCTTAAGGCCATAGAGAGCCTTATGAAGCTTGCAAACTTGGGATGAGTCAGCTGATTCATATCCAAGAGGCTGCAGCATGTATACATCTTCATTCAAATCACCATTTAAAAAGGCATTATTAACATCTATTTGATGGATGTTCCACCCTTTTGATAAGGCCAAAGTAAGAAGAACCCGAATTGTGATTGGTTTTACTACTGGACTGAAAACTTCATGAAAATCAACTCCTGCCTCCTGATTATACCCTTTTGCAACTAATCTTGCTTTATATTTGTTGACAATACCATCTGGATTTTCTTTAACTTTAAACACCCATTTGCACCCTATAGGCCTCTTATCTTTGGGTAAAGCTTCTAAACTCCATGTCTTGTTGCTCATGAGCACTGCATACTCAAGATCCATGGCACACTTCCATTCTGGTATATTAAGAGCTTCTTCAACAGTTTGAGGCTCTCTAGAGACAGTAAGTACTGTTGGTACAGTTCCTCTTACTTTGCTACTAGTCACCATTGAGTGATTGTTTGATTTGAGTCCCTTGCTTTGCTACGGGTCACCATTGGATGGACATTTTGAGATGGACATTGAGGAACTTCAAATTCTGCAGAGGGACCTAAAACATGTTGCAAAGAATCCATAATATCGGTATTATTAGCAAGTGCACATGAGTTATTTGTTTATTCAGCAAATGCATTGGTATTCTGAGGATGTCTTGCGTTAGAGAATGATAGAATAGGAGGTATGGCTAAAGGTGGAGGAGAAACAAAATGTGATTTGTTACTAGAAAGTGACTACTGTGAGGAACCCTTGCTGTTCTTGAATGGAAAACTACTTTCATCAAATATGACATCTCTAGATATAATTGTTTTCCCATCAGGATGCAGACACTTGTATCCTTTGTGTGCTGGACTATAACCAAGAAAGGTGCATTCAATGGATTTGAACTGAAACTTGGGATTATTGTAGGGCCTTAGGTTAGGATAGGCTGCACACCCAAAGACTTTAAGAGAAGAATAATCAGGTTTGATTTTGTATAAGGTTTGAAAAGGAGTAGAACCATTTAAGACTGGTGTGGGTAGTCTATTAATGAGATGCATAGCTATGCTAAAGGCTTCAGTCCAAAATGAACTAGGTAAAGATGATTGGTGAAGCAAGGCTAGTCCAGTATCAGTTATATGTCTATGTTTCCTTTCTGCAAGCCCATTTTGTTCATGCGTATAAGGACATGAAACACGATGAACTATCCCTTGGTCTTTCAAATATTCAGTGAAAGCTCTAAACTCTCCTCCCCAGTCAGTTTGTAAGGCAAGGATTTTGTGGTTGGTTTGAAGTTCTACTTGTTTCTTGAAATGAATAAAAGTCTGTAATGCATCAGACTTGCTTTTAAGAAAGTAAATCCATGTGTAGCGGGTAAAGGTATCTACAAAATGTATGTAATATCTATGTCCTTCTTTTGACAGCATTGGTGCTGGTCCCCACAAATCAGAATGAATTAGTTGAAGAGGTTTTGAGTATTCTGTTTGAGAAGAGGCAAAAGGAAATTTATGTATTTTACTAAGGCAACAAGATGAACAAAAGAAAAGCTCTTTATTTGGTATTCTGATGTTACAAGAAGTGAGTACACTCTTGATAGTTTGTATAGAAGCATGGCCTAATCTAACATGCCATTTGTCTAACTCAGAACAAGAATTTAACAAAGAAGAAGTATGGGAACTATGTACAACAGGTGAAGTAACATTTGGTGACTGAGTTGCTGACACTTTTGCAGTGGTATATGGTTCCTTTTCAATATAAAACTGATCAAAGACATACAAGCCTTTTCTAACAGTCCCCTTCAAAAGTATTTGATGAGTATCCTGAGATTTAACATAACAAGAATCAGGATGGAACTCAAAATAGACATAATTGTCTTTTGCAAACTGAGAAACACTCACAAGATTTTTGGTAATATTTGGAACATGAAGAAGTGAGTTTAGGTAAAGATTTTGATTAGAAAAGTAAGACTTAATCTGAGAATTACCAATGCTTTTAATGAACAAACTTGAGCCATTACCAATGTGTACCTTCTCCTTTCCATTATATGGAGTCTTCTGCACAATGTTAGAGGCATCCACTGTCACATGATTAGTGGCCCCAAAATCAGGATACCATTCTTGATCAACACCATTACTGCTACTGCTAGAAGTGAGCATTGCATAGGGTGTGTTTCTGACACTGCCATTGGCTGTCTTGCTGAAGTGGCTAGACACTTGAGCTGGTCCTTGAAAACTTTCATCAAATCTGTGATAACAATTCCAGGACTGATGTCCATATCTCCCACATAATTGACATTGAATGTTGCTTTTATCAGAAAACCTTTCATTCCTACTGTTAGAGAAAAGACTGCAGGCTGCTTAGGCTGCTTGTCTCGTTGGGTGCAGGTACGGTTGCTTAGGCTACTTAAGGAGTCACGTGGTTCTGATCTTTTAGTCTTGGTTGTAGTCTATTAGTTAAGGACATTAGTGTAATTCAGTAATTGAGTCCTAGTCTATAAATTGTAATCTCAGCTACATCATTTGTAGAATAATTCATTGAATAAGATTTCATTTTCAGAGCTTTCACATCTAGGAGTTCTGAACCTTTCTTTCTTTCTTCCTTTCTTTCTTCTAAGGTTCTTGAGAATTTCAACATGGTATCAGAGCTTTGATCCAATGGGAGAGAATATGAATATGTTTTCTTTAGCATCTTTGAATGCTTCACTAGTTTCTTTTAGTCATTCCATTTCTGTGAAATTAGACAGCAATTCCTATCTACTCTGGAAACAGCAAGTTCTTGCAGCCATCAGAGGGTATGAACTAGAGAAATACATAAGTGGTGGTCAAGAAGTGCCATCAAGATTTGCAGTAGATGAGCAAGAAAGAGTTCTTGGGATCTTGAGTCAGCAGTATGTTCTTTGGAAGAAGCAAGATCAGCTCTTGCTGTCTTGGCTTCTGTCAACAATGTCAGAAAGCATTCTTACAAGAATGGTGGGATGTGAATACTCGTACTAGGTCTCGGAAAAGGAGGAAACTTTCTTTGCCTCTCATACAAAGGCAAAGATCAAGCAATTCAAGCCGTAGCTACAAACTATGAAGAAGGGATCCATGACAGCTACTGAGTATCTTTTAAAGATCAAGAATCTTGTTGATTCTTTGGCTTTAGTTGGTCATGTAATTACAGAAAGTGACCATATAGAGGTAATTCTTGATGGTCTTTCCTCAGAATATGATGGTTTTGTTACATCCATTCTCTCTAGAACTAATCCGTATTTAGTAGAAGAAATTGAAGCATTATTGCTTGCACAAGAAAATAGAATTGAGAAGCATCATAAAGAAGTAGAAGCTATGACAGTGAATCTTGCTACACATTCTCAGAATTACAATGTGAACCGAAGTGATCATCAAAGTTTCCTTGGTCAGTATGCAAATAGAGGAAGATTTGGAGGTAGAGGAAACTTTTTCAGAGGCAAAGGAAGTTACAACAATGGGCGGTTTGCTGGTAGGAATGGAAGGTTTTCTGATAAAAGCAACATTCAATGTCAATTATGTGGGAGATATGGACATCAGTCCTGGAATTGTTATCACAGATTTGATGAAAGTTTTCAAGGACCAGCTCAAGTGTCTAGCTACTCCAGCAAGACAGCCAATGGCGCCAGTGGCAGTGTCAGAAACACACCCTATGCAATGCTCACTTCTAACAGTAGCAGTAATTGCATTGATCAAGAATGGTATCCTGATTTTGGGGCCACTAATCATGTGACAGTGGATACCTCTAACATTGTGCAGAAGACTCCATATAATGGAAAGGAGAAGGTGCACATTGGTAATGGCTCAGGTTTGTTCATTAAAAACATTAGTAATTCTCAGATTAAGTCTTGCTTTTCTAATCAAAATCTTTACCTAAACTCACTTCTTCATGTTCCAAATATTACCAAAAATCTTGTGAGTGTTTCTCAGTTTGCAAAAGACAATTATGTCTATTTTGAGTTCCATCCTGACTCTTGTTATGTTAAATCTCAGGATACTCATAAAATACTTTTGAAGGGGACTGTTAGAAAAGGCTTGTATGTCTTTGATCAATTTCGTATTGAAAAGGAACCATATACCATTGCAAAAGTGTCAACAACTCAGTCACCAAATTTCACTTCACCTGCTGTACATAGTTCCCATACTTCTTCTTTGTTAAATTCTTGTTCTGAGTTAGACAAATGGCATGTTAGATTGGGCCATGCTTTTGTACAAACTGTCAAGAGTGTACTCACTTCTTGTAACATCAGAATACCAAAGAAAGAGCTTTCCTTTTGTTCATTTTGTTGTCTTAGTAAAATACATAAATTTCCTTTTGCCTCTTCTCAAACAGAATACTCAAAACCTCCTCAACTAATTCATTCTGATTTGTGGGGACCAGCACCAGTGCTGTCAAAAGAAGGACATAGGTATTACATACATTTTGTAGATACCTTTACCCGCTACACATGGATTTACTTTCTTAAAAGCAAGTCTGATGCATTACAGACCTTTATCCATTTCAAGAAACAAGTAGAACTTCAAACCAACCACAAAATCCTTGCCTTACAAACTGATTGGGGAGGAGAATTTAGAGCTTTCACTGAATATTTGAAAGACCAAGGGATAGTTCATCGTGTTTCATGTCCTTATACACATGAACAAAATGGGCTTGTAGAGAGGAAACATAGACATATAACTGAGACTGGACTAGTCTTGCTTCACCAATCATCCTTACCTAGTTCATTTTGGACTGAAGCCTTTAGCACAGCTGTGTATCTCATTAATAGACTACCCACACCAGTTTTAAATGGTTCTACTCCTTTTCAAACCTTATACAAAATCAAACCTGATTATTCTTCTCTTAAAGTCTTTGGGTGTGCAGCCTATCCTAACCTAAGGCCCTACAATAATCCCAAGTTTCAGTTCAAATCCATTGAATGCACCTTTCTTGGTTATAGTCCAACACACAAAGGGTACAAGTGTCTGCATCCTGATGGGAAAACAATTATATCTAGAGATGTCATATTTGATGAAAGTAGTTTTCCATTCAAGAACAGCAAGGGTTCCTCACAGCAGTCACCTTCCAGTAACAAATCACATTTTGTTTCTCCTCCACCTTCAGCCATACCTCCTATTCTATCATTCCCTAATGCAAGAAATACTCAGAATACCAATGCATTTGCTGAACAAACAAATAACTCATGTGCACTTGCTAATAATACCAATATTATGGATTCTTTGCAACATGTTTCAGGTCCCTCTGCAGAATTTGAAGTTCCTCAACGTCTATCTCAAAATGTTCACCCAATGGTGACCTGTAACAAAGCAAGGGCACTCAATTCAAACAATCACTCAATGGTGACTAGTAGCAAAGCAAGAGGAAATGTACCAACAGTACTTACTGTCTCTAGAGAGCCTCAAACTGTTGAAGAAGCTCTTAATATACCAGAATGGAAGTGTGCCATGGATCTTGAGTATGCAGCGCTCATGAGCAACAAGACATGGAGTTTAGAAGCTTTACCCAAAGATAGGAGGCCTATAGGGTGCAAATGGGTGTTTAAGGTTAAAGAAAATCCAGATGGCACTGTCAACAAATATAAAGCAAGATTAGTTGCCAAAGGGTATAATCAGGAGGCAGGAGTTGATTTTCATGAAGTTTTCAGTCCAGTAGTAAAACCAGTCACAATTCGGGTTCTTCTTACTTTGGCCTTATCAAAAGGGTGGAACATCCATCAAATAGATGTTAATAATGCCTTTTTAAATGGTGATTTGAATGAAGATGTATACATGCTGCAGCCTCCTAGGTATGAATCAGCTGACTCATCTCAAGTTTGCAAGCTTCATAAGGCTCTCTATGGCCTCAAGCAAGCTCCTCGTGCAGGGTTTCAAAAATTGTCTGAAGCTTTACTTGATTTTCTTTTTACCAATGCAAAATGTGATTCTTCCTTGTTTCTTCAGGTTACTTCCCATCATTCTCTCTATGTTTTAGTCTATGTGGATGATATTTTGATTACTGGATCTTCACTAACTTTGATTCAGCACTTGATTGATCAATTGAATGCAAAGTTCTCATTGAAAGATCTTGGGAAACTTAAATACTTCTTAGGTATTGAAGTTACTTATAGTTCTATTGGTGCAATATACCTATCTCAGTCCAAATACATTAAGGATCTTCTTACTAAGGCTGGTATGCAAGGTGCGAAGTCTATGCCCTCTCCTATGGTCTCAACACCACATATCTCAGCTAGTAGTGGTTCTCCTATTTCTGATCAAGCTGCATACAGATCACTTGTGGGAGCATTACAATACATTACCATTACTAGACCAGAATTATCATATAGTGTAAACAAAGCTTGTCAATTTATGCATTGCCCTACAGATGTACATTGGAAGTTGGTTAAACGAATATTGAGGTATCTAGCAGGCACCATATGTCATGCTCTAGTTCTCCAAAGATCATCTGCCCCTTAGCTCACTGCCTTTTGTGATGCTGATTGGGCATCAGACATTGATGATAGGCATAGCACCTCAGGTTTTTGTGTTTATCTTGGCCCTAATCTCATTTCTTAGTCATCTAAAAAGCAAGCAACAGTGTCTAGATCAAGTACTGAAGCAGAATATAGAAGTCTTGCAAGTGCAATGGCAGAATTGGCTTGGCTGCAGTCTTTACTTAGAGAACTCAGCATTCAACTACCAAAAGTTCCTAGAATATACTGTGACAATATGAGCACAGTCAGTTTGTCAGCAAATCCGGTCCTTCATTCAAAGACTAAACATATTGAACTAGATCTTTATTTTGTTCGTGAAAAAGTCAACAATAAAGAAATTGAAGTCTATCATATTCCGTCCCTTGATCAAACAGCAGATATCTTCACCAAGGCAGTCTCAACTTCAAGGTTTCTTCAGCTTAGAGACAAGCTCAGTGTCATTCCTCTTCCAAGTCATGCCACTGATCTTGAGGGGGGATGTTAGAGAAAAGACTGCAGGCTGCTTGTCTCGTTGGGTGCAGGTGCGGTTGCTTAGGCTGCTTAAGGAGTCACGTGGTTCTGATCTTTTAGTCTTGGTTGCAGTCTATTAGTTAAGAACATTAGTGTAATTCAGTAATTGAGTCCTAGACTATAAATTGTAATCTCAGCTACATCATTTATAGAATAATTCATTGAATCAGATTTCATTTTTAGAGCTTTCACATCTAGGAGTTCTGAAGCTTTCTTTCTTTCTTCCTTTCTTTCTTCTAAGGTTCTTGAGAATTTCAACACCTACTAGTAAACTGCCCATTGTTATAACTTCCTCTGCCTCTGAAAAAATTTCCTCTACCTCCAAACCTTTCTCTATTTGCATACTGAGTACGGAAACCTTGATGACCACTTCGGTTTATATTGTAATTCTGAGGATGTGTAGCAAGATTTACTGTCATAGCCTCTACTTCTTTATGATGCTTCTCAATTCTATTTTCTTGTGCAAGCAATAAAGCTTCAATTTCTTCTACTGAATACGGATCAGTTCTAGAGAGAATGAATGTAACAAAACCATCATATTCTGAGGAAAGACCATCAAGAATTACCTCTATATGGTCACTTTCTGTAATTACATGGCCAACTGAAGCCAAAGAATCAACAAGATTCTTGATCTTTAAAAGATACTCAGTAGCTGTCATGGATTCCTTCTTCATAGTCTGTAGCTGCACCTTGAATTGCTTGATCTTTGCCTTTGTATGAGAGGCAAAGAATGTTTCCACCTTTTCCCAGACCTTGAACGAGTATTCACATCCCACCATTCTTGTAAGAATACTTTCTGACATTGTTGACAGAAGCCAAGATAGCAAGAGCTGATCTTGCTTCTTCCAAAGAACATACTGCTAACTCAAGATCCCAAGAACTCTTCCTTGCTCATCTACTGCAAATCTTGATGGCACTTCTTGACCACCACTGATGTATTTCTCTAGTTCATGCCCTCTGATGGCTGCAAGAACTTGCTGTTTCCAAAGTAGATAGGAATTGCTGTCTAATTTCACAGAAATAGAATGACTAAAAGAAACTAGTGAAGCATTCAAAGATGCTAAAGAAAATGTATTCATATTCTCTCCCATTGGATCAAAGCTCTGATACCATGTTGAAATTCTCAAGAACCTCAGAAGAAAGAAGAAAGAAAGAAAGCTCAGAACTTCTAGGTGTGAAAGCTCTGAAATGAAAATCTGATTCAATGAATTATTCTACAAATAATGTAGCTGAGATTACAATTTATAGGCTAGGACTCGATTACTGAATTACACTAATGTCCCTAACTTAATAAACTGAAACCAAGACTAATAGATTGCTATCAGCACTAGAATGACGTGACTCCCTAACATATGCTGAACTGCACCTTAACACATGCTGAACTGCACCCTTTTCTCTAACAGTTTTAAAGAGTGAGTGAGAGGGAGAAAGAGAGAGAGAGACAGAGAGAGTGTCAAGTTCAATTTCTTCCATTTTACCATACCCATTTCTTAGTTTTAGAGAGCAAGAGAGAGAGAGAGAGAGATAAACAAAGACACAGAGAGAATGCATTGGGGAGACAAAAGAGAGAGTTGAAGAGGAACCGAGAGAGATAGAGGGTGTTAGCAAAAGGTGAGAGAGAGAGAGAAGTTTTTCAAAGAGAGATGAATATGTTGGAGAAAGAAAGAGAGGAAAGTTTGAGAGAGAGAGAGAGAGACATGTTGGATAGGGATAGAGTGATAGAGTGTGTGTTGGAGAGAAAGAGAATGTAAGAGAGAGAGAGAGAGAGAGAGAGAGAGAGAGAGAGAGAGAGAGAGAGAGAGAGAGAGAGACATGTTGGATAGGGATGGAGTGATAGAGTGTGTGTTGGAGAGAAAGAGAATGTAAGAGAGAGAGAGTGTGTGTTAAGACCAATTTGTTCCATTATACAATACACTTTTTGTTAGTTTTAGAGAGTGTGTGAGAGAGAGAGAGACATGTTGGATAAAGAGTGAGAGAGAGTGTGTTGAGGAGTGAGCAAGAAGGATAGGGAGAGAGATAGAGAAATAGAGAAGAAGGGAGAGAGAAGTTTTAGGGAGAGAAGGGAAAATTTTAGAGACACAGAGAGAGTGAGTGAGAGAGAAATTTTAACTGATGAGAAAGAGATGGAAGTATGAGAGAAAAGCCATGAGAAGTTTTGAACTCAAAGAGAGAGAGAGATAGAAAGAAAGAGAGAGAGCAAAACAAAGAGTAAGAGAGGGAAGGAGGGGGAATGAGAAAGTGAGTGTGTTGGGATGAGAGAGAGAGAGAGAGACTGTTGGGAAGTCGAGAGAGACCAGGATAGAGGTAAAGAGAGAGAGAAGTTTTTCAGGGAGAGACAAAAATGTTGGAGAAAGAAAGAGAGGGATGTCTTAGAGACAGAGAGAGACGTGTTAGACAGGGACAGTGATAGTGTGTGCTAGGGGAAGGGAGAGAGAGTGAAAGAGTGAGAGAGAGGGATGTAGGAAAAAGAGAGACAGAGAGTAAAGAGAGTGTTGTGGAGAGAGAGAGAGAGAGTGTGTGTGTGTGTGTGTGTGTGTGTTAGGGAGAGAGAGATAGAGAGAGGGAGGACAGAGAGAAAACTTTAGGGAGATACACAAAGAGTGAAGGAGAGGCAATTGGGGAGGGAGCGAGAGAGATAGAGAAAGACTATTGGGGAGAGAGAGAGTTTGTGTGTTGAGAAGAGAGAGATAAGACAGAGACAAAGAGATTGAGACAAATAGAGAAGTTTCAGAGAGAGACTCTTAGAGATAGAGAAAGAGGGAAAAATGTGTGCATATGTTGGGGAGAGAGAGATGGAGAGACAAAGAGAGGGAGAGTGAGCTAGGGAGAGAAAGAGTGTGTGTGGGGGAAGGGGAGAGAGAAAGATTTTTGGGGAGCAATAGAGAGAGATGGAAAAAGGGTCTTGGGGAGGCAGAGAAGGAGTTCTCTATGTGTGTGTGTTGGGAATAGAGAGGAGGACAGAAAGAGAGCTTGGGAGTGGGGGCGAGAGTGAGTGAGAGAGAAATTTTAAGTAGACAAAGAGATAGAGTGATAGAAGTTTTAAACAGAGAGAAATTTTGAAGAGAGAGTAAGAGAGAGAGAGAGAGATTTTAGAGAGTAAGTGAGGGAGAAAGAGGGAGATAGAGGTGTGTCAAGTTCAATTTCTTTCATTATACCATACCTTTTCCTTAGTTTTATAGAGATTGAGAAAGTGTTGGAGAGAGAAAGAGAGAGAATGTATTGGGGAGACAGAGAGATAGTGTTGAGGAGGGAGCAAGAGAGATAGAGAGAGGGTGATAGGGGGAAAGGGAGAGAGACAAAGAGAGAGATTGCTAGGAAGTTAGAGAGAGATAGGTAAAGAGAGAGAAGTTTTAGAGAGTGAGACAAACATGATGGAGAAACAAAGAGGGAAGTTTTAGAGTTAGAGAGAGTGCCTGTTGGGGACAAAGAGGGAGAACAAGGGAGGGAGGGAGAGAGATATAGATAGAGATATGTATTAAGTCCTATTTCTTCCATTATACCAAACCCTTTTTCTTAGTTTTAGAGAGAGGAGAGATTGTTGGGAAGTTAGAGAGAGACAAGGAGAGAGGTAAGGAGAGAGAGAAGTTTTAGAGAGAGAGACAAACATGTTGGAGAAAATGAGAGGGAAGTTTTAGAGAAACAGAGAGATGTATTAGACAAAGAAAGAGTGTGTGATGGGAAGAGAGAGAGAGAGAGAGAGAGAGAGAAGGAGTGTTAAGTCCAGTTTCTTCCATTATGCCATACTGTTTTCTTAGTTTTAGAGAGAGAGAGAGAGAAAGTGCTGAGGAGGGAACAAGAGTGATAGGGAAAGAGATCAAGAAAGATAGAAGTTTTAGAGCAAGAAGGCAAAGATTTAGAGACAGAGAGAGTGAGTGAGAAATTTTTGTCAGAGACAAAATTTTTGTATTAAGAGAAGGCAATAAAAGTTTCAAACACAGAGAGAGAGAGTGGGAGAGAGAGAGAGAGAGAGATAATGATGGGGAGAGAGAGAGTGATTGGGAGGGAGCAGGAGAGATAGAAAGAGGTTGTTAGTGGGAGGGAGAGAGCAAGAGACAAAGAGAAAGAGAGAGAGAGAGAGAGAGTGGGAGTTGGGGAGGAAGCGAGAGAGATAAAGAGAGGGTGTTAGGCAGGGAAAGATAGTGTGTGTTAGCAAGAGAGAGAGCGACAGATAGAGGAGTTTTAGAGAGAGACTAACAGAGAAGTTTTAGAGAAAGAGGCAGAGAGAGAAATTGTCTTTGTGAGAGTGTTGGGCGGAGAGAGAAAGATTGTTGGGGAGGAATAGGGAGAGATGGAAAGAGGGTCTTAGGGAGAGAAAGGGAGAGAGAGAGCGAGTGAAAGAGAAATTTTGGACAGACAAAGAGTGACAAAAGTTTTGAACAAATAGAAGATTGACAGAGAGAAGTTTTTGAGAGTGGCTGAGACAGAGAAAGAGAGAGATATAGTGAGTGTCAAGTTCAATTTCTTCCATAATACCATACCCTTTTTCTTAGCATTAGAGAGTGAGTGTGGGAGAGAGAGAGAGAGGCGGAGAGACATATTGGGTAGACAGAGAGAGCAGAAGAGAAAGTTTGTGTTGGGGAGACAAAGAGAGTGTTGAGGAGGGAGCAGCAGAGATAGAGAGAGGCTGATGGGGAGAGGAGGCAAGAGAGAGAGAGATTGTTGGGAAATTCGAGAGACAGGGGGAGAGGTAAAGAGAGAGAGAGATAGACATGCTACAGAAGGGGAGAGAGGGAAGTTTTAGAGATGAGAGAGACTTGGATAAAGAGAGATCAATAGAGAGAGAGAGAGAGAGAGAGAGAGAGAAATCAGGAGAGAAAGCTAGAGAGTGGGAGAGAGAGAAGGGGGAAAGAATGTGTGTGTTGGGAAGAGAGAGAGAGAGATTGTTGGGAAATTCGAGAGAGACAGGGGGAGAGGTAAAGAGAGAGAGAGATAGACATGCTACAGAAGGGGAGAGAGGGAAGTTTTAGAGATGAGAGAGACTTGGATAAAGAGAGATCAATAGAGAGAGAGAGAGAGAGAGAGAGAGAGAGAAATCAGGAGAGAAAGCTAGAGAGTGGGAGAGAGAGAAGGGGGAAAGAATGTGTGTGTTGGGAAGAGAGAGAGAGACAAAGAGAGCACGACAGAGACAGAGAGAAAGAAAGAGGGACTATGTGTTGGATAGATAGATAGAGGAGGAGAGAGGGAAAGGAAGAGAGAGCTTGTGTCGGGAAGACAAAGAGAGAGTGTTGAGGAGGGTGTAAAAGAGATAGAGTAAATGGGTGTTAGGTGGAGAAGGGGAGCAAAGGAGAGAGAGTGTTAGAGATAAGGCTGCTTAGGCTGCTTGCCTTGGTGCAGTGCTTAGGAGTCACGTGGGTTCTGATCTTGCTTATTAATCTTGTCTTCAGTTTATTAGTTAGGGACATTAGTGTAATTCAGTAATTGAGCTTAGTCTATAAATTGTAATCTCAGCTACATCATTTGTAGATTAATTCATTTGAATCAGATTTACATTTCAGAACTTTCTACATCTAGGAGTTCTGAGTTTTCTTTCTTTCTTCTTTCTTGCGCCTTCCTTCTAAGATTCTTGAGAACTTCAACAAAGAGAGAGAGAGAGAGAGATTGTTGGGAAGTTAGAGAGAGACAGGGAGAGGGGTAAAGAGAGAGAAAGCAATGTTTTTGAGAGTGAAAGACAAATATGTTGGATAAAGAGAAAGGAGGAAGTTTTAGAGAGAAAGACATGTTGGATTGAGAGAGTGTGTGTCAGAGAGAGAATGCATGCACCCACACGAGCAAGAGAGAGGGGGAATGAGGGAATAAGAGAGAAAATGAGAGAGAGAGTGAGAAAAAGAGAAGTTTTAGAGAGCAAGACAGGAAGGGAAAGAGATTGGAGAGAGTGAGAGAGAAGGTTTAGAGAGTAAGCAATAGTAAGAAAGAGAGAGATAGAGAGAGTGTCAAGTTCAATTTCTTTCATTATGCCATACCCTTTTTCTTAGTTCTAGAGAGAGAGTGTGTGTATTTTGTGTGTGTGTGTGTGTGAGAGAGAGAGAGAGAATGTGTTGGGGAGACAAAGAGAGAGTGTTTAGGAGGGAGCAAGATAGACAAAGACAGAGGGTGTTAGGGTAGGAGGGAGAGACAGAGAGAGGGATAGAGAGATTGTTGGGAAGTTAGAGAGAGACAGGGAGAGAGGTAAAGAGGGAGAGAAGTTTTAAAGAGTGAGAGTCAAACATGTTGAATAAAGGGAGAGAGGCAAAGAGAGAGAGAGAGAGTAATAGAGAGAGAGAAGGAGAGACAAAGAGAGTGAGAGAGAGAGAAAGTGAGCGTGTTGGGAGAGAGAGAGAGAAATGTGTAGGAAAGAGTATAAAGAGAGTGTTGCAGAGAGATAGTGTGTGTGTGTGTTAGAGAGAAAGAGAGAAAATTTTTAGGGAGAGAGAGAGTGTTGGGAGAAGAGAGAGAGAGACAAAGATAAACAGATCAAAACAGATAGAGAAGTTTTAGAAAGAGACTAATAGAGAAGTTTAAAGACAGAGAGAGAAGGAGAAATAGTGAGACAAAGAGGGCAAATGTGTGCATGTTTATGGGAGAAGAAGATGGAGAGAGAAAGAGAGGGTTGGTTAACTCGAGAAAAAAAAATAGAAATAGAATAGATCTAATCTATAAGAAATCTCATTCAATTAGATATGATCAATTAAAAAAATAGGACACCAAAAGAATTGATTGCTGAGCCGTTTGAGGCAGGAAACTCTCAAGTACGGTTCTAAGGGAAGGAATTTACTCACCTATTCTGACCGCAGAGAACAGGCCATTCGACAGGGAGATTCTGAGATTGCGGTGGCTTGGTTCGATCAAGCCACTGAGTATTGGAAACAAGCTATAGCCCTTACGCCTGGTAATTATATTGAAGCGCAGAATTGGTTGAAGATCACAAGGCATTTTTTTGAATAAGAACACTCTTTTTATTATTTTTTTTTTGGGAAGGGATAGAGAGGGATGGGAAGAAGGTCTTGGAGAGTGAGAAAGAGAGAGAGAGAGAAAGTGTGTGTGTGTGTTGGGAGCAAAGTGAGAGACAGAGATAGAGAACTGGGGAATGGGAGAGAGAGAGTGAGTGAGAGGGAAATATTAGCAAACAGAGTGATAGAGTGATAGAAGTTTTAAACAAAGAGAAGTTTTGGATAGAGAGAGGAATTTTATAAAGTAAGTGAGAGGGGGAAAGAGGCAGATAAAGAGAGTGTCAAGTTCAATTTCTTCCATTATATCATACTCTTTTTCTTAGTTTTAGAGAATGAGTGTGAGAGAGAAAGCGAGAAAGGGAGAGACATGTTGGAGAGAGAAAGAGAGAAAGAATGTGTAGGGGTGATAGAGAGAGTGTTGAGGAGGGAGCAAGAGAGAAAGAGAGAGAGGGTGATAGGGGGAGAGGGACAGAGAGAGAGACAAAGATTGTTAAGAAGTTAGAGAAAGATAGGAAAAATGGTAAAAAGAGAGAGAGACAGACACATTGGAGAAAGAAAGAAAGGGAAGTTTTAGAGATATAGAGACATATTGGACAGAGAGAGAGCGATAAAGAGAGAGTGTGTTGGGGAGAGAGAGAATGAGAGAAGGAGGGAGGGAGAGAGAGATGTGTTAAGTCCAGTTTCTACCATTATACCATACCCTTTTCTTAGTTTTATAAAGCAAGCAAGTGATGGAGAGAGATTGTTGGGAAGTTAGAGAGAGACAGGGAGAGAGGTAAAGAGAGAGAGAAGTTTTAGAGAGAGGGAGACAAACATGTTGGAGAAATAGAGTAGGAAGTTCTAGAGACAGAGAGAAACATGTTAGACTAAGAGAAAGTGCATGTGTTGGGGAGAGATAGAGGACAAGATAGAGATAGAGAGCAAGGGAGAGAATGAGAGAGAAAAAGAGTGTTAAGTCTAGTTTTTTCCATTATACCATACCCTTTTTCTTAGTTTTAGAGAGTGAGGGAGAAAGTTAGAGGGAGAGAGAAAGTGTTAAGAAAGGAGCAGGAGAGATAGATAAAGAGACAGGAAGAGAGATAGAAGGAGAAGTTTCAGAGACAGAGAGTGAGTGAGAGAAATTTTACTCAGAGATAGGGTGATAGAAGTATTAGAGAGATGGCAAGAGCAACAAAGAGACTGAGAGAGAGAGAGAGAGAGAGAGAGAGAGAGAGAGAGAATGATGGGGGGGAGAGAGTGTTTGGTAGGGAGCAAGAGAGATAGAGGGAGGGTGTTGGGGGGCGAGAGAGCAAGAGACAGAGAAGGGGAGAGGAAGTTAGGGAGGAAGCAAGAGAGATAGAGAGAGGTTGCAGGGGATAAAGAGGTAGTGCATGTTGGCAAGAGAGAGAGAGAGATAGATAGAGAAGTTTTAGGGAGAGAGAGAGGCAGACAGAGAATGTGTCTGTGTGAGTGTGTTGGAGAGAGAGAAAGATTGTTGGGATGGATAGAGAGAGATGCAAAGAGGGTGTTGGGGAGAGAGAGAAGGAGAGAGCAAGAGTAGGGGAGTGGGGGAGGGAGAGTAAGTGAGTGAGAGAAAAATTTTAGGCAGAGAGACAAAGAGTGACAAGTTTTAAATAGATAGAAGATTTAGGGAGAGAAGTTTTAGAGAGTGGCTGAGAGGGAGAAAAAGAGAGATAGAGTGTCGAGTTCAATTTCTTCCATTATACCATACCCTTTTTCTTAGTTTTAGAGAGTGAGTGTGTGGGAGTGAGAGAGACATAGAGACATGTTGGGGGAAGAGAGAGTTTGTGTTGGGGAGACAGAGAGTGTTGACAAGGGAGAAAGAGAGATAAAGAGGGAGGGTGATAGAGGGAGAGAGAAATTATTGGGAACTTAGAGAGAGACAGGGAAAGAGGTAAAGAAAAAGAGACGCTTAAGAGAGAGAGAAAAACATGTTGGAGAAGGGGAGAGAAGGAAGTTTCAGAGATGAGACTTGTTGGAGAGAGAGAAAGCAATAGAGAGAGAGCAGGAGAGAGAGACAGAGAGCAAGAGAGAGGAACAGTTTGTTGGTCAGAAAGATAGAGGGAAGAGATGGAGAAAAAGAGAGAGGTTGTATTGCATAGAGAGAATGATGTGAGCACAAGCATGGATGGCAAGAAGAGAGGAGCAGCAGATGAGCTAATATTGCCTCAAGGACCAATCACAAGATTAAGGGCCAAAAAGTTCAAGGAATCACTTCAAACTTATATGGGCAGAATGTTAGAAGGAATGGAAGCTCAAGATGCAATGAAGGCCAATGGAGCTTCACCTAATCAAATTAAGCTGAATTTGCAAGATGGGGCCAACCTATGTTTAATTCATTATTCCAAGTTAATAGATTAGTTTTGGGCAGTTTACTACTTGCATTTTCGTTTGGGCTTGTATTTCTTATTGGGAGGCCCAAGTTTAAGGCTTAACCTAATAGTCTAGGTTATTAAACTTGTGGGGGTATAAATACCCTAGTGTATGGACGAAAATCAGCAGAATGAATGAAAAACAGATTTGTTTTGGAGTTTTATACTCTTGTTCAAGGCTTGGTCTGAATCTCTATTGCATCAAGAATTGAACTTCATCAAGGTATTTACATCCTAGTGAATTTTTGTTCTTGATTCCTCAATCAACCGATTATTTGCGTTTCCATTTGCATCAGTCATTTGGGGGTTCAATAGGTTGGGAGTTCTCCATCTATTCTTGTTCTCTATCAATTTGTGTGTTTGGGGTTTCTGGATCTTGAATATCCATGGGGTTCCGCATCATTTGGTATCAGAGCTTGATTAGGGTGAATTCTTATTTATCCTAGGTTATAGTTTGCTGTTTTCTTTTGTGCACTGTTCACGGGTTCCTATTCACACTGTTTGAGTTCTTTATTTTTTTTTTCTGCAGTTGAAACTACTGTATGCAGTTTTCTACTGAAACTGTAACTCTTGGTTGTAGTTTCCATCTGAAACTGTAACTCTTGGTTGCAGTTTCCATCTGAAACTGTAACTCTTAGTTGCATGTTGCAGCTGGCTTGTTTGTTTGGGATTTGATTTTGATCTTTTTTTTTTTTGTTCATATTTTGGTGTTATTTGCTGTTATCCTATATTTAAAAAAAAAAAAAAAGAGTTGGGACGCTGCTTCAAAAAAAAAAAAACGAAAAGGAACAAAATTGAAAAGAGTTGCAGCTAGAAGAAGAAAAGCACCACAGAATTGTCTAATTAGGTTGGCAGCAAGTTCTTTGAACCTGTACACCTTTTTGGGCAGAATTCAGGGTATGATTGAATTCAAGTCTGAACACACTTTGGGTTTTGGAGATTAATTAGCAAAGTCAAAGAAGTATAAGCACAATTTGTGGGATTAGCATCATTCTGGGAAACCTACTTAATTTCTTTCCATTTTGTCTTTATGTCTTTTTTCATCCAAATTGATCTTTCCATTAAGGAAACATCAATTTCTGCATTTATGCATTAATTTCGTCCTTTTCTTTCAAATCTCAGTTGCTATTTTTGGTTACTCCTGCTTTTGCTTCCATATACACCATAATTAACAATTTGATTCTTGTTAATTGGAGATCAGTATTTTGGGCAGCAAACTCTTCATATCTTGCATGCTCATTTCAATTTATTCTGGTATATTTGCTCTATTTTTGTACCTGTCTTCCTTGTTAAGTGTTTTCATTACCATCCTAGTATTAATTTGCTGTTTGTGAGTATCTTGGTTTGAGGATTAATTCTGAAGTGCAATTGAGAACAACAAGCTTGAGTGGTAAAAGGCTTGAGTGTGTGAGCTTAAAGAGGGCAAAAGCCAACAATTGTGTGAAACACGAGGGGAGTGCCATCTTTTGAGTGAAACACGTGAGGGAGTGTATTGTGAGACTGTCTTACTAACATTTCTTGCAGGTTCACAAAATGAGTAATCCTTCAACAAGGAGGGAGGGTAAAGAGCCCTTAGATGAAGAAGTTAACATGACTCCAGACATGAAATTGATATATAGAGCCTTTACTAGTCAATTTCAAAAGTTGAACAGTAGGCTAGATGAGTTAGATGAATGGAAGAGGGAGTTGTCAGAAAGCTTCCCAGGAAATGGTAGGCGAATTAATGATAGGAATAGAGAACATAAACAAAGGGGAGCCACCAAGTCATTTTCGAATTCTAGCAGCAAATGGGGTTCAAAATGGAACAAATATGATGAGAAGAAGAAGGAGGATGCCACTGATTCCAAGGAGAAGGGGCTGGATGCAAACAAAAACAAGGAGAAGAGTACTTCAACTCAAAAGGGTACTTCTGATTCCTTTTCAAAAACCTCTAAACATGGAGATATAAAGTGTTTTAAGTGTCAAGGTAATGGTCATTATGCATCTGATTGTCCTAATAGAAAGACCATGTACATTAGAGGTGATGAGATTGTGTCTGAATCTGAAAATGATAATGATTGTGACAGGAATGGTAGTGAGAGTAGCATGCCATCTTTAGAGGATTGTTCTGATGTTGAATATGCTGCTCATGGTGAATCTCTTGTTGCTAGGTGTGCATTGAATCTGAATGTTAAAGAAGAAAGCTTAGAACAAAGAGAAAATATATTTCACACTAGATGTTTAGTTGGTGGTAAAGTTTGTAGCATGATTATTGATGGGGGTAGTTGTGCTAATGTGGCCAGCACTACTTTGGTGGATAAATTGGGGCTGAAATGTGTTAAACACCCTACTCCTTATAAGCTACAATGGTTGAATGATAGTGGAGAAGTGAAAGTTACTAGGCAAGTTGTGGTAGCTTTTACTATTGGGAAGTATAGTGATGAAGCTGTGTGTGATGTAGTACCCATGCATGCTGGTCATTTATTGCTGGGGAGACCTTGGCAATTTGATAGGCGTGTGATGCATGATGGGTATAGAAATAGATATTCCTTTCAGCATGATGGCAAGAAAATCACTCTGGCACCTTTATCACCTAAAGAAGCTTACCTTGATCAAGTTAAGCTTCAACAATTGGCTTGTGGGAGTTCAGGTAGTGAGGTGAAAAAGAATAATGAGAGAAAAGAATAAAGAAAAAGGCCCAATGTTGAGTGACTGCACAAGTGAGGAAAAGAAAGTGAGATGTACAGATGAGAATAAGCTAGTGAGTGATAAAAAGAAAAAGAGTGAAAAGAAAGGAAAAGAGAGGAGTGAAGAAGTTAAGAAACAACCATGTTTCTATGCAAAAGAGAGAGATATAAAGAGTGCATACTTACGCAAGAGAGCTTTTATTTTGATTCGGTTTAAGGATACTTTGTTTACTGAAATTGACCTTAACCCCGAATTGCCTAGTGTGTTTGTAACTTTATTGCAGGAATTTAGTGATGTCTTTCCTCAAGAGACACCCCACGGGTTACCACCTAAAAGAGGAATTGAGCATCATATTGATTTTGAACCAGGAGATTGGGTTTGGTTACACATGCGAAAGGAGAGATTTCTACAGCAAAGAAAGTCAAAGCTGGATGCAAGGGGCAATGAACCATTCCAAGTCTTGGAGTGCATCAATGATAATGCATACAAGATAGACTTGCCAGGTGAGTATAATGTAAGTGCCACTTTCAATGTTTCTGACCTATCTCTTTTTGAACTTGATTCAGATTCGAGGACGAATCCTTTTGAGGAGGGAGGGAATGATGTGAGCACAAGCATGGATGGCAAGAAGAGAGGAGCAGCAGATGAGCTAATATTGCCTCAAGGACCAATCACAAGATTAAGGGCCAAAAAGTTCAAGGAATCACTTCAAACTTATATGGGCAGAATGTTAGAAGGAATGGAAGCTCAAGATGCAATGAAGGCCAATGGAGCTTCACCTAATCAAATTAAGCTGAATTTGCAAGATGGGGCCAACCTATGTTTAATTCATTATTCCAAGTTAATAGATTAGTTTTGGGCAGTTTACTACTTGCATTTTCGTTTGGGCTTGTATTTCTTATTGGGAGGCCCAAGTTTAAGGCTTAACCTAATAGTCTAGGTTATTAAACTTGTGGGGTTATAAATACCCTAGTGTATGGACGAAAATCAGCAGAATGAATGAAAAACAGATTTGTTTTGGAGTTTTATACTCTTGTTCAAGGCTTGGTCTGAATCTCTATTGCATCAAGAATTGAACTTCATCAAGGTATTTACATCCTAGTGAATTTTTGTTCTTGATTCCTCAATCAACCGATTATTTGCATTTCCATTTGCATCAGTCATTTGGGGGTTCAATAGGTTGGGAGTTCTCCATCTATTCTTGTTCTCTATCAATTTGTGTGTTTGGGGTTTCTGGATCTTGAATATCCATGGGGTTCCGCATCAGAGAATGTGTTGGGGAGACAAAGAGAGTGTTGAGGAGGGAGTGAGAGAGAGAGATTGAGTGGTCTTAGGGGGAGAGAGAGAGAGAGAAGATTTAGAGAACGAAAGATAGATACATTGGATAAAGAGAGAGAGGGAAGTTATAGAGATAAAGAGGGATGTGTTGGACAGAGAGAGAGTGTGTTGGGGAGAGAGAGACTTAGAGAGTGCAAAGTTTTGGAGAGAGAGAGTTGTTTCAGAGGGAGAAAGAGAGTAAGTGAGAGAGAAAAAGAGATAAGGAGAGAGAAGTTTTAGAGCCAGAGACAAGGAGGGAAAGAGAGAGATGGTTAGAGACAGTGAGAGAGCGAGAAGTTTTGAAGTGAGTGAGAGGGAGAAAGAGAGAGAGATATGTTGAAGTTCTCAAGAATCTTAGAAGGAAGGCGCAAGAAAGAAGAAAGAAAGAAATCTCAGAACTCCTAGATGTGAAAGTTCTGAAATGTAAATCTGATTCAAATGAATTAATCTACAAATGATGTAGCTGAGATTACATTTTATAGACTAAGACTCAATTACTGAATTACACTAATGTCCCTAACTAATAAACTGAAGACAAGATTAATAACCAAGATCAGAACCCACGTGACTCCTAAGCACTGCACCTGCACACTGCACCAAGACAAGCAGCCTAAGCAGCCTAATCTCTAACATCCCCCCTCAAGATCAGTGGCATGACTTGGAAGAGGAATGACACTGAGCTTGTCTCTAAGTTGAAGAAACCTTGAAGTTGAGACTGCCCTGGTGAGGATATCTGCTGTTTGATCAAGAGACGGAATATGATAGACTTCAATTTCTTTATTGTTAACCTTTTAACGAACAAAATAAAGATCTAGTTCAATATGCTTAGTCTTTGAATGAAGAACCGGATTTGCTGACAAGCTGACTGTACTCATATTGTCACAATATATTTTAGGAACTTTTGGTAGTTGAATGCTGAGTTCTTTGAGTAAAGACTGCAGCCAAGCCAATTCTGCCACTGCACTTGCAAGACTCCTATATTCAGCTTTAGTACTTGATCTAGACACTGTTGCTTGCTTTTTAGACGACCAAGAAACGAGATTAGGACCAAGATAAACACAAAAACCTGAGGTGCTGCGCCTATCATCAATGTCTGACGCCCAATCAGCATCACAAAAGGCAGTGAGCTCAAGAGCAGATGATCTTTGGAGAACTAGAGCATGACATATGGTGCCTGCTAGATACCTTAGTATTCGTTTAACCAACTTCCAATGTACATCCATAGGGCAATGCATAAACTGACAAGCTTTGTTCACACTATATGATAATTCTGGTCTAGTAATGGTAATATATTGTAATGCTCCCACAAGAGATCTGTATGCAGCTTAATCAGAAATAGGAGAACCACTACTAGCTGAGATATGTAGTGTTGAGGCCATAGGAGAGGGCATAGACTTCGCACCTTGCATACCAACTCTAGCAAGAAGATCCTTAATGTATTTGGACTGAGATAAGTATATTGCACCAGCAGAACTGTAAGTAACTTCAATACCTAAGAAGTATTTAAGTTTGCCAAGATCCTTTAATGAGAACTTTGCATTCAGTTGATCAATCAAGTGCTGAACCAAAGTTGGTGAGGATCCAGTAATCAAAATATCATCCACATAGACTAAAACATAGAGAGAATGATGAGAAGTAACCTGAAGAAACAAGGAAGAATCACATTTTGCCTTGGTAAAACCAAGATCAAGTAAAGCTTCAGACAATTTTTGAAACCATGCACGAGGAGCTTGCTTAAGGCCATAGAGATCCTTATGAAGCTTGCAAACTTGAGATGAGTCAGCTGATTCATATCCAGGAGGCTGCAGCATGTATACATCTTCATTCAAATCACCATTTAAAAAGGCATTATTAACATCTATTTGATGGATGTTCCACCCTTTTGATAAGGCCAAAGTGAGAAGAACCCGAATTGTGACTGGTTTTACTACTGGACTGAAAACTTCATGAAAATCAACTCCTGCCTCCTGATTATACCCTTTTGCAACTAATCTTGCTTTATATTTGTTAACAGTGCCATCTGGATTTTCTTTAACTTTAAACACCCATTTGCACCCTATAGGCCTCCTATCTTTGGGTAAAGCTTCTAAACTCCATGTCTTGTTGCTCATGAGTGCTACATACTCAAGATCCATGGCACACTTCCATTCTGGTATATTAAGAGCTTCTTCAACAGTTTGAGGCTCTCTAGAGACAGTAAGTGCTGTTGGTACAGTTCCTCTTGCTTTGTTACTAGTCACCATTGAGTGATTGTTTGAATTGAGTGCCTTTGCTTTGCTACGGGTCACCATTGGGTGGACATTTTGAGGCAGACGTTGAGGAACTTCAAATTCTGCAGAGGGACCTGAAACATGTTGCAAAGAATCCATAATATTAGTATTATTAGCAAGTGCACATGAGTTATTTGTTTGTTCAGCAAATGCATTGGTATTCTGAGTATGTCTTGCGTTAGAGAATGATAGAATAGGAGGTATGGCTGAAGGTGGAGGAGAAACAAAATGTGATTTGTTACTGGAGAGTGACTGCTGTGAGGAACCCTTGCTGTTCTTGAATGGAAAACTACTTTCATCAAATATGATATCTCTAGATATAATTGTTTTCCCATCAGGATGTAGACACTTGTATCCTTTGTGTGCTGGACTATAACCAAGGAAAGTGCATTCAATGGATTTGAACTGAAACTTGGGATTATTGTAGGGCCTTAGGTTAGGATAGGCTGCACACCCAAAGACTTTAAGAGAAGAATAATCAGGTTTGATTTTGTACAAGGTTTCAAAAGGAGTAGAACCATTTAGGACTGGTGTGGGTAGTCTATTAATGAGATACACAGCTGTGCTAAAAGCTTCAGTCCAAAATGAACTAGGTAAAGATGATTGGTGAAGCAAGGCTAGTCCAGTCTCAGTTATATGTCTATGTTTCCTTTCTGCAAGCCCATTTTGTTCATGTGTATAAGGACATGAAACATGATGAACTATCCCTTGGTCTTTCAAATATTCAGTGAAAGCTCTAAACTCTCCTCCCCAATCAGTTTGTAAGGCAAGGATTTTGTGGTTGGTTTGAAGTTCTACTTGTTTCTTGAAATGAATAAAGGTCTGTAATGCATCAGACTTGCTTTTGAGAAAGTAAATCCATGTGTAACGGGTAAAGGTATCTACAAAATGTATGTAATATCTATGTCCCTCTTTTGACAGCATAGGTGCTGGTCCCCACAAATCAGAATGAATTAGTTGAAGAGGTTTTGAGTATTCTGTTTGAGAAGAGGCAAAAGGAAATTTATGTAATTTACTAAGGCAGCAAGATGAACAAAAGGAAAGCTCTTTATTTGGTATTCTGATGTTACAAGAAGTGAGTACATTCTTGACAGTTTGTGCAGAAGCATGGCCCAATCTAACATGCCATTTGTCTAACTCAGAACAAGAATTTAACAAAGAAGTATGGGAACTATGTATAGCAGGTGAAGTAATATTTGGTGACTGAGTTGTTGACACCTTTGCATTGATATATGGTCCTTTTTCAATACGAAATTCATCAAAGACATACAAGCCTTTTCTAACAGTCCCCTTCAAAAGTATTTGTTGAGTATCCTGAGATTTAACATAACAAGAGTCAGGATGGAACTCAAAATAGACATAATTGTCTTTTGCAAACTGAGAAACACTCACAAGGTTTTTGGTAATATTTGGAACATGAAGAAGTGAGTTTAGGTGAAGATTTTGATTAGAAAAGCAAGACTTAATCTGAGAATTACCAATGTTTTTAATGAACAAAACTGAGCCATTACCAATGTGCACCTTCTCCTTTCCATTATATGGAGTCTTCTGCACAATGTTAGAGGCATCCACTGTCACATGATTAGTGGCCCCAGAATCAGGATACCATTCTTGATCAATGCCATTGCTGCTGCTATTAGAAGTGAGCATTACATAGGGTGTGTTTCTGACACTGCCATTGGCTGTCTTGCTGAAGTGGCTAGGCACTTGAGCTGGTCCTTGAAAACTTTCATCAAATCTGTGATAACAACTCCAGGACTGATGTCCAAATCTCCCACATAATTGACATTGAATGTTGCTTTTATCAGAAAACCTTCCATTTCTACCAGCAAACCGCCCATTGTTGTAACTCCCTTTGCCTCTGAAAAAGTTTCCTCTACCTCCAAACCTTCCTCTATTTGCATATTGACCAGGGAAACTTTGATAACCACTTCGGTTCACATTGTAATTCTGAGGATGTGCAGCAAGATTCACTATCATAGCTTCTACTTCTTTATGATGCTTCTCAATTCTATTTTCTTGTGCAAGCAATAATGCTTCAATCTCTTCTACTGAATACGGATCAGTTCTAGAAAGAATGGATGTAACAAAACCATCATATTCTGAGGAAAGACCATCAAGAATTACCTCTATATGGTCACTTTCTGTAATTGCATGTCCAACTGAAGCCAAAGAATCAACAAGATTCTTGATCTTTAAAAGATAATCAGTGGCTGTCATGGATCCCTTCTTCATAGTCTATAGCTACGCCTTGAATTGCTTGATCTTTGCCTTTGTATGAGAAGCAAAGAAAGTTTCCACCTTTTCCCAGACCTGGTATGAGTATTCACATCCCACCATTCTTGTAAGAATATTTTCTGACATTGTTGACAGTAGCCAAGACAGCAAGAGCTGATCTTGCTTCTTCCAAAGAACATACTGCTGACTCAAGATCCCAAGAACTCTTCCTTGCTCATCTATTGCAAATCTTGATGGCACTTCTTGACCACCACTGATGTATTTCTCTAGTTCATGCCCTCTGATGGCTGCAAGAACTTGTTGTTTCCCAAGAACTTGTTGTTGATCCCAAGAACTATGTTAGAGATAAGGCTGCTTAGGCTGCTTGTCTTGGTGCAGTGTGCAGGTGCAGTGCTTAGGAGTCATGTGGGTTCTGATCTTGGTTATTAATCTTGTCTTCAGTTTATTAGTTAGGGACATTAGTGTAATTCAGTAATTGAGTCTTAGTCTATAAAATGTAATCTCAGCTACATCATTTGTAGATTAATTCATTTGAATCGGATTTACATTTCAGAACTTTCACATCTAGGAGTTCTGAGATTTCTTTCTTTCTTCTTTCTTGCGCCTTCCTTCTAAGATTCTTGAGAACTTCAACATATCTCTCTCTCTTTCTCCCTCTCACTCACTTCAAAACTTCTCGCTCTCTCACTGTCTCTAACCATCTCTCTCTTTCCCTCCTTGTCTCTGGCTCTAAAACTTCTCTATCCTTATCTCTCTTTCTCTCTCACTTACTCTCTTTCTCCCTCTGAAACAACTCTCTCTCTCCAAAACTTTGCACTCTCTAAGTCTCTCTCTCCCCAACACACTCTCTCTCTGTCCAACACATCCCTCTTTATCTCTATAACTTCCCTCTCTCTCTTTATCCAATGTATCTATCTTTTGTTCTCTAAATCTTCTCTCTCTCTCTCTCCCCCTAAGACCACTCAATCTCTCTCTCTCTCTCCCCCTAAGACCACTCAATCTCTCTCTCTCACTCCCTCCTCAACACTCTCTTTGTCTCCCCAACACATTCTCTGATGCGGAACCCCATGGATATTCAAGATCCAGAAACCCCAAACACACAAATTGATAGAGAACAAGAATAGATGGAGAACTCCCAACCTATTGAACCCCCAAATGACTGATGCAAATGGAAACGCAAATAATCGGTTGATTGATGAATCAAGAACAGAAATTCACTAGGATGTAAATACCTTGATGAAGTTCAATTCTTGATGCAATAGAGATTCAGGCCAAGCCTTGAACAAGAGTATAAAACTCCAAAACAAATCTGTTTTTCATTCATTCTGCTGATTTTCGTCCATACACTAGGGTATTTATACCCCCACAAGTTTAATAACCTAGACTATTAGGTTAAGCCTTAAACTTGGGCCTCCCAATAAGAAATACAAGCCCAAACGAAAATGCAAGTAGTAAACTGCCCAAAACTAATCTATTAACTTGGAATAATGAATTAAACATAGGTTGGCCCCATCTTGCAAATTCAGCTTAATTTGATTAGGTGAAGCTCCATTGGCCTTCATTGCATCTTGAGCTTCCATTCCTTCTAACATTCTGCCCATATAAGTTTGAAGTGATTCCTTGAACTTTTTGGCCCTTAATCTTGTGATTGGTCCTTGAGGCAATATTAGCTCATCTGCTGCTCCTCTCTTCTTGCCATCCATGCTTGTGCTCACATCATTCCCTCCCTCCTCAAAAGGATTCGTCCTCGAATCTGAATCAAGTTCAAAAAGAGATAGGTCAGAAACATTGAAAGTGGCACTTACATTATACTCACCTGGCAAATCTATCTTGTATGCATTATCATTGATGCACTCCAAGACTTGGAATGGTTCATTGCCCCTTGCATCCAGCTTTGACTTTCTTTGCTGTAGAAATCTCTCCTTTTGCATGTGTAACCAAACCCAATCTCCTGGATGCTCAATTCCTCTTTTAGGTGGTAACCCGTGGGGTGTCTCTTGAGGAAAGACATCACTAAATTCCTGCAATAAAGTTACAAACACACTAGGCAATTCGGGGTTAAGGTCAATTTCAGTAAACAAAGTATCCTTAAACCAAATCAAAATAAAAGCTCTCTTGCGTAAGTATGCACTCTTTATATCTCTCTCTTTTGCATAGAAACATGGTTGTTTCTTAACTTCTTCACTCCTCTCTTTTCCTTTCTTTTCACTCTTTTTCTTTTTATCACTCACTAGCTTATTCTCATCTGTACATCTCACTTTCTTTTCCTCACTTGTGCAGTCACTCAACATTGGGCCTTTTTCTTTATTCTTTTCTCTCATGGCCTCTTTTCTCTCATTATTCTTTTTCACCTCACAACCTGAACTCCCACAAGCCGATTGTTGAAGCTTAACTTGATCAAGGTAAGCTTCTTTAGGTGATAAAGGTGCCAGAGTGATTTTCTTGCCATCATGCTGAAAGGAATATCTATTTCTATACCCATCATGCATCACATGCCTATCAAATTGCCAAGGTCTCCCCAGCAATAAATGACCAGCATGCATGGGTACTACATCACACACAGCTTCATCACTATACTTCCCAATAGTAAAAGCTACCACAACTTGCCTAGTAACTTTCACTTCTCCACTATCATTCAACCATTGTAGCTTATAAGGAGTAGGGTGTTTAACACATTTCAGCCCCAATTTATCCACCAAAGTAGTGCTGGCCACATTAGCACAACTACCCCCATCAATAATCATGCTACAAACTTTACCACCAACTAAACATCTAGTGTGAAATATATTTTCTCTTTGTTCTAAGCTTTCTTCTTTAACATTCAGATTCAATGCATGCCTAGCAACAAGAGATTCACCATGAGCAGCATATTCAACATCAGAACAATCCTCTAAAGATGGCATGCTACTCTCACTACCATTCCTGTCACAATCATTATCATTTTCAGATTCAGACACAATCTCATCACCTCTAATGTACATGGTCTTTCTATTAGGACAATCAGATGCATAATGACCATTACCTTGACACTTAAAACACTTTATATCTCCATGTTTAGAGGTTTTTGAAAAGGAATCAGAAGTACCCTTTTGAGTTGAAGTACTCTTCTCCTTGTTTTTGTTTGCATCCAGCCCCTTCTCCTTGGAATCAGTGGCATCCTCCTTCTTCTTCTCATCATATTTGTTCCATTTTGAACCCCATTTGCTGCTAGAATTCAAAAATGACTCGGTGGCTCCCCTTTGTTTATGTTCTCTATTCCTATCATTAATTCGCCTACCATTTCCTGGGAAGCTTTCTGACAACTCCCTCTTCCATTCATCTAACTCATCTAGACTATTCAACTTTTGAAATTGATTAGTAAAGGCTCTATATATCAATTTCATGTCTGGAGTCATGTTAACTTCTTCATCTGAGGGCTCTTTACCCTCCCTCCTTGTTGAAGGATTACTCATTTTGTGAACCTACAAGAAATGTTAGTAAGACAGTCTCACAATACACTCCCTCACGTGTTTCACTCAAAAGATGGCACTCCCCTCGTGTTTCACACAATTGTTGGCTTTTGCCCTCTTTAAGCTCACACACTCAAGCCTTTTACCACTCAAGCTTGTTGTTCTCAATTGCACTTCAGAATTAATCCTCAAACCAAGATACTCACAAACAGCAAATTAATACTAGGATGGTAATGAAAACACTTAACAAGGAAGACAGGTACAAAACTAGAGCAAATATACCAGAATAAATTGAAATGAGCATGCAAGATATGAAGAGTTTGCTGCCCAAAATACTGATCTCCAATTAACAAGAATCAAATTGTTAATTATGGTGTATATGGAAGCAAAAGCAGGAGTAACCAAAAATAGCAACTGAGATTTGAAAGAAAAGGACGAAATTAATGCATAAATGCAGAAATTGATGTTTCCTTAATGGAAAGATCAATTTGGACGAAAAAAGACATAAAGACAAAATGGAAAGAAATTAAGTAGGTTTCCCAGAATGATGCTAATCCCACAAATTGTGCTTATACTTCTTTGACTTTGCTAATTAATCTCCAAAACCCAAAGTGTGTTCAGACTTGAATTCAATCATACCCTGAATTCTGCCCAAAAAGGTGTACAGGTTCAAAGAACTTGCTGCCAACCTAATTAGACAATTCTGTGGTGCTTTTCTTCTTCTAGCTGCAACTCTTTTCAATTTTGTTCCTTTTCGTTTTTTTTTTTTTTTTGAAGCAGCGTCCCAACTCTTTTTTTTTTTTTTAAAATATAGGATAACAGCAAATAACACCAAAATATGAACGAAAAAAAAAAAAGGATCAAAATCAAATCCCAAACAAACAAGCCAGCTGCAACATGCAACTAAGAGTTACAGTTTCAGATGGAAACTGCAACCAAGAGTTACAGTTTCAGATGGAAACTATAACCAAGAGTTACAATTTCAGTAGGAAACTGCATACAGTAGTTTCAACTGCAGAAAAAAAAATAAAGAACTCAAACAGTGTGAATAGGAACCCGTGAACAGTGCACAAAAGAAAACAGCAAACTATAACCTAGGATAAATAAGAATTCACCCTAATCAAGCTCTGATACCAAATGATACGGAACCCCATGGATATTCAAGATCCAGAAACCCCAAACACACAAATTGATAGAGAACAAGAATAGATGGAGAACTCCCAACCTATTGAACCCCCAAATGACTGATGCAAATGGAAATGCAAATAATCGGTTGATTGAGGAATCAAGAACAGAAATTCACTAGGATGTAAATACCTTGATGAAGTTCAATTCTTGATGCAATAGAGATTCAGGCCAAGCCTTGAACAAGAGTATAAAACTCCAAAACAAATCTGTTTTTCATTCATTCTGCTGATTTTCGTCCATACACTAGGGTATTTATACCCCCACAAGTTTAATAACCTAGACTATTAGGTTAAGCCTTAAACTTGGGCCTCCCAATAAGAAATACAAGCCCAAACGAAAATGCAAGTAGTAAACTGCCCAAAACTAATCTATTAACTTGGAATAATGAATTAAACATAGGTTGGCCCCATCTTGCAAATTCAGCTTAATTTGATTAGGTGAAGCTCCATTGGCCTTCATTGCATCTTGAGCTTCCATTCCTTCTAACATTCTGCCCATATAAGTTTGAAGTGATTCCTTGAACTTTTTGGCCCTTAATCTTGTGATTGGTCCTTGAGGCAATATTAGCTCATCTGCTGCTCCTCTCTTCTTGCCATCCATGCTTGTGCTCACATCATTCTCTCTATGCAATACAACCTCTCTCTTTTTCTCCATCTCTTCCCTCTATCTTTCTAACCAACAAACTGTTCCTCTCTCTTGCTCTCTGTCTCTCTCTCCTGCTCTCTCTCTATTGCTTTCTCTCTCTCCAACAAGTCTCATCTCTGAAACTTCCTTCTCTCCCCTTCTCCAACATGTTTTTCTCTCTCTCTTAAGCGTCTCTTTTTCTTTACCTCTTTCCCTGTCTCTCTCTAAGTTCCCAATAATTTCTCTCTCCCTTTATCACCCTCCCTCTTTATCTCTCTTTCTTCCTTGTCAACACTCTCTGTCTCCCCAACACAAACTCTCTCTTCCCCCAACATGTCTCTATGTCTCTCTCACTCCCTCACACTCACTCTCTAAAACTAAGAAAAAGGGTATGGTATAATGGAAGAAATTGAACTTGACACTCTATCTCTCTTTTTCTCCCTCCCAGCCACTCTCTAAAACTTCTCTCCCTAAATCTTCTGTCTATTTAAAACTTATCACTCTTTGTCTCTCTGCCTAAAATTTTTCTCTCACTCACTTACTCTCCCTCCCCCACTCCCCTACTCTTGCTCTCTCCCTCTCTCTCTCCCCAACACCCTCTTTGCATCTCTCTCTATCCCTCCCAACAATCTTTCTCTCTCTCCAACACACTCACACAGACACATTCTCTGTCTGCCTCTCTCTCTCTAAAACTTCTCTATCTATCTCTCTCTCTCTCTCTTGCCAACATGCACTACCTCTTTATCCCCTGCAACCTCTCTCTATCTCTCTTGCTTCCTCCCTAACTTCCTCTCCCCTTCTCTGTCTCTTGCTCTCTCGCCCCCCAACACCCTCCCTCTATCTCTCTTGCTCCCTACCAAACACTCTCTCCCCCCTCCCATCATTCTCTCTCTCTCTCTCTCTCTCTCTTAGTCTCTTTGTTGCTCTTGCCATCTCTCTAATACTTCAATCACCCTATCTCTGAGTAAAATTTCTCTCACTCACTCTCTGTCTCTGAAACTTCTCCTTCTATATCTCTTCCTGTCTCTTTATCTATCTCTCCTTATCTCTCCTGCTCCTTTCTTAACACTTTCTCTCTCCCTCTAACTTTCTCCCTCACTCTCTAAAACTAAGAAAAAGGGTATGGTATAATGGAAACAACTAGACTTAACACTCTTTTTCTCTCTCATTCTCTCCCTTGCTCTCTATCTCTATCTTGTCCTCTATCTCTCCCCAACACATGCACTTTCTCTTAGTCTAACACGTTTCTCTCTGTCTCTAGAACTTCCCACTCTATTTCTCCAACATGTTTGTCTCCCTCTCTCTAAAACTTCTCTCTCTCTTTACCTCTCTCCCTGTCTCTCTCTAACTTCCCAACAATCTCTCTCCATCACTTGCTTGCTTTATAAAACTAAGAAAAGGGTATGGTATAATGGTAGAAACTGGACTTAACACATCTCTCTCTCCCTCCCTCCTTCTCTCATTCTCTCTCTCCCCAACACACTCTCTCTTTATTGCTCTCTCTCTGTCCAATATGTCTCTATATCTCTAAAACTTCCCTTTCTTTCTTTCTCCAATGTGTCTGTCTCTCTCTCTTTTTACCATTTTTCCTATCTTTCTCTAACTTCTTAACAATCTTTGTCTCTCTCTCTGTCCCTCTCCCCCTATCACCCTCTCTCTCTTTCTCTCTTGCTCCCTCCTCAACACTCTCTCTATCACCCCTACACATTCTTTCTCTCTTTCTCTCTCCAACATGTCTCTCCCTTTCTCGCTTTCTCTCTCACACTCATTCTCTAAAACTAAGAAAAAGAGTATGATATAATGGAAGAAATTGAACTTGACACTCTCTTTATCTGCCTCTTTCCCCCTCTCACTTACTTTATAAAATTCCTCTCTCTATCCAAAACTTCTCTTTGTTTAAAACTTCTATCACTCTATCACTCTGTTTGCTAATATTTCCCTCTCACTCACTCTCTCTCTCCCATTCCCCAGTTCTCTATCTCTGTCTCTCACTTTGCTCCCAACACACACACACACACACACACACACACACACACACATACTTTCTCTCTCTCTCTCTCTCTCTCTCTCTCTCTTTCTCACTCTCCAAGACCTTCTTCCCATCCCTCTCTATCCCTTCCCAAAAAAAAAATAATAAAAAGAGTGTTCTTATTCAAAAAAATGCCCTGTGATCTTCAACCAATTCTGCGCTTCAATATAATTACCAGGCGTAAGGGCTATAGCTTGTTTCCAATACTCAGTGGCTTGATCGAACCAAGCCTCCGCAATCTCAGAATCTCCCTGTCGAATGGCCTGTTCTCTGCGGTCAGAATAGGTGAGTAAATTCCTTCCCTTAGAACCGTACTTGAGAGTTTCCTGCCTCAAACGGCTCAGCAATCAATTCTTTTGGTGTCCTATTTTTTTAATTGATCATATCTAATTGAATGAGATTTCTTATAGATTAGATCTATTCTATTTCTATTTTTTTTCTCGAGTTAACCAACCCTCTCTTTCTCTCTCCATCTTCTTCTCCCATAAACATGCACACATTTGCCCTCTTTGTCTCACTATTTCTCCTTCTCTCTCTGTCTTTAAACTTCTCTATTAGTCTCTTTCTAAAACTTCTCTATCAGTTTTGATCTGTTTATCTTTGTCTCTCTCTCTCTCTTCTCCTAACACTCTCTCTCTCCAACAGCCTCTCTCTCTCCCTAAAAATTTTCTCTCTTTCTCTCTAACACACACACTATCTCTCTGCAACACTCTCTTTATACTCTTTCCTACACATTTCTCTCTCTCTCTCTCCCAACACGCTCACTTTCTCTCTCTCTCACTCTCTTTGTCTCTCCTTCTCTCTCTCTATTACTCTCTCTCTCTCTTTGCCTCTCTCCCTTTATTCAGCATGTTTGACTCTCACTCTTTAAAACTTCTCTCCCTCTTTACCTCTCTCCCTGTCTCTCTCTAACTTCCCAACAATCTCTCTATCCCTCTCTCTGTCTCTCCCTCCTACCCTAACACCCTCTGTCTTTGTCTATCTTGCTCCCTCCTAAACACTCTCTCTTTGTCTCCCCAACACATTCTCTCTCTCTCTCTCCCTCCATCACAAACTCTCTTTTACTCTCTCTCTCCCTCCATCACAAACTCTCTTTTACTCTCTCTCTCTCTCTCTCTCTCTCTCTCTCTCTCACACACACACACACAAAATACACACTCTCTCTCTCTCTAGAACTAAGAAAAAGGGTATGGCATAATGAAAGAAATTGAACTTGACACTCTCTCTATCTCTCTCTTTCTTACTATTGCTTACTCTCTAAAGCTTCTCTCTCACTCTCTCCAATCTCTTTCCCTTCCTGTCTTGCTCTCTAAAACTTCTCTTTCTCTCACTCTCTCTCTCATTTTCTCTCTTATTCCCTCATTCCCCCTCTCTCTTGCTCGTGTGGGTGCATGCATTCTCTCTCTGACACACACTCTCTCAATCCAACATGTCTTTCTCTCTAAAACTTCCTCCTTTCTCTTTATCCAACATATTTGTCTTTCACTCTCAAAAACATTGCTTTCTCTCTCTTTACCCCTCTCCCTGTCTCTCTCTAACTTCCCAACAATCTCTCTCTCTCTCTCTCTCTCTCTCTCTCCTTTGCTCCCCTTCTCCACCTAACACCCATTTACTCTATCTCTTTTACACCCTCCTCAACACTCTCTCTTTGTCTCCCCGACACAAGCTCTCTCTTCCTTTCCCTCTCTCCTCCTCTATCTATCTATCCAACACATAGTCCCTCTTTCTTTCTCTCTGTCTCTGTCGTGCTCTCTTTGTCTCTCTCTCTCTTCCCAACACACACATTCTTTCCCCCTTCTCTCTCTCCCACTCTCTAGCTTTCTCTCCTGATTTCTCTCTCTCTCTCTCTCTCTCTCTCTCTCTCTCTCTCTCTCTATTGATCTCTCTTTATCCAAGTCTCTCTCATCTCTAAAACTTCCCTCTCTTCCCTTCTGTAGCATGTCTATCTCTCTCTCTCTTTACCTCTCCCCCTGTCTCTCTCGAATTTCCCAACAATCTCTCTCTCTCTCGCCTCCTCTCCCCATCAGCCTCTCTCTATCTCTGCTGCTCCCTCCTCAACACTCTCTTTGTCTCCCCAACACAAACTTTCTCTTCTGCTCTCTCTGTCTACCCAATATGTCTCTCTGCCTCTCTCTCTCTCTCCCACACTCACTCTCTAATGCTAAGAAAAAGGGTATGGTATTATGGAAGAAATTGAACTTGACACTCACTATATCTCTCTCTTTCTCTGTCTCAGCCACTCTCAAAAACTTCTCTCTGTCAATCTTCTATTTGTTCAAAACTTTTGTCACTCTTTGTCTGTCCAAAATTTCTCTTTCACTCGCTCTCTCTCTCCCTTTCTCTCCCTAACACCCTCTTTCCATCTCTCCCTATTCCTCCCCAACAATCTTTCTCTCTCCGCCCAACACTCTCACAAAGACAATTTCTCTCTCTGCCTCTTTCTCTAAAACTTCTCTGTTAGTCTCTCTCTAAAACTCCTCTATCTGTCGCTCTCTCTCTTGCTAACACACACTATCTTTCCCTGCCTAACACCCTCTCTTCATCTCTCTCGCTTCCTCCCCAACTCCCACTCTCTCTCTCTCTCTTTCTCTTTGTCTCTTGCTCTCTCCCTCCCACTAACAACCTCTTTCTATCTCTCCTGCTCCCTCCCAATCACTCTCTCTCTCCCCATCATTATCTCTCTCTCTCTCTCTCTCCCACTCTCTCTCTCTGTGTTTAAAACTTTTATTGCCTTCTCTTAATACAAAAATTCTGTCTCTGACAAAAATTTCTCACTCACTCTCTCTGTCTCTAAATCTTTGCCTTCTTGCTCTAAAACTTCTATCTTTCTTGATCTCTTTCCCTATCACTCTTGTTCCCTCCTCAACACTTTCTCTCTCTCTCTCTAAAACTAAGAAAACAGTATGGCATAATGGGAGAAACTGGACTTAACACTCCTTCTCTCTCTCTCTCTCTCTCTCTTCCCATCACACACTCTTTCTTTGTCTAATACATCTCTCTGTTTCTCTAAAACTTCCCTCTTATTTTCTCCAACATGTTTGTCTCTCTCTCTAAAACTTCTCTCTCTCCTTACCTCTCTCCTTGTCTCTCTCTAACTTCCCAACAATCTCTCCTCTCTCTAAAACTAAGAAAAAGGGTTTGGTATAATGGAAGAAATAGGACTTAATACATATCTCTATCTATATCTCTCTCCCTCCCTCCCTTGTTCTCCCTCTCTGTCCTGAACAGACACTCTCTCTGTCTCTAAAACTTCCCTCTCTGTTTCTCCATCATGTTTGTCTCACTCTCTAAAACTTCTCTCTCTTTACCTATCTCTCTCTAACTTCCTAGCAATCTCTCTCTTTGTCTCTCTCCCTTTCCCCCTATCACCCTCTCTCTATCTCTCTTGCTCCCTCCTCAACACTATCTCTTTGTCTCCCCAATACATTCTCTCTCTTTCTCTCTGCAACACTTTCTCAATCTCTATAAAACTAAGGAAAAGGTATGGTATAATGAAAGAAATTGAACTTGACACACCTCTATCTCCCTCTTTCTCCCTCACTTACTCTCTAAAATCTCTCTCTCTCTCTCTTACTCTCTCTTCAAAATTTCTCTCTGTTTAAAACTTCTATCACTCTATCTCTTTGTCTGCTTAAAATTTCTCTCTCACTCACTCTCGCCCCCACTCCCAAGCTCTCTTTCTGTCCTCCTCTCTATTCCCAACACACACACATAGAGAGAACTCCTTCTCTGCCTCCCCAAGACCCTTTTTCCATCTCTCTCTATTGCTCCCCCAAAATCTTTCTCTCTCCCCTTCCCCCACACACACTCTTTCTCTCCCTAGCTCACTCTCCCTCTCTTTGTCTCTCCATCTCTCTCTCCCCAACATATGCACACATTTTTCCCTCTTTCTCTATCTCTAAGAGTCTCTCTCTGAAACTTCTCTATTTGTCTCAATCTCTTTGTCTCTGTCTTATCTCTCTCTTCTCAACACACAAACTCTCTCTCTCCCCAATAGTCTTTCTCTATCTCTCTCGCTCCCTCCCCAATTGCCTCTCCTTCACTCTTTGTATACCTAAAGTTTTCTCTCTGTCCTCCCTCTCTCTATCTCTCTCTCCCTAACACACACACACACACACTCTCTCTCTCTCTCTCTCCACAACACTCTCTTTACTCTCTGTCTCTCTTTTTCCTACATCCCTCTCTCTCACTCTTTCACTCTCTCTCCCTTCCCCTAGCACACACTATCACTGTCCCTGTCTAACACGTCTCTCTCTGTCTCTAAGACATCCCTCTCTTTCTTTCTCCAACATTTTTGTCTCTCCCTGAAAAACTTCTCTCTCTCTTTACCTCTATCCTGGTCTCTCTCGACTTCCCAACAGTCTCTCTCTCTCTCTCATCCCAACACACTCACTTTCTCATTCCCCCTCCTTCCCTCTCTTACTCTTTGTTTTGCTCTCTCTCTTTCTTTCTATCTCTCTCTCTCTCTTTGAGTTCAAAACTTCTCATGGCTTTTCTCTCATACTTCCATCTCTTTCTCATCAGTTAAAATTTCTCTCTCACTCACTCTCTCTGTGTCTCTAAAATTTTCCCTTCTGTCCCTAAAACTTCTCTCTCCCTCCTTCTCTATTTCTCTATCTCTCTCCCTATCCTTCTTGCTCACTCCTCAACACACTCTCTCTCACTCTTTATCCAACATGTCTCTCTCTCTCTCACACACTCTCTAAAACTAACAAAAAGTGTATTGTATAATGGAACAAACTGGTCTTAACACACACTCTCTCTCTCTTACATTCTCTTTCTCTCCAACACACTCTATCACTCTATCCCTATCCAACATGTCTCTCTCTCTCTCTCTCTCAAACTTTCCTCTCTTTCTTTCTCCAACATATTCATCTCTCTTTGAAAAACTTCTCTCTCTCTCTCTCACCTTTTGCTAACACCCTCTATCTCTCTCGGTTCCTCTTCAACTCTCTCTTTTGTCTCCCCAATGCATTCTCTCTGTGTCTTTGTCTATCTCTCTCTCTCTCTCTCTCTTGCTCTCTAAAACTAAGAAATGGGTATGGTAAAATGGAAGAAATTGAACTTGACGCTCTCTCTGTCTCTCTCTCTCTTTCTCCCTCTCACTCACTCTTTAAAACTGTTAGAGAAAAGGGTTCAGTTCAGCATGTGTTAAGGTGCAGTTCAGCATATGTTAGGGAGTCACGTCATTCTAGTGCTGATAGCAATCTATTAGTCTTGGTTTCAGTTTATTAAGTTAGGGACATTAGTGTAATTCAGTAATTGAGTCCTAGCCTATAAATTGTAATCTCAGCTACATTATTTGTAGAATAATTCATTGAATCAGATTTTCGTTTCAGAGCTTTCACACCTAGAAGTTCTGAGCTTTCTTTCTTTCTTCTTTCTTCTGAGGTTCTTGAGAATTTCAACATGGTATCAGAGCTTTGATCCAATGGGAGAGAATATGAATACATTTTCTTTAGCATCTTTGAATGCTTCACTAGTTTCTTTTAGTCATTCTATTTCTGTGAAATTAGACAGCAATTCCTATCTACTAGAGAGAGAGAAAGGGAAGTTCTGGAGAGAGAGAGAACTTTCAAACAGACCAACAATGAGTTATAGAGCAAGTTTTAGAGAGAACTAGAGAAAGCAAATGGGGAAGAGAGAGAGAGACTGACTGACAGACAAAAAGAAAGAGAGAGAGTTGATGAATGAGTGAAGTTTTATGAAGACAAAGAAAGAGATAAGTTCTCAAGAGACACAGAGGGTGTGGGAGAAAAGTTTTAGAAAGACTGAGAGAGAGATAGAGAGAATTTTTAGAGAGAGTGAGAACTAGAGAGAGAAGTTTTAAATAGAGTGAGAAAGAGAGAGCAAGAAAGAAAGAAGTTTCAGACAGAGCGAGGCAGAGAGAGTAATAGCAAGAAGTTCATAGAAAGCAAGTGAGAGAGAGTGTGTGTGTGAGTGTTGGTGAGCAAGGGAGAGAGAAAGAAAGAGAGAGAAAGGCAAGTCTTAAAGAGAAGTTTTAGGGACAAAAAGATAGAGAGAAATAAGTTTCAGAGAGACAAGGAGAAGTTCTTGAGAGAGTAAGAAAGAGAGAGAGGGAGAAGTTTCGTATAGAGTGTGAGAGGGTGAGAGATAAAAGTTTCAGAGAGAGAGACTAAAAGAGAGTAAAAGAGAATTTTGAGAGAAAGAGTGACTGAGAAAGAGTGAGAGAGAGAGAAGTTGTAGAGAGAGAGTTAAATTTTCAAGAGAGAGGGAGAGGAATTTCAAAGAGAGAGAAGTATTAGGGAGAGAGAGAGAGAGAAAAGTTTTGCAAAGGGAGAGAGAGAAACAGAGAGAGTGAGAGAGAAATGGAAGTTTAATAGAAAGAAGTGAGAGATAGAAAGAGAAGTTTCAGAGAAAGCAAGGGAGAAAGGGAGATTGAGAGTGAGTGACAAGTTTCATAGAGAGCAAGGGATAGAGAGAGAGAGAGAGAGAGAGAGAGAGAGAAGTTTCAAAGAAAGCGAATGAGACAAAGAGAGGGAGAGAGGGAGAGAGGGCAAGACAGTGTGACTGGGGGCAACAAGTTTCATAAAGAGCAAGAGGGATAGATAGACAGACAAGTTTCTCAAAGACTGAGCTAAAAAGAGCGGGAGAGAGGTAAAGAGAGAGGTAAAGAGAGAAAGAAAGAGTGAAAGGGAGAAAGAGAGAGAGAGGGAAGTTTTAAAGAGAGAAAAAGAGGGAAAGAGAAATTTTAAGGAGAGAAACATAGTGAGTTAGAGAGTTAAATTTCAAAAGGAGAGAGAAAGAGCTGTTTTAGAGAGGGCAAGAGCTGGAGAGAAAAGTTTCAAAGAGAATGAGGAAGAGGGAACAAGAGAAGTTTTAGGGAGAGAAAGAGAATGAGCCAGAGAAAGAGAGAGTGTGTGTGTTAAGGAGAGAACATGAGCAAGCGAGAGATAGAGAGAGAAATTTTAGAGGGAGGGAGAGGGAAATTTTAGAGTGGGCAAGAGAGAGAGAAAGAAAGTGATTGAGAAAGAGTCGTAGACAGCATGTTGTGGAGAGGGGGGAGAGAGAGTGTCTGTTGAAGGGTTTAGAGAGAGCTAGAGAGAGAGAGAGAGAGAGAGAGAGAAGGAATTTTAAGAGAGATCTGGAGAAATAGAGCAAGTGACCAAGAAGTATAAGAGAAAGCAAGAGTAGGAGAGACAGAGTGGCAGACAAAGTGTTCCAGGGGGAGAGAGAGAGAGAGAGAGAGAGAGAGAGAGAGAGAGAGAGAGAGAGAGAGAGAGAGAAAGAAATTTCAAATAGAATAAGAGATAAAGAGAGACAAGTTTCAAAGAGAGCTAAAGACAAAGAGAGAAAAAAGCTTCAGAGAAAGTGGGAGAGAGAGAAAGGGAAGTTTGAGAGAGAGAAGTTTCAAAGAAACCAAGAGACATATTAGAGAGACAAAGATAGGGAGAGAGAAAAGTTTTGAAATGATAGAGAGAGAAAAAGAAAAAGGAAAGTTTTAGAGAGAGAACTTTTAGAGAGACCAAGAAAGAGTGACAAAGAGAAGATTTAGAGAGAGCCAGAGAGAGAGAAGTTTTATGGAGGGCGAGAGGGGAAGACAGAGATAGAGAGAGTTTGTGAGAGAAGTTCTAGAGAGACACACAAAGAAAGAGAGAGAGAGAGAGAGAAAGGAAAGTTTTAAAGAGAGAGAAGTTTCAAAGAAACCAAGAGAGAGATAGAAAGAAATTTCAGAGAGAGAGATACAGAGCGAGAGCAAAGTTTCAAAGAGACAAGAGAGAGAGAGATAGAGAGAAGTTTTAGTGAGATTAAGGGAGACAAATTGAGAGAAGTTTTAGAGCAAGAAACACAGAGAGAGAGAGAGAGAGAAGTTTTAGATAGAGTGAGAGAGAAAGAAGTTTCAAAGAGACCAGGAGAGAGAGAAAGGGAGGTTTCAAAGAGAGTGAGATTAGAGAGAGATAGACCACGACTGAGATAGAAATAGGGTGAGAGAGAAGTTCTAGAATGACACAGGGAGCGAAAGAGAGAAAGGGAAGTTTTAGAGAGAGAGAGAACTTTCAGAGTGACTGAGAAAAAGGGTTAAAGACAAGTTTCAACGAGAAGTTTCATAGAGAATGAGAGAGAGTGTGTGTGAGAACTAGTAAGAGAGGGAGAGAAAGAACAACAGAAAGAGAAACAAATTTGAGAGAGACCAATAGAGAGACATAGGAAGAAGTTCTAGAGAGAACAAGAGAGAGAATAAGGGAGAGAGATGAAGACAAAGATAGAGGGAAGTTCTAGAGAGCAAGAGAGTTAGCAGAGAAGTTTGGCAGAGAACAATCAAGGGTGAGAGAGAGAAGCTTCAAAGAGAGGGAGAGAGAGAATGAAAGAGAAGTTTTAGAGAGAGAAAGAAAGTGACTGAGAAATAGTGAGAGAGAAGAGTTTCCAAGAGAGAAAGAGAGAGAGTGGTTTCAAAAAGAGAAAGAGAGTGGGGGGGAGAGAGAGAGAGAGAGAGAAGTACCAGAGAGAAATGAGGGCAAGAAAGAGATAGAGAGAGTGAGAAAGAGAGAGAGAGAGAGAGAGAGAAAGGGAAGTTTTAGAGAGAGAACGAGATATATAAGGAGAAAAAAGTTTCAAAGAAAGCAAGAGTGTGAGGAAGAGAGAGAGAGCGAGACAAAGAGATAGTGAGAACAACATGTTTCATCAAAAGTGAGAGAGAGATAGAGAGAAGTTTCAAAAAGAGAGAAAAAAGATTCAGGGAAAGCGAGAGCAAGAGAGGGGGAGAGAGAGTAAGAAACAGAGTGTGAGCAACAAGATTCATAGAGAGCAAGAAAGAGAAAAGTTTTAGAGAGAGGGAGAGTGAATTTTTAGAGTGGGCAAGAGAGAGGGAGAGAAAGAAAAAAAGATAAGTTTTAGAGAGAGAATGAGGGTGAGAGAGAGTGGCAGACAAAGTGTTGTGGAGAGTAAGAGAAAGGGTGCGAGAGACATAGGGAAAGAGAAGTTTTAAAGAGTGACAGACAGAGAGAGGGTAAGAAAGAGAGATAAGTTTTAGAGGGAGCCAAAGAAATAGAGAGACCAAGAAAGAGAGAAAGAAAGTTTTTAGAGAGAGTGAGAGATAGAGACAAGGAGAAGGAAGTTCTAGAATGACACAGAGAGAGGAAGACAAAGCAAAGTTTTAGAGAGACAAAGAGACCAATAAAGAGGGATAGAGACAAGTTTCAGCTAGAGAGAGATAAGGAGAAAGATAGAAACAGAGAGAGAAAGAGAGACTATGAGTGAGAGAAGTTTTATGAATAGAAAGAGTGAGAGAAGTTATAGAGACACAAAGAGAGAAAGGGAAGTTTTAAAGAGAGAGAAGGAGCGATAGAGAAGTTTTAGAGAGACTAAGAGAGAGTAATAGAGAGAATTTTCTAAGAGATTGAGGGAGACAGGTAAAGAGAAGTTTCAAAGAAAGTGAGAGACCATGTGAGAGAGAAGTTTTAGATAGGATGAGAGAGAAAGAGGAAGAGAGAAAGAAGTTTCAAATGGAACAAGGTAGAGAAAGAGTGAGAGTGAGAAGTTTCATAGAGAACAAGAGAGAGTGTGTGTAAGTGTTAGCGAGAGAGGGAAAGAGAGAGACTAGGAGAGAAAGGGAAGTTTAAGAGAGAGATAAATAAAGAGAGAAAGAGAGAGAGAGAGAAATAAGTTTCAGAGAGACAGACAGAGAGAGTGGCAAAGTTGGTGACAAAGGGAGACAGAGGGAAACAAAAAGTTGAATGTTATGAGAGAGGGAGATAGAGAGAGAAAGGGAAACCTTAGAGAGAAGTTTTAAAGAGAGAGAGAGAGAGAGAGCAATAAATTTCAGAGAAACCAACAGAGAGAGATAGGGAGAATTCTAGAGAGAGCAAGGGGGACAGAGAGGGGAAAGTTTTAGAGAAAGCAAGAGAGAGGAAGAAGTTTCACAAAGAATGAGAGAGGGTGAGAGAGAAAAGTTCTAGAAAGAATGAAAGAAGTTTGACAGAGAGAGGGATAGTTTTTGGATGGAGAAAGAGAGTGAATAGTAAATAGTGAGAGAGAGAAATTTCAAAGAGAGAGGGAGAGTGATTTTAGAGAGAGATAGAGAGAAGGACTAGAGTGAGTAAGAGAGAGGGAGAGAAAAGTTTCATAGAGGTTGAGAGAGAGGCATACACAAAGATAGTGAGAAAGAGAGGGAGAGAGTGAAGTTTTAGAGAGAGGGAGAGAAAGAGATGTTTTACAGAGAGAGTGAGAGATAAAGAGAGAGAGAGAGAGAGAGAGAGAGAGAGAGAGAGAGAGATAAGCTTAAAAAAGAGAGATACAGAAACACAGAGAGAGTGAAAGAGACAGAGAGGGAGAAGTTTCAGAGTTTGAGACATAGAGATGAGAGGGGAGAAGTTTCAAAAAAAGCGAGAGCAAGAGAGGGAGAGAAAGTGACGGACAGACAGACAGATAGAGTGAGTGCAACAAGTTTCATAGAGAGTAAGAGTGAGACAAGAGAGGGAAGTTTTAGAGAGACTAAGGCAGAAAGAGAGAGAAGTTTTAGAGAGAGTGAGAGAAAGAGAGAAGTTTCACAGAAGACGAGAGAGAGACAACTTTCATAGAGAGAGGAGAAGTTTTAGAGAGAGGGAGTAGTTTTAGAGATAGAAAGAATATGAGTGAGAAAGAATTAGAGAGAGAAAGTGTGTGTGTGTGTGTGTATTGAGAGAGAGGGAGGAAAAGGGAGAGAATTTCAAAGAGAGAAAGAGAAGTTTTAGAGAGAGAAATAAGAGATGGATAGAGAAAGAAAGAAGTTTTAGCAATAGAAAGGGAGAGAAGTTTCAGAGACCAAGAGATAGAGAGTGAGATTGAGAACTTTCTTGACAGACCAAGAAAAAGAGATAGAGAGAAGTTTAAGAGTGAGCACAAGACACACAGAGAGAGAGAGAGAGAGATAGAGAGAGAGAGAGTGAGAGAGTGTAGTTGATGGAGTGCTGTGGAGAGGGAGTGAGAGAAAGAGTGTGGGTATGTGTGTTGGGGAGAGAGAGATAGAGAGACAGAGAAGTTTTAGAGAGACCAAGATAAAGAGAGAGAAAGAAAGCGAGAGAAGTTCCGCAAAAGTGAGAGAGGTTGAGGGAGAGAAGTATTAGAGGGAGTAAGAGTAAGAGAGAGAAAGAGGAGTTTTATAGTGCAAAATAGAGTGAGTGAGAAAGAGTGGGAAAGAGAGTGGTACAGGGAGAGACATAGTGTGAATGTTGGCAAGAGAGGGAGAGAGAGAAAGAAAGAAGTTTCATGGAAAGCAATAGATAGAAAGAAGTTTTAGAGAGATTGAGAGATAGAGAGAGAAGTTTCAGGGAGAGGGAAAAAGAGAGAGAAAGAAGTTTTTGGAAGAGCAAGAAATGGGAGTGAGAAGTTTCAAAGAGAGTGATAGAGAGAGAGAGAGAGAGAGAGAGAGAGAGAGAGAAAGGGAGAGAGAAATTTTAAAGAGAGCTAGACAGAGAAAAGTTTCAGAGTCACCAAGGGAGAGGAAGAGAGAAGTTTAAAAAAGAGAGAGAGAGGAAGTTTAAAAGAGAGCAAGAGACAGAGAGAGTAGTTTCACTTAGAGAGAGAAAGATGTTTCAGAAATAAAGGGAGAGAGTGGGAGAAAGGGAGAGAGAAGTTTTAGAGAGAGTGACATAGAGATAGGAAAAGAGAGACTGAAGTTTGAGAGAAAGTGAGAGTGGAAGAGAAGTTTCAAGGAGAGAGAGAGAAAGAGAGAGTGAGATAAAGATAGAGACACAGAGAGAGACATGTTTTATGGAGAGAATGAGTGAGAGAAGTTCTTGGGAGACACAGAGAGAGAGAAAGAGAAAAAGAGGTGATTTAGAGAGAGAGAAGTTTGAAAGCGACCAACAGTGAGAAAAATAGGG
Organism: Dicorynia guianensis; assembly: GCA_037013595.1. Classification (NCBI taxonomy): domain Eukaryota; kingdom Viridiplantae; phylum Streptophyta; class Magnoliopsida; order Fabales; family Fabaceae; genus Dicorynia; species Dicorynia guianensis. The sequence goes on along the minus strand of JASUAB010000006.1, from coordinate 18,783,741 downwards.
AGAGAGGGAAGTTTCAGAGAGAGCGAGAGAGAGAAGCTTCAAAGAGATAAAAAGAGATGTTTTAGAGAAAGTGAGAGAGACAGGGATAGAAAGAAGTTTCTAAGAAACTAAGAGAGAAGTGTTATAGAGAGAGTAGCACAAAAAATTGTTGTGAGAGTGAGAGAGAGATAAAGAAGTTTAAGAGAGGGCAAGAGAGAGATAAGCTCAAGGCAGAGTGTGAGAGAGACAAGGTAAGAGAGAGAGGTATTGGAGAGAGTAAGAGAAATAGAGAGATAATTTTTAGAGAGAAAGAGAAGTTTCAAAGTAAGAAAAAGGGTATTTTGGTGAGAGAGAGTAGTTTTAGAGAGAGAACAAGAGTGTGGGAGGGAGTGTGTTGTGGGGGTGGAGAGAGAGAGAAAGAGAACTTTTAGAGAGAGAAAGAGAGTGTGTGAGAGAGAAACTTTAGAGAGAATGAGAGAGAACTTTCAAAGAAAATGAGATAAGAAAAGAGAGAAATTTTTGAGAGACCAAGATAGAGAGAGTGAGAGAGAGCAAAAGAAGTTTCGAAGAGAGTGAGAAAGAGAAAGAGAAACATAGTGAGAGAAGTTTTGCAGAGAGTTTGAAAGGTATCGGAGAGAAGTTTTAGATAGAGCAAGGGTGAGAGAGAAAGAGTAATTTTAGAGAGAGGAAGAGAGTGCATGGGAGAGAGTGTTGTGGGGAGAGAGAGTCTGAGTCTTGGCAAGAGTGGAAGAGAGAGATTTTTCAAAGAGAGTGGCAAACAGAGATAGAGACAAGGAGAAGTTTCAATGGGAGTGAGAGACAAAGATAGAGAGAGAAGTTTTAGAGAGCGCAAGAGACAAAGTTTCAAAGAGAGAAAGAAAGAAGTTTTAGAGAGAGCAAAAGAGAGAAGTTTTGGCAAAGTGAGAGAGATAGAGAGAGAAGTTTCTAAGAGGGCTGTAAAGAGAGAGAAATGTTTTGGAGAGACTAATGGGGAGAGAGAGAAGTTTCAGAGAGAGCGAGAGTGAGAGAGAGAAACGAGAGAGGTTTTAAAGAGAGCAAGAGAGAGAGAGAATCTTCTATGAGAGAGAGAGAGAAGTTTCAAAGAGAGTGACAGATAAAGAGAGAGCTATCAAGGAATAGAAAGAAGTTAGAAACTGAAACAGAGAGAGAGATAGAGAGAGAAGTTTCAGAGAAAGTGAGACAGAGAGAGATATTTTAGAGGGAGTAAGAGAGAAGGAGCAAGAACTTTCAAGGAGAGGGAGAAAGACAAAAGAGAGAAAAGTTTTAGAGTGATAGAGGGAGATAGAAGTTTCAGAGAAAGCAAGAGTGAGGAGAAAGAAAAAGGGAAGTTTTAGAAAGAGAGTGAGTATTTCTAGAGTGCGAGAGTGTTACAGAAGGAGAGAAGACAGTGTGTTCTGGGGAGAGTGAGAGGGACAGAGAGAGAGTGTGTGTTAGGGAAGGAGAGAGTACAAGACAATGATAGAGAGAGTATGTGTCTGGGAGAAAGAGAGAGAGAAGAGAAAGAGAAAAGGAGAGAGAGAAGGGGAGAGAGATAGAGACAGAGAAGTTTCACAGAGACCAAGAGAGTGTGAAGAAGTGAAGGTTTAGAGAGAACCCGAGAGAGAGAGGGAGTAAGAGAAGTTCTAGAGTAGGAAGGCACAGAGAGGGAGATAAAGAAAGTGTTGAGAAGAGAGAGAGGAGGCAGAGAGAGTGATAGAGAAAGTGTTAGGAAGAGAGAGAAAAGAGGCAGAGAGAGATAAAGAAAGTATTCAGGGGGAGAGAGAGAGATAAAAAGAGAGACAAAGAGTGGTAGAAAAAGAGGAAGAGAGAGAGAGAGAAAGAGAAAGAGAAAGTGTTAAGAAGAGAGAGAGAGATAGAGAGAGACAGAGAAAGGGAGAGAAATCAGTTTTGAAGAGAGTGAGAACTAAAGAGAAGTTTTGCATAGGGAGAGTTAGAGAGAGAGATATAGCCATAAAGACAGAGACAGAAGAGGACACATAGAGAGAGAGAAGTTTTGTAAAGAGCTAGAAAGAGAGTGAGTGAGTGAGAGAGAAGTTTAAGAGAAAGAAGCTTCAAAGAGAGAGAAATTTCAAAAGAGTGAGATAGAGAAAGAACAAGAGAGAAAAATTTTGCCACAGGCAAGAGAGAGAGAGGGACATAGAGAAAGAAGTTTTATGGAGAGAGTATATGATTGAGGTTCTGGAGAGGCATAGAGAGAGTGATAGGAAATTTTAAAGAGTCCGAGAGAGAGAAGTTTCAGAGAGAGGGAGAGAGAAAGATATGGTGAGTGAGAGAGAGAAATAGAAGTTTTAGAGTGACTAAGAGAGAGATGAAATGAAGTGTTAAAGAGAGCAAGAGAGAGAAGTTTGAGAGAGAGAGAGAAAGAGAGTGAGTGAGAGAAGTGTCAGCAAAAGAGGGAGAGAGAGAGAGAAATTTCATAGTGAAAGAATGAGAGAAGTTTTACAGAAAGCATGACAAAAAGAGAGAAGTTTCAAAGAGAGTAAGAGAGAGGGATAGTAGCAGATAGTGAAATTGAGAGGAGAGAAGAAAGAGAAGTTTTAGAAAGAGAGAGTAGTTTTAGAGTGCAAAAGTGTTACAGAATGGGAAAGTGAGAAAGTGAGAGTAAGAGAAGTTTTTAAGGGTGAGAGAGAGGGAGAGAAAAGAAGAGTAAGTGTTGGGGAGAGAAAGGGAAAGAGAGAGGCAAGTTTTAGAGAGAAAGAGAGAGTTTTATGAAGAGAGCAATAGAGTCAGAGAAGTTTTAAGGATAGAGAAAGTGTGTTGCAGGAAGTAAGAGAGGGAAGTTTTAGAGACAGATAAAGAAGAGAAAGAGAGGGGGAGAAACAAAAAGAGAAAGTGTTAAGAAGAGAGAGGGAGAGATATGGAGAAGGAGGGAGAGAAGTTTTAAAAAGAGTGATAGGCACAGAGAAGTTTCACAAAGGACCAGAGAGAAAGAAACACTAAGAGAGACAGTGATACTGATAGAGATAGAGACACAAAGAAAACAAAGATACAAATAGAGAGAGATAGAGAAAGAGATAGGAGGGAGAGATTAGTTTCATAGAGAGCGAGAGAGAGTGAAGAGTGAAGTTTCGAATAGATTGAGAGAGAAAAAGAAAAAGGGAGAGAGAGATAGAGAAAGTGTTGGGAAGAGAGTAAAGGAGGGAGAGGTAGAGACAGGAAGGGACAGAGAGAGGGAGAGAAAGAAATTTTATAGAGAGAGCCATAGAATTTTTCAAGAGAGATAAAGTCAGAGAGAAAATGAGAAGTTTTAGAGGGAGAGAAAAGTGCATGAGGGGAAATGGGTGATGATGAGTGAGAGAAATAGGCAGGAATAGGAAAGAGAGAAATTTTAAGGGGAGAGTAAGTGGGAGAGACAGAAAGAGAGAGAAGTTTTATGGAGAGAGTGAGTGAGAGAAGTTCTAGAGAGACACGGAAAGAGAGCAAGAAATAAGAGGAACTTTTAGAGAAAGATAGAGAGAGAAGCTTCAAATAGTGGGAAAGAAAGAGAGATAGTGAGAAGTTTCAAAGAGAGTGAGAGAGAATAAGAGACACAAATAGACAGAGAAAGATGTTTTAGAGAGAGCAAAAAAGAGAGAGAAGTTGTAGGGAGACTGAGAGAGAGAGAGAGAGAGAGAGAGAGAGAGAGAGAGAGAGAGAGAGAGAAGAAAGAGCAACAAGGGGCAACAAACAAAAAGAGAGACTGAGACAACAACAAAGGATAACAAAGAGAGAGAAACTACGAGAGAGAGTGAGAGAAGTTTTATGAAAAGAATAAGTGAGAGCATGAGTGAGAGAAGTTCAAGAGAGAAACAAAGAGATAGAGGTTTTAGAGAGACTAAAAGAGAGAGATAGAGAGAAGTTTCTGAGAGATTAGAGAGAGAAAGAGAAGTTTCAGAGAAAGCAAGAGAGACAGAGAAAAAGATAGAGAGAAACAAAGAAAGGGATGTTTTAGATAGAGAGACATGAGATAGAGAGAGAAAGAGAGATAAGGTTCAAAGAGACCAAGAGAGAGAAAGTTTTTGCCAGGAGCAAAAGAAGTTAAGAGAGAGAAGTTTCTTAGAGAGTAAGACACAGAGACAAAAAAGAGAGAAAGTTCAGTTTTAGAGTGAGAGACAAGAGTGTAGTTTCTAAGAGAGCAAAACCAGGGACAAAGAGAGAATTTTCAAATAAAGTGAGAGAGAGAAATTTCATAAAGGGCATGAGGTAGAGAGAGAAGTTTCAAAGAAAGCAAGAGAGACTGTGGGGAAGAGAGAGAAAGAAGTTTTAGTAAGGACAAGAGAGTGAGTGAGACAGAGAGAGTAAGCATGAGAAGTTTTGAAGAGTGAGAGAGAAAAGTTTTAGAGAGAAAAGAGAGGCAGAGAGAGACATTTCATGAAGAGAGGGAGATAGATGTTCCAAAGATGGAGAGAGAAAAGTTTCAGAGAGAGTAAAGCTAGAGAGAGAAGTTTCAAAGAGAGCAAGCAAGAGAGAGAGAGAGAGATTGAGATTGAGAGATTGCGAGACCAAGAGAAATTTCACAGAGAGCTAGAGAGAGACAAAGAAATTTTAGAGAAAGTGAGGAAGAGAGAGGAAGTTTCAAAGATGCAGAGACAGAAAGAGAGAGAGACTGTGAGGGAAAGAGAGTGAAAGAGAGATTGAGAGAAAGGGAGAGTGACAAAGAGAGATAAAGAGTGTAAGAGAAGTTCAAGAGAAACATAGAAAGGGAAAGAAAGAGAGAAAGGAATTTTTTATAGAGAGAGAAGTTTTAAAGACACTAAGAGAGAGAGAGAGAGAGAGAGGGAAGTTTCCGAGAAAGTAAGATAAAAAGAAGGGAAAGAGAGAGGGAGACAGAGGGAAGTTTCACATAAACTGAGAGAGAGAGAGAGAGAGAGAGAGAACGAGAAATTTAGAGAGTGATAGACAGAGTGCTACTGAGAGACCAAGAGAGATATGGAGATAGTTTTGGGACAAAAGAGAGAAAAGGAGAGATAGAGAGTAACAAAGAGAGGGAGAGAAAGGGGAGAGGGGGAGAGAGAGAGCGAGAGAGAGTGAGCAAGAGGCAGGGAGAGAGAGAGAAATAGAGACATAGAGACACCAAGAAGTTTTAGAGAGAACTAGAGAGAGAGACAGAGAGAGAAAGATGAGAGATTAAGAGGGTGATAGAGAGAGATAGAGAGTGTGAGAAGTTTTATGAAGAGAGTGAGTGAGAGCATGAGTAAGAGAACTTCAAGAGACATAGATAAAGAGACACAGAGAGAAAGGGAAGTTTTAGAGTGACTAAGAGAGAGATAGAGAGAAGTTTCAAAGAGATAGAAAGAGACAGAGATAAAGAAGTTTTAGAGAGAGTGAGAGAGGAAGCAGGAGAAAGAGAGAGTGAGAGAGGAAGCAGGAGAAAGAGAGAGTGAGAGAGAAGTGTCAAAGAGACCAACAAAGAGACAAAGAGAAAAGAGTTAGAGAGAGAAAGAGATTGAGGGAGAGTGAGTGGTAGATAAAGTGCTGTAGAGACAATGAGACAGAGCAATAGATCAAGAGACATAGATAAAGAGATACAGAGAGAAAGGGAAGTTTTAGATAGAGAATGAAGTTTTAGAGTGACTAAGAGAGAGATAGAGAGAAGTTTCAAAGAGATAGAAAGAGACAGAGATAAAGAAGTTTTAGAGAGAGTGAGAGAGGAAGAGGGAGAAAGAGAGAGTGAGAGAGAAGTGTCAAAGAGACCAACAAAGAGACAAAGAGAAAAGAGTTAGAGAGAGAAAGAGATTGAGGGAGAGTGAGTGGTAGATAAAGTGCTGTAGAGACAATGAGACAGAGCAATAGATAGAGAGGAATTTTCAAAGAATGCAAGGGAGTGAGAGAGAGAGAAAGCAACAACAGAGAGAGTAAGAGAGACAAGTTTTGTGGGGAGAGTGAGTAAGAGAAGTTCTAGAGAGACACTAAAGAGAATGGGAGACAGAGCGAAAGGAATGTTAAAGAGAGAGAGAGAGAAATAGAAGTTTTAGCTAGAGAGAAAGATATAGTAGTTTCAGAGAGACAAAGAAGTTTTAGATAGACCAAGAACAAGAGAGAGAAAGAGAAGTTTTAAAGAGGGAAAGAGTGAGTGAGAAAGAGTGATAGACAAGTGCCATGGAGTGACAAAGAGAGATATAGAGAAGTTTTGTAGAGGGTAACAGAGAGAGAGAGAGAAGTTTTGCAGAGAGTGAGAGACACTGAGAGAGAGAAGCTTCACATAGACCAAAAGAGAGAGGAAAAGTTTTAGAGAGTGAAAAAGAGTGAGTGAGAGAGAGTGGTAGAAAGAGTGTTGTAGAGAGACCAAGAGAGGTATAGAGAAAGTTTTGGAAGAAGAGAGAGAGGGAGAGATAGAGAGAGTAGAGAGATGGAGAGAAGGGCAGAGAGAAGTTTTAAAGACAGCAAGCAAGAGAGAGAGAAAGAGAGAGAGAGAGAGAGACAAAGACATAGAGAAGTTTCAGAGAGAGTGGGAGAGATAAAGAGACAAGTTTGAGAGAGAATGAGAGATAGAGAGAGACACAAAGAGAGATTGAGAGAGAGAGACAAAGAAACAGAGATAGAGACTTAGAATGCGTGAGAGAAGTTTTTTAAAGAGAGGGAGTGACAATGTGAGTGAGATAAGTTTAAGAGACACAGAGAGCAAGAGAAAGAGAGAAAGGGAAGTTTTAGATAGAGAAAGAAGTTTTAGAGTGACTAAAGAGAGAAAGAGATAGTGAAAAGTTTCAAAGAGATTGAGAGAGAGAGAGAGAGAGAGAAGTTTTAGAGATAGAGAAGTTGCAAGGAGAGATGTTTCAGAAAGAGTGAGAGAGGGAGAAAGACAAGTTTTAGAGAGATCAGGTGAGAGAGAAAGGGCAGTTTCTGAGAGACCAAGAGAGAAAAAGAGAATAAGAAGTTTTAGATAGAGGAAGAGAGTGATGAGAGAGAGTCATAGACAGAATACTATGGAGAAACCGAGACAGATGTAGGGAAAGTCTTGGTAAGAGAGAGAGGGGGAGATAGAGAGAGACAGACAGAGGAAAGTGTTTCAAAGGGATTGAAAGAGATAGAGAGATTTTGTAGAGAGTGAGAGAAGGTGTGTGTGTGAGAGAGAGAGAGAGAGAGAGAGAAAGAGAGGTTTCAAAGAGAGCAAGTGATAGAGATAGAGAAAGAAGTTTCGGAGAAAGTGAGAATGAGAGAGATGTTTTAAACAATGCAAGAGAGAGATAGAGAAGTTTCAAAGAGAGGCCAACACATAGAGAAAGCAAGAGAGATAAGTTTTGTGGAGAGATCGAGTTATAGAAGTTCTAGGGAGACACCAAGAGAAAGACAGAAAAGGATGTTTTAGAGAGATTGAGAGAGAGATACAGAGAGATATAGAGAAGTTTCACAGAGGGTGAGAGAGAGAGAGAGGGGTAGTGAAGTTTCTTAGACACCAAAAGGGAGAGAGAATTTTCAAAGAATACAAGAGAGAGAGAGAGAGCAACAGACACAAAGAAAGAGAGAAAGACAAGTTTTGTGTAGAGAGTGAGTAAGAGAAGCTCTAGAGAGACATAAAGAGAGAGAAAGAGAGAGCAGTTTCAGAGAGATGAAAATAGAGACATAGATAGGGAAGTTTTAGATAGTCCAAGAGCAACAGACACAAAGAAAGAGAGAAAGAGAGAAAGAGAGAAAGAGAAGTTTTGTGTAGAGAGTGAGTAAGAGAAGCTCTAGAGAGATAAAGAGAGAGAAAGAGAGAATAGTTTCAGAGAGATGAAAATAGAGAAATAGATAGGGAAGTTTTAGATAGTCCAAGAGCAACAGACACAGAGAAAGAGAGAAAGAGAAGTTTTGTGTAGAGAGTGAGTAAGAGAAGCTCGAGAGAGATATAAAGAGAGAGAAGAGAGAATAGTTTCAGAGAGATTAAAATAGAGAAATAGATAGGGAAGTTTTAGATAGTCCAAGAGCAACAGACACAGAGAAAGAGAGAAAGAGAAGTTTTAGAGAGAGAAAAGAGTGAGTGAGAGAGAGCGGTGGACTTAGTGCTATAGAGAAATTGAGAGAGATATAGAGAAGTTTTGCAAAGGGCAAGAGAGAGAGAGAGATTGAAGTGCATAAGGTGTGAGAGAGAGAGAAGTTTCACAAAGGGCAAGAGGGAGAGAGGTTTCACAAAGAGTGAGAGAGGCTAAGAAGGAGAAGTTTTAGAGAAAGTAAGAGAGAGAGAGAGAAACAGAGAGAAGTTTCCCAAAGGGCAAGAGAGAGAAGTTTTGTAAAGAGCAAGAGAGGTTGACAGAGAGAAGTTTCAGAGAGAGTAAGGAAGAGAGAGAGAAATCTAAGAGAAAGCAAGGGACACAAAGTGGGAACTTTCAAGGAGAGGGAGGAAGACAGAGAGAAAGAAGTTTGAGAGAAACCAAAAGAGAGAAGGAAGTTTTAGAGAAAGTAGAAACTATCAACAAGAAGGAGAGAAATAGAGAGAGAAGTTTAAAAGAGAGCAAGAAAGAGAGAGAGAGAGAAGTTTAAAAGGGAGGAAGGGACAGAGATAGAGAGAGGTTTTAGAAAGGGTGAGAAAGACAAATTCTATGGAGAGAGTGACTTAGAGAAGTTGTAGAGAGACATTGAGAGAGAGAACGAGAAATTTCAGATAGAGAGAAAGAGGGAGATAGAGAAGTTTCAGATAGACTAAGAGAGAGAGGTTTCAAACAGAGTAAGAGAGAGAGGGTGCCAAAGAGAGAAAGAGAAGTTTTAGAGAGAGCATTAGAGTGATTGAGAGAGAGTGGTAGACAGAGTGATGCAAAGAGACCAAGAGAGATATAGAGAAGTGTTGCAAAGGGTGAGAGAGAGAGAGAGGAATAGAGAGAGAACTTTCTTAAACACTCAAGAGAGAGAAAGAAGTCTCACAGAGAGCAACAGATAGAGAAAGAGAAGTTTCAAAGAAAGAGAAAGAGAGAGAGAAAGACAAAGACATACAAGTTTCAAAGAGTGAGAGAAAAACAAAGAAAGTGAGAGAGACAAGTTTTGTTGAGGGAATGGGAGACAGAAGTTCTAGAGAGACACTAAAAGAGAGAGAGAGAGAGAAGATTTAGAGAAAGTGAGAGGTAGAGACACAAAGATAGAGAAGTGTTTGAGAGAGCAAGAGATAGAGACACAGAGCAAGAAGTTTAGAGAGAGCAATAGATAGAAAGAGAAGTTTCAAAGAATGCAAAAAAGAGAGATAGATAGAGAAGTTTCAGAGAGAGCAACAGATAGAGAGAGAAGTTTCAAAGAATGCAAGAAAGAGAGAGAGAGACAGAGAAGTTTAAGAGAGAGAAAGAGAGAGAAAAATAGAGAGACTAAGAGAGTAAGTGATAGAAGTTCTAGAGAGAAACTAAGAGAGAGAGTGTGAGAGAGAGAAAGAGAAGTTTCAAATAGAGAGAAAGAGAGAGAGAAGCTTCAGAGAGAACAAGAGAGAGACATAGAGAGAGAGAGAGAGGGAAGTTTTAGATAGATCAAGAGAGAGGAAAAGAGAGTCAGAGAATGGTAAATAGAGTGCCATGTTGAGACAAGGGAGATGTAGAGTAGTTTTGTAGAGAGAGAGGGTTCAAAGAGGGTGAGAGAAATAGGGAAAAGTTTTAGAGAGAGTAATGGACACACAGATATAGGGATAGAGGTGTTTCAAAGAGAGAGACAAAGACAAAGAGAGTGAGAGTAACAAGTTTTGTGGAGAGAGTGAGCGGGAGAAAGAGAAGTTTTAGGTAGAGAGAAAGAGAGAGAAGTTTTAGAGTGACTGAGAGAGAGAGGGAAGTGTAAAAGAGAAAGAAAGGGGGAGAGAGGGACAAAGAGAGAAATTTTAGAGGAAGAAAGAGAGTGAGGGAGAGAAAGTGGTAGATAGAGTGTTACAGAGAGACTAAGAGAAATATAGAGATGTTTCACAGAGAAAAGTTTCACAGAGGGTGAGAGAGAGAGAAAATTGGCAGAGAATGAAAGAAGTTGAAAGAGTGAAGTTTCAGAGAGAAAGTGAGAAAAAAAGGGAAAGAGAAGTTTTAGGAGAGAATGAGAGAGAGAAAGTGAGTGAGTATGAGAGAGAGTGAGAGGGAGAGAGAAGTTCTAGAGAGAGCACAAGAGAGAGAGAGTTTTAAAGAGAGCAAGAGACAAAGAGAAAGAGAGAGAGAAGTTTTAGAGAGTGTGACAAAAAGAGAGAGAGAGAGACAGAAAGGGAAGTTTTAGAGAGAGAAATTGAGTGAGTGTCATAGAGAGCAAAAGAGAGATGAGAGAGAGCGAGAAGTTTCAAAGAGAGTAGGAAAGAGAGAGTGAGAACTTTCAATGAGAAGGAGGGACACAGAGAAAGAGAAGATTCAAAGAGAGCAATAACTTCTAAGGTGTGGGAGAAAGACAGATAGAGCAGTTTTAGAGATACTAAGAGAGAGAGAGAAAAGTTTCAGAGAAAGCAAGAGACAAAGACATAAAGAGAGTAGTTTCAAAGAGAGCAGGAGACAAAGACACAAAGAGAGAAGTTTCAAAGATAGCAAGAAAAAGTAAGAGAGGGAGAGAGAGAAAGTGAAGTTTCTTAGACACCAAGAGGGAAAGAGAGGAGTTCCAAAGAGAGCAATAGACAAAGAAGAAGAAAGTTTCAAAGAATGCAAGAGAGAGACAGAAACAGAGAAGTTATATAGAGAGAGAAAGACAAAAGAGCATGAGAGTCAAGTTTTGTGAAGAGAGTGAGTTAAAGAAGTTCTAGAGAGACACTGAGAGAGAGAGGGATGTTTTAGACAGAAAGAGAGAAAAGTTTTAGATAAAGAGAAAGAAAGAAAAGTTTCAGAGAGATAGATAGATAGAGAAGTTTTAGATAGACTGAGAGAGAAAGAGGTTTCAAGCAAAGTAAGAGAGAGGGAGACAGAGAGAGAATGAGAGTGACTAATAGAGAGTGCTAGATAAAGTAATGTAGAGAGATAGAGAAAGATATCAAGAAGTTTTGTAGGCATGACAAAGAGAGATTGAGAGAGATGGATAGAGAGAGAAGTTTCATAAACTCCTGAGAGAGAGAGAAGTTTTAGAGAGAGCAATAGACATAGAGAGAAGTTTCAAAGAAAGCAAGAAAGAGAGAGAGAGAAGTAGAGATAGAGAAGTTTTGACAGGAGAAAGAGGAAGACAAAGAGAGTGAGAGAGACAATTTTTGTGGAGAGAATAGGTGAGAGAAGTTCTAGGGAGACATTAAGAGAGAGAAAGAGAGAAAGGGATCTTTTAGAGAGAGAGAGGGAGAGAGAGAAAGAGAAGATTCAGGTTGAGAGAAGATTCAAAGAGATTGAGAAAGAGAGAGAGGGAAGTTTGAGAGAGAAAGAGAGAGAGAAAAGTTTCAAAGAGAGCAAAGGCAGAGAGAGAAGTTTGAAAGAAAGTGAGAGAGAGACAGAGAAGTTTCAAAGAGAGAGAGAGACAACTTTTGTGGAGAGAATGAATAAGAGAAGTTCTAGAAAGACACTAAGAGAGCAAGAGGGAGAGAAGTTTTAGAGAGACTGAGAGAGAGATGAGAGAAGTTTTAGAGAGAGAAAAAAAGAGAAAGAGAGGGAGATAGAGAAGTTTCATATAGGCCAAGAGAGAGAGGGAAAGAGAAGTTTTGGATAGAGAAACTAAGTAAGTGAGAGAGAGTGGGAGACAGAGTATTGCAGAGAGACCTGGAGACATAAAAAGAAGATTTGCAAAGGGCGAGACAAGAGAGAGAGAGTGAGAAAGGGTGGAAGATAAAAGTTTCAAAGAGAGCAAGAGAGGAAGAGAGAGAAATGAGAAAAGAAAGGTTTAAGAGTAAGAATGTGAGAGAGAGAGAGAAGTTTCGGAGAGAACAAGAGAGAGAGAGAGAGAGAGAGAGAGAGAGAGAGAGAGAGGTGTTAGTGAGAGCAAGGACAAAACAGAGAGAAGTTTTAGAAGGAGTGACAAATAGATATAGAGAGAAGTTTCAAAGAATGCGAAAGAGAAAGAGAGAGACAAAGAAGTTTTAGAGAGAGGGGGGAAAGAGAGAGAGACTAAGAGAGACAAGTTTTGTGGAGACAATGAGTTAAATAAGAACTAGAGAGGCACTAAGATGGAAAGAGAAAGCGAGAAAGGGATATTTTAGAGAGAGCGAGAGAGAGAAAAAGAGAAGTTTTAGACAAAGAGAAAGAGAATGAGAATTTTCAGAGAGATTGAGAGAGAGAGAGAGTTTCATAGAGAGTGATAGACACAGAGAGAGAAGTTTCAAAGAATGCGAGAGAGAGAGAGAGAGAGAGAGAGAGAGAGAGAGAGAGAGAGAGAGAGAAGTTTTGTAGAGAGAATGAGTGAGAAGTTTTAGAGAGACACTAAGAGCAAGAGAGAGAGAGAGAAAGAGATGTTTAGAATGAGAGAGAGAGGGAGACAGAGAGAAGAAAGAGAAGTTTTAGGCAAAGTGGAAGAGAGAAAAGTTTTAGGGTGACAAAGAAAGAGAGAGAGTGATGAAGTCTCACATTAGTTAGGCAAAGAGGTCTTGGGTGTTATATATATGAGTTCACAAACCTCCCCTTACAAGCTAGCTTTTGAGGTAGAGTTAGGTGGGTTCATATAAGAGAGGGAGATAGAGAAGTTTCAAATATAGCAAAAGAGAAAGAGAGGGAGAAGTCTTAGACAGAGCAAGATAGTGTGTGTGAAAGAGAGAGAGAGAGAGAGAGAGAGAGAGAAGTTTCACAAAGAGCTAGAGAGGGTGAGAGAAAGAAGTTTCAGAGAGAGTGAGAGTGAGAAAAAAAGACAAAAAGAAGTTTTAGAGAGAAAGAGAGAGGGAGAGGGAGAAAGGGAAGTTTTAGAGAGAGAGAGAAAGTGAGTATGTATGAGAGAGAGGGAAAGAGAGAGAAGTTCTAATGAGAGCAAGAGAGAGAGAGAGAGAGAGAGAAGTTTTAGAGAGAACAAGAGATAGAGACAAAGAGAAGCTTCATAGGGAGCAAGAGACAAAGAGAGAGAAGTTTAAGAAAGAGTAAGAAAGAGATAGAGAGAACTTTCTAACACACTAACAGAGAAAAGTTTCAAAAGGAGTGATAGGCAGAGAAAGAGAGAGAGAGAAGATTGAAAGAGAACAACAAAATGACAAATAGAGAGAGAAGTTTTATAGAGAGAGTAAGTGAGTGAGTGAAGTTTTGGAGACACAGATAGAGAGAGTGATAGAGAGAAAGAGAAGCTTTAGAGAGAAAGAAAGTTAGTGAGTGTGAGAGAGAGTGACAGGGAGAGAAGTTTCAGAGAGAGCTTAAGAGAGAGAGAGAGAGAGAGAGAGAGAGAGAGAGGGAGAGAGAAGTTTCGAAGAGAGCAAACAAGCAAGAAAGAGAGACATTTCAAAGAGAGTAGAAGAGAAAGAGCAAGAACTTTCAAGGAAAGGGGGTGACAAAGAGAGAGAAGTTTCGGAGTAAGCAAGAGAGAGAGAGCATGAACTTTAAAGGAATGCAAGAGAGATAAAGAGAGAGAAGCTTTAGAGAGACCGAGACAAAGAGAAAGAAAGAGAGAGAGAATGAGAAGTTTTAGACTAAGAGAGAAGAAAGAGAGAAATTTCAGAGAAAGCAAAGACAATGATAAAGAGATGGAAGTTTCAGAGAGAATATAAAAGGGAGAAAAGGGGAGAGCAAGAAAGAGAAGTTTCTTAGACACCGAAAGAGAGAAAGATAGAAGTAGTTTTTGGACACCAAGAGAGAGCAAGAGAGAGAGAGATAAGTTTTAGAGAGTGATAGACAGAGAGAAGTTTCAAAGAATGTGAGAGAGGGAAAGAGAGAGTGAGAGGGATGAGTTTTGTGGAGAGAGTGACTTAGAGAAGTTCTAGAGAGAGACTGAGAAAGAGAGAGAGAGGGAGAAAGAGAAGTTTCAAAGATAGAAAAAGAGAGAGATAAGTTTTAGAGAGACCAAGAGAGAGTGGGAAGTTTTAGAGAGAGAGATAGAGAAATTTTAGATAGACCAAGAGAGAAAGGGAGGGAGATTTCAGGCAGAGTAAGAGAGAGAGAGAGAAAGAGAAGTTTTAAAGAGAGAATGAGAACCAGTAAGAGAGAGTGGTAGACAAAGTGATGCAAACAGACCGAGAGAAAGCGAGTGAAGTTTCACAGAAAGAGTGAGAGAGAGAAAGTGAAGTTTTATAGAGAAAATAAGTTAGAGAAGTTTTAGAGAGACCAAGAGAGAGAGGTTTTACAAAGAACGAGGGATGGTGAGAGAGAGAAGTTTCTGAGAGAGCAAAGAGAAAAAGATAAAAAAAAAAACAGAAGAGATAATGAAAGCAGTTTCAAAGAGAGAGAGAGAGAAGTGTTAGAGAGAGCAAGAGACATAGACAAAGACAAAAGTCTTAGAGAGAAGTTTAAGGGGGAGAGAGAGAAGGAAGTGTTAGAAAGAAGTTTAAGGGGGAGAAAGGGGTAAAGAGAGAGTGTAAATCTTGGAGAGAAAGGTAGAAAGAGAGAAAAAGAGAGAAAAGGAAACCTTAGAAAGAAGTTTTAGAGAGAGAGAAATAAGTTTCAGAGAGACCAACAGAGAGAGAAAGAAGTTCTAGACAGAGTGAGAGAGAGAGAGGCAGTGAGACAAGGAAAGTTTAAGAGAGAGGGAGAAGTTTCACAAAGAGCAAGAGAGGTTAAGAGGGAGAAGTTTCAGAGAGAGTGAAAGAGAAGTTTGACATAGAGAGAGGGAGTAGTTTTAGATTGAGAAAGAGAGTGAATGAGAAATAGTGAGTGAGAGAAGTTTTCACGAGAAAGAGGGAGAGTGGTTTCAGAGAGAGGGACAGATACAAAGAGGGAGGGAGGGAGAGAGAAGTATCAAAATGAATGTGAGAGAGAGAGAGAGAGAGAGAGAGAGAGAGAGAAGTTTTACAGAGAATGAGAGAGAGACACACACAAAGAGAGTGGCAAAGAGTGAGAGAGAGGGAAGTTTTAGATAAAGAGGCAGAGAAAGGGATGATTTAGAGAGAGAGAAGTTTTTAAAGAAAACAAGAGCAAGAAAGGGGGGAGAGAGACATATAGATAGATAGACAAACAAAGAGAGACTAAAAGCAACAAGTTTCATAGAGAGCAAGAGAGACACACTAAGAGACTAAGATAGAAAGAAAAGGAAGTTTCAGAGAGAGTGAGAGAGAGAGAAGAGGGTAAGAGAGAGAGAGAGATAACTTTCAGAGAGAATGAGAGAGAGAGAACTTTTAGAGAGAGGGAGTAGTTTTGGAGAGAGAAAGAGTGTGAGTAAGAAACAATAGGAGAGAAAGTGTCTATTAAATACAAAGAGAGGGAGGGAAAGAGAGAGAATTTCACACAGAGGGAGAAACAAAGAGAGAAAGAAAATATTTTAAGAAAGAAATAAAGAGATAGAAAGGGAGAGAAGTGTCAGAGAGAGAAAGAAGTTTTATTGAGAGAAAGCAAAGTTTCAAAGAGAGTGAGATAGAGATAGAGTGAGAATGAAAACTTTCTTAACAAACTGAGAAAACGAGATAGAGAGGAGTTTAAGATGAGCACGAGACATAAAGAGAGAGAGGAAGAAGTTTTAAAGAGTGATATAGAGAGAGTGAGTGAGAAAGAGTAACAGACAGTGCTATGGAGAGGGAGTGAGTGAAAGAGTATGGGGAGACAAAGAGACAAAGAGAAGTTCTAGAGAGAGAGAAAGAGAGAGAGAAGTTTTAGAGAGAGAGAGTAAGTGAGAGAGATAGAGAAATTTCAGAAAGATAGAGTAAAGAGTAAGAGAAGTTTCAGTGAGAGAGAGAAAGCAAATGAGAGAATTCCACAAAGAGTGAAAGAGGGTGACAAAGAAAAGTAATAAAGGGTGTAAGAGTGAGAAAGAGAAAGAGCAATTTTAAAGAGCGAAGAGAATGAGTGAGATAGAGTGGGAGAGAGAGTCTGCAAATGTTAGCCAGAGAGGGAAAGAGAGACTAAGGAGAGAGAGAGAGAAGTTTTAGAGAAAGTGAGAGACAAAGACAGAGAGAGAAAGAAGTTTCAAAGAGATCGAGAGATAGAGAGAGGGAAGGAGAGACAGAGAAAGAAGTTTCAATGAGAGCAAGAGAGAGAAAGTGAGAGAGAATGAGAGCAGTAAGTTTCAAAGAAACTGATAGAGAGAGAGAGAGACAAGTTTCAAGGATAGATAGAGAGAGAAGTTACACCAAGGGAGAGCGAGAGAGAAGTTTTAGAGAGAGAGTGAGAAGTTTCACAGAGAGAAAGAGAGGGATGTTTAAGGAGAGTGGAAGTAGTTTTGCATAGAGAGAGAGATGCTTTAGAAATAGAGGAAAAGAGAGAAAGAACTTCAAGAGCGAGTGAGAGAGAAGTTTTAGAGAAAATATGAGAGAGAGAAAGAGAGAGAGAGAGAGAGAAAGAGAGAGGAAAGAGAGGGAGGAAGAAGTTTGAGAGAAAGTGAGAGAGGGAAAGAAGTTTCAAAGGGGGTGAGAGAGAAAGAGAGAGCGTGTAGCAGCAGAAATAAAGACAAAGAAAGAGTTGGTTTAGAGAGAGAGAAAAATTTCATAGAGACCAAGAGATGGAGAGAGGGAACTTTTAGAGAGAGTAAGAGAGAGAAATGCTTTAGAGAGATCAAGAGAGAAGATTCAGAGAGAGCAAGAAAGAGAGAGAGATAGAGACAAAGAGAAGTTTTTAAGACACACAAAGAGAGTAATGAGAGAAATTTTGGTGAGTGTGAGAAAGAGGGGGAGAGAGATAGTGAAGTTTAAGAAAGGGCGAGCTAAGAGAGAGAAGTTTTTGAAAGAGTGTGAGAGAGAGAAGGGGAAAGAGAGAGAGAGAGAGAGAGGATTTGGAGAGTGCTAGATAGATAGAGAGAGAGATATTTTCAAAGAGAGAAAGAAAGGGAATTTTGGAGAGAGAGCACATTGGAGGGAGTGCATTGCAGGGATAGAGAGAGACACACACAGAGTGAGAGAGAAGTTTTAGGGAGAGAAGGAGAGTTAGTAAAAGAGAGAAACTTTAGAGAGAATGAGAGAAAGAAGCTTCAAAGAGACCGAGAAAAAGAAATAGAAAGGGAGAAGAAGTTTCTAAGAGACCAAGACAGAGAGAAAGTGAGAGAGAGAGAGAGAGAGAGAGAAGTTTCAAAGAGACTGAGAAAGAGAAAGAGAGACATAGCTAGAGAAGTTTCGTAATAGTTTGAGAGGTGGCGAGAGAAGTTTCAGAAAGAGCCAAAGTGAGAGAGAGAAGGAGAATGAGTGACAAAGTGTGGGAGAGAGTGTTAAAGGGAAAGAGAGTATGTGAGTCTTGGTGAGAGAGGAAGAGAGAGACAATGCAAGAGCAAGTGAGAGAAGTTTCTGACAAACAGAGATAGAGAGAGAAGTTTTAGAGACAGCGAGAGACAGAGATAGAGAGAGAAGCTTTAGAGAGTGGAAGTGACAAAGACAAATATGGACAAATTTTAGAGAAAGTGAGAAAGAGACAAAGAGAGAGAAATAGAGAAAGAGAGAAAGAAAGAAGTTTCAAAGACAGTGAGAGTTAGAGAGAAATAAGTTTTAGAGAGAGCAAGAGAGAGGGAGAGAAGTTTTTGGGAGAGCTAGAAAGAGAAGTTTCAGAGAGACTGCGGGAGAGGGAGAGAAAGAGCAAGAAAGAGAGAGAGAAGTTTTAGAGAGTGAGACCAATAGAGAGAGAGAAAGAAGTTTCAAGGAAAGCAAGAAAGAGAGAGAGAAAGAGAGAGAGAGAGAGAAGTTCCAAAGTGAAAGAGAGGGACACACAAAGAGAGCAAGAGCTTTCAAGGAGAGGCAGAGAGAATGAGAGAGAAAAGTTTTAGAGTGACAGAGAAAAAAGTTTTAGAGAGAGAGAGAGAGAAAGAGATAGAAAATAGAGAGAGAGAGAGAAAGAGAATGAGTAGTTTTAGAGTGCATGAGTGTTACAAAGAGGGAGAGAGAGACAAAGAGAGAGAGAGAGAGAGGAGTGTGTGCTAGGGAGAGAGTGGTACAAAGGGAGTGTATGTGTGTTGGGGAAGGAGAGAATGTGAGACAGAGATGGAGGGAGAAATATGATAGAAAGAGACATGTTGGGGAGAGAGAGAGAAAGACAAGTTTTAGAGAAGGACAAAGAGACATGTAGGGGAGAGGGAGGGCAAATTTTAGAGAGAAAGAGAGAGAGCTCTATAAAGAGACCAAGAAAGATAGAGAAGGCAAGGGGGGGGGGGTGAAGAAAGAAGTCTTTGAGAGAGAGAGATTGAGAGGGAAATAGAAGTATGAGAGAGAAACCAAGGGAAGTTTTGAACACAGAGAGAGAAAGAGTAATAGAGAGAGAGAAGGAGAGACAAAGAGAGTGAGAGAGAGAGAGAGAGTGAGCGTGTTAGGAGAGAGAGAGAGAGAAATGTGTAGGAAAGAGAGAGAGAGGGACTGAGATAAAGAGAGTGTTGCAGAGAGATAATGTGCATGTTAGAGAGAAAGAGAGAGAGAAGCAGTTGGAGAGAGAGTGTGTTGGGAGAAGAGAGAGAAACAAAGATAAACAGATCAAAACAGATAGAGAAGTTTTAGAAAGAGACAATAGGGAAGTTTAGAGACGAAGAGAGAAGGAGAAATAGTGAAATAAAGAGGGCCAATGTGTGCATGTTTATGGGAGAAAAAGATGGAGAGAGAAAGAGAGGGAGTGTATGATAGGGTGAGAGAGAAAGGTTGTTGGGAAGGGATAGAGAGGGATGGAAAGAAGGTCTTGGAGAGTGAGAAAGAGAGAGAGAGAGTGTGTGCGTGTGTGTGTTGGAGCAAAGAGAGAGACAGAGATAGAGAACTGGGGAATGGGGGAGAGAGAGTGAGTGAGAGGGAAATATTAGCAGACAGAGTGATAGAGTGATAGAAGTTTTAAAAAAAGGGAAGTTTTGGATAGAGAGAGGAATTTTATAGAGTAAGTGAGAGGGGGAAAGAGACAGATAAAGAGAGTATCAAGTTCAATTTCTTCCATTATATCATACTCTTTTTCTTAGTTTTAGAGAATGAGTGTGAGAGAGAAAGTGAGAAATGGAGAGAGAAAGAGATAGAGAATGTGTTAGGGAGATAGAGAGAGTGTTGAGGAGGGAGCAAGAGAGATAGAGAGAGAGGGTGATAGGGGGAGAGGGACAGAGAGAGAGACAAAGATTATTAAGAAGTTAGAGAAAGATAGGAAAAGTAGTAGAGAGAGATAAACACATTGGAGAAAGAAAGAGAGGGAAGTTTTAGAGATATAGAGACATATTGGACACAAAGAGAGCGATAAAGAGAGAGTGTGTTGGGGAGAGAGAAATGTGTTAAGTCCAGTTTCTACCATTATACCATACCCTTTTCTTAGTTTTAGAAAGCAAGTGAGTGATGGAGAGAGAAAGAGGCAGAGAGAGATTGTTGGGAAGTTAGAGAGAGACAGGGAGAGAGGTAAAGAGAGAGGGAGACAAACATGTTGGAGAAATAAAGAGGGAAGTTCTAGAGACAGAGACAAACATGTTAGACTGAGAGAGAGAGTGTATGTGTTGGGATGAAATAGAGGACAAGATATACAGAGAGAGAGAGAGAGAGAGAGCAAGGGAGAGAATGAGAGAGAAAAGAGTGTTAAGTCTAGTTTCTTCCATTATACCATACACTTTTTCTTAGTTTTAGAGAGTGAGGGAGAAAGTTAGAAGGAGAGAGAAAGTGTTAAGAAAGGAGCAGGAGAGATAAGGAGAGATAGATAAAGAGACAGGAAGGGAGATAGAAGAAGAAGTTTCAAAGACAGAGAGAGTAAGTGAGAGAAATTTTGCTCAGAGATAGGGCGATAGAAGTATTAGAGATATGGCAAGAGCAACAAAGAGACTAAGAGAGAGAGAGAGAGAGAATGATGGGGGCAAAGTGGTAGGGAGCAAGAGAGATAGAGGGAGGGTGTTGGGGGGTGAGAGAGCAAGAGACAGAGAGAAGGGGAGAGGAAGTTAGGGATGAAGCAAGAGAGATAGAGAGAGGTTGCTGGGGAGAAAGAGGTAGTGTGCATTGGCAAGAGAAAGAGAGACAGATAGAGAAGTTTTAGAGAGATAGAGGCAGACAGAGAGAATGTGCCTAAGTGAGTGTGTTGGAGAGAGAGAAAGATTGTTGGGGAGGGATAGAGAGAGATGCAAAGAGGATGTTGGGGAGAGAGAGAGGGAGAGAGTGAGAGTAGGGGAGTGGGGGAGGGAGAGTGAGTGAGTGAGAGAAAAATTTTAGGCAGAGAGACATAGAGTGACAAGTTTTAAATAGATAGAAGATTTAGGGAGAGAAGTTTTAGAGAGTGGCTGGGAGGGAGAAAAAGAGAGATAGAGTGTCAAGTTCAATTTCTTCCATTATATCATACCCTTTTTCTTAGTTTTAGAGAGTTAGTGTATGGGAGTGAGAGAGACAGAGAGACATGTTGGGGGAAGAGAGGAAGGAAGAGAGAGTTTGTGTTGGGGAGACAAAGAGAGTGTTGACAAGGGAGAAAGAGACATGAAGAGGGAGGCTGATAAAGGCAGAGGGAAATTGTTGGGAACTTAGAGAGAGACAGGGAGAGAGGTAAAGAAAAAGAGAAGTTTAAGAGAGAAAAAAAAACATGTTGGAGAAGGGGAAAGAAGGAAGTTTCAGAGATAAGACTTGTTGAAGGGAGAGAAAGCAATAGAGCGCAAGAGAGAGGAACAGTTTATTGGATAGAAAGATAGACGGGGAGAGATGGAGAAAAAGAGAGAGGTTGTATTGCAAAGAGAGAATGTGTTGGGCAGAAAAAGAGAGTGTTAAGGAGGGAGTGAGAGAGAGAGAGAGAGAGAGAGAGAGAGAGAGAGAGAGATTAAGTGGTCTCAGGGGGAGAAGGGGAGAGATAGAGAGACTGTTGGGAAGTTAGAGAGAGACAGGGAAAGAGGCAAAGAGAGAGAGAAGATAAAGAGAGCGAGAGACAGATATGTTGGATAAAGAGAGAGAGGGAAGTTATGGAGACAAAGAGGGATGTGTTGGATAGAGAGAGAGTGATAGAGAGAGAGTGTGTTGGGGAGAGAGAGAATAAGAGACAGAGAGAGACTGGGAGAGAACAATTTTAAAGAGAGTGAGAGAAGTTTTAAAGAGAGAGAGACATAGAAAGTGTGAAGTTTTGGAGAGAGAGAGTTGTTTCAGAGGGAGAAAAAGAGTAAGTGAGAGAGAATTTTCAGAGACAGAGATAAGGAGGGAAAGAGAGAGAGAGGGTTAAAGAGAGTGAGATAGCGAGAAGTTTTAAAGAGTGACTGAGGGGGAGAAAGAGAGAGAGATAGAGAGAGTATCAAGTTCAATTTCTTCCATTATGCCAAACCCTTTTATTTAGTTTTTAGAGAGTGAGTGAGAGAGAGGAGAGAGAGGAAAGAGAGAGTTTGTGTTGGAGGCAGAGAGAGAAAGTGCTGGGGAGACAAAGAGAGACTATTGACAAGGGAGTGAGAGAGATAGAGAGAGGGAGAGAGAGATTGTTGTGAAGTTAGAGAGAGACAAGGAGAGAGGTAAAGAGTGAGAGAAGTTTTAAAGAGTGAAAGATAGTTATGTTGGATAAAGAGAGAGAGGGAAGTTTTAGTGATAGAGAGTGACATGTTGTACAGTGAGAGTGTGATAGAGAGAGTGTGTGTGTGTTGTGGAGAGAGAGAACAAGAGAGCAAGACAGAGAGAATAGGAGAGGAGGGGGAGAGAGAATGTGTATGTGAGAGAGAGAGAGCAAGAAGTTTTAAAGAGTGAGAGGGAGAAAGAGAGAGAGATAGAGTATCAAGTTCAATTTCTTCCATTATGCCAAACCCTTTTATTTGTTTTTAGAGAGTGAGTGGGAGAGAGAGGAAAGAGAGATTTTGTGTTGGGGGAAGAGAGAGAAAGTGCTGGGGAGACAAAGAGAGACTATTGAGGAGGGAGTGAGAGAGATAGAGAGAGGGAGAAAGAGATTGTTGTCAAGTTAGAGAGAGACAGGGAGAGAGGTAAAGAGTGAGAGAAGTTTTAAAGAGTGAAAGATAGATATGTTGGACCAAAAGAGGGAGGGAAGTTTTAGTGATAGAGAGTGACATGTTGTACAGTGAGAGTGTGATAGAGAGAGTGCATGTGTGTTGTGGGGAGAGAGAACAAGAAAGCAAGATAGAGAGAATAGGAGAGTGTGTGAGAGATAGAGAGAGCGAGAAGTTTTAAAGAGTGAGTGAGAGGGAGAAAGAGAGCAAGATAGAGAGAGTATCAAGTTCAATTTCTTCCATTATGCCATACCATTTTATTTAGTTTTTAGAGAGTGAGTCAGAGAGAGAAAGGAGAGAGAGAGTTTGTGTTAGGGGGAGAGAGAAAGTACTGGGGAGACAGAGAGACTATTGAGGAGGGAGTGAGAGAGATAGAGAGAGGGAGAGAGAGATTGTTGTGAAGTTAGAGAGAGACAGGAAGAGAGGTCAAGAACGAGAGAAGTTTTAAAGAGTGAAAGATAGATATGTTGGACAAAAAGAGAGAGGGAACAGAGAGTGACATATTGGATAGTGAGAGTGTGATAGAGAGAGTACATGTGTTTTGTGGGG
Source organism: Dicorynia guianensis (assembly GCA_037013595.1). NCBI lineage: Eukaryota > Viridiplantae > Streptophyta > Magnoliopsida > Fabales > Fabaceae > Dicorynia > Dicorynia guianensis. Next base: position 18,761,460 of record JASUAB010000006.1, on the reverse strand, counting down.
AGAGAGAACAAGAGAGTGAGACAAAGAGAATAAGAGAGTGAGGGGGAAAGAGAGTGTGTGTGAGGGAGAGAGAGAGACTGGGAGAGAGAAAGTTTTAGGGAGCCATTGAAAGAGAGAGAGGGTGAGAGATGTTTTAAAGTGAGAGACAAAGACAGAGAAATTTTATACAGAGAGCTGTTTTAGAGGGAAAAAAAGAGTAAGTGGAGAGAAAGAGGGAAAGATAGGGAGAGAAAGAGAATATTCAAAGAGATAGAGAGAGAAGTTTTAGAAGCGAGACAAGGAGGGAAAGAGAGAGGGGTGGCGAGAGAAAAGTTTTAGAGAGTGAGTGAGAGGGAGAAAGAGAGATATAGAGAGAGTGTTGAGTTCAATTTCTTCCATTATGCCATATCCTTTTTCTTTGTTTTAGAGAGTGAGTGAGAGACAGCAAGGGAGAGACATGATCGAGAGAGAACAAGAGAGAGTGAAAGTGAAATAGAGAAAGTGAGAGCGAGAGACTAGGAGAAAGAAAAGTTTTGGAGAGATAGTGAGAGGGAGAAAGAGAGTGAGAAAAGTTTTAAAGAGAGAGGGACAAAGAGAGAGAGAAGTTTTGGAGGGGGAAAGAGTGTAAGTGAGAGAGAATGAGGGAGAGAAACAGAAGTTTTAGAGAGCAAGCCAAAGAGTGAAAGAGAGAGAGGTATGGAGAGAGAGTGAGAGAAAGAGAAGTTTTAAAGAGTGAGTGAGAGGGAAAAAGGGAGAGACAGAGAGAGTGTCAAGTTTAATTTCTTCCATTGCACCATACTCTTTTTCTTAGTTTTAGAGAGTGAGAGACAGACAGAAATAGAGACACAGAGAGAGAGAGAGGAAGAGAGAGTTTGTGTTGGGGAGAGAGAGAGGGAAGGCATTAGGGAGACAAAGAGGGAGAGTTTAAGAGGGAGTGAGAGAGAAAGATAGAGTGTATTACCATGAGGGGAGAGAGAGAGGGAGTGAGTTAAAAAGAGAGAAGCTTTTTAGAGAGACAGATATGTTGGTTAAAGAAAAAGGGAAGTTTTAGAGAGAGAGAGAGGGACATGTTGATGAAGATAGAGTGATAGAGCATGTGTGTATGTGTTGGAGAGAAATAGAATGTAAGAGAAAGAGAGTGTGTGTTAAGACTATTTCTTCCATTATACAATGCCCTTTTTCTTAGTTTTAGAGAGTGAGACACACAAAGAGAGACAGTGTATATCTTGGGGGGTGAGAGAGTTACGGAGAGACAAAAGAAGGATTTAGTGAGAGAGAGTGAGACATGTTTGAGAGAGAGAGAGAGGGCACTAGGAAGATATATAGAGAGAGTGTGTATGTGTGTGTGTTGGGAAGAGAGAGGAAGAGACAGAGAGAGAAGGAGAGAGAACAACAGATATGGAGAGAGACAGAGAGCAAGAAAGATTGACAGTGTTGGAAGAGTGATAGAGGGGAGAGAGGGAGAGGAAGAAAGAGCTTGTGTTGGGGGACAAAGATAGAGTGTTGAGGAGGAAGTGCGAGAGATAGAGTGAGTGGGTGTTAGGGAGAGAGAGAGAGATAGGAAGTTTTAGAGATAGAGAGAGACATGTTGGTCAAAGAGAGAGCAATAGAGTGATAAGGAGAGGGATAGAGAAAGAGAAATTTTAGAGAGCGAAAGTAGTGAGGTAGGAGTGAGAGTGATAGGGAGAGGGATAGAGAAAGAGAGAGAGAGAGAGGGAGAAATTTTAGAGAGAAGGAGAAATTTTAGAGATAGAGAGAGAGTGAGTGATAAATTCTTGTTAGAGACAGTGAGAGATAGAAGTATTAGAGAGAAGGCAAGAGAAGTTTCAAACATAGAGGGAGAGAGGGGGGGACATATTGGATAGAGAGATAGAGGGAGTGAGAGAGCAACAAAGAGACTAAGAGAGAAAGAAAGATATAATGATGGGGAGAGAGATGTTAAGAGAGAGTGTGTTGAAGTAAAATTGTTGGTCGCAAGAAGAGCCCTAAGTGTGCAGGCCAAAGAAGATGAAGAGGTACACCCTAAACCGTACAAGTTGCAATGGCTCAATGATAGTGGTGAAGTAAGGGTGAATAAACAAGTGCTGGTCACTTTTTGCATTGGAAAGTATCAAGATGAAGTTTTGTGTGATGTAGTTCCAATGCAAGTGGGGCATTTGCTGTTAGGCCAACCATGGCAATTTGATTGGCAAGTTAAGCATGATGGCTACACAAACAAGAACTCATTCTTGTCTAAGCAAAGAACGATCACTCTAGCTCTTGTAATGCCAAGATAGGTCTATGAAGACCAAGTGAGGCTACAAAAAGAGAGTGAACAAAAAAGGAGTGAAGGAAGAGAGAAAAATAAATTGAGTGAAAATTTGAAAGAGCAAACAGGAGAGGTTAAGAAAATTGAGAGACAAAAAAAGAGAGAACACAAAAGAGCTTTAATGCAAGAGTGAGTGAAGTGAAAAGAGCATTGTTTTCAAATTAGCCAATGATTGTACTTTTGTACAAAGAGGCATTTTTGAACACTAACAAGATTGACCTTGCTTTGCCTAGTTCTATTGTTTCTCTTTTGCAAAACTATGATGATGTCTTTCTTGAGGAGGTCCTAAATGGTTTACCCCCCATCCAAGGGATTGAGCATCAAATCAACTTTGTACTCGGTGCTTCCATTATCCCATACCCTTTCTCTTAGTTTTAGAGAGAGTGTGAGAGAGAAAGTGAGAAAAGGAGAGATGTGTTAGAAAGGGAAAGAGAGTGACAGAGAATGTGCTGGGGAGAAAAAGAAAGTGTAGAGGAGGGAGCGAGAGAGATAAGAGAGGGTGATAGAGGGAGAGAGATAGATATTGTTGGGAAGTTAGAGAGAGATAGGTGGAGAGGTAAAGAGAGTGAGAAGTTTTAGAGAGAGAGGCAAATATGTTGGAGAGGGAAGTTTTAGAGATAGAGAAAGACATGTTGGACAGAGATGGTGCAATAGAGTGTGTTATGGAGAACAAGAGAGTGTGTGTTAGGACTAGTTTCTTCCATTATATGATATCCTTTTTCTTAGTTTTAGAGAGTGAGTGAGGAGAGAAACATGTTGGACAGAGGGATTGAGAGGGTGTGTCTGTGTTGGGGAGAGAGAGTGTGTTGGGGAGGGAGCAAGACAGAAGGAGAAAGGGAGAGGGAGGGAGTGGAAGTTTTAAGAGAGAGAAATTTTTGTCAAAGGGAGAGATAGAAGTATGAGAGAGAAGCCAAGAGAAGTTTTGAACACAGAGAGAGAGAGAGAGAGAGAGAGAGAGAGAGAGAGAGAGAGAGAGAGAGAGAGAGAGTAAGACAGAGAAGGAGAGACAAGAGAGTGAGAGAGAGAAAGGGGGGAATGAGAGAGTGAGTGTATGGCAAGAGAAAGAGATGTAGGAATGAGAGAGACTGAGAGAAAGTGTGTTGGGGAGAGAGAGAGAAGGAAAGAGAGTAAAGTTTTTGGAAGAGACAGAGATAGGGAGAGAGAGAGACAAAGACAAAGACAAAGAGATTGAGATAGATAGAGGAGTTTTAGAAGGAGTCTAAGAGAGAAGTTTTAGAGACACAGAGAAAGAGAGAGAGACAAGAAGAAATAGTGAGAGAAAGAGGGAAAATGTGTGCATGTGTTTGAGAGAGAGAGATTGAGAGAAGAAGAGAGGGAGAGAGAGTTGTGGGAGAATGAGTGTGTGTATGTTTGGGGTAGAGAAAGATTGTGGGGAGGGATAGAGAGGGTTGGAAAGAAGATCATGGGAAGAGGAAGAGAGGGAGATGAAGTGTGTGTGTGTGTGTGTGTGTGTGTGTGTGTGTGTTGGAACAAAGAGAGAGACGGAGAGAGAGTTGGGGAATTGGGGGGGGGGGGGAGAGTGAGTGAGAGAGAAATTTTAGACAATTAGAGAGATCAAGTGACAGAAGTTTTAAACAAAGAGAAGATTTAGAGAGAGTAAAGTTTTGGGGAGAGAGAGAGAGAGAGAAATTTTAGAGAGTATGTAAGAGGGAGAAACAGGGAGATAGAGAGAGTGCCAAATTCAATTTCTTCCATTATACCATACCCTTTCTCTTAGTTTTAGAGAGTGAGTGTGAGAGAGAAAGTGAGAAAAGGAGAGACATGTTGAAGAGAGAAAGAGAGAGAGAGAGAGAGAGAGAATATGTTGGGGAGATAGAGAGAGAGTGTTGAGGAGTGGCTGAGAGAGATAGAGAGAGGATGATAGGGTGAGAGGGACAAAGATTGTTGGGAAGTTAGAGAGAGATAGGGAAAGAGCTAAAGAGAGAGAAGTTTCAGAGAGAGAGAGAGATAAACACATTGGAGACAGAGAGAGAGAGGGAAGTCTTAGAGAAAGAGAGAGACATGTTGGACAGTGAGAGCAATAGATTGAGTGTGTTAGGGGGAGAGAGAGAGAGAGAGAGCGATAGAGAGAGAGAGAGAGAGAGAGAGAGAGAGAGAGTGAGAGAGGGAGGGAGGGAGAGAGAGATGTGTTACATCCAATTTCTTGCATTATGCCCTTTTTCTTAGGTTTAGAGAGTGAGTGAGAGAGAGAGAACGAGACAGACAGAGAGAGTGAGACAGAAAGGAAGTGAGATAAAGAGAGAGAGAAGTTTTAAAGCGAGAGACAAACATGTTAGAGAAAGAGAGAGGGAAGTTTTAGAAACAGAGAGAGGTGTCTTAAACAAAGAGAGTTTGTTTTGGGGAGAGAGAGAGAGAGAGAGAGAGCAAGGGAGAGAATGAGCATTAAGTCCAGTTTCCTCCATTATACCATACCCTTTTTCTTAGTTTAAGAGAGTGAATGAGAGAGAGCAAGAGAGAGGGAGAGAGAAAGAGACATAGAGAGAGAGAGAGAGAGAGCAACACAGAGAAGGAGAGAGAAAGAGGGGGATGAGAGAGTGAGTGTGTGGCAGGAAAGAGAGATGTGTAGCAAAGAGAGAGGGGGAGAGAGTGTGAATTAGGGAGAGAGAGAGAGCGAGAGAGAGAAGGAAAGAGAGAAAAGTTTTAGGGAGAGATAGAGAGAGGGAAAGAGGGAGTGCCTGTTAGGAGAAGACATAGAGAGAGAGAGACAAAGACAAAGAGATTCAGATAGATAGAGAAGTTTTAGAGAGAGACTAAGAGAGAAGTTTTAGAGACATAGAGAGAGAGAAGGAGAAGGAGAAATAGTGAGAGAAAGAGGGAAAATGTGTGCATGTATTGCAAAGAGAGAGAGAGAGAGAGAGAGAGAGAGAGAGAGAGAGGAAGAGAGGGAAGAGAGTTGGGGGAGAGATAGTGCATGTATGTTGTGGGGAGAGAAAGATTGTTGGGGAGGGATATAGAGGGATGGAAAGAAGGTCATGGGAAGAGAGGGAGATGAAGTGTTGTGCTGGGAACAAAGAGAGAGACAGGAAGAGAGAGTGAGTGAGAGAAATTTTAGACAAACAAAGAGAGAGTGATAGAAGTTTTAAACAGAGAGAAATTTTAGAGAGTAAGTGAGAGGGACAAAGAGGGAGATAGAGAGAGTGTCAAATTCAATTTCTTCCATTTTACCTTACCCTTTTTCTTAATTTTAGAGAGTGAGTGTCAAAGAAAAAGTGAGAAAGGTAGAAACATATTAAAGAGAGACACAGAGAGAGTGTGTTGGGGAGATAGAGAGAGTGTTGAGGAGAGAGCGAGAGAGATAAAGAGAGGGTGATAGGGTGAGAGGGATAGAGATTGGTTTTGAAGTTAGAGAGAGATAGGAAGAGAGGTAGAGAGAAGTTTCAGAGAGAGAGAGAGAGGGAAGTATTAGAGATAGAGAGAGACATGTTGGACAAAGAGATTGATAGAGAGAGTGTGTGTGTTAGGGTGAAAGATAGAAAATGAGATAGGGAGGGAGGGAGGGAGGGAGAGAGAGATTTGTTAAGTCCAATTTCTTCCATTATACCATACCCTTTTTCTTAGTTTTAGAGAGTCATTGTTGGGAAGTTAGAGAGAGACAGGAAAAGAGATAAAGAGAGAGGTGTTTTAGAGAGAGACAGGGACAGACATGTTGGAGAAAGAGAGAGGGAAGTTTTAGAAATAAAGAGAGGTGTGTTAGACAAAGAGTGTGTGTGTGTGTGTGTGTGTGTGTGTTGGGGAGAGAGAGAGAACAAGAGATAGAGAGAGAAAGCAAGGGAGAGAATGATAGAGAGAAAGAGCATTAAGTCTAGTTTTTTCCATTATACCATACCCTTTTTCTTAGTTTTAGAGAGTGAATGAGAGAGAGCAAGAAAGAGAGAGAGAGAGAAAGTGTTGAGAAGGGAGCGAGAGTGATAGGGAAAGAGATAGAAAAAGAAAGAGGGACAGATAGAGAAGGAGAAGTTTCAGAGACATAGAGAGTAAGTGAGAGAAATTATTGTCAGAGAGGGATAGAAGTATTAGACAGAAGGCAAGAGAAGTTTTAAACACAAAGAGAGAGAGCGAGAGAGAGAGAGAGAGAGAGAGAGAGAGACGAGATGGAAAGGTGTTAGGGAGAGAAAGAGATGGAGTGTCTATGTGCATTGGGAACAAAGAGAGAGGAAGAGAGAGAGTTGGGGAGTGGGAGGAGAGAGAGTGAGTGAAAGAGAAGTTTTAGACAAATAGAGACATAAAGTGACAAAAGCTTTAAACAGAGAGAAGATTTAGAGAGAGAAAAGTTTTAGAAAGTGGGTGAAAGGGAGAAAGAGAGAGTGTCAAGTTCAATTTCTGCCATTATGCCATACCCTTTTTCTCCGTTTTAGAGAGTGAGTGTGTGTATGAGACAGAGAGAGATGGAAAAGAGATGCTGGAAGGAGAAAAGAGTGAGAGAGGGAGAGAGTGAGTGAGAAAGAGAGTTTTGAGGAGGGGTGAGAGAGTTAGAGAGAGGGAAAGAGAGAGAGAGAGATTGTTGGGAAGTTAGAGAGAGACAGAGAGAGAAGTTTTAGAGTGAGAGATAGGCATGTTGGAGAAGGGGAGAGAGACACAAAGAGGGAGAAAAAGCTAGAAAGAGAGGTAGAGAAATTTTAGACAAAAGACATAGAAAGAGACAGAAGTTTTAGAGATAAAGTGAGAGAGGTTTTAAACACTATGAGACAGACAGGGAGAGAGATAATGTTTTGAGAACGGAGAGATAGAAAGAGAGAGAGAGAGAGAGAGAAAGAGAGTGTGTGTTGGGTAGAAAGGGAGAGGGAGGGAAGTTTCAAAGAGAGAGAGATGTGTTGGACAGTGAGTGATAGAGAGAGAGGAAAGTGTTAGAGAGTGAGAGAGAGGTGTGTTGGACAGAAAGGGAGTGACAAGAGAGAGTGTGTGTTAGGGGAGAGAGAGATCACGAGAGAGAGGGAATGAATGAGAGTGTGTTGGGAAAGAGGGAAAGAGAGAGAAAGACAAAGTGTTAAGTTCAATTTCTTTCATTATACCATACTCTTTTTCTTAATTTTAGAGAGCAAGAGAGTAATGTGTTGGGAAAAGAGTGAGTGAGATAGAAATTTTTGTTAAAGATGATGATAAAAGTATGGCAAATACAACTAATGCAAGGGCACTTGCTAATAATAACTCATGTGCACTTGCTAATAATACCAATATTATGGATTCTTTGCAACATGTTTTAGGTCCCTCTGTAGAATTTGAAGTTCCTCAATGTCTGTCTCAAAATGTCCACCTAATGGTGACCCGTAGCAAAGCAAGGGCACTCAATTCAAACAATCACTCAATGGTGACTAGTAGCAAAGTAAGAAGAACTGTACCAACAGCACTTACTATCTCTAGAGTGCCTCAAACTATTGAAGAAGCTCTTAATATACCAGAATGGAAGTGTGCCATGGATCTTGGGTATGCAGCGCTCATGAGCAACAAGACATGGAGTTTAGAAGCTTTACCCAAAGATAGGAGGCCTATAGGGTGCAAATGGGTGTTTAAAGTTAAAGAAAATCCAGATGGCACTGTCAACAAATATAAGGCAAGATTAGTTGCAAAAGGGTATAATCAGGAGGCAGGAGTTGATTTTCATGAAGTTTTTAGTCCAGTAGTAAAACCAGTCACAATTCAGGTTCTTCTTACTTTGGCCTTATCAAAAGGGTGGAACATCCATCAAATAGATGTTAATAATGGCTTTTTAAATGGTGATTTGAATGAAGATGTATACATGCTGTAGCCTCCTGGATATGAATCAGCTGACTCATCTCAAGTTTGCAAGCTTCATAAGGCTCTCTATGGCCTTAAGCAAGCTCCTCATGCATGGTTTCAAAAATTATCTGAAGCTTTACTTGATCTTGGTTTTACCAAGGCAAAATGTGATTCTTCCTTGTTTCTTCAGGTTACTTCTCATCATTCTCTCTATGTTTTAGTCTATGTGGATGATATTTTGATTACTGGATCTTCACCAACTTTGATTCAGCACTTGATTGATCCACTGAATGCAAAGTTCTCATTAAAGGATCTTGGGAAACTTAAATACTTCTTAGCTATTGAAGTTACTTACAGTTCTGCTGGTGCAATATACTTGTCTCAGTCCAAATACATTAAGGATCTTCTTACTAGAGCTGGTATGCAAGGTGCGAAGTCTATGCCCTCTCCTATGGCCTCAACACCACATATCTCAGCTAGTAGTGGTTCTCCTATTTCTGATCAAGCTGCATACAGATCACTTGTGGGAGCATTACAATATATTACCATTACTAGACCAGAATTATCATATAGTGTGAACAAAGCTTGTCAATTTATGCATTGCCCTACAGATGTACATTGGAAGTTGGTTAAACGAATACTGAGGTATCTAGCAGGCACCATATGTCATGCTCTAGTTCTCCAAAGATCATCTGCTCTTGAGCTCACTGCCTTTTGTGATGCTGATTGGGCATCAGACATTGATGATAAGCGTAGCACCTCAGGTTTTTGTGTTTATCTTGGCCCTAATCTCGTTTCTTGGTCATCTAAAAAGCAAGCAACAGTGTCTAGATCAAGTACTGAAGCAGAATATAGGAGTCTTGCAAGTGCAGTGGCATAATTGGCTTGGCTGCAGTCTTTACTCAAAGAACTCAGCATTCAACTACCAAAAGTTCCTAGAATATATTGTGACAATATGAGCACAGTCAGCTTGTCAGCAAATCCGGTCCTTCATTCAAAGACTAAGCATATTGAACTAGATCTTTATTTTGTTCGTGAAAAAGTCAACAATAAAGAAATTGAAGTCTATCATATTCCGTCCCTTGATCAAACAGCAGATATCTTCACCAAGGCAGTCTCAACTTCAAGGTTTCTTCAACTTAGAGACAAGCTCAGTGTCATTCCTCTTCCAAGTCATGCCACTGATCTTGAGGGGGGATGTTAGAGATAAGGCTGCAGGCTGCTTGTCTTGGTGGGTGCAGGTGCAGTGCTCTATAAGGAGTCTCGTGTGGTTCTGATCTTGCTCTATTAATCTTGTCTTCAGTTATTACTCAGGGACATTAGTGTAATTCAGTAATTGAGTCTTAGTCTATAAATTGTAATCTCAGCTACATCATTTGTAGATTAATTCATTTGAATCAGATTTACATTTCAGAACTTTCACATCTAGGAGTTCTGAGCTTTCTTTCTTTCTTTCTTGCGTCTTCCTTCTAAGGTTCTTGAGAACTTCAACACTCTGAAACTTCTCTCTCTCTCCTTGTCTCTCACTCTCTTTGAAATTTCTCTCTCTGCCTCTCTAGAACAATTTGTCTACCACTCTCTCTTACTCTCACTTTCTCTGATACTTCTCACTCTATCTTTTGCTCTCTTTAAAACTTTTCTCTATCTCTCTTGCTGTCCATTAAACTTCGCTCCTCTATCTCTCTTTTTCTCCCTCTAAAACTTCTGTCTTTCTCTCTCTTCCCCCTCTCAACAATACTTTATCTATCACTCTCTCTCACTCACTCTCTCTCTCTCGCTCTCTCTCTCTTGCCTACTCTAAAATTTCCCTCTTCCTCTCTTTAAAACTTCTCTCTCTATATCTCTCTCTCCTTAACACTCTCTCTCTCACCAACTCTCTCTCACTCACTCTCTTTGTCTCCCTAAATCTTCTGTTGCTCTCTCTCTCTTGGGTTATTTGAAATTACTCTCTATCTCTCTTGCTCTCACCCTCTCTGAAACTTCTCTCTCATCTCTTTTTCTGAAGTTTCACTCTCTCACTGACTCTCTTTCTCTACTTATAACTTCACTTTCTCTCTTTCTCTCTCTTTGAATCTTCTCTCTGACCCTCTCTAAAATGTATATCTCTCTCTCTCACTGTCTCTGAATCTTCCATTTCTTTCTCTCTTTTGTTCTCTATCTCTCTCTCTGAAACTTTTGTCTCTCTATTTGTAGCTCTCTCTAAAACTTCTTTCTCTACAACACACTCTTTCTAAAACTTCTCACTATCTCTCTATTTTTCTCAAACTCTCAAGAACTTCTCTCTCTCTTTATGGCATTCCATCTATCTTTCTCTCTCATTGATTCTCTTTCTCTCTATCTCTCTCTCCCTCTCTTGCTCTATCTAAAACTTCTCTCTCTCTTTCACTCCCTCTCTTGGTCTATTTGAAACTTCTCTCTTTGTGTCTTTCTCTTTCTTTAACACAGAAACACTCTCTCTCCTACTCTATCTTACTTACACTCTTTCTCTTTCTGAAACTACTTCCTCTCTAAAACTTTTGTGTCTATCTCTCTCTCTGCCTCTTGCTCCCTCTGAAACATGTTTCTCTCTCCCCTTCTCTCTCTCTATGTCTCCCTCATTCTTTCTCTCCCTTTCTCTATGTCTCTTTAGAACTTCTCTCACCCACTTTCCACACAAAACTTCCCTCTCTGTCTTTCCCTTCTTCTCCCTCTCTCCCTCCCTGTGTCTTGCTTTCCTTGTAACTCCTCCCTCCCTCTAACACTTCCCTTTGTCTCCCTGTCCATCTCTCACAAACTTCTCCCATTTCTCTGTCTCTTTTAATGATGCGGAACCCCATGGATATTCAAGATCCAGAAACCCCAAACACACAAATTGATAGAGAACAAGCATAGATGGAGAACTCCCAACCTATTGAACCCCCAAATGACTGATGCAAATGGAAACGCAAATAATTGGTTGATTGAGGAATCAAGAACAGAAGTTCACTAGGATGTAATTACCTTGATGAAGTTCAATTCTTGATGCAATAGAGGTTCAAGCCAAGCCTTGAACAAGAGTATAAAACTCCAAAAACAATTCTGTTTTTCATTCATTCTGCTTATTTTCGTCCATACACTAGGGTATTTATACCCCTACAAGTTCAATAACCTAGACTATTAGGTTAAGCCTTAAACTTGGGCCTCCCAATAAGAAATACAAGCCCAAACGAAATTGCAAGTAGTAAACTGCCCAAAACTAATCTATTAACTTGGAATAATGAATTAAACATAGGTTGGTCCCATCTTGCAAATTCAGCCTGATTTGATTAGGTGAAGCTCCATTGGCCTTCACTGCATCTTGAGCTTCCATTCCTTCTAATATTCTGCCCATATTAGTTTGAAGTGATTCCTTGAACTTTTTGGCCCTTAATCTTGTAATTGGTCCTTGAGGCAATGTTAGTTCATTTGCTACTCCTCTCTTCTTGCCATCCATGCTTGTGCTCACATCATTCCCTGCCTCCTCAAAAGGATTCGTCCTCGAATCTGAATCAAGTTTCAAAAGAGATAGGTCAGAAACATTGAAAGTGGCACTTACATTATACTCACCTGGCAAGTCTATTTTGTATGCATTATCATTGATGCACTCCAAGACTTGGAATGGTCCATCGCCCCTTGCATCCAGCTTTGACTTCCTTTGCTGTGGAAATCTCTCCTTTTGCATGTGTAACCAAACCCAATCTCCTAGTTCAAAATCAATCAGATGCTCAATTCCTCTTTTAGGTGGCAACTCGTGGGGTATTTCGTGAGGAAAGACATCACTAAATTCCTGCAATAAAGTTACAAACACACTAGGCAATTCGGGGTTAAGGTCAATTTCAGTAAACAAAGTTTCCTTAAACCGAATCAAAATAAAAGCTCTCTTGCGTAAGTATGCACTCTTTAAATCTTTCTCTTTTGCATAGAAACATGGTTGTTTCTTAACTTCTTCACTCCTCTCTTTTCCTTTCTGTTCACTCTTTTTCTTTTTATCACTCACTAACTTATTCTCTTCTACACATCTCACTTTCTTTTCCTCACTTGTGCAGTCACTCAACATTGGGCCTTTTTCTTTATTCTTTTCTCTCATGGCCTCTTTTCTCTCATTATTCTTTTTCACCTCACTACCTGAACTCCCACAAGCTGATTGTTGAAGCTTAACTTGATCAAGGAAAGCTTCTTTAGGTGATAAAGGTGCCAGAGTGATTTTCTTGCCATCATGCTGAAAGGAATATCTATTTCTATACCCATCATGCATCACATGCCTATCAAATTGCCAAGGTCTCCCCAACAATAAATGACCAGCATGCATGGGTACTACATCACACACAGCTTCATCACTGTACTTCCCAATAGTAAAAGCTACCACAACTTGCCTAGTAACTTTCACTTCTCCACTATCATTCAACCATTGTAGCCTATAAGGAGTAGGGTGTTTAATACATTTCAGCCCCAATTTATCCACCAAAGTGGTGCTAGCTACATTAGCACAACTACCCCCATCAATAATCATGCTACAAACTTTACCACCAACTAAACATCTAGTGTGAAATATATTTTTTCTTTGTTCTAAGCTTTCTTCTTTAACATTCAGATTCAATGCACGCCTAGCAACAAGAGATTCACCATGAGCAGCATATTCAACATCAGAACAATCCTCTAAAGATGGCATGCTACTCTCACTACCATTCCCATCATAATCATTTTCAGATTCAGAAACAATCTCATCACCTTTAATGTACATGGTCTTTCTATTAGGACAATCAGATGCATAATGACCACGACCTTGACACTTAAAACATTTTATATCTCTATGTTTAGAGGTTTTTGAAAAGGAATCAGAAGTACCCTTTTGAGTTGAAGTATTCTTCTCCTTGTTTTTGTTTGCATCCAGCCCCTTTTCCTTGGAATCAGTGGCTTTCTCCTTCTTCTTCTCATCATATTTGTTCCATTTTGAACTCCATTTGCTGCTGGAATTCGAAAATGACTTGGCTGCTCCCCTTTGTTTTTGTTGTCTCTCCACTTTCATGGCCATGTTAACTAGGTCCTCCATCTCAATGTAGTGATGTAACTCCACTACATCAGCTATCTCCTTGTTCAGACCTCCTATAAACCTAGCCATTGTCACATCCCTATCCTCCTCAATGTTAGCTTTAATCAAGAGCATCTCCATCTCCTTGTGGTAATCTTCCACTGATTTTGACCCTTGAGTAAGCTTATGCAACTTTTGGTGCAGCTCTCTATAGTAATAAGAAGGCACAAATTGCTTCTTCATTACTCTCTTCATCTCATCCCAATTTTCAATAGGATATTCACCATTTCTTCTCCTAGACTTCACTAATTCATCCCACCAAACTAAGGCATAATCTGAGAATTCTACTGCAGCCAACCTCACCTTCTTCTCTTCGGAATAGTTGTGGCAAGCAAATATCAAATCCATTTTTCTCTCCCACTCCAAGTGCACTTCAGCATCATTTCTACCCTTAAATGGAGGTATATGCATCTTGATAGCATTTAGATTACTATCCCTCCTATTGTCTATTCTTATTTCACCCCTTCTATTTCGAGTTGAACTCCTCTCTTCAAATTCATCTTCAAACAGCTCTTGATTAAACTCATTTTGATGCCTATTCCTATCATTAATTCGCCTACCATTTCCTGGGAAGCTTTCTGACAACTCCCTCTTCCATTCATCTAACTCATCTAGCCTACTATTCAACTTTTGAAATTGACTAGTAAAGGCTCTATATATCAATTTCATGTCTGGAGTCATGTTAACTTCTTCATTTGAGGGCTCTTTACCCTCCCTCCTTGTTGAAGGATTACTCATTTTATGAACCTGCAAGAAATGTTAGTAAGACAGTCTCACAATACACTCCCTCACGTGTTTCACTCAAAAGATGGCACTCCACTCGTGTTTCACACAATTGTTGGCTTTTGCCCTCTTTAAGCTCACACACTCAAGCCTTTTACCACTCAAGCTTGTTGTTCTCAATTGCACTTCAGAATTAATCCTCAAACCAAAATACTAGGATGGTAATGAAAATACTTAACAAGGAAGACAAGTACAAAACTAGAAGCAAATATACCAGAATAAATTGAAATGAGCATGCAAGATATGAAGAGTTTGCTGCCCAAAATACTGATCTCCAATTAACAAGAATCAAATTGTTAATTATGGTGTATATGGAAGCAAAAGTAGGAGTAACCAAAAATAGCAACTAAGATTTGAAAGAAGAAGGACGAAATTAATGCATAAATGCAGAAATTATGTTTCCTTAATGGAAAGATCAATTTGGACGAAAAAAGACATAAAGACAAAAAGGAAAGAAATTAAGTAGGTTTCCCAGAATGATGCTAATCCCACAAATTGTGCTTATACTTCTTTGACTTTGCTAATTAATCTCCAAAACCCAAAGTGTGTTCAGACTTGAATTCAATCATACCCTGAATTCTGCCCAAAAAGGTGTACAGGTTCAAAGAACTTGCTGCCAACCTAATTAGACAATTCGTGGTGCTTTTCTTCTTCTAGCTGCAACTCTTTTCAATTTTGTTCCTTTTCATTTTTTTTTTTTTGAAGCAGTGTCCCAACTCTTTTTTTTTTTTTTAAATATAGGATAAACAGCAAATAACACCAAAATATGAAGAAAAAAAAGATCAAAATCAAATCCCAAACAATCAAGCCAGCTGCAACATGCACTTCTATACCCAGATGTTATGTTTTTGGGTGTGACTCAAGTTCTAAAAAAAATAAATAAATAAAAGAGTTACAGTTTCAGATGGAAACTGCAACCAAGAGTTATAGTTTCAGATGGAAACTGCAACCAAGAATTGTAATTTTAGTAGGAAACTGCATACAGTAGTTTCAATTGCAGAAAATATAAAGAACTCAAACACAGTGTGAATAGGAACCCGTGAACAGTGCACAAAAGAAAACAGCAAACTATAACCTAGGATAAATAAGAATTCACCCTAACCTAGCTCTGATACCAAATGATGCGGAACCCCATGGATATTCAAGATCCAGAAACCCCAAACACACAAATTGATAGAGAACAAGCATAGATGGAGAACTCCCAACCTATTGAACCCCCAAATGACTGATGCAAATGGAAACGCAAATAATTGGTTGATTGAGGAATCAAGAACAGAAGTTCACTAGGATGTAATTACCTTGATGAAGTTCAATTCTTGATGCAATAGAGGTTCAAGCCAAGCCTTGAACAAGAGTATAAAACTCCAAAAACAATTCTGTTTTTCATTCATTCTGCTTATTTTCGTCCATACACTAGGGTATTTATACCCCTACAAGTTCAATAACCTAGACTATTAGGTTAAGCCTTAAACTTGGGCCTCCCAATAAGAAATACAAGCCCAAACGAAATTGCAAGTAGTAAACTGCCCAAAACTAATCTATTAACTTGGAATAATGAATTAAACATAGGTTGGTCCCATTTTGCAAATTCAGCCTGATTTGATTAGGTGAAGCTCCATTGGCCTTCATTGCATCTTGAGCTTCCATTCCTTCTAATATTCTGCCCATATTAGTTTGAAGTGATTCCTTGAACTTTTTGGCCCTTAATCTTGTAATTGGTCCTTGAGGCAATGTTAGTTCATCTGCTGCTCCTCTCTTCTTGCCATCCATGCTTGTGCTCACATCATTTAAACTCCTCTCTCCCCCCTCTCCTTGGCTCTCAATCTCACTCTCTCCCCCTCTCTCCCTCCCTTTCTATGAAACTTCTCTCTCTCTCTCTCTCTCTCTCTCTCTCTCTCTCTCTATCTACCTCTTTCTCTCTTGCTTTCTTCCTTTTTCTCTTTAAAACTACTCTCTAATTACTTTCTCTTTCTCTCAAACTTCTTTTTTGCTCTCTGACTTCTTGAAACTTCTCTCTTTCTCTCTCACTCTCTCTAAAACTTTTCTCTATCCCTCTTTCTCAGTCCCTCTAAAACATCTCTCTTTCTCTCTCTAAAGGCTCACTTTCTCTCTTTCTCTCTCTCCCTTCTTTGAAACTTCTCTTTATCTCTCTTTAGGTCTCTTTAGAACTTCTCTCACTCATTCTCACACACTTTCTCTCTAAAACTTCCCTTTCTGTCTCTTTTGATCTCTTTGAAATGTCTCTCTTGTCTCTTGCTCTCCCTTAAACTTCTCTCTCTCTCTCTCTCTCTCTCTCATACTCTTAAGCTTCTTTCTTTCACTCTTTCTCAGTCACTCTCCTTCTCTCTCAAAAACTACTTTTCACTCTCTCTAAAACTGCTCTCACTCACTCTCTTGGAAACTTCTCCCCCTCTCTCTCTCCCCCTTGCTTCCTCTAAAACTTGTCTCTCTCTCTTGCTCTCTCATAAACTTCTCCCTCTCTCTTTGTGCTGGCCTCTCTGAAACTTATTTCTCTCTCTCTAAAATTTCTCTCTGAGGGTTATATTTCTCTCTTTCTCCCTCTATGGAAGTGCTCACACACTCTCTCTTTCTTACTCTCTATGAAACTTCTTGCTCTCACTCTCTATCGGTTGCTCACTATCCCTTACTCTCTCTGCTAACAATCTCTTTTTGTTTGTCTGTCTCTCTCTCTTGAACTCTTTGAAACTTCTCTCTCTATTTGTCTCTTACTTTTGCTGAAACTTTTTTCTTCCTCTCTCTCTTGCTCTCTCTAGAACTTCTCTCTCTCCCCCTCTCTGAAACTTCTCTCTCTCTCTTTTCTTTCTCTAATATTTCTATCTCTCCCTCTCCCCCTCTTTCTCATTGTTGCTCTCTTTGAAACTTCTCTCCCTATCCCTCTTTGTGTTCCTCTCTCTCTTTGGTCTCTCCCCATCTTGCTCTCTCTCTCCCCCTTTGCTCACCCCTTCTCCCTCTCTCCCCTCTTGCTCTCCATCTCGCTCTCTCTCTCTCTCTCTCTCTCTCTCTCTAAAACTACTCTCTTTCTTCAAACTTCCCTTTTGCTTTCTGACTCCTTGAAACCTTGCTTTCTCTCTCACTCTCTTTGAAACTTTTCTCTCTCTTTCTTAGTCTCTCTGAAACTTCTCTCTTTCTCTCTCTCAGAACCTCCCTTTCCCTCTTTCTCTCTCTCTCTTTGAAACTTCTCTCCATTTCTCTCTCTCTCTTGGTCTCTCCAAAACTTCTCTCACTTGCTCTCTCCATAAGACATCTCTCACTCATTCTCTCTCTCTCAAACTTCCCTTTCTCTCTCTTTTAGTCTCCTTGAAACTTCTTTCTCTGTTTGTCTCTAGCTCCCTCTTAAACTCTCTTGCTATCGCTGTCCCTCTCTTTGAAATCACTCTTCCTCTCTCTCTTGAAAACTTCTCTCTCGCTCTTTCTCAGTCACTCTTGCTCTCTCAAAAACTACTGTCTCACCCTCTCTTAAAATGCTCTCCCTCACTCTCTCTCACTGTCTATGAAACTTCTCCCTCTCTCTTGCTCTCTCTAGAACTTCTCCCAGTCTCTCTCTATTGGTCTCTTTGAAACTTATTTCTTTCTCTCTCTTTTTGTCTCTCTAAAGCTTCCCTTTTTGATGTGAGCACAAGCATGGATGGCAAGATAAGAGGAGTAGTGAATAAGCTAACATTACCTCAAGGACCAATTATAAGATTGAGGGCCAAAAAGTTCAAGGAATCACTTCAAACTTATATGAGTAGAATGTTAGAAGGAAAGGAAGCTCAAGATACAATGAAGGCCAATGGAGCTTCACCTAATCAAATTGGGCTGAATTTGCAAGATGGGTCCAACCTATGTTTAATCATCATTCCAAGTTAATAGATTAGTTTTTGGACGGCTCACTGCTTGCAATTTGCGTTTGGGCTTTTTTTTTTTTTAATATAGGATAAATAGCAAATAACTCCAAAATATGAAAAAAAAATATCAAAATCAAATCCCAAACAATCAAACAAGCCGCAATATGCACTTCTATACCCAGATCTGGTTCTGATATTATTAGGCAGAAAAAAAGAAAACAGCAAACTATAACCTAGGATAAATAAGAATTCACCCTAATCTGGCTTTGATACCAAATGATGTGGAACCCCAAGGATATTTAAAATTTAGAAATCCCATACACACAATTGATAGGGAACAAGAAAAGGTGGAGAACTCCCAACCTATTGAATCCTAAAATGACTAATGCAAATGAAAATGCAAATAATTAGTTGATTAAGAAATCAAGAACAGAAATTTTACTAGGATGTAAGTACCTTGATGAAGTTCAATTCTTGATGCAATAGAGATTCAAGCCAAGCCTTGAACAAAGAGTATAAAACTCCAAAACAATTTTTCCCCCTCATCCCCATACATGTACTAGGGTATTTATACCCCCACAAGTTCAAATAA
Organism: Dicorynia guianensis; assembly: GCA_037013595.1. Classification (NCBI taxonomy): domain Eukaryota; kingdom Viridiplantae; phylum Streptophyta; class Magnoliopsida; order Fabales; family Fabaceae; genus Dicorynia; species Dicorynia guianensis. The sequence goes on along the minus strand of JASUAB010000006.1, from coordinate 18,743,128 downwards.
CCTAGACTATTAGGTTAGGCCTTAAACTTGGGCGTCCCAACCAAAAAAAAAAAAGTGCAAACACAAATTGCAACTAGTGAACTGCCCAAAAACTAATCTATTAACTTGGAATGATGAATTAAACATAGGTTGGACCCATCTTGCAAATTCAGCCCAATTTGATTAGGTGAAGCTCTATTGGCCTTCATTGTATCTTGAGCTTCCATTCCTTCTAACATTATGCCCTTATAAGTTTGAAGTGATTCCTTAAACTTTTTGGCCCTCGATCTTGTAATTGGTCCTTGAGGTAATGTCAAATCATCTGCTGCTCCTCTCCTCTTGCCATCCATGCTTGTGATGTAAGTGCCACTTTCAATGTTTCAGACCTATCGCTTTTTGAACTTGATTCAGATTCAAGTACGAATCCTTTTGAGGAGGAAGGGAATGACATGAGCAAAAGCATGGATGGCAAGAGGAGAGAAGTAGTGAATGAGCTAACATTACCTCAAGGACCAATTACAAGATTGAGGGCCAAAAAGTTCAAGGAATCACTTCAAACTTATAATGGCAGAATGTTAGAAGGAATGGAAGCTCAAGGTGCAATGAAGGCCAATGGAGCTTCAACTAATGAAATTGGGATGAATTTGCAAGATGGGTCCGACCTATGTTTAATTCATCATTCCAAGTTCATAGATTAGTTTTTGGGTAGTTCACTACTTGCAATTTGCGTTTAGGCTTTTTGTTTTTTTGTTGGGAGGCCCAAGTTTAAGGCCTCAGCTAATAGTCTAGGTTATTTGAACTTGTGGAGGTATAAATATCCTAGTACATGTATGGGGATGAGGGGGAAAAAAATTGTTTTGGAGTTCTATACTCTTTGTTCAAGGCTTGGCCTGAATCTCTATTGCATCAAGAATTGAAGTTCATCAAGGTACTTACATCCTAGTGAAATTTCTATTCTTGATTTCTTAATCAACAAATTATTTGTGTTTCCATTTGCATTAATCATTTGGGGGTTCAATAGGTTGGGAAATCTCTGTCTTTTCTTGTTCCCTATCAATTGTGTGTTTGGAGTTTCTGGATTATAAATATCCTTGGGGCTCCAAGTCACTTTCTCTCTCTTCCTCTCTTGTCGACACTCACACTCTCTCACTCTCAATGAAACTTCTTGCTTTCACTCGCTTTTGCTTTCTTGCTCTATTCCTCTCTCTCTCTTTCTTTAATACACACACTCTCTCTCCCCTTGTCTCTTACACTCTTTTTCTCTCTAAAACTTTTCTCTTTCTCACTCTCTCTTATACTTCTCTCTCCCTCTTTGAAAACACTCTCTCTCTGAAACTTCTCTCACAACTCTCTTGCTCTCTGTAAAACTTCTCTCACTCTCTTGGAAAATTCCCTTTCTCTCTTTCTCTCTCTCTCTCTCTCGCGTTCTCTGTGAAGCTTCTCCCTGTCTCTCTCTGTTGGTCTCTCTAAAAATTATTTCTATCTCTTTTTCTAAAACTTCTTTCCACTACTTCCGTTTTTCTCTTTCTCTCTCCCTGCATGTCCTACCAACACTCATAACACTCTCTCTCGCTTTCACTCTCTCTTGGCCTTGTTTTGTCTAAAACTTCTTTCTCTCTTGCTCTTTCTCTTAGTTTCTTTGAAACTTCTTTCTCTCATAGTGTCCTACCCTCTCTAAAACTGTTCTTTATCTATCTTCCCGATCTCTTTGAAACTTTTCTCTCTCAATCTCTTTCACTCTCTTTCTTGCTCTTTTTGAAACTTCTCTCTATATCTTCCTCAATCTCTCTGAAACTTCTCTCCCTTGCCCTCTCTCTAAAACTTCCCTTTCTTTCATTCTCTCTCTCTCTCTCTCTCTCTCTCTCTCAAACTTCTTGGAATGACTGTTTCACACTCTTTAATTGCAAAACATCTCTCACTCACTTACTCTCTCTGTGTCCCTCTCTTTGTCTCGTTTGTTCTCTTTTTCTCTATCTCTCTCTCTCTTACCCTCTGTGAAACTTCTCTCCCTAAAACTTCCCTTTCTCTCTTTCTCTCTCTATGTCATTCTAGAATTTCTCTCTCTTCTTATCCTTCTCTCTATCTGTCTCTTTCACTGTGTTGCTTGTTCTATCTAGAATGTCCCCTTCTCTCTCTCAGTCATTCTAAAACTTCTTTCCTTCTTTGTGTCTAGCTCCTTTTGAAACTTCTCTCTCTTCTTGTCTCTCACTCTTTCTGAAATTTCTCTCCCTAACTCTCCAGAACAATTTCCCCACCACTCTCTCTCTCTCACTCACTTTCTCTGATACTTCTTTTACTCTCTCTTGCTGTCTTTGAAACTTTTCTCTCTATCTCTCTCACTCTCCCTTAAACTTCCCTCCTTTTTCTGATGTGAGCACAAACATGGATGGCAAGAGGAGAGGAGCAGCAGATGAGCTAACATTACCTCAAGGACCAATTACAAGATTAAGGATCAAAAAGTTCAAGGAATCACTTCAAACTTAAATGGGCAGAATGTTTGAAGGAATGGAAGCTCAAGATGCAATGAAGGCCAATGGAGCTTCACCTAATCAAATTGGGCTGAATTTACAAAATGGGTCCAATCTATGTTTAATTCATTCCTCTGCCATGTTGCAGTGCCCACCTTATTTGCCACCGCCAGCCGCCTCTTTGCTCCATTCATCCACCGTTGCTTTGCTGTTTTCATGCTACTCTGCATGTTATTGTTCTCCTGCTGTCTTTTGCCCATGGCAGCTGCTGAAGTTGCTAAACTTTTAATGAGGGGCAATGCATAGTTTGGATATGAAGGTGAAGTTGAAGCTCAGTTCATTCTTGAGGAAAGAGTGCTGACTTAGTTTGCTCTTAGAGGAAGGAGGAACCAACTTCTCAAGGGGAATAAGGCACCATCTTCAAAGGACAAGTTATTCCTAGGGAAGAGACTGGCTTGGAAGGGGAATTAACAAAAAAAGAAAGGGGAGTCAGTTCTCTGCAAGGAAGCCGACCCCTCCTTTGCAGATATTTTTTTATTTTAATAATTTTTATCATTATTATTATATTATATTATAAGTTAAAATTTTTATTTCTTTTTATTTCTTTTTTAAAATTTTTTTAATTTTATTATTTTTTCTTCTTTCTCTCTTTTTTTTGGCTTTTACTTATATTCACTTTTATATTATCTTTTATTGTTTATTTTGTTTAAAAATCCAACACAACTTAGTTTAGGGTTCCGAACAAAAATTGATGTCTACACAGGTGAAGCCTATATAAGTTGTAAAAATAAATGTCTTCGCCTTTATTTTTACAACTTTAAAAGAGAAATTACTTTTACAAAAAAGAGGGAGCATTTTTAAAAGGAAAGCTTTCATGCTCATTTTTATTTTCCCTTATTTTGCTTGTTTATTTATTTATTTATCAAATTTGAGTATGGAAAGTGTGATATCATGCATAAACAGAGAGAAAAAATCACCGGGGTGCCAAAACATCACCAAACAAAGCATCCTAATATGCAGAGATTTCAATAAGATTGTGCATATCTAAGTTTCTCAACTCAGTGTGATCCTCCTAATTTAGTGAGTCAACTCAGTGTGTTGACTCAAGGTAGTTACACGAATTCGGTCAATTGCAAACCATACACAGTGACATGCACTGAAAAATAGTGATTTGCATACTGATTTCAGCTTCCATTTATGCCAAAACAAGGATAAACATGCCAAAACTCAGTAATATGCACACAACAAGCATGGCTGAAGATCATACAGCCAACATCCATACAACGCATGCCACAACTCAGCAAATTGCACACAGTAAAAGGGCTAAAGCAAGAAGAATGAGTTATATACGCAACTTATATCACACAAAAGCCAAGAGGATCCTACCTCAATCCCATTCATGAAAATATAGAACTGAAGCAAACCGAAATAGGGAGCAGAGCATACCTCCAGTACTCGGTGCAACCTCTCCTCCTTGTCCTTCCGTGCAGTGGTTTTTTTTGAGTGTCTATCCCTCTCTGTTCTCTGGTTCATTGTGCAAAGGCTTCACAGTGTTCCTTTGAGTGCATTACCTGAGCTTCTTGAGGATCCTAGGTGGGAGAAGGAATTCGGTTCTTGTTGTATGTGTGCACTCTGTTTTCTGAGCTCTTGGACAGGGGAATGACCTCTTCAAGTGCTCTTAGATGGAAGAAACTCTTTGATACTTGGACACTCTAGGTCCTGATAGCTCTTTGATGTTGATGGAATTTTTGTAAGGAGTCTCTCAGCTGGAGGAGGAACTCTCTTTATATAGCCAGGCTTGGGACTAGCTTGCCACGCCAAAGGGTCACTGCCCCTCTTCCAAGTTGAAGCATGGCACCCACCATTTCTATGCAAGCTGCTACGTTGTTCTTTCCCGTATGGTTGAAGACAGGTGGTGCAGCTTGTGCCTACCATCCATGCATGTTTGTTGTTGCCATAGCAGCTAGTAGAGGCTGCTGGACTTTAATGAAGGCAGTGGAGCAGCTCTCCCTTGCTGCTTCATTCTGCAAGTGGCTACTATAGCCTGCAGGTTCAGTCTGGCTAATCCTCTTTCTATAGTGGTAGCTGCTACCATAGCAGCTAGTGGAAGCTGCTGAAGTTGCTGATCTTTAAAGAAGGGCGGTGGAGCAGCTGCAGTCCTGCTTCCATCACTTTCTTCTACTGTAGTAGCTGTTGTAAACCACCACTTTGCTCCACTCCTTTCTTTTTCCTACTGCACTTCATCCATCCAGCTATTGCTGTTGTCATCATGGGTTTGCTTTCTGGCTCTATGGCAGCTACTGAAGTGCAGGGTGTGCTCTTTAAAGGTGGTGGTAATTAGGTGCATTCCAGCAGCTGGTGGGAGCTGTGTTGGTGATGGCAATGGAGAGAGCTAAAGCCCAACTATGGAACTACAACTTAGTTACATCCTAAGGAGAAGCCTAAGGGGAACCAGCCTTAAAGGAAAAAAAAGGGCTTCTTGCAAAAGGGAGGCCAGCTTGGAGGGGAATGAGCATAAAAGGGGGAGTCGGTTTTGCAAAGAACCCAACTCCTTCTTTGCACACACATTATATTATTATATTAGTTAAAATTTTATTTCTATTTTTTTCTTTTTTCTTTTCTTCTTTCTTTTTTTACATTTATTTTTTAGTTTTTACTTATATTTACTTTTTTTATTGTTTATTTTGTTTAAAAATCCAACACGACTTAGTTTAGGGTTCCGGACGAAATTTAGTGTCTACATCTATGTGATGGAGAGAGAGAGAAGAGAAAGAGAGGGGAAGAGAGAGAAACAAAGTGTTGGAAAGAGAGAGAGGAAGAGATAGAGAGAGACACAAAGAGCAAGAGAGAAAAGTTTTAAATAGAGCAAGAGATAGAGAGAAGTTTCACAAACAATGAAAGAGAGACAAAGAGACAAACAGAGAGAGAAAGAGATAAGTTTTGTAGAGAGTGAGAGAGGGTGAAGGAGTGAAGTTTAAGAGAGAACAAAAGAGTGAGAGAAAAAGGGGGAGAGAGAGGGAGGGAGGTAAAGAAAGAGGTGTAGAAAGTGTTCAGAGGAAAGATAGGAAGAGAGAGAGAGAGACAAAGAGTGAAACATATAGAGAGAGAGGAGGCATAGAGAGAGATAGAGAAAGTGTTAGAAAGAGAGAGAGGGAAAGATAGAGTGAGACACATATAAAGTAAGTACGAGAAGTTTTAAAAAGAGACAAAGACAAAGAAAAGTTTCACAAAAGACGAGAGAGAGATACAAGGATAGAGATAGAGATGGAGACCAAGAGAGGGAGACAAAGTAACAGTAGAGAGCAAGAGAGGGTAAAGGAGTGAAGTTTTAGAGAGAGTGAGAGAATGAGAGAAAAAGGGGGGAGAGAGTAACAGAGCGAGAGGAGGTAAAGAGAGATAGAGAAAGTGTTGGGAGGAGAAAGAGAGGGAGAGATAGATAGAGGGGGTGAGAGAGATAAAGTGAGAGAGAGAGAGAGAGGAAAGTGGCAGAAGAGAGAAAGCAATAGTGAGTGAGTGAGAGAGATAAGAATAGGAATGATGAAGTCCCACATTAGTTAACCAGAGAGGTCTTGGATGTTATATATATGAGTTCTCAAACCTCCCCTTACAAGCTAGCTTTTGAGGTGGAGTTAGGCGGGTTCATATCTTATGGTCTCAGAGCTTACCTTACTCTAGTCGGTGTGGGCCATGGATCTTGGTTCTCTATACGAGGACATACAGTCTAAAGGAGTCGAGAATGATGAAGTCTCACATTGGTTAGGCAGAGAGGTCTTAGGTGTTATATATATGAGTTTGCAAACCTCCCCTTACAACCTAGCTTTTGAGGTCGAGTTAGGTGGGTTCATATCAAGGAAGAGAGGGAAATTTTAAGGAGTGTGTGAGAGAGACAGAAATAGACAGAAGTTTTATAGAGAGAGAGGGTAAGAGAAGTTCTAGAAAGGCACTGAAAGAAAGCAAGAAATAAGAGGAAGTTTTAGAGAAACACAGAGAGAGAGAAGCTTCAAATAGTGAGACAAAGAGATAGAGAGAAATTTTAGAGAGAGCAAGAGAGAATGAGAGAGAGAGACAAATAGATAGAGAGATGTTTCAAAGAAAGTGAAAGAGAGAGAAAGAAGTTTCAAGGAGACCACAACAATGAGAGAGATCGAGAAAGCAACAAAGGGCAATCGACAAAAAGAGAGATTGAGGTAATGCAACACAGAGAGAGTGTGTGAGAGAAGTTTTATGAAGAGAACGAGTGAGAGTGTGAGTGAAAGAAGTTCAAGAGAGAAGTCAAGAGACAAAAAATGAAAGAAAAAGAAATTTTAGAGAGACCCAAAGAGAGAGATAGAGAGAGAAGGTTAAGAGAGAGTGAGAGAGATAGAGAGAGAAACAAAGAAAGGGATGTTTTAGAGAGAGACATAGAGATAAAGAGAGAAAGAGAGAGAAGTCTCAAAGAGACTGAGAGAGAGAAAGGGAAGCTTCTAATAGGTCAAGAGAGAGAAAGAATTGTAGAGAGAGATTTCACAAAGGGTAAGAGGTATAGTGAGAGAGAAGTTTCAGAGAAAACAAGAGAGAAAGAAGTTTTAGTGAGATCGAGAGAAAGAGTGAGATAGAGAGAGTGAGGATGAGAAGTTTTAGAGAGAGCAAGAGAGAGAGAAAGACTGAGACTGAGACACTCAGAGACAGAGAGAGAAGTTTCAGAGAGAGTATTTTTAGAGAAAGCAAGGAAGAGAGAGAAAGCGATAGAGAGACACAGAAAGACACAGCGAGAGTGAGAGAAATTCAAAAGAGACACAGAGAGAAAGAGAGAAAGGAATGTTTTAGAGAGAGGGAAGGAGAAGTTTTAGATACTAAAAGAGTGAGTGAGAGAGAGTGGTAGACAAAGTGTTGTGTAGAGATGAAGAGAGATATAGAGAAAGCTTTGGGAGGAGAGATAGAGAGAGGGAGTAAGGGGAAGAGAGACAAGTTTAAGAGAGTAAGAGAAGTTTTATGAAGAGAGTGAGTGAGAGAAGTTCAAGAGACATAAAAAGGGAGAGAAAGAGAAAGAAAAGTTTTAGATAGATAGAGAAGTTTTAGAGCAACTAAGAGAGAGAGAGATAGAGAGAAGTTTCAAAGAGAGAGAGAGATGTTTTAGAGATAGAGAGAGATAGAGATAGCGAAGTTTTAGAGAGAGTGATAGAGTGGGGCAGAGGGACAAGTTTTGTGATGAGAGTGAGAGATAGAAAAATTTAGTGGGAGGGTGTTGGGGGCAGAGGGAGAGGGAGATAAAGAGAGTTGGGGACTGAAGGAGGAGAGAAAGTGAGTGACAAAAATTTTAGAGAGAATAAGAGAAAGAGTGAGAGGGAGAGAGAATGAGAGAGAGTTGTTTTAGAGGGAGAAAGAGAGTATGTCAGAGAGAAAGCAAGAGAGAAAGATAGACAAAGAGAGAGAAGTTTTAGAGAGGGAGACAAGGAGGGAAAGGGAGAGCGTTGGAGGGAGGGTGAGAGAGAGAAGTTCTATAGAGTGAGTGAGAGGGAGAAAGATGGAGATAAAGAGAGTGACAAGTTCAATTTCTTCCATTACGCAATACCCTTTTTCTTAGTTTTAGAAAGAGAGAGAGGAAGAGAGAGTTTGTGTTGGGCGACAGAGAGAATGTGTTGGGGAGACAAAGAGAATGTGTTGGGGAGACAAAGAGAGAGTGTTGAGGAAGGAGTGACAGAGACACAAAGAGAGGGTGTTGGGGGTAGGGAGAGAGATAGAGACACAAAGAGAAGGGAGAGAGAGATTGTTGGGAAGTTAGAGAGAGACAAGGAGAGAAGTTTTAGAGAGTGAGGGACAGATATGTTGGATAAAGAGAAAGAGAGAAGTTTTAGAGATAGAGAGAGACATGTTGGTCAAAGATAGAATGATAGAAAGTGTGTTGTGGAGAAAGAGAGTGCTAAGACCAGTTTCTTCCATTGTATCATACCCTTTTTCTTAGTTTTAGAGAGTGAGAGAGAGAGGGAGGGAGATGTGTTGGACAGAGAGAGTGAGAGAGTGTGTGTTATGTTGGGGAGAGAGTGTGTTAAGGAGGGAGCAAGAGAGATAGAGAAGGCAAGAGGAAGGGAGAAAGAAGCTTTTGAGAGAGAGAGAGAGGAAAATAAAATATGAGAGAGAAACCAAGGGAAGTTTTGAACACAAAGAGAGAGAGAGTAATAGAAAAACAGAAGGAGAGACAAAAAGAGGGAGAGAGAGAAAGAGGGGGAATGAGAGAGTGAGCATGTTGGGAGAGAGAGAGAGAGAAATGTGTAGGAAAGAGAGAGAGAGGGACTGAGATAAAGAGAGTGTTGTAGAGAGAGTGTGCATCTTGGAGAGAGAGAGAGAGAGAAAAGTTTTAGGGAGAGAGCAAGAGAGAGAGAGAGAGAGAGGTTGTTGGGGAGAGAGTGTGTTGGGAGAAGAGAGAGAGAGAGGAAAATAAAATATGAGAGAGAAACCAAGGGAAGTTTTGAACACAAAGAGAGAGAGAGTAATAGAAAAACAGAAGGAGAGACAAAAAGAGGAAGAGAGAAAGAGGGGGAATGAGAGAGTGAGCATGTTGGGAGAGAGAGAGAGAGAAATGTGTAGGAAAGAGAGAGAGAGGGACTGAGATAAAGAGAGTGTTGCAGAGAGAGTGTGCAACTTGGAGAGAGAGAGAGAGAAAAGTTTTAGGTAGAGAGCAAGAGAGAGAGAGAGAGAGAGAGGTTGTTGGGGAGAGAGTGTGTCGGGAGAAGAGAGAGAGAGAGACAAAGATAAAGAGATCAAAATAGATAGAGAAGTTTTAGAAAGAGACTAAGAGGAAAGTTTAGCGAGAGAGAGAGAAGGAGAAATAGTGAGACAAAGAGGGCAAATGTGTGCATGTTTAGGGGAGAAAAGGATGGAGAGAGAAAGAGAGGGAGAGAGAGAGTGTGATAGGGGGAGAGAGAAAGGTTGTTCAGAAGGGATAGAGAGGGATGGAAAGAAGGTCTTGGAGAGAGAGAGAGAGAGAGATGAAGTGATAAGGCCAAAGTAAGGAGAACCCGAATTGTGACTAGTTTTACCATTGGACTGAAAACCTCATGGAAATCAACTCCTACCTCTTGATTATACCCTTTGGCAACTAGTCTTGCTGTATATTTGTTGACAATACCATATGGATTTTCTTTAACTTTAAACACCCATTTGCACCCTATAGGTCTCCTATTTTTGGGCAAAGCTTCTAAACTCCATGTCTTGTTGCTCATGAGTTCTGCATACTCAAGATCCATGGCACGCTTCCATTCTAGTATATTAAGAGCTTCTTCAACAGTCTGAGGCTCTCTAGAAATAGTAAGTACTATTGGTTCAGGTCCCCTTGCTTTGCTACGAGTCACCATTGAGTGGTTGTTTGATTTGAAAGCCCTTGCTTTGCTACGGGTCACCATTGAGTGGACATTTTGAAATGGACATTGAGGAACTTCAAAATCTGCAGAGGAGCGTGAAACATGTTGCATAGAATCCATAATATTGGTATTATTAGCAAGTGTACATGAGTTATTTGTTTGTCCAGCTAATGCATTGGTATTCTGAGTATGCCTTGCATTAGTTAATGTAGAGAATGATAGAATAGGAGGTATGGCTGAAGATGGAGAAATAGAATGTGATTTGTTATTGGAAAATGACTGTTGTGAGGAACCCTTGTTGTTCTTGAATGGAAAATTACTTTCATCAAATATGATATCTCTAGATATAATTATTTTCCCATCTGGATGCAGACACTTATATCCTTTGTGTACTGGACTATAACCAAGAAAACTGCATTCAATGGATCTGAATTGGAATTTGGGATTATTATAGGGCTTTAAGTTAGGATAGGTTGCACAACCAAAGACTTTAAGAAAAGAATAATCAGGTTTGATTTTGTTTAAGGTTTGAAATGGAGTAGAACCATTTAAGACTGGTGTGGGTAGTCTATTAATGAGATACACAGCTGTGCTAAAGGCCTCAGTCCAAAATGAACTAGGTAAAGATAATTGGTAAAGCAAGGCTAGTCTAGTCTCAGTTATATGTCTGTGTTTTCTTTCTCCAAGTCCCTTTTGCTCATGTGTACAAGGACATGAAACACATGAACTATTCCTTGGTCTTTCAAATATTTAGTGAAAGCTCTAAATTCTCCTCCCCAATTAGTTTGTAAGGCAAGGATTTTGTGGTTGGTTTGAAGTTCTATTTGTTTCTTGAAATGAATAAAGGTCTATAATGCATCAAACTTACTTTTAAGAAAGTAAATCCATGTGTAGTGGGTAAAAGTATCCACAAAATGTATGTAATATCTGTGACCTTCTTTTGACAGCACTGGTGCTGGTCCCCACAAATCAAAATGGATTAGTTGAAGAGGTTTTGAGTATTTTGTTTGAGAAGAGAAAAATGGAAATTTGTGTATTTTACTAAGACAGCAAAATGAACAAAAAGAAAGCTCTTTATTTGGTATTCTGATGTTACAAGAAGTGAGTACACTCTTGACAGTTTGTACAGAGGCATAGCCCAATCTAACATGCCATTTGTCTAACTCAGAATAAGAATTTAACAATGAAGAAGTATGGGAACTATGTACAACAAGTGAAGAAACATTTGGTGACTGAGTTGCTGACACTTTTGTAGTGGTATACGGTTCCCTTTGAATATGAAATTGATCAAAGACATACAATCCTTTTCTAACAGTCCCCTTCAAAAGTATTTGATGAGTATCCTGAGATTTAACATAACAAGTGTCAGGATGGAACTCAAAATAGACATAATTGTCTTTTGCAAACTAAGAAACACTCACAAGATTTTTGGTAATATTTGGAACATGAAGAAGTGAGTTTAGGTAAAGATTTTGATTAGAAAAGCAAGACCTAATATGAGAATTACTAATGTTTTTAATGAACAAACTGAGCCATTACCAATGTGCATCTTCTCCTTTCCATTATATGGAGTCTTCTGCACAATGTTAGAGCCATCCACTGCTACATGATTAGTGGCCCCAGAATTAGGATACCATTCTTGCTCATTGTCATTACTACTACTGTTCGAAGTGAGCATTGCATAGGGTGTGTTTCTGATATTGCTATTGACTGTCTTGCTGAAGTGGCTCAAAACTTGAGCTGGTCCTTGATAACTTTCATCAAATCCGTGATAATAATTCTAGGATTGATGTCCATATCTCCCACATAATTGGCATTGAATGTTGCTTTTATTAGAAAACCTTCCACTCCTACCAGCAAACTGCCTATTGTTATAACCTCCTTTGCCTTTGAAAAAATTTCCTTTGCTTCCAAACCTCCCTCTATTTGCATACTAACTAGGGAAACCTTGATGACCATTTCTGTTTACATTGTGACTCTGAGGGTGTGTAGTAAGATTCACTGTCATAGTCTCTACTTCTTTATGATGTTTCTCAATTCTATTTTCTTGTGCAAGCAACAATGCTTGAATTTCTTCTACTAAATATGGATCAGTTCTAGAGAGAATGGACGTAACAAAACCATCATATTCTGAGGAAAGATCATCAAGAATTACCTCTATATGATCATTTTCTGTAATTACATGATCAACTGAAGCCAAAGAATCAACAAGATTCTTAATCCTTAAAAGATACTCAGTAGCTGTCATGGATCCCTTCTTCACAGTTTGTAGCTGCAACTTGAACTGCTTGATCTTTGCCTTTGTATGAGAGGCAAAGAAAGTTTCTACCTTTTCCCAAACCTGATATGAGTATTCACATCCCACCATCCTTGTAAGGATATTTTCTGACATCGTTGACAAGAGACAAGACAGCAAGAGCTGATCTTGCTTCTTCCAAAGAATATACTGCTGACTCAAGATCCCAAGAACTCTTCCTTGCTCATCTACTACAAATCTTGATGGCACTTCTTGACCACCACTGATGTATTTCTCTAGCTCATGTCCTCTAATGGCTGCGAGAACTTGCTACTTCCAGAGTAGATAGGAATTGCTGTCTAGTTTCACAAAAATAGACTGGCTAAAAGAAACTAGTGAAGCATTTAGAGATGCTACAAAGAACGAATTTAAATTTTCTCCCATTGGATCAAAGCTCTGATACCATGTTAGAATTCTCAAGAACTTCAAAAAGAAAGAAAGCTCAAGAACTTTTAGACAAGAAAGTTCAGGAAAGGAAACTGTGATTCAATGTTATTATTCAACAAATGATGTAGCTGAGATTACAATTTATAGGCTAGGACTTAATTATCGAATTACACTAATGTCCCTAACTAATAAACTACAACCAAGATCAGACTAACAAATTTTTAATAGAACAAAGACTAGGCCTAACAGATTACTAACAAACTTCATGTGACAAGCCTGCAGTTGCTAGTATTAGCTGCTGAACTAAACCCTTTTCTCTAACAGAGAGAAAGAGGGAGAGAGAGAGAGAGAAGTATCAGAGAAAGGGAGAGACAAAGAGAGATAGAAGTGCCAGAGCAAGAGAGAGAGTGAGTAAGAAGTATTAGAGAAAGCACATGCATGGGAGAGAGAGGAAGGGAGAGAAGTTTCAAAAAGAGAAAGAGAAAGAGAGAGAAGATTCAGAGAGAGTTAGAGAGAAAAAGGGAGAGAGAAGTTTTAGAGAAAGCCACAAAGAGAGAGGGAGAGAGAAGTTTTAAAGAGAGTGAGTGGTAGACAAAATGTTGCAAAGAGGGTGAAAGAGAGTGTTTGTCTATGTTGCAGAGAGATAAAGATCTTTTAGAGAGCACTTGAGAGAGAAAGTAAGAGAGAGGGAGAGAGCAAGAGAAAGACGTTTTGCTAGGAGAGAAAGAGAGACAGGGAAATTTTAGAGAGAAAGAGAGTGGGTGACCAATAGAGGGAAAGGGGGAGAGAGAGAGAGAGAGAGAGAGAGAGAGAGAGAGAGAGAGAGAAGTTTTAGAGAGAGGGAGATAGCAAGACAGGGAAAGAGGGAGAAAGCCAGAGAGAGAAAGAGAGAGGCAGAGGGGTAGAAAGAGAATGAGTGAGAGAGAAGTTTTGCAAAGGACGAGAAAGAGAAAAGTTTCAAACATAAAGAGAGAGAGAGAGAAGTTTTAGATAGAGTGAGAGAGAGAAAGAGAGATAGAAAGAGAAGTTTTAGGGAAGCAAGAGTGAAGGAGTAAAAGAGAAGTTTGAGAGAGAGAAAGAGAGTAAGTGAGAGAGGGTGTTGTAGAGAGAGAGAAAGTGTGTCTATTAGGAAAAGAGGGAGAGAGAGAAAGAGAGAGACAGAAAAGTTTCAGAGAGTGCAAGAGAGAGAGAGAGAGATGTTTTACAAAGACCAAGAGTGAGAAAGAGAAAGAAAGAAAGGAAAATTTTAAAGAGAGAGAACTAGAGGCAAGTTTCAAAGAAACCAAGAGGAAGAGAGATAGAGAGATAGAGAAATTTCAATGAGAGAAATAGATAGAGAGACAATTTAAGGAAATAGAGAGACAGTGAGAGAGAGAAGTTTTAGAAAGAGCAACAAATAGTGAGAGAGAAAGAAGTTTTAGATACAGTGACACAAAGGCAGAGAGAGAGGGTGACAAAAAGTGAGAGAAGTTTCAAATAGAACAAGGCAGAGAGAGTGAGAGCAAGAAGTTTCATTAGAGAGTGAGAGAGAGTTCCAGAGATTGAGAGAGAGAGAGAGAGAAAAGTTTCAGAGAGAAACGGAAGTTTCAAAGATAGTAAGAGAGAGAGAGAGACGTTTTGCAGAGAATGAGAGAAGTTCTAGAGAGACACACAAAGAGAGGGACAGAGAGAGAAAGGCATGTTTTAAAGAGAGATAGAAAGAAGTTTCATAGAGAGAGAAGTTTTAAAGAGACAAAGAAGGTTTCAAGAGAGAGACAAGTTTCAAAGAAAGTGTGAGAGAGAGAGAAAGAGATAGACAAAGAGAAAATTTTATAGAGAAAGTGAGCGAGAGAAGTTCAAGAGAGACATAGAGAGAAAAAAAAAAAGGTAGTTTTAGAGAGTGAGAAAGAAAGGGAGAGGGAGGAGAAGTTTCGTAAAGAGTGAGAGAAAGAGTGTTTGAGTGTTGGTAAGAGAGGGAGCGAGACAAAACAAGAGATAGAGAGTTAGAAGTTTCAGACAAACTAAGAGAGAGAGAGAAAGAGAGCAAAGTTTTAGAGAGACTGAGAGAGAGCAAAAGAGCAGGAGAAGGAGAGAGAGAGAGAAGATTTGTTGAGAGTGAAAGAGAGAAAGAGACATAAAAGTTTTAGAGAGAGTGAGAGGAGAGAGAGAGGGTGAGTGAGAGACAGTGGGAGAGAGCACCAGAGAAATAGAGAGAAAGAGTGAAAGGGAAGTTCTAGAGAGAGAAAGATGGTAAATCAGTGAGTGCAAGAGTGAGGGGAAGAGAGAAATGGAGAGAGTAATTTCACATAGAGAGAGGGGGAGAGAGAAATAGAGTGAGGCAAGAGAGCAAGAGAGAAGTTTTAGAGAGACTGAGAGAGAGATAAAGAGAAGTTTCAGAGAGAGTGAGAGAGACAGCAGTTTGAGAGAGATGAGGAAGTCAGATAAAGAGAATATTCAAAGAGGATGGGAGATTGTGAGAGAAAGAAGTTTTAAAGAGAGTGAGAGAGAGAGACAATGAGAGAGAAAGAAGTTTCAGATAGAACAGACCCAAGAGAGAGTGAGAGAAAGAACTTTCATGGAGAGCAAGAGACAAAGAGAGTGTGTGAGTGTTGGCAGGAGAGGGAGAGAGAAAGAAAGAGAGGAAGTGAAGCCTTAGAGAGAGTTTTAGAGAGAGACAGAAAGAGAGAGAGAAAAAGAAACAATTTAGAGAGATTGAAGAGAGAGAGAGAGGGGGAAGTTTCAAAGAGAGGAACAGAGAGTGTGAGAAGTTTTACAAAGAGCAAAAAAGGGTGAGGGAGAGAAGTTTCAGAAAAGCAAAAGAATAGTTTTTGAGAAGGAAAGAGAGTGACTGAGCAAGAGTGAGAAAGAAGTTTTAGAAAGAGAGAAGTTTTCTAGAGAAAGAGATAGAGTGATTTCACAGAGAGAGAGAGAGAGAGAGAGGTTTAAAAGAGGGAAAGAGCATGGGTGAGAGAGGATGGGGGAGTGAGAGAGAGTGAGCAAGCAAGAGAAAGAGTGAGCAAGAGGTATTAAAGAAAGTGAGGGTAAGAGAGAGAGTAGTAAATAGAGTGTTCCAAAGAGGGAGAGAGTGTATGTGAAAGAGAGAGTGAGAGAGAACAAGAGAAGTTTCTGAGAGAGCTAGAGACAGACAGAGAAAGAAGTTTCAGAGACACTAATAGAGAGAGAAAGGAAAGTTTCTAAAAGAGAGAATGTGTGAGAGAAGTTCTATAGAGAGTGAGTGAGGGAAGTTCTAGAGAGATCAAGAGAGAGATAGAGAGAAGTTTCAAAGAGAAAGAGAAAGCAAGAGAGAGAAACAAAAGTTTCAGAGAGAGTGAGACAAGTTTCAAAGAGAGTGTGAGAGAGGAGACGGTGAGAGAGAGAGAAAGGGAGAGGTTTCAGAGAGAGAGTGACAGAGATAGAGATAGAGAAGTTTCATTGAGACTATGACAGAGAAGTTTCAGAGAGAGCAAGAGAGAGAGAGAGAGAGAGAGAGAGAGAGAATGAGTGAGTGATATTTTATGGAGAGTAACTGAGACAAGGTCTAGAGAGACTAAGAAAGACAGATAGAGAGATGTTTCAAAGAGAGAGAGAGAGAGAGAGAGAGAAGTTTCAAAAATGATAAGAGAAAGAGATAGAGAAAAGTTTTAGAGAGAGTGAGAGAGAGAGAAGTTTCAAGGAGTGAGAGAGTGAGAGAGTGAGAAAGAGAGAGAAGTTTCTTAGACATTGAGAGAGAAAATATTCATGAGAGCAACAGAGAGCAAGAGTGAGAGAGAGAAGTTTTAGAGAGAGAGGAAGAGAGAGGGAGAGAAGATCAGAGAAAAGAAGAGAAGGAGAGAGAGAGAGTGAGTAAGGGTATAAGAACAAGTGCGAAAGAGAGAGAGGAAGAAGTCTCAAACAGAGTATATATGTGTGTTAAAGGAAGAGAGATATAGAGAATTTTAGAGAGAGCTAGACAGAGGCAAAGAGAAATTTTAGAAAAATAGAGATAAAGAGGGATGTTTTAGAGAGGGCAAGACATAGAGAGAGAGTGGTAGATAGAGTGTTGCAAATAAGGAGATGGAGAAAGAGAGAGAAGTTTTAGAGAGAGAAAGAGAGAGAGAAGTTTTAGAGAGAGTGTGTGACTGAAAGAGAGAGAGAGAAAGAGAGAGAAAAGTTTCAAATAGAGTGGAGAGACACAGAGAGAGGGAAAGAGAAAGCAAGAGAGAAAGAGAGTGAGTGGGAGAGAGTAGAAGTAGGGTGATAGGGAAAGAGAGAGGGAGAAAGGGAGAGACAAAAACAGAGATAGAGAAGTTTTGGAGAGAGAGAGTGAGGATAGGGAGGGAGAGAGAAGGGATAGGGTGACAAGGAAAGAGAGAGGGAGAAAGGGGGAGACAGAGAGAGAGATAGAGAAGTTTTGGAGAGAGAAAGAGTGAGTGAGAGAGAGATAGAGAAGTTTTGGAGAGAGAAAGAGTGAGTGAGAGAGAGAGAGAGAAAGGGAGAAAGAGAAGTTTCATAAAGGGTGAGAGAGAGTGTGTATATTCAGGTTGTAGGGAGATGGAAATGTTTTAGAGTGAGCTCAAGGGACAGAAATAGAAAGAGAGAGAGAGAGAGAGAGAGAGAGAGAGAGGAAGAGGGAGAAGTTTCAGAGAGAGAGACAAAGAAACAAAGAATGAGTGAGCAAAGTATCAGAGTAAGTGAGAGTGAAAGAGAGAGTAATACAAAGAGTGTTAGAGTGTGTGTGAGAGAGAGAGAGCAAGAGAGAGAGAGAGAGAGAGAGAGGGAGAGAGAAGTTTTAATGAGACTAAGAGAGATAGAGAGAGAGAAAAGTTAGAGAGCAAGAGAAAAAAAGAGATGTTTCAGGTAGTGAGAGAATGTAAAAGAAGTTTGAGAGAGACTTAGAGAGAGAGAAAAGAAGTTTAAATGAGAAAGTGAGAGAGAACTTTCAAGGAGAAAAGAAGAGTGAGTGAGAAAGAGAAGTTTCAAAGAGAATAGAGAAAGAAGTTTTAGAGAGAGGGAGACAGAGAGAAAGAGAAGTTTCAGGGAGAAAAGGAGAGTGAGTGAGAGAGAGAGGTTTCAAAGAGAAAGAGAGAGAGAAGTTTTAGAGAGAAAGAGACAAAGAGAAATTTCAGGGAGAAAAGCAGAGTGAGTGAGAGAGAGAGGTTTCAAAGAGAAAGAGAGAAGTTCATGAAAGAGTGAGATAGAAAGAAATAAAAGTCTTAGGGAGAGAAAGAGTAAGAGAGAGAGGAGAAGTTTCAATGAAAGAAAGAAATAGGGAGAGAGAAGTTTCAAAGAGGGCAAGGCAAAGAGAGAAAAGTTTTAGCAAGAAAAAGACAATGAGTGAGAGGGAGAAGTTTCAGATAGAAAGAAAGAGAAAAAATTTCAAAAGAGTGCACGACAAAGAGAGAAGCTTCCATGAGAGAGAGAGAAATAGAGAAAGACTCAGAGAAAGCAAGTGAGCAAGAGAAATTTTGCAAACAAAGAGTGTAACAAAGTTAATGTGAGAAGTTCTAGAGACACATAGAGAGAGAGAGAGAGAGAAAGAAGGAAGTTTTAGAGAGTGAGAAGGTTTAGACAGATTGCAAGAGAGATAGAGAGAAGTTTCAAAGAGAGTGCAAGAGAGAGAGATGTTTCAAAGAGAGTGAGAGGGGGAGAGAACAAGAGGGAAAGAAGTTTCAGACAGAACAAAGCTAAGAGAGAGTAGTAGTGGGAACTTTCATAGAGAGTGACAGAGAGAGAGTGTGTATGAGTATTGGTAGGAGAGGAAGAGAGAGAGAAAGAGAGGAAAGAAATTCTTAGAGAGAAGTTTCAAAGAGAGAGACAAAGAGAGAGCGAGAGAGGAAGAAATAAGTTTCAAAAAGGCCGACAAAGAGAGATAGGGAGTAGTTCTAGGAAGAACAAGAGAGAGAGAGAGGGAGAAGTTTCAGAGAGAGCAGAGATTCTCTCTCTCCCTCTTTTCCTAATAGACACACTTTCTCTCTCTCTACAACACCCTCTCTCAGTTACTCTCTTTCTCTCTCTCAAACTTCTCTTTTACTCCTTAACTCTTGCTTCCCTAAAACTTCTCTTTCTATCTCTCTTTCTCTCTCTCACTCTATCTAAAACTTCTCTCTCTCTCTCTCTCTTTATGTTTGAAACTTTTCTCTTTCTCGTCCTTTGCAAAACTTCTCTCTCACTCATTCTCTTTCTACCCCTCTGCCTCTCTCTTTCTCTCTCTGGCTTTCTCCCTCTTTCCCTGTCTTGCTATCTCCCTCTCTCTAAAACTTCTCTCTCTCTCTTTCCCTCTATTGGTCACCCACTCTCTTTCTCTCTAAAATTTCCTTGTCTCTCTTTCTCTCCTAGCAAAACGTCTTTCTCTAAAACTTCTCTCTCTCTCTCTCTCTCTCTCTCTCCCTCTCTCTTACATTCTCTCTCAAGAGCTCTCTAAAAGATCTTTATCTCTCTATAACATAGACAAACACTCTCTTTCACCCTCTTTGCAACATTTTGTCTACCACTCACTCTCTTTAAAACTTCTCTCTCCCTCTCTCTTTGTGGCTTTCTCTAAAACTTCTCTCTCCCTTTTTCTCTCTAACTCTCTCTGAATCTTCTCTCTCTTTCTCTTTCTCTTTTTGAAACTTCTCTCCCTTCCTCTCTCTCCCATGCATGTGCTTTCTCTAATACTTCTTACTCACTCTCTCTCTTGCTCTGGCACTTCTATCTCTCTTTGTCTCTCCCTTTCTCTGATACTTCTCTCTCTCTCTCTCTCTCTCCCTCTTTCTCTCTGTTAGAGAAAAGGGTTTAGTTCAGCAGCTAATACTAGCAACTGCAGGCTTGTCACACAAAGTTTGTTAGTAATCTGTTAGGCCTAGTCTTTGTTCTGTTAAAAATTTGTTAGTCTGATCTTGGTTGTAGTTTATTAGTTAGGGACATTAGTGTAATTCGATAATTAAGTCCTAACCTATAAATTGTAATCTCAACTACATCATTTGTTGAATAATAAGATTGAATCATAGTTTCCTTTCCTGAACTTTCTTGTCTAAAAGTTCTTGAGCTTTCTTTCTTTTTGAAGTTCTTGAGAATTCTAACATGGTATCAGAGCTTTGATCCAATGGGAGAAAATTTAAATTCGTTCTTTGTAGCATCTCTAAATGCTTCACTAGTTTCTTTTAGCCAATCTATTTTTGTGAAACTAGACAGCAATTCCTATCTACTCTGGAAGCAGCAAGTTCTTGCAGCCATTAGAGGACATGAGCTAGAGAAATACATTAGTGGTGGTCAAGAAGTGCCATCAAGATTTGCAGTAGATGAGCAAGGAAGAGTTCTTGGGATCTTGAGTCAGCAGTATGTTCTTTGGAAGAAGCAAGATCAGCTCTTGCTGTCTTGGCTCTTGTCAATGATGTCAGAAAATATCCTTACAAGGATGGTGGGATGTGAATACTCATATCAGGTTTGGGAAAAGGTAGAAACTTTCTTTGCCTCTCATACAAAGGCAAAGATCAAGCAGTTCAAGTTGCAACTACAAACTGTGAAGAAGGGATCCATGACAGCTACTGAGTATCTTTTAAGGATTAAGAATCTTGTTGATTCTTTGGCTTCAGTTGATCATGTAATTACAGAAAATGATCATATAGAGGTAATTCTTGATGATCTTTCCTCAGAATATGATGGTTTTGTTACATCCATTCTCTCTAGAATTGATCCATATTCAGTAGAAGAAATTGAAGCATTGTTGCTTGCACAAGAAAATAGAATTGAGAAACATCATAAAGAAGTAGAGACTATGACAGTGAATCTTACTACACACCCTTAGAGTCACAATGTAAACAGAAATGGTCATCAAGGTTTCCCTAGTTAGTATGCAAATAGAGGGAGGTTTGGAGGCAAAGGAAATTTTTTCAAAGGTAGAGGAGGTTATAACAATAGGCAGTTTGCTGGTAGGAATGGAAGGTTTTCTGATAAAAGCAACATTCAATGCCAATTATGTGGGAGATATGGACATCAATCTTGGAATTGTTATCATGGATTTGATGAAAGTTATCAAGGACCAGCTCAAGTTTTGAGCCACTTCAGCAAGACAGTCAATAGCAATATCAGAAACACACCCTATGTAATGCTCACTTCAAACAGTAGCAGTAATGACAATGAGCAAGAATGGTATCCTAATTCTGGAGCCACTAATCATGTAGCAGTGGATGCCTCTAACATTGTGCAGAAGACTCCATATAATGGAAAGGAGAAGGTGCACATTGGTAATGGCTCAATTTGTTCATTAAAAACATTGGTAATTCTCATATTAGGTCTTACTTTTCTAATCAAAATCTTTACCTAAACTCACTTCTTCATGTTCCAAATATTACCAAAAATCTTGTGAGTGTTTCTTAGTTTGCAAAAGACAATTATGTCTATTTTGAGTTCCATCCTGACACTTGTTATGTTAAATCTCAGGATACTCATCAAATACTTTTGAAGGGGACTGTTAGAAAAGGATTGTATGTCTTTGATCAATTTCATATTCAAAGGGAACTGTATACCACTACAAAAGTGTCAGCAACTCAGTCACCAAATGTTTCTTCACTTGTTGTACATAGTTCCCTTACTTCTTCATTGTTAAATTCTTGTTCTGAGTTAGACAAATGGCATGTTAGATTGGGCTATGCCTCTGTACAAACTATCAAGAGTGTTGATGATAAAGGCATAGTGGAAACAGCTGATCCAATTCAAATTCCAAGTGGTCCAGTTACAAGAGCTAGAGCTAAAAGGTTCAAGGAGGCTTTCAATGGATTGATGCAGAGCATTTGGGTTGAGGAGTGCCTTTTAAGGCCCAAATACTTAGACTCAAGTGCAGACCAAGGGTAGATTTCGTTGGTCCAAGTGGTAGAGTAATTTCAGCCTTGTTTCTAAAGCCCATACACTTGGAAGGATCAATTTTAGCCTTTTTATTGAAGCCCATACACTTGGAAGGATTACTTTCAGCTCAAGCATGTGGATTTGAGAGAATCAAGGAGATTAGATTTGGCTGATTATTACCCAGCGAATTTGGGATAACTTTCCTTTTTTTTATGGGATTTGGTCAGCCTTTTGGATTATATCTTCAGCAATTATTGCATTGGGCTGATTATATGGCTAATTATTCTCTTGTAAAGGCTGACATGCCATAATTATAGGGATTACCTTCCCTTTGCTATTTGTTTCCTTTTTCAAATTGTAATAACTCAGCCTATATATATGTATACCAAGGCTGAGAAGTGCAGTTCAGTTTTCTACATAAAAGTTGAGAGTTTTCTCTTTGATTCTTTGAAGAACTTTTTGAACTTATCAAGAACTTGTTCTTGTGGCATTCATCCAACTTATCAAACGGTTCACCATCCCGTTTGTGGCGTCTACACATACCAAAGTTCGTGTTTTATTATAAACATCGGGTCGAGGTTTCCACCTACAAAATCTGATTGTAGAATGGTCTTGGGAATCAATTTTGTTGATGGGTCTCATTATTCTTGGCGGGGTTCGCATCATTTTGGTATCAGAGCACAGTTCTAGTCTCAGGTTTTGCCTATCCAATTTTAGTTTTTGCAGCCAATATTCTTTGTTTTCTTTTGTTTAGATTCCAACTTCAGTTGATACATATTCAAAAAAAAAAAAAAGAAAGAAAGAAAAGAAGAGCTTCAGCAAAAAAAAAAAAAAAGAAAGAAAGAAAAAAAAAGCTGCAAAAAAAAAGAAAAAAAAAGTAGTATTCAGCAAAAAGAAAGAAGAACAAGTCAGAAACTGCCAAAAAAAACTCCCCTTTTATTGATTTTATTGATTCCATACTCTTCCTTGAATCATTGATAAGCTTGTGATTGAATTGTTGCTGGTACAAGTTCTTGTTCTTGTTTGGATAAGTTTGAAAAGAATTGAAAGAGAAAATTATGAGTGGAAAAAGGCAAGAGTGGTAAGAACAATAAAGGAAAAAAGCCAAATTTATTGTGTGAAAACACGAGTGTTGAGAGAATTGTATTTGAGCAAAAAAATACGTGAGGGAAATAATTTGTGAGGTCTTTTATTTTCTAACATTTTTTTTGCAGCAAAAACATGTCAGACAAAGCCATTCCCACAAGTTCTTCAGGAGGGGTTGATCCAAAGCTACTTATGGATGCATTAATGGGAGAGATGAGAAGAGTGTTAAGAGCAAAAATGGAGCAAGTTCATGAACGGTTGGATAAGGTAGAGAATGAACACATGAGGCAACCACAAAATGTACAGAATGTGCATAGGAGGGAAAGAGTTCAGCCAAGGGAAGTAAGGGTTGAAGATGAAGAGTATTATGGAGCTGGTTTTGATGAGGAAGATGATCAAAATTCCATTGTTAACAATAGGAGATATGGTGGATGGGGTAGAGGAGTTAGGAATCGAGAAGATAATAACTTGGGTAGCATAAAGATGAAGGTTCCATCATTTCAAGGTAGGTCTGATCCGGAAGCCTATCTTGAATGGGAGAAGAAGATGGAGTTTATTTTTGATTGCCACAACTATTCTGAAGCAAAGAAGGTAAAATTGGCAGCCATTGAGTTTTCTGATTATGCCATTGTTTGGTGGGATCAAATGGTGTTAAATAGGAGGCAAAATGGAGAACGGCCAGTGGAAACTTGGGAGGAGATGAAGATGATGATGAGAAAGCGGTTTGTTCCAAGTCATTACTACCGTGAGTTATACAAGAAGTTGCAAGGTTTGCGGCAAGGAAACCAGAGTGTTGAGGATTACTATAAGGAGATGGAGATTGCAATGATCCGGGCTAATGTTGAGGAAGATCGTGAAGCTACAATGGCTAGGTTCTTGCATGGATTAAATCAAGAAATACAAGATAGAGTGGAGATGCAACATTATGTGGAATTAGAGGATATGGTGCACATGGCTATCAAAGTGGAGCAACAACTCAAGAGGAGGGGTAGCTCACCTGTAGCCCAAAACTCAAGTTCTACTTCTTGGAAACCAAGATATACAAAGAAGGAGGACAAGCCTCAAGCATTCCCAACACCCAAACACAAATCTGAGCATAAAACTGAGAACTCCAGCCATGTTTCTCAAGGTAAAATTGAATCATCCACTACTCGAAATCATGATATTAAGTGCTTTAAATGTCAAGGTAGGGGACATATAGCAAGCCAATGTCCAAACAAAAGGATTATGGTGATGCGAGACAATGGAAAAGTTGAGACTGAAAGCAAAGAAGACACCCAATCTATGCCACCATTAGAAGATGCGGATGATGTAGAATATGCTGCTGAAGGAGAATTGCTAGTGGCAAGAAGAGCCCTAAGTGTGCAGGCCAAAGAAGAAGAAGAAGTGCAGCGAGAAAACATTTTTCACACTCGGTGCAACGTCAAAAACAAGGTATGTAGTGTAATTATTGATGGAGGAAGTTGTACTAATGTTGCTAGCTCAACTATGGTTGAAAAATTAGGGCTACCCACAATGAAACATCCTAAACCATACAAGTTGCAATGGCTCAATGATAGTGGCGAATTAAGGGTGAATAAACAGGTGCTGGTCTCTTTTCGCATTGGAAAGTATGAGGATGAAGTTTTATGCGATGTAGTTCCAATGCAAGCAGGACATTTGCTATTAGGCCGACCATGGCAATTTGATCGGCAAGTAAAGCATGATGGCTACACAAACAAGTACTCATTTGTGTTTAAGCAAAAAACGATCACTCTAGCTCCTATGACACCAAGACAAGTTTATGAAGATCAAGTGAGGCTACAAAAAGAGAGTGAACAAAAACGGAGTGACGAAAGAGAGAAAAATAAATTGAGTGAAAGTTTGAGAGAGCAAATAGGAGAGGACAAGAAAATTGAGAGAGAAAAAAAGAGAGCTGATTCAACCATTGAGACAAAAAAAGAGAAAACACAAAAGAGCTTTTATGCAAGAGCAAGTGAAGTGAAAAGAGCAATGTTTTTAAATCAGCCAATGATTGTACTTGTGTACAAAGAGGCATTTTTGAACACTAATGAGATTGATCCTACTTTGCCTAGTTCTATTGTTTCTCTTTTGCAGGATTATGATGATGTCTTTCCCAAGGAGGTCCCAAATGGTTTACCCCCTATCCGAGGGATTGAGCATCAAATTGACTTCATACCCGGTGCTTCCATTCCAAACTGACCAGCTTACCGAACTAATCCCGAGGAGACAAAGGAGTTACAACAGCAAGTTAGTGAATTGATGGAAAAGGGGTATGTGAGAGAAAGCATGAGTCCATGTGCTGTTCCGGTGATTTTGGTGCCTAAGAAGGATGGGTCATGGAGAATGTGTGTTGATTGCCGAGCCATCAACAATATTACGGTAAAGTACCGCCACCCTATTCCTCGCTTAGATGATATGTTAGATGAGCTACATGGTGCTTGTGTGTTTTCAAAAATTGACTTGAAAAGTGGATATCATCAAATCAGAATGAAAGAGGGAGACGAATGGAAAACTACTTTTAAAACAAAACATGGATTGTATGAGTGGTTAGTAATGCCATTTGGACTAACTAATGCACCAAGTACTTTCATGCGATTAATGAACCATGTTTTGCGTCCTTTTATAGGCAGGTTTGTTGTGTATTTTGATGATATACTCATTTATAGCAAGAGTTTGGCTGATCATATTTTGCATTTGAAATCTGTTCTGGATGTGCTTAGAAAAGAGAAATTGTATGCTAACATGAAAAAGTGCACCTTTTGCACCGATAAGCTTGTGTTTCTTGGCTATGTTGTGAGTGCACAGGGTATACAAGTTGATGAAGAGAAGGTTCGTGCAATCCAAGAGTGGCCAAAACCCACAAGTGTAGGCCAAGTCCGAAGTTTCCATGGACTTGCAAGTTTTTACCGACGGTTCGTGAAAGACTTTAGTAGCATAGCTGCACCACTTACTGAAGTGATCAAGAAAGACATTGGGTTCAAATGGGAGGAAAAGCAAGAAGAGGCATTCAAACTACTCAAGGAAAAATTGTCTCATGCACCTTTACTTGCTTTACCTGATTTTACTAAAACATTTGAAATTGAATGTGATGCTTCAGGTATAGGAATAGGTGCTGTTCTTATGCAAGGTGGACGACCAATTGCATATTTTAGTGAGAAGCTTACTGGGGCAACTTTAAACTACCCTACTTATGACAAGGAAATGTATGCATTGGTCCGAGCATTGGAGACATGGCAACACTACCTTTGGCCTAAAGAGTTTGTGATTCACACTGATGATGAGTCCTTGAAGCATCTGAAGGGCCAACACAAGTTGAATAGGAGGCATGCACGATGGGTAGAGTTCATTGAGACATTCCCATATGTCATCCGATATAAGCAAGGTAAGGAAAATGTCATTGCTGATGTACTCTCTCGCAGGTATGCCTTGATTTCTACTCTTGAAGCAAAATTGCTTGGTTTTGAACACATTAAAGAATTGTATCCATTAGACCAAGATTTCTGTGAAGAGTATAGGAATTGTGAGAGCAAGGCCATGGGTAAGTTCTTTAAGTATGATGATTTCTTGTTTCGAGAGAATAAGCTATGTGTGCCTAATTGCTCATTGCGAGACTTGTTAGTGAGGGAATCCCATGGAGGAGGGTTAATGGGACACTTTGGAGTTGCTAAGACATTAGCCATACTGCAAGAGCATTTCTTTTGGCCACACATGAAAAGAGATGTTGAGAGAATGTGTGGAAGATGTGTCACTTGTAAGCAAGCGAAATCCCGAGTGCAACCTCATGGACTATACACACCACTTCCCATTCCTAATGAACCTTGGGTTGACATTTCAATGGACTTTGTGTTAGGTTTGCCTAGGACAAAGCATGGTAAAGACTAAATCTTTGTGGTTGTGGATAGATTTTCTAAGACGGCACATTTTATTCCATGTCACAAAACAGATAATGCGTCACACATTGCTGATTTGTTCTTTAGGGAGGTTGTAAGGTTACATGGGATGCCTAGGACAATTGTTTCGGATCGTGATACTAAGTTTTTGAGCTACTTTTGGAAGACTTTGTGGTGTAAGTTAGGGACTAAGTTATTATTTTCTACTACTTGTCATCCACAAACTGATGGTCAAATTGAAGTAGTAAATAGGACTTTAACAACCTTGTTGAGGGCTATCATTAAAAAGAATATCAAAACTTGGGAAGATTGGTTACCACATGTTGAATTTGCTTATAATCGTATTGTTCATTCAGCAACAAGATTTTCTCCTTTTGAAATTGTTTATGGTTTTAATCCTTTAACTCCATTGGATTTAACACCATTACCTTTGAAAGAGTGTGTTAATTTAGATGGCAAAAAGAAAGCTGAATTTGTCAAGCAGATACATGAGAAGGCAAAGTTCAACATTGAGCGTCGAACGGAGTAATATGCGAAACAAGCCTACAAGGGGCGTCATAAGCTCATTTTTGAACCTGGAGATTGGGTTTGGCTGCATATGAGGAAAGAAAGATTTCCAGCACAAAGGCATTCTAAGTTGCTTCCAAGAGGGGATGGACCATTCCAAGTTCTTGAGCGCATAAATGACAATGCATACAAGCTAGATTTGCCAGGTGAGTATAATGTTAGTGCCACTTTCAATGTTACTGATTTAACCCCCTTTGATGTAGGTGATGATTTGAGGACAAATCCTCTTCAAGAGGAGGGGAATGATGATAATGGCATAGTGGAAACAGCTGATCCAATTCAAATTCCAAGTGGTCCAGTTACAAGAGCTAGAGCTAAAAGGTTCAAGGAGGCTTTCAATGGATTGATGCAGAGCATTTAGGTTGAGGAGTGCCTTTTAAGGCCCAAATACTTAGACTCAAGTGCAGACCAAGGGTGGATTTCGTTGGTCCAAGTGGTGGAGTAATTTCAGCCTTGTTTCTAAAGCCCATACACTTGGAAGGATCAATTTTAACCTTTTTATTGAAGCCCATACACTTGGAAGGATTACTTTCAGCTCAAGCATGTCGATTTGAGAGAATCAAGGAGATTAGATTTGGCTGATTATTACCCAGCGAATTTGGGATAACTTTCTTTTTTTTATGGGATTTGGTCAGCCTTTTGGATTATATCTTCAGCAATTATTGCATTGGGCTGATTATATGGCTAATTATTCTCTTGTAAAGGCTGACATGCCATAATTATAGGGATTACCTTCCTTTTGCTATTTGTTTCCTTTTTCAAATTGTAATAACTCAGCCTATATATATGTATACCAAGCCTGAGAAGTGCAGTTCAGTTTTCTACATAAAAGTTGAGAGTTTTCTCTTTGGTTCTTTGAAGAACTTTTTGAACTTATCAAAAACTTGTTCTTGTGGCGTTCATCCGACTTATCAAACGGTTCACCATCCCGTTTGTGGTGTCTACACATACCAAGGTTCGTGTTTTATTATAAACATCGGGTCGAGGTTTCAACCTACAAAATCTGATTGTAGAATGGTCTTAGGAATCAATTTCGTTGACGAGTCTCGTTATTCTTGGCGGGGTTCGCATCAAGTGTACTCACTTCTTGTAACATCAGAATACCAAATAAAGAACTTTCTTTTTGTTCATTTTGCTATCTTAGTAAAATACACAAATTTCCATTTGTCTCTTCTCAAACAAAATACTCAAAACCTCTTCAACTAATTCATTTTTGATTTGTGGGGACCAGCACCAGTGCTGTCAAAAGAAGGTCACAGATATTACATACATTTTGTGGATACTTTTAACCGCTACACATGGATTTACTTTCTTAAAAGTAAGTTTGATGCATTATAGACCTTTATTCATTTCAAGAAACAAGTAGAACTTCAAACCAACCACAAAATCCTTGCCTTACAAACTAATTGGGGAGGAGAATTTAGAGCTTTCACTAAATATTTGAAAGACCAAGGAATAGTTCATGTGTTTCATGTCCTTGTACACATGAACAAAATGGACTTGGAGAAAGAAAACACAGACATATAACTGAGACTAGACTAGCTTTGCTTTACCAATTATCTTTACCTAGTTCATTTTGGACTGAGGCCTTTAGCACAACTGTGTATCTCATTAATAGACTACCCACACCAGTCTTAAATGGTTCTACTCCATTTCAAACCTTAAACAAAATCAAACCTGATTATTCTTTTCTTAAAGTCTTTGGGTGTGCAGCCTATCCTAACCTAAAGCCCTATAATAATCCCAAATTCTAATTCAGATCCATTGAATGCAGTTTTCTTGGTTATAGTCCAGTACACAAAGGATACAAGTGTCTGCATCCAGATGGGAAAATAATTATATCTAGAGATATCATATTTGATGAAAGTAATTTTCCATTCAAGAACAACAAGGGTTCCTCACAGCAATCATTTTCCAATAACAAATCACATTTGATTTCTCCATCTTCAGCCATACCTCCTATTCTATCATTCTCTACATTAACTAATGCAAGACATACTCAGAATACCAATGCATTAGCTGGACAAACAAATAGCTCATGTACACTTGCTAATAATACCAATATTATGGATTCTTTGCAACATGTTTCACGCTCCTCTGCAGATTTTGAAGTTCCTCAATGTCCATTGCAAAATATCCACTCAATGGTGACCCGTAGTAAAGCAAGGGCTTTCAAATCAAACAACCACTCAATGACTCGTAGCAAAGCAAGGGGACCTAAACCAATAGTACTTACTATTTCTAGAGAGCCTCAGACTGTTGAAGAAGCTCTTAATATACTAGAATAGAAGCGTGCCATGGATCTTGAGTATGCAGAACTCATGAGCAACAAGACATGGAGTTTAGAAGCTTTGCCCAAAAATAGGAGACCTATAGGGTGCAAATGGGTGTTTAAAGTTAAAGAAAATCCATATGGTATTGTCAACAAATATACAGCAAGACTAGTTGCCAAAGGGTATAATCAAGAGGCAGGAGTTGATTTCCATGAGGTTTTCAGTCCAGTGGTAAAACTAGTCACAATTCGGGTTCTCCTTACTTTGGCCTTATCAAAAGAGTGGAACATCCATCAAATAGATGTTAATAATGCCTTTTTAAATGGTGATTTGAATGAAGATGTGTACATGTTGCAGCCTCCTGGATATGCAAGGTGCCAAATCTATGCCTTCTCCTATGGCCTTAACACCAAATATCTTGGCTAGTAGTGGTTCTCTTATCTCTGATCAAGCTGCATATAGATCACTTGTGGGAGCATTACAATATATTATCATTACTAGACCAGAATTATCATATAGTGTAAACAAAGCTTGTCAATTTATGCACTATCCTACAGATGTACATTGGAAGTTGGTTAAACAAATACTGAGGTATCTTGCAGGCACCATATGTCATGCTCTAGTTCTCCAAAGATCATCTGCTCCTGATCTCATTGCCTTTTGTGATGCTGATTGGGCATCAGACATTGATGATAGGTGTAGTACCTCAGGTTTCTGTGTATATCTTGGTCCTAATCTCATTTCCTGGTCATCTAAAAAGCAAACAACAGTGTCTAGATCAAGTACTTAAGCAGAATATAGAAGTTTGTTTAGCTTGGCTGTAGTCATTACTCAAAGAACTCAGTATTCAATTACCAAAAGTTCCTACAATATACTGTGACAATATGAGCACAGTCAGTTTATCAGCAAATGCTGTCCTTCATTCAAAGACTAAACATATTAAACTAGATCTCTATTTTGTTCGTGAAAAGGTCAACAATAAAGAAATTGAAGTCTATCATATTCCATCCCTTGATCAACAGTAGATATCTTCACCAAAGCAGCCTCAACTTCAAGGTTCCTTCAACTTAGAGACAAGTTCAGTGTCCTTCCTCTTCCAAGTCATACCACTGATCTTGAGGGGGAATGTTAGAGAAAAGGGTTTAGTTCAGCAGCTAATACTAGCAACTGCAGGCTTGTCACATGAAGTTTGTTAGTAATCTGTTAGGCCTAGTCTTTGTTCTGTTAGCAATCTGTTAGTCTGATCTTGGTTGTAGTTTATTAGTTAAGGACATTAGTGTAATTCGATAATTAAGTCCTAGCCTATAAATTGTAATCTCAGCTACATCATTTATTGAATAATAAGATTGAATCACAGTTTCCTTTCCTGAACTTTCTTGTTTAAAAGTTCTTGAGCTTTCTTTCTTTTTGAAGTTCTTGAGAATTCTAACACTCTCTAATGCTCTCTTTGAAACTTCTATCTCTCCCTCTCTATCATTCTCCCTAAATCTTCTCTCTCTTGCTGTCACTTTCTCTCTCCCTCTCCCTCCCTCTCTCTCTCCCCTTCTCTCTCTTACTCTTGATGAAACTGCTCTCCTTGTGTCTTTCTCTCTTTCTCTCTCTTTTTCTCTCTAAAACTACTCTCTCTCTCTCTCTCTCTCTCTCTCTCTCTCACAAACTGCTTTTTCACTCTCTCACTCCATGAAACTTCTCTCTTTCACTCACTTTTTTTGAAACTTTTCTCTGTCTCTTTCTTTTAGTTTCTCTGAAACTTCTCTCTCTCGCTCTGTCTAAAACCTCCCTTCTCTTTTTCTCTCTCTCTTTCTTTGAAACTTCTCTCATCTCTCTCTATTGGTCTCTCTAGAACTTCTCTCACTCACTCTCTCCATTAAACTTCTCACATTCATTCTCTCTCTGAAACTTCCTTTCTCTCTCTTTCAGTCTATCTAAAACTTTTTTCTCTCTCTGTTCTCTTTGGAACTTCTCTCACTCTCTCTCTCAAATAAAAACAAACTCTTGTCGCAACGTCTACGTGATGCATGCAAGAGAAAAATAATCAAGTTTATTTACACAAATATGTTTTAAAGAAAGCAAGGAGTCACCACCAATCTAAAATCTTAGTGAGATCAGACATCTTAAAAAGAATAGTCTGCATTTTATTTCAAAATAGGTTTGGGAGTTAATTACGTTTAGAAAAGGTGTTAGCACCCAATAATGGCCTTTTGGTACCATATTAATTTTATGCCACTTGTAATTGTCACGAATGTTGTTTATACTTCCTTGTTAAAGAAAATTGAATAGTTGATTTTTATTGCAAACTCCTTGGAAAATTGATAGGCTCCTCCTCTTCAAGTAGGAACCTATTTTATGTTTATGGGGATAAATGCATTTGCCTTTATTTCCCATTACTTCCTTCAGTAGGAGTAGAGAAAGTATTAATTTTGGTAAGAAAATTGATTTTAGAAATCTTGTACCAATAAGCTTCTTAACAAATACAAATATAGACTAGTTCCTCTTCAGGTGAGAGTCTAATTAAATTACAAGAAAAAATGCCTTCTCCTTAGTTTCTTGTAGTTTTTCCTAGAAAGCTTATTTGGATTCCTTTAGTAAAAGATAAAAATAGGCCGTTCCTCTTCAAGTGAAGCCTATACTAGTTGTAAAAATAAATGCCTTTGCCTTTATTTCTACAACTTTAAAAGAGAAATTAGTTTTGCAAAAAAGAGGGAGCATTTTTAAAAGGAAAGCTTTCACGATCATTTTTATTTTCCCTTATTTTGCTTGTTTATTTATTTCATTTATCAAATTTGAGTATGGATGGTGTGATATCATGCATAAACAGAGAGACAAAATCACAGGGGCCCCGAAACATCATGAAACAAAGCATCCTAATATGCAAAGATTTCAATAAGATTGTGCATATCTAAGTTTCTGAACTCAGTGAGTCAACTCAGTGTGATCCAACAAACATGGCTGGAGCTCATTCAGCCAACCCCCACACAATGTATGCCACAACTTAGTAGCTTGCACACAGAAGCAGAGCCGAAGCAAGGAGAATGGGTTGAAGATACAACTTTATCAAGAGTCAACAGTCGTACAAAAGTAATCTACATAGTTTAACAACAACATCCATGCATAAATGGAGAGGATCAAAACTCAAGCATGTTCATGATGGTGAAATTACAGAACTGAAGTAGGCAAAGCAAGTAGGGAGTAAAGCATACCTCAGCTTTTGATGTGAGCTCCTATAACATCTGAGACCGGTTGAACCACAGTGATATGGGGTCCTTCCCTTTGCTCTTCAGTTGGCTTCCTCTTATCCTTGCAACTGAGGACTCTCGGCTAGGAGCTAGAACTCTCGGATTCCTTCCTCTTGTATATGCTCTATTTTCTAGTTTTGGAATAGGGGAATGACCTCTTCAAGTGCTCTTGGATGGAAGAAACTCTTTGATGCTTGGAGACTCTAGGTCCCGATAGCTCTTTGATGATGATGGAATTTCCGTATGGAGTCCCCTCAGCTGGAGGAGGAACTCTCTTTTTATAGCTGAGCTAGGGGCCAATTTTCCTTCACCTAAGGGTCACCACCTACTTGCAAGTTGGCATTACTCCTGTTACTACTCTACTGTCTTGTTCCACACACTTCCAACACCTATAATGTCATGCTGCAAGCCATCACCTAGCTGGTGTTTTGCGGTTCTGCATGTTGCTTCCAAAACAACTAGTAACCCATGAACAGCTTAGCAACAGCTATCATGGCTCCTCTATGCAGCGGCTCTTCATGATGACAACTAAAGTAGGTGAGCTTTAAGGGAGGGTGGTGCTGTCTTGCTGCTAAAAAGAGGTGACATGCTGTAGCTAGTTCAGCCATGCAGGAGGTGGCAGCCTTTCACAGTCATGCCGCAAGCCATCACCCTGCTAGTGTGTTGTGGCTCTACATGTCCTTGCTACTATTGCCTTCTATGGCATGAAGGCTCGGCCTCTATTCTGCAAGTTGCCGCAGTTTGTCTCTGCTGTCCTTGTTGCTGTGGTAGCTAGCATAGCTTGTAGAGTGGTGGCATATGTTCCATCACTTATGCAAGTGGTTATCTTTTCCTTCTACTCGGCCATGCTCCCCTTTATGGCATAGCAATTGCTAAAAATTGATGAAGGCAGTGGAGAGCTACAGCCTACTCATGGAACCACTATCTCGTTCGATCCTAAGGAGAAGCCTAAAGGGAACCGGCCTCAAAGAAAAAGAGAGCTTCTTGCAAAGGGAGGCCAGCTTGAAGGGGAATGAGCATAAAAGGGGGAGTCGGTTCTTTTAACTCCTCCTTTGCATACATTTTTATTTTAATAATTTTAATAATTTTTATCATTATTATATTATTATATTATATTAAATTTTTTATTTCTTTCTTTTTTTTCTCATTTATTTTTTTCCTTTTTTTTTGTTTTTATTTTTTATTTTTTTTCTTTTCTTCTTTCTCTCTCTTTTTTTTTTTTGGCTTTTACTGATATTTACTTTTTTATTGTCTTTTATAGCTTATTTTGTTTAAAAATCCAACACAACTTAGTTTACGGTTCCAAACAAAATTTGTGTCTATAGCTGCCCCTCTTTGCTTATATTTCTGGGAATTAGAAAGTAAGCAAAGGTAGGAGACATGATTTCATTCGAAACAATATAGGGTTAAATCAAACAAAGTTTGATTCTAGCACAAATGATAAGGTTGAGTCAAATGAGACCCAATTTTAGCACAAATGATAAGGGTTGAGTCAAACGAGGCCCGACTCTAGCACAAATGATAGGGTTAAGTCAAACAAGGCCTGACTCTAGTACAAAAGATAAGGTTGAGTCAAATGAGGCCCAATTCCAACACAAATGATAAGGTGAGTCAAATGAGGCCCGACTCTGGCACAAATGATATGGTTGAGTCAAATAAGGCCTGACTCTGACATAAATGTTAAGGGTGAGTCAAACAAGGCCTGACTCTGACGCAAATGATAAGGATGAGTTAAATGAAATTTGACTCTAGTACAAATGATAAAGTTGAGTCAAACGAGACCTGACTCCAGTACAAATGATAAGGGTGAGTCAAACAAGTCCCAACTCCAGTACAAATGGTAAGGTTGAGTCAAATGAGTCCCGACTCTGGTACAAATGGTAAGATTGAGTCAAATGAGGCCCGACTCCAGGACAAATAATAAGGTTGAGTCAAATAAAGCCCACCTCTGGCACAACTAGTAAGGTGAGTCAAACAAGAACCAACTCTAGTGCAAATGATGTGGTTGAGTCAAACGAGGTCCGACTCTGGCACAAATGATAAGGGTGAGTCAAACGAGGCCTAACTCTAGCACAAACAGTAAGGTTAAGTCAAATGAGGCCTAACTCTAGGACAAATGATAAGGGTGAGTCAAATGAGGCCCGACTCTAGCACAAATGGTAAAGTTGAGTCAAACGAGGCCCGACTCTGAAGCAAATGGTAAGGGTGAGTCAAACAAGGCCCGACTCCAGTGCAAATGGTAAGGTGAGTCAAATGAGGGCTGAATCAAACGAGGCCCGACTTTGGTACAAATAGTAGGGTTAAGTCAAACGAGGCCCAACTCTAGCACAAATAGTAAGGTTGATTCAAACAAAACCCGACTCTAGCACAAATGGGAAGGTTAAATCAAACGAGGCCGAACTCCAGCATAAATGGTAAGGTTGACCTAAAATGGCATGCTTGGCATGAAAACACATTTGACATGTGAAAGACTTACTCTTGAATGGCATGCTTGACATGCGAAGGTTTGATTTTTAATGAGATGCGAAAGGCTTGACCAGAAATGACATGCTTGACATGTAAATTGCTTACGTAAAAGGTTTTTACCTAAAAGGGCATGTTTAACAGGCTAAAAGTTGACATGCGAATTGATTGACCTAAAGATGGCATGTTTGGAATGCAAATGTGCTTACCACATGAAAGGCTTATCCTAAAATAGTATGTTTGATATGTAAATGTGCTTAACATATGAAAGGTTTGACCTATGAATGGCATGCTTAACATGCGAACATGCTTGACATATGAAAGGCTTGACCTTAGATGACTTGCTTGATACACAAAAATGAATATAGATGCTAAAGCCACAATGCTTGCCCGAGTTATGAGTGACTTAGAATGTCAGATCCCATAGAAGCAGTACCTTTTGATATCAGCATATGAAAATTCTTCCTCACTCTTTTATAAACTCCTCTCTTTTCTTTTGAGAAGCTTCTCTCTAAATCCTCATTTTGGTCCTCTCAGCTTTTTCAAGGATATTTTGGATTTGCTGTCACTCTCCTAATTCTTGCTTTGTTTAAGCTTGGTAATCCCCAAGCAATGGAAGGTTTTTTCTAACTTCGGGTTCATTCTATAGGTAATTGCCCTAGTTGGTGCTTTGGAACATTTTTATACTCTGGGTTCACTTCCCTGATTATTGCCCCCATTTTGTTTTGATTACCTTTGAACAAAGAAATGCTGAAAAGATTCTTAGTTCATTATCTCCTTATTATTAAAATGCCTCAAAGGAATGCATATGCTAGACCAAAACTATTCAATTCTCTAGAATCAAGAATTCTTTGTTAAGCCACTCACTAATTAAGCCACTCTCAAGGGTTTGTACTCTCATGTAATTGTTTACACTCAAGTGTTTGCCCACATGATAAGTGTTTGCACTCACAAGTATCCCATAAGTTTGCTTTCATGTCCCTCTCCACATTTGTTATTTCACCACATTAGTTGGATCACTAGGACTTCATTTAGCTTGTAATGTAAGGCTTAAGCAATAGCTTGAAAGAAATGGATAGAGGTCTGATGGCGAGTGAAAGATTGAGCATACAAAGCCTTGTATTTGCCTTTTCATTTTCAACAATTTGGGAATCTTACTAGAACAAGGAGAAATCTACTTTCTTCTGCCCATCTTTTGTTTTGGGCTTACTTCTTTTTCTTTTTTAGTTCTTTTGATTTTTGAAGATTCCTTTTTATTTTTGCCTTTTCATAGCTAAGGTTTTGACCAAATGGAAAAGCATTGCCAAGTTATTCCTTATAGCATTCTCTCTCAACCAATAACTTTGTTGCTCCTTTGACTCTCCTTTAGGGTAAGAATCATCATTATATATATATATATATATATTTTGTTGAGAGGTCAAGGTGACTGAGGGTCAAAGAAAAGAACATTTGATAGTGCTTGTGCTATCCTTTAAGGCTCAAATAGGTGACCATGGATATTTCAATTTAAGGTTAGCTTAAAAGGCCCAAAGAGTGCAAAGATGGCCTAGATTACTTCTCTAGCTATTGCAGTGTCTAACGAATTGTCTCAAGGGAGATTCAAACAAGTTCTAGGATGCTTGTTTTCTCATAGCATTCTTATATGCTATAAGATATCACACCTTCACCACTGCTTATATTACTTGATCTATTCTATCATCTAAAAGAATTGAGTTTTTTCTAAGGCAATCCAATTTTCTCATTGGCAAAATGAATCTGAATAGGATGAAATTAAGACAACTAATCAACAAATTATTGCTCTCAGGCAAACATGAAAAGATATTCTAACCCTGATTGCCCCTAGTTCATTCTGGTGATAGTACGCCATCCTTAAGTGTTTGCCATTCATCGTCGCTCATAACATTAGACAAAGAAATGATATAAAAGGGGAAGGAATGAAATGACATACAATACATTCATCATGCAAGATGTCTTACTGAATTCAAAAGGGTACCTATACACAGTCATTACCAAGATCTTGGCCAACACCATTAATAGATGCCATGAGACTACCAAAAAATATATAGAAGGAAAGGTTACAATTTTCCTTTTCTCTTTTTTTTGGACACATGAGAATGCATATGATGCTTCTAATGAGTTATGCATGGGGGCGTGTATCAAGAGTTAAGGATAACTCTTTTGCCATAAGACTACATGAAAGATATGTACAAAGAAGAAAGCAACATTTTTCTTTTTTTTTTTGTTTTTTATGAAACCTCTGAAGAATAAAACATTTTACTGAATGAAGGATGAAACGTGTGATGCTAATGTAAATGAGTAAGTAATGAAATGGTGGAAGTGTGAACAATAGAAATCATAAAATAACCATTACATTTATCAAAAGCAATTTTAAGCATAACAAACATCCATGGGGTCCTTTTAAGTATGCAAGACTCAAACTTTTGAAGTTTTACAAAAGATGCTCGACTACTCAAAGGTTCCTAGCATATCAAGGTCTTTGTACAAATCCAAAGAAAATCTCTAATAGGTCCAGGGGGCATGTCATGCTCCACTATCATTTGGGCTCTAACTCTAGCCTCTTGTACTATCCTCATTCATGAGCCATCCTCTTGAAGTGATCTTGGTCTAGGATGACTCTACCTTTCCTAATGACGGGTCTAGTTACGGCATATTGTGTATCATTTCTCTCCTTAATCCTTCTTCGTGGAGCACTAAAGTATGGCGGAGATGCACATTTGCTTTTTCAAGAGCTTGCATTTTTTGCTGCACTTCTTCATAATTATCTAGTTGCCTCTTTAAATCTTGAATTTTTTCTTCATATCAAGATTGATTACACTGAATACAGCCAACCATTTTCTCTTTTTCCCTCTTCAAGTTTTAGATGGCTTGTACATTCATAATTTGCGCCTGTTGCAGCTCTTGGTTCTCCTTTTTAAGTGCCAACACTTCAAATCCTAGAGAATCACATGCTTCCCTCAGATCTTGTTCAGTAGTAGTCTTTTGCTTTTTGGTGGCCTTCTCCAGCTTGCTCTCGAAATTCTTAAACATTTTCTTGTATTGGCTTGTCTCTTCTCATTCCACCTCCTTCCTCCTATTAATATCTTTTTCAAGCAACTCTATCCTTTTTCTTGACTACATATCTTGGATTAATAGTTGCTGTTCTTTGCCTTTGCATTCTACCTCTATTTTTGAAGTCCCTGCACATTTCTTTGTACTGGGCATACAACTGCTGATAGGCTTGCTTTTCTATGACTTCAAACATTGTAGGGATTTGGCCAACCTCTTCACCTAGCTTAGGAAGTGCAAGTGTGTGAACTATTAACGGTGCAAAACACTGGCCTCTAATTCTATGTTAGTGAAGATATCCTTCCATAGTAACTCTTTTTGCACTCATCAAGGGCTCGATATACCTAGCATTTTGCCATGCAACTCAGGCCTCTCTCACACTAGTAGTATTAGAATTTTCTCCATAAGAAGCATCTAAGAGACCCAATCCATGAGTTGCAGGAATAAATTGCATGCCACCCATCTATCTTTTCACCATGGTAGGTGCATATTTAATTATTCCTCGAGGACCAACAAGGGGAACTCCAACATTATTACCACATTGATACAGGGTAGGGACAACAAGCAACCAAGGTGCCTTCCATCTAACTCCCTTCAGCCTGGATAAAGCTTCCATCCATTGGCTAATCACAAGTCTCTCTTTAGCCCACTATAAGTTGGCAAACTCAGAAAGAGTGTTTCTTCTAGTGTTAAAGTCATGAGAGAGACTTATAGCAGGATAACGTAAACTGCTCATTGTTGGTAGGTGGCTAAAGGCCCAGATAGTTAAGAGTTGAGCACAACCAGCAAAGTACCCTTCTCCCTTTTCTCAAAGATAGCACAATGAGCACATTGTTTTAGATAAGATGGGTGGTGTTGGATGAACCCCATGCACCACTTGCGCAAATAGTAGGGTAGCTTGATGACCAATATAACCCTTCAATCTAGGATACAAAATCAACCCATATATAGCTAAAGCCAACAGACTAAAACCTCTCTCGGTATCAATGTGCTGCTTTAACATTGTCATAATCACATTAATTGGGATGTCTTGAAAACTTCCCTTGGTTTTATAGAGATATTTAGCATCTTGAGTCATAATTCCCAGGATATTAGCCAATTGTCTATTGGGAGAAGCTTTGATGTTGTGAAAGTATATTTTTCTAATAGTGCCAGGGTTGATTTTTAGAATGGCATCATATTCTTCAAATGTGAACACTTGATATACTGAATCCCAAAAAGAGAGTAGGGCTCTGATTAGATATTCATCTACTGGCACAAACAAGAGGAAGGATAAATCTCCATATCTCTTTTCAAACTCCTCTTTTTTGGTCATGGCATTCCAAATCTGTTTAAGCTCTATCAAATCATGCTGCTTAAAGGCAATTCTTCTGACTTTTGGTAGGATAGGGACATAATTAATCAAGGACCCCAGGGATGGTGGTATAGTGGAATGAGCCATGTAATGGTTACTTTGACAATCCTATAATGCACAATGCTCAAGAAAAGCTTATTTCATCTGAATGGACTCAAATTAACCCTTAGGAGAGTTTCAAGTGCCTTTGCGGAAACAAAGGCTTCTTGAAGGCTAACCTTACTCCACTCCTATCTAGTCCTTGGTAAACAATGATGTTATACAGGCAATGGGGAAGATGAGCATTGAAGAATGTAACGAACATGCAATGGTGGCCATGATGCAAAAGTATTCCTAGTGACACCTAACATGGTGGATTCTAGGCTTTATTCTTAACCCAAAGGTTACTCCTCTTAAGTGGGTTAATTCTAAATTTCAACTAATGTGATGGTTGTTGCGACATCCACGTGACGCGGGCAAACAGAAAAAAATCAACAGTTTTTTTTTTTACATAAATATCTTTAAAAGAAAAGGTGGATGAGTTTATTTGTAAAATGAGATTTGAGAAGGAGTTTAACAAGAAAGTTGGGAATTGCCA
The DNA here is from genome assembly GCA_037013595.1 of Dicorynia guianensis. Taxonomy (NCBI): domain Eukaryota; kingdom Viridiplantae; phylum Streptophyta; class Magnoliopsida; order Fabales; family Fabaceae; genus Dicorynia; species Dicorynia guianensis. Next base: position 18,703,365 of record JASUAB010000006.1, on the reverse strand, counting down.
CCAATCTAAATTTTTGTGAGATCAGACACCTTAAAAAGAATGGTCTGTGTTTTGCTTTAAAATGGGTTCGGGGTTTGGTTACATGTAGGGAAGGTATTAGCACCCTACAACTCCCTTTTAGTACCATGTTAATTTCATGCCACTTGTAATTGTCATGAATGTTGTCCATGCTTCTTGATTAAAGAAAATTGAATGGTTGATTTTTGTTGCAAACTCCTCAGAAAATTGATAGGCTCTTTAGGTGAGAGCCCACTTTAAGTTCATGGGGATAAATGCATTTGTCTTTATTTTCCATGACTTCCTTCAGTAGAAGTAGAGAAAATATTAATTTTGGTAAGAAAATTGATTTTAGAAATCTTGCACCAATAAGCTTTTTAAGAAATACAGATATAGACTAGTTCCTCTTGAGGTGAGAGTCTAATCAAGTTACAAGAAAAAATGCCTTTGCCTTTGTTTCTTGTAGACTTTCTTAAAAACTTACTTGGATTCCTCTAGTAAAGGATAAAAATAGGCCATTCCTCTTTAGATGAAGCCTATACAAGTTCTAAAAATAAATGCCTTTGCCTTTATCTTTACAACTTTAGGAAAGAAATTATTTTGCAAAAAGGGAGCATATTTAAAAAGAAAGCTTTCATGCTCATTTTATTTTCCCTTACTTTGCTTGTGTGTTTATTTCATTTATCCAATTTGAGTATGGAATATGTAACATCATACATAAATAGAGAGACAAAATCACAAAGGTGCCAAAACATCATGAAACAAAGCATCTTAATATGCAAAGATTTCAGCGAGTCAACTCAGTGTGATCATCATAGTTTAGTGAGTCAACTCAGTGTGTTGATTCAATGTGGTTACAGAATTCAATCAATTTGCAAATCGTGCACTAAAAAGTCATGATTTGCAAACTGATTTCAGCTTCTATTCATGCCAAAACTAGGATAAACATGCCAAAATTTAGCAACATGCACAAACAAGCACTGCTGGAGCTCATTCAGCCAATATCCATGCAAAACATGCCACAGCTCAACATCTTGCACACAGCAAGCAGGGCTGAACCAAGAAGAGTGAGTTATAAACACAACTTATCAAGAACCAACAGCCACAATATCAGCCACACATGAACAGAGAGGATCAAGACTTATGCATGTTCACGATAGAACTACAGAACCAAAGTAGGCAAAACAAGCAAGGAACAGCGCATACCTCAGCTTTTGAGGTGAGTTCTTATAACACCTAAGGCAGGCTGAACCACGGTGATCTGCGGTCTTTCCCTTTGCTTCTTCGGCTAGCTTCCTCTTATCCTTGCAACTGAGAACTCTCGGCTAGGAGCTAGAACTCTTGGATTTCTTTCTCTTGTCTATGCTCTATTTACTGGTTTTGGAATAGGGGAATGGCCTCTTCAAGTGCTCTCAGATGAAAGAAACTCACTGATACTTGGAGGCTCTAGGTCCCGATAGTTCTTTGATGGTGATGGAATTTCCGTATGTGGTCCCTTCAGTTGGAGGAGGAATTCTCCTTTTATAGTTGCAGTAGGGGCAGTTTGCTTGAACCAAAGGGTCACCACCCCTCTTCCAAGTTGGCATCACTCCCTGCTACAAGCTACTACTCTATTCTTTCCCGTATGGTTGAAGACAAGTGGTGCAGCTTGTGCCTACTGTCCATGCATGATTGCTATTGCCATAGCAGCTAGTGGAGACTGCTGGAGTTTAATGAAGGGCGGTGGAGTAGCTCTTCCTTGCTGCTTCATTCTGCAAGTGGCTACTGTAGCCTACGGGTTCAGTCTGGCTAATCCTCTTTCTGCAATGGCAGTTGCTGCCATAGCAGCTAGTGGAAGCTGCTGAAGTTGCTGGTCTTTAAAGAAGGGCGGTGGAGCAGCTGCAGTCCTGCTTCCATTACTTTCTTTTGCTGTAGCAGCTACTATAAACGACCACTTTGCTCCACTCCTTTCTTTCCTACTACACTTCATCCATCCAGTTATTGCTGCTGTCATGGAACCACCATCTTGTTTGATCCTAAGGAGAAGGCTAAGAGGAACTAACCTCAAGGAAAGGAATCAAGCCAATGGGAAGGGGTCGGCTGGAAAAGGAACAACGGAGGAAATGGGGATCAAATGGGGGAGTAGGTTCTTTGCAAAGGAACCGAACTTCTCCTTTGCATGCATTTTTAATTTTTATCATTATCATATTATTATATTATTGTATTAGTTAAAATTTTCATTTCTTTCTTTTTCGTCCTTTTTTCTTTTTTTTCAAATTTTTATTTTTGATTTTTACTTATATTTACCTTTTTTATTGTCCTTTACTATTTATTTTTTTTAAAAATCCAATATAGCTTAGTTTAAGGTTCTGGATAAAATTCAATGTCTACAGCTACCCCCCTTTGTTTATATTTCTAGGAACTAGAAAGTTAGCAAAGGTAAGAGACACGATTTCATTTGGAACAATGTGGGTTTGAGCTAAACAAGGCTCAACTCCAGCACAAATGATAAGGTTGAGTCAAATGACACTCGACTCCAGCACAAATAATAACGGTTGAGTCAAACAAGATCTGACTTCAGCACAAATACTTAAGTCAAATGAGGGCTGAATCCAGAGCAAATGATAAAGGATTGAGTCAATCGAGGCTTGACTCTTGTGAAAATGATAAGGTTGAGTCAAACGAGGACTAACTCCAGTACAAATGATAAGGTTGGGTCAAATGAGGCCCGACTCTGACATAAATGATAAGGTTGAGTCAAACAAGGCTTGACTCTGGCACAAATGATAAGGTTGATTCAAATAAGGTTTGACTCTGGAACAAATAATAAGAGTGAGTCAAATGAGACATGACTTTGGCATAAATAATAAGAGTGAATCAAACAAGTCTCGACTCTAGTGCAAATGATCAGGTTGAGTTAAATGAGGCTTGACTCTAGCGCAAATGATAAGGTTGAGTCAAACAAGGTCTGACTCCAACCAAATGATAAGGTTGAGTCAAACGAGGCCTGACTCCAGTACAAATGATAAGGGTGAGTCAAATGAGGCCTAACTTCGGTACAAATGATAAGGGTGAGTCAAACAAGGTCCGACTCCAACACAAATGATAAGGGCAAGTCAAACGAGGCCCAACTCTAGCATAAATAATAAGGTTGAGTCAAACGAGGCTCGAGTCTAACACAAATGATAAGGTTGTGTCAAACGAGGCCCGACTCTGGCACAAATGATAAGGTTGAGTCAAATGAGGCCCGACTCTAGCGCAAATGGTAAGGTTGGTGGCATGGATTTGAGAGACATAGCTTTCCTAATTCTCCAATCACCAGTTAGGCAAAAATCAAGTTTTTGGTTCCTGTTTCCCTTTGGGATTATAGATAAATACATGCCTTCAAGAAAAATGCTGTGTTTGCTAACCATGACATGATCAATTACTATGCTTTCTTGGAATTCTTCTTTGGAAATATATTCAAAGACATTCTTAAGTATAGAACTTAAGTCATCAGTCACCATTGGATTCTTATCTTTAGATACAGACTTTCTATTTTCTTTTTGTTTCTTTTTTGCTACAAAATGTGATATACCTATAATCTATATGATGCATGCCTGATGCATGTAGATTTGTGGGAAAAGGTAGAAATCTCCTCTTGAAACCAGCCTCCACTATCACCATGCCTAGTGTTCTTGCTTGAAAGCGACAAGATGCCAGTGATGGTGCATTCTTAACTTATGGCCCTTTGCTAGGCACCTTCCACTCGAAGAATCATTTCTTCTTTTATAGGAATTCAACTTCTTGCACATAGTGTGGTCCTTTTAAGATGTCTTGTTCCCTAGGCAATGATAACATTGTGATTAAATGGGGTACTGAAGGAAAGTTGGTAGTAAAATTGGATAGGAGAATGGTCTCTTGAAGACACCTTTGATTCAGAATGTGCTTCTTCTTTAGGCCACAAATTGAGGCCACTTGATCAGGCATAGTATCTTTTTATGGCATCAAAATTTATTGGATTGGGTAACTCATCACCATCCATGTTTGTAAGGACTAGCATTCCTCCAAAAAATGCCCTCTTTACCACGTAAGGTCCTTCGTAATTCATGGTCCATTTGCCTCAATTATCTTTTTGGATTGGCAGAATCTTTTTTAGAACTAAATCTCCTTCATAAAACTACCTTGGATGAACTTTCTTATTGTGAGCTCTTGTAAGTGTCTTTTGATAAAGTCTTCCATGACACTGAGCTGTTAGCCTCTTTTCTTCAATCAAATTCAATTGTTCAAACCACATTCAAACCCATTCAGCCTCATCAAGCTAAGTTTCCATAAGTACCCTCGAAGAAGGGATCTCTACTTTGAATGGGAGTATAGCTTCCATCCCACAAACTAAAGAAAATGGGGTTGCCCTAGTCGATGTTTGTATGGAGGTATGGTAACCATGTAAAGCAAAGGGTAACATCTCATGCCAATCCTTATATGTTACTGTCATTTTCTGAATGATCTTTTTGATATTTTTGTTGACTGCTTCCATTGCTCCATTCATCTTTGGACAATATGGAGTCAAATTATGGTGGTTGCTCTTAAACTGTTCACATAATTTGGCCATCATTTTGCTATTCATATTACTGGCATTATCAGTAATCAGCCTTTTAGGTAATCCATACCTACAAATGATCTCCCTCTTCAGGAATTTAAGGATAACCCCTTTTGTTACACTCGTATATGAAGCTGCTTCTACCCATTTGGTAAAGTAATCAATTGCAACCAGAATGAAGCGATGTCCATTGGAGGCTTAGGCTCAATGCGACCAATGATGTCCATTCCCCACATGGAAAATGGCCATGATGCAGTTAACACATTCAGTGTAGATGGAGAGGCATGGATTTTATCGGCATAGATCTAGCATTTATGATACCTTTTAATTAATGCAATCAGATTCCATTGTCAGCAAATAATATCCAACCCTCAAGACTTTTCTTGCCATGGCATGGCCATTGATATGGGTTCCACAAACCCCCTCATGTACCTCTTGGAGCAATTGTTGGGCCTCCTTGGCATTAACACATGTCAACAATATTGTGTCATGGTTTCTTTTGTAAAGCACATTATTGTTCAAGAAGAAACCCATTGCTAACCTTATTAGGGTCCTCTTATCATTTTCTAAGGCTTCCTCTAGATATTCTCAATATTGGATGAATCGTTTAATGTCATTATACCATGGTTTGCCATCAGGTTTTTCTTCTACATTTGCACAATAGGCTAGTTCTTCTTGCCTTTCAAGCTTTATTTTGGGAACTTTTTCATATTCTCCCAGGTTGAACATGGAGGACAGCATGGATAGGGCATCAGCCATTAGATTGTTATCTCAGGGTATATGCTAGAAAGTGATCTCTTGAAATTGCCCCATCATTCCTCTTATGTGCTTTTGGTAAGGGATTAACTGGGATCTCTAGTTTCCCATTCCCCCTTTAATTGATGAATAACTAGGGCAGAATCTCCACGGACATCTAAGATTTCAACCCTAAGATTCAGGGTTGCCTGGATTCCAAGGGCGCTTCATATCTTGCAATGTTACTAGTGAATCAAAGCATAGCTTGGTAGTTATAGGAAAATATTTTCCCTCAAATATTAGAACTGCCCCAATTCCATGCCTCAGGGCATTTGATGCACCATCAAAGAAAAGAGATCATCATCTTTCACCTGGTGTCTCATTCTATAAAGAGTGTCATAATGTCCTCATCTGGAAATTCTAATCAAATGGATTCTTGATCAAGCATCAGATAATTTGCAAGATGCTTTGTGATTGCACTCCCTTTTATGGCCTTTTTTGGGACATAGACAATATCATATTCGGTTAGCAACATTTGCCACCTCAAAATTGGATCGGTTAGAGCCAGCTTTTCAAAAATGTATTTGATGGGAACCATTTTTGAAATTAGCCAAGTGGTATGTCAGAGCATATATTGTTTAAGACAATGGGCTGCCCATGCCGGAGCACAACAAGTTCATTCCAACATTGAATATCTTGATTCATAGTTGGTAAATTTCTTACTTACATAGTAGATTACTTGCTCCTTCTTTGTCTCCTCATTGTATTGCCCCAACATGCAACCCATTGACTCTTTGAGTACTATTAAGTACATCAAGAGTGGTTTACCTAGTGTTGGTGGGACCATGAGGGGTGGATTTTGTAAATATTGTTTTAGTTTGTCAAACACCTCTTGGCATTCGTTATTCCACTCATGGCATTGATTTTTGTGTAGGACCTTGAAAATCGATTTGTATTTGGCTATCAATTGTGAGATGAACCTAGCAATGTAGTTCAATCTCCCTAAGAAACCTTGTATCTACTACTTAGTTTTTGGTATTGGCATGTCTAAGATTGCACGAACCTTATCTAGATCTACTTCTATGCCCTTTTGGCTGACCACAAACCCGAACAATTTGCTCGACCTGACATCGAATGTACACTTGGCAGGGTTTAACCGCACTTGATACTTTCTCAGTCTATCAAAGAGCTTTCGCAAATGAATGAATTCTTCTTCTGATTTTGATTTTGTTATTATATTGTCGACATAAACCTCAACTTCCTTATGCATCATGTCATGAAACAATGTTACCATGGCTCTTTGGTATGTTGCCCTAGCATTTTTTAGGCCAAACGACATCACCTTGTAACAAAAGGTACCCTATTGCATGATCAAGGTGGTTTTCTCCTTATCTTCGAGGGCCATTTTAATTTGGTTATACCCTGAAAAGCTGTCCATGAACGAGAAGATGGAATTCCTAGTGGCATTATCCACAAGTACATCTATATGAGGGAGAGGGAAATCATCTTTTGGATTTGCTCTATTTAAGTCATGATAATCCACACATACCCTGACTCTCCCATCTTTCTTAGGCACTGGAACAATATTTGCAATCCATTGGGATACTTCAATACCTCAATAAAACTAGCTTTAAATGATTTCTTTACTTCTTCTTTCATTTTTAAGAGCACATCTAGCTTCATTCTCCTTAGCTTTTGTTTGATTAACTTAAACCCAAGCTTAATTGGCAAACAATGTACTACTATGTCGGTATCTATTCCAGCCATGTCGTGATATGACCAGGCAAATACATCTTTGTATTCTTAAAGAAGATTAATTAAACTACATTTCTCCTTTTTCGCCATTTGTATGCCAATTTTGATTTCCCTTTTATCTTCTTCAATGCCTAAATTAATTATCTCAGTAGGTTCTTGATGCAGCATGATTATTTTCTCTTCTTACTCAGTTAGCCATAACAACTTGGGAGACAGATTCCATTCTTCTCCTTCCTCTTTAGTTGAGTGCCATCACTATGACATTCGAAATTGCAGATTGGAGGAGATGTGCAACCTTCTTCAAAGTTGCCATTTTGAGACCTGAATTATTAGGCTTGATTATTGTAGGTAACAAGTGGGATGCAAATGCATGAGTGCATGTAGTTAATTTTAAAAAGGTAGGGCAAAGGAAATGGAAAGCCAAACAAAAAGTGCATTTCATTTAAAACAAAACATTGACATATAGTAAACATGCCTTACCCGTACAAAGTCCAACTAAGGCCATAGGCAAAGCCATTAGTGGGGTAATATGAGTAATTACATGGTATTTAAATTAAAAACAATAGGAAGCTCTTGAATGCTCCAATTCTTTAGTTCTATCCTAGGCGTGCATGGTGTTACCAAATCCATGTCTTCCTTTACTTCTTCTTCAATGGCTGACACCTGCTCTTGGGTATGCTTTCCACCACTTGTGAATGACTTATACAATAGTGGGATTTCTAGCCTGCTAGTCTTAGACTCCCTTCCTTCAAGATGGGCCAGCTTTCTTTCCCTTTTCTCTGGGGCAAGGCATGCAATCAGCTCTCATGGGCTTATACCCAAGGCCAAATCTCTCTTCTATTTTGGGTATCTTAAAAGTCACACCATCTCCTTGGTCCTATTTTCCTGGTCCTTCATTAGCCTTGTATACTTGGCTCAACATTGTCTTGCCTACCATTATGGACATGGAGGAGAGATGAGGTATAGGAATTTGGGATCCTTCTTGCACATATGTTGCATTCACAATCTCAAACGACTGGAAAGCATTTTCAAGAGATTCCTCCGCTACTTCTATATAAGGGGTGTTTGAGGACTTGGTCACTAGTAAATCCTCTTCCCTGTTCACCACCACCAATTTGTTGTTCAGCACGAATTTCACTTTTCGGTGTAAAGAAGATGGCATTGCCCCAATGGTATGTATCCAAGGTTAGCCCAGCAGGCAACTATATGAGGGCTTAATATCCATCACCTAAAAGTCTATATTGAAGATGCATGGGCCCACTTGAACTGGAATTTCTATTTCCCCTAACAATGATCTCATGGACCCATCAAAAGCCCTGACTATCATTGTGCTTGGCTTCATATAAGTAATGTCAAAAGGGAGCTTTTCCAAGGTGCTCTTTGGCAAAACATTTAGTGACGAGCCATTGTCAATGAGGATGTTGGCTAAGTTATATTCTTTGCACCTAGCTGATATGTGCAATGCTTTGTTATGCCCTCGACCCTCTTAGGGAATCTCCTCATTAGGAAAGGATATGATGCTACTAGCCATGATATTCCCAACTAGTCCTTCCACCATCCTTGCAGATATATCTTGGTTGACGTAAGCTTCATTTAGGACTTTCATAAGGGCCTTTTGATGTGGTCTAGAGTTTAAGAACAACGAGAGCAATGATATCCTAGTCGGAGTTCGATTAAGTTGCTCGATTACTCGATATTTGCTTTGTTTGATCAGTTTAAGAAATTTGATCGCTTCTTCTTTGGACACTGATTCATCCAATTTGCAAACCATGCACAGTGACATGCACTGAAAAATGATGATTTGCAAACTGATTTCAACTTCTATTCAAGCCAAAACAAGAATGAACATGCCAAAATTCAGCAACATGCACAAACAAGCATGGCTAGAGCTCATTCAGCCAATATCCACGTAAAACATGCCACAACTCAACATCTTGCACATAGCAAGCAGGGCTGAAGCAAGAAGAGTGAGTTATAAACACAACTTATCAAGAACCAATAGCCACAATATCACCCACACATGAATGGAGAGGATTAAGACTTATGCATGTTCATGATGGAACTACAGAACCAAAGTAGGCAAAACAAGCAGGGAGTAGGGCATACCTCAGCTTTTGAGGTGAGTTCTTATAACACCTAAGGTAGGCTGAACCACAGTGATCTAGGTTCTTTCCCTTTGCTTCTTTGGCTAGCTAGGAGCTAGAACTCTTGGATTTCATCCTCTTGTATATGCTCTGTTTGCTGGTTTTGGAACAGGGGAATGACCTCTTCAAGTGCTCTCAGATGGAAGAAACTTATTGATGCTTGGAGACTCTAGGTCCCAATAGTTCTTTGATGGTGATGGAATTTCTATACGTGGTCCCTTCAGCTGGAGGAGCAATTCTCCTTTTATAGCTGAACTAGGGGCCGGTTTGCTTGCACCAAAGGTTCACCGACCCTCTTCCAAGTTGGCGTCACTCCCTGCTACAAGCTACCACTCTGTTCTTTCCCATATGGTTCAAGATAGGTGGTGCAGCTTATGCCTACCATCCATGCATGTTTGCTATTGCCATAGTAGCTAGTAGAGGTTGCTGGAGTTTAATGAAGGGTGGTTGAGAAGCTCTTCCTTGCTGCTTCATTTTGCAAGTGGCTGCTACAACCTGCAGGTTCAGTCTGGCTAATCCTCTTTTTGCAGTGGTAGCTACTGCCATAGCAGCTAGTGAAGCTACTGAGGTTGCTGGTCTTTAAAGAAGGGCGGTGGAGCAGCTGCAGTCCTGCTTTCATAACTTTCTTCTGCCATAGCAGCTGCTGTAAACCACCACTTTGCTCCACTCCTTTCTTTCCTACTGCACTTCATCCATCCAGCTATTGCTGCTGTCATCATGGGTTTGCTTTCTGTCTCTATGGCAGCTACTGAAGTGTAGGATGTGCTCTTTAAAGGCAGTGGTAATTAGGTGTGTTCCACCATCTTGTTCGATCCTAAGGAGAAGCCTAAGGGGAACCAGCCTCAAGGAAAGGAATCAAGCCAAAGACACATACACATACTCTCTCTCTCTCTCTCTCTCTCTCTCTCTCACAAGCCTTCTCTTAAACATCTTTATGTCTTTGCAACATAGACACATACTCTCTCTCTCCCTCTTTGCAACACTTTGTCTATCACTCACTCTCTTTAAAACTTCTCTCTCCCTCTCTCTTTGTGGCTTTTTCTAAAACTTCTCTCTCCTTTTTTCTCTTTAAATAACTGAATCTTCTCTCTCTTTTTTTCTCTCTCTAAAACTTCTCTCACTCTTGTGCATTTTCTCTAATACTTCTTGCTCACTCTTTTACATGCTCTGACATTTCTCTCTCTTTCTTGCATATGCTTTCTTTGATACTTTTTGCTCACTTTCTCCCTCTCACTCTAACACTTCTATCTCTCTCTCTATCTCTTGCTTTCTGTGATACTTCCCTCTCTCCCTCTCCCCCTCTCTCTCTAATGCTCTCTTTGAAATATCTCTCTCTCTCCTTCTCTATCTCTCATCCTAAATCTTCTCTCTCTCTCTCTCTCTCTCTCTCTCTCTCATTTTCTCTCTAAAACTACTCTCTCTCTCAAACTTCTTTTTCACTCTTTCATTCCATGAAAATTTCTCTGTTTCTCTCACACTCTCTCTGAAACTTTTCTTTGCCTCTCTCTCTCTCTCTCTCATAGTCTCTCTAGAACTTCTCTCTCCCTCTCTTTATAAAACCTCATTCTCTCTTTCTCTCTCTCTTTGAAACTTCTCTCTATCTCTCTATTGGTCTCTTGACAACTGCTCTACTCACTATCTCCATTAAACTTTTCTCTCTCATTCTCTCTCTCTGAAATTTCTCTTTCTCCCTCTTTTAGTCTCTTTGAACTTCTTTCTCTCTCTATCTCTAGCTCTCTCTAAAACTTCTCTCTCACTAACACAAACACATAAACAAACTCTCCCTCTCTTTCTCTCCATCTCCAAAACACTCTACTTCTACTCTCTCTCTCTCTCTCTCTCCCTCTTTCTCTCTCTCTTGCTCCCTCTTTCTATTGCTTGCTTGCTCTCTCACTCACTCTTTCCCTCTAAAACTTTCCCCTCTCTCTGTGAAATCACTCTCCCTCTTTCTCGAAAACTTATCTCTCTCTCTCTCTCTCTCTCTCTCTCTCTCTTTCTATGTCACTCTTTCTCTCTCAAAAACTACTCTATCACTCTCTTTGAAACTTCCCTTTCTCCCTCTCTCTCTCCCCCTCTCTAAAACATCTCTACCTCTTTGCAACATAGACACACACTCTCTAAAACTTCTTTATCTCTTTTTCTCTCTCTCCTTCTCTCCCTCTTTGTTTTCCTATCTTCCTGTAACCACTCTGTGTCTCTCCCCTCTATCTGAAACTTCTCTCTCCCATTCACAACCTTTTTCTCTAAAACTTCCTTATTTCATTTTCTCTCTCTTTGAAACTTCTTTTTGTCTCTCTCTCTCTGAAACTTTTCTGTCTTTGGCTCCCTATCTGTAACACTTTATTGACCACTTTCTCTGTCTTGCTCCCTCCCACTTGCTTTCTCTAAAACTTCTCTCTTTCTCTCTCTGTCTTTGCAACAATCTATCTATTACTCTCTCTTACTCTCTTTCTCTCCCTCTATCTCTCTTGTGCTTTCTGTAAAACTTCTCTCTTTCTTTGTCTTGACCTTTCTAAAGCATCCCTCTCTCTCTGTCTGTCTAAAGTTTCTCTTTGCCTCTCTCTCTAGCTCACTTTGAAACTTCTCTCTTTGCCTCCCTTCAACTCACACATACACACTCTCTCTCAACCATTCTCTGTCTCACTCTATTTCTCTCTCTAAATCTTATCTTTCTGTCTGTCTATCTCTCGCCCTCTCTAAAACTTTCTCTATTTCTCTCTCCCACGGAAACTTCTTTCTCTCTATTACTACTCCCTCCCTCTCTCCCCCCCTCTCTCTCTCTCTCTCTCTTTCCCACTCTCCCTCTCTCTTTCTATCTCTCTTTGAAACTTCTCTCACTCACTCTCTTTCTCTCTATAAGACTTCTCTATCTCACTTTCTCTCTTCCCCTCTCTCTATGTCTCTCTTCTCTCTAAAACTTCTCTCTTTCCCACTTTCCCTCTCTCTTACTCTGACTCTTTCTCTTTAAAACTTCTATCTCTCTTCATCCTTCTCTTTCTCTCTCTGAAGCTTCCCTCTCTATGTTATCCACTCTCTTCCTCTTTCTAAAACTTCTCTTTCTCTCTTTATCTCTCTCTCTCTCTCTCTCACTCTCTTGAACTCCTCTGTGAAACTTCTCTCTCACTCACTACCTTTTTCTCTTTAAAACTTCTCTTTCTCTCTCCCCCATGCTCCTTCTGAAACTTCTCCTCTCCCGCTATCACTCTCTCTCAAACTTCTCTCTCTTTCTCTCTCTAAAACTTCTCTTTCTTTCTCTTTGAAACTCCTCTCTCTCATTCACTCTCCTTTTCTCCTTAAAACTCTTCTTTCTCTACATTTTACTCTCTAAAACTTCTCTCTCACTCTATCTTAAACTTTTATACTTCTTTCTCTCTCTCTCAAGGTCTCTCTAAAACATGTCTTTCTCTCTACAACACACACACACACACTCTCTCACTCTCTACAACACTTTGTCTACCACTCTTTCTCTGTGAAACTTTTCTCTCCCTTCTTTTCTGGGGATTTCTCAAAAACTTCTCTCTCTCCATCAATTGCTTTCTTTGAGACTTTTGCTCACTCTTTCTTTCCCTAGCTCTGACACTACTCTCTCTGTTTCTCTCTCTCCTTCTCCCTCTCTCTTTGTTGCTTTCTATGAAACTTCTCTCTCTCCCTTTCTATTGCTCTCTAAATCTTCTCTCTTTCTCTCTCACCCTCTCTTGCTCTCTCCCTCTCCCTCTCTCTCTTTCTCGCTCTTTATGAAAATTCTCTCTCTATCTTTTTCTTTCTTGCTCTCTCTCTTTTTCTCTGTAAAACTACTCTCTCTCTATCAAGCTTCATTTTTGCTCTCTCACTCCTTGAAACTTCTCTTTTTCTTGCTCACTTTCTTTGAAACTTTTATCTGTCTCACTCAATCTCTTTGAAACTTCTCTCTATCTCTCTCTTGGTTTCTCTAGAACTTCTCTCATTCACTCTCTCCATAAAACTTCTCTCACGCATTCTCTCTCTCCAAAACTGCCCTTTCTCTCTCTTTCAGTCTCTCTAAAACTTCTTTCTCTCTTTGTCTCTAGCTCTCTTTAAAACTTTTCTTGCCCTATCTCTCTCTCACCCCCTCTCTAGAACCTTTGTCTACTACTCTCGCTCTCACCCTCCTTTCTTTGATACTTCTCGCTCCCTGATTCTCTCTCTCACTTGCTCTCTCACTCCCTGATTCTCTCTTACTCACACTCTTTCTCTCTCTCTTAAACTTTCTCTCTCTTTCTTTGAAATCACTCTCTCTTTGTTGAAAACTTCTCTCCCTTACCCTCTTCACTCCATGCAAAACTTGCCTCGACTTTGGTACAAATGGTAAGGTTTAGTTAAACAAGGCTTGACACCAGCATAAATGGTAAGGTTGAGTCAAACAAAAGCCCAACTTCGGCACAAATGATAAGGGTGAGTCAAATGAGGCCCAACTCCAGTACAAATGGTAAGGTTGAGTCAAACAAGGTCTGACTCTGACACAAATGATAAGGGTGAGTCAAACGAGACTCAATTCTAGCATAAATGGCAAGGTTGAGTCAAACAAGGTCTGACTCCAACAAAAATGATAAGGGTGAGCCAAACAAAGCTCAACTCTATCACAAATCATAAGGGTGAGTTAAATGAGGCCTAACTCTAACATAAATGGTAAGGTTGAGTCAAACAGGGCCCAATTCTGGCACAAATGATAAGGGTGAGTCAAATGAGGCTTGACTTCAGCACAAATGGTACAACCAAGGCCTGACTTGGGCACAAATCATAAGGTTGAGTCAAATGAGGCCCAGCACTGGCACAAATATGTTAAGGTTGAGTCAAACGAGGCCTGACTCTCACACAAATGGTAAAGTTGAGTTAAATGATGCCTAACTCTTGTACAAATATAAAGGTGAGTCAAACAAGGCCTAACTCCAGTATAAATGGTAAAGTTAAGTCAAATGAGGCCCAACTCCAGCATAAATGGTAAGGTTGAGTCAAATGAGGCCTAACTCTAGCACAAATGGTAAGGTTGAATCAAACGAGGCACAACTGCAGCACAAATGATAAGGGTGAGTCAAACAAGGCCTAACTCTGGCACAAATAGAAAGGTAGAGTCACATGATGCCTAAAGGTTGAGTTAAATGAGGCCCAACTATAGCACAAATGGTAAGATTGAGTCTAACAAGGCCCGACTTTGGCACAAATGATAAGATTGAGTGAAACAAGGCCCGACTCTAGCACAAATGATAAGGGTGAGTCAAAGGAGGCCTAACTCTAACACAAATGGTAACGTTGAGTCAAACGGGGCCCGACTTTGGTACAAATGGTACAACTGAGGCTCGACTCTGGCACAAATGGTAAGGTTCGATCAAACAAGGCTTGACTCCAGCATAAATGGTAAGGTTAAGTCAAACAAGGCCTGACACTGGCACAAATGATAATGGTGTATCATATGAGGCCTGACTTTGGCACAAATGCTAAGGTTGAGTTAAACGAGGATCGACTTTGGCATAAATGGTAAGGTTAAATCAAACAAGACCCGACTTCAGTACAAATGATAAGGGTGAGTCAAACGAGGCTCATCTCTAGTGCAAATGGTAAGGTTGAGTCAAATGAGGCCCAACTTCAGCACAAATGATAAGGGTAAGTAAAATGAGGCCCGACTCTAGTGGAAATGGTAAGGTTGAGTCAAACGAGGCCCAACTTTGGCACAAATGGTAAGGTTGAGTCAAACAGGGCCTGACCCTAACACAAATGATAAGGATGAGTCAAACAAGGCCTAACACTAGCATAAATGGTAAGGTTGAGTCAAATGAGGCTTTACTCTGGTACAAATGGTAAAGTTGAGTCAAACAAGGCCTAACTCATGCACAATTGATAAGGGTGAGTTAAACAAGGCCCGACTTCAGCATAAATGGTACAATCGAGGTTTGACTCTATCACAAATTATAAGGTTAAGTCAAACGAGGCCCGACTATGGTACAAATGGTAAGGTTAAGTCAAACGAGGCCTGACTCTAGTACAAATGATAAGGGTATGTCAAACGAGGCTCAACTTTGGTATAAATGTAAGGTTGAGTTAAATGAGACCCAACTTTAGCACAAATGATAAGGGTGAGTCAAACGAGACCCGACCCTAGCATAAATGGTAAGGTTGAGTTAAACAAAGCCCGACTTCAGTACATATGGTAAGGTTGAGTCAAACAAGGCCGGCTCTACCACAAATCGTAAGGTTAAGTCAAACAAGGCCCAACTTTGACATAAATGATAATGGTGAGTCAAACGAGGCCTAACTCTAGCACAAATGGTAAGATTAAGTCAAATAAAGCCCGACTTTGACATAAATTATTAGGGTGAGTCAAACGAGGCCCAACTCTACCACAAAGGGTAAGGTTAATTTAAATGAGGCCTAACTCTAGCACAAATCATAAGGGTGAGTCAAACAAGGCCCAACTCTAGCATAATTGGTAAGGTTGAGTCAAACGAGGCTAGACTCTGGCACAAATGGTAAGGTTGAGTCAAATAAGGCCCGCCTTCAGCACAGATGGTCAGGGTGAGTCAAACGAGTCTCGACTCTGGAATAAATGGTACAGTTGAGTTAAACAAGCCCAACTTTGGCACAAATGGTAAGGTTGAGTCAAACGAGACCCAACCCTAGCACAAATGGTAGGGTGAATTAAACGAGGACTAACTCTAGCACACATGGAAAGGTTGAGTCAAATAAGGTTCAAAGGTTCAGTCAAATGAGGATTGACTCCAGTACAAATGGTAAAGTTAAGTCAAACGAGGCTCGACTCTGGCACAATTAATAAGGTTGAGTCAAACAAGACTTGACATCGGCACAAATGGTACAACTGAGGCTCAACTCCAACATAAATGGTAAGGTTTAGTCAAATGAGGGCCGACTCTAGTACAAATGATAAGGTTAAGTCAAACGAGGTGTCACATTGGTACAAATGATAAGGGTGTGTCAAACGAGGTCTGACTCCAGTACAAATGGTAAGGTTAAGTCAAATGAGGCTCGACTCTAGCATAAATGGTAAGGTTAAGACAAATAAGGCCTGACTTTGGTACAAATGATAAGGATGAGTCAAATGAGGCCCAACTCTTGCACAAATAGTAAGGTTGAGTCAAATGAGGCCCAACTCCAGCACAAATGATAACAGTGAGGAAACGAGGCTAGACTCTAGTACAAATGGTAAGGTTGAGTCAAACAAGGCCTGAAGGTTGAGTCAAATGAAGCCTAATTCTAGCACAAATGTTAAGATTAAGTCAAACGAGGCCCGACTTCGGTACAATTGATAAGGGTGAGTTAAACGAGGCCTGACTTCAGCATAAATGGTATAATTAAGGTCTGTCTCCAGCACAAATTGTAAGGTTAAATCAAACAAGGCTCAATTCTGGTGCAAATGGTAAGGTTAAGTCAAACGAGGCTTACTCTAGCATAGATGATAAGGGTGTGTTAAGAGGTTCGACTTCAGCACAAATAATAAGGTTGAGTTAAACAAGGCTCGACTCTGGCATAAATAGTAAGGTTGAGTCAAACGAGACCCGACTTTGGCATAAATGATAAGGGTGAGTCAAACGAGTCCTAACTCTGGCATAAATGGTAAGGTTGAGTTAAATGAGGCTCAACTTCTACACAAATGCTACAACTGAGGCCCGACTTTAGCATAAATGGTAAGGTTGAGCCAAACAAGGCCTGGCTCTTGCACAAATGGTAAGGTTGAGTCAAACGAGACCCAACTCTTATACAAATGGTAAGGTTGAGTCAAACAAGGCTCGAGTCTGCACAAATGATAAGGTTGAGTGAAATGAGGCCCAACACCGATACAAATGGTAAGGTTGAGTCAAATAAGGCTCGACTCTGACACAAATGGTAAGGTTAAGTTAAATGAGGCCTGACTCTAGTACATATGATAAGGGTAAGTCAAACAAGGCCTAAGTATGGCATAAATGGTAAGGTTGAGTCAAATGAGGCCTAGTTCTATCACAAATGATAAGTTTGAGTCAAACGAGACCCGCTTTCAACATAAATATAAGGTTAAGTCAAACAAGGCACGACTCCAGCACAAAATGGTAAGGGTGAATCAAATGAGGCTTGACTCTGGCATAAATGGTAAGGTTGAGTCAAATGAAGCTCGACTTTAGCACAATGATAAGGATGAGTGAAACGAGGCCTAACTCTTATACAAATGATAAGGGTGAGTTAAATGAGGCTCAAAAATTGAGTCAAACGAGGCTCGACTCTGGCACAAATGGTAAGGTTAAGTCAAACGAGGCCTAAATTCAGCACAATTAAGAAGGGTAAGTCAAATTAGGCCTAACTTTGGCACAAATGGTACAATCAAGGTCCGACTCTAGCACAAATCATAAGGTTGAGTCAAATAAGGCATGACTCCAGTACAAAAATCGGCACAAATGATAAGGGTATGTCAAACAAGGCCTGACTCTAATACAAATGATAAGGTTCAGTAAAACGAGGCCCAACCATGGTACAAATTTAAGGTTGAGTAAAATGAGGCTCAACTTCGACATAAATGATAAGGGTCAGTCAAACGAGGCCTAACTCTAGTGCAAATGGTAAGGTTGATCAGAAAAGGGTGGAAGGTTGAGTCAAACGAGGTTCGACTCCACCACAAATGGTAAGGTTAAGTTAAACGAGGCTTGACTCTAACACAAATGATAAGGGCAAGTTAAACAAGCCCTGACTCTGGCACAAATGGTAAAGTTGAGTCAAACCAAGCCTGACTCTGGCACAAATGCTAAGGTTGAGTCAAACAAGGCTTGATTTTGGTATAAATGGTAAGGTTGAGTCAAATGAGGCCCGACTCTAGCACAAATTGTAAGGGTGAGTTAAACAAGGTCCAGCTCCAGTACAAATGGTAATGTTCAAAGAAATGGTGCCCAACTCCGGCACAAATCATAAGGTTCAGTCAAACAAGGACCGACTTCGACATAAATGATATGGGTAAGTCAAATGATGCCTAGCTCTGGAACAAATGGTAAGGTTGGGTCAAATGAGGCCCGAAGGTTGGGTCAAACGAGCCTCGACTCTGGCACAAATGGTAATGTTAGGTTAAACGAGGGTCGACTTCGGCATAAATGGTAAGGTTAAGTTAAACGAGGCCAACTTCGACATAAATGGTAAGGTTAAGTCAAACGAGGCCTGTCTTTAGCACAAATGATAAGGGTCAGTCAAACGAGGCCTGACTTCGGAATAAACAAGGCCCAACTCTGGCATAAATCATAAGGTTAAGTCAAACGAGGCCTGACTCCCATACAAATTGTAAGATTGAGTCAAATGAGGCTCAACTCTAGCACAAATGATAAGGGTGAGTCAAACAAGGCTTAACTCTAGCACAAATGACAAGGTTGAGTCAAACAAGGCCCGACTCCAGCATAAATGGTAAAGTTGAGTAAAACACGGCCCGGCTCTAGCACAAATGGTAAGGTTAAGTCAAACAAGACCCGACTCTGACATAAATGATAAGATTGAGTCAAAACAAATAATAAGGTTGAGTCACATGAGGCCCAACCCCGACACAAATGGTAAGATTGAGTGAAACAAGGCTTGACTCCAACACAAATGATAAAGGTGAGTCAAATGAGACTCAACACTAGTGCAAATGGTAAGGTTGATAACGTGAAGCTAGAAGGTTTAGTCAAATGAGCCCTAACTCCAGCACAAATGGTAAGGTTGAGTCAAACATGACCCGACTCTAACACAAATGAAAAGGGTGAGTCAAACGAGTCCCAACTCCGACACAAATGGTATGGTTGAGTTAAATAAGGCCTGACTCTGACATAAATGGTAAGGTTGACTCAAATAAGGACCACCTCTAGCACAAATGGTCAGGTTATAAGGTTGAGTCAAACGAGACCCGACTTCAGAACAAATGGTAAGGTTGAGTTAAACGATGCCCGACATCAGGACAAATGGTACAACTGAGGCTCGACTCCGGCACAAATGGTAAGGTTTAGTAAAACAAGGCTCGACTCTAGTACAAATAGTAAGGTTAAGCCAAATGAGGCCTGACACCAGCACAGATGATAATAGTGTGTTAAACAAGGTTTGACTCTGACATAAATGGTAAGGTTAAGTCAAACGAGGCTTGACTCTAGGATAAATGTAAGGTTGAGACAAATGAGACCTGACTTCGACACAAATGAAAAGGATGAGTCAAACGAGGCCCAACTCTGGCGCAAATGGTAAGGTTGAGTCGAACGAGGACTGACTCTGATACAAATAATAAGGGTGAGTCATAAGAGACCTAACTTCAGCACAAATTGTACAACCCAGGCCTAACTTTGGCACAAATGGTAAGGTTTAGTCAAATGAGACTCGGCTCTAGCATAAATGGTAAGGTTGAGTCAAATGAGGCCCGGCTCTAGCACAAATGGTAAGGTTGAGTCAAACGAGGCCCAACTACAGCACAAATGATAAGGTTAAGTCAAACAAGGCATGACTCTGGCACAAATGGTAAGGGTGAATCAAATAAGGCCCAACTCTAGTACAAATGGTAAGATTGAGTCAAACAAGGCTTGACTCTAGCACAAATGATAAGGATGAGTCAAACGAGGCCTAACTTTTGTATAAATCATAAGGCTGCGTTGAACGAGGCTCAAAGGTTCAGTCAAATGAGGCCTAACTCTGGTACAAATGGTATGGTTGAGTCAAATGAGGCCCGACTTTTGGTATAATTGATAAGGGTGAGTCAAACGAGGCTTAACTTCAGCATAAATGGTACAATTAAGGTCCGACTCCAGCATAAATACTAAGGTTGAGTCAAACGAGGCACGACTCCAGTACGAATGGTAAGGTTAAGTCAAACGCGGCCTGCGTTTAGTACAGATTATAGGGGTGTGTCAAACAAGGCCCGACTCTAGTACAAATAGTAAGCTTGAGTCAAATAAGGCCTGACACCGGCATAAATGGTAAGGTTGAGTGAAACAATGCCCAACTTTAGCACAAATCAAAGGGTTAAGTCAGTCAAGTCTTGATTCTGGCTCAAATGGTAAGGTTGAGTCAAATGAGACACGACTCTAGCACAAATTGTAAGGTTGAGTCAAACGAGGCCCGGCTAAAGTACAAATGATAAGGTTGAGTGAAACAATGCCCGACTCTGGCACAAATCATAAGGTTAAGTCAAATAAGGCCCGACTCTAACACAAATGCTAAGGGCGAGTCAAACGAGGCCTAGTTCTAGCACAAATGGTAAGGTTGGGTGAAACAAGGCTTGAAGGTTGAGTCAAACAAGGCTTGACTCCAGCACAAATGATATAGTTTAGTCAAATGAGGCCTGATTCTGGCACAAATGGTAAGATTGAGTCAAACAAGGCCCGACTCTGGCACATATGATAAGGGTGAGTCGAACGAGGCCTAACTCTAGCACAAATGGTAAGGTTGAGTCAAACGAGGCCTGACTCTAGTACAAATGGTAAAATTGAGTCAAATGAAGCCTAAATCTAGTACAAATGGTTAGGTTGAGTCAAACGAGCCTCAGTTATGGCACAAATGGTAAGGTTGAGTTAAACGAGGGCTAACTCTAGCACAATTGGTAAGGTTGAGTCAAACGAGAACCGACTTTGACACAAATGGTAAGATTGAGTCAAATGAGGCTCGACTCTAGAACAAATGATAAGTTTGAGTCAAATGAGGCCCAACCCCAACACAAATGGTAAGGTTGGGTTAAACGAAGCCTGACTCCAGCACAAATGGTAAGGTTGAGTCAAACGTGATTTGACTCTAACACAAATGTAAAGGGTGAGTCAAACGAGTCCTAGCTCCAGCTCAATGGTTAAGTCAAACAAGGTCTGGCTTTGGTACAAATGGTAGGATTGACTCAAACGAGGCTTGCCTCTAGCACAAATAGTAGGGTTTTAGGGTTGAGTCAAATGAGACCCAACTCCAACACAAATGGTAGGGTTGAGTTAAACGAGGCCCGATCCCAGCATAAATGGTAAGGTTAACTCAAATGAGGCTCTACTTCAGCACAAATGATAAAGTTAAGTCAAACAAGGCTGGACTCCATCATAAATGGTAAGGCTGCATCAAATGAGGCCTAACTCTAGGACAAATGGTAAGGTTGAGTCAAACGAGGCCCCACTCTAGCACAAATGATAAGGGTGTACCAAACGAGGCCCAACTCCTGCACAAATGGTAAGGATTAATCAAACGAGGCTTGACTCCAACATAAATGATAAGGGTGAGTCAAACGAGGCCCAACACCAGTATAAAAGGTAAGGTTGAGTCAAACGAGGCCTTACTCTTACATAAATGATAAGGGTGAATCAAATGAGGCCCAAGTCTAGTACAAATGGTAAGGTTTAGTTAAACGAGGCTCGAATCCTAGACAAATGGTAAGGTTGGGTTAGACGAGGCCCAACTTCGGCACAAATGTTAAGGTTGAGTCAAACGAGGCCTGACACTAGTACAAATGATAAGGGTTTGTCAAATGAGCCTGACTCTTGTACAAATGATAAGGGTGAGTCAAACGAGGCTCGAAAGTTACATCAAACAAGGCCTGACTCTAGTACAAATGGTAAGGTTGACTTAAATAATGCTTGACTCTAGCACAAATGGTAAGGTCGAGTCAAATAAGTCCTGACTTTGGCATAAATGATAAGTGAGTTAAACGAGGCTCGAGTACATCACAAATCATGAGGACGAGTCAAATAAGACCCAACTCCAGTACAAATGGTAAGGTTGAATGAAACAGTGCCCGACTCTGGCACAAATCATAAGGTTTAGTCCAACAAAGACCAACTCTGACACAAATGATATGAGTGAGTCAAATGAGCCCTAGCTTTAGCACAAATGGTAAGGTTGGGTCAAATGAGGTTCGAAGGTTAAGTCAAACGAGGCTTGGGACAAATGGTAAGGTTAAGTCAAACGAGGCCTAACTTCGGCACAAATGGTACAACCGAGGCCAAATGGTAATGTTCAGTCAAATGAGGCTCGACTCAGTATAAATGGTAAGGTTAAGTCAAATGAGGCCCAACTTCGGTATAAATGGTAAGGTTGAGTCAAACAAGGCCTGACTTCAGTACAAATGATAAGGGTCAGTCAAATGAGGCATGACTCCAAAACAAACAAGGCCTGACTTTGGCATAATTGGTAAGGTTTAGTCAAATAAGGCCCGACTCTAGCATAAATGGTACAATTGAGTCAAACGAGGCTTGACTCAAGCAAAAATGATAAGATTGAGTCAAATGAGGCTCAACTCTGGCATAAATGATAAAGGTGAGTTAAATAAGGCTTAACTCTAGCACAAATGATAAGGTTGAGTCAAACGAGGCCCGACACCAACATAAATGGTAAAGTTGAGTCAAACAAGGCCCGACTCTAGCACAAATGGTAAGGTTGAGTCAAATGAGGCCTAACTCTGACACAAATGGTAAGATTAAGTCAAAACAAATGATAAGGTTGAGTCAAACGAGGCCCAACCCTGACACAAATGCTAAGATTGAGTGAAACGAGTCCCGACTCTAACACAAATGATAAGAGTAGGTCAAATGAGGCCCAACTCTAGCGCAAATGGTTAGGTTGATAACATGAGGCTAGAAGGTTTAGTCAAACAAGCCCCAACTCTGGCACAAATGGTAAGGTTGAGTCAAATGAGGTCTGGCTCTAGTGCAAATGATAAGGGTGAGTCAAACAAGGCCTGACTCCAGCACAAATGGTAAGGTTGAGTCAAACGTGGCCCGACTCTATTACAACTAAAAAGGGTGAGTCAAACGAGTCCTGTCTCCAACAGAAATGATATGGTTGAGTCAAACGAGGCCTGACTCTGGCACAAATGGTACGGTTGACTCAAATGAGGACCACCTCTGGTACAAATGGTAGGTTGTAAGGTTGATTCAAATGAGACTTGATTCTAGAACAAATGGTAAGGTTGAATCAAACAAGGCCCGACATTAGCCCAAATGGTACAACTGAGGCTCGACTCTAGCACAAATGGTAAGGTTCAGTAAAACAAGGCTCGACTTCAGCACAAACAGTAAGGTTAAGCCAAACAACTCCTAGCACCAACACAAATGATAATAGTGTGTCAAACGAGGCCCGACTCTGGCATAAATGATAAGGTTGAGTCAAATGAGGCCCGACTCTAGCATAAATGTAAGGTTGAGACAACAAGGCTCGACTTCGACCCAAATGATAAGGGTGAGTCAAACAAGGCCCAACTTCAGTGTAAATAGTAAGGTTGAGTCGAACGAGGCCCGACTCTTATACCAATGATAAGGGTGAGTCAAATGAGGCCTAACTCTGAGGCCCAACTTCGACACAAATGGTAAGGTTGAGTCAAACAAGACCTGACTCTAGCACAAATAGCAAGGTTGAGGTCAAATGAGACCCAACTTTAGCACAAATGGTAAGGTTGAGTCAAACGAGGCCTAACTCTAGCACAAATGATAAGGTTAAGTCAAACAAGGCACAACTTCAAGACAAATAGTGAGGGTGAATCAAATGAGGCCCGACTCTAACACAAATGGTAAGGTTGAGTCAAATGAGGCCCGATTCTAGCACAAAAGATAAGGATGAGTCAAATGAGGCCTAACTCTTGTATAAATGGTAATGTTAAGTTAAACAAGACCTAAAGGTTGAGTCAAACGAGGCCCAACTATAGCACAAATGGTAAGGTTGAGTCAAATAAGGCCCTACTTTGGCACAATTGATAAGGGTGAGTCAAACGAGGCCTAACTTCGGCATAAATGATACAATTGAATTCCGACTCCAACATAAATCATAAGGTTGAGTCAAACGAGGCACAACTCCAGTACAAATGGTAAGGTTAAGTCAAATATGGCTGCCACTAGCACAGATGATAAGGGTGTGTCAAACAAGGCCTGACTTTGGCACAAATAGTAAGATTGAATCAAACGAGTCCCGACACCGGCATAAATGGTAATGTTGAGTGAAATGACGCCTGACTTCAGCACAAACCATAATGTTAAGTTAGCCAAGTCCTGGCTCCAGCTCAAATGGTAAGGTTGAGTCAAACAAGGTGCGACTCTCGCACAAATCATAAGGTTAAGTTAAACATGGACTAACTACAGCATCAATGATAAGGGTGAGTCAAACACAGCTCAACTACATCACAAATCATAAGGGTGAGTCAAACGAGGCCTAGCTCTAGCACAAATGGTAAGGGCGAGTCAAATAAGTATCGACTTTGGCACAAATGATAAGGGTGAGTCAAACAAGGACCAACTCTGGTACAAACGAAGCCCAACTTTGATATAAATGGTAAGATTGAGTGAAACGAGGCCAAACTCTAGGACAAATGGTTCAGTTGAGTCAAACAAGACCCGACTCTGGTACGAATGGTAAGATTGAGTCAAACAAGGCCCGACTCTAGCATAAATGATAAGGGTGAGTCAAACGAGGCCTAACTCTAGCTCAAATGGTAAGGTTGAGTCAAATGAGGCCTAACTCTAGCACAAATGTTAAAGTTGAGTCAAACAAAGTCTGACTCTAGTACAAATGGTTTGGATGAGTCAAACTAGGCTCGGCTTGGCACAAATGGTAAGGTTGAGTTAAACAAGGGCTGACTTTGGCACAATTGGTAAGGTTAAGTCAAACGAGAACTGACTCTGACACAAATGGTAAGGTTGAGTCAAACAAGGCTCGACTCTAGCACAAATGATAAGGTTGAGTCAAATGAAGCCCAACCCCAACACAAATGGTAAGGTTGGATCAAACGAGGCCTGACTCTGGCACAAATGGTAAGGTTAAGTCGAACGAAGCCCGACTCTGACACAAATGGTAAGGTTGAGTCAAACAAGTCCCAAAGGTTGAGTCAAACATGGCCTGACTCTGACACAAATGAAAAGGGTGCATCAAACGAGTCCCGTCTCCAGCTCAAATGGTATGGTTGAGTCGAACGAGGCCTGGCTCTAGTACAAATGGTAAATTAACTCAAACGAGGCTCGCCTCTGACCCAAATGATAGGGTTATAAGGTTGAGTTAAATGAGACCCAACTCCAGTACAAATGGTAAGGTTGAGTTAAACGAGGCCCAACCCCAACATAAATGGTAAGGTTGACTTAAATGAGGCTTGACTTCGGCACAAATGATAAAGTTAAGTTAAATGAGGCCAGACTCTATCACAAATGGTAAGGCTGTGTCAAATGAGGCCCAACTCTGACACAAATGGTAAGGTTGAGTCAAACGAGGCCCAACTCTGGTAAAAATAATAAGGGTGTACCAAACGAGGCCCCCGACTCTAGCACAAATGGTAAGGTTCAATCCAACAAGTTTCAACTCTAATACAAATGATAAGGGTGAGTCAAACGAGGCCCAACACTGGTATAAAAGGTAAGGTTGAGTCAAATGAGGCCCAACTCTAGCACAAATGATAAGGGTGAGCCAAACAAGACCCAATGATAAGGGTTTGTCAAATGAGCCCAACTCTTGCACAAATGATAAGGGTGAGTCAAACAAGGCCCAAAAGTTACATCAAATAAGGCCTGACTCTAGGATAAATCATAAGGTTAACTCAAACGAGGCTCGACTCCAGCATAAATGGCAAGGTCAAGTCAAACAAGTCCTGACTTTGGCACAAATGATAAGGGTGAGTTAAACGAGGCCTGACTCCGGTACAAACGAGGCCTAACTCCAGTATAAATTGTAAGATTGAGTGAAACGAGGCCCAACTCCAGTATAAATCGTACGGTTGAGTCAAACAAGGACTGACTCTAGCACGAATGGTAAGATTGAGTCAAACAAGGCTCAACTCTAGTACAAATGATAAGGGTGAGTCAAATAAGGCTTAACTCTGCCACAAATGGTAAGGTTGAGTCAAATGAGGCCCGATTCCGATACAAATGATAACATTGAGTCAAAGGAAGCTCGACTCTGGCACAAATGGTTAGGTTGAGTCAAACAAGGTTCAGTTGTAGCACAAATGGTAAGGTTGAGTTAAACGAGGGTTGACTCTAGCACAATCGGTAAGATTGACTCAAACAAGGTCTACCTCTGGCACAAATGATAAGATTGTAGTGTTGAGTCAATTGAGACTCGACTCCAGTACAAATGATAATGTTGAGTCAAACGAGGCCCGACCCCAGCATAAATGGTAAGGTTGACACAAATGAGGCTCGACTTCGGCACAAATGATAAAGTTGAGTCAAACGAGGTCTGACTTTAGCACAAATGATAAGGGTGAGTCAAATGAGGATCGACTCTAGTACAAATGGTAAGGTTGAGCCAAATGAGGGTCGAATCTGGGATAAATGGTAAGGTTGGGTCAGACGAGGTCCGACTTCATCACAAATGATAAGGTTGAGTCAAACGAGACCGAACACTAGTACAAATGATAAGAGTTTGTCAAACGAGCCTAACTCTTTCACAAATGATAAGAGTAAGTCAAACGAGGCTTGAAAGTTACATCAAACAAGGCCTAACTACAACACAAATGGTAAGGTTAAGTTAAATGACACTCGACTTTGACACAAATGATAATGGTGAGTCAAACGAGGCCTAACTCCGGTACAAACAGTCAGGTTAAGTCAAACGAGGCCTGATTCTGGCATAAATGATACGGGTGAGTCAAATGAGGCCTAAGCTCAGTACAAATGTGTTGAAATTCTCAAGAACCTTAGAAGAAAGAAAGGAAGAAAGAAAGAAAGCTTCAGAACTCCTAGATGTGAAAGCTCTGAAAATGAAATCTGATTCAATGAATTATTCTACAAATGATGTAGCTGAAATTACAATTTATAGACTAGGACTCAATTACTGAATTACACTAATGTCCTTAACTAATAGACTGCAACCAAGACTAAAAGATTAGAACCACGTGACTCCTTAAGCAGCCTAAGCAGCCACACCTGCACCCAACGAGACAAGCAGCCTGCAGTCTTTTCTCTAACATCCCCTCTCAAGATCAGTGGCATGACTTGGAAGAGGAATGACACTGAGCTTGTCTCTAAGCTGAAGAAACCTTGAAGTTGAGACTGCCTTGGTGAAGATATCTACTGTTTGATCAAGGGACGGAATATGATAGACTTCAATTTCTTTATTGTTGACTTTTCCACGAACAAAATAAAGATCTAGTTCAATATGTTTAGTCTTTGAATGAAGGACCGGATTTGCTGACAAACTGACTGTGCTCATATTGTCACAGTATATTCTAGGAACTTTTGGTAGTTGAATGCTGAGTTCTCTGAGTAGAGACTACAACCAAGCCAATTCTGCCACTGCACTTGCAAGACTTCTATATTCTGCTTCAATACTTGATCTAGACACTGTTGCTTGCTTTTTAGATGACAAAGAAATGAGATTAGGGCCAAGATAAACACAAAAACCTGAGGTGCTACGCCTATCATCAATGTCTGATGCCCAATCAGCATCACAAAAGGCAGTGAGCTGAGGGGCAGATGATCTTTGGAGAACTAGAGCATGACATATGGTGCCTGCTAGATACCTCAGTATTCGTTTAACTAACTTCCAATGTACATCTGTAGGGCAATGCATAAATTGACAAGCTTTGTTTACACTATATGATAATTCTGGTCTAGTAATGGTAATGTATTGTAATGCTTCCACAAGTGATCTGTATGCAGCTGATTAGAAATAGGAGAACCACTACTAGCTGAGATATGTGGTGTTGAGGCCATAGGAGAGGGCATAGACTTCGCACCTTGCATACCAGCCTTAGTAAGAAGATCCTTAATGTATTTGGACTGAGATAGGTATATTGCACCAGCAGAACTGTAAGTAACTTCAATACCTAAGAAGTATTTAAGTTTCCCAAGATCTTTCAATGAGAACTTTGCATTCAGTTGATCAATCAAGTGCTGAATCAAAATTGGTGAAGATCCAGTAATCAAAATATCATCCACATAGACTAAAACATAGAGAGAATGATAGGAAGTAACCTGAAGAAACAAGGAAGAATCACATTTTGCCTTGGTAAAACCAAGATCAAGTAAAGCTTCAGACAATTTTTGAAACCATGCACGAGGAGCTTGCTCGAGGCCATAGAGAGCCTTATGAAGCTTACAAACTTGAGATGAGTCAGCTGATTCATACCCAGGAGGCTGCAGCATGTATACATCTTCATTCAAATCACCATTTAAAAAGGCATTATTAACATCTATTTGATGGATGTTCCACCCTTTTGATAAGGCCAAAGTAAGAAGAACCCGAATTGTGACTGGTTTTACTACTGGACTGAAAACTTCATGAAAATCAACTCTTGCCTCCTGATTATACCCTTTGGCAACTAATCTTGCTTTATATTTGTTGACAGTGCCATCTGGATTTTCTTTAACCTTAAACACCCATTTACACCTTATAGGCCTCCTATCTTTGGGTAAAGCTTCTAAACTCCATGTCTTGTTGCTCATGAGCGCTGCATACTCCAGATCCATGGCACACTTCCATTCTGGTATATTAAGAGCTTCTTCAACAGTTTGAGGCTCTCTAGAGACAGTAAGTACTATTGGTACATTTCCTCTTGCTTTGCTACTAGTCACCATTGAGTGATTGTTTGAATTGAGTGCCCTTGCTTTGCTATGGGTCACCATTGGGTGAACATTTTGAGACAGACATTGAGGAACTTCAAATTCTGCAGAGGGACCTGAAACATGTTGCAAAGAATCCATAATATTGATATTATTAGCAAGTGCACATGAGTTATTTGTTTGTTCAGCAAATGCATTGGTATTCTGAGTATGTCTTGCATTAGGGAATGATAGAATAGGAGGTATGGCTGAAGGTGGAGGAGAAACAAAATGTGATTTGTTACTGGAAGGTGACTGTTGTGAGGAACCCTTGCTGTTCTTGAATGGAAAACTACTTTCATCAAATATGACATCTCTAGATATAATTGTTTTCTCATCAGGATGCAGACACTTGTATCCTTTGTGTGCTGGACTATAACCAAGAAAGGTGCATTCAATGGATTTGAACTGAAACTTGGGATTATTGTAGGGCCTTAGGTTAGGATAGGCTGCACACCCAAAGACTTTAAGAGAAGAATAATCAGGTTTGATTTTGTATAAGGTTTGAAAAGGAGTAGAACCATTTAAAACTGGTGTGGGTAGTCTATTAATGAGATACACAGCTGTGCTAAAGGCTTCAGTCCAAAATGAACTAGGTAAGGATGATTGGTGAAGCAAGGCTAGTCCAGTCTCAGTTATATGTCTATGTTTCCTCTCTGCAAGCCCATTTTGTTCATGTGTATAAGGACATGAAACACGATGAACTATCCCTTGGTCTTTCAAATATTCAGTGAAAGCTCTAAACTCTCCTCCTCAATCAGTTTGTAAGGCAAGGATTTTGTGGTTGGTTTGAAGTTCTACTTGTTTCTTGAAATGGATAAAGGTCTGTAATGCATCAGACTTGCTTTTAAGAAAGTAAATCCATGTGTAGCAGGTAAAGGTATCTACAAAATGTATGTAATACCTATGTCCTTCTTTTGACAGCACTGGTGCTGGTCCCCACAAATCAGAATGAATTAGTTGAAGAGGTTTTGAGTATTCTGTTTGAGAAGAGGCAAAAGGAAATTTATGTGTTTTACTAAGACAACAAGATGAACAAAAGGAAAGCTCTTTATTTGGTATTCTGATGTTACAAGAAGTGAGTACACTCTTGACAGTTTGTACAAAAGCATGGCCCAATCTAACATGCCATTTGTCTAACTCAGAACAAGAATTTAACAAAGAAGAAGTATGGGAACTATGTATAGCAGGTGAAGTGACATTTGGTGACTGAGTTGTTTACACTTTTGCAATGGTATATGGTTCCTTTTCGATATGAAATTGATCAAAGACATACAAGCCTTTTCTAACAGTTCCCTTCAAAAGTATTTGATGAGTATCCTGAGATTTAACATAACAAGAGTCAGGATGGAACTCAAAATAGACATAATTGTCTTTTGCAAACTGAGAAACACTCACAAGATTTTTGGTAATATTTGGAACATGAAGAAGTGAGTTTAGGTAAAGATTTTGATTAGAAAAGCAAGACTTAATCTGAGAATTACCAATGTTTTTAATGAACAAACCTGAGCCATTACCAATGTGTGCCTTCTCCTTTCCATTATATGGAGTCTTCTGGACAATGTTAGAGGCATCCACTGTCACATGATTAGTGGCCCCAGAATCAGGATACCATTCTTGATCAATGCCATTACTGCTACTATTAGAAGTGAGCATTGCATAGGGTGTGTTTCTGACACTGCCACTGGTGCCATTGGCTATCTTACTGGAGTAGCTAGACACTTGAGCTGGTCCTTGAAAACTTTCATCAAATCTGTGATAACAATTCTAGGACTGATGTCCATATCTCCCACATAATTGACATTGAATATTGCTTTTATCAGAAAACCTTCCATTCCTACCAGCAAACCGCCCATTGTTGTAACTTCCTTTGCCTTTGAAAAAGTTTCCTCTACCTCCAAATCTTCCTCTATTTGCATACTGACTAGGGAAACTTTGATGACCACTTCGGTTCACATTGTAATTCTGAGAATGTGTAGCAAGATTCACTTGATAGCTTCTACTTCTTTATGATGCTTCTCAATTCTATTTTCTTGTGCAAGCAATAATGCTTCAATTTCTTCTACTGAATACGGATCAGTTCTAGAGAGAATGGATGTAACAAAACCATCATATTCTAAGGAAAGACCATCAAGAATTACCTCTATATGGTCACTTTCTGTAATTACATGACCAACTGAAGCCAAAGAATCAACAACATTCTTGATATTTAAAAGATACTCAGTAGCTGTCATAGATCCCTTCTTCATAGTCTGTAGCTGCACCTTGAATTGCTTGATCTTTGCCTTTGTATGAGAGGCAAAGAAAGTTTCCACCTTTTCCCAGACCTGGTATGAGTATTCACATCCCACCATTCTTGTAAGAATGCTTTTTGACATTGTTGACAGAAGCCAAGACAGCAAGAGCTGATCTTGCTTCTTCCAAAGAACATACTGCTGACTCAAGATCCCAAGAACTCTTCCTTGCTCATCTACTGCAAATCTTGATGGCACTTCTTGACCACCACTTATGTATTTCTCTAGTTCATGCCCTCTGATGGCTGCAAGAACTTGCTATTTCCAGAGTAGATAAGAATTGCTGTCTAATTTCACAGAAATGGAATGACTAAAAGAAACTAGTGAAGCATTCAAAGATGCTAAAGAAAACATATTCATATTCTCTCCCATTGGATCAAAGCTCTGATACCATGTTGAAATTCTCAAGAACCTTAGAAGAAAGAAAGGAAGAAAGAAAGAAAGCTTCAGAACTCCTAGATGTAAAAGCTCTAAAAATGAAATCTAATTTAATGAATTATTCTACAAATGATGTAGCTAAGATTACAATTTATAGACTAGGACTCAATTACTGAATTACACTAATGTCCTTAACTAATAGACTGCAACCAAGACTAAAAGATCAGAACCACGTGACTCCTTAAGCAGCCTAAGCAGCCACACCTGCACCCAATGAGATAAGCAGCCTAAGCAGCCTACAGTCTTTTCTCTAACAAAATGGTATGACTAAGGCTCGAGTTCGGCACAAATGGTACAGTTGAGTCAAACAAGGCTCGGCTTTGACATAAATGGTAAGGTTTAGTCAAACAAGGGATGACTCCAATACAATTGATAAGGGTCAATCAAATGAGGCCCAACTTCGACACAAATGGTAAGGTTGAGTCAAACGAGGCCCAACTCAAGCACAAATGGTAAGGTTAAGTGAAACGAGGCCCGACTATAGCACAAATGATAAGCGTTTGTCAAATAAGGCCTGACTCTAGCATAAATAATAAGGTTGAGTCAAATGAGGCCCAACTCTAGCACAAATGATAAAGGTGAGTTAGACGAGCCTAACTCTGGCACAAATGGTAAGGTTGAGTTAAACGAGGCTCGACTCCGATAAAAATGGTAAGGTTGAGTCAAATAAGGTTCGACTCCAACACAAATGATACGGGTTTATCAAATGAGGCCCGAAGGTTAAGTCAAATAAGGCCAGACTCTGGCGCAAGTGGTCAGGTTGAGTGAAACGGGCCCGAGTCTAACACAAATGGTAAGCTTGAGTAAAATGAGGACTGACACTAGCACAAATGATAAGCATTTGCCAAACGAGCCCTGACTCTAATACAAATGATAAGGTTGAGTCAAACAAGGCCCAAAAGTTAAGTCAAATAAGGCTCGACTCTAGCACTAATGATAAGGTTGAGTCAAATGAGGCCTGACTCTAGTATAAATGATAAAGGTGGGTTAAACAAGCCCTAACTCTAGCTCAAATGGTAAGGTTAAGTCAAATGAGGCCCAAAGGTTGAAGCAAATGAGGCCTAAATCTAGTATAAATGGTAAGGTTGCATCAAACGAGGCCCAACTCTGACACAAATGATAAGGGTAAGTCAAATTAGGCCTGACTGTGACACAAATGATAAGGTTAAGTCAAACGAGGCCTGACACCGGCACAGATGATAAAGGTGTGCCTAACGAGGCCCGACTCCAATACAAATGGTAAGGTTGAGTCAAATGAGGCCCGACTCTAGCATAAATGATAAAGTTGAGACATACGAGACCGGACTTTGGCACAAATGATAAGGGTAAGTCAAACGAGGCCTAACTCCAGTGAAAATGGTACGGTTAGTCAAATAAGGCCCAACTTCTTTACAAATGGTAAGGTTGAGTCAAACGAGGCTCAACTCTAGTACAAATGGTAATGGTGAGTCAAATGAGGCTTGACCCTGACACATATGGTAAGGTTGAGTGAAACAAGGCCCAACTCTGGCACAAATGATAAAGGTGAGTCAAACAACGCCAAACTCTTGTACAAATGGTAAGGTTGAGTCAAATGAGGCCCGACTTTGCCACAATTAATAAAGGTGAGTCAAATGAGGCCCGACTTTGGCACAAATGGTACAACCAAGGGCAAACTCTGGTACAATTGGTAAGGTTAAGTGAAACGAGGCTCAACTCTAATAAAAATGGTAAGGTTAAGTCAAATGAGGCCTGATTCTACCACAGATGATAAGGGTGCATCAAATGAGGCTTGACATTGGCACTAATAGTAAGGTTGAGTCAAACGAGACTCGACTCCAGCACAAATGATATGGGTGAGTCAAACAAGGCCAGACTCTAGCACAAATAATAAGGTTGAGTCAATTGAGGCCCGACTCTAGCATAAATGATAAGGGTGTGTCAAACGAGACCTGAATCCAGCACAAATGATAAGGGTGAGTGAAATGGGGCCCAACTTTGGCACAAATGGTATAGCCGAGACACAACTTCAGTACAAATCATAAGGTTGAGTCAAACGAGGCCCAGCTCCAACATAAATGTTAAGGTTCAGTTAAACGAGGCCAACTCTGGCACAAATAGTAACGTTGAGTGAAACGAGGCCCAACTCTAGCACAGATGATAAGGGTGAGCCAAACAAGGCCCAACTACATCACAAATCATAAAGGTGAGTCAAACAAGGCTCGACTACAGTACAAATTGTAAGGTGGAGTCAAACGATGCCTAACTTTGGCACAAATGATAAAGGTGAGTCAAACGAGGACTGACTTTGACATAAATTGTAAGGTTCAGTGAAATGAGGCTCGACTCCAACACAAATGATAAGGGTGAGTCAAACGAGGCCCAACACTAGTAAAAGTGGTAAGGTTAAGTCAAATGAGGCCTAACGCTAGTACAAATGATCAGGATTTGTCAAACGAGGCCCAACTCTAACACAAATGATAAGGATGAGTCAAACGAGGCTTGACTCCAACACAAATGGTAAGGTTAAGTCAAATGAAGCCTGACTCTGGCACAAATGGTCAGGTTGAGTTAAACAAGGCCTGACTCTAGCATAAATGATATAGGTGAGTGAAACGAGGAACAACTCTAGCACAAATGGTACAACTGAGGCCCAACATCAGGACAAATGGTAAGGTTTAATCAAACAAGGCCCGGCTCTAGTATAAATGGTAAGGTTGAGTCAAACAAGGGATGACTCCAACACAAACGATAAGGGTGAGTCAAACGAGGCCTGACTCTGACCCAAACGATAAGGTTGAGTCAAACGAGGCTCGAAAGTTAAGTCAAACGAGGCTTGATTCCAATACAAATGGTAAGGTTGAGTCAAACAAGACCAGACTCTGACACAAATGATAAGGGTGAGTCAAATGAGGCCTAAGTTCGGCATAAATGATAAAGGTGAGTAAACGAGGTCTAACTCTTGTACAAATGGTAAGGTTGAGTCAAATGAGGCCCAACTCTGGCACAATTGATAAACGTGAGTCAAATGAGGCTTGACATCAGTACAAATGGTACAATCGAGGGCCGACTTTGGCACAATTGGTAAGGTTGAGTCAAACGAGGCTTGACTCCAACAAAAATGGTAAGGTTAAGTCAAACTGATTCTGGCATAGATGATAAAGTTGTGTCAAACGAGGCTCGACACTGGCACTAATGGTAAGGTTGAGTCAAATGAGACTCGATTCCAACACAAATGATAAGGGTAAGTCAAACGAGATCCGAATCTGGCACAAATGATAAGATTGAGTCAAATGAGGCCCAACTTGGCACAACTGGTACAACCGAGGCACGACTTCGCCACAAATGGTACGGTTGAGTCAAATGAGGCCTAACTTTAACACAAATGATAAGGGTGAGCCTAACGAGATTCGACTACATCACAAATCATAAGGGTGAGTCAAACAAGGCTTGACTATGATACAAATGGTAAGGTTGAGTCAAACGACACCCAACTTTAGCACAAATCGTAAGGTTAAGTCAAACAAAGACCGATTTCAACACAAAAAATAAGGGTGAGTCAAATGAGGCCTAGCTTTGGCATAAATGGTAAGGTTGAGTGAAACGAGGCCCAACTTCAGCAGAAATGATAAGGGTAAGTCAAACAAGGCCCGACTCTGACACAATGGGTAAGGTTGAGTCAAAACAAGGCCCAACTCTGACACAAATGGTAAGGTTGAGTAAGACAAGGCCCAGCTACAGCACAAATAGTAAGATTGACTCAAATGAGGGCCGACTCTGGCATAAATGGTACAATTGAGTTAAATGAGGCCTGACTCTAGCACAAATGGTAAGGTTGAGTCAAATGAGGCCCGACTCTGGCATAAATGATAAGGGTGAATCAAGCGAGGTCTAACTCCAGCACAAATGTTAAGGTTGAGTCAAATGAGGCCTAAAGGTTGAGTAAACGAGGCTTGAATCTGGGACAAATGGTAAGGTTAGGTTACACAAGGCCCGACTCCGGTACAAATGGTAAGGTTGAGTCAAACAAGGCCTTGTACTGGTACAAATGATAAGGGTTTATCAAATGAGGCTTGACTCTAGTACAAATAATAAGGTTGAGTTGGACAAGGCCAAAAGGTTAAGTCAAACGAAGCTTGACTCCAGCACAAGTAGTAAGGTTGAGTCAAACAGGGCCCTACTCTAGCACAAATGATATGGGTGTGACAAGCGAGGCCCAACTCTGGTATAAAGGATAAGATTGAGTCAAAGAGGCCTGTCTCTAGCACAAATGGTAAGGTTGAGTCAAACAAGGCCAAACTTTGGTTCAAATGGTAAGGTTTAGTGAAACAAGGCCTAACTATAGTACAAATGATAAGGGTGAGTCAAAAGGAGCTTGACTTTGGCATAAATGGCAAGTTTGAATCAAATGACACCTGACTCTGACACAAATGGCAAAGGTAAGTCAAATGAGGCCCGAGTCTAGCACAAATGGTAAGGTTAAGTGAAATGAGGCCCAACTCCAACATAAATGATACAGGTGAGTTAAACGACGCTCGAAGGCTAAGTCAAATGAGGCCAGGCTCTGGCACAAATGGTAAGGTTGAATCAAATGAGTCCTGACTCTGGCATAATTGATAACGGTGAGTCAAACATGCTCAGACTTCGGTACAAATGGTACAACTGAGGGCTAACTCTGGCACAAATGGTAAGGTTGAATCAAATGAGTCCTAACTCAGGCATAATTGATAACGGTGAGTCAAACATGGTTAGACTTCGGTACAAATGGTACAACTGAGGGCTGACTTTGGCACAAATAGTAAGGTTGAGCCAAATGAGACTCGACTCTAGCAGAAATGGTAAGGTTAAGTTAAACGAGGGCTGATTCTAGCACAAATGATAAGGGTGTGTCAAACGAGGACTGACACTGGCACTAATAGTAAGGTTGAGTCAAACGAGACCTGACTCTAGCACAAATGATAAGGGTGAGTTAAACGAGGCCAGACTCTGGCACAATTGATAAAGGTAAGTCAAATGTTACCTGATTTGGCACAAATGGTACAACCAAGGGCCAACTTTGACACAAATCATAAGGTTAAGTCAAATGAGGCCAGACTCCAACATAAATGATAAGAGTGAGTCAAAGGAGACCCGAATCCAGTACAAATGTTAAGGGTGAGTCAAATGCGGCCCAACTTTGGCACAAATGGTACAACCGAGACACGACTTCAGAACAAATCATAAGGTTGAGTCAAATGAGGCTCGGCTCTGGCGCAAATGATAAAGTTGAGTCCAACGAGGCTCGACTCTGGCACAAATGGTAAGGTTGAGTCAAACAAGGCCCGACTTTGGTATAAATGATAAGGGTAAGCCAAATGAGGCCCGACTATATCATAAATCATAAGGGTGACTCAAATGAGGCCTGACTACAGTACAAACGATAAGGTTGAGTCAAATGATGCCCAACTCCGACACAAATTGTAAGGTTAAGTCAAATAAGGCCTGACTCCAACACAAATAATAAGGATGAGTCAAATGAGGACTAGCTCTAGTACAAATGGTAAGCTTGAGTGAAAGGAGGCCCGACTTCGGCACAAATGATAAGGATGAGTCAAACGAGGCACGACTCCAGTACAAATGGTAAGGTTAAGTCAAATGTGGCCTGCCTCTTGCATAGATGATAAAGGTGTGTCAAACAAGGCCCGACTTTGGCACAAATAGTAAGATTGAATCAAATGAGGCCCGACACCAGTATAAATGGTAATGTTGAGTGAAATGATGCCCGACTTTGGCACAAACCATAAGGTTAAGTTAGCCAACTCCTGGCTTCAGCTCAAATGGTAAGGTTTAGTCAAACGACACGCGACTCTCGTACAAATCATAAGGTTGAGTTAAACATGGACTAACTACAACATAAATGATAAGGGTGAGTCAAACAAGGCTCGACTACATCACAAATCATAAGGGTGAGTCAAACGAGGCCTAGCTCTATCACAAATGGTAAGGTCGAGTCAAACAAGTACCAACTTCAGCACAAATGATAAGGGTGAGTCAAACGAGGCTCGACTCTGGTACAAATGAAGCCTAACTTTGGTATAAATGGTAAGATTGAGTGAAACAAGGCCCTACTCTAGCACAAATGGTACGGTTGAGTCAAACGAGACCCGACTCTGGTACGAATGGTAAGATTAAGTCAAACAAGGCCCGACTCTAGCATAAATGATAAGGGCGAGTCAAACGAGGCCTAACTCTGGCTCAAATGGTAAGGTTGAGTCAAATGAGGCCCAACTCTAGCACAAATGGTAAAGTTAAGTCAAACAAAGTCTGACTCTAGTACAAATGGTTAGGATGAGTCAAACAAGGCTCAGCTTGGCACAAATGGTAAGGTTGAGTTAAATGAAGGCCGACTTTGGCACAATTGGTAAGGTTGAGTCAAACGAGAACTGACTCTGACACAAATGGTAAGGTTCAGTCAAACGAGGCTCAACTCTAGCACAAATGACAAGGTTGAGTCAAATGAGGCCTGACCCCAACACAAATGGTAAGGTTGGATCAAACAAGGCCTGGCTCTGGCACAAATGGTAAGGTTAAGTCAAACGAAGCCTGACTTCGACACAAATGGTAAGGTTGAGTCAAACAAGTCCCAAAGGTTGAGTCAAACGTGGCCCCACTTTGACACAAATGAAAAAGGTGCATCAAACGAGTCCTGTCTCCAGCTCAAATGGTATGGTTTAGTCGAACGAGGCCTGACTCTAGTACAAATGGTAAGATTGACTCAAACGAGGCTTGCCTCTGACCCAAATGATAGGGTTGTAAGGTTTAGTCAAATGAGACCCAACTCCAGCACAAATAGTAAGGTTGAGTTAAACGAGTCCCAACCCCAACACAAATGATATAGGTGAGTTAAACGACGCCTGAAGGCTAAGTCAAATGAGGCCAGACTCTGGCACAAATGGTAAGGTTGAATCAAATGAGTCCTAACTCTGGCATAATTGATAACGGTGAGTCAAACATGGTCAGACTTCGGTACAAATGGTACAACTGAGGGCTGACTCTGGCACAAATGGTAAGGGTGTGTCAAACGAGACCCGACACTAGCAATAATAGTAAGGTTAAGTCAAACGAGACCTGACTCTGGCACAGATGATAAGGGTGTGTCAAACGAGGACCGACACTAGCACTAATAGTAAGGTTGAGTCAAACGAGACCTGACTCTAGCACAAATGATAAGGGTGAGTTAAACAAGGCCAGACTCTGGCATAATTGATAAAGGTGAGTCAAACATTGCCCAACTTTGGTACAAATGTTACAACCAAGGGCCGACTCTGACACAAATTGTAAGGTTGAGTCAAACGAGGTCAAACTCCAGCATAAATGAAAAGGGTAAGTCAAAGGAGACCCAAATCCAGTACAAATGTTAAGGATGAGTCAAATGGGGCCCAACTTTGGCACAAATGGTATAACCAAGACATGACTTCGGAACAAATCATAAGCTTGAGTCAAACGAGACCCGGCTCTGGTACAAATGATAAGGTTGAGTCCAATGAGATTCGACTCTGGCACAAATGGTAAGGTTGAGTCAAACGAGGCCTGACTTTGGTATCAATGATAAGGGTGAGCCAAATGAGGCCCGACTACATCATAAATCATAAGGGTGACTCAAATGAGGCCTGACTACGGTACAAACAGTAAGGTTGAGTCAAATGATGCCCAACTCTGGTACAAATTGTAAGGTTAAGTCAAATAAGGACTGACTCCAACACAAATAATAAGGATGAGTCAAATGAGGACTAGCTCTAGTACAAATGGTAAGGTTGAGTGAAAGAAGGCCCAACTTCAGTACAAATAATAAGGATGGGTCAAATGAGGCACAACTCCAGTATAAATGGTAAGGTTAAGTCAAATGTGGCCTGCCTCTAGCACAGATGATAAGGGTGTGTCAAACAAGGCCCGACTCTGGCACAAATAGTAAGATTGAATCAAATGAGGTCTGACACCGGCATAAATGGTAATGTTGAGTGAAATGACGCCCGACTTCACCACAAACTGTAAGGTTAAGTTAGCCAAGTCCTGGCTTCGACTCAAATGGTAAGGTTCAGTCAAACGAGGTGCGACTCTCACACAAACATAAGGTTGAGTTAAACATGGACTAACTACAGCATAAATGATAAGGGTGAGTTGAACGAGGCTCGACTACATCACAAATCATAATGGTGAGTCAAACAAGGCCTAGCTCTATCACAAATGGTAAGGTTGAGTTAAACAAGTACCGACTTCAGCATAAATGATAAGGGTGAGTCAAACGAGGCCCGACTTTGTTACAAACAAAGCCCAACTTTGGTATAAAT
This sequence comes from Dicorynia guianensis, assembly GCA_037013595.1. Taxonomy (NCBI): domain Eukaryota; kingdom Viridiplantae; phylum Streptophyta; class Magnoliopsida; order Fabales; family Fabaceae; genus Dicorynia; species Dicorynia guianensis. The sequence continues at coordinate 18,663,657 of JASUAB010000006.1, read as the reverse complement.
GGTAAGATTGAGTGAAACGATGCCCGACTCTAGTACAAATGGTATGGTTGAGTCAAACGAGACCCAACTCTGGTACAAATGGTAAGATTGATTCAAACAAGGCCCGACTCTAGCATAAATGATAAGGGTGAGTCAAACGAGGCCTAACTCTGGCTTAAATTGTAAGGTTGAGTCAAATGAAGCCCAACTCTAGCACAAATGGTAAAGTTGAGTCAACAAAGTCCGACTCTAGTACAAATGGTTGGATGAGTCAAACAAGGGTTGGCTTGGCACAAATAGTAAGGTTGAGTTAAATGAGGGTCGACTTTGGCACAATTGGTAAGGTTAAGTCAAATGAGAACTGAGTCTGACACAAATGGTAAGGTTGAGTCAAACGAGGCTCGACTCTAGCATAAATGATAAGGTTGAGTCAAACAAGGCCCGACCCCAACACAAATGGTAAGGTTGGATCAAACGAGGCCTGACTCTAGCACAAATGGTAAGGTTAAGTCAAACAAAGCCTGACTTTGACACAAATGGCAAGGTTGAGTTAAACAAGTCCCAAAGGTTATGTCAAACGTGGCCCGACTTTGACACAAATGAAAAAGGTGCATCAAACGAGTCCCATCTCCAGCTCAAATGGTATGGTTGAGTCGAACGAGGCCTAGCTCTAGTACAAATGGTAAGATTGACTCAAACGAGGCTTGCCTCTGACCCAAATGATAGGGTTGTAAGGTTTAGTCAAATGAGACCCAACTCCAGCACAAATGGTAAGGTCAAGTTAAACGAGTCCCAACCCTAACACAAATGATATAGGTGAGTTAAACAATGCCTGAAGGCTAAGTCAAATGAGGCCAGACTCTAGCATAAATGGTAAGGTTGAATCAAATGAGTCCTAACTCTGGCATACTTGATAACGGTGAGTTAAATATGGTCAGACTTCGGTACAAATGGTACAACTGAGGGCTGACTCTAGTACAAATGGTAAGGTTGAGTCAAACGAGACTTGACTCTAGCAGAAATGGTAAGGTTAAGTCAAACGAGGCCTGATTCTGGCACAGATGATAAGGGTGTGTGTCAAACGAGGACCGACACTAGTACTAATAGTAAGGTTGAGTCAAACGAGACCTGACTCCAGTACAAATGATAAGGGTGAGTTAAACGAGGCTAGACTCTGGCACAATTGATAAAGGTGAGTCAAACATTTCCCGACTTCGGCACAAATGATACAACCAAGGGCTGGCTCTGACACAAATCGTAAGGTTAAGTCAAACGAGGCCAGACTCCAGCATAAATGATAAGGGTGAGTCAAAGGAGACCCGAATCCGGTACAAATGTTAAGGGTAAGTCAAATGGCACCCAGCTTTGACACAAATGGTACAACCAAGACACGACTTCAGAACAAATCATAAGGTTGAGTCAAACGAGGCCCGACTCTGGCACAAATGATAAGGTTGAGTCCAACGAGGCTCGACTCTAGCACAAACAATAAGGTTGAGTCAAACGAGGCCGACTTTGGTATAAATGATAAGGATGAGCCAAATGAGGCCCGACTACATCATAAATCACAAGGGTGAGTCAAATGAGGCCCGACTACGGTACAAACAGTGAGGTTGAGTCGAATGATGCCCAACTCCGATACAAATTGTAAGGTTAAGTCAAACAAGGCCTGACTCTATCACAAATGAGGACTAGCTCTAGTACAAATGATAAGGTCGAGTGAAAGGAGGCTTGACTTTGGCACAAATGATAAGGATGAGTCAAACGAGGCCCGACTTCAGCACAAAGGGTAAGGCTAAGTCAAACGAGACCCAACTCTGGCACAAAAGATAAAGGTGAGTCAAACAAGGCCTAACTCTGGCATAAATGTAAGGTCAAGTCAAACGAGGCTTGACTTAAGTAAAAATGGTAAGCGTTAGTCAAACAAGTCTTGACTTTAGCACAAATGGTACAGTTAAGTCAAATAAGGCCTGACTCTAGCACAAATAGTAAGGTTGAGTCAAACGAGGCCTGACTTTAGCACAAGTGATAAGGGTGAATTAAGCGAGACCTAACTCTAACACAAATGGTAAGGTTGAGTTAGATGAAGCCCAAAGATTGAGTCAAAACAAAGTCGAATCTAGGACAAATGGTAAGGTTGGGTCACACAAGGACTGACTCCAACACAAATGGTAAGGTTGAGTCAAACAAGGGATAACAGTAGTACAAATGATAAGGGTTTGTCAAATGACACCCGACTCTGGCACAAATGGTAAGGTTGATTTAAACAAGGCTTGACTTTAGCACAAATGATAAGGTTGAGTCAAAGAAGGCCCAACACCAGCACAAATAGTAAGGTTGAGCCGAACTAGGTTCGACTCTAACACAAATGGTAAAGGTGAGTCCAACGAGGCCCAACTCTAGCACGAATGATAAGGTTAATCAAACAAGGCCTGAAGGTTAAGTCAAACGAGGTTTGACTCTGGTACAAATAGTAAGGTTAAGTCAATTGAGGCCCGAATTGACATAAATGATAAGGTTGACTCAAACAAGGCCTAACTCTAGCACAAATGGTAAGGTTAAGTCAAACAAGGCCTAAAAGTTGTGTCAAATGAGACTCGACTCTGGCACAAAAGGTAAGTTTAAGTGAAATGAGGCTTGACTATAGAGCAATTAATAAGGGTGAGTCAAATAAGGCCTAACTTCAGTACAAATGGTACAAGTTTAAGTGAAATGAGGCTCAACTATAGCACAATTAATAAGGGTGACTCAAATGAGGCCCAACTCCAGCACAAATGATAAGGTTGATCAAACGAGGCCTGAAGGTTGACTCAAACAAGGCCCGACTCTAGTGCAAAAGGTAAGGTTGAGTCAAATGAGACTTGACTCTAGCACAAATGATAAGCGTGAGTCAAATAAGGCCTGACTCCAAGACAAATGATAAAGTTGAGTCAAATGAGGCCCGCCTCTGGTACAAATGATAAGAGTGAGTCAAACAAGGCCCGACTCTGGCTAAATGGTAAGGTTGCATCAAACGAGGCTTGCTCTAGCATAAATGGTAAGGTTGACTCAAATGTAGCTTGCCTCCAATGGAAATAGTAAGGTTGTAAGGTTGAGTCAAACAAGATCCAACTTAAGTACAAATGGTAAGGTAAAGGCAAATGATGCTCGACCCTGGCATAAATGGTAAGTTTGAGTCAAATGAGGCCCGACTTTGGCATAAATGATAAAGGTAAGTCAAACAAGGCTTGACTTTAGATCAAATGGAAAGGTTGAGTCAAATGAGGCCCAACTTCAGCACAAATTATAAGGTTAAGTCAAACGAGGCCCGACTCTGACACAATTGATAAGGGTTTATCAAACGAGGCACGACTCTGGCACAAATGATAAGGTTGAGTCAAAGAGGCCCGAAGGTTAAGTCAAACGAGTCCCAACTCCAGTACAAATGATAAGGGTTTGTCAAACGAGGCCTGACTTTAGTACAAATGGTAAGGTTGAGTCAAATGAGACCTGACTCCAACCCAAATGGTAAGGTTGAGTGAAACGAGGCCCGACTCTAGCATAATTGATAAGGGTGAGTCAAATGAGGCCTGACTCTGGCATAAACTATAAGGTTGAGTCAAATGAGGCCTAACTCTGATACGAATAATAAGGTTGAGTCAAATGAGACCTGATTCTAGCACAAATGATATGGGTTTGTCAAATGAGGCCCGACTCTAACATAAATGGTAAAGTTGAGTCAAACAAGCCTTGAAAGTTGAATCAAATGAGGCCTGACTCCAGCATAAATAGTAAGGTTGAATCAAACAAGGCTCAACTCTGGCACAAATGATAAGTGTGAGTCAAACAAGACCCGACTTTGGCATAAATGGTACAACCGATGCCCGACTTAGGCACAAATGGTAAGGTTAAATGAAATGAGGCTCAACTCTGATACAAATGGTAAGGCTAAGTAAAACGAGTCCTGACTTTAGTGCAAATGGTAAGGTTGATTCAACCGAGGCCTAACTCCAGCACAAATGATAAGAGTGAGTCAAATAAGGCCTGATTCTAGAACAAATGGTAAGGTTGAGTCAAATGAGGCCCAGCTCTAGCACAAATGATATGGGTGTATCAAACAAGGCTCGACTCCGACACAAATGATAAGGGTGAGTCAAACAAGGCCCGACTTTGACCCAAATGGTAAGGTTGAGTCAAACAAGACCCGACTCCAGCACAAATGATAAGCGTTTGTCAAACAAGGCCTAACTCTAGCACAAATGATAAGGTTGAGTCAAACGAGGCTAGAAAGTTGAGGCAAATGAGGCTTGATTCCAACACAAATGGTAAGGTTGAGTTAAACGAGGCCTAACTCTGGCACAAATGATAAGGGTGAGTCAAATGAGGCCCAAGTTCGGCACAAATGATAAGGGTGAGTCAAATGAGGTCTAACTCTTGTACAAATGGTAAGGTTGAGTCAAATGAGGCCCAACTCTGGCACAATTGATAAAGGTGAGTCAAATGAGGCCTGACATCAGTACAAATGGTACAATCGAGGGCCGACTTTGGCATAAATGGTAAGGTTGAGTCAAACGAGGCTCGACTCTAGCAAAAATGGTAAGGTTAAGTCAAACGAGGCCTGATTCTAGCATAGATAATAAGGGTGTGTCAAACGAGGCCCGACTCTGGTACTAATGGTAAGGTTGAGTCAAACAAGACCCGACTCTAACACAAATGATAAGGGTGAGTCAAACGAGGCTTGACTTTGGCACAAATGATAAAATTGATTCAATCAAGGTCTGGCTCCAACACAAAAATAAGGGTGAGTCAAACGAGACCCGAATCTAGCATAAATGATAAGAGTGAGTCAAATGAGGCCCAACTTGGCACAACTGGTACAACTGAGGCACGACTTTGGCACAAATGGTATGGATGAGTCAAATGAGGCCTAACTCTGGCACAAATGATAAGGGTAAGCCAAACAAGGCCTGACTACATCGCAAATCATAAGGTGAGTCAAAGAGGCTCGACTACAGTACAAATGGTAAGGTTGAGTCAAATGACACCTCACTCTAGCACAAATCATAAGGTTAAGTTAAACAAAGACTGACTCCAACATAAATAATAAGGGTGAGTCAAACAAGGTCTAGCTCTGGCATAAATAGTAAGGTTGAGTGAAATGAGGCCCAACTTTAACATAAATGATAAGGGTGAGTCAAACAAGGCTTGACTCTGACACAATGGTAAGATTGAGTTAAACAAGGCCCAACTCCAACATAAATGGTAAGGTTGAGTAAAACGAGGCTCGACTATAACACAAATAGTAAGGTTGAGTCAAACGAGGCCCGACTCTAGCACAAATGGTACAATTGAGTCAAATGAGGCCTGACTCTAGCACAAATGATAAGGTTTAGTCAAACGAGGCCCAACTCTGGCACAAATGATTAGGATGAATCAAGCGAGATCTAACTCTGGCACAAATGGTAAGGTTGAGTCAAATGAGGCCTAAAGGTTAAGTAAACAAGGCTTGAATCTAGGACAAATGGTAAGGTTGGGTTAGACGAGGCCCGACTCCGGCACAAATGGTAAGGTTGAGTCAAACAAGGCCTCACACTAGTACAAATGATAAAGGATTATCAAATGAGTCCCAACTTTGGCACAAATAATAAGGTTGAGTTGAACAAGGCTGAAACGTTAAGTCAAACAAAGTTTGACTCTAGCATAAGTGGTAAGGTTGAGTCAAACGGGACCCTACTTTAGCACAAATGATATGGATGTGACAGGCGAGGCCTAACTCAGGTATAAAGGATAAGGTTGAGTCAAACGAGGCCTGACTCTGTCATAAATGGTAAGGTTAAGTCAAACGGGGCACAAAGGTTAAGTTAAACAAGGCCAAACTCTGGTACAAATGGTAAGGTTCAATCAAATGAGGCCTGAATACAGTACAAATAATAAGGGTGAATCAAAAGGCGCCTGACTCTGGCACAAATGGTAAGGTTGAATTAAATGATGCTCGACTTTGACACAAATGGCAAAGGTGAGTTAAACGAGGCCCGACTCCAGTACAAATGGTAAGGTTGAGTGAAACGAGGCCCAACTCCAGCACAAATGATATGAGTGAGTTAAACGACGCCCGAAGACTAAGTTAAATAAGGCCCGACTCTAGCACAAATGGTAAGGTTGAGTCAAACTAGTCCTAACTCTGGCACAATTGATAATGATGAGTCAAACATGGCCAGACTTTGGCACAAATGGTACAACCGAGGGCCAACTCTGGTACAAATGGTAAGGTTGAGTCCAACAAGGCTCGACTCCAGCAAAAGTGGTAAGGTTAAGTCAAATGAGGCCTGATTTTAGGACAAATGATAAGGGTGTGTCAAACGAGGATCGACACTGGCACTAATAGTAAGGTTGAGTCAAATGAGACCTAACTCCAGTACAAATGATAAGGGTAAGTCAAACGAGGCTTGACTCTGGCACAATTGATAAAGGTGAGTCAAACGTTGCCCAACTTCGGCACAAATGGTACAACTGAGGGCTGACTCTGGCACAAATGGTAAGGTTGAGTCAAATGAGGCCCGACTCTGGCATAAATGATAAGGGTGAGTCAAATGAGACTTGAATCCAGTACAAATGTTAAGGGTGAGTCACATGGGGCCCAACTTTGGCACAAATGGTACAACCAAGACACGACTTCGAAACAAATCATAAGGTTGAGTCAAACGATGCCCAGCTCTAGCATAAAGTATAAGCTTGAGTCAAACAAGGCTTGACTCTGGCACAAATGGTAAGGTTGAGTCAAATGAGGCTTGACTTTGATACAAATGATAAGGGTAAATGAGGCCTGATTACATCACAAATGATAAGGGTGAGGCAAATAAGGCCCGACTACGGTACAAACAATAAAGTTAAGTCAAACGATGCCCAACTCCAACACAAATCATTTGGTCTCTCCCCATCTTGCTCTCTCTTTCTCTCTTGCTCTCTCTCTCACCCTTTGCTCACCCCTTCTTGCTCTCTCCCTCTTGCTCTCCATCTCACTCTCTCTTTCTCTCTCTCTCTCTAAAACTGCTCTCTTTCTTCAAACTTTCCTTTTGCTTTCTGACTCCTTGAAACCTCACTTTCTCTCTCACTCTGATGTGAGCACAAGCATGGATGGCAAGAAGAGAGGAGCAGCAGATGAGCTAACATTGCCTCAAGGACTAATTACAAGATTAAGGGCCAAAAAGTTCATGGAATCACTTCAAACTTATATGGGCAGAATGTTAGAAGAAATGGAAGCTAAAGATGACATGAAGGCCAATGGAACTTCACCTAATCAAATTGGGCTGAATTTGCAAAATGGGTCCAATCTATGTTTAATTCATATTCCAAGTTAATAGATTAGTTTCTAGGCAGTTTACTACTTGCAATTTGCGTTTGGGTTTGTTTTTTATGTTGAGAGGCCCATTTTTAAGGCCTAACCTAATAGTCTAGGTTATTTGAACTTGTAGGCATATAAATACCCTAGTATATGGACGAGAATGAGCAGAATGAATGAAAAACAGAATTGTTTTTGGAGTTTTATACTCTTGTTCAAGGCTTGGCTTGAATCTCTATTGCATCAAGAATTGAACTTCATCAAGGTAATTACATCCTAGTGAACTTCTGTTCTTGATTCCTCAATCAACCGATTATTTGCGTTTCCATTTGCATCAGTTATTTGGGGGTTCAATAGGTTGGGAGTTCTCCATCTTTTCTGGTTCTCTATCAATTTGTGTGTTTGGGGTTTCTGGATCATAAATATCCATGGGGTTCTGCATCATTTGGTATCAGAACTAGATTAGGGTGAATTCTTATTTATCCTAGGTTATAGTTTGCTGTTTTCTTCTTTTCTTCTCTCCCTAATATCAACTAGAACCAGATCTGGGTATAGAAGTGCATGTTGCAGCTGATTTGATTGTTTGGGATTTGATTTTGATATTTTGGTGTTGTTTGCTGTTTATCCTATATTCCAAAAAAAAAAAAAAATTGTGCTGCTGTTAAAAAAAAATGAAAAGGAACAAAATTGAAAAGAGTTGCAGCTAGAAGAAGAAAAGCACCACAAAATTGTCTAATTAGGTTGGCAGCAAGTTCTTTGAACCTGTATACCTTTTTGGGCAGAATTTAGGGTATGATTGAATTCAAGTCTGAACACACTTTGGGTTTTGGAGATTAATTAGCAAAGTCAAAGAAGTATAAGCACAATTTGTGGGATTAGCATCATTCTAGGAAACCTACTTAATTTCTTTCCTTTTTGTCTTTATGTCTTTTTTCGTCAGAATTGATCTTTCCATTAAGGAAACATCAATTTCTGCATTTATGCATTAATTTTGTCTTTTTCCTTCAAATCTCGTTGCTATTTTTGGTTACTCCTGCTTTTGCATCCATATACACCATAATTAACAATTTGATTCTTGTTAATTGGAGATCAGTATTTTGGGCAGCAAACTCTTCATATCTTGCATGCTCATTTCAATTTATTCTGGTATATTTGCTTCTAGTTTTTGTACCTGCCTTCCTTGTTAAGTGTTTTTATTACCATCCTAGTATTAATTTGCTATTTGTGAGTATTTTGGTTTGAGGATTAATTCTGAAGTGCAATTCAGAACAACAAGCTTGAGTGGTAAAAGGCTTAAGTATGTGAGCTTAAAGAGGGCAAAAGCCAACAATTGTGTGAAACATGAGTGGAGTGCCATCTTTTGAGTGAAACACGTGAGGGAGTGTTTTGTGAGGCTGTTTTACTAACATTTCTTGCAAGTTCATAAAATGAGTAATCCTGCAACAAGGAGAGAGGGTAAAGAGCCCTCAAATGAAGAAGTTAACATGACTCCAGACATGAAATTGATATATAAAGCCTTTACTAGTCAATTTCAAAAGTTGAATAGTAGGCAAGATGAGTTGGATGAATGGAAGAGGGAGTTGTCAGAAAGCTTCCCAGGTAATGGTAGGCAAACTAATGATGGGAATAGGCATCAAAATAAGTTTGATTAGGGGCTATTTGAAGATGAATTTGAAGAGAGGAGTTCAGCTAGAAATAGAAGAGGTGAAATAAGAATAGACAATAGGAGGGATAGTAATCTAAATGCTATCAAGATGCATATACCTCCATTTAAGGGTAGAAATGATGCTGAAGTGTACTTGGATTGGGAGAAAAAAATGGATTTGATATTTGCTTGCCACAACTATTCTGAAGAGAAGAAGGTGAGGTTGGCTACAGTAGAATTTTCAGATTATGCCTTAGTTTGGTGGGATGAATTAGTGAAGTCTAGGAGCAGAAATGGTGAATATCCTATTGAGAATTGGGATGAGATGAAGAGAGTAATGAAGAAGCGATTTGTGCCTTCTTATTACTATAGAGAGTTGCACCAAAAGTTGCATAAGCTTACTCAAGGGTCAAAATCAGTGGAAGATTACCACAAGGAGATGGAGATGCTCTTGATTAAAGCTAACATTGAGGAGGATAGGGATGTGACAATGGCTAGGTTTATAGGAGGTCTGAACAAGGAGATAGCTGATGTAGTGGAGTTATATCATTATGCTGAGACGGAGGACCTAGTTAACATGGCCATGAAGGTGGAGAGACAACAAAAACAAAGGGGAGCAGCCAAGTCATTTTCGAATTCCAGCAGCAAATGGAGTTCAAAATGGAACAAATATGATGAGAAGAAGAAGGAGAAAGCCACTGATTCCAAGGAAAAGGGGCTGGATGCAAACAAAAACAAGGAGAAGAGTACTTCAACTCAAAGGGGTACTTCTGATTCTTTTTCAAAAACCTCTAAACATAGAGATGTAAAGTGTTTTAAGTGTCAAGGTCGTGGTTATTATGCATATGATTGTCCTAATAGAAAGACCATGTACATTAAAGGTGATGAGATTGTTTCTAAATCTAAAAATGATTATGATTGTGATGGGAATGGTAGTGAGAGTAGCATGCCCTCTTTAGAGGATTGTTCTGATGTTGATGGGGATGTTGAATATACTGCTCATGATGAATCTCTTGTTGCTAGGCATGCATTGAATCTGAATGTTAAAGAAGAAAGCTTAGAACAAAGAGAAAATATATTTCACACTAGATGTTTAGTTGGTGGTAAAGTTTGCAGCATGATTATTGATGGCGGTAGTTGTGCTAATGTGGCTAGCACCACTTTGGTGGATAAATTGGGGCTGAAATGTATTAAACACCCTACTCCTTATAGGCTACAATGGTTGAATGATAGTGGAGAAGTGAAAGTTACTAGGCAAGTTGTGGTAGCTTTTACTATTGGGAAGTACAGTGATGAAGCTGTGTGTAATGTAGTACCCATGCATGCTGGTCATTTATTGTCGGGGAGACCTTGGCAATTTGATAGGCATGTAATGCATGATGGGTATAGAAATAGATATTCCTTTCAGTATGATGGCAAGAAAATCACTTTGGCACCTTTATCACCTAAAGAAGCTTACCTTGATCAAGTTAAGCTTCAACAATCAGCTTATGGGAGTTCAGGTAGTGAGGTGAAAAAGAATAATGAGAGAAAAGAGGCCATGAAAGAAAAGAATAAAAATAAAGGCCCAATGTTGAGTGACTGCACAAGTGAGGAAAAGAAAGTGAGATGTGCAGAAGAGAATAAGCTAGTGAATGATCAAAAGAAAAAAAGTGAAAAGAAAGGAAAAGAGAGAAGTGAAGAAGTTAAGAAACAACCATGTTTCTATGCAAAAGAGAGAGATTTAAAGAGTGCATACTTACACAAGAGAGCTTTATTTTGATTCGGTTTAAGGAAACTTTGTTTACTGAAATTGACCTTAACCCCAAATTGCCTAGTGTGTTTGTGACTTTATTGCAGGAATTCAGTGATGTCTTTCCTGAGGAGATACCCCACGAGTTGCCACCTAAAAGAGGAATTGAGCATCAAATTGATTTTGAACTAGGAGATTGGGTTTGGTTACACAGGCGAAAGGAGAGGTTTCCACAGCAAATGAAGTCAAAGCTTGACGCAAGGGGTGATGGACCATTCCAGATTTGAGGACAAATCCTTTTGAGGAGGGAGGGAATGATGTGAGCACAAGCATGGATGGCAAGAAGAGAGGAGCAGCAGATGAGCTAACATTGCCTCAAGGACTAATTACAAGATTAAGGGCCAAAAAGTTCATGGAATCACTTCAAACTTATATCGGCAGAATGTTAGAAGAAATGGAAGCTAAAGATGACATGAAGGCCCATGGAGCTTCACCTAATGAAATTGGGCTGAATTTGCAAAATGGTTCCAATCTATGTTTAATTCATATTCCAAGTTAATAGATTAGTTTCTAGGCAGTTTACTACTTGCAATTTGCGTTTGGGTTTGTTTTTTATGTTGAGAGGCCCATTTTTAAGGTCTAACCTAATAGTCTAGGTTATTTGAACTTGTGGGCATATAAATACCCTAGTATATGGACGAGAATGAGCAGAATGAATGAAAAACAGAATTGTTTTTGGAGTTTTAAACTCTTGTTCAAGGCTTGGCTTGAATTTCTATTGCATCAAGAATTGAACTTCATCAAGGTAATTACATCCTAGTGAACTTCTGTTCTTGATTCCTCAATCAACCGATTATTTACGTTTCCATTTGCATCAGTCATTTGGGGGTTCAATAGGTTGGGAGTTCTCCATCTTTTCTTGTTCTCTATCAATTTGTGTGTTTGGGGTTTTTGGATCATAAATATCCATGGGGTTCTGTATCACACTCTCTCTAAAACTTTTCTCTCTCTTTCTTAGTCTCTCTGAAGCTTCTCTCTTTCTCTCTCTCAAAACCTCCCTTTCCCTCTTTCTCTCTCTCTCTTTGAAACTTCTCTCCATTACTCTCTCTCTCTTGGTCTCTCCAGAACTTCTCTCACTTGCTCTCTCCATAAAACATCACTCACTCATTCTGTCTCTCTCAAACTTCCCTTTCTCTCTCTCAAAACCTCCCTTTCCCTCTTTCTCTCTCTCTCTTTGAAACTTCTCTCCATTACTCTCTCTCTCTTGGTCTCTCCAGAACTTCTCTCACTTGCTCTCTCCATAAAACATCTCTCACTCATTCTGTCTCTCACAAACTTCCCTTTCTCTCTCTTTTAGTCTCCTTGAAACTTCTTTCTCTATCTGTCTCTAGCTCCCTCTCAAACTCTCTCGCTATCGCTGTCCCTCTCTTTGAAATCACTCTCCCTCTCTCTCTTGAAAACTCCTCTCTCGCTCTTTCTCAGTCACTCTTGCTCTCTCAAAAACTACTTTCTCACCCTCTCTTAAAATGCTCTCCCTCACTCTCTCTCTCACTGTCTATGAAACTTCTCCCTCTCTCTTGTTCTCTCTAGAACTTCTCCCAGTCTCTCTTTATTGGTCTCTTTGAAACTTATTTCTTGCTCTCTCTTTTTGTCTCTCTAAAGCTTCCCTTTTTGATGGTGGTACAAGCATGGATGGCAAGATGAGAGGAGTAGCGGATGAGCTAACATTACCTCAAGGATCAATTATAAGATTGAGGGCCAAAAAGTTCAAGGAATCACTTCAAACTTATATGGGCAGAATGTTAGAAGGAAAGAAAGCTCAAGATGCAATGAAAGCCAATGGAGCTTCACCTAATCAAATTGGGTTGAATTTGTAAGATGGGTCCAACCTATGTTTAATTCATCATTTCAAGTTAATAGATTAGTTTTTGGACAGCTCACTACTTGCAATTTGCATTTGGCTTTTTTTTAATATAGGATAAACAGCAAATAACTCCAAAATATGAAAAAAAAAAATATCAAAATCAAATCCCAAACAATCAAACTAGCCGTAATATGCACTTCTATACCAGATCTGGTTCTGATATTAGGCAAAAAAAAAAAAAAATAGCAAACTATAACCTAGGATAAATAAGAATTCACCCTAATCTGACTTTGATACCAAATGATGTGGAACCCAAGGATATTTATAATCCAGAAACCCCAAACACACAATTAATAGGGAACAAGAAAGGATGGAGAACTCCCAACTTATTGAATCCCAAAATGACTAATACAAATGGAAATGCAAATAATTAGTTGATTAAGAAATCAAGAACAGAAATTTTACTAGGATGTAAGTACCTTGATGAAGTTCAATTCTTGATGCAATAGAGATTCAAACCAAGCCTTGAACAAAGAGTATAAAACTCCAAAACAATTTTCCCCCCTCATCCCCATACATGTACTAGGGCATTTATACCCCCACAAGTTCAATTCTCCGTAATTTTCTTGTTCCCTATCAATTGTGTGTTTAGAGTTTCTAGATTATAAATATCCTTGGGGTTCCATGTCTCTTTCTCTCCCTTCCTCTCTTGTTGACACACACACTCTCTTGCTCTCAATGAAACTTCTTGATTTCACTCGCTTTTGTTTTCTTGCTCTATCCCTCTCTCTCTCTTTCTTTAATACACACACACTCTCTCGCCTTGTCTCTTACACTCTTTTTCTCTCTAAAACTTTTCTCTCTCTCACTCTCTCTTATACTTCTCTCTCCCTCTTTGAAAACACTCTCTCTCTCTCAAACTTCTCTCACACCCTCTCTTGCTCTCTGTAAAACTTCTCCCACTTTCTTGGAAATTCCCTTTCTCTCTCTCTCTCTCTCGCATTCTCTGTAGAGTTTCTCCCTATCTCTCTCTATTGGTCTCTCTAAAAATTATTTCTCTCTTTTTTTCTAAAACTTCTCTCCACTACTTCCATTTTTCTCTTTCTCTCTCCCTCCATGTCCTACCAACACTCATACACTCTCTCTTGCTCTCACTCTCTCTTGGCCTCGTTTTGTCTAAAACTTCTTTCTCTCTTACTCTTTCTCTCAGTTTCTTTGAAACTTCTCTCTTTCATAGTGTCCCACCCTCTCTAAAACTGCTCTTTATCTATCTTCCTCAATCTCTTTGAAACTTTTCTCTCTCACTCTCTTTCCCTCTCTCTCTTGCTTTTTTTGAAACTTCTCTCTATGTCTTCCTCAATCTCTCTGAAACTTCTCTCCCTTGCCCTCTCTCTAAAACATCACTTTCTTTCATTCTGTCTCTCTCTCTCAAACTTCTCGCAATGACTCTTTCACATTCTTTAATTGCAAAACTTCTCTCACTCACTCTCTCTGTGTCCCTCTCTTTGTCATGTTTGTTCTCTTTTTCTTTATCTCTCTCTCTCTTGCCCTCTGTGAAACTTCTCTCCCTAAAACTTCCCTTTCTCTCTTTCTCTCTTTATGTCATTCTAGAATTTCTCTCTCTTCTTATCCTTCTCTCTATATGTCTCTTTCACTGTGTTGTTTGTTCTTCCTAGAATATCCCCTTCTCTCTCTCAGTCATTTAAAACTTCTTTCCTTCTCTGTGTCTATCTCTTTTTGAAACTTCTCTCTCTCCTTGTCTCTCACTCTTTTTGAAATTTCTCTCCCTAACTCTCCAGAACAATTTCCCCACCACTCTTTCTCTCTCTCTCTCACTCACTTTCTCTGATACTTCTTGTCCTCTCTCTTGCTCTCTTTGAAACTTTTCTCTCTATCTCTCTCACTCTGCCTTAAGCTTCCCTCCGTTTTCTCTCTATTTCTCTCTCTTTGAAACTTCTATCTCTTTCTCCTACACATTCTCTCTTGCTCTCTCCTCCTGCACAATACTCTATCTACCACTCTCTCTCTCTCTCTCTCTCTCTCTCTCTCTCTCTAAAATTTCCCTCTCCCTCTATTTAAAACTTCTCTCTCTATCTCTCTCTCCTGAACACATACTCTCTTTGTCTCCTGAAATCTTCTGTTGTTCTCTTCTCTCTTGGTCTATCTGAAATTGCTCTCTCTCTTGCTCTCACCCTCTCTGAAACTTCTTTCTCTATCTCTTTTTCTGAAGTTTACTTTCTCACACACTCTCTTTCTCTACTTAAAACTTCTCTTTCTCTCTCTAAAACTTGTCTCTCTAAGAATCTTCTTTTCCAACCTCTCTAAAATTTATTTCTCTCTCACTCTCTCTAAATCTTCCATTTCTCTCTTTCTTTGAAACTTTTGTCTCTCTCTCTCTCTCTCTCTCTCTCTCTCTCTCTCTCTTTGTAGCTCTCTCCAAAACTTCTCTCTCAACAACACACACACACTTTGTTTCAAAAACTTCTCACTATCTCTCTATCTTTCTCACACTCTCAAGAACTTCTCTCTCTCTCTTTCTCTAACATACACCCACACTATCTCTCCCTCTTCATAGCACTCTATCTACCATTCTCTCATTGACTCTCTTTCTCTCTCCCTCTCTTGCTCTATCTAACACTTCTCTCCCTTTCTCACTCCCTTTCTTGGTCTATTTGAAACTTCTCTCTCTCTTTAACACAAGGATACTCTCTTTCTCCTTCTCTAGCTTATTTACTCTCTTTCTTTTTGAAACTAATCCCTCTCTAAAACTTCTTTCTTTATCTCTCTCCCTCTTGCTCACTCTAAACCTCTCTATCTCTCTTTCCCCTTCTCTCTCTCTGTGTCTCCTTTGTTCTTTCTCTCTCTCTCAATGCCTCTTTAGAACTTGTCTCACTCACTCTCTACACAAAACTTCTCTCTCTCTCTTTCTCTCTTTCCCTTCTTCTCCCTCTCTCTCTGCCTATGTCTCACTTTCTTTGAAACTTCTTCCTCTCTCTAAAGCTTCCCTCTATCTCCCCATTTGTCTCTCACAAACTTCACCCATCTCTCTATCTCTCTAAAACTCCTCTTTGCCCTCTCCTTCTCCCTCTCCTTCTCCCTCTCCCTCTCCCTTACTCTCTTTCTTTGTCTCTCAATCTCCCTCTCTCATTCTCTCTCTTTGTCACTCTCTCTTTCTCTCTCTGCAACTCTCTCTCCCACCCTCTCACTCACTCTCTCTCTCCTCCTCTCTCCCTTTCTTTCTCTCCCCGTCTTTCTACCTCTCTCCTCATGTTCTCTCTAAAACTTCTCTCTATCTCTCTCTTTCTATCTCGCTCTTTCCCTTTCTCTCTTGCTCTCTCTCAAACTTCTCTCTATGTCTCTGTCTCTATCTCTCTCTCTTTCTGTTTCTCTTTCTCCAAATCCTCTTTCCTTGCCTTACTCACTCTCTTTCTCTCGCTTCCTCACTCTAGTACTCATGAACTTACTATCTCTTTCTCTAAAACAACCCTTTCTCCTATTCTACCTCTCGCTTACTATCTCTTTCTATCCCACTTTCTCCCACTTGCTTTCTCTCTCATTTTCTCACTCTCTCTAAAACTTTTCTTTCTCTCTCTAACTCTCTCATGACACCTTCTGCCTCTCTCTTGCTCTCTCTATCTTGCTCTTTGAAACTTCTCTCTTTCAGAAACTTTTCTCAATCTCTCTCTCACACTCTCTCTCTCTTTCTTGCTATCTCTGAAACATCCTTCCATGTCTCTCTCTATATCTAAAACTTCTCTTTCTCTCTCTCTCCTTCTCTTGCTCTCTTTGAAACTTTTCTCTCTATTTCTCAGTTTGTAAAGAAAGATCACCCTCTCTCTTTCTCTCTCTCTCTAAAACTTCCCTTTGTCTCTCTTTGTGTCTTTATTAAGCTTCTTTCTTTCTCTTTATCTCTCTCTCACTCTCTCTAAAACATCTCTTTCTCTTTCCCACTCTCTCACTCACTGTCTTTTAATCTCAAAAACTTCTCTTTCACTCTTTCCCTCCCCTTAAAACTTCTCTCTCTCTCTCTCCCTTACTCTCTCTTTGTCTGAAACTTCTCACTCTCTTTCTCTTTATGTCTCTCTCATTCTCTCTCTTCCTCCTTCTCTCTCTCTCATGTGCTCACTCTTAAACTTCTCTCCATTTCTATTTCTTGGTTTGTTAAGAAAGTTCTCTCTAACATCCCTTTCTCTCTCTATGTCTTTATAGAACCTCTTTCTCTGTCTCTTTCTCTTGCTATCTCTAAAACTTCTCTCCCTCTCCCTTTCCCCCACTCTCTCACTGACTCTCTTTCTCCCTTTTTCTCTGTGTCACCCTCTCCCTCTTTCTCAGCCTCTCTCTATGTCTCTCTCTGAGTTTTTATAGAACTATATTCACTTTCTATCTCTCTCCCTTTAAAACTTCTCTCTCTGTCTCTCTGTCTCTGTCTCTGTCTCTGTCTCTCTCTCTCTCTCTCTCTCTCTCTCCCCCTCCAACACACTTTGACACTCTTAGTATCCCTTTCCATAGCACTCTCTCTCACCCATGCTCTTTCTCTCTCCCTTTTTCTATGTCCCCCTCTATCCCTTTCCTGCCCTTTCACCTAAACTTCTCTCTTTTTCTCTCTCTCTATCTTTGTCTCTCTCCCTCCCTCTCTCTTGCGTGCTCACTCTTAAAATTCTTGCCATATCGGCTTCTCGGTTTGTGAAGAAAGTTCTCTCTAACTTCCCTTTCTCTCTATCTGTGTCTATATAGAACCTCTCTCTTTCTCTTTTTGTCTCTATCTCTCTCTTATTCTCTTTGAAAATTCTTGCTCTCACTCTCTCTCCCCATCATTCCAGCACTTCATCACTTACTATCTCTTTCTTGCTCTCTCTAAAACTTCTCTTTCTGTTTCTTGGTTTGTAAAGAAAGTTCTCTCTCTCTTTCTCTCCTAAAACTTCTCTTTCTCTCTTTGTGTTCTTTATTAAATCTCTCTCTTTCTCTTTGTCTCCCTCTTGCTCTCTCTGAAACATTTCTCTCTCTTCCAACTCTCTCTCACTCACTATCTCTCCTAAAATCTTCTCTTGCACTCTTTCTCTCTCTCCCTAAAACTTCTCTCTCTCTCTCTCTCTCCCTTTCTCTCTCTTTCTCTGAAACTTCTATCTGTCTCTCTTTGAAGCTATCTTTGAAACATCTTTCTCTGCGACACATACACTTTCTTTCTGAAACTTATTGTCTCTCTATCTCTCCCATACTCTCACGAACATCTCTCTCTCTCTCTCTCTTTCTCAATCATACAACCATACTTTCTCTCTTCCCCTCTTTGTGGCACTTTGTTACCACTCTCTCTCATTGACTCTCTTTCTCTCTCCCTTTCTTGGTCTATTTGAAACTTCTCTCCCTCTTTCACTCCCTCTCTTGGTATATTTGAAATTTCTCTCTTTATCTCTCTCTCTTTAACACAGGTGTGTCTCTCTGCTACTCTAACTCACTCACTCTCTTTCTCTCTTTGAAACTACTTCCTCTTTAAAACTTCTCTCTATCCCTCTCTCTCTCCCTTTTGCTCCCCTTGAAACACCTCTTTCTCTCCCCTTCTCTCCTTGTGTCTACCTCATTCTTTCTCCCCCTCTGTCTCTCTTTAGAAATTCTCTCACTCACTCTTTGGACAAAAATTCCCTCTCTCCCATTCCCTTCTTCTCCCTCCCTCTCTCTCTCTCTCTCCTTTTGTATCACTTTTGTTGAAACTTTTGCTCTTTGAAACTTCCCTCTGTTTCCCTGTTTGTCTCTCACAAACTTCCCCTATCTCTCTGTCTCTTTGAAAGTTATCTCTCCCTCCTCTCCCTCTCCCTCTCCCCTTCTCTCTCACTCTCTCTATCTCCCTCTCTCAATCTCTCTCTCCTTTACTCTCTTTCTCTCTCACTCACTTTCTATCTCTTTCTCTTTCTGCAACTCTCCCTCCCTCTCTCCCTCTCTTTCTCTCTCCCCTCTCTCTCTCCTTCTCTCTCTGTTACGTTCTCTCTATCTCTCTCTCTTTTGTTTCTCTTTCTCTGAAACCTCTTTCCTTGCCTCACTTGTTCTCTTTTTCTCTCCCCCTCATTCTAGCACTAACTAACTTACTATCTCTTGCTCTCTCTAAAACATCCCTTTCTTTCACACACTATCTCCCTCTCTATCCTACTTTCTCCAAATTGCTTTCACTCTCTATCTCTCGTCTCTCTAAAACATCTTTTTTTTCTATGTCTTTCTCTCACTCTCTGAAACTTTTCTCTCTCACTCTCTTGCTCTCTCTAAAGCTTCTCTTTCTCTCTCTAACTCTCACATGAAAACTTCTACCCTCTCTTGCTCTCTCTATCTTGCTCTTAGAAACTTTTCTCAATCTCTCTCCCTCTCGCACTCTTTCTCTCTCTCTTTCTTGCTTTCTCTAATACTTCCCTCCATGTATCCCTCTATAGCTAAAACTTCTCTTTCTCTTTCCCTCTGTTAAAGTTCTCAAGAATCTTAGAAGGAAGGTGCAAGAAAGAAGAAAGAAAGAAGAAAGAAAGAAAACTCAGAACTCCTAGATGTGAAAGTTCTGAAATGTAAATCTGATTCAAATGAATTAATCTACAAATGATGTAGCTGAGATTACAATTTATAGACTAAGACTCAATTACTGAATTACACTAATGTCCCTAACTAATAAACTGAAGACAAGATTAATAAGCAAGATCAGAACCCCACGTGACTCCTAAGCACTGCACCTGCACACTGCACCAAGACAAGTAGCCTAAGCAGCCTTATCTCTAACATCCCCCCTCAAGATCAGTGGCATGACTTGGAAGAGGAATGACACTGAGCTTGTCTCTAAGTTGAAGAAACCTTGAAGTTGAGACTGCCTTGGTGAGGATATCTACTATTTGATCAAGAGACGGAATATGATAGACTTCAATTTCTTTATTGTTAACCTTTTCACGAACAAAATAAAGATCTAGTTCAATATGCTTAGTCTTTGAATGAAGAACTAGATTTGCTGACAAGCTGACTGTGCTCATATTGTCACAATATATTCTAGGAACTTTTGGTAGTTGAATGCTGAGTTCTTTGAGTAAAGACTGCAGCCAAGCCAATTCTGCCACTGCACTTGCAAGACTCCTATATTCAGCTTCAGTACTTGATTTAGACACTGTTGCTTGCTTTTTAGATGACCAAGAAACGAGATTAGGGCCAAGATAAACACAAAAACCTGAGGTGCTGCGCCTATCATCAATGTCTAACGCCCAATCAGCATCACAAAAGGCAGTGAGCTCAAGAGCAGATGATCTTTGGAGAACTAGAGCATGACATATGGTGCCTGCTAGATACCTCAGTATTCGTTTAACCAACTTCCAATGTACATCCGTAGGGCAATGCATAAACTGACAAGCTTTGTTCACACTATATGATAATTCTGGTCTAGTAATGGTAATATATTGTAATGCTCCCACAAGGGATTTGTATGCAGCTTGATCAGAAATAGGAGAACCACTACTAGCTGAGATATGTGGTGTTGAGGCCATAGGAGAGGGCATAGACTTTGCACCTTGCATACCAGCTCTAGCAAGAAGATCCTTAATGCATTTGGACTGAGATAAGTATATTGCACCAGTAGAACTGTAAGTAACTTCAATACCTAAGAAGTATTTAAGTTTCCCAAGATCCTTTAATGAGAACTTTGCATTTAGTTGATCAATCAAGTGCTGAACCAAAGTTGGTGAGGATCCAGTAATCAAAATATCATCCACATAGACTAAAACATAGAGAGAATGATGAGAAGTAACCTGAAGAAACAAGGAAGAATCACATTTTGCCTTGGTAAAATCAAGATCAAGTAAAGCTTTAGACAATTTTTGAAACCATGCACGAGGAGCTTGCTTAAGGCCATAGAGAGCCTTATGAAGCTTGCAAACTTGAGATGAGTCAGCTGATTCATATCCAGGAGGCTGCAGCATGTATACATCTTCATTCAAATCACCATTTAAAAAGGCATTATTAACATCTATTTGATGGATGTTCTACCCTTTTGATAAGGCCAAAGTGAGAAGAACCCGAATTGTGACTGGTTTTACTACTGGACTGAAAACTTCATGAAAATCAACTCCTGCATCCTGATTATACCCTTTTGCAACTAATCTTGCTTTATATTTGTTGACAGTGCCATCTGGATTTTCTTTAACTTTAAACACCCATTTGCACCTATAGGCCTCCTATCTTTGGGTAAAGCTTCTAAACTCCATGTCTTGTTGCTTATGAGCACTGCATACTCAAGATCCATGGCACACTTCCATTCTGGTATATTAAGAGCTTCTTCAACATTTTGAGGCTCTCTAGAGACAGTAAGTGCTGTTGGTACAGTTCCTCTTGCTTTGCTACTAGTCACCATTGAGTGATTGTTTGAATTGAGTGCCCTTGCTTTGCTACGGGTCACCATTGGGTGGACATTTTGAGGCAGATGTTGAGGAACTTCAAATTCTGCAGAGGGACCTGAAACATGTTGCAAAGAATCCATAATATTGGTATTATTATCAAGTGCACGAGTTATTTGTTTGTTCAACAAATGCATTGGTATTCTGAGTATGTCTTGCATTAGAGAATGATAGAATAGGAGGTATGGCTGAAGGTGGAGGAGAAACAAAATGTGATTTGTTACTGGAGAGTGACTGCTGTGAGGAACCCTTGCTGTTCTTGAATGGAAAACTACTTTCATCAAATATGACATCTCTAGATATAATTGTTTTCCCATCAGGATGTAGACACTTGTATCCTTTGTGTGCTAGACTATAACCAAGGAAAGTGCATTCAATGGATTTGAACTGAAATTTGGGATTATTGTAGGGCCTTAGGTTAGGATAGGCTGCACATCCAAAGACTTTAAGAGAAGAATAATCAGGTTCGATTTTGTACAAGGTTTCAAAAGGAGTAGAACCATTTAGGACTGGTGTGGGTAGTCTATTAATGAGATACACAGCTGTGCTAAAAGCTTCAGTCCAAAATGAACTAGGTAAAGATGATTGGTGAAGCAAGGCTAGTCCAGTCTCAGTTATATGTCTATGTTTCCTTTCTGCAAGCCCATTTTGTTCATGTGTATAAGGACATGAAACACGATGAACTATCCCTTGGTCTTTCAAATATTCAGTGAAAGCTCTAAACTCTCCTCCCCAATCAGTTTGTAAGGCAAGGATTTTGTGGTTGGTTTGAAGTTCTACTTGTTTCTTGAAATGAATAAAGGTCTGTAATGCATCAGACTTGCTTTTGAGAAAGTAAATCCATGTGTTAATGGGTAAAGGTATCTACAAAATGTATGTAATATCTATGTCCCTCTTTTGACAGCATAGGTGCTGGTCCCCACAAATCAGAATGAATTAGTTGAAGAGGTTTTGAGTATTCTGTTTGAGAAGAGGCAAAAGGAAATTTATGTAATTTACTAAGGCAGCAAGATGAACAAAAGGAAAGCTCTTTATTTGGTATTCTGATGTTACAAGAAGTGAGTACATTCTTGACAGTTTGTGCAGAAGCATGGCCCAATCTAACATGCCATTTGTCTAACTCAGAACAAGAATTTAACAAAGAAGAAGTATGGGAACTATGTACAGCAGGTGAAGTAATATTTGGTGACTGAGTTGTTGACACCTTTGCATTGATATATGGTCCTTTTTCAATATGAAATTCATCAAAGACATACAAGCCTTTTCTAACAGTCCCCTTCAAAAGTATTTGATGAGTATCCTGAGATTTAACATAACAAGAGTCAGGATGGAACTCAAAATAGACATAATTGTCTTTTGCAAACTGAGAAACACTCACAAGGTTTTTGGTAATATTTGGAACATGAAGAAGTGAGTTTAGGTGAAGATTTTGATTAGAAAAGCAAGACTTAATCTGAGAATTACCAATGTTTTTAATGAACAAACCTGAGCCATTACCAATGTGCACCTTCTCCTTTCCATTATATGGAGTCTTCTGCACAATGTTAGAGGCATCCACTGTCACATGATTAGTGGCCCCAGAATCAGGATACCATCCTTGATCAATGCCATTGCTGCTGCTATTAGAAGTAAGCATTGCATAGGGTGTGTTTCTGACACTGCCATTGGTGCCATTGGCTATCTTGCTGAAGTGGCTAGGCAGTTGAGCTGGTCCTTGAAAACTTTCATCAAATCTGTGATAACAACTCCAGGACTGATGTCCAAATCTCCCACATAATTGACATTGAATGTTGCTTTTATCAGAAAACCTTCCATTCCTACCAGCAAACCGCCGATTGTTGTAACTCCCTTTGCCTCTGAAAAAGTTTCCTCTACCTCCAAACCTTCCTCTATTTGTATACTGACCAGGGAAACTTTGATAACCACTTCAGTTCACATTGTAATTCTGAGGATGTGTAGCAAGATTCACTGCCATAGCTTCTACTTCTTTATGATGCTTCTCAATTCTATTTTCTTGTGCAAGCAATAATGCTTCAATCTCTTCTACTGAATACGGATCAGTTCTAGAAAGAATGGATGTAACAAAACCATCATATTCTGAGGAAAGGCCATCAAGAATTACCTCTATATGGTCACTTTCTGTAATTGCATGTCCAACTGAAGCTAAAGAATCAACAAGATTCTTGATCTTTAAAAGATAATCAGTGGCTGTCATGGATCCCTTCTTCATAGTCTGTAGCTGCGCCTTGAATTGCTTGATCTTTGCCTTTGTATGAGAAGCAAAGAAAGTTTCCACCTTTTCCTAGACTTGGTACGAGTATTCACATCCCACCATTCTTGTAAGAATGTTTTCTGACATTGTTGACAGCAGCCAAGATAGCAAGAGCTGATCTTGCTTCTTCCAAAGAACATACTGCTGACTCAACATCCCAAGAACTCTTCCTTGCTCATCTATTGCAAATCTTGATGGCACTTCTTGACCACCACTGATGTATTTCTCTAGTTCATGCCCTCTGATGGCTGCAAGAACTTGTTGTTTCTAGAGTAGATAGGAATTGCTGTCTAATTTCACAGAAATGGAATGACTAAAAGAAACTAGTGAAGCATTCAAAGATGCTAAAGAAAATGTGTTCATATTCTCTTCCATTGGATCAAAGCTCTGATACCATGTTAAAGTTCTCAAGAATCTTAGAAGGAAGGCGCAAGAAAGAAGAAAGAAAGAAAACTTAGAACTCCTAGATGTGAAAGTTCTAAAATGTAAATCTGATTCAAATGAATTAATCTACAAATGATGTAGCTGAGATTACAATTTATAGACTAAGACTCAATTACTGAATTACACTAATGTCCCTAACTAATAAACTGAAGACAAGATTAATAAGCAAGATCAGAACCCCACGTGACTCCTAAACTGCACCAAGACAAGCAGCCTAAGCAGCCTTATCTCTAACACCCTCTCTCTTGCTCTCTTTGAAACTTCTCTCTCTTTGTTTCTTGGTTTGCAAAGAAAGTTCTCTCTTGCTCTTTGTCTATAACCTCTCTCTCTCATTGTCTCTCTCTCCCCCATTATTCTAGCATTCACTGACTTACTATCTTTCTCTTGCTCTCTTTAAAAACTTCTCTTTGTTTCTCAGTTTGTAAAGAAAGATCTCCCTCTCCCTTTCCCTCTCTCTTTAAAATTTCCTTTTCTTTCTCTCTATATCTTTATTAAACCTCTCTCTTTCTCTCTGTCTCTCTCTTGCTCTCTCTGAAACATCTCTCTCTCTTTCCCACTCTCTCTCATTCACTGTCATTTAATCTCAAAAACTTTTCTTTCACTCTTTCTCTCTCCCCTTAAAACTTCTCTTTCTCTGCCTTGCTCTCTCCCTTTCTCTCTCTTTCTCTCTCTCTCTCTCTCACTCCCTCTCTCTTGCTTGCATGCTCACTTTTAAACTTCTCTCTATATCTATTTCTTGGTATGTTAAGAAAGTTCTCTCTAATTTCCCTTTCACTCTCTCTATGCCTGTATAGAACCTCTCTCTTTGTGTCTCTGTCTCTTGCCTCCCTTTCTTTCCTCCACTCTCTTACTCACTCTATTTCTATCTCTCTCTCTCTCTCTGTGTTTGTATTTCTCTAGAACTTCTCTCACTCACTCACTCACTCCATAAAAATTCTCCCTCTTTGTCTCTCTCTAACTCTCTACAAAACTACTTTCTTTCTGTCTTTGTCCCTCTAGAACTTCTGTCTTTCTCTCTCTATCTTGCTCTCTCTAAAACACCTCTCTCTCCCTCCAACACACTCTGACACTCTTAATCTCCCTCTTTTTAGCACTCTCTCTCACTCACTCTCTTTCTCTCTCTCTCCTCTTTTCTCTAGCTCTATCTGAAACTTCTCTCCCTCTCTTACTCATTCTCTTGGTCTATCTGAAACTTCTCTTTCTCCATCTCTCTCTCTCCATTTCTCCATTTCTTTGTCTTCTCTCCTCTCCATCCCTCTCTCTCTCATGTTCTCTTTGAAACTTCTCTCTCTCCCACTCTCTTTCTATGTTGTTCTTTCCCTTTCTCTCTTGCTCTCTCTCTTAAACTTCCCTCTCTCTCTCTCTCAATCTGAAACTTCTCTTTCTCTCTCTTCAAACCATCCCTTTCTTTCTCTTTCTCTATTTCCTTTCTCTTTCTCTAAAACCTCTCTCCCTCCCCTTCTCTCTTGCTTTCTCTCTCTCTCTCTCTTGCTCTTTCTGAGACTTTTCTTTCTCTGCGTTTCTTTTACACTCTCTAAAACTTCTCTTTCTCTCTCTTTCAAACTTTTTTCTATTTCTCTCTTTCTTGCTCTCTTTAGTGCTTCCCTCTGTCTCTCTGTGTCTAAAACTTCTCTCTTTTTGTTTCTTGGTTTGTCAAGAAAGTGCTCTCTCTCTCTCTCTCTCTCTCTCTCTCTCTCTCTCTCTTTCCCTTTCATTAAAACTTTTCTTTCTCTCACTCACTTTCTTTCTCTCTCCCTCTCTCTCCTCCTCATTCTAGCACTCATTGACTTACTATCTCTCCCTTGCTTTGTCTGAAACTTCTCTTTCTCGATTTCTCAATTTGTCAAGAAAGTTCTCTCTCTCTCTCTCTCTCTCTCTCTCTCAAAAACTTTCCTTTCTTTCTCTATGTGTCTTTACATAACCTCTCTCTTTCTCTCTGTGCCTCTCTCACTCTCTCTGAAACTTCTCTCTTTCCCACTCTCTTTCACTCTTTCTTTCTCTCTCTCTCCCTCTCTCCCATTCTCTCCTTTTCTCTGAAGCTTCTCTCTTTTTTCTCTCTCTGTCTCTCTCTTTCCCTCCCTCCCTCTCTTGCATGCTCACTCTTTAACTTCTCTTCATCTCTGTTTCTTGGTTTGTCAAGAAATTTCTCTCTAACTTCCCTTTCTCTCTCTTTGTGTCTTTATAGAACCTCTCTCTTACTCTTGATCTCTCTCTTGCTCTCTTTGAAACTTCTTTCTCTCACACTCTCTCTTCCCCTGATGTGAACCCCGCCAAGAATAACGAGACCCGTGAACAAAATTGATTCCCAAGACCGTTCTACGATCAGATTTTGTAGGTGGAAACCTCGACCCAATGTTTATAAGAAAACACGAACCTTGGTATGTGTAGATGCCACAAACAGGATGGTAATCTGTTTGATAAGTCGGATGAACGCCACAAGAACAAGTGCTTGATAAGTTCAGAAAGTTCTCTCTCTCCCTCTCTCTATGTCTCCCTCTCTCCCTTTCTCTCTCTTTCTTTGAAACTTCTCTCTTTTTTTCTCTGTCTCTCTTCCTCCTTCTCTCTCTTGCATGCTCACTCTTAAACTTCTCTTCATCTTTGTTTCTCAATTTGTCAAGAAAGTTCTCTATAACTTCCCTTTCTCTCTCTCTATGTCTTTATAAAACATCTCTCTTTCTCTTTATCTCTCTCTCACTTTCTTTGAAACTTCTCTCTTTCTCTCTCTTTTCGACTCTCTCTCATTCACTCTCTTTCTCTCTTTATAACTTCTCTTTCTCTCTTTCTCTCTCCCTGTCTCCCTTCCTATCTCTTTCTCTAAAACTTCTCTCTCTCTCCCTTTCTCTTGCATGTTCACTCTTAAACTTCTCCTCATCTTTGTTTCTCAAGTTGTCAAGAAACTTCTGTCTAACTTCCCTTTATCTCTCTTGCTCTCCGTCTTTATAGAACCTCTCTCTATCTCTTTCTCTCTTGCTCCCTCTAAAACTATTCTCTTTCTTTCCCTCTCTCTCTCACTTACTCTCTTTCTCTCTCTGTGTCTTCTTTTCCCTCTTTCTTTGCCTTTCTCTATGTCTCTTTGGAACTTTTATCACTCACTCTTTGCAAAAAACTTCTCACTCTCTTTGCCTCTTTCTGAAACTTTTCTCTTTCTCTCTTAGTCTCACTCTCATTGAAACTTCTCTCTCTCCCCCCTCTCTTCATATATCTAAAACTTCTCTCCCCTTCTCACTCTCTCTTGGTCTTTTTGAAACTTCTCTCTTTGTCACCTTGTTGCTTTCTCCCTCTTTGAAACTTCCCTCTCTTTCTCTCACGATCTCTCCAAAATCTCTCTCCCTCTCTTTCTCTCTTGGTCACTCTATAGTACTCCTTAACGCTTATCTCTCTCTATCTCTTTGACACACACACACTCTCTCTCCCCTACTCTCTCTCACTCTCACTTTCTAGAACTACTCCCTCTCTAAAACTTATCTCTCTCGGTGTCTCTCTCTCTGTGTATGTCTCTCTCTCTCTCTCTCTCTCACTCAGTGTGAAACTTATCTCTCTCTTTTGCTCTCTCTCTCACTCACTCTCTTTCTCTCTCTCTCCCTCTAAAACTTCTTTCTTTTTCTTTGAAACTTCTCTCTCACTCTCTCGGAAATGCCTTTCTTTCTCTGTCCCTTTCCTTCTCTCTCTCTCCTATGTCTCCCTTACTCTTTCTCTCTCCTTGTGCCTCCCTAGAACTTCTCTTACTCACTCTCTCCATAAAAATTCTCTCTCTCTAAAACTTCCCTTTCTCTCTTTGTGTCTCTATGGAACTTTTGTCTCTCTCTTTGAAACTTCTCTCTTTCTCCCTTTATTTCACTTTCTCTCAAACTTCTCTCTGTTTCTCTTTTTTATGCACATCCACACTCTCTCTTCCCTTCTCCATAGCAATTTATTTACCACTCTCTCCCATTGACTCTTGCTTTCTCACTCTTTCTTTCCCTCTCTTGTTATGTCTAAAACTTCTCTTCATCACTCACTTTCTCTCTCAATTTATCTAAAACTTATCTATCTTTGTCTCTTCTTTGGAACTTCCTTCTCCCTCCCTTTTGGTCCCTCTAAAACTTCTTTCTCCCTCTTTTTCTCTATCACTCTCTAGCTCTCCCTAAAACTTCCTTCTCTCTTTCTCTTGCTCTCTCTTTGTAAAACTACTCTCTCTTTAAAACTCTCCTCTTCTCTCTCTATGTCTACCTTTATCTCTATATGTCTCTCTAGAACTTCTCCATCTATCTCTCTCTTTCCTTTTCTCTCTAATTCATTCACTTTCTCCTCTCTATAACTTCTCTTTCTCTTTCTAAAGCATCCCTCTCATCTTCATGAAATGTCTCTCTTTTGCTTTCTCTCTTTCTCTCTCCTTTTCTCTCTCTTTCTCTCTTGTGTCACCTTCCCCCTCTCTGTCTCTCTAAAACTTTTCTATCTCTCTCATTCTCTTTAAAATTTCTCTCTCTCTTGTGCTCTCTCTCCACCTCTCCCTCTCTCTTGTTTTCTTTAACATTTCTATCTCTCTTGCTCCCTTTGTATCTCTCACTCCCCCTCCCAATCCCTCTCTCTCACTCTTTGTGTCTCCTGCTCACTCCCTCTCTCTCTGTAACTCTGTCTCCCACCTTCTCTCACTCACTCTCCCCCTCTCTCCCTGATGAAGTCCCATATTGGTTAGGCAGAGAGGTCTTGGGTGTTATATATATGGGTTCGCAAACCTCCCCTCACAAGCTAGCTTTTGAGATGGAGTTAGGTGGTAGGCTCTGGTCAGTGTGGGCCATGGATCCTGGTTCTTTATACGAGGACATACAGTCCAAAGGGGTCAGGAATGATGAAGTCTTACATTGGTTAGGCAGAGAGATCTTGGGTGTTATATATATGGGTTCACAAACCTCCCCTTACAAGTGGGCTTTTGAAGTGGAGTTAGGTGGGTTCATATCATATGGTATCAGAGTCTACCCTGCTCTGGTCAGTGTGGCCCATGGATCCTAGTTTTCTATACGAGGATATACAGTCTAAAGGGGTCGGGAATGATGAAGTCCCACATTGGTTAGGTAGATAGGTCTTGGGTGTTATATATATGGGTTTGTAAACCTCTCTTTATAAGCTAGCTTTTGAGGTGCAGTTAGGTGGGTTCATATCACCCCCTCTCTTTCTCTCTACCCCATGTCTTTTGCTCTCTATCTTGTTCTCTCTAAAACTCTCTCTCTCTCTTTCTATCTTGCTCTTTTCTTCTCTCTCTTGCTCTCTTTAAAACTTCTCTCTCTCTTTTTCTACCTCTGAAACTTCTCTCCCTCTCTTACTCTCTCTCTCTCACTCTCTTATGCACTCTCTTTCTGTTTTCCACTCTTTCTCCCCTTACTCTAGCACTCACTGACCTACTATCCCTATATCTCTCTCTAAAACTTCACTTTCTCTCACACTCTCTCTATCCCACTTTCTCCCACTTGCTTTCTTTCTCTATTTGTGTCTCTCACTCTTTGAAACTTCCCTCTCACACTCTCTCACTCTCTCTTTAAAACTTCTCTCTCTCTCTCTCTCTCTCTCTCTCTCTCTCTCTCTCTCTCTCTCTCTCTCTCTCTCTCTCTCCACCCTAAAAACTACTGTCCCTCTCTTGCTCTCTATAAAAGCTCTATCTATATGTAAAACTTCTCTCTCTCTCCACCCTAAAAACTACTGTCCCTCTCTTGTTCTCTATAAAAGCTCTCTCTATATGTAAAACTTCTCTTTCTCTCTCTTACACTCTCTTTGAAACTTCTCTTTTTCTCTATTTCTTGGTTTGTCAAGAAGTTCTCTATCTTTGGCTCTCTTTGAAATTTCTATGTCTCTCCTCTCTCTTTGTCTTTTGCAGAAACTTCTCTCCCTCTCCCTCTCTCTCACTCACTTTCTTTCGCTCTCACTCTCTCCCTTTCACTCTAGCACTCACCAATTTACTATTTCTCTCTCTAAAACATCCCTTTCCCTCATTCTCTCTCCCTCTTGCTTGCATCTCTCTCTATCCCACTTTCTCTCACTAGCTTTCTTTCTTTCCCTCTAAACCTTCCCTTTCTGTCCTGTGTATCTTTATAGAACCTCTTCCAATGTCCCCTATCTTGATCTCATTGAAACTTTACTCTGTTTGTCTCTCTCTCTCTCTCTCTTTTTGAAACTTCTCTCTCTCTCTCTTTGTTTCCCTTTCTCTTGTTCACTCTCTTTCTCTGTCTAAACTTCTCCTCTATGTCTCTCTAGAACTTCTCTCACTCACTGTGTGTGTGTGTGTGTGTGTGTGTTTAAAAGCTCTCTCTATCTCTCTGGCTTCCTCTTCAACACTCTCTCTTTGTGTCCCTAGCACATTTTCTTTCTCTCTCTCCCCACCATAAACTCTCTCTCCTCTCTCTCTCTCTCTCTCTCTCTCTCACTCACACTCTAAAACTAAGAAAATGGGTATGGCATAATGGAAGAAATTGAATTTGACTCTCTCTATCTCTCTCTTTATCCCTCTCACTCACTCTCCCCAACCCTCTCTCTTTCTCTCCTTGTCTTGCTCTCTAAAACTTCTCTCTCGTTGTCTCTCTTTCTCTCTAAATCTTCTCTTTCTCTCCCTCTAAAACAACTCTCCCTCCAAAACTTCTCTCTCTTTGTTTTTCTCTTTAAAACTTTTCTTACTCTCTCCCTAAAACTTTAAAACTTTTCTCTCTTTTCTAGTCTCTCTCTTACTTTCTCACTCTCACTCACTCTCTCTCTCTCATCTATCTCTCTCATCTTTCTCCCTCTTCCTCTCTCTGTGTCTGTTTATCTCTCTCTCTCTCTCTCTCTCCCTCTATCTCTGTATCCAACATGTCTCTCTACCTCTCTCTGTTTAAAACTTCTCTTACCATCTCTAATAGTTTTGTCTCTATCTCTCTAACAAAAATTTCTCTCTCATTCACTCTCTCTCTCCCCAACACGTCTCTCTCTCACTCTTTAAAATTAAGATAAAGGGTATGTATAATGGAAGAAATTGGACTTAGCACTCTGTCTTTTTCTTTCCCTCCCCCTCTCTCCCCAACACACTCTCTCCTTCCCTCTCTCTTGGAATCTCTCTCTCCCCTAACACACTCTCTTGTTGCTCCCTTTCTTTCCAACATATGTCTCTTTCTAAAACTTTTCTCTCTTTTTGTTGCTTTCTCTGTCCAACACATCTCTCTCTCTTTGAAACTTCCCTCCCTCTCTCTACCCAACACACACTCTCTTTCATTCTCTCTCCCCCAATACAAACACTCTCTCTCCTTACTCTGTCTTTGTGTTTAAAACTTCTCTCACTTTGTCTCTAAAACTTCAGTTTCTCTCTGTGTCTCTTTGTCCAAAATTTCTCTCCCTCTCCTTCTCTCTCTTTTTAGTCTCTCTCTCTCTATCGCTCTCCGTGTCTAACAAAGCTTTTTTGTCTCTAAAACTTCCCTCTTTCTCTCTCCTTCTCCAACATGTCTATCTCTTACTCTAAAACTTCTCTCTCTTTACCTCTCTCTAACTTCCCAACAATCTCTCTCCCTCTTTCTCTCTCTCCCTATCAACCTTTCTCTCTAATTCTCTCACCCCCTACTCAACACTCTCTCTTTGTCTACCCACACAAACTCTCTCTTCCTTGCTCTCTCTCCCCCCTCTCTTCCTCTTTCCAACATCTTTCTTTGTCTCTCTTTCTCTCTGTCTCTTTCACTCTCTCCCACACTCACTCTCTAAAACTAAGGCATAATGGAAGAAATTGAACTAAACATTCTCTCTTTCTCCCTCTTACCCCCTTTCTAAAGCTTCTCCTTCTCTAAATCTTCTCTTTGTTTAAAGCTTTTGTCACTCTATGTCTTTATTTGTCTAAAACTTCTCTCTCACACTCTTCCCCCACTCCCCAGTTCTCTCTCTCTCTTCCTCGTACACTCCATCTTTCTCTCTCTAACACCTTCTTTTCATCTCTCTCTCCCCACCACATGTGCACAGACACTTTGTCTCTCCCCCTAACTCTCTCTCTCTCTCTCTCTCTCTAATCAACACATGCACACATTTTCCCTCTCTCTTTCTCTTGCTCTCTCTCTCTCTGTGTTTCCTTCTCTGTTTCTTGCTCCCTTTATCTCCCCAATAGCCTCTCTCTATCTCTCTTGCTTCCTGCCTAACACTATCTTTCTTCCCATCATTATCTCTCTCTCTCTTTGTCACCCTTTCTCCCTCTATCTCTCTATCCAACATGTCTCTCCCTCTCTCTCTTTGTGTTTAAAACTTTTCTTGCCTTCTCTCTAATACTTCTATCTTTCCCTGATGAAAATTTCTCTCACTCACTCTCTCTGTCTTTGAAACTTCTCCTTTTCTCTTTGTCCCTTTCTCTTTCTCTATCTCTCTCCCTATCATTCTTGCTCCCTTCTAAACACTTTCTCTCTCCCCCAACTCTCTCTCTTTCTCTCTCTCGCTCTCTCTAAGTCACTCTCTAAAACTAAGAAAAAGGGTATGGTATACTGGAAGAAACTGGACTTAATGATCTTTCTCTCTACCATTGTCTCCCTTGCTCTCTCTCTATATCCCTCATTTTGTCTCTCTCTCCCCAACACACACACACACACACACACACACACATTCTCTAACATGCCTCTCTCAGTTTCTAAAACTTCCCTTTCTTTCTCCAACATGTCTGTCTCTCTCTCTAAAACTTCTCTCTCTTTCTCTCTCTTCCTATCTCTCTCTAACTTCCCAACAATGTCCCTTTCTATCTCTTTCTCTCTCTCACTCACTCTCTAAAACTAAGAAAAAGGGTTTGGTCTTATGGAAGAAATTGGACTTAACATATCTCTCTCTCTCCCTCCCTCCCTCCCTCCCTCCCTCATTCTCTCTCTCTCTCCCCCTAACACACACTCTCTCTCTGTTGATCTCTCTATCCAATACGTCTCTCTCTGTCTATAAACTTCCCTCTGTTTCTCCAATGTGTCTATCTCTCTCTTTGTGAAACTTTTCTCTTTACCTCTCTTCCTATCTCTCTCTAACTTCCCGATAATTGCTGTCTCTCTCCCCCTGTCACCCTCTCTGTATCTCTCTCACTCCTACCTCAACACTCTTCTCTATCTCCTCAACACATTCTCTCTCTCTTTTTCTCTCCAACACATTTCTCCCTTTCTCACTTTCTCTCTACACTCACTCTCTAAAACTAAGAAAAAGGGTATGGTATAATGGAAGAAATTGAGTTTGACACTCTCTCTATCTCCCTCTCACTTACTCTCTAAAATTTCTCTCTCTCTAAAACTTCTCTTTGTTTGAAACTTCTGTCACTCTATCTCTCTTTCTGTCTAAAATTTCGCTCGCTCACTCTCTCTCCCCCATTCCTTAACTCCCTCTCTCTGTCTCTCTCTTTGTTCCCAACACACACACACACACACTTCATCTCCCTCTCTCTCCCTCTTTCCATGACCTTCTTTCCATTCCTCTCTATCCCTCCCCAACAATCTTTCTCTCCCCCAACATACACATACTCTCTCCTGCCTAACTCTCTCACCCTCTATTCCTCTCACTGTCTCTCTCTCTCTCTCTCTCTTTGTCCCCTCCTAACACACAATCTCTCTCTCCCTCTTTCTTTCCTACACATCTCTCTCCCCCCCACACTTGCTCTCTTATTCCTCCTCTTTTTCTCTCTCACTCTCTTTGTCTCTCCTTCTCTGTCTTGCTCTCTCTTTTCTCTCTCTCTGTGTTCAAAACTTCTCCTGGCTTCTCTCTCATACTTTTATCTCTCCCTTTAATGAAAACTTTTCTCTCTCACTCTCTTGCTAAAACTTCTTTCTCCCTCCCTCTCTGTATATTTGTCTCCCTCCCTCCTTGACACACATTCTCTCTCCAACATGTCTCTCTCTCTCACACCCACTCTCTAAAACTAAGAGAGGGTATCGTATAATGGAAGAAATTGGTCTTAACATGCACTCTCTCTCTGCAACACACACTCTATTGCACACGTCTCTCTTTGTCTCTAAAACTTTCCTCTCTCTCTTTCTCCAACATGTCTCTTTCTCTCTCTCTTTACCTCCCTCCCTATCGTTCTTTAACTTCCTAACAATCTCTACCCCTCTCCCTCTATCACCCTCTTTCTATCTCTTTCATCCCTCCTCAACACATTCTCTCTCTCTTTCTCTCTCCAACATGTCTCTCCTTTCTCACTTTCTCTCTCGCACTTACTCTCTTAAACTAAGAAAAAGGGTATGGTATAATGGAAGAAATTGAATTTGACACTCTCTCCCTCCTTTCCTCATTCTCTCCCTCTCTATCTCCCCTACACACTCTCTATCACCCTCTCTTTATCCAACATGTTTCCCTTTGCCTCTAAAACTTCCCTTTCTCTCTTTCTTTGATGTGTTTCTTTCTCTCTCTCAAACTTCTCTCTTTACCTCTCTCCTTGTCTCTCTCTAACTTCCTAGCAATCTATATCCCTTTCTCTGTCCCTCACCCCCTAGCACCCTCTCTCTATCTCTCTCTCCCTGCTCAACACTCTCTCCCTATCTCCCCAACACATTCTCTCTCTCTCTCTCTCTCTCTTCCCAATACATTCT
The DNA here is from genome assembly GCA_037013595.1 of Dicorynia guianensis. Classification (NCBI taxonomy): domain Eukaryota; kingdom Viridiplantae; phylum Streptophyta; class Magnoliopsida; order Fabales; family Fabaceae; genus Dicorynia; species Dicorynia guianensis. The sequence continues at coordinate 18,629,478 of JASUAB010000006.1, read as the reverse complement.
TTCCCTCTTTCTCTCTCCAACATGTCTCTCCCTTTCTCACTCTCTAAAAATAAGAAAAAGGGTATGGTATAATGGAAGAAATTACACTTGATACTCTCTTTATCTCCCTCTTTCTCCCTTTCACTTGCTCTTAAACTTTTCTCTCTCTCTTACTCTCTTTTTCTCCAAAACTTTTCTCTGTTTAAAACTTCTATCACTCTATCTCTACACTAGTCTAAAATTTCCCTCTCACTCTCTCCCCCACTCCCCAGCTGATGCAAACCTTGCCAAGAATAATGAGACCCATCAACAAAATTGATTCTCAAGACCGTTCTATGATTAGATTTTGTAGGTAGAAACCTCGACCTGATGTTTATAAAAAAACATGAACCTTAGTATGTGTAGACGCCACAAACGGGATGGTGAACCATTTGATAAGTCGAATGAACTTCACAAGAACAAGTTCTTGATAAGTTTGGAAAGTTCTCTAAAGAACCAAAGAGAAAACTCTCAACTTTTATCTAGAAAACTCATCTAAACTTCTCAACCTTGGTATACATATATATAGGCTGAGTTATTACAATTTGAAAAAGGAAACAAATAGCAAAAGGAAGGTAATTCCTATAATTATGGCATGCCAGCCTTTACAAGAGAATAAGTAGCCAAATAATCAGTCCAATGACAATAATTGCTGAAAATATATTCTAAAAGGCTGACCAAATCCCATAAAAAAGAAAAGTTATCCCAAATTCGCTGGGTAATAACAGCCAAATCTAATCTCCTTAATTCTCTCAAATCCACATGCTTGAGCTGAAAGTAATCCTTCCAAGTGTATGGGCTTCAATAAAAAGGAGAATTAATCCTTCCAAGTGTATAGGCTTTAGAAAAAGGCTGAAATTACTCCACTACTTTGACCAACGAAATCCACCCTTGATCTGCACTTGAGTCTAAGTATTTGGGCCTTAAAAAGCACTCCTCAACCCAAATGCCCTGCATCAATCCATTGAAAGCCTCTTTGAACCTTTTAGCTCTAGCTCTTGTAATTGGACCACTTGGAATTTGAGTTGGATCAGCCATATCTGCCATGCTTTTATCATCATTCCCCTTCTCTTGAAGAGGATTTGTCCTCAAATCATCACCTACATCAAAGCAGGTTAAATTCGTAACGTTGAAAGTGGCACTAACATTATACTCACCTAGTAAATCTAGCTTGTATGCATTGTCATTTATGCACTCAAGAACTTGAAATGGTCCATCCCCTCTTGGAAGTAGCTTAGAACGCCTTTGATGTGAGCACAAGCATGGATGGCAAGAGAAAAGGAGCAACGGATGAGCTAACATTACCTCAATGACCAATTACAAGATTGAGGGCCAAAAAGTTCAAGGAATCACTTCAAACTTATATGGGCAGAATGTTAGAAGGAATAGAAGCTCAAGATGCAATGAAGCCTAATGGAGCTTCACCTAATCAAATTGGGCTGAATTTGCAAAATGGGTCCAACCTATGTTTAATTCATTATTCCAAGTTAACAGAATAGTTTTTTGGGTAGTTTACTACTTGCAATTTGTGTTTGGGCTTTTTTTTTATGTTGGGAGGCCCAAGTTTAAGGGCTAACCAAATAATCTAGGTTATTTGAACTTGTGGGAATATAAATACCCTACTATATGGACGAGAATTAGTAGAATGAATGGAAAAAAAAGAATTGTTTTGGAGTTTTATACTCTCGTTCAAGGCTTGGCTTGAATCTCTATTGCATCAAGAATTGAACTTCATCAAGGTATTTACATCCTAGTGAATTTCTGTTTTAGATTCCTCAATCAACCAATTATTTGTGTTTCCATTTGCATCAGTCATTTGAGGGTTCAATAGGTTGGGAGTTCTCCATCTATTCTTGTTCTCTATCAATTGTGTGTTTGGGGTTTCTAGATCTTAAATATCTATGGGGTTCCACATCATTTGGTATCAGAGCCAAATTAGGGTAAATTCTTATTTATCCTAGGTTATAGTTTGGCTGTTTTCTTTTTTTCTTCTCTGCCTAATATCAACTAGAATCAGATCTGGGTATAGAAGTGCAAGTTGCAGCTGATTTGATTTTTTGGGATTTGATTTGGATATTTTGGTGTTGTTTGCTGTTTATCCTATATACAAAAAAAAAATTGTGCCGCTGTTAAAAAAAAAAAGGAACAAAATTGAAAGAGTTGTGGCTAGAAGAAAAGCACCATAGAAATGTTTAATCAAGTTTGCAGCAAGTTCTTTGAACCTATACAATTTTTGGGGCAGAATTAGGGGTATGATTGAATTCAGGTCTGAACACACTTTGGGCTTTGGAAATTAATTAGCAAAGTCAAAGATGCATAAGCACAATTTGTGAGATTAACATCATTTTAGGAAACCTATTTGATTTCTTTCCTTTTTGTCTTTATATACTTTTTCCTCAAAATTGATCTTTCCATCAAGGAAACATCAATTTCCGTATTAGTTTTGTCTTTTTCCTTCAAATCTAAGTTTCTATTTTTGGTTTCTCTTGCTTTTGCTCCCATATACACCATAATTAACAATTTGATTCTTGTTAATTTGAGATCAGTATTTTGGGCAGCAAACTCTTCATATCTTGCATGCTCATTCCAATTTATTCATTCTAGTATATTTGCTTCTAATTTTTTTTTTTGTACCTGTCTTCCCTGTTAAGTGTTTTTCATTGCAATCCTAGTATTAATTTGCTGCTTGTGAGTATTTTGGTTTGAGGATTAATTCTGAAGTGCAATTGAGAACAACAAGCTTGAGTGGTAAAAGGCTTGACTGTGTGAGCTTAAAGAGGGTAAAAGCTAACACTTGCGTGAAACACGAGTGGAGTGCCATCTTTTTAGTGAAACACATGAGAGAGTGTTTTGTGAGGCTGTTTTACTAACATTTCTTGCAGGTTCATAAGTAATCCTGCAACAAGGAGTGATGCGGAACCCCATGGATATTTATGATCCAGAAACCCCAAACACACAAATTGATAGAGAACAAGAATAGATGGAGAACTCCCAACCTATTGAACCCCCAAATGACTGATGCAAATGGAAATGCAAATAATTGGTTGATTGAGGAATCAAGAACAGAAGTTCACTAGGATGTAATTACCATGATGAAGTTCAATTCTTGATGCAATAGAGATTCAAGCCAAGCCTTGAACAAGAGTATAAAACTCCGAAAAAACAATTCTGTTTTTCATTCATTCTGCTGAAACTCGTCCATACACTAGGGTATTTATACCCCCACAAGTTCAATAACCTAGACTATTAGGTTAGGCCTTAAACATGGGCCTCCCAATAAGAAATACAAGCCCAAACGAAATTGCAAGTAGTAAACTGCCCAAAAACTAATCTATTAACTTGGAATATGAATTAAACATAGATTGGACCAATTTTGCAAATTCAGCCCAATTTGATTAGGTGAAGCTCCATTGGCTTTCATTGCATCTTGAGCTTCCATTCCTTCTAACATTCTGCCCCTATAAGTTTGAAGTGATTCCTTGAACTTTTTGGCCCTCAATCTTGTAATTGGTCCTTGAGGTAATGTTAGCTCATCCACTGCTCCTCTTCTCTTGCCATCCATGCTTGTGCTCACATCAAGGAGGGAGGGTAAAGAGCCCTCAGATGAAGAAGTTAACATGACTCCAGACATGAAATTGATATATAGGGCTTTTACTAGTCAATTTCAAAAGTTGAATAGTAGGCTAGATGAGTTAGATGAATGGAAGAGGGAGTTGTCAGAAAGCTTCCCAGGTAATGGTAGGCGAACTAATGATAGGAACAGGCATAAAAATGAGTCTGATCAGGGGTTGTTTAAAGATGAATTTGAAGAGAACAGTTCAGCTCGAAATAGAAAGGGGTGAAATTAGAATAGAAAATAGGAGGGATAGTAATCTAAATGCTATCAAGATGAATATACCTCCATTTAAGGGTAGAAATGATATTGAAGTGTACTTGGAGTGGGAGAGAAAAATGGATTTGATATTTGCTTGTCACAACTATTCTGAAGAGAAGAAGGTGAGAGGTTGGCTGCAGTAGAATTTTCAGATTATGCTTTAGTTTGGTGGGATGAATTAGTGATGTCTAGAAGGAGAATTGGTAAATATCCTATTGAGAGTTGGGATGAGATGAAGAGAGTAATGAAGCAATTTGTGCCTTCTTATTACTATAGAGAGTTGCACCAGAAGTTGCATAAGCTTACTCAAGGGTCAAAATCAGTGGAAGATTACCACAAGGAGATATGGAAATGCTCTTGATTAAAGCTAACATTGAGGAGGATAGGGATGTGACAATGGCTAGGTTTATAGGAGGTCTGAACAAGGAGATAGCTGATGTAGTGGAGTTGCACCATTATGCTGAGATGGAGAACCTAGTTAACATGGCCATGAAGGTGGAGAGACAACAAAAACAAAGGGGAGCAGCCAAGTCATTTTCGAATTCCAGCAGCAAATGGAGTTCAAAATGGAACAAATATGATGAGAAGAAAAAGGAGAAAGCCACTGATTCCAAGGAAAAGGGGCTGGATGCAAACAAAAACAAGGAGAAGAGTACTTCAACTCAAAAGGGTACTTTTGATTCCTTTTCAAAAACCTCTAAACATACAAATATCAAGTGTTTAAAGTGTCAAGGTTGTTAGAGATAAGGCTGCTTGTCTTGGTGGGTGCAGGTGCAGTGCTTAAGGAGTCTCGTGTGTGGTTCTGATCTTACATTATTAGTCTTGTCCTCAATTTATTACTTAGGGACATTAGTGTAATTCAGTAATTGAGTCTTAGTCTATAAATTGTAATCTCAGCTACATCATTTGTAGATTAATTCATTTTGAATCAGATTTACATTTCAGAACTTTCACATCTAGGAGTTCTGAGTTTTCTTTCTTTCTTCTTTCTTGCGCCTTCCTTCTAAGATTCTTCAGAACTTCAACATGGTATCAGAGCTTTGATCCAATGGGAGAGAATATGAATACGTTTTCTTTAGCATCTTTGAATGCTTCACTAGTTTCTTTTAGTCATTCTATTTCTATGAAATTAGACAGCAATTCCTATCTACTCTAGAAACAACAAGTTCTTGCAGCCATCAGAGGGCATGAACTAGAGAAATACATCAGTGGTGGTCAAGAAGTGCCATCAAGATTTGCAATAGATGAGCAAGGAAGAATTCTTGGGATCTTGAGTTAGCAGTATGTTCTTTGGAAGAAGCAAGATAAGCTCTTGCTGTCTTGGCTGCTGTCAACAATGTCAGAAAACATTCTTACAAGAATGGTGGGATGTGAATACTCGTACCAAGTCTGGGAAAAGGTGGAAACTTTCTTTGCTTCTCATACAAAGGCAAAGATCAAGCAATTCAAGGTGCAGCTACAGACTATGAAGAAGGGATCCATGACAGCCACTGATTATCTTTTAAAGATCAAGAATCTTGTTGATTCTTTGGCTTCAGTTGGACATGCAATTACAGAAAGTGATCATATAGAGGTAATTCTTGATGGTCTTTCCTCAGAATATGATGGTTTTGTTACATCCATTCTTTCTAGAACTGATCCGTATTCAGTAGAAGAGATTGAAGCATTATTGCTTGCACAAGAAAATAGAATTGAGAAGCATCATAAAGAAGTAGAAGCTATGACAGTGAATCTTGCTACACATCCTCAGAATTACAATGTGAACCGAAGTGGTTATCAAAGTTTCGCTGGTCAGTATGCAAATAGAGGAAGGTTTGGAGGTAGAGGAAACTTTTTCAGAGGCAAAGGGAGTTACAACAATGGGCGGTTTGCTGGTAGGAATGGAAGGTTTTCTGATAAAAGCAACATTCAATGTCAATTGTGTGGGAGATATGGACATCAGTCCTGGAGTTGTTATCACAGATTTGATGAAAGTTTTCAAGGACCAGCTCAAGTGCCTAGCCACTTCAGCAAGACAGCCAATGGTGCCAATGGCAGTGTCAGAAACACACCCTATGCAATGCTCACTTCTAACAGCAGCAGCAATGGCATTGATCAAGAATGGTATCCTGATTCTGGGGCCACTAATCATGTGACAGTGGATGCCTCTAACATTGTGTAGAAGACTCCATATAATGGAAAGGAGAAGGTGCACATTGGTAATGGCTCAGGTTTGTTCATTAAAAACATTGGTAATTCTCAAATTAAGTCTTGCTTTTCTAATCAAAATCTTTACCTAAACTCACTTCTTCATGTTCCAAATATTACCAAAAATCTTGTGAGTGTTTCTCAGTTTGCAAAAGACAATTATGTCTATTTTGAGTTCCATCCTGACTCTTGTTATGTTAAATCTCAGGATACTCATTAAATACTTTTGAAGGGGACTGTTAGAAAAGGCTTGTATGTCTTTGATCAGTTTCATATTGAAAAGGAACCGTATGCCACTGAAAAAGTGTCAACTCAATCACCAAATGTTACTTCACCTGCTGTACATAGTTCTCATACTTCTTCTTTGTTAAATTCTTGTTCTGAGTTAGACAAATGACATGTTAGATTGGGCCATGCTTCTGTACAAACTGTCAAGAGTGTACTCACCTCTTGTAATATTAGAATACCAAATAAAGAGCTTTCTTTTTGTTCATCTTGCCACCTTAGTAAATTACATAAATTTCCTTTTGCCTCTTCTGAAACAGAATACTCAAAACCTCTTCAACTAATTCATTCTGATTTGTGGGGACTAGCACCTATGCTGTCAAAAGAGGGACACATATATTACATACATTTTGTAGATACCTTCACCCGTTACACATGGATTTACTTCCTCAAAAGCAAGTCTGATGCATTATAGACCTTTATTCATTTCAAGAAACAAGTAGAACTTCAAACCAACCACAAAATCCTTGCCTTACAAACTGATTGGAGAGGAGAATTTAGAGCTTTCACTGAATATTTGAAAGACCAAGGGATAGTTCATCGTGTTTCATGTCCTTATACACATGAACAAAATGGGCTTGCAGAAAGAAAACATAGGCATATAACTGAGACTGGACTAGCCTTGCTTCACCAATCATCTTTACCTAGTTCATTTTGGACTGAAGCTTTTAGCACAGCTGTGTATCTCATTAATAGACTACCCACACCAGTTTTAAATGGTTCTACTCCTTTTCAAACCTTATACAAAATCAAACCTGATTATTCTTCTCTTAAAGTCTTTGGGTGTGCAGCCTATCCTAACCTAAGGCCCTACAATAATCCCAAGTTTCAATTCAAATCCATTGAGTGCACCTTTCTTGGTTATAGTCCAGCACACAAAGGTTACAAGTGTCTGCATCCTGATGGGAAAACAATTATATCTAGAGATGTCATATTTGATGAAAGTAGTTTTCCATTCAAGAATAGCAAGGGTTCCTCACAACAGTCACCTTCCAGTAACAAATCACATTTTGTTTCTCCTCCACCTTCAGCCATACCTCCTATTCTATCATTCTCTAATGCAAGACATACTCAGAATACCAATGCATTTGCTGAACAAACAAATAACTCATGTGCACTTGCTAATAATACCAATATTATGGATTCTTTGCAACATGTTTCAGGTCCCTCTGTAGAATTTGAAGTTCCTCAACGTCTGCCTCAAAATGTCCACCCAATGGTGACCCATAGCAAAGCAAGGGCACTCAATTCAAACAATCACTCAATGGTGACTAGTAGCAAAGCAAGAGGAATTGTACCAACAGCACTTACTGTCTCTAGGAGCCTCAAACTGTTGAAGAAGCTCTTAATATACTAGAATGGAAGTGTGCCATGGATCTTGAGTATGCAGTGCTCATGAGCAACAAGACATGGAGTTTAGAAGCTTTACCCAAAGATGGGAGGCCTATAGGGTGCAAATGGGTGTTTAAAGTTAAAGAAAATCCAGATGGCACTGTTAACAAATATAAAGCAAGATTAGTTGCAAAAGGGTATAATCAAGAGGCAGGAGTTGATTTTCATGAAGTTTTCAGTCCAGTAGTAAAACCAGTCACAATTCGGGTTCTTCTCACTTTGGCCTTATCAAAAGGGTGGACATCCATCAAATGGATGTTAATAATGCCTTTTTAAATGGTGATTTGAATGAAGATGTATACATGCTGCAGCCTCCTAGATATGAATCAGCTGACTCATCTCAAGTTTGCAAGCTTCATAAGGCTCTCTATGGCCTTAAGCAAGCTCATCGTGCATGGTTTCAAAAATTGTCTGAAGCTTTACTTGATCTTGGTTTTACCAAGGCAAAATGTGATTCTTCCTTGTTTCTTCAGGTTACTTCTCATCATTCTCTCTATGTTTTAGTCTATGTGGATGATATTTTGATTACTGGATCCTCACCAACTTTGATTCAGCATTTGATTGATCAACTGAATGCAAAGTTCTCATTAAAGGATCTGGGGAAACTTAAATACTTCTTAGGTATTGAAGTTACTTACAGTTCTGCTGGTGCAATATACTTGTCTCAGTCCAAATACATTAAGGATATTCTTACTAGAGCTGGTATGCAAGGTGCGAAGTCTATGCCCTCTCCTATGGCCTCAACACCACATTTCTCAGCTAGCAGTGGTTCTCCTATTTCTGATCAAGCTGCATATAGATCTCTTGTGGGAGCATGACAATATATTACCATTACTAGACCAGAATTATCATATAGTGTGAACAAAGCTTGTCAGTTTATGCATTGCCCTACAGATGTACATTGGAAGTTGGTTAAACGAATACTGAGGTATCTAGCAGGCACCATATGTCATGCTCTAGTTCTCCAAAGATCATCTGCTCTTGAGCTCACTGCCTTTTGTGATGCTGATTGGGCATCAGACATTGATGATAGGCACAGCATCTCAGGTTTTTGTGTTTATCTTGGCCCTAATCTCGTTTCTTGGTCATCTAAAAAGCAAGCAACAGTGTCTAGATCAAGTACTGAAGCTGAATATAGGAGTCTTGCAAGTGCAGTGGCAGAATTGGCTTGGCTGCAGTCTTTACTCAAAGAACTCAGCATTCAACTACCAAAAGTTCCTAGAATATATTGTGACAATATGAGCACAGTCAGCTTGTTAGCAAATCCGGTCCTTCATTCAAAGACTAAGCATATTGAATTAGATCTTTATTTTGTTTATGAAAAGGTTAACAATAAAGAAATTGAAGTCTATCATATTCCGTCTCTTGATCAAACAGCAGATATCCTCACCAAGGCAGTCTCAACTTCAAGGTTTCTTCAACTTAGAGACAAGCTCAGTGTCATTCCTCTTCCAAGTCATGCCACTGATCTTGAGGGGGGATGTTAGAGATAAGGCTGCTTAGGCTGCTTGTCTTGGTGGGTGCAGGTGCAGTGCTTAAGGAGTCTCGTGTGTGGTTCTGATCTTGCATTATTAGTCTTGTCCTCAGTTTATTACTTAGGGACATTGTGTAATTCAGTAATTGAGTCTTAGTCTATAAATTGTAATCTCAGCTACATCATTTGTAGATTAATTCATTTTGAATCAGATTTACATTTCAGAACTTTCACATCTAGGAGTTCTGAGTTTTCTTTCTTTCTTCTTTCTTGCGCCTTCCTTCTAAGATTCTTGAGAACTTCAACAAAGGTCATGGTCATTATGCATCTGATTGTCCTAATAGAAAGACCATGTACATTAGAGGTGATGAAATTGTTTCTGAATCTGAAAATATAATGATTGTGACGGGAATGGTAGTGAGAGTAGCATGCCATCTTTAGAGGATTGTTCTGATGTTGATGGGGATGTTGAATATGCTGCTCATGGTGAGTCTCTTGTTGCTAGGCGTGCATTGAATCTGAATGTTAAAGAAGAAAGCTTGGAACAAAGAGAAAATATATTTCACACTAGATGTTTAGTTGGTGGTAAAGTTTGTAGCATGATTATTGATGGGGGTAGTTGTGCTAATGTGGCCAACACCACTTTGGTGGATAAATTGGGGCTGAAATGTGTTAAACACCCTACTCCTTATAGGCTACAATGGTTGAATGATAGTGGAGAAGTGAAAGTTACTAGGCAGGTTGTGGTAGCTTTTACTATTGGGAAGTATAGTGATGAAGCTGTATGTGATGTAGTACCCATGCATGCTGGTCATTTATTGTTGGGGAGGCCTTGGCAATTTGATAGGCATGTGTTGGAATTCTCAAGAACCTCAGAATAAGGAAGAAAGAAAGGAAGAAAGAAAGAAAGCTCAGAACTTCTAGGTGTGAAAGCTTTAGAACGAAAATCTGATTCCAAAATGAATTATTCTACAAATGATGTAGCTGAGATTACAATTTATAGACTAAGACTCAATTACTGAATTACACTAATGTCCCTAAATAATTAACTGAAGATAAGACTAATAATACAAGATCAGAACCACATGCTATAGAACACTGCACCTGCACCTACCAAGACAAGTAGCCTAAGCAGCCTTATCTCTAACATCCCCCCTCAAGATCAGTGGCATGACTTGGAAGAGGAATGACACTGAGCTTGTCTCTAAGTTGAAGAAACCTTGAAGTTGAGACTGCCTTGGTGAGAATATCTGCTGTTTGATCAAGAGATGGAATATGATAGACTTCAATTTCTTTATTGTTAACCTTTTCACGAACAAAATAAAGATCTAGTTCAATATGCTTAGTCTTTGAATGAAGGACTGGATTTGCTGACAAGCTGACTGTGCTCATATTGTCACAATATATTCTAGGAACTTTTGGTAGTTGAATGCTGAGTTCTTTGAGTAAAGACTGCAGCCAAGCCAATTCTGCCACTGCACTTGCAAGACTCCTATATTCAGCTTCAGTACTTGATCTAGACACTGTTGCTTGCTTTTTAGATGACCAAGAAATGAGATTAGGGCCAAGATAAACACAAAAACCTGAGGTGCTGCGACTATCATCAATGTCTGACGCCCAATCAGCATCACAAAAGGCAGTGAGCTCAAGAGCAGATGATCTTTGGAGAACTAGAGCATGACATATGGTGCCTGCTAGATACCTCAGTATTCGTTTAACCAACTTCCAATGTACATCCGTAGGGCAATGCATAAACTGACAAGCTTTGTTCACACTATAAGATAATTCTGGTCTAGTAATGGTAATATATTGTAATGCTCCCACAAGAGATCTGTATGCAGCTTGATCAGAAATAGGAGAGCCACTACTAGCTGAGATATGTGGTGTTGAGGCCATAGGAGAGGGCATAGACTTTGCACCTTGCATACCAGCTCTAGCAAGAAGATCCTTAATGTATTTGGACTGAGATAAGTATATTGCACCAGCAGAACTGTAAGTAACTTCAATATCTAAGAAGTATTTAAGTTTCCCAAGATCCTTTAATGAGAACTTTGCATTTAGAACTTTCTCTCTCCTGGTCTCTCTCTCTCACACACTCTCTCTCTTCCTCTCACTCTTCAGTTCTCTCTGTCTTGCTCTCTTGTTCTCTCTTGCCCCCAACACACACTCTTTCTCTATTATCTCTCACTGTCCAACATGTCTCTCTCTATCTCTAAAACTTCCTTCTCTCTCTTTATCTAACGTATCTGTCTTACACTCTCTAAAACTTCTCTTACTCTTTACCTCTCTCTCTATCTCTCCATAACCTCCAAACAATCTTTCTTTCCCTCTCTCTGTCTCTCTTGCTCGCTCCTCAATACTCACTCTTTGTCTTCCCAACACTAACTCTCTCTTACTCTCTTTCTCTCTCTCCTCTCTCTCTATCTCTCTCACTCTCTTTCTTCCTCAGAAACAACTCTCTCACTCCGAAACTTTGTACTCTCTAAGTCTCTCTCTTTAAAACTTCTCTCACTCTCTTTAAAACTTTTCTCCCTTCCACTCTCTCTCTGTATCTCTCATTCTCTCTCCCCTCCCCCCCCCACATACTCTCTCTTTTGCTCTCTCTGCCCAACACATCCCTCTTTATCTCTAAAACTTTTCTCTCTCTCTTTATTGACTGTATATATTTCTCACCCACTAAATCTTCTCTTTCTCTTTACCTCTCTCTTTGTCTCTCTCTAACTTCCCAATAGTCCCTTTCTCTCTCTCCCTTTAACACCCACTCAATCTATCTCTCTCACACCCTCCTCAACTCTCTTTGTGTCTCCCCTACGCATCTCTGATATGAACCTGCCTAACACCACCTCAACTAGCTCATAACAGAAGGTTTGCGAACCCATATATATAACACCCAAGACCTCTCTGCCTAACCGATGTAGGACTTCATCATTGTTAACCCCTTTAGACTGTACATCCTTGTATGGAGAACCAGGATCAATGGCCTATACTGACAAGAGCAAGGCAGGCTCTGATACCATATGGTATGAACCTATCTAACTCTACCTCAAAAGCTAGCTCATAAGGGAAGGCTTGTAAACCCATATATATAACACCCAATACCTCTCTGCCTAACTAATGTGGGACTTCATCATTCTCTCTCTACATTACAATCTCTCTTCCTCTCCCTCTCTGTCCAACAAGTCTTTCTCATTCTAAAACTTCCCCCTTTCCCCTTCTCCAACATGTCTTTCTCTCTCTTTACCTCTCTCCCTGTCTCTCTCTAAGTTCCTAATAATCTCTCTCTCTCCCTCTCCCCCTATCACCCTCTCTCTCTATCTCTCTTGTCTCTTCTCAACACTCTCTCTGTCTTCCCAACACAAACTCTCTCTTCCTCCCTCTCCCCCCAATATGTCTCTCTACCTCTCTCTCACACTCACTCACTCTCTAAAACTAAGAAAAAGGGCATGGTATAATGGAAGAAATTGAACTTGACACTCTCTCTATCTCTCTTTTTCTCCATCCCAGCCACACTCTAAAACTTCTCTCTCTAAATCTTGTATCTATTTAAAACTTCTATCACTCCATATCTCTTTGTCTAAAATTTCTCTCTCACTCACTTACTCTATCTCCCCCACTTCCCTACTCTCCCTGTCTCCTTCTCTCTCTTCCCAACACCCTCTTTCCATATCTCTTTATCCCTCCCCAATAATATTTCTCTCTCCCTAACACACTCACACAGGCACATTCTCTCTCTCTGCCTCTCTCTCTAAAACTTCTCTATCTATCTTTCTCTCTCTCTTGCCAACACACACTATCTCTTTCTACCTAACACCCTCTCTTTATCACTCTTGTTTCTTGCCTAAGTCCCTTTCTCCCTCACTCTCTCTCTCTCTCTCCTTCCCTCTGTCTCTTGCTATCTCTCCCCCAAACATCATCGCTCTATCTCTCCTTCTCCTTCCTTAACACACACTCTCTCTCTCTCATTCTCTTTGTTGCTTTATCACTCCCTCTATCTCTCTATCCAACACCTCTCTCTCTCTCTCTCTCTCTCTCTCTGTGTTTAAAACTTCTCTTGTAATACTTCTATCTCTCACTGTCTCCAAAAAACATTTGTCACTCACTCTCTCTATGTTTCTGAAACCTCTCCTTCTCTTTCTAAAATTCTCTCTCTCCCTCTCTCTTCCTTTATCTCTCACTCCCACCTCAATACTCTCTCTCCAACACACACTCTCTCTATTACTCTCTCTCTGTCTCTAAAACTTCCTCTCTCTCTCTCTCTCTCCCTCCCTCCCTCCCTCCCTCTCGCCCTAACACACACTCATTCTATCTCTTTCCCTCATCAACATTCTTTCTTTGTCTCCCTAGCACAAGCTCTCTCTTCCTCTCCCTCTCTCCCCCTTTATCACTTTGTCTAACACCCTTTCCCTCTTTCTTGCTCTCTGTCTCTCTCCACTCTGTCATGCTCTCTCCTTTTCTCTCTCCCTCTCTCTGTCTCTTGCTCTCTTCCCAACACACACATGCATATGCACTCTATATATCCCAGCACTCTCTCTCTCTCTCAAACATGTCTCATTCTCTCTCACTAAATCCTCCTTCTCTCTCTCTCTGTCTGCAACTCTCTCTCCCCCCAAGATACACACCATCGTTCTCTGTCCCTGCACACTCTCTTTATATAACATGCCCCTTTCAAAAACTTCTTTGTCTGGAACTTCTCTCATTTTAAACCTTCTATCATCTACTCTATATTTGTCTAAAATTTCTCTCTCACTCTCTCTCCCTCCTCTGCTACCTAATTCTCTCTCACTATCTCTCTCTCTCTTTATGTCTCTCTCCCTCTACCCCCTAAACATCTTCTATCTATCCCTCCCCAATATTCCTTTTCTCTCCCCCTAGCACTTGCACACATTCCCCCCCCCCCCTCTCTTGCTCTCTCTGTCTCTCCCTCTCCCTCTCCCTCTCTCTATCACTCTTTGTAGCTCTCTCTCTCCTTCTATCTCTCTGTCCAACATGTCTATCTATCTCTCTCTCTATTTAAAACTTCTCTTACCTTCTCTTTAATAGTTTTTCTCTATCTCTCCAACCAAAATTTCCCTCTCACTCAATCTCTCTCTTGCAAACATGTCTCTCTCTTGCTATCTAAAATTAAGAAAAAGGGTATGGTATAACGGAAGAAATTGGACTTAACACTCTACCTTTCTCTCTCTCTCCCTCTCTCTCCCCAACACACTCTCTCATTTCCTCTCTAGTGATCTCTCTCTCTCTCCCCTACCACACTCTCTCTCTTGTCGCTCCCTCTTTGTCCTACACATCTCTTTCTCTAACAATTCCCTCTCTCTGTCACTCTCTCTGTCCAACATGTCTCTCTCTTTGAAACTTCCCTCCCTCTCTTTCTACCCAACACACACTCTCTCATTCTCTCTTGTGCTCTCACCTTCTCTCTCCCTCTTCCCAACACAGGCACTTTCTCTAACCTCTCTCTCTCACTTTATGTCTCTCTCTCTTCCCAAAATGCACACTCTCTCTCCCGGTCTCTCTGTCTGCCTGACACATACTCTATCTCTCACTTTTCAACAGGTCTATCTCTCTCTCTCTTTGCATTTAATACCTCTCTCTCTATCTTTGTCGCTCCCTCAACACTCTCTCTGTCTCCCTATTACATTCTCTTTCTTTCTTTCCCTAACACAAACTCTCTCTTCCTCTTTCTCTTTCTCTCTCTATCTCCCTGTCTCACTCACTTTCTAAAACTAAGAAAAAGGGTACAGCATAATGGAAGAAATTGAACTTGACACTCTCTATCTTTCTCTTTCTCCTTCTCACTCACTCAATAAAAGTTCTCTCTCTTACTCTCTCCCTCCAACCCTGTCTCTTTCCCTCCTTGGCTCACTCTCTAAAACTTCTCTTACTCTCTCTCTATTTGTCTAAAATTTCTCTCACCCCTCCTCAACACTCTCTCTGTGTCTTCCTAACACAATCTCTCTGTTCCTCTCTCTCTCTCTCTCTCTCTCTCCAACATCTCTCTCTGTCTCTCTCTCTCACATACTTTCTAAAACTAAGAAAAAGGTATGGTATAATGGAAGAAATTGAACTTGATACTCTCTCTTTCTCCCTCTCACCCACTTTCTACAACTTCTCTCCCTAAATCTTCTCTCTATTTAAAGATTTTGTCACTCTATGTCTTTATTTGTCTAAAACTTCTCTCTCACTTACTCTCTCTCCCCTTACTCCCTAACTCTCTATCTCTCTTCCTCTCTTTGTCCACAATGCACACAAACCTCTCTCTCTCTCTCCCCAACACATGCACATAGAGACTCTGTCTCTCCCCCAACTCTCTCTCTCTTCGTCTCTGTCTAATCAACACATGCACACATTTTCCCTCTCTCTTTCTCTTGCTGTTTCTCCTTCTCTCTCTGTCTCTTGCTCTCTCTCCCCCCACCATGCTCTCTCTATCTCTCTTGCTACCTCCCTAATGCTCTCTTTCTCCCCATCATAATCTCTCTCTCTCTTTGTCACCCTTTCTCCTTCTATCTCTCTATCCAACATGTTTCTCTCTCTCTCTCTCTCTTTCTCTCTCTCTCTCTATCTCTTTGTGTTTAAAACTTCTCATGCCTTCTTTCTAATAATTCTATCTCTCTCTTTGATGAAAATTTCTCACTTACTCTCTTTGTCTCCGAAATTTCTCCTTCTCTCTTTGTCCCTCTCTCTTTCTCTATCTCTCTCCCTAACACTCTCGCTCCCCTTCTCAACACTTTCTCTCTCCCTCAACTCTCTCTCTCCCCCATCTCTGTCTAATCAACACATGCACACATTTTCCCTCTCTCTTTCTCTTGCTGTTTCTCCTTCTCTCTCTCCCATTCTCTCTCTGTCTCTTGCTCTCTCTCCCCCCACCATGCTCTCTCTATCTCTCTTGCTACCTCCCTAATGCTCTCTTTCTCCCCATCATAATCTCTCTCTCTCTCTTTGTCACCCTTTCTCCTTCTATCTCTTTATCCAACATGTTTCTCTCTCTCTCTCTCTCTCTCTCTCTCTCTCTCTCTCTCTCTCTCTCTCTCTCTCTCTCTGTCTCTCTTTCTCTCTCTCTCTCTCTATCTCTTTGTGTTTAAAACTTCTCATGCCTTCTTTCTAATAATTCTATCTCTCTCTCTGATGAAAATTTCTCACTCACTCTCTTTGTCTCTGAAAATTCTCCTTCTCTCTTTGTCCCTCTCTCTTTCTCTATCTCTCTCCCTAACACTCTCGCTCCCTTCTCAACACTTTCTCTCTCCCTCAACTCTCTTTGTTTCTCTCTTTCTTTCTCACTCACTCTCTAAAACTAAGAAAAGGGTATGGTATAATGGAAGAAACTGGACTTAATGTTCTTTCTATCGATCATTCTCTTCCTTGCTCTCTCTCTATCTCTTGTTTTCCCTCTCTCCCCAACACACTCTCTTTGTCTAACATGCCTCTCTCTGCTTCTAAAACTTCCCTCTCTCTTTCTCCAACATGTCTGTCTCTCTCTCTAAAACTTCTTTCTCTTTATCTCTATTCTGTCTCTCTCTAACTTCCCAACAATTTCTCTCTCTCTCTCTCTCTCTCTCACTCATTCTCTAAAACTAAGAAACGGGCATAATGGAAGGAATTAGACTTACACATCTCTCTCCTCCTCCCTCTTTCCCTCTCTCATTCTCTGTCTCTCTCCCTAACACACTCTTTCTCTATCGCTGTCTCTGTCCAACGTGTCTCTCCCTATCTCTAAAACTTCCCTCTCTCTCTCTCTCTCTCTCTCTCTCTCTCACAGTCTCCAATGTGTCCATCTCTGTCTCCCATTATGAAACTTCTCTCTCTTTACCTCTATTCTATCTCTCTATAACTTCCCAACAATCTCGGTCCCTCTCCCCCTATCACCCTCTCTTTATCTCTCTCACCTACTCCTCAATACTCTCTCTCTATCTCCCCAACACATTCTCTCTCTTTTCCAAAATGTTTCTACCTTTCTCACTTTCTCTCTCACAGTCACTGTCTAAAACTAAGAAAAAGGGTATGGTATAATAGAAAAAAAAAATTGACACTCTCTTGATCTCCCTCTTTCTCCCTCTCACTTACTCTAAAACTTCTCTATCTCTCTCTCGCTTCCCAAGCCTCTCTCTCTAAAACTTCTCTTTTAGTTTCTCTCTAAAACTTCTCTATCTATCTCTCTCTCTCTCTTGCCAACATGCGTTATCTCTTGCTCCCCAACACCCTCTCTCTGTCTCTCTCGCTTCATCCCCAACTCCTTCTCTCTCCCCTTCTCTCTATCTCTTGCACTCTCTCCCCCTAACCACTCTCTATCTCTCTTGCTCCATCCCTAACACTCTCTCTCTCTCGGTCTCTTTGTCACTCTCTTACACCCTCTATCTCTCTATCCTATCTCTCTCTCTCTCTCTCTCCCCCTTATGTTTAAAACTTCTCTTGCCTTCTTTCTAATACTTCTATCTCTCTCAACCTCTGATAAAAATTTCTCACTCACCATTTCTCTCTTTGTCTTTGAGACTTCTTCTTCTCTCTCTAAAACTTCTTTCTCTCCTCTCTCTTTCTCTATCTCTCTCCTTGTCACTCTCACTCCCTCCTCAATATACTCTCTTCCTAACAATCTCTCTCCCCATCATTATCTCTCTCTCTCTCTCTCTCTCTCTCTCTGTGTTTGAAACTTCTCTTGCCTTCACTCTAATACTTCTATCTCTCACTGTCTCTGACAAAAATTTATCACTCACTCTCTCTCTATCTCTGAAACTTCTTCTTTCTCAAAAATTTCTCTCTCCCTCTCTCTTTCTCTATCCGTCTCCCTATCACTCTCACTCCTACCTCAATACTCTCTCTATCTCTCTCCCTAGCACACACTCTCTCTATTGCTCTCTCTTTGCCCAACATGTCTCTCTCTGTCTCTAAAACTTCTTGTCTCTCTCTTTCTCTCCCTCCCTCCCTCTCCCCCGAACACCCACTCACTCTATCTCTCTCACTCCCTTCTCAACACTCTCTGTCTCCCCAACACAGGCTCTCTTCTTCTCCCTTCCTCCCCTCTATCACTCTTCCACCACACTATCCCTCTTTGTTGTTCTCTGTCTCTCTCTATCCCTGTCATGCTCTCTCCTTCTCTCTTTCCTCGTCTCTCTATCTCTCTCTCTATTCCTAACACACACATACACTCTCTCAATATATCTTCCCACTGGCCTCTCTCTCTCTCCAACACATCTCATTTTTTCCCACTAAATCCTCTTTCTCTCTCTCTCTCTGCAAGTCTCAGTCCCCCTCAAGATACACACCATCTCTCTCTCTCTCTCTCTCTCTCTCTCTCTCTCTCTCTCACTATCTAAAACTAACAAAAAGGGTATTGTATAGTGGAAGAAATTGGTCTTAACACACACTCTCTCTCTTTTACTTCATTTCTCTCTAACACATACACTCTATCACTCCATCTCCATCCAACACGTCTCTCTCTCTAAAACTTTCCTCTCTCTTTCTCCAACAGATCAGTCTCTCTCTAAAAAACTTCTCTCTCTCTTTACCTTACTCCCTCTCCCTCTCCCTCTCCCCTCCTGCTAACTCCTGCTCTCTATCTGTCTCATTCTCTCTTCAACTCTCCCTCTTCGTCTCCCCAATGCATTCTCTCTCTCCCCCCAACACAAACTTTCTCTTCCACTCTCTCTCTCTCTCTCTCTTTGTCTCTGTCTCTATCTCTCTCTCACTCTCTAAAACTAAGAAAGGGGTATGGCACAATGGAAGAAATTGAACTTGACACACACACTCTCTCTCTTTCTCTCCCCCTCTCACTTACTCTTTAAAACTTTTCTCTCTCTCACCCTCTCTCCACCCCTCTCTCTGTGTCACTCTTTGGCTCGTTCTCTAAAACTTCTCTTTCTCTCCCTCTTTATCTCTCACTTACTCTCTTTCTCCCTCCAAAACTTCTCTCTCTCTTTGTCCCTTTCTCTTTAAAACTTCTCTCACTCTCTTTCTCCCTCTCACTATCTCGCTAAAACTTCTCTCTCCCAGTCTCTGTCTCTCTCACTCTCTCTATCTCACTCTCACTCTCTCTCATTCTCTCTCGATCATATCACTCCCTCTATCTCTTCATTGTCTCTCACTTACTCTCTAAAACTAAGAAAAAGGATATGGCATAATGGAAGAAATTGAACTCAACACTCTCTTTATCTCTCCCTTTCTCCCTCTCACTCTCTAAAACTTCTCTCTCTTTGTCTCTCTGAATCTTCTCTTTCTCTCCCTCTCTTTCCCTCTTTCTCTCCACTTACTCTTCTTTTCCCTCTAAAACAACTCTATAAATTTTCTCTCTCTTTTTCTTTCTCTTTAAAACATCTCTCACCCTCTCTCTCTTTTACTGACTCCCTAAAACTTTCTCTCTCCCAGTCTTTCTCTCTTCCCCTCACTACTGTTCTCTCTGTCTTGCTCTCTTGTTCTCTCTGTCCCCCCAACACGCTGTCCAATGTGTCTCTCTTAGTCTCTAAAACTTCTTTCTCTCTCTTTATCCAACATATCTGTCTGTCACTCTCTAAAACTTTGCCTGCTCTTTACCTTTGTCCCTGTCTCTCTCTAATAACTTCCCAACAATCTCTCTCTCCTGCTCTGTCTCTCTCATTCCCTCCTCAACAGTCTCTCTTTGTCTCCTCAACACTTTCTCTCTCCCCCCAACACAAACTCTCCCTTACTCTCTCTCTCCTTGCTCTCTCCCTCAACACTCTCTCACTTTCTCTCTCATACTCATTCTCTAAAACTAAGAAAAAGTGTATGATATAATGGAAGAAATTGAACTTGACACTCACTCTATCTGCCTCTTTCCCCTCTCACTTACTCTCTAAAATTCCTCTCTTTATCCAAAACTTCTCTTTGTTTAAAACTTCTGTCACTCTATTACTTTGTCTGTCTAATATTTCTCTCTCACTTACTCTCTCTCCCCCATTCCCCAATTCTCTATTGTTGTCTCTCTCTTTGCTCCCAATACACACACACACACACTTCATCTCTCTCTCTCTCTCTCTCTCTCCAAGACCTTCTTTCCATCCCTCTCTATCCCTTCCGAACAACCTTTCTCTCTCCCCCTATCACACACTCTCTCTCCCTCTCTTTCTCTCTCCATCCTTTTCTCCCCTAAACATGCACACATTTGCCCTCTTTGTCTCACTATTTCTCCATCTCTCTCTCTCGCTAAACTTTCCTCTTAGTCTCTTTCTAAAACTTCTCTATCTGTTTTGATCTCTTTATCTTTGTCTCTCTCTCTCTCTCTTCTCCCGACACACTCTCTCCCCAACAACCTCTCTCTCTTTCTCTCTCTCTCTCTCTCTTGCTCTCTCCAAGTTGCACACTCTCTCTGCAACACTCTCTTTATCTCAGTCCCTCTCTCTCTCTTTCCTACACATTTCTCTCTCTCTCTCTCTCCCAACATGCTCACTCTCTCATTCCCCCTCTTTCTCTCTCTCCCTCTTTTTGTCTCTCCTTCTGTTTTTCTATTACTCTCTCTCTCTTTGTGTTCAAAACTTCCCTTGGTTTCTCTCTCATATTTTATTTTCCTCTCTCTCTCTCTTCTCCCGACACACTCTCTCCCCAACAACCTCTCTCTCTCTCTCTCTCTCTCTCTAAGATGCACACTCTCTCTGCAACACTCTCTTTATCTCAGTCCCTCTCTCTCTCTTTCCTACACATTTCTCTCTCTCTCTCTCTCCCAACATGCTCACTCTCTCATTCCCCCTCTTTCTCTCTCTCCCTCTTTTTGTCTCTCCTTCTGTTTTTCTATTACTCTCTCTCTCTTTGTGTTCAAAACTTCCCTTGGTTTCTCTCATATTTTATTTTCCTCTCTCTCTCTTTCTCAAAAACTTCTTTCTCCCTTCCTCTTGCCTTCTCTATCTCTCTTGCTCCCTCCTTAACACACTCTCTCCCCAACATAACACACACTCTCTCACTCTCTCTGTCCAACACATCTCCCTCCCTCTCTCTCTCACTCTCTAAAACTAAGAAAAAGGGTATGGTACAATGGAAGAAACTGGTCTTAGCACTCTCTTTCTCCCTAACACACTTTCTATCATTCTATCTTTGACCAACATGTCTCTCTCTATCTCTAAAACTTCTCTCCTTGTCTCTCTCTAACTTCCCAACAATCTCTCTCTCCCTTCTCTTTGTGTCTCTATCTCTCTCCCTGCCCCCAACACCCTCTCTTTGTGTCTCTGTCACTCCTTCCTCAACAATCTCTCTTTGTCTCCCCAACACATTCTCTCTGTCCCCCAACACAAACTCTCTCTTCCTCTCTCTCTTTCTAAAACTAAGAAAAAGGGTATTGCATAATGGAAGAAATTGAACTTGTCACTCTCTTTATCTCCATCTTTCTCCCTCTCACTCACTCTATAGAACTTCTCTCTCTCACCCTCCCTCCAACCCTTTCCCTTTCCCTCCTTGTCTCCCTCTCTAAAACTTCTCTCTCTTTGTCTATCTTTCTCTCTTGCTTTCTCTCTCACATACTCTCTTTCTCCCTCTAAAACAACTCTCTCTCTTTGCCAATCTCTCTCTCATTCTCTCTCCCTCTCACTCTTTCTCTTATTCTCTCTCTCTACCTATCTCTCTCTTTATCTCTGTGTTTGTCTAAAATTTTTGTCACTCACTTTCTCTCCCTCCTTCACTCCCCAACTCTCTTTATCTCCCTCTCCCTCTGCCCCCAACACCCTCCCACTAAATTTTTCTATCTCTCACTCTCATCACAAAACTTGTCCCTCTGCCCCACTCTATCACTCTCTCTAAAACTTCGCTATCTGTATCTCTCTCTATCTCTAAAACATCTCTCTCTCTCTTTGAAACTTCTCTCTATCTCTCTCTCTCTTAGTTGCTCTAAAACTTCTCTATCTATCTAAAACTTTCCTTTCTCACTCTCTCCCTTTTTATGTCTCTTGAACTTCTCTCACTCACTCTCTTCATAAAACTTCTCTTACTCTCTTAAACTTGTCTCTCTTCCCCTTACTCCCTCTCTCTATCTCTCCCCCTCTCTCTCCTCCCAAAGCTTTCTTATATCTCTCTTCATCTCTACACAACACTTTGTCTACCACTCTCTCTCACTCACTCTTTTAGTATCTAAAACTTCTCCTTCCCTATCTCTAAAACATTCCTTTCTCTCTTTCTCTCTGTGTCTCTTTTGAATTTCTCTCACTCTCTCTATGTCTTTCTGTGTCTCTCTATCGCTTTCTCTCTCTTCCTTGCTTTCTCTAAAAATACTCTCTCTGAAACTTCTCTCTCTGTCTCTTAGTGTCTCAGTCTCAGTCTTTCTCTCTCTCTTGCTCTCTCTAAAACTTCTCATCCTCACTCTCTCTATCTCACTCTTTCTCTCGATCTCACTAAAACTTCTTTCTCTCTTGTTTTCTCTTAAACTTCTCTCTCGCTATACCTCTTACCCTTTGTGAAATCTCTCTCTACAATTCTTTCTCTCTCTTGACCTATTAGAAGCTTCCCTTTCTCTCTCTTTGAGACTTCTCTCTCTTTCTCTCTTTATCTCTATGTCTCTCTCTAAAACATGCCTTTCTTTGTTTCTCTCTCTATCTCTGTCTCTATCTCTCTCACTCTCTCTTAACCTTCTCTCTCTATCTCTCTCTCTGGGTCTCTCTAAAACTTCTTTTTCTTTCATTTTCTGTCTCTTGACTTCTCTTTTGAACTTCTTTCACTCACACTCTCACTCGTTCTCTTCATAAAACTTCTCTCACACACTCTCTCTGTGTTGCATTACCTCAATCTCTCTTTTTGTCGATTGCCCTTTGTTGCTTTCTCAATCTCTCTCATTGTTGTGGTCTCCTTGAAACTTCTTTCTCTCTCTCTCACTTTCTTTGAAACATCTCTCTATCTATTTGTCTCTCTCTCTCATTCTCTCTTGCTCTCTCTAAAAATTCTCTCTATCTCTTTCTCTCACTATTTGAAGCTTCTCTCTCTCTCTGTTTCTCTAAAACTTCCTCTTATTTCTTGCTTTCTTTCAGTGCCTCTCTAGAACTTCTCTCACCCTCTCTCTCTATAAAACTTCTGTCTATTTCTGTCTCTCTCACACACTCCTTAAAATTTCTTTCTCTTCCTTGATATGAACCCACCTAACTTGACCTCAAAAGCTAGCTTGTAAGGGGAGGTTTGCAAATTCATATATATAACACCTAAGACCTCTCTGCCTAACCAATGTAAGACTTCATCATTCTCGACTCCTTTAGACTATATGTCCTCGTACAGAGAACCAAGATCCATGGCCCACACTGACTAGAGTAAGGTAAGGTATGAACCCACCTAACTCCACCTCAAAAGCTAGCTTGTGAGGGGAGGTTTGAGAGCTCATATATATAACATCCAAGACCTCTCTTGTTAACTAATGTGGGACTTCATCATTCCTATTCTTATCTCTCTCACTCACTCACTATTGCTTTCTCTCTTCTGCCACTTTCCTCTCTCTCTCTCTCTCTCTCTCTCACTTTATCTCTCTCAAAAATTCTATGACTCTCTCAATAAAACTTCTCTCACCCCCTCTATCTATCTCTCCCTCTCTTTCTCCTCCCAACACTTTCTCTATCTCTCTTTACCTCCTCTCGCTCTGTTACTCTCTCCCCCCCCTTTTTATCTCATTCTCTCACTCTCTCTAAAACTTCACTCCTTTACCCTCTCTTGCTCTCTACTGTTACTTTGTCTGCCTCTCTTGGTCTCCATCTCTATCTCTATCTTTGTATCTCTCTCTTGTCTTTTGTGAAACTTCTCTTTGTCTTTGTCTCTTTTTAAAACTTCTCGTACTTACTTTATATGTGTCTCACTCTATCTTTCCCTCTCTCTCTTTCTAACACTTTCTCTATCTCTCTCTATGCCTCCTCTCTCTCTATATGTTTCACTCTTTGTCTCTCTCTCTCTCTCTTCCTATCTTTCCTCCGAACACTTTCTATACCTCTTTCTTTGTCTCCCTCCCTCTCTCTCCCCCTTTTTCTCTCACTCTTTTGTTCTCACTTAAACTTCACTCCTTCACCCTCTCTCACTCTCTACAAAACTTATCTCTTTCTCTCTCTGTTTGTCTCTTTGTCTCTCTTTCATTGTTTGTGAAACTTCTCTCTATCTCTTGCTCTATTTAAAACTTTTCTCTCTTGCTCTTTGTGTCTCTCTATCTCTTCCTCTCTCTCTTTCCAACACTTTGTTTCTCTCTCTTCCCCTCTCTTTCTCTTCTCTCTCTCTCCATCACATAGATGTAGACACCAAATTTCATCCGGAACCCTAAACTAAGTCGTGTTGGATTTTTAAACAAAATAAACAATAAAAAAAAGTAAATATAAGTAAAAACTAAAAAATAAAAGCAAAAAAAGAAAGAAGAAAAGAAAAAAGAAATAAATAAAAATAAAAATTTTAACTAATATAATAATATAATGTGTGTGCAAAGAAGGAGTTGGGTTCTTTGCAAAACTGACTCCCCCTTTTATGCTCATTCCCCTCCAAGCTGGCCTCCCTTTTGTAAGAAGCCCTTTTTTTTCCTTTAAGGCTGGTTCCCCTTAGGCTTCTCCTTAGGATGTAACTAAGTTGTAGTTCCATAGTTGGGCTTTAGCTCTCTCCATCGCCATCACCAACACAGCTCCCACCAGCTGCTGGAATGCACCTAATTACCACCACCTTTAAAGAGCACACCCTGCACTTCAGTAGCTGCCATAGACCAGAAAGCAAACCCATGATGACAACAGCAATAGCTGGATGGATGAAGTGCAGTAGGAAAAAGAAAGGAGTGGAGCAAAGTGGCGGTTTACAACAGCTACTACAGTAGAAGAAAGTGATGGAAGCAGGACTGCTGCTGCTCCACCGCCCTTCTTTAAAGATCAGCAACTTCAGCAGCTTCCACTAGCTGCTATGGTAGCAGCTACCACTATAGAAAGAGGATTATCCAGACTGAACCTGCAGGCCATAGTAGCCACTTGCAGAATGAAGCAGCAAGGGAGAGCTGCTCCACTGCCTTCATTAAAGTCCAGCAGCCTCTACTAGCTACTATGGCAACAACAAAGATGCATGGATGGTAGGCACAAGCTGCACCACCTGTCTTCAACCATATGGGAAAGAACAAAGTAGCAGCTTGCAGAGAAATGCTGGGTGCCATGCTTCAACTTGGAAGAGGGGCAGTGACCCTTTGGCGTGGCAAGCTAGTCCCAAGGCTGGCTATATAAAGAGAGTTCCTCCTCCAGTTGAGAGACTCCTTACAAAAATTCCATCAACATCAAAGAGCTATCAGGACCTAGAGTGTCCAAGCATCAAAGAGTTTCTTCCATCTGAGAGCACTTGAAGAGGTCATTTCCCTGTCCAAGAGCACAAAAACAGAGTGCACACATACAACAGGAACCGAATTCCTTCTCCCACCTAGGACCCTCAAGAAGCTCAGGTAATGCACTCAAAGGAACACTGTGAAGCCTTTGCACAACAAACCAGAGAACAGAGAGGGATAGACACTCAAAAAAAATCACTGCACGGAAGGACAAGGAGGAGAGGTTGCACCAAGGACTGGAGGTATGCTCTGCTCCCTATTTTGGTTTGCTTCAGTTCTATATTTTCATGAATGGGATTGAGGTAGGATCCTCTTGGCTTTTGTGTGATATAAGTTGCGTATATAACTTATTCTTCTTGCTTTAGCCCTTTTGCTGTGTGCAATTTGCTGAGTTGTGGCATGCGTTGTATGGATGTTGGCTGTATGATCTTCGGCCATGCTTGTTGTGTGCATATTACTGAGTTTTGGCATGTTTATCCTTGTTTTGGCATAAATGGAAGCTGAAATCAGTATGCAAATCACTATTTTTCAGTGCATGTCACTGTGCATGGTTTGCAATTGACCGAATTCATGTAACTACCTTGAGTCAACACACTGAGTTGACTCACTAAATTAGGAGGATCACACTGAGTTGAGAAACTTAGATATGCACAATCTTATTGAAATCTCTGCATATTAGGATGCTTTGTTTGGTGATGTTTTGGCACCCCTGTGATTTTATCTCTTGTTTATGCATGATATCACACTTTCCATACTCAAATTTGATAAATAAATAAATAAACAAACAAAATAAGGGAAAATAAAAATGAGCATGAAAGCTTTCCTTTTAAAAATGCTCCCTCTTTTTTGTAAAAGTAATTTCTCTTTTAAAGTTGTAAAAATAAAGGCGAAGACATTTATTTTTACAACTTATATAGGCTTCACTTGTGTAGACATCAATTTTTGTTCGGAACCCTAAACTAAGTTGTGTTGGATTTTTAAACAAAATAAACAATAAAAGATAATATAAAAGTGAATATAAGTAAAAGCCAAAAAAAAGAGAGAAAGAAGAAAAAATAATAAAATTAAAAAATTTTTAAAAAAGAAAAAAAAGAAATAAAAATTTTAACTTATAATATAGTATAATAATAATGATAAAAATTATTAAAATAAAAAATGTATGCAAAGGAGGGGTCGGCTTCCTTGCAGAGAACTGACTCCCCTTTCTTTTTTTGTTAATTCCCCTTCCAAGCCAGTCTCTCCCCTAGGAATAACTTGTCCTTTGAAGATGGTGCCTTATTCCCCTTGAGAAGTTGGTTCCTCCTTCCTCTAAGAGCAAACTAAGTCAGCACTCTTTCCTCAAGAATGAACTGAGCTTCAACTTCACCTTCATATCCAAACTATGCATTGCCCCTCATTAAAAGTTTAGCAACTTCAGCAGCTGCCATGGGCAAAAGACAGCAGGAGAACAGTAACATGTAGAGTAGCATGAAAACAGCAAAGCAACGGTGGATGAATGGAGCAAAGAGGCGGCTGGCGGTGGCAAATAAGGTGGGCACTGCAACATGGCAGAGGAATGAATTAAACATAGATTGGACCCATTTTGTAAATTCAGCCCAATTTAATTAGGTGAAGCTCCATTGGCCTTCATTGCGTCTTGAGCTTCCATTCCTTCAAACATTCTGCCCATTTAAGTTTGAAGTGATTCCTTGAACTTTTTGGTCCTTAATCTTGTAATTGGTCCTTGAGGTAATGTTAACTCATCTGCTGCTCCTCTCCTCTTGCCATCCATGTTTGTGCTCACATCAGAAAAAGGAGGGAAGTTTAAGGGAGAGTGAGAGAGATAGAGAGAAAAGTTTCAAAGACAGCAAGAGAGAGTAAAAGAAGTATCAGAGAAAGTGAGTGAGAGAGAGAGAGTGGTGGGGAAATTGTTCTGGAGAGTTGGGAGAGAAATTTCAAAAAGAGTGAGAGACAAGAAGAGAGAGAAGTTTCAAAAGGAGCTAGACACAAAGAAGGAAAGAAGTTTTAGAATGACTGAGAGAGAGAAGGGGACATTCTAGATAGAACAAGCAACACAGTGAAAGAGACAGATAGAGAGAAGGATAAGAAGAGAGAGAAATTCTAGAATGACATAGAGAGAGAAAGAGAGAAAGGGAAGTTTTAGGGAGAGAAGTTTCACAGAGGGTAAGAGAGAGAGAGATAGAGAAAAAGAGAACAAATGAGACAAAGAGAGGGACACAGAGAGAGTAAGTGAGTGAGAGATGTTTTGCAATTAAAGAGTGTGAAACAGTCATTCCAAGAAGTTTGAGAGAGAGAGAGAGAATGAAAGAAAGGGAAGTTTTAGAGAGAGGGCAAGGGAGAGAAGTTTCAGAGAGATTGAGGAAGATATAGAGAGAAGTTTCAGAAAGAGCAAGAGAGAGAGGGAAAGAGATTGAGAGAGAAAAGTTTCAAAGAGATCGAGGAAGATAGATAAAGAGCAGTTTTAGAGAGGGTAGGACACTATGAGAGAGAGAAGTTTCAAAGAAACTAAGGGAAAGAGCAAGAGAGAAAGAAGTTTTAGACAAAACAAGGCCAAGAGAGAGTGAGAGCGAGAGAGAGTGTTATGAGTGTTGGTAGGACATGCAGGGAGAGAGAAAGAGAAAAACGGAAGTAGTGGAAAGAAGTTTTAGAAAAAGAGACAGAAATAATTTTTAGAGAGACCAACAGAGAGAGACAGGGAGAAGCTTCACAGAGAACGTGAGAGAGAGAGAGAGAGAGAGAGAGAGAGAGAGAGAGAGAAAGGGAATTTTGCAAGAGAGTGAGAGAAGTTTTACAGAGAGCAAGAGAGTTGTGAGAGAAGTTTCAGAGAGAGAGTGTTTTCAAAGAGGGAGAGAGAAGTATAAGAGAGAGTGAGAAAGAGAAAAGTTTTAGAGAGAAAAAGAGTGTAAGAGACAAGGGGAGAGAGAGTGTGTGTATTAAAGAAAGAGAGAGAGAGGGATAGAGCAAGAAAGCAAAAGCGAGTGAAAGCAAGAAGTTTCATTGAGAGTGAGAGAGTGTTTGAGTGTCGACAAGAGAGGAAGAGAGAGAAAGTGACTTGGGGCCCCAAGGATATTTATAATCTAGAAACTCCAAACACACAATTGATAGGGAACAAGAAAAGACAGAGAATTCCCAACCTATTGAACCCCGAAATGATTAATGCAAATGGAAACACAAATAATTTGTTGATTAAGAAATCAAGAATAGAAATTTCACTAGGATGTAAGTACCTTGATGAACTTCAATTCTTGATGCAATAGAGATTCAGGCCAAGCCTTGAACAAAGAGTATAGAACTCGAAAACAATTTTTTTACCCCTCATCCCCATACATGTACTAGGGTATTTATACCCCCACAAGTTCAAATAACCTAGACTATTAGGTGAGGCCTTAAACTTGGGCCTCCCAACAAAAAAACAAAAAGCCTAAACACAAATTGCAAGTAGTGAACTGCCCAAAAACTAATCTATGAACTTGGAATGATGAATTAAACATAGGTTGGACCCATCTTGCAAATTCATCCCAATTTCATTAGTTGAAGCTCCATTGGCCTTCATTGCACCTTGAGCTTCCATTCCTTCTAACATTCTGCCATTATAAGTTTGAAGTGATTCCTTGAAATTTTTGGCCCTCAATCTTGTAATTGGTCCTTGAGGTAATGTTAGCTCATTCACTGCTTCTCTCCTCTTGCCATCCATGCTTGTGCTCACGTCATTCCCTTCCTCCTCAAAAGGATTCGTACTTGAATCTGAATCAAGTTCAAAAAGCAATAGGTCTGAAACATTGAAAGTGGCACTTACATCACAAGCATGGATGGCAAGAGGAGAGGAGCAGCAGATGATCTAACATTACCTCAAGGACCAATTACAAGATCGAGGGCCAAAAAGTTTAAGGAATCACTTCAAACTTATAAGGGCATAATGTTAGAAGGAATGGAAGCTCAAGATACAATGAAGGCCAATGAAGCTTCACCTAATCAAATTGGGCTGAATTTGCAAGATGTGTCCAACCTATGTTTAATTCATCATTCCAAGTTAATAGATTAGTTTTTGGGCAGTTCACTAGTTGCAATTTGTGTTTGCACTTTTTTTTTTTTTGGTTGCGACGCCCAAGTTTAAGGCCTAACCTAATAGTCTAGGTTATTTGAACTTGTGGTATAGGGATGAGGGGGAAAAATTGTTTTGGAGTTTTATACTCTTTGTTCAAGGCTTGGCTTGAATCTCTATTGCATCAAGAATTGAACTTCATCAAGGTACTTACATCCTAGTAAAATTTCTGTTCTTGATTTCTTAATCAACTAATTATTTGCATTAGTCATTTTAGGATTCAATAGGTTGGGAGTTCTCCACCTTTTCTTGTTCCCTATCAATTTTGTGTTTGGGATTTCTAAATTTTAAATATCCTTGGGGTTCCACATCATTTGGTATCAAAGCCAGATTAGGGTGAATTCTTATTTATCCTAGGTTATAGTTTGCTGTTTTCTTTTTTTCTGCCTAATAATATCAGAACCAGATCTGAGTATAAAAGTGCATATTGCGGCTCGTTTGATTGTTTGGGATTTGATTTTGATATTTTTTTTTTCATATTTTGGAGTTATTTGCTGTTTATCCTATATTAAAAAAAAAGCCCAAACGCAAATTGCAAGTAGTGAGCTGTCCAAAAACTAATCTATTAACTTGGAATGATGATTAAACATAGGTTGGACCCATCTTGTAAATTCAGCCCAATTTGATTAGGTGAAGCTCCATTGGCCTTCATTGTATCTTGAGCTTCCTTTCCTTCTAACATTCTGCTCATATAAGTTTGAAGTGATTCCTTGAACTTTTTGGCCCTCAATCTTATAATTGGTCCTTGAGGTAATGTTAGCTTATTCGCTACTCCTCTTATCTTGCCATCCATGCTTGTGCTCACATCAAAAAGGGAAGCTTTAGAGAGACAAAAAGAGAGAGAAAGAAATAAGTTTCAAAGAGACCAATAGAGAGAGATTGGGAGAAGTTCTAGAGAGAGCAAGAGAGAGGGAGAAGTTTCATAGACAGTGAGAGAGAGTGAGGGAGAGCATTTTAATAGAGGGTGAGAAAGTAGTTTTTGAGAGAGCAAGAGTGACTGAGAAAGAGCAAGAGAGAAGTTTTCAGGAGAGAGAGGAAGAGTGATTTCAAAGAGAGGGACAGCGATAGCAAGAGAGTTTAAGAGGGAGCTAGAGACAGACAGAGAAAGAAGTTTCAAGGAGACTAAAAGAGAGAGAAAGGGAAGTTTGAGAGAGAGAGAATGAGTGAGAGATGACTTATGGAGAGAGCAAGTGAGAGAAGTTTTGGAGAGACCAAGAGAGAGAGAGTAATGGAGAGAAGTTTCAAAGAGAGAGAGAGAAAGAGGGAAAGGGAGGTTCTGAGAGAGAGAAAGAGAGAAGTTTCAGAGAGACAAAGAAAGAGAGAGAAAAGTTTCAAAGAGAGTGAGAGAGAAAGCAAGGTTTCAAGGAGTCAGAAAGCAAAAGGGAAGTTTGAAGAAAGAGAGTAGTTTTAGAGAGAGAGAGAGAGAGAGATGGAGAGCAAGAGGGCAGAGAGGGAGAAGGGGTGAGCAAAGGGGGAGAGAGAGAGAGCAAGATGGGGAGAGACCAAAGAGAGAGAGGAACACAAAGAGGGATAGGGAGAGAAGTTTCAAAGAGAGCAACAATGAGAAAGAGGGGGAGAGGGAGAGATAGAAATATTAGAGAAAGAAAAGAGAGAGAGAGAAGTTCTAGAGAGAGCAAGAGAGAGAGGAAGAAAAAAGTTTCAGCAAAAGTAAGAGACAAATAGAGAGAGAAGTTTCAAAGAGGGCAAGAGAGAGAGGCAGACAAACAAAAAGAGATTGTTAGCAGAGAGAGTAACGGGATAGAGTGAGCAAGCGATAGAGAGTGAGAGCAAGAAGTTTCATAGAGAGTAAGAAAGAGAGAGTGTGTGAGCACTTCCATAGAGGGAGAAAGAGAGAAATATAACCCTCAGAGAGAAATTTTAGAGAGAGAGAAATAAGTTTCAGAGAGGCCAGCACAAAGAGAGAGGGAGAAGTTTATGAGAGAGCAAGAGAGAGAGACAAGTTTTAGAGGAAGCAAGGGAGAGAGAGAGGGGGAGAAGTTTCCAAGAGAGTGAGTGAGAGCAGTTTTAGAGAGAGTGAAAAGTAGTTTTTGAGAGAGAAGGAGAGTGACTGAGAAAGAGTGAAAGAAAGAAGCTTAAGAGTATGAGAGAGAGAGAGGGAGAAGTTTAAGGGAGAGCAAGAGACAAGAGAGACATTTCAAAGAGACCAAAAGAGACAGAAAGGGAAGTTTTAGAGAGAAAGTGTGTGAGAATGAGTGAGAGAAGTTCTATTCCTCAATCAACTGATTATTTGCGTTTCCATTTGCATCAGTCATTTGGGGGTTCAATAGGTTGGGAGTTCTCCATCTTTTCTTGTTCTCTATCAATTTGTGTGTTTGGGGTTCTGGATCATAAATATCCATGGGGTTCCGCATCATTTGGTATCAGAGCTAGATTAGGGTGAATTCTTATTTATCCTAGGTTATAGTTTGTTGTTTTCTTCTTTTCTTCTCTCCCTAATATCAACTAGAACCAGATCTGGGTATAGAAGTGCATGTTGCAGCTGGTTTGATTGTTTGGGATTTGATTTTGATATTTTGGTGTTGTTTTCTGTTTATCCTATATTCCAAAAAAAAAATTGTGCCGCTGTTAAAAAAAAAATGAAAAGGAACAAAATTGAAAAGAGTTGCAGCTAGAAGAAGAAAAGCACCACAAAATTGTCTAATTAGGTTGGCAGCAAGTTCTTTGAACTTGTATACCTTTTTGGGCAGAATTCAGGGTATGATTGAATTCAAGTCTGAACACACTTTGTGGGATTAGCATCATTCTAGGAAACCTACTTAATTTCTTTCCTTTTTGTCTTTATGTCTTTTTTCGTCAGAATTGATCTTCCCATTAAGAAAACATAAATTTCTGCATTTATGCATTAATTTCGTCTTTTTCCTTCAAATCTCGTTGCTATTTTTGGTTACTCCTGCTTTTGCTTCCATATACACCATAATTAACAATTTGATTCTTGTTAATTGGAGATCAGTATTTTGGGCAGCAAACTCTTCATATCTTGCATGTTCATTTCAATTTATTCTGGTATATTTGCTCCTAGTTTTTGTATCTGCCTTCCTTGTTAAGTGTTTTCATTACCATCCTAGTATTAATTTACTGTTTGAGAGTATTTTGGTTTGAGGATTAATTCTGAAGTGTAATTGAGAACAACAAGCTTGAGTGGTAAAAGGCTTAAGTATGTGAGCTTAAAGAGGGCAAAAGCCAACAATTGTGTGAAACACGAGTGGAGTGCCATCTTTTGAGTGAAACACGTGAGGGAGTGTTTTGTGAGGCTGTTTTACTAACATTTCTTGCAGGTTCATAAAATGAGTAATCCTGCAACAAGGAGGGAGGGTAAAGAGCCCTCAAATGAAGAAGTTAACATGACTCCAGACATGAAATTGATATATAAAGCCTTTACTAGTCAATTTCAAAAGTTGAACAGTAGGCAAGATGAGTTGGATGAATGGAAGAGGGAGTTGTCAAAAAGCTTCCCAGGTAATGGTAGGCAAACTAATGATGGGAATAGGCATCAAAATGAGTTTGATCTGGGGCTATTTGAAGATGAATTTGAAGAGAGGAGTTCAGCTCGAAATAGAAGAGGTGAAATAAGAATAGACAATAGGAGGGATAGTAATCTAAATGCTATCAAGATGCATATACCTCCATTTAAGGGTAGAAATGATGCTGAAGTGTACTTGGATTGGGAGAAAAAAATGGATTTGATATTTGCTTGCCACAACTATTCTGAAGAGAAGAAGGTGAGGTTGGCTACAGTAGAATTTTCAGATTATGCCTTAGTTTGGTGAGATGAATTAGTAAAGTCTAGGGAGCAGAAATGGAGAATATCCTATTGAGAATTGGGATGAGATGAAGAGAGTAATGAAGAAGCAATTTGTGCCTTCTTATTACTATAGAGAGTTGCACCAAAAGTTGCATAAGCTTACTCAAGGGTCAAAATCAGTGGAAGATTACCACAAGGAGATGGAGATACTCTTGATTAAAGCTAACATTGAGGAGGATAGGGATGTGACAATGGCTAGGTTTATAGGAGGTCTGAACAAGGAGATAGCTGATGTAGTGGAGTTATATCATTATGCTGAGACAGAGGACCTAGTTAACATGGCCATGAAGGTGGAGAGACAACAAAAACAAAGGGGAGCAGCCAAGTCATTTTCGAATTCCAGCAGCAAATGGAGTTCAAAATGGAACAAATATGATGAGAAGAAGAAGGAGAAAGCCACTGATTCCAAGGAAAAGGGGATGGATGCAAACCAAAACAAGGAGAAGAGTACTTCAACTCAAAGGGGTACTTCTGATTCTTTTTCAAAAACCTCTAAACATAGAGATGTAAAGTGTTTTAAGTGTCAAGGTCGTGGTCATTATGCATCTGATTGTCCTAATAGAAAGACCATGTACATTAAAGGTGATGAGATTGTTTCTAAATCTGAAAATGATTATGATTGTGATGGGAATGGTAGTGAGAGTAGCATGCCCTCTTTAGAGGATTGTTCTGATGTTGATGGGGATGTTGAATATAGTGCTCATGATGAATCTCTTGTTGCTAGGCATGCATTGAATCTGAATGTTAAAGAAGAAAGCTTAGAACAAAGAGAAAATATATTTCACACTAGATGTTTAGTTGGTGGTAAAGTTTGTAGCATGATTATTGATGGGGGTAGTTGTGCTAATGTGGCTAGCACCACTTTGGTGGATAAATTGGGGCTGAAATGTATTAAACACCCTACTTCTTATAGGCTACAATGGTTGAATGATAGTGGAGAAGTGAAAGTTACTAGGCAAGTTTGGTAGCTTTTACTATTGGGAAGTATAGTGATGAAGCTGTGTGTAATGTAGTACCCATGCATGCTGGTCATTTATTATCGGGGAGACCTTGGCAATTTGATAGGCATGTAATGCATGATGGGTATAGAAATAGATATTCCTTTCAGTATGATGGCAAGAAAATCACTCTGGCACCTTTATCACCTAAAGAAGCTTACCTTGATCAAGTTAAGCTTCAACAATCAGCTTATGGGAGTTTAGGTAGTGAGGTGAAAAAGAATAATGAGAGAAAAGAGGCCATGAGAGAAAAGAATAAAAATAAAGGCCCAATGTTGAGTGACTGCACAAGTGAGGAAAAGAAAGTGAGATATGCAGAAGAGAATAAGCTAGTGAGTGATCAAAAGAAAAAAAGTGAAAAGAAAGGAAAAGAGAGAAGTGAAGGAGTTAAGAAACAACCATGTTTCTATGCAAAAGAGAGAGATTTAAAGAGTGCATACTTACACAAGAGAGCTTTTATTTTGAGTCGGTTTAAGGAAACTTTGTTTACTGAAATTGACCTTAACCCCAAATTACCTAGTGTGTTTGTGACTTTATTGCAGGAATTCAGTGATGTCTTTCCTGAGGAGATACCCCACGAGTTGCCACCTAAAAGAGGAATTGAGCATCAGATTGATTTTGAACTAGGAGATTGGGTTTGATTACACAGGCAAAAGGAGACGTTTCCATAGCAAATGAAGTCAAAGCTTGACGCAAGGGGTGATGGATCATTCCAGATTTGAGGACAAATCCTTTTGAGGAGGGAGGGAATGATGTGAGCACAAGCATGGATGGCAAGAAGAGAGGAGCAATAGATGAGCTAACATTGCCTCAAGGACTAATTACAAGATTAAGGGCCAAAAAGTTCATGGAATCGCTTCAAACTTATATGGGCAGAATGTTAGAAGGAATGGAAGCTAAAGATGACATGAAGGCCAATGGAGCTTCACCTAATCAAATTGGGCTGAATTTGCAAAATGGGTCCAATCTATGTTTAATTCATATTCCAAGTTAATAGATTAGTTTCTAGGCAGTTTACTACTTGCAATTTGCGTTTGGGTTTGTTTTTTATGTTGGGAGGCCCATTTTTAAGGCCTAACCTAATAGTCTAGGTTATTTGAACTTGTGGGCATATAAATACCCTAGTATGTGGACGAGAATGAGCAGAATGAATGAAAAACAGAATTGTTTTTGGAGTTTTATACTCTTGTTTAAGGCTTGGCTTGAATCTCTATTGCATCAAGAATTGAACTTCATCAAGGTAATTACATCCTAGTGAACTTCTGTTCTTGATTCCTCAATCAACCGATTATTTGCGTTTCCATTTGCATCAGTCATTTGGGGGTTCAATAGGTTGGGAGTTCTCCGTCTTTTCTTGTTCTCTATCAATTTGTGTGTTTGGCGTTTCTGGATCATAAATATCCATGGGGTTCTGTATCACATGGATATTTATAATCCAGAAACCCCATGGATATTTATAATCCAGAAACCCCAAACACACAATTAATAGGGAACAAGAAAAGATGGAGAACTCCCAACCTATTGAATCCCAAAATGACTAATACAAATAGAAATGCAAATAATTAGTGATTAAGAAATCAAGAACAGAAATTTTACTAGGATGTAAGTACCTTGATGAAGTTCAATTCTTGATGCAATAGAGATTCAAGCCAAGCCTTGAACAAAGAGTATAAAACTCCAAAACAATTTTCCCCCCTCATCCCCATACATGTACTAGGGCATTTATACCCCCACAAGTTCAATTCTCCGTAATTTTCTTGTTCCCTATCAATTGTGTTTGGAGTTTCTAGATTATAAATATCCTTGGGGTTCCATGTCACTTTCTCCCCCTTCCTCTCTTGTTGACACACACACTCTCTTGCTCTTAATGAAACTTCTTGATTTCACTCGCTTTTGTTTTCTTGCTCTATCCCTCTCTCTCTCTTTCTTTAATACACACACACTCTCTTGCCTTGTCTCTTACACTCTTTTTCTCTCTAAAACTTTTCTCTCTCTCACTCTCTCTTATACTTCTCTCTCCCTCTTTGAAAACACTCTCTCTCTCTCAAACTTCTCTCACACCCTCTCTTGCTCTCTGTAAAACTTCTCCCACTTTCTTGGAAATTCTCTCTCTCTCTCTCTCTCTCTCTCTCTTGCATTCTCTGTAGAGTTTCTCCCTATCTCTCTCTATCGGTCTCTCTAAAAATTATTTCTCTCTTTTTTTTCTAAAACTGCTCTCCACTACTTCCATTTTTCTCTTTCTCTCTCCCTCCATGTCCTACCAACACTCATACACTCTCTCTTGCTCTCACTCTCTCTTGGCCTCGTTTTGTCTAAAACTTCTTTCTTTCTTGCTCTTTCTCTCAGTTTCTTTGAAACTTCTCTCTTTCATAGTGTCCCACCCTCTCTAAAACTGCTCTTTATCTATCTTCCTCAATCTCTTTGAAACTTTTCTCTCTCACTCTCTTTCCCTCTCTCTCTTGATTTTTCTGAAACTTCTCTCTATATCTTCCTCAATCTCTCTGAAACTTCTCTCCCTTGCCCTCTCTCTAAAACATCACTTTCTTTCATTCTCTCTCTCTCTCTCAAACTTCTCCCAATGACTGTTTCACACTCTTTAATTGCAAAACTTCTCTCACTCACTCTCTCTGTGTCCCTCTCTTTGTCTTGTTTGTTCTCTTTTTCTTTATCTCTCTCTCTCTTGCCCTCTGTGAAACTTCTCTCCCTAAAACTTCCCTTTCTCTCTTTCTCTCTTTATGTCATTCTAGAATTTCTCTCTCTTCTTATCCTTCTCTCTATATGTCTCTTTCACTGTGTTGTTTGTTCTCTCTAGAATATCCCCTTCTCTCTCTCAGTCATTCTAAAACTTCTTTCCTTCTCTGTGTCTAGCTCTTTTTCAAACTTCTCTCTCTCCTTGTCTCTCACTCTTTTTGAAATTTCTCTCCCTAACTCTCCAGAACAATTTCCCCACCACTCTCTCTCTCTCACACTCACTTTCTCTGATACTTCTTGTCCTCTCTCTTGCTCTCTTTGAAACTTTTCTCTCTATCTCTCTCACTCTGCCTTAAACTTCCCTCCGTTTTCTCTCTATTTCTCTCTCTTTGAAACTTCTATCTCTTTCTCCTACACATTCTCTCTTGCTCTCTCCTCCTGCACAATACTCTATCTACCACTCTCTCTCACTCACTCTCTCTCTCTCTCTCTCTCTCTCTCTCTCTCACTCTAAAATTTCCCTCTCCCTCTATTTAAAACTTCTCTCTCTATCTCTCTCTCCTGAACACATACTCTCTTTGTCTCCTGAAATCTTCTGTTGTTCTCTTCTCTCTTGGTCTATCTGAAATTGCTCTCTCTCTTGCTCTCACCCTCTCTGAAACTTCTCTCTCTATCTCTTTTTCTGAAGTTTCACTTTCTCACACACTCTCTTTCTCTACTTAAAACTTCTCTTTCTCTCTCTAAAACTTGTCTCTCTATGAATCTTCTTTTCCAACCTCTCTAAAATTTATATCTCTCTCACTCTCTCTAAATCTTCCATTTCTCTCTTTCTTTGAAACTTTTGTCTCTCTCTCTCTCTTTGTAGCTCTCTCCAAAACTTCTCTCTCAACAACACACACACACTTTGTTTCCAAAACTTCTCACTATCTCTCTATCTTTCTCACACTCTCAAGAACTTCTCTCTCTCTCTTTCTCTAACATACACCCACACTATCTCTCCCTCTTCGTAGCACTCTATCTACCATTCTCTCATTGACTCTCTTTCTCTCTCCCTCTCTTGCTCTATCTAACACTTCTCTCTCATTTTCTCACTCTCTCTCTAAAACTTTTCTTTCTCTCTCTAACTCTCTCATGACACCTTCTGCCTCTCTCTTGCTCTCTCTATCTTGCTCTTTGAAACTTCTCTCTTTCAGAAACTTTTCTCAATCTCTCTCTCACACACTCTCTCTCTTTCTTGCTATCTCTGAAACATCCTTCCATGTCTCTCTCTATATCTAAAACTTCTCTTTCTCTCTCTCTCCTTCTCTTGTTCTCTTTGAAACTTCTCTCTCTATTTCTCAGTTTGTAAAGAAAGATCACCCTCTCTCTTTCTCTCTCTCTCTAAAACTTCCCTTTGTCTCTCTTTGTGTCTTTATTAAGCTTCTTTCTTTCTCTCTATCTCTCTCTCACTCTCTCTAAAACATCTCTTTCTCTTTCCCACTCTCTCACTCACTGTCTTTTAATCTCAAAAACTTCTCTTTCACTCTTTCCCTCCCTTAAAACTTCTCTCTCTCTCTCTCCCTTACTCTCTCTTTGTCTGAAACTTCTCACTCTCTTTCTCTTTATGTCTCTCTCATTCTCTCTCTTCCTCCTTCTC
This sequence comes from Dicorynia guianensis, assembly GCA_037013595.1. Classification (NCBI taxonomy): domain Eukaryota; kingdom Viridiplantae; phylum Streptophyta; class Magnoliopsida; order Fabales; family Fabaceae; genus Dicorynia; species Dicorynia guianensis. The sequence goes on along the minus strand of JASUAB010000006.1, from coordinate 18,590,767 downwards.
TCTCTCTCATGTGCTCACTCTTAAACTTCTCTCCATTTCTATTTCTTGGTTTGTTAAGAAAGTTCTCTCTAACATCCCTTTCTCTCTCTATGTCTTTATAGAACCTCTTTCTCTGTCTCTTTCTCTTGCTATCTCTAAAACTTCTCTCCCTCTCCCTTTCCCCCACTCTCTCACTCACTCTCTTTCTCCCTTTTTCTCTGTGTCTCCCTCTCCCTCTTTCTCAGCCTCTCTCTATGTCTCTCTCTGAGTCTTTATAGAACTATATTCACTTTCTATCTCTCTCCCTTTAAAACTTCTCTCTCTGTCTCTCTGTCTCTCTCTGTCTCTGTCTCTCTCTCTCTCTCCCCCTCCAACACGCTTTGACACTCTTAGTATCCCTTTCCATAGCACTCTCTCTCGCCCACGCTCTTTCTCTCTCCCTCTTTCTAAGTCCCCCTCTATCCCTTTCCTACTCTTTCACCTAAACTTCTCTCTTTTTCTCTCTCTCTATCTTTGTCTCTCTCCCTCCCTCTCTCTTGCGTGCTCACTCTTAAAATTCTTGCCATATCGGCTTCTTGGTTTGTGAAGAAAGTTCTCTCTAACTTCCCTTTCTCTCTATCTGTGTCTATATAGAACCTCTCTCTTTCTCTTTTTGTCTCTATCTCTCTCTTATTCTCTTTGAAACTTCTTGCTCTCACTCTCTCTCCCCATCATTCTAGCACTTCATCACTTACTATCTCTTTCTTGCTCTCTCTAAAACTTCTCTTTCTGTTTCTTGGTTTGTAAAGAAAGTTCACTCTCTCTTTCTCTCCTAAAACTTCCCTTTCTCTCTGTGTTCTTTATTAAATCTCTCTCTTTCTCTTTGTCTCCCTCTTGCTCTCTCTGAAACATTTCTCTCTCTTTCCCACTCTCTCTCACTCACTATCTCTCCTAAAAACTTCTCTTGCACTCTTTCTCTCTCTCCCTAAAACTTCTCTCTCTCTCTCTCTCTCTCTCTCTCTCTCTCTCTCTCTCTCCCTTTCTCTCTCTTTCTCTGAAACTTCTATCTGTCTCTCTTTGAAGCTATCATTGAAACATCTTTCTCTGCGACACATACACTTTCTTTCTGAAACTTATTGTCTCTCTATCTCTCCCATACTCTCACGAACATCTCTCTCTCTCTCTTTCTCAATCATACAACCATACTTTCTCTCTTCCCCTCTTTGTAGCACTTTGCTACCACTCTCTCTCATTGACTCTCTTTCTCTCTCCCTTTCTTGGTCTATTTGAAACTTCTCTCCCTCTTTCACTCCCTCTCTTGGTATATTTGAAATTTCTCTCTTTATCTCTCTCTCTTTAACACAGGCGTGTCTCTCTCCTACTCTAACTCACTCACTCTCTTTCTCTCTTTGAAACTACTTCCTCTTTAAAACTTCTCTCTATCCCTCTCTCTCTCCCTTTTGCTCCCCTTGAAACACCTCTTTCTCTCCCCTTCTCTCCTTGTGTCTACCTCATTCTTTCTCCTCCTCTGTCTCTCTTTAGAAATTCTCTCACTCACTCTTTGGACAAAAATTCCCTCTCTCCCTTTCCCTTCTTCTCCCTCTCTCTCTCTCTCTCTCTCCTTTTGATCACTTTTGTTGAAACTTCTGCTCTTTGAAACTTCCCTCTGTTTCCCTGTTTGTCTCTCACAAACTTCCCCTATCTCTCTGTCTCTTTGAAAGTTATCTCTCCCTCCTCTCCCTCTCCCTCTCCCCTTCTCTCTCACTCTCTCTATCTCCCTCTCTCAATCTCTCTCTCCTTTACTCTCTTTGTCTCTCACTCACTTTCTATCTCTTTCTCTTTCTGCAACTCTCCCTCCCTCTCTCCCTCTCTTTCTCTCTCCCCTCTCTCTCTCCCTCTCTCTCTCCCTCTCTCTCTGTTACGTTCTCTCTATCTCTCTCTCTTTTGTTTCTCTTTCTCTGAAACCTCTTTCCTTGCCTCACTTGTTCTCTTTCTCTCTCCCCCTCATTCTAGCACTAACTAACTTACTATCTCTTGCTCTCTCTAAAACATCCCTTTCTTTCACACACTATCTCCCTCTCTATCCTACTTTCTCCAAATTGCTTTCACTCTCTATCTCTCGTCTCTCTAAAACATCTTTTTTTCTATGTCTTTCTCTCACTCTCTGAAACTTTCCTCTCTCACTCTCTTGCTCTCTGTAAAGCTTCTCTTTCTCTCTCTAACTCTCACATGAAAACTTCTACCCTCTCTTGCTCTCTCTATCTTGATCTTAGAAACTTTTCTCAATCTCTCTCCCTCTTGCACTCTTTCTCTCTCTCTTTCTTGCTTTCTCTAATACTTCCCTCCATGTATCCCTCTATAGCTAAAACTTCTCTTTCTCTCTCCCTCTCTCTTGCTCTCTTTGAAACTTCTCTCTCTTTGTTTCTTGGTTTGCAAAGAAAGTTCTCTCTTGCTCTTTCTCTATAACCTCTCTCTCTCATTGTCTCTCTCTCCCCCATTATTCTAGCATTCACTGACTTACTATCTTTCTCTTGCTCTCTTTAAAAACTTCTCTTTGTTTCTCAGTTTGTAAAAAAGATCTCCCTCTCCCTTTCCCTCTCTCTTTAAAATTTCCTTTTCTTTCTCTCTATATCTTTATTAAACCTCTCTCTTTCTCTCTGTCTCTCTCTTGCTCTCTCTGAAACATCTCTCTCTCTTTCCCACTCTCTCTCATTCACTGTCATTTAATCTCAAAAACTTTTCTTTCACTCTTTCTCTCTCCCCTTAAAACTTCTCTTTCTCTGCCTTGCTCTCTCCCTTTCTCTCTCTCTCTCTCTCACTCCCTCTCTCTTGCTTGCATGCTCACTTTTAAACTTCTCTCTATATCTATTTCTTGGTATGTTAAGAAAGTTCTCTCTAATTTCCCTTTCACTCTCTCTATGCCTGTATAGAACCTCTCTCTCTGTGTCTCTGTCTCTTGCCTCCCTTTCTTTCCTCCACTCTCTTACTCACTCTATTTCTAGCTCTCTCTCTCTGTGTGTTTGTATTTCTCTAGAACTTCTCTCACTCACTCACTCACTCCATAAAAATTCTCCCTCTTTGTCTCTCTCTAACTCTCTACAAAACTACTCTCTTTCTGTCTTTGTCCCTCTAGAACTTCTGTCTTTCTCTCTCTATCTTGCTCTCTCTAAAACACCTCTCTCTCCCTCCAACACACTCTGACACTCTTAATCTCCCTCTTTTTAGCACTCTCTCTCACTCACTCTCTTTCTCTCTCTCTCCTCTTTTCTCTAGCTCTATCTGAAACTTCTCTCCCTCTCTTACTCATTCTCTTGGTCTATCTGAAACTTCTCTTTCTCCATCTCTGTCTCTCCATTTCTCCATTTCTTTGTCTTCTCTCCTCTCCATCCCTCTCTCTCTCATGTTTGCTTTGAAACTTCTCTCTCTCCCACTCTCTTTCTATGTTGTTCTTTCCCTTTCTCTCTTGCTCTCTCTCTTAAACTTCCCTCTCTCTCTCTCTCAATCTGAAACTTCTCTTTTTCTCTCTTCAAACCATCCCTTTCTCTCTCTTTCTCTATTTCCTTTCTCTTTCTCTAAAACCTCTCTCCCTCCCCTTCTCTCTTGCTTTCTCTCTCTCTCTCTCTTGCTCTTTCTGAGACTTTTCTTTCTCTGCGTTTCTTTTACACTCTCTAAAACTTCTCTTTCTCTCTCTTTCAAACTTTTTTCTATTTCTCTCTTTCTTGCTCTCTTTAGTGCTTCCCTCTGTCTCTCTGTGTCTAAAACTTCTCTCTTTTTGTTTCTTGGTTTGTCAAGAAAGTGCTCTCTCTCTCTCTAGCTCTCTCTCTCTCTTTCCCTTCCATTAAAACTTTTCTTTCTCTCACTCACTTTCTTTCTCTCTCCCTCTCTCTCCTTCTCATTCTAGCACTCATTGACTTACTATCTCTCCCTTGCTTTGTCTAAAACTTCTCTTTCTCGATTTCTCAGTTTGTCAAGAAAGTTCTCTCTCTCTCTCTCTCTCTCTCTCTCTCTCTCTCTTTCTTTCTTTCAAAAACTTTCCTTTCTTTCTCTATGTGTCTTTACATAACCTCTCTCTTTCTCTCTGTGCCTCTCTCACTCTCTCTAAAACTTCTCTCTTTCCCACTCTCTTTCACTCTTTCTTTCTCTCTCTCTCCCTCTCTCCCATTCTCTCCTTTTCTCGGAAGCTTCTCTCTTTTTTCTCTCTCTGTCTCTCTCTTTCCCTCCCTCCCTCTCTTGCATGCTCACTCTTTAACTTCTCTTCATCTCTGTTTCTTGGTTTGTCAAGAAATTTCTCTCTAACTTCCCTTTCTCTCTCTTTGTGTCTTTATAGAACCTCTCTCTTACTCTTGATCTCTCTCTTGCTCTCTTTGAAACTTCTTTCTCTCACACTCTCTCTTCCCCTGATGTGAACCCCGCCAAGAATAACGAGACCTGTGAACAAAATAGATTCCCAAGACCGTTCTACGATCAGATTTTGTAGGTGGAAATCTCGATCCAATGTTTATAAGAAAACACGAACCTTCGTATGTGTAGATGCCACAAACAGGATGGTAATTTGTTTGATAAGTCGGATGAACGCCACAAGAACAAGTGCTTGATAAGTTCGGAAAGTTCTCTCTCTCCCTCTCTTTATGTCTCCCTCTCTCCCTTTCTCTCTCTTTCTTTGAAACTTCTCTCTTTTTTTCTCTGTCTCTCTTCCTCCTTCTCTCTCTTGCATGCTCACTCTTAAACTTCTCTTCATCTTTGTTTCTTAGTTTGTCAAGAAAGTTCTCTATAACTTCCCTTTCTCTCTCTCTATGTCTTTATAAAACATCTCTCTTTCTCTTTATCTCTCTCTCACTTTCTTTGAAACTTCTCTCTTTCTCTCTCTTTTCGACTCTCTCTCATTCACTCTCTTTCTCTCTTTATAACTTCTCTTTCTCTCTCCCTGTCTCCCTTCCTATCTCTTTCTCTAAAACTTCTCTCTCTCTCTCCCTTTCTCTTGCATGTTCACTCCTAAACTTCTCCTCATCTTTGTTTCTCAAGTTGTCAAGAAACTTCTGTCTAACTTCCCTTTATCTCTCTTGCTCTCTGTCTTTATAGAACCTCTCTCTATCTCTTTCTCTCTTGCTCCCTCTAAAACTACTCTCTTTCTTTCCCTCTCTCTCTCTCTCACTCTCTTTCTCTCTCTCTGTGTCTTCTTTTCCCTCTTTCTTTGCCTTTCTCTGTCTCTTTGGAACTTTTATCACTCACTCTTTGCAAAAAACTTCTCGCTCTCTTTGCCTCTTTCTGAAACTTCTCTCTTAGTCTCACTCTCATTGAAACTTCTCTCTCTCCCCTCTCTCTTCATATATCTAAAACTTCTCTCCCCTTCTCACTCTCTCTTGGTCTTTTTGAAACTTCTCTCTTTGTCACCTTGTTGCTTTCTCCCTCTTTGAAACTTCCCTCTCTTTCTCTCACGATCTCTCCAAAATCTCTCTCCCTCTCTTTCTCTCTTGGTCACTCTATAGTTCTCCTTAATGCTTATCTCTCTCTATCTCTTTGACACACACACACTCTCTCTCCCCTACTCTCTCTCACTCTCACTTTCTAGAACTACTCCCTCTCTAAAACTTATCTCTCTAAGTTTCTCTCTCTCTCACTCAGTGTGAAACTTATCTCTCTCTTTCGCTCTCTCTCTCACTCACTCTCTTTCTCTCGCTCTCCCTCTAAAACTTCTTTCTTTTTCTTTGAAACTTCTCTCTCACTCTCTCGGAAATTCCTTTCTTTCTCTGTCCCTTTCCTTCTCTCTCTCTCCTATGTCTCCCTTACTCTTTCTCTCTCCTTGTGCCTCCCTAGAACTTCTCTTACTCACTCTCTCCATAAAAATTTTCTCTCTCTAAAACTTCCCTTTCTCTCTTTGTGTCTCTATGGAACTTTTGTCTCTCTCTTTGAAACTTCTCTCTTTCTCCCTTTTTTTCACTTTCTCTCAAACTGCTCTCTGTTTCTCTTTTTAATGCACATCCACACTCTCTCTTCCCTTCTCCATAGCAATTTATTTACCACTCTCTCCCATTGACTCTTGGTTTCTCGCTCTTTCTTTCCCTCTCTTGTTATGTCTAAAACTTCTCTTCATCACTCACTTTCTCTCTCAATTTATCTAAAACTTATCTATCTTTGTCTCTTCTTCTTTGAAACTTCCTTCTCCCTCCCTTTTGGTCCCTCTAAAACTTCTTTCTCCCTCTTTTTCTCTATCACTCTCTAGCTCTCCCTAAAACTTCCTTCTCTCTTTCTCTTGCTCTCTCTTTGTAAAACTACTCTCTCTTTAAAACTCTCCTCTTCTCTCTTTGTGTCTACCTTTATCTCTATATGTCTCTCTAGAACTTCTCCATCTATTTCTCTCTTTCCTTTTCTCTCTAATTCATTCACTTTCTCCTCTCTATAACTTCTCTTTCTCTTTCTAAAGCATCCCTCTCATCTTCATGAAATGTCTCTCTTTTGCTTTCTCTCTTTCTCTCTTGTGTCACCTTCCCCCTCTTTCTGTCTATCTGTGTCTGACTAGAACTTCTCTCATTGACTCTTTCTCTTTCTACTCTTTGTCTCTTAGAAACTTCCCCCTCTCTGTCTCTCTAAAACTTTTCTATCTCTCTCATTCTCTTTAAAATTTCTCTCTCTCTTGTGCTCTATCTCCACCTCTCCCTCTCTCTTGTTTTCTTTAACATTTCTATCTCTCTTGCTCCCTTTGTATCTCTCACTCCTCCTCCCAATCCCTCTCTCTCACTCTTTGTGTCTCCTGCTCACTCCCTCTCTCTCTGTAACTCTGTCTCCCACCTTCTCTCACTCACTCTCCCGCTCTCTCCTTGATGAAGTCCCATATTGGTTAGGCAGAGAGGTCTTGGGTGTTATATATATGGGTTCGCAAACCTCCCCTCACAAGCTAGCTTTTGAGATAGAGTTAGGTGGTAGGCTCTGGTCAGTGTGGGCCATGGATCCTAGTTCTTTATACGAGGACATACAGTCTAAAGGGGTCAGGAATGATAAAGTCTTACATTAGTTAGGCAGAGAGGTCTTGGGTGTTATATATATGGGTTCACAAACCTCCCCTTACAAGCGGGCTTTTGAAGTGGAGTTAGGTGGGTTCATATCATATGTTATCAGAGTCTACCCTGCTCTGGTCGGTGTGGCCCATGGATCCTAGTTTTCTATACGAGGACATACAGTCTAAAGGGGTCGGGAATGATGAAGTCCCACATTAGTTAGGTAGATAGGTCTTGGGTGTTATATATATGGGTTTGTAAACTTCTCTTTATAAGCTAGCTTTTGAGGTGTAGTTAGGTGGGTTCATATCACCCCCTCTCTTTCTCTCTACCCCATGTCTTTTGCTCTCTATCTTGTTCTCTCTAAAACTCTCTCTCTCTCTTTCTATCTCGCTCTTTTCTTCTCTCTCTTGCTCTCTTTAAAACTTCTCTCTCTCTTTTTCTACCTCTGAAACTTCTCTCCCTCTCCCACTCTCTCTCTCTCTCACTCTCTTATGCACTCTCTTTCTGTTTTCCACTCTTTCTCCCCTTACTCTAGCACTCACTGACCTACTATCCCTATATCTCTCTCTAAAAGTTCACTTTCTCTCACACTCTCTCTATCCCACTTTCTCCCACTTGCTTTCTTTCTCTATTTGTGTCTCTCACTGTTTGAAACTTCCCTCTCACACTCCCTCACTCTCTCTTTAAAACTTCTCTCTCTCTCTCTCTCCACCCTAAAAACTACTGTCCCTCTCTTGCTCTCTATAAAAGCTCTCTCTATATGTAAAACTTCTTTCTCTCTCTCTCTCTCTCTCTCTCTCTCTCTCTCTACCCTAAAAACTACTGTCCCTCTCTTGTTCTCTATAAAAGCTCTCTCTATATGTAAAACTTCTCTTTCCCTCATTCTCTCTCCCTCTTGCTTGCATCTCTCTCTATCCCACTTTCTCTCACTAGCTTTCTTTCTTTCCCTCTAAACCTTCCCTTTCTGTCCTGTGTATCTGTATAGAACCTCTAAAACTAGTGATGTCTAGAAGGAGAATTGGTAAATATCCTATTGAGAGTTGGGATGAGATGAAAAGAGCAATGAAGAAGCAATTTGTGCCTTCTTATTACTATAGAGAGTTGCACCAGAAGTTGCATAAGCTTACTCAAGGGTCAAAATCAGTGGAAGATTACCACAAGGAGATATGGAAATGCTCTTGATTAAAGCTAACATTGAGGAGGATAGGGATGTGACAATGGCTAGGTTTATAGGAGGTCTGAACAAGGAGATAGCTGATGTAGTGGAGTTGCACCATTATGCTGAGATGGAGAACATAGTTAACATGGCCATGAAGGTGGAGAGACAACAAAAACAAAGGGGAGCAGCCAAGTCATTTTCGAATTCCAGCAGCAAATGGAGTTCAAAATGGAACAAATATGATGAGAAGAAGAAGGAGAAAGCCACTGATTCCAAGGAAAAGGGGCTGGATGCGAACAAAAACAAGGAGAAGAGTACTTCAACTCAAAAGGGTACTTTTGATTCCTTTTCAAAACCCTCTAAACATACAGATATAAAGTGTTTAAAGTGTCAAGGTCATGGTCATTATGCATCTGATTGTCCTAATAGAAAGACTATGTACATTAGAGGTGATGAAATTGTTTCTGAATCTGAAAATATAATGATTGTGACGGGAATGGTAGTGAGAGTAGCATGCCATCTTTAGAGGATTGTTCTGATGTTGATGGGGATGTTGAATATGCTGCTCATGGTGAGTCTCTTGTTGCTAGGCGTGCATTGAATCTAAATGTTAAAGAAGAAAGCTTGGAACAAAGAGAAAATATATTTCACACTAGATGTTTAGTTGGTGGTAAAGTTTGTAGCATGATTATTGATGGGGGTAGATGTGCTAATGTGGCCAGAACCACTTTGGTGGATAAATTGGGGCTGAAATGTGTTAAACACCCTACTCCTTATAGGCTAAAATGGTTGAATGATAGTGGAGAAGTGAAAGTTACTAGGCAGGTTGTGGTAGCTTTTACTATTGGGAAGTATAGTGATGAAGCTGTATGTGATGTAGTACCCATGCATGCTGCTCATTTATTGTTGGGGAGGCCTTGGCAATTTGATAGGCATGTAATGCATGATGGGTATAGAAACAGATACTCCTTTGAGATGATGGCAAGAAAATCACTCTAGCACCTTTATCTCCTAAAGAAGCTTACCTTGATCAAGTTACGCTTCAACAATCAGCTTGTGGGAGTTTAGATAGTAAGGTGAAAAAGAATAATGAGAGAATAGGGGGCATGAGAGAAAAGAATAAAGATAAAGGCCCAATGTTGAGTGACTACACAAGTGAGGAAAAGAAAGTGAGATGTGCAAAAGAGAATAAGTTAGTGAGTGATAAAAAGAAAGGAGTAAACAGAAAGGAAAAGAGAGGACTGAAAAAGTTAAGAAACAACCATGTTTCTATGCAAAAGAGAGAGATTTAAAGAGTGCTTACTTAGGCAAGAGAGTCTTGATTTTGATTCGGTTTAAGGAAACTTTGTTTACTGAAATTGACCTTAACCCCAAATTGCCAAGTGTGTTTGTGACTTTATTGCAGGAATTCAGTAATGTCTTTCCTGAGGAGATACCCTACGGGTTACCACCTAAAAGAGAAATTGAGCATCAGATTGATTTTGTACCTAGAGCACAGATTCCTAACCGACCAGCTTACCGAAGCAATTTAGAGGAAACAAAGGAGTTGCAAAGGCAACTAGATGAGTTGTTGGCAAAAGAGTGTATAAGAGAGAGCATGAGTCCTTGTGCTGCACCAGTTCTTTTGGTACCCAAGAAAGATGGAACTTTGAGAATATGCGTGCATTGTTGGGCAGTCAACAAAATCACTGTAAAGTATCGCCATCCTATTCCTAGGTTAGATGATATGCTAGATGAATTACATGATGCATGTGTGTTCACTAAAATTGATTTAAAAAGTGGCTGTCATCAGATTAGGATGAAAGAAGGAGATGAGTAGAAAACTGCATTTAAGACTAAATATGGATTGTATGAGTGGTTAGTAATGCCATTTGGGTTATCTAATGCACCTAGTACTTTCATGCGCTTAATGAATTATGTCTTGCATGAGTTTCTTAGGAAATTTGTGGTTGTATATTTTGATGACATTTTGATTTATAGCAAATGCATAGAAGATCATGTCTTGCAAGTTAGGGCTGTTTTGGATGTGCTTAGGAAGGATAAATTGTATGCAAATCTTAAGAAGTGTTCTTTTTGCATGTATAAAGTTGTCTTCTTTGGTTTTGTGGTGAGTTAAGGGAGTTGAGGTTGACTTTGAATATTCAAGAATGGTCAACACCTATGTCTATTAGTGAGGTAAGAAGTTTCCATGGTTTGACAAGTTTTTATAGGCAATTTGTTAAAGATTTCTCTACTATTGCTGCACCACTAAATGAAGTTGTTAAAAAGAATGCAGGGTTCAAATGGGGTAAAGAACAGGAGGATGCATTTAACACTTTAAAGGAAAAGTTATGTACTACACCTGTTTTACGCTTGCCTGATTTTTCTAAAACTTTTGAAATTGAATGTGATGCTTTTGAGGTTGGTATAGGGGTTGTTTTGATGCAGAAAAACCGACCCATAGCATATTTCAGTGAAAAGTTGAGTGGACCTGTTTTGAACTACTCCACTTATGATAAGGAGTTCTATGCTTTGGTGAGAGCTCTTGAAGTATGGGAACATTATTGCTGCCTAAGGAGTTTGTCATACATAGTGATCACCAATCACTCAAGTACTTAAGGGGGCAAGGCAAGTTGAGCAAGAGGCATGCAAGGTGGGTGGAGTATCTTGAAATATTCTCATATGTGATCAAGTACAGGCAAAGGAAAGATAATGTTGTTGCTGATGCACTATCATGGAGGTATGCTTTGATTTCTATGCTTAGATCCAAATTACTTGGTTTTGAACATTTGAAAGAGTTGTATGCCAATGATTCTGATTTTGGTGATGTGTGTCAAGCTTGTGAACATGCTGCACATAACAAGTTCTATGGGCATGAGGGATTTCTTTTTAGGAATAAACAATTATGCATTCCTACATGTTCTATTAGAGAATTGCTTGTGAGGGAATCACATAGTGGAGCATTAATGGGGCATTTTGGTGTGCAAAAGACTTTAGATATGCTTAGTGAACATTTTTATTGGCCAAAAATGAGAAAAGATGTTGAAAAAGTTTGTTCTAAGTGTATTACATGCAAACAAGCTAAGTCTTATGCCTCATGGTTTGTATACACCCTTGCTTGTGCCTAATGAACCTTGGACAGACATATCCATGGACTTTATTTTGAGTTTACCTAGGACTAGGAAGGGTAGGGATAGCATATTTGTTGTTGTAGATAGATTTAGCTAGATGGCTCATTTCATTGCTTGCAATAAGATTGATGATGCAACAAATATTGCTGAGGGAAGTGGTTTTGGCTTCATGGTGTGCCAAGAACCATTGTTTCAGATAAAGATGTTAAGCACCTAAGTCATTTTTGGAGAGTATTGTGGGGAAGGTTAGGTACTAAACTTTTGTTTTCTACTACATGTCACCCACAAACTGACGAACAAACTGAAGTAGTGAATAGGACTCTAGGAACCTTGTTGCATGCTATCATTGGTAAGAATTTGAAAACTTGGGAGGATTATTTGCCATTTATTGAGTTTGCATATAATCATGCTATACATTCTTTCATATGTTTTCCACCATTTGATATTGTGTATGGTTTTAATCATTGACTATGTTAGATTTAATTCCTTTACTTTTGAGTGAAATTGCTAGCTTAGATAGAAAGAAAAAGGCATAAATAGTTAAAACAATGCATGAGATAGCACATGAGCAGATTGAGAAGAAGAACCGCATGTATACACAACAGGCCAATAAGGGTCGAAAACAAAGGAAGTCAAAGCTTGATGCAAGGGGTAATGGACCATTTCAAGTCTTGGAGTGCATCAACGATAATCCATACAAGATAGACTTGTTAGGTGAGTATAATGTAAGTGATACTTTCAATGTTTCTAACTGATTCAGATTCGAGGACAAATCCTTTTGAGGAGGGAGGAAATGATGTGAGCTCAAGTATGGATGGCAAGAGGAGAGGAGCAGCGGATGAGCTAACATTACCTCAAGGAACAATTACAAGATTGAGGGCCAAAAAGTTCAAGGAATCACTTCAAACTTATATGGGCAGAATGTTAGAAGGAATGGAAGCTCAAGACGCAATGAAGGCCAATGGAGCTTCACCTAATCAAATTGGGCTGAATTTGCAAAATGGGTCCAACCTATGTTTAATTCATTATTCCAAGTTAATAGAATAGTTTTTGGACAGTTTACTACTTGCAATTTGTGTTTGGGCATTTTTTATGTTGGGAGGCCCAAGTTTAAGGCCTAACCAAATAGTCTAGGTTATTTGAACTTGTGGGGATATAAGTACCCTACTACATGAACGAGAATCAGTAGAATGAATGGAAAAAAAGAGAATTGTTTTGGAGTTTTATACTCTTGTTCAAGAATTGAACTTTATCAAGGTATTACATCCTAGTGAATTTCTATTCTTGATTTCTCAATCAACCAATTATTTGCATTTCCATTTGCATCAGTCATTTGGGGGTTCAATAGGTTAGGAGTTCTCCATCTATTCTTGTTCTCTATCAATTGTGTGTTTGGAGTTTCTAGATCATAAATATCTATGGAGTTCCGCATCACACTCTCTCTCACTCTGTCTAACATGTCTCTCCCTCTCACACACTCTCTAAAACTAACAAAAAGTGTATTGTATAATGGAACAAATTGGTCTTATCACACACACTCTCTCTCTTACATTCTCTTTCTCTCCAACATGCACTCTATCACTCTATCCCTATCCAGCATGTCTCTCTCTCTCCCAAACTTTCCTCTCTTTCTTTCTCCAACAAATCTGTCTCTCTCTGAAAAACTTCTCTCTCTTTACTTCACTCCCTCTATCTCTCTCGGTCCCTCTTCAACTCTCTCTCTCTCTTTGTCTCCCCAATGCATTCTCTCTCTGTGTCTTTGTCTCTCTCTCTCTCTCTCTCTCTCTCTCTCTCTCTTGCTCTCTAAAATTAAGAAAAGGGGTATAGCAAATTGGAAGAAATTGAACTTGACACTCTCTCTGTCTCTCTCTCTTTTTCTCCCTCTCTCTTTCTTCCTCTCACTCACTCTTTAAAACTTCTCTCTCTCACTCTCTCTCCATCCCTCTCTCATTCACTCTTAGGCTCGCTCATTAAAACTTCTCTCTCCCTCTAAATCTTCTCTTTCTCTCTCACTTACTCTCTTTCTCCCTCCAAAGCTTCTCTCTCTCTTTGTCCCTCTCTCTTTAAAACTTCTCCCACTATCTTTCTCCCTCTAACTGTCTCTCTAAAAGTTTTATCTCTCCTAGTCTCTCTCTATCTCACTCTCACTCTCTCTCTCATTCTCTCTTGAATGCATCTCTCCCTCTATCTTCCCTTGCTTTCTCTCAAACTAAGAAAATGGATACGGCATAATGGAAGAAATTGAACTCAACAGTCTCTCTATCTCTCTCTTTCTCCCTGTCACTCACTTTCTAAAGCTTCTCTCCCTCCCCCCCCCTTCTTTCTTTCCCTCCTCTTCTCACTCTTTAAAACTTCTCTCTTTGTGTCTCTTTTTCTCTGTAAATCTTCTCTTTCTCTCCCTCTCTTTCCCTCTTTCTCTCTCACTTACTCTCCTTTTCCCTCTAAAATAACTCACTCTATAGAATTTCTCTCTCTTTAAAATGTCTCTCTCTCTCTCTTTCAATGACTTCCTAAAACTTTCTCTCTCCTGGTTTCTCTCTCTCACACACTCTCTCTCTTCCTCTCACTCTTCAGTTCTCTCTGTCTTTGTACAAATCCAAAGAAAATCTCTGATAGGTCTTGGGGGCATGTCATGCTCCACTATCATTTGGGCTCTAACTCTAGCCTCTTGTGCTATCCTCGTTCATGAGCCATCCTCTTGAAGTAATCTTGTTCTAGGATGACTCTACCTTTCCTAATGATGGGTCTAGTTACGCCATATTGTGTATCATTTCTCTCCTTAATCCTTCTTCGTGGAGCACTAAAGTATGGCGGAGATGCACATTTGCTTTTTCAAGAGCTTGCATTTTTTGCTGCACTTCTTCATAATTATCTAGTTGCCTCTTTAAATCTTGAATTTTTTCTTCATATCAAGATTGATTACACTGAATACAGCCAACCATTTTCTCTTTTTCCCTTTTCAAGGTTTAGATGGCTTGTACATTCATAATTTGGGCCTGTTGCAGCTCTTGGTTCTCCTTTTTAAGTGCCAACACTTCAAATCCTAGAGAATCACGTGCTTCCCTCAGATCTTGTTCAGTAGTAGTCTTTTGCTTTTTGGTGGCCTTCTCTAGCTTGCTCTCAAAATTCTTAAACATTTTCTTGTATTGGCCTGTCTCTTCTCATTCCACCTCCTTCCTCCTATTAATATCTTTTTCAAGCAACTCTATCCTTTTTCTTGACTACATATCTTGGATTAATAGTTGCTGTTCTTTGCCTTTGCATTCTACCTCTATTTTTGAAGTCCCTGCACATTTCTTTGTACTGGGCATACAACTGCTGATAGGCTTGCTTTTCTATGACTTCAAACATTTTAGGGACTTGGGCAACCTCTTCACCTAGCTTAGGAAGTGCAAGTGTGTGAACTATTAACGGTGCAAAACACTGGCCTCTAATTCTATGTTAGTGAAGATATCCTTCCATAGTAACTCTTTTTGCACTCATCAAGGGCTCGATATACCTAGCATTTTGCCATGCAACTCAGGCCTCTCTCACACTAGTAGTATTAGAATTTTCTCCATAAGAAGCATCTAAGAGACCCAATCCATGAGTTGCAGGAATAAATTGCATGCCACCCATCTATCTTTTCACCATGGTAGGTGCATATTCAATTATTCCTCGAGGACCAACAAGGGGAACTCCAACATTATTACCACATTGATACAGGGTAGGGACAACAAGCAATCAAGGTGCCTTCCATCTAACTCCCTTCAACTTGGATAAAGCTTCCATCCATTGGCTAATCACAAGTCTCTCTTTAGGCCACTATAAGTTGGCAAACTCAGAAAGAGTGTTTCTTCTAGTGTTAAAGTCATGAGAGAGACTTATAGCAGGATAACCTAAACTGCTCATTGTTGGTAGGTGGCTAAAGGCCCAGATAGTTAAGAGTTGAGCACAACCAGCAAAGTACCCTTCTCCCTTTTCTCGAAGATAGCACAATGAGCGCATTGTTTCAGATAAGATGGGTGGTGTTGGATGAACCCCATGCACCACTTGTGCAAATAGTAGGGTAGCTTGATGACCAATATAACCCTTCAATCTTGGATACAAAATCAACCCATATATAGCTAAAGCCAACAGACTAAAACCTCTCTTGGTATCAATGTGCTGCTTTAACATTGTCATAATCACATTAATTGGGATGTCTTGAAAACTTGCCTTGGTTTTATAGAGATATTTAGCATCTTGAGTCATAATTCCCAGGATATTAGCCAATTGTCTATTGGGAGAAGCTTTGATGTTGTGAAAGTATATTTTTCTACTAGCGCCGGGTCGATTTTTAGAATGGCATCATATTCTTCAAATGTGAACACTTGATATACTGAATCCCAAAAAGAGAGTAGGGCTCTGATTAGAGATTCATCTACTGGCACAAACAAGAGGAAGGATAAATCTCCATATCTCTTTTCAAACTCCTCTTTTTTGGTCATGGCATTCCAAATCTATTTAAGCTCTGTCAAATCATGCTGCTTAAAGGCAATTCTTCTGACTTTTGGTAGGATAGGGACATAATTAATCAAGGACCCCAGGGATGGTGGTATAGTGGAATGAGCCATGTAATGGTTACTTTGACAATCCTATAATGCACAATGCTCAAGAAAAGCTTATTTCATCTGAATGGACTCAAATTAACCCTTAGGAGAGTTTCAAGTGCCTTTGCGGAAACAAAGGCTTCTTGAAGGCTAACCTTACTCCACTCCTATCTAGTCCTTGGTAAACAATGATGTTATACAGGCAATGGGGAAGATGAGCATTGAAGAATGTAACGAACATGCAATGGTGGCCATGATGCAAAAGTATTCCTAGTGACACCTAACAGGGTGGATTCTTGGCTTTATTCTTAACCCAAAGGTTACACCTCTTAAGTGGGTTAATTCTAAATTTCAACTAATGTGATGGTTGTCGCAACATCCACGTGACGCGGGCAAACAAAAAAAAATCAACAGTTATTTTTTTTACATAAATATCTTTAAAAGAAAAGGTGGATGAGTTTATTTGTAAAATGAGATTTGAGAAGGAGTTTAACAAGAAAGTTGGGAGTTGCCACCAATCTAAATTTTTGTGAGATCAGACACCTTAAAAAGAATGGTCTGTGTTTTGCTTTAAAATGGGTTCAGGGGTTGGTTACATGTAGGGAAGGTATTAGCACCCTACAACTCCCTTTCAGTACCATGTTAATTTCATGCCACTTGTAATTGTCATGAATGCTGTCCATGCTTCTTGATTAAAGAAAATTGAATGGTTGATTTTTGTTGCAAACTCCTCAGAAAATTGATAGGCTCCTCCTCTTTAGGTGAGAGCCCACTTTAAGTTCATGGGGATAAATGCATTTGTCTTTATTTTCCATGACTTCCTTCAGTAGAAGTAGAGAAAATATTAATTTTGGTAAGAAAATTGATTTTAGAAATCTTGCACCAATAATCTTTTTAAGAAATACAGATATAGACTAGTCCCTCTTGAGGTGAGAGTCTAATCAAGTTACAAGAAAAAATGCCTTTGCCTTTGTTTCTTGTAGACTTTCTTAAAAACTTACTTGGATTCCTCTAGTAAAGGATAAAAATAGGCCATTCCTCTTTAGATGAAGCCTATACAAGTTCTAAAAATAAATGCCTTCGCCTTTATCTTTACAACTTTAGGAAAGAAATTATTTTGCAAAAAGGGAGCATATTTAAAAAGAAAGCTTTCATGCTCATTTTATTTTCCCTTACTTTGCTTGTGTGTTTATTTCATTTATCCAATTTGAGTATGGAATATGTAACATCATACATAAATAGAGAGACAAAATGACAAAGGTGCCAAAACATCATGAAACAAAGCATCTTAATATGCAAATATTTCAGCGAGTCAACTCAGTGTGATCATCATAGTTTAGTGAGTCAACTCAGTGTGTTGATTCAATGTGGTTACAGAATTCAATCAATTTGCAAATCGTGCACTAAAAAGTCATGATTTGCAAACTGATTTCAGCTTCTATTCATGCCAAAACTAGGATAAACATGCCAAAATTCAGCAACATGCACAAACAAGCACGGCTGGAGCTCATTCAGCCAATATCCATGCAAAACATGCCACAACTCAACATCTTGCACACAGCAAGCAGGGCTGAACCAAGAAGAGTGAGTTATAAACACAACTTATCAAGAACCAACAGCCACAATATCAGCCACACATGAACGGAGAGGATCAAGACTTATGCATGTTCACGATGGAACTACAGAACCAAAGTAGGCAAAACAAGCAAGGAACAGCGCATACCTCAGCTTTTGAGGTGAGTTCTTATAACACCTAAGGCAGGCTGAACCATGGTGATCTGCGGTCTTTCCCTTTGCTTCTTCGGCTAGCTTCCTCTTATCCTTGCAACTGAGAACTCTTGGATTTCTTTCTCTTGTCTATGCTCTGTTTACTAGTTTTGGAATAGGGGAATGGCCTCTTCAAGTGCTCTCAGATGAAAGAAACTTACTAATACTTGGAGGCTCTAGGTCCCGATAGTTCTTTGATGGTGATGGAATTTCTGTATGTGGTCCCTTCAGCTGGAGGAGGAATTCTCCTTTTATAGTTGAACTAGGGGCAGTTTGCTTGCATCAAAGGGTCACCACCCCTCTTCCAAGTTGGCATCACTCCCTGCTACAAGCTGCTACTCTATTCTTTCCCGTATGGTTGAAGATAGGTGGTGCAGCTTGTGCCTACTGTCCATGCATGATTGCTATTGCCATAGCAGCTAGTGGAGGCTGCTGGAGTTTAATGAAGGGCGGTGGAGTAGCTCTTCCTTGCTGCTTCATTCTGTAAGTGGCTACTGCAGCCTACAGGTTCAGTCTGGCTAATCCTCTTTCTGCAATGGCAGTTGCTACCATAGCAGCTAGTGGAAGCTGCTGAAGTTGCTGGTCTTTAAAGAAGGGCGGTGGAGCAGCTGCAGTCCTGCTTCCATCACTTTCTTTTGCTGTAGCAGCTACTATAAACACCACTTTGCTCCACTCCTTTCTTTCCTACTACACTTCATCCATCCAGTTATTGCTGCTGTCATGGAACCACCATCTTGTTCGATCCTAAGGAGAAGGCTAAGGGGAACTAACCTCAAGGAAAGGAATCAAGCCAATGGGAAGGGGTCGGCTGGAAAAGGAACAACGGAGGAAATGGGGATCAAATGGGGGAGTAGGTTCTTTGCAAAGGAACCGAACTTCTATTCTTTGCATGCATTTTTAATTTTTATCATTATCATATTATTATATTATTGTATTAGTTAAAATTTTCATTTCTTTCTTTTTCGTCCTTTTTTTCTTTTTTTTCAAATTTTTATTTTTGGTTTTTACTTATATTTACCTTTTTTATTGTCCTTTACTATTTATTTTGTTTAAAAATCCAATATAGCTTAGTTTATGGTTCTGGATAAAATTCAATGTCTACAGCTACCCCCCTTGTTTATATTTCTAGAAACTAGAAAGTAAGCAAAGGTAAGAGACACGATTTCAATTGGAACAATGTGGGTTTGAGCTAAACAAGGCTCAACTCCAGCACAAATGATAAGGTTGAGTCAAATGACACTCGACTCCAACACAAATAATAACGGTTGAGTCAAACAAGATCTGACTTCAGCACAAATACTTAAGTCAAACGAGGGCTGAATCCAGAGCAAATGATAAAGGATTGAGTCAATCGAGGCTTGACTCCTGTGAAAATGATAAGGTTGAGTCAAACGAGGACTAACTCCAATACAAATGATAAGGTTGGGTCAAATGAGGCTCGACTCCGACATAAATGATAAGGTTGAGTCAAACAAGGCTTGACTCTAGCACAAATAATAAGGTTAAGTCAAATAAGGCTTGACTCTGGAACAAATAATAAGAGTGAGTCAAATGAGACATGACTTTGGCATAAATAATAAGAGTGAATCAAACAAGTCTCGACTCTAGTGCAAATGATAAGGTTGAGTTAAATGAGGCTTGACTCTAGCGCAAATGATAAGGTTGAGTTAAACAAGGTCCGACTCCAACCAAATGATAAGGTTGAGTCAAACGAGGCCTGACTCCAGTACAAATGATAAGGGTGAGTCAAATGAGGCCTGACTTCAGTACAAATGATAAGGGTGAGTCAAACAAGGTCCGACTCCAACACAAATGATAAGGGCAAGTCAAACGAGGCCCGACTCTAGCACAAATGATAAGGTTGAGTCAAACGAGGCTCGAGTCTAACACAAATGATAAGGTTGTGTCAAACGAGGCCGACTCTGGCACAAATAATAAGATTGAGTTAAACGAGACCCGACTCTGGCACAAATGATAAGGTTGAGTCAAATGAGGCCCGACTCTAGCGCAAATGGTAAGGTTGGTGGCATGGATTTGAGAGACATTGCTTTCCTAATTCTCCAATCACCAGTTAGGCAAAAATCAAGTTTTTGGTTCCTGTTTCCCTTTGGGATTATAGATAAATACCTGCCTTCAAGAAAAATGCTGTGTTTGCTAACCATGACATGATCAATTACTATGCTTTCTTGGAATTCTTCTTTGGAAATATATTCAAAGACATTCTTAAGTATAGAACTTAAGTCATCAGTCACCATTGGATTCTTATCTTTAGATACAGACTTTCTATTTTCTTTTTGTTTCTTTTTTGCTACAAAATGCGATATACCTATAATCTATATGATGCATGCCTGATGCATGTAGATTTGTAGGAAAAGGTAGAAATCTCCTCTTGAAACCAGCCTCCACTATCACCATGCCTAGTGTTCTTGCTTGAAAGCGACAAGATGCTAGTGATGGTGCATTCTTAACTTATGGCCCTTTGCTAGGCACCTTCCACTCGAAGAATCATTTCTTCTTTTATAGGAATTCAACTTCTTGCACATAGTGTGGTCCTTTTAAGATGTCTTGTTCCCCAGGCAATGATAACATTGTGATTAAACGGGGTACTGAAGGAAAGTTGGTAGTAAAATTGGATAGGAGAATGGTCTCTTAAAGACACCTCTGATTCAGAATGTGCTTCTCCTTTAGGCCACAAATCGAGGCCACTTGATCAGGCATAGTATCTTTTTATGGCATCAAAATTTATTGGATTGGGTAACTCATCACCATCCATGTTTGTAAGGACTAGCATTCCTCCAAAAAATGCCCTCTTTACCACGTAAGGTCCTTCGTAATTCATGGTCCATTTGCCTCAATTATCTTTTTGGATTGGCAGAATCTTTTTTAGAACTAAATCTCCTTCATAAAACTACCTTGGATGAACTTTCTTATTGTGAGCTCTTGTAAGTGTCTTTTGATAAAGTCTTCCATGACACTGAGCTGTTAGCCTCTTTTCTTCAATCAAATTCAATTGTTCAAACCACATTCAAACCCATTCAGCCTCATTAAGCTAAGTTTCCATAAGTACCCTCGAAGAAGGGATCTCTACTTTGAATGGGAGTATAGCTTCCATCCCACAAACTAAAGAAAATAGGGTTGCCCTAGTCGATGTTTGTATGGAGGTATAGTAACCATGTAAAGCAAAGGGTAACATCTCATGCCAATCCTTATATGTTACTGTCATTTTCTCAATGATCCTTTTGATATTTTTGTTGACTGCTTCCATTGCTCCATTCATCTTTGGACGATATGGAGTCGAATTATGGTGGTTGCTCTTAAACTGTTCACATAATTCTGCCATCATTTTGCTATTCATATTACTGGCATTATCAGTAATCAGCCTTTCAGGTAATCCATACCTACAAATGATCTCCCTCTTCAGGAATTTAAGGATAACCCCTTTTGTTACACTCGTATATGAAGCTGCTTCTACCCATTTGGTAAAGTAATCAATTGCAACCAGAATGAAGCGATGTCCATTGGAGGCTTAGGCTCAATGGGACCAATGATGTCCATTCCCCACATGGAAAATGGCCATGATGCAGTTAACACATTCAGTGTAGATGGAGAGGCATGGATTTTATCGGCATAGATCTAGCATTTATGATACCTTTTAATTAATGCAATCAGATTCCATTGTCAGCAAATAATATCCAACCCTCAAAACTTTTCTTGCCATGGCATGGCCATTGATATGGGTTCCACAAACCCCCTCATGTACCTCTTGGAGCAATTGTTGGGCCTCCTTGGCATTAACACATGTCAACAATATTGTGTCATGGTTTCTTTTGTAAAGCACATTATTGTTCAAGAAGAAACCCATTGCTAACCTTATTAGGGTCCTCTTATCATTTTCTAAGGCTTCCTCTAGATATTCTCAATATTGGATGAATCGTTTAATGTCATTATACCATGGTTTGCCATCAGGTTTTTCTTCTACATTTGCACAATAGGCTAATTCTTCTTGCCTTTCAAGCTTTATTTGGGAACTTTTTCATATTCTCCTAGGTTGAACATGGAGGACAGCATGGATAGGGCCATTAGATTGTTATCTCAGGGTATAAGCTAGAAAGTGATCTCTTGAAATTGCCCCATGATTCCTCTTATGTGCTTTTGGTAAGGGATTAACTGGGATCTCTAGTTTCCCATTCCCCCTTTAATTGATGAATAACTAGGGCAGAATCTCCACGGACATCTAAGATTTCAACCCTAAGATTCAGGGTTGCCTGGATTCCAAGGGCACTTCATATCTTGCAATGTTACTAGTGAATCGAAGCATAGCTTGGTAGTTATAGGAAAATATTTTCCCTCAAATATTAGAATTGCCCCAATTCCATGCCTCAGGGCATTTGATGCACCATCAAAGAAAAGAGATCATCATCTTTCACCTGGTTTCTCATTCTATAAAGAGTGTCATGATGTCCTCATCTGGAAATTCTAATCAAATGGATTCTTGATCAAGCATCAGATAATTTGCAAGATGCTTTGTGATTGCACTCCCTTTTATGGCCTTTTTTGGGACATAGACAATATCATATTCGGTTAGCAACATTTGCCACCTCAAAATTGGACCAGTTAGAGCCAGCTTTTCAAAAATGTATTTGATGGGAACCATTTTTGAAATTAGCCAAGTGGTATGTCAGAGCATGTATTGTTTAAGACAATGGGCTGCCCATGCCAGAGAACAACAAGTTCATTCCAACATTGAATATCTTGATTCATAGTTGGTAAATTTCTTACTTACATAGTAGATTACTTGCTCCTTCTTTGTCTCCTCATTGTATTGCCCCAACATGCAACCCATTGACTCTTTGAGTACTATTAAGTACATCAAGAGCGGTTTACGTAGTGTTGGTGGGACCATGAGGGGTGGATTTTGTAAATATTGTTTTATTTTGTCAAACACCTCTTGGCATTCGTTATTCCACTCATGGCATTGATTTTTGTGTAGGACCTTGAAAATCGATTTGTATTTGGCTATCAATTGTGAGATGAACCTAGCAATGTAGTTCAATCTCCCTAAGAAACCTTGTATCTACTTCTTAGTTTTTGGTATTGGCATGTCTAAGATTGCACGAACCTTATCTAGATCTACTTTTATGCCCTTTTGGCTGACCACAAACCCGAACAATTTGCTCGACCTGACATCGAATGTACACTTGGCAGGGTTTAACCGCACTTGATACTTTCTCAGTCTATCAAAGAGCTTTCGCAAATGAATGAATTCTTCTTCTGATTTTGATTTTGTTATTATATCGTCGACATAAACCTCAACTTCCTTATGCATCATGTCATGAAACAATGTTACCATGGCTCTTTGGTATGTTGCCCTAGCATTTTTTAGGCCAAACGACATCACCTTATAACAAAAGGTACCCTATTGCATGATCAAGGTGGTTTTCTCCTTATCTTCGAGGGCCATTTTAATTTGGTTATACCCTAAAAAGCTGTCCATGAACGAGAAGATAGAATTCCTAGTGGCATTATCCACAAGTACATCTATATGAGGGAGAGGGAAATCATCTTTTGGATTTGCTCTATTTAAGTCATGATAATCCACACATACCCTGACTCTCCCATCTTTCTTAGGCACTGGAACAATATTTGCAATCCATTGGGATACTTCAATACCTCAATAAAACCAGCTTTAAATGATTTCTTTACTTCTTCTTTCATTTTTAAGAGCACATCTAGCTTCATTCTCCTTAGCTTTTGTTTTATTAGCTTAAACCCAAGCTTAATTGGCAAACAATGTACTACTATGTCAGTATCTATTCCAGCCATGTCGTGATATGACCAGGCAAATACATCTTTGTATTCTTAAAGGAGATTAATTAAACTACATTTCTCCTTTTTCGCCATTTGTATGCCAATTTTGATTTCCCTTTTATCTTCTTCAGTGCCTAAATTAATTATCTCAGTAGGTTCTTGATGTAGCATGATTATTTTCTCTTCTTACTCAGTTAGCCTTAACAACTCGGGAGACAGATTCCATTCTTCTCCTTCCTCTTTAGTTGAGTGCCATCACTATGACATTCGAAATTGCAGATTGGAGGAGATGTGCAACCTTCTTCAAAGTTGCCATTTTGAGACCTGAATTATTAGGCTTGATTATTGTAGGTAACAAGTGGGATGCGAATGCATGAGTGCATGTAGTTAATTTTAAAAAGGTAGGGCAAAGGAAATGGAAAGCCAAACAAAAAGTGCATTTCATTTAAAACAAAACATTGACATATAGTAAATATGCCTTACCCATACAAAGTCCAACTAAGGCCATAGGCAAAGCCATTAGTGGGGTAATACGAGTAATTACATGGTATTTAAATTAAAAACAATAGGAAGCTCTTGAATGCTCCAATTCTTTAGTTCTATCCTGGGCGTGCATGGTGTTACCAAATCCATGTCTTCCTTTACTTCTTCTTCAATGGCTGACACCTGCTCTTGGGTATGCATTCCACCACTTGTGAATGACTTATACAATAGTGGGATTTCTAGCCTGCTAGTCTTAGACTCCCTTCCTTCAAGATGGGCCAGCTTTCTTTCCCTTTTCTCTAGGGCAAGGCGTGCAATCAGCTCTCATGGGCTTATACCCAAGGCCAAATCTCTCTTCTATTTTGGGTATCTTAAAAGTCACGCCATCTCCTTGGTCCTATTTTCTTGGTCCTTCGTTAGCCTTGTATACTTGGCTCAACATTGTCTTGCCTACCATTATGGACATGGAGGATAGATGAGGTATAGGAATTTGGGATCCTTCTTGCACATATGTTGCATTCACAATCTCAAACGATTGGAAAGCACTTTCAAGAGATTCCTCTGCCACTTCTATATAAGGGGTGTTTGAGGACTTGGTCACTAGTAAATCCTCTTCCCCGTTCACCACCACCAGTTTGTTGTTCAGCACGAATTTCACTTTTCGGTGTAAAGAAGATGGCATTGCCCCAATGGTATGTATCCAAGGTCAGCCCAGCAGGCAACTATATGAGGGCTTAATATCCATCACCTAAAAGTCTATATTGAAGATGCATGGGCCCACTTGAACTGGAATTTCTATTTCCCCTAACAATGATCTCATGGACCCGTCAAAAGCCCTGACTATCATTGTGCTTGGCTTCATATAAGTAATGTCAAAAGGGAGCTTTTCCAAGGTGCTCTTTGGCAAAACATTTAGTGACGAGCCATTGTCAATGAGGATGTTGGCTAAGTTATATTCTTTGCACCTAGCTGATATGTGCAATGCTTTGTTATGCCCTCGACCCTCTTAGGGAATCTCCTCATTAGGAAAGGATATGATGCTACTAGCCATGATATTCCCAACTAGTCCTTCCACCATCCTTGCAGATATATCTTGGTTGACGTAAGCTTCATTTAGGACTTTCATAAGGGCCTTTTGATGTGGTTTAGAGTTTAAGAACAACAAGAGCAATGATATCCTAGTCGGAGTTCGATTAAGCTGCTCGATTACTCGATATTTGCTTTGTTTGATCAGTTTAAGAAATTTGATCGCTTCTTCTTTGGACACTGATTCATCCAATTTGCAAACCGTGCACAGTGACATGCACTGAAAAATGATGATTTGCAAACCGATTTCAACTTCTATTCAAGCCAAAACAAGGATGAACATGCCAAAATTCAGCAACATGCACAAACAAGCATGGCTAGAGCTCATTCAGCCAATATCCACGCAAAACATGCCACAGCTCAACATCTTGCACATAGCAAGCAGGGCCGAAGCAAGAAGAGTGAGTTATAAACACAACTTATCAAGAACCAATAGCCACAATATCACCCACACATGAATGGAGAGGATTAAGACTTATGCATGTTCATGATGGAACTACAGAACCAAAGTAGGCAAAACAAGCAGGGAGTAGGGCATACCTCAGCTTTTGAGGTGAGTTCTTATAACACCTAAGGTAGGCTGAACCACAGTGATCTAGGTTCTTTCCCTTTGCTTCTTTGGCTAGCATCCTCTTATCCTTGCAACTGAGAACTCTCGGCTAGGAGCTAGAACTCTTGGATTTCATCCTCTTGTATATGCTCTGTTTGCTGGTTTTGGAACAGGGGAATGACCTCTTCAAGTGCTCTCAGATGGAAGAAACTTATTGATGCTTGGAGACTCTAGGTTCCAATAGTTCTTTGATGGTGATGGAATTTCTATATGTGGTCCCTTCAGCTGGAGGAGCAATTCTCCTTTTATAGCTGAACTAGGGGCCGGTTTGCTTGCACCAAAGGGTCACCAACCCTCTTCCAAGTTGGCATCACTCCCTACTACAAGCTACTACTCTGTTCTTTCCCATATGGTTCAAGATAGGTGGTGCAGCTTATGCCTACCATCCATGCATGTTTGCTATTGCCATAGTAGCTAGTAGAGGTTTCTGGAGTTTAATGAAGGGTGGTCGAGAAGCTCTTCCTTGCTGCTTCATTTTGCAAGTGGCTGCTACAACCTGCAGGTTTAGTCTGGCTAATCCTCTTTTTGCAGTGGTAACTACTGCCATAGCAGTTAGTGAAGCTGCTGAGGTTGCTGGTCTTTAAAGAAGGGCAGTGGAGCAGCTGCAGTCCTGCTTTCATAACTTTCTTCTGCCGTAGCAGCTGCTGTAAACCACCACTTTGCTCCACTCCTTTCTTTCCTACTGCACTTCATCCATCCAGCTATTGCTGCTGTCATCATGGGTTTGCTTTCTGTCTCTATGGCAGCTACTGAAGTGTAGGATGTGCTCTTTAAAGGCAGTGGTAATTAGGTGTGTTCCACCATCTTGTTCGATCCTAAGGAGAAGCCTAAGGGGAACCAGCCTCAAGGAAAGGAATCAAGCCAAAGACACATACACATACTCTCTCTCTCTCTCTCTCTCTCTCTCTCTCACAAGCCTTCTCTTAAACATCTTTATGTCTTTGCAACATAGACACATACTCTCTCTCTCCCTCTTTGCAACACTTTGTCTATCACTCACTCTCTTTAAAACTTCTCTCTCCCTCTCTCTTTGTGGCTTTTTCTAAAACTTCTCTCTCCTTTTTTCTCTTTAAATCACTGAATCTTCTCTCTTTTTTTTCTCTCTAAAACTTCTCTCACTCTTGTGCATTTTCTCTAATACTTCTTGCTCACTCTTTTACATGCTCTGACATTTCTCTCTCTTTCTTGCATATGCTTTCTTTGATACTTTTTGCTCACTTTCTCCCTCTCACTCTAACACTTCTATCTCTCTCTCTATCTCTTGTTTTCTCTGATAGTTCCATCTCTCCCTCTCCCCCTCTCTCTCTAATGCTCTCTTTGAAATATCTCTCTCTCTCCTTTCTATCTCTCATCCTAAATCTTCTCTCTTGCTCTCACTCTCTCTTTCCCTCTCCCTTTCTCTCTCACTCCCCCTTCCTCTCTTGGTCCCAATGAAACTTCTCTCTGTGTCTCTCTCTCTCTCTCTCTCTCTCTCTCTCTCTCTCTCTCTCTCTCTCTCTCTCTCTCTCTCATTTTCTCTCTAAAACTCCTCTCTCTCTCAAACTTCTTTTTCACTCTTTCATTCCATGAAAATTTCTCTGTTTCTCTCACACTCTCTTTGAAACTTTTCTTTGCCTCTCTCTCTCTCTCTCTCATAGTCTCTCTAGAACTTCTCTCTCCCTCTCTTTATAAAACCTCATTCTCTCTTTCTCTCTCTCTTTGAAACTTCTCTCTATCTCTATATTGGTCTCTTGACAACTGCTCTACTCACTATCTCCATTAAACTTTTCTCTCTCATTCTCTCTCTCTGAAATTTCTCTTTCTACCTCTTTTAGTCTCTTTGAAACTTCTTTCTCTCTCTATCTCTAGCTCTCTCTAAAACTTCTCTCTCACTAACACAAACACATAAACAAACTCTCCCTCTCTTTCTCTCCATCTCCAAAACACTCTACTTCTACTCTCTCTCTCTCTCTCTCCCTCTTTCTCTCTCTCTTGCTCACTCTTTCTATTGCTTGCTTGCTCTCTCACTCACTCTTTCCCTCTAAAACTTTCCCCTCTCTCTGTGAAATCACTCTCCCTCTTTCTCGAAAACTTATCTCTCTCTCTCTCTCTCTCTCTCTTTCTATGTCACTCTTTCTCTCTCAAAAACTACTCTATCACTCTCTTTGAAACTTC
Source organism: Dicorynia guianensis (assembly GCA_037013595.1). Taxonomy (NCBI): domain Eukaryota; kingdom Viridiplantae; phylum Streptophyta; class Magnoliopsida; order Fabales; family Fabaceae; genus Dicorynia; species Dicorynia guianensis. The sequence goes on along the minus strand of JASUAB010000006.1, from coordinate 18,563,066 downwards.
CCTTGCTCCCTCTCTCTCTCCCCCTCTCTAAAACATCTCTACCTCTTTGCAACATAGACACACACTCTCTAAAACTTCTTTATCTCTTTTTCTCTCTCTCCTTCTCTCCCTCTTTCTTTTCCTATCTTCTTGTAACCACTCTGTGTCTCTCCCCTCTATCTGAAACTTCTCTCTCTCATTCACAACCTTTTTCTCTAAAACTTCCTTATTTCATTTTCTCTCTCTTTGAAACTTCTTTTTTTCTCTCTCTCTCTGAAACTTCTCTTTCTTTGGCTCCCTATCTGTAACACTTTATTGGCCACTTTCTCTGTCTTGCTCCCTCCCACTTGCTTTCTCTGAAACTTCTCTCTTTCTCTCTCTGTCTTTGCAACAATCTGTCTATTACTCTCTCTTACTCTCTTTCTCTCCCTCTATCTCTCTTGTGCTTTCTTTAAAACTTCTCTCTTTCTTTGTCTTGACCTTTCTAAAGCATCCCTCTCTCTCTGTCTGTCTAAAGTTTCTCTTTGCCTCTCTCTCTAGCTCACTTTGAAACTTCTCTCTTTGCCTCCCTTCAACTCACACATACACTCTCTCTCTCACCCATTCTCTGTCTCACTCTATTTCTCTCTCTAAATCTTATCTTTCTGTTTGTCTATCTCTCGCCCTCTCTAAAACTTTCTCTATTTCTCTCTCTCACTGAAACTTCTTTCTCTCTATTACTACTCTCTCTCCCTCCCTCACTCACCCTCTTTCTCTATCTAAAACTTCTCTATTTCTCTCTCTCTCTCTCTCTCTCCCTCTCTCTCTCTCTTTCCCACTCTCCCTCTCTCTTTCTGTCTCTCTTTGAAACTTCTCTCACTCACTCTCTTTCTCTCTCTATAAGACTTCTCTATCTCACTTTCTCTCTTCCCCTCTCTCTATGTCTCTCTTCTCTCTAAAACTTCTCTCTCTTTCCCACTTTCCCTCTCTTACTCTGACTCTTTCTCTCTAAAACTTCTATCTCTCTTCATCCTTCTCTTTCTCTCTCTGAAGCTTCCCTCTCTATGTTATCCACTCTCTTCCTCTTCTAAAACTTCTCTTTCTCTCTTTATCTCTCTCTCTCTCTCACACACACTCTCTTGAACTCCTCTCTGAAACTTCTCTCTCACTCACTACCTTTTTCTCTTTAAAACTTCTTTTTCTCTCTCCCCCATGCGCCTTTTGAAACTTCTTTCCCTCTATTTCTCACTTTGTCACTGAAACTTCTCCTCTCCCGTATCACTCTCTCTCAAACTTCTCTCTCTTTCTCTCTCTAAAACTTATCTTTCTTTCTCATTGAAACTCCTCTCTCTCATTCACTCTCCTTTTCTCCCTAAAACTCTTCTTTCTCTACATTTTACTCTCTAAAACTTCTCTCTCACTCTATCTTAAACTTTTATACTTCTTTCTCTCTCTCTCAAGGTCTCTCTAAAACATGTCTTTCTCTACAACACACACACACAGACACACACTCTCCCTCTCTACAACACTTTGTCTACCACTCTTTCTCTGTGAAACTTTTCTCTCCCTTCTTTTCTGGGGATTTCTCAAAAACTTCTCTCTTCTTTATCCCTATGCCTCTCTTTAAAACTTCTCTCTCTGTTGATCTTGCAAAAACTTCTCTCTCTCCATCAATTGCTTTCTTTGAGACTTTTGCTCACTCTTTCTTTCCCTAGCTCTGACACTACTCTCTCTGTTTCTCTCTCTCCTTCTCCCTCTCTCTTTGTTGCTTCCTATGAAACTTCTCTCTCTCCCTTTCTATTGCTCTCTAAATCTTCTCTCTTTCTCTCTCACCCTCTCTTGCTCTCTCCCTCTCCCTCTCTCTCTTTCTTGCTCTTTATGAAAATTCTCTCTCTATCTTTTTCTTTCTTGCTCTCTCTCTTTTTCTCTGTAAAACTACTCTCTCTCTATCAAGCTTCATTTTTGCTCTCTCACTCCTTGAAACTTCTCTTTTTCTTGCTCACTTTCTTTGAAACTTTTATCTGTCTCACTCAATCTCTTTGAAACTTCTCTCTATCTCTCTCTTGGTTTCTCTAGAACTTCTCTCATTCACTCTCTCCATAAAACTTCTCTCACGCATTCTCTCTCTCCAAAACTGCCCTTTCTCTCTCTTTCAATCTCTCTAAAACTTCTTTCTCTCTTTGTCTCTAGCTCTCTTTAAAACTTTTCTTGCTCTATCTCTCTCTCACCCCCTCTCTAGAACCTCTGTCTACTACTCTCGCTCTCACCCTCCTTTCTTTGATACTTCTCGCTCCCTGATTCTCTCTCTCACTAGCTCTCTCACTCCCTAATTCTCTCTTACTCACACTCTTTCTCTCTCTCTTAAACTTTTCTCTCTCTTTCTTTGAAATCACTCTCTCTTTGTTGAAAACTTCTCTCCCTTACCCTCTTCACTCCATGCAAAACTTGCCTCGACTTTGGTACAAATGGTAAGGTTTAGTTAAACAAGGCTTGACACCAGCATAAATGGTAAGGTTGAGTCAAACAAAAGCCCAACTTCGGCACAAATGATAAGGGTGAGTCAAATGAGGCCCAACTCCAGCACAAATGGTAAGGTTGAGTCAAACAAGGTCTGACTTCGACACAAATGATAAGGGTGAGTCAAACGAGACTCAACTCTGGCATAAATGGCAAGGTTGAGTCAAACAAGGTCTGACTCCAACAAAAATGATAAGGGTGAGCCAAACAAAGCTCAACTCTATCACAAATCATAAGGGTGAGTTAAACGAGGCCTAACTCTAATATAAATGGTAAGGTTGAGTCAAACAGGGCCCAATTCTGGTACAAATGATAAGGGTGAGTCAAACGAGGCTTGACTTCAGCACAAATGGTACAACCGAGGCCTGACTTGGGCACAAATCATAAGGTTGAGTCAAACGAGACCCAGCACCAGCACAAATATGGTAAGGTTGAGTCAAACGAGGCCTGACTCTTACACAAATGGTAAAGTTGAGTTAAATGATGCCTAACTCCTGTACAAATATAAAGGTGAGTCAAACAAGGCCTAACTCCAGTATAAATGGTAAAGTTAAGTCAAATGAGGCCCAACTCCAGCATAAATGGTAAGGTTGAGTCAAACGAGGCTTAACTCTAGCACAAATGGTAAGGTTGAATCAAATGAGGCACAACTGCAGCACAAATGATAAGGGTGAGTCAAACAAGGCCCAACTCTGGCACAAATAGAAAGGTAGAGTCACATGATGCCTAAAGGTTGAGTTAAACGAGGCCCAACTATAGCACAAATGGTAAGGTTGAGTCTAACAAGGCCCGCCTTTGGCACAAATGATAAGATTGAGTGAAACAAGGCCCGACTCTAGCACAAATGATAAGGGTGAGTCAAAGGAGGCCTAACTCTAACACAAATGGTAACATTGAATCAAACGAGGCCCGACTTTGGTACAAATGGTACAACTGAGGCTCGACTCTGGCACAAATGGTAAGGTTCGATCAAACAAGGCTTGACTCCAACATAAATGGTAAGGTTAAGTCAAACAAGGCCTGACACTGGCACAAATGATAATGGTGTGTCAAATGAGGCCTGACTTTGGCACAAATGCTAAGGTTGAGTCAAACGAGGATCGACTTTGGCATAAATGGTAAGGTTAAGTCAAACAAGACCCGACTTCAGTACAAATGATAAGGGTGAGTCAAACGAGGCTCGTCTCTAGTGCAAATGGTAAGGTTGAGTCAAATGAGGCCCAACTTCGGCACAAATGATAAGGGTAAGTAAAATGAGGCCAGACTCCAGTGGAAATGGTAAGGGTGAGTCAAACGATGCTTGACTCTAGTACAAATGGTAAGGGTGAGTCAAACGTGGCCCAACTTTGGCACAAATCATAAGGTTGAGTCAAACAGGGCTTGACCCTAACACAAATGATAAGGATGAGTCAAACAAGGCCTAACACTAGCATAAATGGTAAGGTTGAGTCAAATGAGGCTTTACTCTGGTACAAATGGTAAGGTTGAGTCAAACAAGGCCTAACTCATGCACAATTGATAAGGGTGAGTTAAACAAGGCCTGACTCAGCATAAATGGTACAATCGAGGTTTGACTTTAGCACAAATTATAAGGTTAACTCAAACGAGGCCCGACTATGGTACAAATGGTAAGGTTAAGTCAAATGAGGCCTGACTCTAGTACAGATGATAAGGGTATGTCAAACGAGGCTTGACTCTAGCACAAATAGTAAGGTTGAGTCAAACGAGGCTCAACTTTGGCATAAATGTAAGGTTGAGTCAAATGAGACCCAACTTTAGCACAAATGATAAGGGTGAATCAAACGAGACCTGACCCTAACATAAATGGTAAGGTTGAGTTAAACAAAGCCCGACTTCAGTACATATGATAAGGGTGAGTCAAACAAGGCCTAACTTCAGCACAAATGGTACAACCAAAGCCCGACTTCAGCACAAATGGTAAGGTTGAGTCAAACAAGGTCGGCTCTACCACAAATCGTAAGGTTAAGTCAAACAAGGCCCAACTTTGACATAAATGATAATAGTGATTCAAACGAGGCCTAACTCTAGCACAAATGGTAAGATTAAGTCAAATAAGGCCTGACTTCGACATAAATTATTAGGGTGAGTCAAACGAGGCCCAACTCTACCACAAAGGGTAAGGTTAATTTAAACGAGGTCTAACTCTAGCACAAATCATAAGGGTGAGTCAAACAAGGCCCAACTCCAGCATAATTCATAAGGTTGAGTCAAACAAGGCTAGACTCTAGCACAAATGGTAAGGTTGAGTCAAATAAGGCCCGTCTTTAGCACAGATGGTAAGGGTGAGTCAAACGAGTCTCGACTCTGGAATAAATGGTACAGTTGAGTTAAACAAGCCCCAACTTTGGCATAAATGGTAAGGTTGAGTCAAACGAGACCCAACCCTAGCACAAATGGTAGGGTGAATTAAACGAGGACTAACTCTGGCACACATGGAAAGGTTGAGTCAAATAAGGCTCAAAGGTTCAGTCAAATGAGGATTGACTCCAGTACAAATGGTAAAGTTAAGTCAAACGAGGCTCGACTCCGGCACAATTAATAAGGTTGAGTCAAACAAGACTTGACATCGGCACAAATGGTACAACTAAGGCTCAACTCCAACATAAATGGTAAGGTTGAGTCAAATGAGGGCTGACTCTAGTACAAATGATAAGGTTAAGTCAAACGAGGCATGACATTGGTACAAATGATAAGGGTGTGTCAAACGAGGTCTGACTCTAGTACAAATGGTAAGGTTGAGTCAAATGAGGCTCGACTCTAGCATAAATGGTAAGGTTGAGACAAATAAGGCCTGACTTTAGTACAAATGATAAGGATGAGTCAAATGAGGTCCAACTCTGGCACAAATAGTAAGGTTGAGTCAAATGAGGCCCAACTCCAGCACAAATGATAATAGTGAGGCAAACGAGGCTAGACTCTAGTACAAATGGTAAGGTTGAGTCAAACAAGGCCTGAAGGTTGAGTCAAATGAAGCCTAATTCTAACACAAATGGTAAGGTTAAGTCAAACGAGGACCGACTTCAGTACAATTGATAAGGGTGAGTTAAACGAGGCTTGACTTTGGCATAAATGGTATAATTAAGGTCTGTCTCCAGCACAAATTGTAAGGTTAAATCAAACAAGGCTCAATTCTGGTGCAAATGGTAAGGTTAAGTCAAACAAGGCCTACCTCTAGCATAGATGATAAGGGTGTGTTAAGAGGTTTGACTCCGGCATAAATAATAAGGTTGAGTTAAACAAGGCCTGACTCTGGCATAAATAGTAAGGTTGAGTCAAACGAGACCTGACTTTGGCATAAATGATAAGGGTGAGTCAAACGAGTCCTGACTCTGGCATAAATGGTAAGGTTGAGTTAAATGAGGCTCAACTTCTGCACAAATGCTACAACTGAGGCCCGACTTTAGCATAAATGGTAAGGTTGAGCCAAACAAGGCCTGGCTCTTGCACAAATGGTAAGGTTGAGTCAAACGAGACCCAACTCTTATACAAATGGAAAGGTTGAGTCAAACAAGGCTCGAGTCTGCACAAATGATAAGGTTGAGTGAAATGAGGCCCAACCCCGATACAAATGGTAAGGTTGAGTCAAATGAGGCTCGACTCTGACACAAATGGTAAGGTTAAGTTAAATGAGGCCTGACTCTAGTACATATGATAAGGGTAAGTCAAACAAGGACTAACTATGGCCCAAATGGTAAGGTTGAGTCAAATGAGGCCTAGTTCTATCACAAATGATAAGTTTGAGTCAAACGAGACCCACCTTCAACATAAATATAAGGTTAAGTCAAACAAGGCGCGACTCCAGCACAAAATGGTAAGGGTGAATCAAATGAGGCTTGACTCTGGCATAAATGGTAAGGTTGAGCCAAATGAAGCTCGACTCTAGCACAATGATAAGGATGAGTGAAACGAGGCCTAACTCTTATACAAATGATAAGGGTGAGTTAAACGAGGCTCAAAAATTGAGTCAAACGAGGCTTGACTCTGGCACAAATGGTAAGGTTAAGTCAAACGAGGCCTAAATTTAGCACAATTAAGAAGGGTAAGTCAAATTAGGCCTAACTTTAGCACAAATGGTACAAAAGGTCCGACTCTAGCACAAATCATAAGGTTGAGTCAAATAAGGCATGACTCCAATACAAATGGTAAGGTTAAGTCAAACATGGCCTACCTCTGGCACAAATGATAAGGGTATGTCAAACAAGGCCTGACTCTAATACAAACGATAAGGTTCAGTCAAACGAGGCCCAACCATGGTACAAATGTTAAGGTTGAGTAAAATGAGGCTCAACTTCGACATAAATGATAAGGGTCAGTCAAACGAGGCCTAACTCTGGTGCAAATGGTAAGGTTGATCAGACGAGGGTGGAAGGTTGAGTCCAACGAGGTTCGACTCCACCACAAATGGTAAGGTTAAGTTAAACGAGGCTTGACTCTAACACAAATGATAAGGGTAAGTTAAACAAGGCCTGACTCTGGCACAAATGGTAAAGTAGAGTCAAACCAGGCCTGACTCTGGCACAAATGCTAAGGTTGAGTCAAACAAGGCCTGATTTTGGTACAAATGGTAAGGTTGAGTCAAATGAGGCCCGACTCTAGCACAAATTATAAGGGTAAGTTAAACAAGGTCCAGCTCCAGTACAAATGGTAATGTTCAATGAAATGGTGGCCAACTCCGACACAAATCGTAAGGTTCAGTCAAACAAGGACCGACTTCGACACAAATGATATGGGTAAGTCAAATGATGCCTAGCTCTGGCACAAATGGTAAGGTTGGGTCAAATGAGGCCCAAAGGTTGAGTCAAACGAGCCTCGACTCTGGCACAAATGGTAATGTTGGGTTAAACGAGGCTCAACTTTGGCATAAATGGTAAGGTTAAGTTAAACGAGGCCAACTTCGACATAAATGGTAAGGTCAAGTCAAACGAGGCCTGTCTTTAGCACAAATGATAAGGGTCAGTCAAACGAAGCCTGACTTCAGAATAAACAAGGCCCAACTCTGGCATAAATCATAAGGTTAAGTCAAACGAGGCTTGACTCCCATACAAATGGTAAGATTGAGTCAAATGAGGTTCAACTTTGGCACAAATGATAAGGGTGAGTCAAACAAGGCTTAACTCTAGCACAAATGGTAAGTTTGAGTCAAACAAGGCCTGACTCCAGCATAAATGGTAAAGTTGAGTAAAACACGGCCCCGCTCTAGCACAAATGGTAAGGTTGAGTCAAACAATACCCGACTCTGACATAAATGATAAGATTGAGTCAAAACAAATGATAAGGTTGAGTCACACGAGGCCCAACCCCGACACAAATGATAAGATTAAGTGAAACAAGGCTCGACTCCAACACAAATAATAAAGCTGAGTCAAATGAGACTCAACACTAGTGCAAATGGTAAGGTTGATAACGTGAAGCTAGAAGGTTTAGTCAAACGAGCCCTAACTCCGGCACAAATGGTAAGGTTGAGTCAAATAAGCCTTAGCTCAGGTGCAAATGATAAGGGTGAGTCAAACAAGGCCTAACTCGAGCACAAATGGTAAGGTTGAGTCAAACATGACCCGACTCTGACACAAATGAAAAGGGTGAGTCAAACGAGTCCCGACTCCGGCACAAATGGTATGGTTGAGTTAAATAAGGCCTGACTCTGACATAAATGGTAAGGTTGACTCAAATAAGGACCACCTCTAGCACAAATGGTCGGGTTATAAGGTTGACTCAAACGAGACCCGACTTCAGAACAAATGGTAAGGTTGAGATAAACGATGCCCGACATCAAGATAAATGGTACAACTGAGGCTCGACTCCGGCACAAATGGTAAGGTTTAGTAAAACAAGGCTCGACTCTAGTACAAACAGTAAGGTTAACCCAAATGAGGCCTGACACCAGTACAGATGATAATAGTGTATTAAACAAGGTCTGACTCTGACATAAATGGTAAGGTTAAGTCAAACGAGGCCTGACTCTAGCATAAATGTAAGGTTGAGACAAATGAGACCTGACTTCAACACAAACGAAAAGGATGAGTCAAATGAGGCCCAACTCTAGTGCAAATGGTAAGGTTGAGTCGAACGAGGACTGACTCCGATACAAATAATAAAGGGTGAGTCATACGAGACCTAACTTCAGCACAAATTGTACAACCCAGGCCTAACTTCAGCACAAATGGTAAGGTTAAGTCAAATGAGACTCGGCTCTAGCATAAATGGTAAGGTTAAGTCAAATGAGGCCTGGCTCTAGCACAAATGGTAAGGTTGAGTCAAACGAGGCCCAACTACAGTACAAATGATAAGGTTAAGTCAAACAAGGCATGACTCTGGCACAAATGATAAGGGTGAATCAAATAAGGCCCAACTCTAGTACAAATGGTAAGATTGAGTCAAACAAGGCTTGACTCTAGCACAAATGATAAGGATGAGTCAAATGAGGCCTAACTTTTGTATAAATCATAAGGCTGCGGCTCAAAGGTTGAGTCAAATGAGGCCTAACTCTGGCACAAATGGTATGGTTGAGTCAAATGAGGCCCGACTTTGGCATAATTGATAAGGGTGAGACAAACGAGGCTTAACTTCAGCATAAATGGTACAATTGAGGTCCGACTCCAGTATAAATAGTAAGGATAAGTCAAACGAGGCACGACTCTGGTACAAATGGTAAGGTTAAGTCAAACGTGGCCTGCATTCAGTATAGATGATAAGGGTGTGTCAAACGAGGCCCGACTCTAGTACAAATAGTAAGCTTGAGTCAAATAAGGCTCGACACCGGCATAAATGGTAAGGTTGAGTGAAACAATGCCCAACTTTAGCACAAATCAGAGGGTTAAGTCAGTCGAGTCTCGATCCTGGCTCAAATGGTAAGGTTGAGTCAAACGAGACACGACTCTGGCACAAATCGTAAGGTTGAGTCAAATGAGGCCCGGCTAAAGTACAAATGGTAAGGTTGAGTGAAATGATGCCCGACTCTGGCACAAATCATAAGGTTAAGTCAAATAAGGCCCGACTCCAACACAAATGATAAGGGCGAGTCAAATGAGGCCTAGCTCTAGCATAAATGGTAAGGTTGGGTGAAACAAGGCCTGAAGGTTGAGTCAAACAAGGCTTGACTCCAGCACAAATGATATGGTTTAGTCAAACGAGGCTTGATTCTGGCACAAATGGTAAGATTGAGTCAAACAAGGCCTGACTCTGGCACATATGATAAGGGTGAGTCGAACGAGGCCTAACTCTAGCACAAATCGTAAGGTTGAGTCAAACGAGGCTCAACTCTAGTACAAATGGTAAAGTTGAGTCAAATGAAGCCTAAATCTAGCACAAATGGTTAGGTTGAGTCAAACGAGCCTCAGTTATGGCAAAAATGGTAAGGTTGAGTTAAATGAGGGCTAACTCTAGCACAATTGGTAAGGTTGAGTCAAACGAGAACCGACTTTGACACAAATGGTAAGATTGAGTCAAATGAGGCTCGACTCTAGAACAAATGATAAGTTTGAGTCAAATGAGGCCCGACCCCAACACAAATGGTAAGGTTGGGTTAAACGAGGCCTGACTCCAGCACAAATGATAAGGTTGAGTCAAACGAGACTCGAACGTTGAGTCAAACGTGATTTGACTCTAACACAAATGTAAAGGGTGAGTCAAATGAGTCCTAGCTCCAGCTCAAATGGTATGGTTAAGTCAAACAAGGTCTGGCTTTGGTACAAATGGTAGGATTGACTCAAACGAGGCTTGCCTCTAGCACAAATGGTAGGGTTTTAGGGTTGAGTCAAATGAGACCCAACTCTAGCATAAATGGTAGGGTTGAGTTGAACGAATCCCAACCCCAGCATAAATGGTAAGGTTAACTCAAATGAGGCTTGACTTTAGCACAAATGATAAAGTTAAGTCAAACAAGGCTAGACTCCATCACAAATGGTAAGGCTGCATCAAATGAGGCCTAACTCTAGGACAAATGGTAAGGTTGAGTCAAACGAGGCCCCACTCTAGCACAAATGATAAGGGTGTACTAAACGAGGCCCAACTCCTGCACAAATGGTAAGGATTAATCAAACGAGGCTTGACTCCAACATAAATGATAAGGGTGAGTCAAACGAGGCCCAACACCGGTATAAAAGGTAAGGTTGAGTCAAACGAGCCCTTACTCTTACATAAATGATAAGGGTGAATCAAATGAGGCCCAAGTCTAGTACAAATGGTAAGGTTTAGTTAAACGAGGCTCAAATCCTAGACAAATGGTAAGGTTGGGTTAGAGGAGGCCCAACTTCGGCACAAATGTTAAGGTTGAGTCAAACAAGGCCTGACACTAGTACAAATGATAAGGGTTTGTCAAATGAGCCTGACTCTTGTACAAATGATAAGGGTGAGTCAAACGAGGCTCGAAAGTTACATCAAACAAGGCCTGACTCTAGTACAAATGGTAAGGTTGACTCAAATAAGGCTTGACTCTAGCACAAATGGTAAGGTCGAGTCAAATAAGTCCTAACTTCGGTATAAATGATAAGTGTGAGTTAAACGAGGCTCGAGTACATCACAAATCATAAGGATGAGTCAAATAAGGCCCGACTTCAGTACAAATGGTAAGGTTGAATGAAACGGTGCCCGACTCTAGCACAAATCGTAAGGTTCAGTCCAACAAAGACCAACTCTGACACAAATGATATGAGTGAGTCAAATAAGCCCTAGCTTTAGCACAAATGGTAAGGTTGGGTCAAACGAGGTTCGAAGGTTAAGTCAAACGAGGCTTGACTTTGGCACAAATGGTAAGGTTAAGTCAAATGAGGCCTAACTTCGGCACAAATGGTACAACTGAGGCCAAATGGTAATGTTCAGCCAAATGCTCGACTCAGTATAAATGGTAAGGTTAAGTCAAATGATGCCCAACTTCGGTATAAATGGTAAGGTTGAGTCAAACGAGGCTTGACTTCAGTACAAATGATAAGGGTTAGTCAAATGAGGCATGACTCCAAAACAAACAAGGCCCGACTTTGGCATAAATGGTAAGGTTTAGTCAAATAAGGCCCGACTCTAGCATAAATGGTACAATTGAGTCAAATGAGGCTTGACTCAGGCAAAAATGGTAAGATTGAGTCAAATGAGGCTCAACTCTGGCATAAATAATAAAGGTGAGTTAAATGAGGCTTAACTCTAGCACAAATGATAAGGTTGAGTCAAACGAGGCCCGACGCCAGCATAAACAGTAAAGTTGAGTCAAACGAGGCCCAACTCTAGCACAAATGGTAAGGTTGAGTCAAATAAGGCCCGACTCTGACACAAATGGTAAGATTGAGTCAAAACAAATGATAAGGTTGAGTCAAATGAGGCCTAACCCTGACACAAATGGTAAGATTGAGTGAAACAAGGCCCGACTCTAACACAAATGATAAGGGTACGTCAAACGAGGCCCAACTCTAGCGCAAATGGTTAGGTTGATAACATGAGGCTAGAAGGTTTAGTCAAACAAGCCCCAACTCTGGTACAAATGGTAAGGTTGAGTCAAATGAGGTCTGGCTTTAGTGCAAATGATAAGGGTGAGTCAAACAAGGCCTGACTCCAGCACAAATGGTAAGGTTGAGTCAAACGTGGCCCGACTCTATTACAACTAAAAAGGGTGAGTCAAACGAGTCCTGTCTCCAGCATAAATGATATGGTTGAGTCAAACGAGGCCTGACTCTGGCACAAATGGTACGGTTGACTCAAATGAGGACCACCTCTAGTACAAATGGTAGGTTGTAAGGTTGATTCAAATAAGACCTGATTCTAGAACAAATGGTAAGGTTGAATCAAACAAGGCCCGACATCGGCCCAAATGGTACAACTGAGGCTCGACTTTAGCACAAATGGTAAGGTTCAGTAAAACAAGGCCCAACTTCAGTACAAATAGTAAGGTTAAGCCAAACGACTCCTGGCACCAACACAAATGATAATAGTGTGTCAAACGAGGCCCGACTCTGGCATAAATGATAAGGTTGAGTCAAATGAGGCCCGACTCTGGCATAAATATAAGGTGGAGACAACAAGGCTCGACTTTGACCCAAATGATAAGGGTGAGTCAAACAAGGCCCAACTTCAGTGCAAATGGTAAGGTTGAGTCGAATGAGGCCCGACTCTGATACAAATGATAAGGGTGAGTCAAATGAGGCCTAACTCTGAGGCCCAACTTCGGCACAAATGGTAAGGTTGAGTCAAACAAGACCTGACTCTAGCACAAATAGCAAGGTTGAGGTCAAATGAGACCCAACTTTAGCACAAATGGTAAGGCTAAGTCAAACAAGGCCTAACTCTAGCACAAATGATAAGGTTAAGTCAAACAAGGCACAACTTCAGGACAAATAGTAAGGGGGAATCAAATGAGGCCCGACTCCAACATAAATGGTAAGGTTGAGTCAAATGAGGACCAATTCTAGCACAAAAGATAAGGATGAGTTAAACGAGGCCTAACTCTTGTATAAATGGTAAGGTTAAGTTAAACAAGACCTAAAGGTTGAGTCAAACGAGGCCCAACTATAGCACAAATGGTAAGGTTGAGTCAAATAAGGCCCTACTTTGGTACAATTGATAAGGGTGAGTCAAACGAGGCCTAACTTCGGCATAAATGGTACAATTGAGTTCCTACTCCAACACAAATCATAAGGTTGAGTCAAACGAGGCACAACTCCAGTACAAATGGTAAGGTTAAGTCAAATGTGGCCTGCCTCTAGCACAGATGATAAGGGTGTGTCAAACAAGGCCTGACTTTAGCACAAATAGTAAGATTGAATCAAACGAGGCTCGACACCGGCATAAATGGTACTGTTGAGTGAAATGACACCTGACTTCATTACAAACCATAACGTTAAGTTAGCCAAGTCCTGGCTCCGGCTCAAATGGTAAGGTTTAGTCAAACAAGGTGCGACTCTCGCACAAATCATAAGGTTAAGTTAAACATGGACTAACTACAGCATCAATGATAAGGGTGAGTCAAACGATGCTCGACTACATCACAAATCATAAGGGTGAGTCAAATGAGGCCTAACTCTAGCACAAATGGTAAGGGCGAGTCAAACAAGTATCGACTTTGGTACAAATGATAAGGGTGAGTCAAACGAGGACCAACTCTGGTACAAACGAAGCCCAACTTTGATATAAATGGTAAGATTGAGTGAAACAAGACCAAACTCTAGGACAAATGGTTCAGTTGAGTCAAACAAGACCCGACTCTGGTACGAATGGTAAGATTGAGTCAAACAAGGCCTGACTCTAGCATAAATGATAAGAGTGAGTCAAACAAGGCCTAACTCTAGCTCAAATGGTAAGGTTGAGTCAAATGAGGCCTAACTCTAGGACAAATGGTAAAGTTGAGTCAAACAAAGTCCGACTCTAGTACAAATGGTTAGGATGAGTCAAACTAGGCTCGGCTTGGCACAAATGGTAAGGTTGAGTTAAACAAGGGCCGACTTTGGCACAATTGGTAAGGTTAAGTCAAACGAGAACTGACTCTGACACAAATGGTAAGGTTGAGTCAAACGAGGCTCGACTCTAGCACAAATGATAAGGTTGAGTCAAACGAGGCCCAACCCCAACACAAATGGTAAGGTTGGATCAAACGAGGCCTGACTCTAGCACAAATGGTAAGGTTAAGTCGAACGAAGCCTGACTCTGACACAAATGGTAAGGTTGAGTCAAACAAGTCCCAAAGGTTGAGTCAAACATGGCCTGACTCTGACACAAATGAAAAGGGTGCGTCAAACGAGTCCCATCTCCAGCTCAAATGGTATGGTTGAGTCGAACGAGGCCTGGCTCTAGTACAAATGGTAAATTGACTCATACGAGGCTCGCCTCTGACCCAAATGATAGGGTTATAAGGTTGAGTCAAATGAGACTCAACTCCAGTACAAATGGTAAGGTTGAGTTAAACGAGGCCCAACCCCAACATAAATGGTAAGGTTGACTTAAATGAGGCTTGACTTCGGTACAAATGATAAAGTTAAGTTAAACGAGGCCAGACTCTATCACAAACGGTAAGGCTGTGTCAAATGAGGCCCAACTCTGACACAAATGGTAAGGTTGAGTCAAACGAGGCCCAACTCTGGTAAAAATAATAAGGGTGTACCAAACGAGGTTCGACTCTAGCATAAATGGTAAGGTTCAATCCAACAAGGCTCAACTCTAATACAAATGATAAGGGTGAGTCAAACGAGTCCCAACACTGGTATAAAAGGTAAGGTTGAGTCAAATGAGGCCTGACTCTAGCACAAATGATAAGGGTGAGCCAAACAAGACCCAATGATAAGGGTTTGTCAAATGAGCCTGACTCTTGCACAAATGATAAGGGTGAGTCAAACAAGGCCCAAAAGTTACATCAAATAAGGCCTGACTCTAGGACAAATGGTAAGGTTAACTCAAACGAGGCTCGACTCCAGCATAAATGGCAAGGTCGAGTCAAACAAGTCCTGACTTTAGCACAAATGATAAGGGTGAGTTAAACGAGGCATGACTCCGGTACAAACGAGGCCTAACTCCAGTATAAATGGTAAGATTGAGTGAAACGAGGCCCAACTCCAGCATAAATCGTACAGTTGAGTCAAACAAGGACTGACTCTAGCACAAATGGTAAGATTGAGTCAAACAAGGCTCGACTCTAGTACAAATGATAAGGGTGAGTCAAATGAGGCTTAACTCTGGTACAAATGGTAAGGTTGAGTCAAATGAGGCCCGATTCCGATACAAATGATAACATTGAGTCAAAGGAAGCTCGACTCTGGCACAAATGGTTAGGTTGAGTCAAACGAGGTTCAGTTATAGCACAAATGGTAAGGTTGAGTTAAACGAGGGCTGACTCTGGCACAATCGGTAAGATTGACTCAAACAAGGTCTACCTCTGGCACAAATGATAGGATTGTAGTGTTGAGTCAACCGAGACTCGACTCCAGTACAAATGATAATGTTGAGTCAAACGAGGCCCGACCCCAGCATAAATGGTAAGGTTGACACAAATGAAGTTCGACTTTGGTACAAATGATAAAGTTGAGTCAAACGAGGTCTGACTTTAGCACAAATGATAAGGGTGAGTCAAATGAGGACCGACTCTAGTACAAATGGTAAGGTTGAGCCAAACGAGGCTCGAATCTGGGATAAATGGTAAGGTTGGGTCAGACGAGGTCCGACTTCATCACAAATGGTAAGGTTGAGTCAAACGAGACCGGACACTAGTACAAATGGTAACAATTCCAGGACTGATGTCCATATCTCCCACATAATTGACATTGAATGTTGCTTTTATCAGAAAACCTTCCATTCCTACCAGCAAACCGCCCATTGTTGTAACTTTCTTTGCCTCTGAAAAAGTTTCCTCTACCTCCAAATCTTCCTCTATTTGCATACTGACCAGGGAAACTTTGATGACCACTTCGGTTCACATTGTAATTCTAAGAATGTGTAGCAAGATTCACTATCATAGCTTCTACTTCTTTATGATGCTTCTCAATTCTATTTTCTTGTGCAAGCAATAATGTTTCAATTTCTTCTACTGAATACAGATCAGTTCTAGAGAGAATGGATGTAACAAAACCATCATATTCTGAGGAAAGACCATCAAGAATTACCTCTATATGGTCACTTTCGGTAATTACATGACCAACTGAAGCCAAAGAATCAACAAGATTCTTGATCTTTAAAAGATACTCAGTAGCTGTCATGGATCCCTTCTTCATAGTTTGTAGCTGCGCCTTGAATTGCTTGATCTTTGCCTTTGTATGGAGGCAAAGAAAGTTTCCACCTTTTCCCAGACCTGGTATGAGTATTCACATCCCACCATTCTTGTAAGAATGCTTTTTGACATTGTTGACAGAAGCCAATACAGCAAGAGTTGATCTTGCTTCTTCCAAAGAACATCTGCTGACTCAAGATCTCAAGAACTCTTCCTTGCTCATCTACTGCAAATCTTGATGGCACTTCTTGACCACCACTTATGTATTTCTCTAGTTCATGCCCTCTGATGGCTGCAAGAACTTGCTGTTTCCAGAGTAGATAGGAATTGCTGTCTAATTTCACAGAAATGGAATGACTAAAAGAAACTAGTGAAGCATTCAAAGATGCTAAAGAAAACGTATTCATATTCTCTCCCATTGGATCAAAGCTCTGATACCATGTTGAAATTCTCAAGAACCTTAGAAGAAAGAAAGGACGAAAGAAAGAAAGCTTCAGAACTCCTAGATGTGAAAGCTCTGAAAATGAAATCTGATTCAATGAATTATTCTACAAATGATGTAGCTGAGATTACAATTTATAGACTAGGACTCAATTACTGAATTACACTAATGTCCTTAACTAATAGATTGCAACCAAGACTAAAAGATCAGAACCACGTGACTCCTTAAGCAGCCTAAGCAACCGCACCTGCACCCAACGAGACAAGCAGCCTAAGCAGCCTGTAGTCTTTTCTCTAACAAAATGGCATGACTAAGGCTCGAGTTCGGCACAAATGGTACAGTTGAGTCAAACAAGGCTCGGCTTTAACATAAATGGTAAGGTTTAGTCAAACAAGGGATGACTCCAACACAAATGATAAGGGTCAATCAAATGAGGCCCAACTTCGACACAAATGGTAAGGTTGAGTCAAACGAGGCCCAACTCAAGCACAAATGCTAAGGTTGAGTGAAACGAGGCCCGACTATAGCACAAATGATAAGCGTTTGTCAAACGAGGCCTGACTCTAGCATAAATAATAAGGTTGAGTCAAATGAGGCCTGACTCCAGTACAAATGATAAGGGTGAGTTAGACGAGCCTAACTCTGGCACAAATGGTAAGGTTGAGTTAAACGAGGCTCGACTCCGATAAAAATGGTAAGGTTGAGTCAAATAAAGTTTGACTCCAACACAAATGATATGGGTTTATCAAACGAGGCTCGAAGGTTAAGTCAAATGAGGCCAGACTCTAGCGCAAGTGGTCAGGTTGAGTCAAACGGGCCGAGCTAACACAAATGGTAAGCTTGAGTAAAATGAGGACCGACACTAGCATAAATGATAAGCATTTGTCAAACGAGCCCTAACTCTAATACAAATGATAAGGTTGAGTCAAACAAGGCCCAAAAGTTAAGTCAAATAAGGCTCGACTCTAGCACTAATGATAAGGTTGAGTCAAATGAGGCCTGACTCTAGTATAAATGATAAAGGTGGGTCAAACGAGGCCCAACTCTAGCTCAAATGGTAAGGTTAAGTCAAATGAGGCCCAAAGGTTGAAGCAAATGAGGCCTAAATCTAGTATAAATGGTAAGGTTGCATCAAACAAGGCCCAACTCTAACACAAATGATAAGGGTAAGTCAAATTAGGCCTGACTGTGACACAAATGATAAGGTTAAGTCAAACGAGGCCTGACACCGGCACAGATGATAAAGGTGTGCCTAACGAGGCCCGACTCCAATACAAATAGTAAGGTTGAGTCAAATGAGGCCCGACTCTAGCATAAATGATAAGGTTGAGACAAACGAGACTGGACTTCGGCACAAATGATAAAGGTAAGTCAAACGAGGCCTAACTCCAGTGAAAATGGTACGGTTGAGTCAAATGAGGCCCAACTTCTTTACAAATGGTAAGGTTGAGTCAAACGAGGCTCAACTCTAGTACAAATGGTAATGGTGAGTCAAATGAGGCTTGACCCTGACACATATGGTAAGGTTGAGTGAAATAAGGCCCGACTCTGGCACAAATGATAAAGGTGAGTCAAACAAGGCCTAACTCTTGTACAAATGGTAAGGTTGAGTCAAATGAGGCCCGACTTTGCCACAATTAATAAAGGTGAGTCAAATGAGGCCTGACTTTGGCACAAATGGTACAACCAAGGGCAAACTCTGGTACAATTGGTAAGGTTAAGTGAAACGAGGCTCAACTCCAGTAAAAATGGTAAGGTTAAGTCAAATGAGGCCTGATTCTATCACAGATGATAAGGGTGCATCAAATGAGGCTTGACATTGGCACTAATAGTAAGGTTGAGTCAAACGAGACTCGACTCCAGCACAAATGATATGGGTGAGTCAAACAAGGCCAGACTCTAGCACAAATGATAAGGTTGAGTCAATTGAGGCCCGACTCTAGCATAAATGATAAGGGTGTGTCAAACGAGACCTGAATCTAGCACAAATGATAAGGGTGAGTGAAATGGGGCCCAACTTTAGCACAAATGGTATAGCCGAGACACAACTTCAGTATAAATCATAAGGTTGAGTCAAACGAGGCCCAGCTCCAACATAAATGTTAAGGTTCAGTTAAACGAGGCCAACTCTAGCACAAATAGTAACGTTGAGTGAAACGAGGCCCAACTCTAGCACAAATGATAAGGGTGAGCCAAACAAGGCCCAACTACATCACAAATCGTAAAGGTGAGTCAAACAAGGATCGACTACAGTACAAATTGTAAGGTGGAGTCAAATGACACCCAACTCTGGCACAAGTTGTAAGATTAAGTCAAACAAGGCCCGAGTCGAACCCAAATAATAAGGGTGAGTCAAATGAGACCTAGCTCTAGCACAAATGGTAAGGTTGAGTCAAATGATGCCTAACTTTGGCACAAATGATAAGGCTGAGTCAAACGAGGACTGACTTTGACATAAATTGTAAGGTTCAATGAAATGAGGCTCGACTCCAACACAAATGATAAGGGTGAGTCAAACGAGGCCCAACACTAGTAAAAGTGGTAAGGTTAAGTCAAATGAGGCCTAACGCTAGTACAAATGATAAGGATTTGTCAAACGAGGCCCGACTTTGACACAAATGATAAGGATGAGTCAAACGAGGCTTGATTCCAGCACAAATGGTAAGGTTAAGTCAAATGAGGCCCGACTCTGGCACAAATGGTCAGGTTGAGTCAAACGAGGCCTGACTCTAGCATAAATGATATAGGTGAGTGAAATGAGGAACAACTCTAGCACAAATGGTACAACTGAGGCCCAACATTAGGACAAATGGTAAGGTTTAATCAAACAAGGCCCGGCTCTAGTATAAATGGTAAGGTTGAGTCAAACGAGGGATGATTCCAACACAAATGATACGGGTGAGTCAAACGAGGCCCGACTCTGACCCAAAGGATAAGGTTGAGTCAAACGAGGCCCAACTTCAGCACAAATGATAAGCATTTGTCAAACGAGGCCTGACTCTAGCACAAATGGTAAGATTGAGTCAAACGAGGCTCGAAAGTTAAGTCAAACGAGGCTTGATTCCAATACAAATGGTAAGGTTGAGTCAAACAAGACCAGACTCTAGCACAAATGATAAGGGTGAGTCAAATGAGGCCCAAGTTCGGCATAAATGATAAAGGTGAGTCAAACGAGGTCTAACTCTTGTACAAATGGTAAGGTTGAGTCAAACGAGGCCCAACTCTGGCACAATTGATAAATGTGAGTCAAATGAGGCTTGACATCAGTACAAATGGTACAATCAAGGGCCGACTTTGGCACAATTAGTAAGGTTGAGTCAAACGAGGCTTGACTCTAGCAAAAATGGTAAGGTTAAGTAAACTGATTCTAGCATAGATGATAAAGTTGTGTCAAACGAGGCTCGACATTGGCACTAATGGTAAGGTTGAGTCAAACGAGACTCGATTCCAACACAAATGATAAAGGTGAGTCCAATGAGATCTGAATCTGGCATAAATGATAAGATTGAGTCAAATGAGACCCAACTTGGCACAACTGGTACAACCGAGGCACGACTTCGCCACAAATGGTACAGTTGAGTCAAATGAGGCCTAACTTTGACACAAATGATAAGGGTGAGCCAAACGAGGTTCGACTACATCACAAATCATAAGGGTGAGTCAAACGAGGCTTGACTACGATACAAATGGTAAGGTTGAGTCAAACAACACCCGACTCTAGCACAAATCATACGGTTAAGTCAAACAAAGACCGATTTCAACACAAAAAATAAGGGTGAGTCAAATGAGGCCTAGCTTTGGCATAAATGGTAAGGTTGAGTGAAACGAGGCCCAACTTCAGCATAAATGATAAGGGTAAGTCAAACAAGGCCTGACTCTGACACAATGGGTAAGGTTGAGTCAAAACAAGGCCCAACTCTGACACAAATGGTAAGGTTGAGTAAGACAAGGCCCAACTACAGCACAAATAGTAAGATTGACTCAAATGAGGGCCGACTCTGGCATAAATGGTACAATTGAGTTAAATGAGGCCTGACTCTAGCACAAAGGTAAGGTTGAGTCAAATGAGGCCCGACTCTAGCATAAATGATAAGGGTGAATCAAGCAAGGTCTAACTCTAGCACAAATGTTAAGGTTGAGTCAAATGAGGCCTAAAGGTTGAGTAAACGAGGCTTGAATCTGGGACAAATGGTAAGGTTAGGTTACACAAGGCCCGACTCTGGTACAAATGGTAAGGTTGAGTCAAACAAGGCTTTATACTGGTACAAATGATAAGGGTTTATCAAATGAGGCCCGACTCTAGTACAAATAATAAGGTTGAGTCGGACAAGGCCAAAAGGTTAAGTCAAACGAAGCTTGACTCCAGCACAAGTAGTAAGGTTGAGTCAAATAGGGCCCTACTCTAGCACAAATGATATGGGTGTGACAAGTGAGGCCCAACTCTGGTATAAAGGATAAGATTGAGTCAAAGAGGCCTGTCTCTAGCACAAATGGTAAGGTTGAGTCAAATAAGGCCAAACTTTGGTTCAAATGGTAAGGTTTAGTGAAACGAGGCCTGACTATAGTACAAATGATAAGGGTGAGTCAAAAGGGGTTTGACTTTGGCATAAATGGTAAGTTTGAATCAAATGACACCTGACTCTGACACAAATGGCAAAGGTAAGTCAAACGAGGCCCAAGTCCAGCACAAATGATAAGGTTAAGTGAAACGAGGCCCAACTCCAACATAAATGACACAGGTGAGTTAAACGACGCCCGAAGGCTAAGTCAAATGAGGCCAGGCTCTAACACAAATGGCAAAGTTGAATCAAATGAGCCCTGACTCTGGTATAATTGGTAACGGTGAGTCAAACATGGTCAGACTTTAGTACAAATGGTACAACTAAGGGCTGACTCTGGCACAAATAGTAAGGTTGAATCAAATGAGTCTTGACTCAGGCATAATTGATAACGGTGAGTCAAACATGGTTAGACTTCGGTACAAATGGTACAACTGAGGGCTGACTTTGGCACAAATAGTAAGGTTGAGTCAAACGAGACTCGACTCTAGTAGAAATGGTAAGGTTAAGGCAAACAAGGGCTGATTCTAGCACAAATGATAAGGGTGTGTCAAACGAGGACCGACACTGGCACTAATAGTAAGGTTGAGTCAAACGAGACCTGACTCCAGCACAAATGATAAGGGTGAGTTAAACAAGGCCAGACTCTGGCACAATTGATAAAGGTGAGTCAAATGTTACTTGACTTTGGCACAAATGGTACAACCAAGGGCCAACTTTGACACAAATCGTAAGGTTAAGTCAAATGAGGCTAGACTCCAACATAAATGATAAGAGTGAGTCAAAGAAGACCCGAATCTAGTACAAATGTTAAGGGTGAGTCAAATGCGGCCCAACTTTGGCACAAATGGTACAACCGAGACACGACTTCAAAACAAATCATAAGGTTGAGTCAAATGAGGCCCGGCTCTAGCGCAAATGATAAGGTTGAGTCCAACGAGGCTCGACTCTGGCACAAATGGTAAGGTTGAGTCAAACGAGGCCCAACTTTGGTATAAATGATAAGGGTAAGCCAAATGAGGCCCAACTACATCATAAATCATAAGGGTGAGTCAAATGAGGCCTGACTACGGTACAAACGGTAAGGTTGAGTCAAATGACGCCCAACTCTGGCACAAATTGTAAGGTTAAGTCAAATAAGGCCTGACTCTAACACAAATAATAAGGATGAGTCAAATGAGGACTAGCTCTAGTACAAATGGTAAGGTTGAGTGAAAGGAGGCCCGACTTCAGCACAAATGATAAGGATGAGTCAAACGAGGCACGACTCCAGTACAAATGGTAAGGTTAAGTCAAATGTGGCCTGCCTCTTGCATAGATGATAAAGGTGTGTCAAACAAGGCCCGACTCTAGCACAAATAGTAAGATTGAATCAACGAGGCCCAACACTGGCATAAATGGTAATGTTGAGTGAAATGATGCCCAACTTCGGCTCAAACTATAAGGTTAAGTTAGCCAACTCCTGGCTTCGGCTCAAATGGTAAGGTTCAGTCAAACGATGCACGACTCTTGCACAAATCATAAGATTGAGTTAAACATGGACTAACTACAACATAAATGATAAGGGTGAGTCAAACGAGGCTCGACTACATCACAAATCATAAGGGTGAGTCAAACGAGGCCTAGCTCTAGCACAAATGGTAAGGTCGAGTCAAACAAGTACTGACTTCAGCACAAATGATAAGGGTAAGTCAAACGAGGCTCGACTCTGGTACAAATGAAGCCCAACTTTGGTATAAATGGTAAGATTGAGTGAAACAAGGCCCTACTCTAGAACAAATGGTACGGTTGAGTCCAACGAGACTCAACTCTGGTACGAATGGTAAGATTGAGTCAAACAAGGCCCGACTCTAGCATAAATGATAAGGGCGAGTCAAACGAGGCCTAACTCTGGCTCAAATGGTAAGGTTGAGTCAAATGAGGCCCAACTCTAGAACAAATGGTAAAGTTAAGTCAAACAAAGTCTGACTCTAGTACAAATGGTTAGGATGAGTCAAACAAGGCTCGGCTTGGCACAAATGGTAAGGTTGAGTTAAATGAAGGCCGACTTTGGCACAATTGGTAAGGTTAAGTCAAACGAGAACTGACTCTAACACAAATGGTAAGGTTGAGTCAAACGAGGCTCGACTCTAGCACAAATGATAAGGTTGAGTCAAACGAGGCCCAACGCCAACACAAATGGTAAGGTTGGATCAAACAAGGCCTAACTCTGGCATAAATGGTAAGGTTAAGTCAAACGAAGCCTGACTTCGACACAAATGGTAAGGTTGAGTCAAACAAGTCCCAAAGGTTGAGTCAAACATGGCCCCACTTTGACACAAATGAAAAAGGTGCATCAAACGAGTCCTGTCTCCAGCTCAAATGGTATGATTTAGTCGAACGAGGCCTGACTCTAGTACAAATGGTAAGATTGACTCAAACGAGGCTCGCCTCTGACCCAAATGATAGGGTTGTAAGGTTTAGTTAAATGAGACCCAACTCTAGCACAAATGGTAAGGTTGAGTTAAATGAGTCCCAACCCCAACACAAATGATATAGGTGAGTTAAATGACGCCCGAAGGCTAAGTCAAATGAGGCTAGACTCTGGCACAAATGGTAAGGTTGAATCAAATGAGTCCTAACTCTGGCATAATTGATAACGGTGAGTCAAACATGGTCAGACTTCGGTACACATGATACAACTGAGGGCTGACTCTGGCACAAATGGTAAGGGTGTATCAAATGAGACCCGACACTAGCACTAATAGTAAGGTTAAGTCAAACGAGACCTGACTTTGGCACAGATGATAAGGGTGTGTCAAATGAGGACCGACATAGCACTAATAGTAAGGTTGAGTCAAACGAGACCTGACTCCAACACAAATGAAAAGGGTGAGTTAAACGAGGCCAGACTCTGGCATAATTGATAAAGGTGAGTCAAACATTGCCCGACTTTGGTACAAATGGTACAACCAAGGGCCGACTCTGACACAAATTGTAAGGTTGAGTCAAACGAGATCAGACTCCAGCATAAATGATAAGGGTAAGTCAAAGGAGACCCAAATCCAGTACAAATGTTAAGGGTGAGTCAAATGTGGCCCAACTTTGGCACAAATGGTATAAGCAAGACATGACTTTAGAACAAATCATAAGGTTGAGTCAAACGAGACCCGGCTCTGGCACAAATGATAAGGTTGAGTCCAACGAGGTTCAACTCTGGCACAAATGGTAAGGTTGAGTCAAACGAGGCCTGACTTTGGTATCAATGATAAGGGTGAGTCAAATGAGGTCCGACTACATCATAAATCATAAGGGTGACTCAAATGAGGCCTGACTATGGTACAAACAGTAAGGTTGAGTCAAATGATGCCCAACTCCGGTACAAATTGTAAGGTTAAGTCAAATAAGGCCTAACTCCAACACAAATAATAAGGATGAGTCAAATGAGGACTAGCTCTAGTACAAATGGTAAGGTTGAGTGAAAGAAGGCTTGACTTCAGCACAAATAATAAGGATGAGTCAAATGAGGCACGACTCCAGTACAAATGGTAAGGTTAAGTCAAATGTGGCCTGCCTCTAGCATAGATGATAAGGGTGTGTCAAACAAGGCCCGACTTTGGCACAAATAGTAAGATTGAATCAAACGAGGCCTGACATCGGCATAAATGGTAATGTTGAGTGAAATGACGCCCGACTTCGGCACAAACTGTAAGGTTAAGTTAGCCAAGTCCTGGCTTCGGTTCAAATGGTAAGGTTCAGTCAAACGAGGCGTGACTCTTGCACAAATCATAAGGTTGAGTTAAACATGGATTAACTACAGCATAAAAATGATAAGGGTGAGTCGAACGAGGCTCGACTACATCACAAATCATAAGGGTGAGTCAAACGAGGCCTAGCTCTGTCACAAATGGTAAGGTTGAGTTAAACAAGTACCGACTTCAGCACAAATGATAAGGGTGAGTCAAATGAGGCCCAACTTTGGTATAAATGGTAAGATTGAGTGAAACGAGGCCCGACTCTAGTACAAATGGTATGGTTGAGCCAACGAGACCCAACTCTGGTACGAATGGTAAGATTGATTCAAACAAGGCCCGACTCTAGCATAAATGATAAGGGATAGTCAAACGAGGCCTAACTCTAGCTTAAATTGTAAGGTTTAGTCAAATGAAGCCCAACTCTAGCACAAATGGTAAAGTTGAGTCAACAAAGTCCGACTCTAGTACAAATGGTTAGGATGAGTCAAACAAGGCTTGGCTTGGAACAAATAGTAAGGTTGATTAAATGAGGGTCGACTTTGGCACAATTGGTAAGGTTGAGTCAAATGAGAACTGACTCTGACACAAATGGTAAGGTTGAGTCAAACGAGGCTCGACTCTAGCACAAATGATAAGGTTGAGTCAAACAAGGCTCGACCCCAACACAAATGGTAAGGTTCCAAACGAGGCCTGACTCTGGCACAAATGGTAAGGTTAAGTCAAACAAAGCCTGACTTTGACACAAATGGCAAGGTTGAGTTAAACAAGTCCCAAAGGTTATGTCAAACGTGGCCCGACTTTGACACAAATGAAAAAGGTGCATCAAACGAGTCCTGTCTCCAGCTCAAATGGTATGGTTGAGTCGAACAAGGCCTAGCTCTAGTACAAATGGTAAGATTGACTCAAACGAGGCTTGCCTCTGACCCAAATGATAGGGTTGTAAGGTTTAGTCAAATGAGACCCAACTCCAGCACAAATGGTAAGGTTGAGTTAAACGAGTCCCAACCCTAACACAAATGATATAGGTGAGTTAAACGACGCCTGAAGGCTAAGTCAAATGAGGCCAGACTCTAGCATAAATGGTAAGGTTGAATTAAATGAGTCCTAACTCTAGCATAATTGATAACGGTGAGTCAAATATGGTCAGACTTCGGTACAAATGGTACAACTGAGGGCTGACTCTAGTACAAATGGTAAGGTTGAGTCAAACGAGATTCGACTCTAGCAAAAATGGTAAGGTTAAGTCAAACGAGGCCTGATTCTGGCACAGATGATAAGGGTGTGTGTCAAACGAGGACCGACACTGGCACTAATAGTAAGGTTGAGTCAAACGAGACCTAACTCTAGTACAAATGATAAGGGTGAGTTAAACGAGGCCAGACTCTGGCACAATTGATAAAGGTGAGTCAAACATTGCCCGACTTCAGCACAAATGGTACAACCAAGGGCTGACTCTGACACAAATCGTAAGGTTGAGTCAAACGAGGCCAGACTCCCGCATAAATGATAAGGGTGAGTCAAAGGAGACCCGAATCCGGTACAAATGTTAAGGGTGAGTCAAATGGCGCCCATCTTTGGCACAAATGGTACAACCAAGACACGACTTCAGAACAAATCATAAGGTTGAGTCAAACGAGGCCGACTCTGGCACAAATGATAAGGTTGAGTCCAACGAGGCTCGACTCTAGCACAAACGGTAAGGTTGAGTCAAACGAGGCCCGACTTTGGTATAAATGATAAGGATGAGCCAAATGAGGCCCGACTACATCATAAATCATAAGGGTGAATCAAATGAGGCCCGACTATGGTATAAACAATAAGGTTGAGTCGAATGACGCCCAACTCCGATACAAATTGTAAGGTTAAGTCAAACAAGGCCTGACTCCAACACAAATAATAAGGATGAATCAAATGAGGACTAGCTCTAGTACAAATGATAAGGTTGAGTGAAAGGAGGCTTGACTTTGGCACAAATGATAAGGATGAGTCAAAGGAGGCCCAACTTCAGCACAAAGGGTAAGGCTAAGTCAAACGAGACCCAACTCTGGTACAAAAGATAAAGGTGAGTCAAACAAGGCTTAACTCCAGCATAAATGTAAGGTCGAGTCAAACAAGGCCCGAATTAAGTAAAAACGGTAAGCAATAGTCAAACAAGTCCTGACTCTAGCACAAATGGTATAGTTAAGTCAAATAAGGCCTGACTCCAGCACAAATAGTAAGGTTGAGTGAAACAAGGCCCGACTTCAGCACAAGTGATAAGGGTGAATTAAGCGAGGCCTAACTCTAACACAAATGGTAAGGTTGAGTTAGATGAAGCCCAAAGATTAGTCAAACAAAGTCGAATCTGGGACAAATGGTAAGGTTGGGTCACACGAGGACCGACTCCAACACAAATGGTAAGGTTGAGTCAAACAAGGGATAACAGTAGTACA
Organism: Dicorynia guianensis; assembly: GCA_037013595.1. Taxonomy (NCBI): domain Eukaryota; kingdom Viridiplantae; phylum Streptophyta; class Magnoliopsida; order Fabales; family Fabaceae; genus Dicorynia; species Dicorynia guianensis. The sequence continues at coordinate 18,535,731 of JASUAB010000006.1, read as the reverse complement.
AATGATAAGGGTTTGTCAAATGATGCCCGACTCTGGCACAAATGGTAAGGTTGATTTAAACAAGGCTTGACTTTAGCACAAATGATAAGGTTGAGTCAAAGAAGGCCCAACACCGGCACAAATAGTAAGGTTGAGTTGAACTAGGTTCGACTCTAACACAAATGGTAAAGGTGAGTCCAACGAGGCCCAACTCTAGCACGAATGGTAAGGTTAATCAAACAAGGCCTGAAGCTTGAGTCAAACGAGGCTCGACTCTGGTACAAATAGTAAGGTTAAGTCAATTGAGGCCCAAATTGGCATAAATGATAAGGTTGACTCAAACGAGGCCTAACTCTAGCACAAATGGTAAGGTTAAGTCAAACAAGGCCCAAAAGTTATGTCAAATGAGACTCGACTCTAGCACAAAAGGTAAGTTTAAGTGAAATGAGGCTTGACTATAGCGCAATTAATAAGGATGAGTCAAATAAGGCCTAGCTTCAGTACAAATGGTACAAGTTTAAGTGAAATGAGGCTCAACTATAGCACAATTAATAAGGGTGAGTCAAATGAGGCCCAACTCCAGCACAAATGATAAGGTTGATCAAACAAGGCCTGAAGGTTGACTCAAATGAGGCCCGACTCCAGTGCAAAAGGTAAGGTTGAGTCAAATGAGACTTGACTCTGGCACAAATGATAAGGGTGAGTCAAATAACACCTGACTCCAGGACAAATGGTAAAGTTGAGTCAAATGAGGCCCGCCTCTGGCACAAATAATAAGAGTGAGTCAAACAAGGCCCAACTCTGGCTAAATGGTAAGGTTGCGTCAAACGAGGCTTACTCTGGCATAAATGGTAAGGTTGACTCAAACGTGGCTTGCCTCCAGTGGAAATAGTAAGGTTGTAAGGTTGAGTCAAACAAGATCCAACTCAAGTACAAATGGTAAGGTAAAGGCAAACGATGCTCGACCCTGGCATAAATGGTAAGTTTGAGTCAAATGAGGCCCGACTTTGGCATAAATGATAAAGGTAAGTCAAACAAGGCTTGACTTTAGCTCAAATGGAAAGGTTGAGTCAAATGAGGCCCAACTTCAGCACAAATAAGATTAAGTCAAACGAGGCCCGACTCTGACACAATTGATAAGGGTTTATCAAACAAGGCATGACTCTGGCACAAATGATAAGGTTGAATCAAAGAGGCCAGAAGGTTAAGTCAAACGAGTCCTAACTCCAGCACAAATGATAAGGGTTTGTCAAACGAGGCCTGACTTTAGTACAAATGGTAAGGTTGAGTCAAACGAGACCTGACTCCAACCCAAATGGTAAGGTTGAGTGAAACGAGGCCCGACTCTAGCATAATTGATAAGGGTGAGTCAAATGAGGCCTGACTCTAGCATAAACTATAAGGTTGAGTCAAATGAGACCTGACTCTAGCACAAATGATATGGGTTTGTCAAATGAGGCCCGAGTCTAACATAAATGGTAAAGTTGAGTCAAACAAGCCTTGAAAGTTGAATCAAATGAGGCCTAACTCCAGCATAAATAGTAAGGTTGAATCAAACAAGGCTCAACTCTGGCACAAATGATAAGTGTGAGTCAAACAAGACCCGACTTTGGCATAAATGGTACAACCGATTCCCGACTTAGGCACAAATGGTAAGGTTAAATGAAATGAGGCTCAACTCTGACACAAATGGTAAGGCTGAGTAAAACGAGGCCTGACTTTAGTGCAAATGGTAAGGTTGATTCAACCGAGGCCTAACTCCAGCACAAATGATAAGAGTGAGTCAAATAAGGCCTGATTCTAGAACAAATAGTAAGGTTGAGTCAAATGAGGCCCAGCTCTAGCACAAATGATATGGGTGTGTCAAACAAGGCTCGACTCCGACACAAATGATAAGGGTGAGTCAAACGAGGCCTAACTTTGACCCAAATGGTAAGGTTGAGTCAAACAAGACCCGACTCCAGTACAAATGATAAGCGTTTGTCAAACAAGGCCTAACTCTAGCACAAATGATAAGGTTGAGTCAAACGAGGCTCAAAAGTTGAGGCAAATGAGGCTTGATTCCAACACAAATGGTAAGGTTGAGTTAAACGAGGCCTAACTCTGGCACAAATGATAAGGGTGAGTCAAATGAGGCCCAAGTTCAGCACAAATGATAAGGGTGAGTCAAATGAGGTCTAACTCTTATACAAATGGTAAGGTTGAGTCAAATGAGGCCTAACTCTGGCACAATTGATAAAGGTGAGTCAAATGAGGCCCGACATCAGTACAAATGGTACAATCGAGGGCCGACTTTGGTATAAATGGTAAGGTTGAGTCAAACGAGGCTCGACTCCAACAAAAATGATAAGGTTAAGTCAAACGAGGCTTGATTCTGGCATAGATAATAAGGGTGTGTCAAACGAGGCCCGACTTTGGTACTAATGGTAAGGTTGAGTCAAACAAGACCCGACTCTAACACAAATGATAAGGGTGAGTCAAACGAGGCTTGACTTTGGCACAAATGATAAAATTGAGTCAATCGAGGTCTGGCTCCAACACAAATGATAAGGGTGAGTCAAACGAGACTCGAATCTGGTACAAATGATAAGAGTGAGTCAAATGAGGCCCAACTTGGCACAACTGGTACAACCGAGGCATGGCTTTGGCACAAATGGTATGGTTGAGTCAAATGAGGCCTAACTCTAGCACAAATGATAAGGGTGAGCCAAACAAAGCCTGACTACATCGCAAATCATAAGGTGAGTCAAAGAGGCTCGACTACAGTACAAATGGTAAGGTTGAGTCAAACGACACCTCACTCTAGCACAAATCATAAGGTTAAGTCAAACAAAGACTGACTCCAACATAAATAATAAGGGTGAGTCAAACAAGGTCTAGCTCTGGCATAAATAGTAAGGTTGAGTGAAATGAGGCCCAACTTTAACATAAATGATAAGGGTGAGTCAAACAAGGCCCGACTCTGACACAATGGTAAGATTGAGTCAAACAAGGCCCAACTCCAACATAAATGGTAAGGTTGAGTAAAACGAGGCTCGACTATAACACAAATAGTAAAGTTGAGTCAAACAAGGCCCGACTCTAGCACAAATGGTACAATTGAGTCAAATGAGGCCTGACTCCAGCACAAATGATAAGGTTTAGTCAAACGAGGCCCAACTCTAGCACAAATGATAAGGATGAATCAAGTGAGGTCTAACTTTGGCACAAATGGAAGGTTGAGTCAAATAAGGCTAAAGGTTAAGTAAACAAGGCTTGAATCTAGGACAAATGGTAAGGTTGGATTAGACGAGGCCCGACTCCGGCACAAATGGTAAGGTTGAGTCAAACAAGGCCTCACACTGGTACAAATGATAAAGGATTATCAAATGAGGCCCAACTTTGGCACAAATAATAAGGTTGAGTTGAACAAGGCTGAAACGTTAAGTCAAACAAAGCTTGACTCTAGCACAAGTGGTAAGGTTGAGTCAAACGGGACCCTACTTTAGCACAAATGATATGGATGTGACAGGCGAGGCCTAACTCTAGTATAAAGGATAAGGTTGAGTCAAATGAGGCCTGACTCTGTCATAAATGGTAAGGTTAAGTCAAACGGGACACAAAGGTTAAGTTAAACAAGGCCAAACTTTGGTACAAATGATAAGGTTTAATCAAATGAGGCCTGACTACAGTACAAATGATAAGGGTGAATCAAAAGGTGCCTGACTCTGGCACAAATGGTAAGGTTGAATCAAATGATGCTCGACTTTGACACAAATGGCAAAGGTGAGTTAAACGAGGCCCGACTCCAGCACATATGGTAAGGTTGAGTGAAACGAGGCCCAACTCCAGCACAAATGATATGAGTGAGTTAAACGACGCCCGAAGGCTAAGTTAAATAAGGCCCGACTCTAGCACAAATGGTAAGGTTGAGTCAAACTAGTCCTAACTCTGGCACAATTGATAATGATGAGTCAAACATGGCCAGACTTCGGCACAAATGGTACAACTGAGGGCCAACTCTGGTACAAATGGTAAGGTTGAGTCCAACAAGGCTCGACTCTAGCAAAAATGGTAAGGTTAAGTCAAACGAGGCCTGATTTTAGGACAAATGATAAAGGTGTGTCAAACGAGGATCGACATTGGCACTAATAGTAAGGTTGAGTCAAATGAGACCTAACTCCAGTACAAATGATAAGGGTAAGTCAAACGAGGCTTGACTCTGGCACAATTGATAAAGGTGAGTCAAACGTTGCCCAACTTCGGCACAAATGGTACAACTGAGGGCTGACTCTAGCACAAATGGTAAGGTTGAGTCAAATGAGGCCCGACTCTGGCATAAATGATAAGGGTGAGTCAAACGAGACTTGAATCCAGTACAAACGTTAAGGGTGAGTCAAATGGGGCCCAACTTTGGCACAAATGGTACAACCAAGACACGACTTTGAAACAAATCATAAGGTTGAGTCAAATGACGTCCGGCTCTAGCATAAACGATAAGCTTGAGTCAAACGAGCTCGACTCTGGCACAAATGGTAAGGTTGAGTCAAATGAGGATTGACTTCGATACAAATGATAAGGGTAAGCCAAATGAGGCCTGATTACATCACAAATGATAAGGGTGAGGCAAATAAGGCTCGACTATAGTACAAACAATAAAGTTAAGTCAAACGATGCCCGACTCCAACACAAATCATTTGGTCTCTCCCCATCTTGCTCTCTCTTTCTCTCTTGCTCTCTCTCTCACCCTTTGCTCACCCCTTCTTGCTCTCTTCCCTCTTGCTCTCCATCTCAGTCTCTCTTTCTCTCTCTCTCTCTCTAAAACTGCTCTCTTTCTTCAAACTTCCCTTTTGCTTTCTGACTCCTTGAAACCTCACTTTCTCTCTCACTCTGATGTGAGCACAAGCATGGATGGCAAGAAGAGAGGAGCAGCAGATGAGCTAACATTGCCTCAAGGACTAATTACAAGATTAAGAGCCAAAAAGTTCATGGAATCACTTCAAACTTATAAGGGCAGAATGTTAGAAGGAATGGAAGCTAAAGATGACATGAAGGCCAATGGAACTTCACCTAATCAAATTGGGCTGAATTTGCAAAATGGGTCCAATCTATGTTTAATTCATATTCCAAGTTAATAGATTAGTTTCTAGGCAGTTTACTACTTGCAATTTGCATTTGGGTTTGTTTTTTATGTTGGGAGGCCCATTTTTAAGGCCTAACCTAATAGTCTAGGTTATTTGAACTTGTGGGCATATAAATACCCTAGTATATGGACGAGAATGAGCAGAATGAATGAAAAACAGAATTGTTTTTGGAGTTTTATACTCTTGTTCAAGGCTTGGCTTGAATCTCTATTGCATCAAGAATTGAACTTCATCAAGGTAATTACATCCTGGTGAACTTTTGTTCTTGATTCCTCAATCAACCGATTATTTGCGTTTCCGTTTGCATCAGTCATTTGGGGGTTCAATAGGTTGGGAGTTCTCCATCTTTTCTGGTTCTCTATCAATTTGTGTGTTTGGGGTTTCTGCATCATAAATATCCATGGGGTTCCACATCATTTGGTATCAGAGCTAGATTAGGGTGAATTCTTATTTATCCTAGGTTATAGTTTGCTGTTTTCTTCTTTTCTTCTCTCCCTAATATCAACTAGAACCAGATCTGGGTATAGAAGTGCATGTTGCAGCTGGTTTGATTGTTTGGGATTTGATTTTGATATTTTGGTGTTGTTTGCTGTTTATCCTATATTCCAAAAAAAAAAAAATTGTGCCGCTGTTAAATAAAACGAAAAGGAACAAAATTGAAAAGAGTTGCAGCTAGAAGAAGAAAAGCACCACAAAATTGTCTAATTAGGTTGGCAGCAAGTTCTTTGAACCTGTATACCTTTTTGGGCAGAATTTAGGGTATGATTGAATTCAAGTCTGAACACACTTTGGGTTTTGGAGATTAATTAGCAAAGTCAAAGAAGTATAAGCACAATTTGTGGGATTAGCATCATTCTAGGAAACCTACTTAATTTCTTTCCTTTTTGTCTTTATGTCTTTTTTCATCAGAATTGATCTTTCTATTAAGGAAACATCAATTTCTGCATTTATGCATTAATTTTGTCTTTTTCCTTCAAATCTCGTTGCTATTTTTGGTTACTCCTGCTTTTGCTTCCATATACACCATAATTAAGAATTTGATTCTTGTTAATTGGAGATCAGTATTTTGGGCAGCAAACTCTTCATATCTTGCATGCTCATTTCAATTTATTCTGGTATATTTGCTTCTAGTCTTTGTACCTGCCTTCCTTGTTAAGTGTTTTCATTACCATCCTAGTATTAATTTGCTGTTTGTGAATATTTTGGTTTGAGGATTAATTCTAAAGTGCAATTGAGAACAACAAGCTTGAGTGGTAAAAGGCTTAAGTATGTGAGCTTAAAGAGGGCAAAAGCCAACAATTGTGTGAAACACGAGTGGAGTGCCATCTTTTGAGTGAAACATGTGAGGGAGTGTTTTGTGAGGCTGTTTTACTAACATTTCTTGCAGGTTCATAAAATGAGTAATCTTGCAACAAGGAGGGAGGGTAAAGAGCCCTCAAATGAAGAAGTTAACATGACTCCAGACATGAAATTGATATATAAAGCCTTTAGTAGTCAATTTCAAAAGTTGAATAGTAGGCAAGATGAGTTGGATGAATGGAAGAGGGAGTTGTCAGAAAGCTTCCCAGGTAATGGTAGGCAAACTAATGATGGGAATAGGCATCAAAATGAGTTTGATCAGGGGCTATTTGAAGATGAATTTGAAGAGAGGAGTTCAGCTCGAAATAGAAGAGGTGAAATAAGAATAGACAATAGGAGGGATAGTAATCTAAATGCTATCAAGATGCATATACCTCCATTTAAGGGTAGAAATGATGCTGAAGTGTACTTGGATTGGGAGAAAAAAATGGATTTGATATTTGCTTGCCACAACTATTCTGAAGAGAAGAAGGTGAGGTTGGCTACAGTAGAATTTTCAGATTATGCCTTAGTTTGGTGGGATGAATTAGTGAAGTCTAGGAGCAGAAATGGTGAATATCCTATTGAGAATTGGGATGAGATGAAGAGAGTAATGAAGAAGCGATTTGTGCTTTCTTATTACTATAGAGAGTTGCACCAAAAGTTGCGTAAGCTTACTCAAGGGTCAAAATCAGTGGAAGATTACCACAAGGAGATGGAGATGCTCTTGATTAAAGCTAACATTGAGGAGGATAGGGATGTGACAATGGCTAGGTTTATAGGAGGTCTGAACAAGGAGATAGCTGATGTAGTGGAGTTATATCATTATGCTGAGACGGAGGACCTAGTTAACATGGCCATGAAGGTGGAGAGACAACAAAACCAAAGGGGAGCAGCCAAGTCATTTTCGAATTCCAGCAGCAAATGGAGTTCAAAATGGAACAAATATGATGAGAAGAAGAAGGAGAAAGCCACTGATTCCAAGGAAAAGGGGCTGGATGCAAACAAAAACAAGGAGAAGAGTACTTCAACTCAAAGGGGTACTTCTGATTCTTTTTCAAAAACCTCTAAACATAGAGATGTAAAGTGTTTTAAGTGTCAAGGTCGTGGTCATTATGTATCTGATTGTCCTAATAGAAAGACCATGTACATTAAAGGTGATGAGATTGTTTCTAAATCTGAAAATGATTATGATTGTGATGGGAATGGTAGTGAGAGTAGCATGCCCTCTTTAGAGGATTGTTCTGATGTTGATGGGGATGTTGAATATAGTGCTCATGATGAATCTCTTGTTGCTAGGCATGCATTGAATCTGAATGTTAAAGAAGAAAGCTTAGAACAAAGAGAAAATATATTTTACAATAGATGTTTAGTTGGTGGTAAAGTTTGTAGCATGATTATTGATGGGGGGTAGTTGTGCTAATGTGGCTAGCACCACTTTGGTGGATAAATTGGGGCTGAAATGTATTAAACACCCTACTCCTTATAGGCTACAATGGTTGAATGATAGTGGAGAAGTGAAAGTTACTAGGCAAGTTGTGGTAGCTTTTACTATTGGGAAGTACAGTGATGAAGCTGTGTGTAATGTAGTACCCATGCATGCTGATCATTTATTGTCGGGGAGACCTTGGCAATTTGATAGGCATGTAATGCATGATGGGTATAGAAATAGATATTCCTTTCAGTATGATGGCAAGAAAATCACTTTGGCACCTTTATCACCTAAAGAAGCTTACCTTGATCAAGTTAAGCTTCAACAATCAGCTTATGGGAGTTCAGGTAGTGAGGTGAAAAAGAATAATGAGAGAAAAGAGGCCATGAGAGAAAAGAATAAAAATAAAGGCCCAATGTTGAGTGACTGCACAAGTGAGGAAAAGAAAGTGAGATGTGCAGAAGAGAATAAGCTAGTGAGTGATCAAAAGAACAAAAGTGAAAAGAAAGGAAAAGAGAGAAGTGAAGAAGTTAAGAAAAACCATGTTTCTATGCAAAAGAGAGAGATTTAAAGAGTGCATACTTACACAAGAGAGCTTTTATTTTGATTTGGTTTAAGGAAACTTTGTTTACTGAAATTGACCTTAACCCCAAATTGCCTAGTGTGTTTGTGACTTTATTGTAGGAATTCAGTGATGTCTTTCCTGAGGAGATACCCCACAAGTTGCCACCTAAAAGAGGAATTGAGCATCAGATTGATTTTGAACTAGGAGATTGGGTTTGGTTACATAGGCTAAAGGAGAGGTTTCCACAGCAAATGAAGTTAAAGCTTGACGCAAGGGGTGATGGACCATTCCAGATTTGAGGACAAATCCTTTTGAGGAGGGAGGGAATGATGTGAGCACAAGCATGGATGGCAAGAAGAGAGAAGCAGCAGATGAGCTAACATTGCCTCAAGGACTAATTACAAGATTAAGGGCCAAAAAGTTCATGGAATCACTTCAAACTTATATGGGCAGAATGTTAGAAGGAATGGAAGCTAAAGATGACATGAAGGCCAATGGAGCTTCACCTAATCAAATTGGGCTGAATTTGCAAAATGGGTCCAATCTATGTTTAATTCATATTCCAAGTTAATAGATTAGTTTCTAGGCAGTTTACTACTTGCAATTTGCATTTGGGTTTGTTTTTTATATTGGGAGGCCCATTTTTAAGGCCTAACCTAATAGTCTAGGTTATTTGAACTTGTGGGCATATAAATACCCTAGTATATGGACGAGAATGAGCAGAATGAATGAAAAACAGAATTGTTTTTGGAGTTTTATACTCTTGTTCAAGGCTTGGCTTGAATCTCTATTGCATCAAGAATTGAACTTCATCTAGGTAATTACATCCTAGTGAACTTCTGTTCTTGATTCCTCAATCAACAGATTATTTACGTTTCCATTTGCATCAGTCATTTGGGGGTTCAATAGGTTGGGAGTTCTCCATCTTTTCTTGTTCTCTATCAATTTATGTGTTTGGGGTTTCTGGATCATAAATATCCATGGGGTTCTGTATCACACTCTCTCTGAAACCTTTCTCTCTCTTTCTTAGTCTCTCTGAAACTTCTCTCTTTCTCTCTCTCAAAACCTCCCTTTCCCTCTTTCTCTCTCTCTCTTTGAAACTACTCTCCATTACTCTCTCTCTCTTGGTCTCTCCAGAACTTCTCTCACTTGCTCTCTCCATAAAACATCTCTCACTCATTCTGTCTCTCTCAAACTTCCCTTTCTCTCTCTCAAAACCTCCCTTTCTCTCTCTCAAAACCTCCCTTTCCCTCTTTCTCTCTCTCTCTTTGAAACTTCTCTCCATTACTCTCTCTCTTGGTCTCTCCAGAACTTCTCTCACTTGCTCTCTCCATAAAACATCTCTCACTCATTCTGTCTCTCTCAAACTTCCCTTTCTCTCTCTTTTAGTCTCCTTGAAACTTCTTTCTCTATCTGTCTCTAGCTCCCTCTCAAACTCTCTTGCTATCGCTGTCCCTCTCTTTGAAATCACTCTCCCTCTCTCTCTTGAAAACTCCTCTCTCGCTCTTTCTCAGTCACTCTTGCTCTCTCAAAAACTACTTTCTCACCCTCTCTTAAAATGCTCTCCCTCACTCTCTCTCTCTCACTGTCTATGAAACTTCTCCCTCTCTCTTGCTCTCTCTAGAACTTCTCCCAGTCTCTCTTTATTGGACTCTTTGAAACTTATTTCTTTCTCTCTCTTTTTGTCTCTCTAAAGCTTCCCTTTTTGACGTGAGCACAAGCATGGATGGCAAGATGAGAGGAGTAGTGGATGAGCTAACATTACCTCAAGGATCAATTATAAGATTGAGGGCCAAAAAGTTCAAGGAATCACTTCAAACTTATATGGGCAGAATTTTAGAAGGAAAGAAAGCTCAAGATGCAATGACGGCCAATGGAGCTTCACCTAATCAAATTGGGCTGAATTTGTAAGATGGGTCCAACCTATGTTTAATTCATCATTTCAAGTTAATAGATTAGTTTTTGGACAGCTCACTACTTGCAATTTGCGTTTGGCTTTTTTTTAATATAGGATAAGCAGCAAATAACTTCAAAATATGAAAAAAAAAATCAAAATCAAATCCCAAACAATCAAACTAGCCGTAATATGCACTTCTATACCAGATCTGGTTCTGATATTAGGCAACAAAAGAAAAAAGAAAACAACAAACTATAACCTAGGATAAATAAGAATTCACCCTAATCTGACTTTGATACCAAATGATGTGGAACCCAAGGATATTTATAATCTAGAAACCCCAAACACACAATTAATAGGGAACAAGAAAAGATGGAGAACTCCCAACCTATTGAATCCCAAAATGACTAATACAAATGGAAATGCAAATAATTAGTTGATTAAGAAATCAAGAACAGAAATTTTACTAGGATGTAAGTACCTTGATGAAGTTCAATTCTTGATACAATAGAGATTCAAGCCAAGCCTTGAACAAAGAGTATAAAACTCCAAAACAATTTTCCCCCCTCATCCCCATACATGTACTAGGGCATTTATACCCCCACAAGTTCAATTCTCCGTAATTTTCTTGTTCCCTATCAATTGTGTGTTTGGAGTTTCTAGATTATAAATATCCTTGGGGTTCCATGTCACTTTCTCTCCCTTCCTCTCTTGTTGACAGACACACTCTCTTGCTCTCAATGAAACTTCTTGATTTCACACGCTTTTGTTTTCTTGCTCTATCCCTCTCTCTCTCTCTTTCTTTAATACACACACACTCTCTCGCCTTGTCTCTTGCACTCTTTTTCTCTCTAAAACTTTTCTCTCTCTCACTCTCTCTTATGCTTCTCTCTCCCTCTTTGAAAACACTCTCTCTCTCTCAAACTTCTCTCACACCCTCTCTTGCTCTCTGTAAAACTTCTCCCACTTTCTTGGAAATTCCATTTCTCTCTTTCTCTCTCTCTCTCTCTCTCTCTCTCTCTCTCTCACATTCTCTGTAGAGTTTCTCCCTATCTCTCTCTATCGGTCTCTCTAAAAATTATTTCTCTCTTTTTTTCTAAAACTTCTCTCCACTACTTCCATTTTTCTCTTTCTCTCTCCCTCCATGTCCTACCAACACTCATACACTCTCTCTTGCTCTTACTTTATCTTGGCCTCGTTTTGTCTAAAACTTCTTTCTCTCTTGCTCTTTCTCACAGTTTCTTTGAAACTTCTCTCTTTCATAGTGTCCCACCCTCTCTAAAACTGCTCTTTATCTATCTTCCTCAATCTCTTTGAAACTTTTCTCTCTCACTCTCTTTCCCTCTCTCTCTTGCTTTTTCTGAAACTTCTCTCTATATCTTCCTCAATCTCTCTGAAACTTCTTTCCCTTGCCCTCTCTCTAAAACATCACTTTCTTTCATTCTCTCTCTCTCTCTCAAACTTCTTGCAATGACTCTTTCACACTCTTTAATTGCAAAACTTCTCTCACTCACTCTCTCTGTGTCCCTCTCTTTGTCTTGTTTGTTCTCTTTTTCTTTATCTCTCTCTCTCTTGCCCTCTGTGAAACTTCTCTCCCTAAAACTTCCCTTTCTCTCTTTCTCTCTTTATGTCATTCTAGAATTTCTCTCTCTTCTTATCCTTCTCTCTATATGTCTCTTTCACTGTGTTGTTTGTTCTCTCTAGAATATCCCCTTCTCTCTCTCAGTCATTCTAAAACTTCTTTCCTTCTCTGTGTCTAGCTCTTTTTCAAACTTCTCTCTCTCCTTGTCTCTTACTCTTTTTGAAATTTCTCTCCCTAACTCTCCAGAACAATTTCGCCACCACTCTCTCTCTCTCACACTCACTTTCTCTTATACTTCTTGTCCTCTCTCTTGCTCTCTTTGAAACTTTTCTCTCTATCTCTCTCACTCTGCCTTAAACTTCCCTCTGTTTTCTCTCTATTTCTCTCTCTTTGAAACTTCTATCTCTTTCTCCTACACATTCTCTCTTGCTCTCTCCTCCTGCACAATACTCTATCTACCACTCTCTCTCACTCTCTCTCTCTCTCTAAAATTTCCCTCTCCCTCTATTTAAAACTTCTCTCTCTATCTCTCTCTCCTGAACACATACTCTCTTTGTCTCCTGAAATCTTCTGTTGTTCTCTTCTCTCTTGGTCTATCTGAAATTGCTCTCTCTCTTGCTCTCACCCTCTCTGAAACTTCTCTCTCTATCTCTTTTTATGAAGTTTCACTTTCTCACACACTCTCTTTCTCTACTTAAAACTTCTCTTTCTCTCTCTAAAACTTGTCTCTCTATGAATCTTCTTTTCCAACCTCTCTAAAATTTATATCTCTCTCACTCTCTCTAAATCTTCCATTTCTCTCTTTCTTTGAAACTTTTGTCTCTCTCTCTCTTTGTAGCTCTCTCCAAAACTTCTCTCTCAACAACACACACCCACTTTGTTTCCAAAACTTCTCACTATCTCTCTATCTTTCTCACACTCTCAAGAACTTCTCTCTCTCTCTTTCTCTAACATACACCCACACTATCTCTCCCTCTTCATAGCACTCTATCTACCATTCTCTCATTGACTCTCTTTCTCTCTCCCTCTCTTGCTCTATCTAACACTTCTCTCCCTTTCTCACTCCCTTTCTTGGTCTATTTGAAACTTCTCTCTCTCTTTAACATGAGGATACTCTCTTTCTCCTTCTCTATCTTATTTACTCTCTTTCTTTTTGAAACTAATCCCTCTCTAAAACTTCTTTCTCTATCTCTCTCCCTCTTGCTCACTCTAAACCTCTCTATCTCTCTTTCCCCTCTCTCTCTCTGTGTCTCCTTTGTTCTTTCTCTCTCTCTCAATGCCTCTTTAGAACTTGTCTCACTCACTCTCTACACAAAACTTCTCTCTCTCTCTCTTTCTCTCTTTCCCTTCTTCTCCCTCTCTCTGTGCCTATGTCTCACTTTCTTTCAAACTTCTTCCTCTCTCTAAAGCTTCCCTCTATCTCCCCATTTGTCTCTCACAAACTTCACCCATCTCTCTATCTCTCTAAAACTCCTCTTTGCCCCCTCTCCTTCTCCCTCTCCCTCTCCCTTACTCTCTTTCTTTGTCTCTCAATCTCCCTCTCTCATTCTCTCTCTTTGTCACTCTCTCTTTCTCTCTCTGCAACTCTCTCTCCCACCCTCTCACTCACTCTCTCTCTCTCCTCCTCTCTCCCTTTCTTTCTCTCCCCCCTCTTTCTACCTCTCTCCTCATGTTCTCTCTAAAACTTCTCTCTATCCCTCTCTCTTTCTATCTTGCTCTTTCCCTTTCTCTCTTGCTCTCTCTCAAACTTCTCTCTATGTCTCTGTCTCTATCTCTCTCTCTTTTTGTTTCTCTTTCTCCAAATCCTCTTTCCTTGCCTTACTCACTCTCTTTCTCTCTCTTCCTCACTCTAGTACTCACTAACTTACTATCTCTTTCTCTAAAACAACCCTTTCTCCTATTCTACCTCTCGCTTACTATCTCTTTCTATCCCACTTTCTCCCACTTGCTTTCTCTCTCATTTTCTCACTCTCTCTCTAAAACTTTTCTTTCTCTCTCTAACTCTCTCATGACACCTTCTGCCTCTCTCTTGCTCTCTCTATCTTGTTCTTTGAAACTTCTCTCTTTCAGAAACTTTTCTCAATCTCTCTCTCACACACTCTCTCTCTTTCTTGCTATTCTGAAACATCCTTTCATGTCTCTCTCTATATCTAAAACTTCTCTTTCTCTCTCTCTCTCCTTCTCTTGCTCTCTTTGAAACTTCTCTCTCTATTTCTCAGTTTGTAAAGAAACATCACCCTCTCTCTTTCTCTCTCTCTCTAAAACTTCCCTTTGTCTCTCTTTGTGTCTTTATTAAGCTTCTTTCTTTCTCTCTATCTCTCTCTCACTCTCTCTAAAACATCTCTTTCTCTTTCCCACTCTCTCACTCACTGTCTTTTAATCTCAAAAACTTCTCTTTCACTCTTTCCCTCCCCTTAAAACTTCTCTCTCTCTCTCTCTCCCTTACTCTCTCTTTGTCTGAAACTTCTCACTCTCTTTCTCTTTATGTCTCTCTCATTCTCTCTCTTCCTCCTTCTCTCTCTCTCATGTGCTCACTCTTAAACTTCTCTCCATTTCTATTTCTTGGTTTGTTAAGAAAGTTCTCTCTAACATCCCTTTCTCTCTCTATGTCTTTATAGAACCTCTTTCTCTGTCTCTTTCTCTTGTTATCTCTAAAACTTCTCTCCCTCTCCCTTTCTCCCACTCTCTCACTCACTCTCTTTCTCCCTTTTTCTCTGTGTCTCCCTCTCCCTCTTTCTCAGCCTCTCTCTATGTCTCTCTCTGAGTCTTTATAGAACTATATTCACTTTCTATCTCTCCCCCTTTAAAACTTCTCTCTCTGTCTCTCTGTCTCTCTGTCTCTCTCTCTCTGTCTCTCTCTCTCTCTCTCTCTCCCCCTCCAGCACACTTTGACACTCTTAGTATCCCTTTCCATAGCACTCTCTCTCACCCATGCTCTTTCTCTCTCCCTTTTTCTATGTCCCCCTCTATCCCTTTCCTGCTCTTTCACCTAAACTTCTCTCTTTTTCTCTCTCTCTCTATCTTTGTCTCTCTCCCTCCCTCTCTCTTGCGTGCTCACTCTTAAAATTCTTGCCATATCGGCTTCTCGGTTTGTGAAGAAAGTTCTCTCTAACTTCCCTTTCTCTCTATCTGTGTCTATATAGAACCTCTCTCTTTCTCTTTTTGTCTCTATCTCTCTCTTATTCTCTTTGAAACTTCTTGCTCTCACTCTCTCTCCCCATCATTCTAGCACTTCATCACTTACTATCTCTTTCTTGCTCTCTCTAAAACTTCTCTTTCTGTTTCTTGGTTTGTAAAGAAAGTTCACTCTCTCTTTCTCTTTGTCTCCCTCTTGCTCTCTCTGAAACATTTCTCTCTCTTTCCCACACTCTCTCACTCACTATCTCTCCTAAAAACTTCTCTTGCACTCTTTCTCTCTCTCCCTAAAACTTCTCTCTCTCTCTTTCTCTCCCTTTCTCTCTCTTTCTCTGAAACTTCTATCTGTCTCTCTTTGAAGCTATCTTTGAAACATCTTTCTCTGCGACACATACACTTTCTTTCTGAAACTTATTGTCTCTCTATCTCTCCCATACTCTCACGAACATCTCTCTCTCTCTCTTTCTCAATCATACAACCATACTTTCTCTCTTCCCCTCTTTGTAGCACTTTGCTACCACTCTCTCTCATTGACTCTCTTTCTCTCTCCCTTTCTTGGTCTATTTGAAACTTCTCTCCCTCTTTCACTCCCTCTCGGTATATTTGAAATTTCTCTCTTTATCTCTCTCTCTTTAACACAGGCGTGTCTCTCTCCTACTCTAACTCACTCACTCTCTTTCTCTCTTTGAAACTACTTCCTCTTTAAAACTTCTCTCTATCCCTCTCTCTCTCCCTTTTGCTCCCCTTGAAACACCTCTTTCTCTCCCCTTCTCTCCTTGTGTCTACCTCATTCTTTCTCCCCCTCTGTGTCTCTTTAGAAATTCTCTCACTCACTCTTTGGACAAAAATTCCCTCTCTCCCTTTCCCTTCTTCTCCCTCTCTCTCTGTCTCTCCTTTTGTATCACTTTTGTTGAAACTTCTGCTCTTTGAAACTTCCCTCTGTTTCCCTGTTTGTCTCTCATAAACTTCCCCTATCTCTCTGTCTCTTTGAAAGTTATCTCTCCCTCCTCTCCCTCTCCCTCTCCCCTTCTCTCTCACTCTCTCTATCTCCCTCTCTCAATCTCTCTCTCCTTTACTCTCTTTGTCTCTCACTCACTTTCTATCTCTTTCTCTTTCTGCAACTCTCCCTCCCTCTCTTTCTCGCTCCCCTCTCTCTCTCCCTCTCTCTCTGTTATGTTCTCTCTATCCCTCTCTCTTTTGTTTCTCTTTCTCTGAAACCTCTTTCCTTGCCTCACTTGTTCTCTTTCTCTCTCCCCCTCATTCTAGCACTAACTAACTTCCTATCTCTTGCTCTCTCTAAAACATCCCTTTCTTTCACACACTATCTCCCTCTCTATCCTACTTTCTCCAAATTGCTTTCACTCTCTATCTCTCGTCTCTCTAAAACATCTTTTTTTCTATGTCTTTCTCTCACTCTCTGAAACTTTCCTCTCTCACTCTCTTGCTCTCTCTAAAGCTTCTCTTTCTCTCTCTAACTCTCACATGAAAACTTCTACCCTCTCTTGCTCTCTCTATCTTGCTCTTAGAAACTTTTCTCAATCTCTCTCCCTCTCGCACTCTTTCTCTCTCTCTTTCTTGCTTTCTCTAATACTTCCCTCCATGTATCCCTCTATAGCTAAAACTTCTCTTTCTCTCTCCCTCTCTCTTGCTCTCTTTGAAACTTCTCTCTCTTTGTTTCTTGGTTTGCAAAGAAAGTTCTCTCTTGCTCTTTCTCTATAACCTCTCTCTCTCATTGTCTCTCTCTCCCCCATTATTCTAGCATTCACTGACTTACTATCTTTCTCTTGCTCTCTTTAAAAACTTCTCTTTGTTTCTCAGTTTGTAAAGAAAGATCTCCCTCTCCCTTTCCCTCTCTTTAAAATTTCCTTTTCTTTCTCTCTATATCTTTATTAAACCTCTCTCTTTCTCTCTGTCTCTCTCTTGCTCTCTCTGAAACATCTCTCTCTCATTCACTGTCATTTAATCTCAAAAACTTTTCTTTCACTCTTTCTCTCTCCCCTTAAAACTTCTCTTTCTCTGCCTTGCTCTCTCCCTTTCTCTCTCTTTCTCTCTCTCTCTCTCTCTAACTCCCTCTCTCTTGCTTGCATGCTCACTTTTAAACTTCTCTCTATATCTATTTCTTGGTATGTTAAGAAAGTTCTCTCTAATTTCCCTTTCACTCTCTCTATGCCTGTATAGAACCTCTCTCTCTGTGTCTCTGTCTCTTGCCTCCCTTTCTTTCCTCCACTCTCTTACTCACTCTATTTCTAGCTCTCTCTCTCTCTCTGTGTTTGTATTTCTCTAGAACTTCTCTCACTCACTCACTCACTCCATAAAAATTCTCCCTCTTTGTCTCTCTAACTCTCTACAAAACTACTCTCTTTCTGTCTTTGTCCCTCTAGAACTTCTGTCTTTCTCTCTCTATCTTGCTCTCTCTAAAACACCTCTCTCTCCCTCCAACACACTCTGACACTCTTAATCTCCCTCTTTTTAGCACTCTCTCTCACTCACTCTCTTTCTCTCTCTCTCTCCTCTTTTCTAGCTCTATCTGAAACTTCTCTCCCTCTCTTACTCATTCTCTTGGTCTATCTGAAACTTCTCTTTCTCCATCTCTCTCTCTCCATTTCTCCATTTCTTTGTCTTCTCTCCTCTCCATCCCTCTCTCTCTCATGTTCTCTTTGAAACTTCTCTCTCTCCCACTCTCTTTCTATGTTGTTCTGTCCCTTTCTCTCTTGCTCTCTCTCTTAAACTTCCCTCTCTCTCTCTCTCTCAATCTGAAACTTCTCTTTCTCTCTCTTCAAACCATCCCTTTCTCTCTCTTTCTCTATTTCCTTTCTCTTTCTCTAAAACCTCTCTCCCTCCCCTTCTCTCTTGCTTTCTCTCTCTCTCTCTCTTGCTCTTTCTGAGACTTTTCTTTCTCTGCGTTTCTTTTACACTCTCTAAAACTTCTCTTTATCTCTCTTTCAAACTTTTTTCTATTTCTCTCTTTCTTGCTCTCTTTAGAGCTTCCCTCTATCTCTCTGTGTCTAAAACTTCTCTCTTTTTGTTTCTTGGTTTGTCAAGAAAGTGTTCTCTCTCTCTCTTTCCCTTTCATTAAAACTTTTCTTTCTCTCACTCACTTTCTTTCTCTCTCCCTCTCTCTCCTCCTCATTCTAGCACTCATTGACTTACTATCTCTCCCTTGCTTTGTCTGAAACTTCTCTTTCTCGATTTCTCAGTTTGTCAAGAAAGTTCTCTCTCTCTCTCTCTCTCTCAAAAACTTTCCTTTCTTTCTCTATGTGTCTTTACATAACCTCTCTCTTTCTCTCTGTGCCTCTCTCACTCTCTCTGAAACTTCTCTCTTTCCCACTCTCTTTCACTCTTTCTTTCTCTCTCTCTCCCTCTCTCCCATTCTCTCCTTTTCTCTGAAGCTTCTCTCTTTTTTCTCTCTCTGTCTCTCTCTTTCCCTCCCTCCCTCTCTTGCATGCTCACTCTTTAACTTCTCTTTATCTCTGTTTCTTGGTTTGTCAAGAAATTTCTCTCTAACTTCCCTTTCTCTCTCTGTGTCTTTATAGAACCTCTCTCTTACTCTTGATCTCTCTCTTGCTCTCTTTGAAACTTCTTTCTCTCACACTCTCTCTTCCCCTGATGTGAACCCCGCCAAGAATAACGAGACCTGTGAACAAAATTGATTCCCAAGACCGTTCTACGATCAGATTTTGTAGGTAGAAACTTCGACCCAATGTTTATAAGAAAACACGAACCTTGGTATGTGTAGATGCCACAAACAGGATGGTAATCTGTTTAATAAGTCGAATGAATGCCACAAGAACAAGTGCTTGATAAGTTCGGAAAGTTCTCTCTCTATGTCTCCCTCTCTCCCTTTCTCTCTCTTTCTTTGAAACTTCTCTCTTTTTTTCCTCTGTCTCTCTTCCTCCTTCTCTCTCTTGCATGCTCACTCTTAAACTTCTTTTCATCTTTGTTTCTCAGTTTGTCAAGAAAGTTCTCTATAACTTCCCTTTCTCTCTCTCTATGTCTTTATAAAACATCTCTCTTTCTCTTTATCTCTCTCTCACTTTCTTTGAAACTTCTCTCTTTCTCTCTCTTTTCGACTCTCTCTCATTCACTCTCTTTCTCTCTTTATAACTTCTCTTTCTCTCTTTCTCTCTCCCTGTCTCCCTTCCTATCTCTTTCTCTAAAATTTCTCTCTCTCTCCCTTTCTCTTGCATGTTCACTCTTAAACTTCTCCTCATCTTTGTTTCTCAAGTTGTCAAGAAACTTCTGTCTAACTTCCCTTTATCTCTCTTGCTCTCCGTCTTTATAGAACCTCTCTCTCTCTTTCTCTCTTGCTCCCTCTAAAACTACTCTCTTTCTTTCCATCTCTCTCTCACTCACTCTCTTTCTCTCTCTTTGTGTCTTCTTTTCCCTCTTTCTTTGCCTTTCTCTATGTCTCTTTGGAACTTTTATCACTCACTCTTTGCAAAAATTGATGCGGAACCCCATGGATATTCAAGATCCAGAAACCCCAAACACACAAATTGATAGAGAACAAGAATAGATGGAGAACTCCCAACCTATTGAACCCCCAAATGACTGATGCAAATGGAAACGCAAATAATCGGTTGATTGAGGAATCAAGAACAGAAATTCACTGGGATGTAAATACCTTGATGAAGTTCAATTCTTGATGCAATAGAGATTCAGGCCAAGCCTTGAACAAGAGTGTAAAACTCCAAAACAAATCTGTTTTTCATTCATTCTGCTGATTTTCGTCCATACACTAGGGTATTTATACCCCCACAAATTTAATAACCTAGACTATTAGGTTAAGCCTTAAACTTGGGCCTCCCAATAAGAAATACAAGCCCAAACGAAAATGCAAGTAGTAAACTGCCCAAAACTAATCTATTAACTTGGAATAATGAATTAAACATAGGTTGGCCCCATCTTGCAAATTCAGCTTAATTTGATTAGGTGAAGCTCCATTGGCCTTCATTGCATCTTGAGCTTCCATTCCTTCTAACATTCTGCCCATATAAGTTTTAAGTGATTCCTTGAACTTTTTGGCCCTTAATCTTGTGATTGGTCCTTGAGGCAATATTAGCTCATCTGCTGCTCCTCTTGATGTTGTGAAAGTATATTTTTCTACTAGCGCCAGGGTCGATTTTTAGAATGGCATCATATTCTTCAAATGTGAACACTTGATATACTGAATCCCAAAAAGAGAGTAGGGCTCTGATTAGAGATTCATCTACTGGCACAAACAAGAGGAAGGATAAATCTCCATATCTCTTTTCAAACTCCTCTTTTTTGGTCATGGCATTCCAAATCTATTTAAGCTCTGTCAAATCATGCTGCTTAAAGGCAATTCTTCTGACTTTTGGTAGGATAGGGACATAATTAATCAAGGACCCCAGGGATGGTGGTATAGTGGAATGAGCCATGTAATGGTTACTTTGACAATCCTATAATGCACAATGCTCAAGAAAAGCTTATTTCATCTGAATGGACTCAAATTAACCCTTAGGAGAGTTTCAAGTGCCTTTGCGGAAACAAAGGCTTCTTGAAGGCTAACCTTACTCCACTCCTATCTAGTCCTTGGTAAACAATGATGTTATACAGGCAATGGGGAAGATGAGCATTGAAGAATGTAACGAACATGCAATGGTGGCCATGATGCAAAAGTATTCCTAGTGACACCTAACAGGGTGGATTCTTGGCTTTATTCTTAACCCAAAGGTTACACCTCTTAAGTGGGTTAATTCTAAATTTCAACTAATGTGATGGTTGTCGCAACATCCACGTGACGCGGGCAAACAAAAAAAAATCAACAGTTATTTTTTTTACATAAATATCTTTAAAAGAAAAGGTGGATGAGTTTATTTGTAAAATGAGATTTGAGAAGGAGTTTAACAAGAAAGTTGGGAGTTGCCACCAATCTAAATTTTTGTGAGATCAGACACCTTAAAAAGAATGGTCTGTGTTTTGCTTTAAAATGGGTTCAGGGGTTGGTTACATGTAGGGAAGGTATTAGCACCCTACAACTCCCTTTCAGTACCATGTTAATTTCATGCCACTTGTAATTGTCATGAATGCTGTCCATGCTTCTTGATTAAAGAAAATTGAATGGTTGATTTTTGTTGCAAACTCCTCAGAAAATTGATAGGCTCCTCCTCTTTAGGTGAGAGCCCACTTTAAGTTCATGGGGATAAATGCATTTGTCTTTATTTTCCATGACTTCCTTCAGTAGAAGTAGAGAAAATATTAATTTTGGTAAGAAAATTGATTTTAGAAATCTTGCACCAATAATCTTTTTAAGAAATACAGATATAGACTAGTTCCTCTTGAGGTGAGAGTCTAATCAAGTTACAAGAAAAAATGCCTTTGCCTTTGTTTCTTGTAGACTTTCTTAAAAACTTACTTGGATTCCTCTAGTAAAGGATAAAAATAGGCCATTCCTCTTTAGATGAAGCCTATACAAGTTCTAAAAATAAATGCCTTCGCCTTTATCTTTACAACTTTAGGAAAGAAATTATTTTGCAAAAAGGGAGCATATTTAAAAAGAAAGCTTTCATGCTCATTTTATTTTCCCTTACTTTGCTTGTGTGTTTATTTCATTTATCCAATTTGAGTATGGAATATGTAACATCATACATAAATAGAGAGACAAAATGACAAAGGTGCCAAAACATCATGAAACAAAGCATCTTAATATGCAAATATTTCAGCGAGTCAACTCAGTGTGATCATCATAGTTTAGTGAGTCAACTCAGTGTGTTGATTCAATGTGGTTACAGAATTCAATCAATTTGCAAATCGTGCACTAAAAAGTCATGATTTGCAAACTGATTTCAGCTTCTATTCATGCCAAAACTAGGATAAACATGCCAAAATTCAGCAACATGCACAAACAAGCACGGCTGGAGCTCATTCAGCCAATATCCATGCAAAACATGCCACAACTCAACATCTTGCACACAGCAAGCAGGGCTGAACCAAGAAGAGTGAGTTATAAACACAACTTATCAAGAACCAACAGCCACAATATCAGCCACACATGAACGGAGAGGATCAAGACTTATGCATGTTCACGATGGAACTACAGAACCAAAGTAGGCAAAACAAGCAAGGAACAGCGCATACCTCAGCTTTTGAGGTGAGTTCTTATAACACCTAAGGCAGGCTGAACCATGGTGATCTGCGGTCTTTCCCTTTGCTTCTTCGGCTAGCTTCCTCTTATCCTTGCAACTGAGAACTCTTGGATTTCTTTCTCTTGTCTATGCTCTGTTTACTAGTTTTGGAATAGGGGAATGGCCTCTTCAAGTGCTCTCAGATGAAAGAAACTTACTAATACTTGGAGGCTCTAGGTCCCGATAGTTCTTTGATGGTGATGGAATTTCCGTATGTGGTCCCTTCAGCTGGAGGAGGAATTCTCCTTTTATAGTTGAACTAGGGGCAGTTTGCTTGCATCAAAGGGTCACCACCCCTCTTCCAAGTTGGCATCACTCCCTGCTACAAGCTGCTACTCTATTCTTTCCCGTATGATTGAAGATAGGTGGTGCAGCTTGTGCCTACTGTCCATGCATGATTGCTATTGCCATAGCAGCTAGTGGAGGCTGCTGGAGTTTAATGAAGGGCGGTGGAGTAGCTCTTCCTTGCTGCTTCATTCTGTAAGTGGCTACTGCAACCTACAGGTTCAGTCTGGCTAATCCTCTTTCTGCAATGGCAGTTGCTACCATAGCAGCTAGTGGAAGCTGCTAAAGTTGCTGGTCTTTAAAGAAGGGCGGTGGAGCAGCTGCAGTCCTGCTTCCATCACTTTCTTTTGCTGTAGCAGCTACTATAAACACCACTTTGCTCCACTCCTTTCTTTCCTACTACACTTCATCCATCCAGTTATTGCTGCTGTCATGGAACCACCATCTTGTTTGATCCTAAGGAGAAGGCTAAGGGGAACTAACCTCAAGGAAAGGAATCAAGCCAATGGGAAGGGGTCGGCTGGAAAAGGAACAACGGAGGAAATGGGGATCAAATGGGGGAGTAGGTTCTTTGCAAAGGAACCGAACTTCTATTCTTTGCATGCATTTTTAATTTTTATCATTATCATATTATTATATTATTGTATTAGTTAAAATTTTCATTTCTTTCTTTTTCGTCCTTTTTTTCTTTTTTTTCAAATTTTTATTTTTGGTTTTTACTTATATTTACCTTTTTTATTGTCCTTTACTATTTATTTTGTTTAAAAATCCAATATAGCTTAGTTTAAGGTTCTGGATAAAATTCAATGTCTACAGCTACCCCCCTTGTTTATATTTCTAGGAACTAGAAAGTAAGCAAAGGTAAGAGACACGATTTCAATTGGAACAATGTGGGTTTGAGCTAAACAAGGCTCAACTCCAGCACAAATGATAAGGTTGAGTCAAATGACACTCGACTCCAACACAAATAATAACGGTTGAGTCAAACAAGATCTGACTTCAGCACAAATACTTAAGTCAAACGAGGGCTGAATCCAGAGCAAATATAAAGGATTGAGTCAATCGAGGCTTGACTCCTGTAAAAATGATAAGGTTGAGTCAAACAAGGACTAACTCCAATACAAATGATAAGGTTGGGTCAAATGAGGCTCGACTCCGACATAAATGATAAGGTTGAGTCAAACAAGGCTTGACTCTAGCACAAATAATAAGGTTAAGTCAAATAAGGCTTGACTCTGGAACAAATAATAAGAGTGAGTCAAATGAGACATGACTTTGGCATAAATAATAAGAGTGAATCAAACAAGTCTCGACTCTAGTGCAAATGATAAGGTTGAGTTAAATGAGGCTTGACTCTAGCGCAAATGATAAGGTTGAGTTAAACAAGGTCCGACTCCAACCAAATGATAAGGTTGAGTCAAACGAGGCCTGACTCCAGTACAAATGATAGGGGTGAATCAAATGAGGCCTGACTTCAGTACAAATGATAAGGGTGAGTCAAACAAGGTCCAACTCCAACACAAATGATAAGGGCAAGTCAAACGAGGCCCGACTCTAGCACAAATGATAAGGTTGAGTCAAACGAGGCTCGAGTCTAACACAAATGATAAGGTTGTGTCAAACGAGGCCCGACTCTGGCACAAATAATAAGATTGAGTTAAACGAGACCCGACTCTGGCACAAATGATAAGGTTGAGTCAAATGAGGCCCGACTCTAGCGCAAATGGTAAGGTTGGTGGCATGGATTTGAGAGACATTGCTTTCCTAATTCTCCAATCACCAGTTAGGCAAAAATCAAGTTTTTGGTTCCTGTTTCCCTTTGGGATTATAGATAAATACCTGCCTTCAAGAAAAATGCTGTGTTTGCTAACCATGACATGATCAATTACTATGCTTTCTTGGAATACTTCTTTGGAAATATATTCAAAGACATTCTTAAGTATAGAACTTAAGTCATCAGTCACCATTGGATTCTTATCTTTAGATACAGACTTTCTATTTTCTTTTTGTTTCTTTTTTGCTACAAAATGCGATATACCTATAATCTATATGATGCATGCCTGATGCATGTAGATTTGTGGGAAAAGGTAGAAATCTCCTCTTGAAACCAGCCTCCACTATCACCATGCCTAGTGTTCTTGCTTGAAAGCGACAAGATGCTAGTGATGGTGCATTCTTAACTTATGGCCCTTTGCTAGGCACCTTCCACTCGAAGAATCATTTCTTCTTTTATAGGAATTCAACTTCTTGCACATAGTGTGGTCCTTTTAAGATGTCTTGTTCCCCAGGCAATGATAACATTGTGATTAAACGGGGTACTGAAGGAAAGTTGGTAGTAAAATTGGATAGGAGAATGGTCTCTTAAAGACACCTCTGATTCAGAATGTGCTTCTCCTTTAGGCCACAAATCGAGGCCACTTGATCAGGCATAGTATCTTTTTATGGCATCAAAATTTATTGGATTGGGTAACTCATCACCATCCATGTTTGTAAGGACTAGCATTCCTCCAAAAAATGCCCTCTTTACCACGTAAGGTCCTTCGTAATTCATGGTCCATTTGCCTCAATTATCTTTTTGGATTGGCAGAATCTTTTTTAGAACTAAATCTCCTTCATAAAACTACCTTGGATGAACTTTCTTATTGTGAGCTCTTGTAAGTGTCTTTTGATAAAGTCTTCCATGACACTGAGCTGTTAGCCTCTTTTCTTCAATCAAATTCAATTGTTCAAACCACATTCAAACCCATTCAGCCTCATCAAGCTAAGTTTCCATAAGTACCCTCGAAGAAGGGATCTCTACTTTGAATGGGAGTATAGCTTCCATCCCACAAACTAAAGAAAATGGGGTTGCCCTAGTCGATGTTTGTATGGAGGTATAGTAACCATGTAAAGCAAAGGGTAACATCTCATGCCAATCCTTATATGTTACTGTCATTTTCTCAATGATCCTTTTGATATTTTTGTTGACTGCTTCCATTGCTCCATTCATCTTTGGACGATATGGAGTCGAATTATGGTGGTTGCTCTTAAACTGTTCACATAATTCTGCCATCATTTTGCTATTCATATTACTGGCATTATCAGTAATCAGCCTTTCAGGTAATCCATACCTACAAATGATCTCCCTCTTCAGGAATTTAAGGATAACCCCTTTTGTTACACTCGTATATGAAGCTGCTTCTACCCATTTGGTAAAGTAATCAATTGCAACCAGAATGAAGCGATGTCCATTGGAGGCTTAGGCTCAATGGGACCAATGATGTCCATTCCCCACATGGAAAATGGCCATGATGCAGTTAACACATTCAGTGTAGATGGAGAGGCATGGATTTTATCGGCATAGATCTAGCATTTATGATACCTTTTAATTAATGCAATCAGATTCCATTGTCAGCAAATAATATCCAACCCTCAAAACTTTTCTTGCCATGGCATGGCCATTGATATGGGTTCCACAAACCCCCTCATGTACCTCTTGGAGCAATTGTTGGGCCTCCTTGGCATTAACACATGTCAACAATATTGTGTCATGGTTTCTTTTGTAAAGCACATTATTGTTCAAGAAGAAACCCATTGCTAACCTTATTAGGGTCCTCTTATCATTTTCTAAGGCTTCCTCTAGATATTCTCAATATTGGATGAATCGTTTAATGTCATTATACCATGGTTTGCCATCAGGTTTTTCTTCTACATTTGCACAATAGGCTAATTCTTCTTGCCTTTCAAGCTTTATTTGGGAACTTTTTCATATTCTCCTAGGTTGAACATGGAGGACAGCATGGATAGGGCATCAGCCATTAGATTGTTATCTCAGGGTATAAGCTAGAAAGTGATCTCTTGAAATTGCCCCATGATTCCTCTTATGTGCTTTTGGTAAGGGATTAACTGGGATCTCTAGTTTCCCATTCCCCCTTTAATTGATGAATAACTAGGGCAGAATCTCCACGGACATCTAAGATTTCAACCCTAAGATTCAGGGTTGCCTGGATTCCAAGGGCACTTCATATCTTGCAATGTTACTAGTGAATCGAAGCATAGCTTGGTAGTTATAGGAAAATATTTTCCCTCAAATATTAGAATTGCCCCAATTCCATGCCTCAGGGCATTTGATGCACCATCAAAGAAAAGAGATCATCATCTTTCACCTGGTTTCTCATTCTATAAAGAGTGTCATGATGTCCTCATCTGGAAATTCTAATCAAATGGATTCTTGATCAAGCATCAGATAATTTGCAAGATGCTTTGTGATTGCACTCCCTTTTATGGCCTTTTTTGGGACATAGACAATATCATATTCGGTTAGCAACATTTGCCACCTCAAAATTGGACCAGTTAGAGCCAGCTTTTCAAAAATGTATTTGATGGGAACCATTTTTGAAATTAGCCAAGTGGTATGTCAGAGCATGTATTGTTTAAGACAATGGGCTGCCCATGCCAGAGAACAACAAGTTCATTCCAACATTGAATATCTTGATTCATAGTTGGTAAATTTCTTACTTACATAGTAGATTACTTGCTCCTTCTTTGTCTCCTCATTGTATTGCCCCAACATGCAACCCATTGACTCTTTGAGTACTATTAAGTACATCAAGAGCGGTTTACGTAGTGTTGGTGGGACCATGAGGGGTGGATTTTGTAAATATTGTTTTATTTTGTCAAACACCTCTTGGCATTCGTTATTCCACTCATGGCATTGATTTTTGTGTAGGACCTTGAAAATCGATTTGTATTTGGCTATCAATTGTGAGATGAACCTAGCAATGTAGTTCAATCTCCCTAAGAAACCTTGTATCTACTTCTTAGTTTTTGGTATTGGCATGTCTAAGATTGCACGAACCTTATCTAGATCTACTTTTATGCCCTTTTGGCTGACCACAAACCCGAACAATTTGCTCGACCTGACATCGAATGTACACTTGGCAGGGTTTAACCGCACTTGATACTTTCTCAGTCTATCAAAGAGCTTTCGCAAATGAATGAATTCTTCTTCTGATTTTGATTTTGTTATTATATCGTCGACATAAACCTCAACTTCCTTATGCATCATGTCATGAAACAATGTTACCATGGCTCTTTGGTATGTTGCCCTAGCATTTTTTAGGCCAAACGACATCACCTTATAACAAAAGGTACCCTATTGCATGATCAAGGTGGTTTTCTCCTTATCTTCGAGGGCCATTTTAATTTGGTTATACCCTAAAAAGCTGTCCATGAATGAGAAGATAGAATTCCTAGTGGCATTATCCACAAGTACATCTATATGAGGGAGAGGGAAATCATCTTTTGGATTTGCTCTATTTAAGTCATGATAATCCACACATACCCTGACTCTCCCATCTTTCTTAGGCACTGGAACAATATTTGCAATCCATTGGGATACTTCAATACCTCAATAAAACCAGCTTTAAATGATTTCTTTACTTCTTCTTTCATTTTTAAGAGCACATCTAGCTTCATTCTCCTTAGCTTTTGTTTTATTAGCTTAAACCCAAGCTTAATTGGCAAACAATGTACTACTATGTCAGTATCTATTCCAGCCATGTCGTGATATGACCAGGCAAATACATCTTTGTATTCTTAAAGGAGATTAATTAAACTACATTTCTCCTTTTTCGCCATTTGTATGCCAATTTTGATTTCCCTTTTATCTTCTTCAGTGCCTAAATTAATTATCTCAGTAGGTTCTTGATGTAGCATGATTATTTTCTCTTCTTACTCAGTTAGCCTTAACAACTCGGGAGACAGATTCCATTCTTCTCCTTCCTCTTTAGTTGAGTGCCATCACTATGACATTCGAAATTGCAGATTGGAGGAGATGTGCAACCTTCTTCAAAGTTGCCATTTTGAGACCTGAATTATTAGGCTTGATTATTGTAGGTAACAAGTGGGATGCGAATGCATGAGTGCATGTAGTTAATTTTAAAAAGGTAGGGCAAAGGAAATGGAAAGCCAAACAAAAAGTGCATTTCATTTAAAACAAAACATTGACATATAGTAAATATGCCTTACCCATACAAAGTCCAACTAAGGCCATAGGCAAAGCCATTAGTGGGGTAATACGAGTAATTACATGGTATTTAAATTAAAAACAATAGGAAGCTCTTGAATGCTCCAATTCTTTAGTTCTATCCTGGGCGTGCATGGTGTTACCAAATCCATGTCTTCCTTTACTTCTTCTTCAATGGCTGACACCTGCTCTTGGGTATGCATTCCACCACTTGTGAATGACTTATACAATAGTGGGATTTCTAGCCTGCTAGTCTTAGACTCCCTTCCTTCAAGATGGGCCAGCTTTCTTTCCCTTTTCTCTAGGGCAAGGCGTGCAATCAGCTCTCATGGGCTTATACCCAAGGCCAAATCTCTCTTCTATTTTGGGTATCTTAAAAGTCACGCCATCTCCTTGGTCCTATTTTCCTGGTCCTTCGTTAGCCTTGTATACTTGGCTCAACATTGTCTTGCCTACCATTATGGACATGGAGGATAGATGAGGTATAGGAATTTGGGATCCTTCTTGCACATATGTTGCATTCACAATCTCAAACGATTGGAAAGCACTTTCAAGAGATTCCTCTGCCACTTCTATATAAGGGGTGTTTGAGGACTTGGTCACTAGTAAATCCTCTTCCCCGTTCACCACCACCAGTTTGTTGTTCAGCACGAATTTCACTTTTCGGTGTAAAGAAGATGGCATTGCCCCAATGGTATGTATCCAAGGTCAGCCCAGCAGGCAACTATATGAGGGCTTAATATCCATCACCTAAAAGTCTATATTGAAGATGCATGGGCCCACTTGAACTGGAATTTCTATTTCCCCTAACAATGATCTCATGGACCCGTCAAAAGCCCTGACTATCATTGTGCTTGGCTTCATATAAGTAATGTCAAAAGGGAGCTTTTCCAAGGTGCTCTTTGGCAAAACATTTAGTGACGAGCCATTGTCAATGAGGATGTTGGCTAAGTTATATTCTTTGCACCTAGCTGATATGTGCAATGCTTTGTTATGCCCTCGACCCTCTTAGGGAATCTCCTCATTAGGAAAGGATATGATGCTACTAGCCATGATATTCCTAACTAGTCCTTCCACCATCCTTGCAGATATATCTTGGTTGACGTAAGCTTCATTTAGGACTTTCATAAGGGCCTTTTGATGTGGTTTAGAGTTTAAGAACAACAAGAGCAATGATATCCTAGTCGGAGTTCGATTAAGCTGCTCGATTACTCGATATTTGCTTTGTTTGATCAGTTTAAGAAATTTGATCGCTTCTTCTTTGGACACTGATTCATCCAATTTGCAAACCGTGCACAGTGACATGCACTGAAAAATGATGATTTGCAAACCGATTTCAACTTCTATTCAAGCCAAAACAAGGATGAACATGCCAAAATTCAGCAACATGCACAAACAAGCATGGCTAGAGCTCATTCAGCCAATATCCACGCAAAACATGCCACAGCTCAACATCTTGCACATAGCAAGCAGGGCCGAAGCAAGAAGAGTGAGTTATAAACACAACTTATCAAGAACCAATAGCCACAATATCACCCACACATGAATGGAGAGGATTAAGACTTATGCATGTTCATGATGGAACTACAGAACCAAAGTAGGCAAAACAAGCAGGGAGTAGGGCATACCTCAGCTTTTGAGGTGAGTTCTTATAACACCTAAGGTAGGCTGAACCACAGTGATCTAGGTTCTTTCCCTTTGCTTCTTTGGCTAGCATCCTCTTATCCTTGCAACTGAGAACTCTCGGCTAGGAGCTAGAACTCTTGGATTTCATCCTCTTGTATATGCTCTGTTTGCTGGTTTTGGAACAGGGGAATGACCTCTTCAAGTGCTCTCAGATGGAAGAAACTTATTGATGCTTGGAGACTCTAGGTTCCAATAGTTCTTTGATGGTGATGGAATTTCTATATGTGGTCCCTTCAGCTGGAGGAACAATTCTCCTTTTATAGCTGAACTAGGGGCCGGTTTGCTTGCACCAAAGGGTCACCAACCCTCTTCCAAGTTGGCATCACTCCCTACTACAAGCTACTACTCTGTTCTTTCCCATATGGTTCAAGATAGGTGGTGCAGCTTATGCCTACCATCCATGCATGTTTGCTATTGCCATAGTAGCTAGTAGATGTTTCTGGAGTTTAATGAAGGGTGGTCGAGAAGCTCTTCCTTGCTGCTTCATTTTGCAAGTGGCTGCTACAACCTGCAGGTTTAGTCTGGCTAATCCTCTTTTTGCAGTGGTAACTACTGCCATAGCAGTTAGTGAAGCTGCTGAGGTTGCTGGTCTTTAAAGAAGGGCAGTGGAGCAGCTGCAGTCCTGCTTTCATAACTTTCTTCTGCCGTAGCAGCTGCTGTAAACCACCACTTTGCTCCACTCCTTTCTTTCCTACTGCACTTCATCCATCCAGCTATTGCTGCTGTCATCATGGGTTTGCTTTCTGTCTCTATGGCAGCTACTGAAGTGTAGGATGTGCTCTTTAAAGGCAGTGGTAATTAGGTGTGTTCCACCATCTTGTTCGATCCTAAGGAGAAGCCTAAGGGGAACCAGCCTCAAGGAAAGGAATCAAGCCAAAGACACATACACATACTCTCTCTCTCTCTCTCTCTCTCTCTCTCTCACAAGCCTTCTCTTAAACATCTTTATGTCTTTGCAACATAGACACATACTCTCTCTCTCCCTCTTTGCAACACTTTGTCTATCACTCACTCTCTTTAAAACTTCTCTCTCCCTCTCTCTTTGTGGCTTTTTCTAAAACTTCTCTCTCCTTTTTTCTCTTTAAATCACTGAATCTTCTCTCTTTTTTTTCTCTCTAAAACTTCTCTCACTCTTGTGCATTTTCTCTAATACTTCTTGCTCACTCTTTTACATGCTCTGACATTTCTCTCTCTTTCTTGCATATGCTTTCTTTGATACTTTTTGCTCACTTTCTCCCTCTCACTCTAACACTTCTATCTCTCTCTCTATCTCTTGTTTTCTCTGATAGTTCCCTCTCTCCCTCTCCCCCTCTCTCTCTAATGCTCTCTTTGAAATATCTCTCTCTCTCCTTTCTATCTCTCATCCTAAATCTTCTCTCTTGCTCTCACTCTCTCTTTCCCTCTCCCTTTCTCTCTCACTCCCCCTTCCTCTCTTGGTCCCAATGAAACTTCTCTCTGTGTCTCTCTCTCTCTCTCTCTCTCTCTCTCATTTTCTCTCTAAAACTCCTCTCTCTCTCAAACTTCTTTTTCACTCTTTCATTCCATGAAAATTTCTCTGTTTCTCTCACACTCTCTTTGAAACTTTTCTTTGCCTCTCTCTCTCTCTCTCTCATAGTCTCTCTAGAACTTCTCTCTCCCTCTCTTTATAAAACCTCATTCTCTCTTTCTCTCTCTCTTTGAAACTTCTCTCTATCTCTATATTGGTCTCTTGACAACTGCTCTACTCACTATCTCCATTAAACTTTTCTCTCTCATTCTCTCTCTCTGAAATTTCTCTTTCTCCCTCTTTTAGTCTCTTTGAAACTTCTTTCTCTCTCTATCTCTAGCTCTCTCTAAAACTTCTCTCTCACTAACACAAACACATAAACAAACTCTCCCTCTCTTTCTCTCCATCTCCAAAACACTCTACTTCTACTCTCTCTCTCTCTCTCTCCCTCTTTCTCTCTCTCTTGCTCACTCTTTCTATTGCTTGCTTGCTCTCTCACTCACTCTTTCCCTCTAAAACTTTCCCCTCTCTCTGTGAAATCACTCTCCCTCTTTCTCGAAAACTTATCTCTCTCTCTCTCTCTCTCTCTCTCTTTCTATGTCACTCTTTCTCTCTCAAAAACTACTCTATCACTCTCTTTGAAACTTCCCTTGCTCCCTCTCTCTCTCCCCCTCTCTAAAACATCTCTACCTCTTTGCAACATAGACACACACTCTCTAAAACTTCTTTATCTCTTTTTCTCTCTCTCCTTCTCTCCCTCTTTCTTTTCCTATCTTCTTGTAACCACTCTGTGTCTCTCCCCTCTATCTGAAACTTCTCTCTCTCATTCACAACCTTTTTCTCTAAAACTTCCTTATTTCATTTTCTCTCTCTTTGAAACTTCTTTTTTTCTCTCTCTCTCTGAAACTTCTCTTTCTTTGGCTCCCTATCTGTAACACTTTATTGGCCACTTTCTCTGTCTTGCTCCCTCCCACTTGCTTTCTCTGAAACTTCTCTCTTTCTCTCTCTGTCTTTGCAACAATCTGTCTATTACTCTCTCTTACTCTCTTTCTCTCCCTCTATCTCTCTTGTGCTTTCTTTAAAACTTCTCTCTTTCTTTGTCTTGACCTTTCTAAAGCATCCCTCTCTCTCTGTCTGTCTAAAGTTTCTCTTTGCCTCTCTCTCTAGCTCACTTTGAAACTTCTCTCTTTGCCTCCCTTCAACTCACACATACACACTCTCTCTCACCCATTCTCTGTCTCACTCTATTTCTCTCTCTAAATCTTATCTTTCTGTTTGTCTATCTCTCGCCCTCTCTAAAACTTTCTCTATTTCTCTCTCTCACTGAAACTTCTTTCTCTCTATTACTACTCTCTCTCCCTCCCTCACTCACCCTCTTTCTCTATCTAAAACTTCTCTATTTCTCTCTCTCTCTCTCTCTCTCCCTCTCTCTCTCTCTTTCCCACTCTCCCTCTCTCTTTCTGTCTCTCTTTGAAACTTCTCTCACTCACTCTCTTTCTCTCTCTATAAGACTTCTCTATCTCACTTTCTCTCTTCCCCTCTCTCTATGTCTCTCTTCTCTCTAAAACTTCTCTCTCTTTCCCACTTTCCCTCTCTCTTACTCTGACTCTTTCTCTCTAAAACTTCTATCTCTCTTCATCCTTCTCTTTCTCTCTCTGAAGCTTCCCTCTCTATGTTATCCACTCTCTTCCTCTTCTAAAACTTCTCTTTCTCTCTTTATCTCTCTCTCTCTCTCACACACACTCTCTTGAACTCCTCTCTGAAACTTCTCTCTCACTCACTACCTTTTTCTCTTTAAAACTTCTTTTTCTCTCTCCCCCATGCGCCTTTTGAAACTTCTTTCCCTCTATTTCTCACTTTGTCACTGAAACTTCTCCTCTCCCGTATCACTCTCTCTCAAACTTCTCTCTCTTTCTCTCTCTAAAACTTATCTTTCTTTCTCTTTGAAACTCCTCTCTCTCATTCACTCTCCTTTTCTCCCTAAAACTCTTCTTTCTCTACATTTTACTCTCTAAAACTTCTCTCTCACTCTATCTTAAACTTTTATACTTCTTTCTCTCTCTCTCAAGGTCTCTCTAAAACATGTCTTTCTCTACAACACACACACACAGACACACACTCTCCCTCTCTACAACACTTTGTCTACCACTCTTTCTCTGTGAAACTTTTCTCTCCCTTCTTTTCTGGGGATTTCTCAAAAACTTCTCTCTTCTTTATCCCTATGCCTCTCTTTAAAACTTCTCTCTCTGTTGATCTTGCAAAAACTTCTCTCTCTCCATCAATTGCTTTCTTTGAGACTTTTGCTCACTCTTTCTTTCCCTAGCTCTGACACTACTCTCTCTGTTTCTCTCTCTCCTTCTCCCTCTCTCTTTGTTGCTTCCTATGAAACTTCTCTCTCTCCCTTTCTATTGCTCTCTAAATCTTCTCTCTTTCTCTCTCACCCTCTCTTGCTCTCTCCCTCTCCCTCTCTCTCTTTCTTGCTCTTTATGAAAATTCTCTCTCTATCTTTTTCTTTCTTGCTCTCTCTCTTTTTCTCTGTAAAACTACTCTCTCTCTATCAAGCTTCATTTTTGCTCTCTCACTCCTTGAAACTTCTCTTTTTCTTGCTCACTTTCTTTGAAACTTTTATCTGTCTCACTCAATCTCTTTGAAACTTCTCTCTATCTCTCTCTTGGTTTCTCTAGAACTTCTCTCATTCACTCTCTCCATAAAACTTCTCTCACGCATTCTCTCTCTCCAAAACTGCCCTTTCTCTCTCTTTCAATCTCTCTAAAACTTCTTTCTCTCTTTGTCTCTAGCTCTCTTTAAAACTTTTCTTGCTCTATCTCTCTCTCACCCCCTCTCTAGAACCTCTGTCTACTACTCTCGCTCTCACCCTCCTTTCTTTGATACTTCTCGCTCCCTGATTCTCTCTCTCACTAGCTCTCTCACTCCCTAATTCTCTCTTACTCACACTCTTTCTCTCTCTCTTAAACTTTTCTCTCTCTTTCTTTGAAATCACTCTCTCTTTGTTGAAAACTTCTCTCCCTTACCCTCTTCACTCCATGCAAAACTTGCCTCGACTTTGGTACAAATGGTAAGGTTTAGTTAAACAAGGCTTGACACCAGCATAAATGGTAAGGTTGAGTCAAACAAAAGCCCAACTTCGGCACAAATGATAAGGGTGAGTCAAATGAGGCCCAACTCCAGCACAAATGGTAAGGTTGAGTCAAACAAGGTCTGACTTCGACACAAATGATAAGGGTGAGTCAAACGAGACTCAACTCTGGCATAAATGGCAAGGTTGAGTCAAACAAGGTCTGACTCCAACAAAAATGATAAGGGTGAGCCAAACAAAGCTCAACTCTATCACAAATCATAAGGGTGAGTTAAACGAGGCCTAACTCTAATATAAATGGTAAGGTTGAGTCAAACAGGGCCCAATTCTGGTACAAATGATAAGGGTGAGTCAAACGAGGCTTGACTTCAGCACAAATGGTACAACCGAGGCCTGACTTGGGCACAAATCATAAGGTTGAGTCAAACGAGACCCAGCACCAGCACAAATATGGTAAGGTTGAGTCAAACGAGGCCTGACTCTTACACAAATGGTAAAGTTGAGTTAAATGATGCCTAACTCCTGTACAAATATAAAGGTGAGTCAAACAAGGCCTAACTCCAGTATAAATGGTAAAGTTAAGTCAAATGAGGCCCAACTCCAGCATAAATGGTAAGGTTGAGTCAAACGAGGCCTAACTCTAGCACAAATGGTAAGGTTGAATCAAATGAGGCACAACTGCAGCACAAATGATAATGGTGAGTCAAACAAGGCCCAACTCTGGCACAAATAGAAAGGTAGAGTCACATGATGCCTAAAGGTTGAGTTAAACGAGGCCCAACTATAGCACAAATGGTAAGGTTGAGTCTAACAAGGCCCGCCTTTGGCACAAATGATAAGATTGAGTGAAACAAGGCCCGACTCTAGCACAAATGATAAGGGTGAGTCAAAGGAGGCCTAACTCTAACACAAATGGTAACATTGAATCAAACGAGGCCCGACTTTGGTACAAATGGTACAACTGAGGCTCGACTCTGGCACAAATGGTAAGGTTCGATCAAACAAGGCTTGACTCCAACATAAATGGTAAGGTTAAGTTAAACAAGGCCTGACACTGGCACAAATGATAATGGTGTGTCAAATGAGGCCTGACTTTGGCACAAATGCTAAGGTTGAGTCAAACGAGGATCGACTTTGGCATAAATGGTAAGGTTAAGTCAAACAAGACCCGACTTCAGTACAAATGATAAGGGTGAGTCAAACGAGGCTCGTCTCTAGTGCAAATGGTAAGGTTGAGTCAAATGAGGCCCAACTTCGGCACAAATGATAAGGGTAAGTAAAATGAGGCCAGACTCCAGTGGAAATGGTAAGGGTGAGTCAAACGATGCTTGACTCTAGTACAAATGGTAAGGGTGAGTCAAACGTGGCCCAACTTTGGCACAAATCATAAGGTTGAGTCAAACAGGGCTTGACCCTAACACAAATGATAAGGATGAGTCAAACAAGGCCTAACACTAGCATAAATGGTAAGGTTGAGTCAAATGAGGCTTTACTCTGGTACAAATGGTAAGGTTGAGTCAAACAAGGCCTAACTCATGCACAATTGATAAGGGTGAGTTAAACAAGGCCTGACTCAGCATAAATGGTACAATCGAGGTTTGACTCTAGCACAAATTATAAGGTTAACTCAAACGAGGCCCGACTATGGTACAAATGGTAAGGTTAAGTCAAATGAGGCCTGACTCTAGTACAGATGATAAGGGTATGTCAAACGAGGCTTGACTCTAGCACAAATAGTAAGGTTGAGTCAAACGAGGCTCAACTTTGGCATAAATGTAAGGTTGAGTCAAATGAGACCCAACTTTAGCACAAATGATAAGGGTGAATCAAACGAGACCCGACCCTAACATAAATGGTAAGGTTGAGTTAAACAAAGCCCGACTTCAGTACATATGATAAGGGTGAGTCAAACAAGGCCTAACTTCAGCACAAATGGTACAACCAAAGCCCGACTTCGGCACAAATGGTAAGGTTGAGTCAAACAAGGTCGGCTCTACCACAAATCGTAAGGTTAAGTCAAACAAGGCCCAACTTTGACATAAATGATAATAGTGATTCAAACGAGGCCTAACTCTAGCACAAATGGTAAGATTAAGTCAAATAAGGCCTGACTTCGACATAAATTATTAGGGTGAGTCAAACGAGGCCCAACTCTACCACAAAGGGTAAGGTTAATTTAAACGAGGTCTAACTCTAGCACAAATCATAAGGGTGAGTCAAACAAGGCCCAACTCCAGCATAATTCATAAGGTTGAGTCAAACAAGGCTAGACTCTAGCACAAATGGTAAGGTTGAGTCAAATAAGGCCCGTCTTTAGCACAGATGGTAAGGGTGAGTCAAACGAGTCTCGACTCTGGAATAAATGGTACAGTTGAGTTAAACAAGCCCCAACTTTGGCATAAATGGTAAGGTTGAGTCAAACGAGACCCAACCCTAGCACAAATGGTAGGGTGAATTAAACGAGGACTAACTCTGGCACACATGGAAAGGTTGAGTCAAATAAGGCTCAAAGGTTCAGTCAAATGAGGATTGACTCCAGTACAAATGGTAAAGTTAAGTCAAACGAGGCTCGACTCCAGCACAATTAATAAGGTTGAGTCAAACAAGACTTGACATCGGCACAAATGGTACAACTAAGGCTCAACTCCAACATAAATGGTAAGGTTGAGTCAAATGAGGGCTGACTCTAGTACAAATGATAAGGTTAAGTCAAACGAGGCGTGACATTGGTACAAATGATAAGGGTGTGTCAAACGAGGTCTGACTCTAGTACAAATGGTAAGGTTGAGTCAAATGAGGCTCGACTCTAGCATAAATGGTAAGGTTGAGACAAATAAGGCCTGACTTTAGTACAAATGATAAGGATGAGTCAAATGAGGTCCAACTCTGGCACAAATAGTAAGGTTGAGTCAAATGAGGCCCAACTCCAGCACAAATGATAATAGTGAGGCAAACGAGGCTAGACTCTAGTACAAATGGTAAGGTTGAGTCAAACAAGGCCTGAAGGTTGAGTCAAATGAAGCCTAATTCTAACACAAATGGTAAGGTTAAGTCAAACGAGGACCGACTTCAGTACAATTGATAAGGGTGAGTTAAACGAGGCTTGACTTTGGCATAAATGGTATAATTAAGGTCTGTCTCCAGCACAAATTGTAAGGTTAAATCAAACAAGGCTCAATTCTGGTGCAAATGGTAAGGTTAAGTCAAACAAGGCCTACCTCTAGCATAGATGATAAGGGTGTGTTAAGAGGTTTGACTCCGGCATAAATAATAAGGTTGAGTCAAATAAGGCCTAGCTTCAGTACAAATGGTACAAGTTTAAGTGAAATGAGGCTCAACTATAGCACAATTAATAAGGGTGAGTCAAATGAGGCCCAACTCCAGCATAAATGATAAGGTTGATCAAACAAGGCCTGAAGGTTGACTCAAATGAGGCCCGACTCCAGTGCAAAAGGTAAGGTTGAGTCAAATGAGACTTGACTCTGGCACAAATGATAAGGGTGAGTCAAATAACACCTGACTCCAGGACAAATGGTAAAGTTGAGTCAAATGAGGCCCGCCTCTGGCACAAATAATAAGAGTGAGTCAAACAAGGCCCAACTCTGGCTAAATGGTAAGGTTGCGTCAAACGAGGCTTACTCTGGCATAAATGGTAAGGTTGACTCAAACGTGGCTTGCCTCCAGTGGAAATAGTAAGGTTGTAAGGTTGAGTCAAACAAGATCCAACTCAAGTACAAATGGTAAGGTAAAGGCAAACGATGCTCGACCCTGGCATAAATGGTAAGTTTGAGTCAAATGAGGCCCGACTTTGGCATAAATGATAAAGGTAAGTCAAACAAGGCTTGACTTTAGCTCAAATGGAAAGGTTGAGTCAAATGAGGCCCAACTTCAGCACAAATAAGATTAAGTCAAACGAGGCCCGACTCTGACACAATTGATAAGGGTTTATCAAACAAGGCATGACTCTGGCACAAATGATAAGGTTGAATCAAAGAGGCCCGAAGGTTAAGTCAAACGAGTCCTAACTCCAGCACAAATGATAAGGGTTTGTCAAACGAGGCCTGACTTTAGTACAAATGGTAAGGTTGAGTCAAACGAGACCTGACTCCAACCCAAATGGTAAGGTTGAGTGAAACGAGGCCCGACTCTAGCATAATTGATAAGGGTGAGTCAAATGAGGCCTGACTCTAGCATAAACTATAAGGTTGAGTCAAATGAGACCTGACTCTAGCACAAATGATATGGGTTTGTCAAATGAGGCCCGAGTCTAACATAAATGGTAAAGTTGAGTCAAACAAGCCTTGAAAGTTGAATCAAATGAGGCCTAACTCCAGCATAAATAGTAAGGTTGAATCAAACAAGGCTCAACTCTGGCACAAATGATAAGTGTGAGTCAAACAAGACCCGACTTTGGCATAAATGGTACAACCGATTCCCGACTTAGGCACAAATGGTAAGGTTAAATGAAATGAGGCTCAACTCTGACACAAATGGTAAGGCTGAGTAAAACGAGGCCTGACTTTAGTGCAAATGGTAAGGTTGATTCAACCGAGGCCTAACTCCAGCACAAATGATAAGAGTGAGTCAAATAAGGCCTGATTCTAGAACAAATAGTAAGGTTGAGTCAAATGAGGCCCAGCTCTAGCACAAATGATATGGGTGTGTCAAACAAGGCTCGACTCCGACACAAATGATAAGGGTGAGTCAAACGAGGCCTAACTTTGACCCAAATGGTAAGGTTGAGTCAAACAAGACCCGACTCCAGTACAAATGATAAGCGTTTGTCAAACAAGGCCTAACTCTAGCACAAATGATAAGGTTGAGTCAAACGAGGCTCGAAAGTTGAGGCAAATGAGGCTTGATTCCAACACAAATGGTAAGGTTGAGTTAAACGAGGCCTAACTCTGGCACAAATGATAAGGGTGAGTCAAATGAGGCCCAAGTTCAGCACAAATGATAAGGGTGAGTCAAATGAGGTCTAACTCTTATACAAATGGTAAGGTTGAGTCAAATGAGGCCTAACTCTGGCACAATTGATAAAGGTGAGTCAAATGAGACCCGACATCAGTACAAATGGTACAATCGAGGGCCGACTTTGGCATAAATGGTAAGGTTGAGTCAAACGAGGCTCGACTCCAACAAAAATGATAAGGTTAAGTCAAACGAGGCTTGATTCTGGCATAGATAATAAGGGTGTGTCAAACGAGGCCCGACTTTGGTACTAATGGTAAGGTTGAGTCAAACAAGACCCGACTCTAACACAAATGATAAGGGTGAGTCAAACGAGGCTTGACTTTGGCACAAATGATAAAATTGAGTCAATCGAGGTCTGGCTCCAACACAAATGATAAGGGTGAGTCAAACGAGACTCGAATCTGGTACAAATGATAAGAGTGAGTCAAATGAGGCCCAACTTGGCACAACTGGTACAACCGAGGCATGGCTTTGGCACAAATGGTATGGTTGAGTCAAATGAGGCCTAACTCTAGCACAAATGATAAGGGTGAGCCA
This sequence comes from Dicorynia guianensis, assembly GCA_037013595.1. Taxonomy (NCBI): domain Eukaryota; kingdom Viridiplantae; phylum Streptophyta; class Magnoliopsida; order Fabales; family Fabaceae; genus Dicorynia; species Dicorynia guianensis. Next base: position 18,495,460 of record JASUAB010000006.1, on the reverse strand, counting down.
AACAAAGCCTGACTACATCGCAAATCATAAGGTGAGTCAAAGAGGCTCGACTACAGTACAAATGGTAAGGTTGAGTCAAACGACACCTCACTCTAGCACAAATCATAAGGTTAAGTCAAACAAAGACTGACTCCAACATAAATAATAAGGGTGAGTCAAACAAGGTCTAGCTCTGGCATAAATAGTAAGGTTGAGTGAAATGAGGCCCAACTTTAACATAAATGATAAGGGTGAGTCAAACAAGGCCCGACTCTGACACAATGGTAAGATTGAGTCAAACAAGGCCCAACTCCAACATAAATGGTAAGGTTGAGTAAAACGAGGCTCGACTATAACACAAATAGTAAAGTTGAGTCAAACAAGGCCCGACTCTAGCACAAATGGTACAATTGAGTCAAATGAGGCCTGACTCCAGCACAAATGATAAGGTTTAGTCAAACGAGGCCCAACTCTAGCACAAATGATAAGGATGAATCAAGTGAGGTCTAACTTTGGCACAAATGGTAAGGTTGAGTCAAATAAGGCTAAAGGTTAAGTAAACAAGGCTTGAATCTAGGACAAATGGTAAGGTTGGATTAGACGAGGCCCGACTCCGGAACAAATGGTAAGGTTGAGTCAAACAAGGCCTCACACTGGTACAAATGATAAAGGATTATCAAATGAGGCCCAACTTTGGCACAAATAATAAGGTTGAGTTGAACAAGGCTGAAACGTTAAGTCAAACAAAGCTTGACTCTAGCACAAGTGGTAAGGTTGAGTCAAACGGGACCCTACTTTAGCACAAATGATATGGATGTGACAGGCGAGGCCTAACTCTAGTATAAAGGATAAGGTTGAGTCAAATGAGGCCTGACTCTGTCATAAATGGTAAGGTTAAGTCAAACGGGACACAAAGGTTAAGTTAAACAAGGCCAAACTTTGGTACAAATGATAAGGTTTAATCAAATGAGGCCTGACTACAGTACAAATGATAAGGGTGAATCAAAAGGTGCCTGACTCTGGCACAAATGGTAAGGTTGAATCAAATGATGCTCGACTTTGACACAAATGGCAAAGGTGAGTTAAACGAGGCCCGACTCCAGCACATATGGTAAGGTTGAGTGAAACGAGGCCCAACTCCAGCACAAATGATATGAGTGAGTTAAACGACGCCCGAAGGCTAAGTTAAATAAGGCCCGACTCTAGCACAAATGGTAAGGTTGAGTCAAACTAGTCCTAACTCTGGCACAATTGATAATGATGAGTCAAACATGGCCAGACTTCGGCACAAATGGTACAACTGAGGGCCAACTCTGGTACAAATGGTAAGGTTGAGTCCAACAAGGCTCGACTCTAGCAAAAATGGTAAGGTTAAGTCAAACGAGGCCTGATTTTAGGACAAATGATAAAGGTGTGTCAAACGAGGATCGACATTGGCACTAATAGTAAGGTTGAGTCAAATGAGACCTAACTCCAGTACAAATGATAAGGGTAAGTCAAACGAGGCTTGACTCTGGCACAATTGATAAAGGTGAGTCAAACGTTGCCCAACTTCGGCACAAATGGTACAACTGAGGGCTGACTCTAGCACAAATGGTAAGGTTGAGTCAAATGAGGCCCGACTCTGGCATAAATGATAAGGGTGAGTCAAACGAGACTTGAATCCAGTACAAACGTTAAGGGTGAGTCAAATGGGGCCCAACTTTGGCACAAATGGTACAACCAAGACACGACTTTGAAACAAATCATAAGGTTGAGTCAAATGACGTCCGGCTCTAGCATAAACGATAAGCTTGAGTCAAACGAGCTCGACTCTGGCACAAATGGTAAGGTTGAGTCAAATGAGGATTGACTTCGATACAAATGATAAGGGTAAGCCAAATGAGGCCTGATTACATCACAAATGATAAGGGTGAGGCAAATAAGGCTCGACTATAGTACAAACAATAAAGTTAAGTCAAACGATGCCCGACTCCAACACAAATCATTTGGTCTCTCCCCATCTTGCTCTCTCTTTCTCTCTTGCTCTCTCTCTCACCCTTTGCTCACCCCTTCTTGCTCTCTTCCCTCTTGCTCTCCATCTCAGTCTCTCTTTCTCTCTCTCTCTCTAAAACTGCTCTCTTTCTTCAAACTTCCCTTTTGCTTTCTGACTCCTTGAAACCTCACTTTCTCTCTCACTCTGATGTGAGCACAAGCATGGATGGCAAGAAGAGAGGAGCAGCAGATGAGCTAACATTGCCTCAAGGACTAATTACAAGATTAAGGGCCAAAAAGTTCATGGAATCACTTCAAACTTATAAGGGCAGAATGTTAGAAGGAATGGAAGCTAAAGATGACATGAAGGCCAATGGAACTTCACCTAATCAAATTGGGCTGAATTTGCAAAATGGGTCCAATCTATGTTTAATTCATATTCCAAGTTAATAGATTAGTTTCTAGGCAGTTTACTACTTGCAATTTGCGTTTGGGTTTGTTTTTTATGTTGGGAGGCCCATTTTTAAGGCCTAACCTAATAGTCTAGGTTATTTGAACTTGTGGGCATATAAATACCCTAGTATATGGACGAGAATGAGCAGAATGAATGAAAAACAGAATTGTTTTTGGAGTTTTATACTCTTGTTCAAGGCTTGGCTTGAATCTCTATTGCATCAAGAATTGAACTTCATCAAGGTAATTACATCCTGGTGAACTTTTGTTCTTGATTCCTCAATCAACCGATTATTTGCGTTTCTGTTTGCATCAGTCATTTGGGGGTTCAATAGGTTGGGAGTTCTCCATCTTTTCTGGTTCTCTATCAATTTGTGTGTTTGGGGTTTCTGCATCATAAATATCCATGGGGTTCCACATCATTTGGTATCAGAGCTAGATTAGGGTGAATTCTTATTTATCCTAGGTTATAGTTTGCTGTTTTCTTCTTTTCTTCTCTCCCTAATATCAACTAGAACCAAATCTGGGTATAGAAGTGCATGTTGCAGCTGGTTTGATTGTTTGGGATTTGATTTTGATATTTTGGTGTTGTTTGCTGTTTATCCTATATTCCAAAAAAAAAAAAATTGTGCCGCTGTTAAATAAAACGAAAAGGAACAAAATTGAAAAGAGTTGCAGCTAGAAGAAGAAAAGCACCACAAAATTGTCTAATTAGGTTGGCAGCAAGTTCTTTGAACCTGTATACCTTTTTGGGCAGAATTTAGGGTATGATTGAATTCAAGTCTGAACACACTTTGGGTTTTGGAGATTAATTAGCAAAGTCAAAGAAGTATAAGCACAATTTGTGGGATTAGCATCATTCTAGGAAACCTACTTAATTTCTTTCCTTTTTGTCTTTATGTCTTTTTTCATCAGAATTGATCTTTCTATTAAGGAAACATCAATTTCTGCATTTATGCATTAATTTTGTCTTTTTCCTTCAAATCTCGTTGCTATTTTTGGTTACTCCTGCTTTTGCTTCCATATACACCATAATTAAGAATTTGATTCTTGTTAATTGGAGATCAGTATTTTGGGCAGCAAACTCTTCATATCTTGCATGCTCATTTCAATTTATTCTGGTATATTTGCTTCTAGTTTTTGTACCTGCCTTCCTTGTTAAGTGTTTTTATTACCATCCTAGTATTAATTTGCTGTTTGTGAGTATTTTGGTTTGAGGATTAATTCTAAAGTGCAATTGAGAACAACAAGCTTGAGTGGTAAAAGGCTTAAGTATGTGAGCTTAAAGAGGGCAAAAGCCAACAATTGTGTGAAACACGAGTGGAGTGCCATCTTTTGAGTGAAACATGTGAGGGAGTGTTTTGTGAGGCTGTTTTACTAACATTTCTTGCAGGTTCATAAAATGAGTAATCTTGCAACAAGGAGGGAGGGTAAAGAGCCCTCAAATGAAGAAGTTAACATGACTCCAGACATGAAATTGATATATAAAGCCTTTAGTAGTCAATTTCAAAAGTTGAATAGTAGGCAAGATGAGTTGGATGAATGGAAGAGGGAGTTGTCAGAAAGCTTCCCAGGTAATGGTAGGCAAACTAATGATGGGAATAGGCATCAAAATGAGTTTGATCAGGGGCTATTTGAAGATGAATTTGAAGAGAGGAGTTCAGCTCGAAATAGAAGAGGTGAAATAAGAATAGACAATAGGAGGGATAGTAATCTAAATGCTATCAAGATGCATATACCTCCATTTAAGGGTAGAAATGATGCTGAAGTGTACTTGGATTGGGAGAAAAAAATGGATTTGATATTTGCTTGCCACAACTATTCTGAAGAGAAGAAGGTGAGGTTGGCTACAGTAGAATTTTCAGATTATGCCTTAGTTTGGTGGGATGAATTAGTGAAGTCTAGGAGCAGAAATGGTGAATATCCTATTGAGAATTGGGATGAGATGAAGAGAGTAATGAAGAAGCGATTTGTGCTTTCTTATTACTATAGAGAGTTGCACCAAAAGTTGCATAAGCTTACTCAAGGGTCAAAATCAGTGGAAGATTACCACAAGGAGATGGAGATGCTCTTGATTAAAGCTAACATTGAGGAGGATAGGGATGTGACAATGGCTAGGTTTATAGGAGGTCTGAACAAGGAGATAGCTGATGTAGTGGAGTTATATCATTATGCTGAGACGGAGGACCTAGTTAACATGGCCATGAAGGTGGAGAGACAACAAAACCAAAGGGGAGCAGCCAAGTCATTTTCGAATTCCAGCAGCAAATGGAGTTCAAAATGGAACAAATATGATGAGAAGAAGAAGGAGAAAGCCACTGATTCCAAGGAAAAGGGGCTGGATGCAAACAAAAACAAGGAGAAGAGTACTTCAACTCAAAGGGGTACTTCTGATTCTTTTTCAAAAACCTCTAAACATAGAGATGTAAAGTGTTTTAAGTGTCAAGGTCGTGGTCATTATGTATCTGATTGTCCTAATAGAAAGACCATGTACATTAAAGGTGATGAGATTGTTTCTAAATCTGAAAATGATTATGATTGTGATGGGAATGGTAGTGAGAGTAGCATGCCCTCTTTAGAGGATTGTTCTGATGTTGATGGGGATGTTGAATATAGTGCTCATGATGAATCTCTTGTTGCTAGGCATGCATTGAATCTGAATGTTAAAGAAGAAAGCTTAGAACAAAGAGAAAATATATTTTACAATAGATGTTTAGTTGGTGGTAAAGTTTGTAGCATGATTATTGATGGGGGGTAGTTGTGCTAATGTGGCTAGCACCACTTTGGTGGATAAATTGGGGCTGAAATGTATTAAACACCCTACTCCTTATAGGCTACAATGGTTGAATGATAGTGGAGAAGTGAAAGTTACTAGGCAAGTTGTGGTAGCTTTTACTATTGGGAAGTACAGTGATGAAGCTGTGTGTAATGTAGTACCCATGCATGCTGATCATTTATTGTCGGGGAGACCTTGGCAATTTGATAGGCATGTAATGCATGATGGGTATAGAAATAGATATTCCTTTCAGTATGATGGCAAGAAAATCACTCTGGCACGTTTATCACCTAAAGAAGCTTACCTTGATCAAGTTAAGCTTCAACAATCAGCTTATGGGAGTTCAGGTAGTGAGGTGAAAAAGAATAATGAGAGAAAAGAGGCCATGAGAGAAAAGAATAAAAATAAAGGCCCAATGTTGAGTGACTGCACAAGTGAGGAAAAGAAAGTGAGATGTGCAGAAGAGAATAAGCTAGTGAGTGATCAAAAGAACAAAAGTGAAAAGAAAGGAAAAGAGAGAAGTGAAGAAGTTAAGAAAAACCATGTTTCTATGCAAAAGAGAGAGATTTAAAGAGTGCATACTTACACAAGAGAGCTTTTATTTTGATTTGGTTTAAGGAAACTTTGTTTACTGAAATTGACCTTAACCCCAAATTGCCTAGTGTGTTTGTGACTTTATTGTAGGAATTCAGTGATGTCTTTCCTGAGGAGATACCCCACAAGTTGCCACCTAAAAGAGGAATTGAGCATCAGATTGATTTTGAACTAGGAGATTGGGTTTGGTCACATAGGCTAAAGGAGAGGTTTCCACAGCAAATGAAGTTAAAGCTTGACGCAAGGGGTGATGGACCATTCCAGATTTGAGGACAAATCCTTTTGAGGAGGGAGGGAATGATGTGAGCACAAGCATGGATGGCAAGAAGAGAGAAGCAGCAGATGAGCTAACATTGCCTCAAGGACTAATTACAAGATTAAGGGCCAAAAAGTTCATGGAATCACTTCAAACTTATATGGGCAGAATGTTAGAAGGAATGGAAGCTAAAGATGACATGAAGGCCAATGGAGCTTCACCTAATCAAATTGGGCTGAATTTGCAAAATGGGTCCAATCTATGTTTAATTCATATTCCAAGTTAATAGATTAGTTTCTAGGCAGTTTACTACTTGCAATTTGCATTTGGGTTTGTTTTTTATATTGGGAGGCCCATTTTTAAGGCCTAACCTAATAGTCTAGGTTATTTGAACTTGTGGGCATATAAATACCCTAGTATATGGACGAGAATGAGCAGAATGAATGAAAAACAGAATTGTTTTTGGAGTTTTATACTCTTGTTCAAGGCTTGGCTTGAATCTCTATTGCATCAAGAATTGAACTTCATCTAGGTAATTACATCCTAGTGAACTTCTGTTCTTGATTCCTCAATCAACAGATTATTTACGTTTCCATTTGCATCAGTCATTTGGGGGTTCAATAGGTTGGGAGTTCTCCATCTTTTCTTGTTCTCTATCAATTTATGTGTTTGGGGTTTCTGGATCATAAATATCCATGGGGTTCTGTATCACACTCTCTCTGAAACCTTTCTCTCTCTTTCTTAGTCTCTCTGAAACTTCTCTCTTTCTCTCTCTCAAAACCTCCCTTTCCCTCTTTCTCTCTCTCTCTTTGAAACTACTCTCCATTACTCTCTCTCTCTTGGTCTCTCCAGAACTTCTCTCACTTGCTCTCTCCATAAAACATCTCTCACTCATTCTGTCTCTCTCAAACTTCCCTTTCTCTCTCTCAAAACCTCCCTTTCTCTCTCTCAAAACCTCCCTTTCCCTCTTTCTCTCTCTCTCTTTGAAACTTCTCTCCATTACTCTCTCTCTTGGTCTCTCCAGAACTTCTCTCACTTGCTCTCTCCATAAAACATCTCTCACTCATTCTGTCTCTCTCAAACTTCCCTTTCTCTCTCTTTTAGTCTCCTTGAAACTTCTTTCTCTATCTGTCTCTAGCTCCCTCTCAAACTCTCTTGCTATCGCTGTCCCTCTCTTTGAAATCACTCTCCCTCTCTCTCTTGAAAACTCCTCTCTCGCTCTTTCTCAGTCACTCTTGCTCTCTCAAAAACTACTTTCTCACCCTCTCTTAAAATGCTCTCCCTCACTCTCTCTCTCTCACTGTCTATGAAACTTCTCCCTCTCTCTTGCTCTCTCTAGAACTTCTCCCAGTCTCTCTTTATTGGACTCTTTGAAACTTATTTCTTTCTCTCTCTTTTTGTCTCTCTAAAGCTTCCCTTTTTGACGTGAGCACAAGCATGGATGGCAAGATGAGAGGAGTAGTGGATGAGCTAACATTACCTCAAGGATCAATTATAAGATTGAGGGCCAAAAAGTTCAAGGAATCACTTCAAACTTATATGGGCAGAATTTTAGAAGGAAAGAAAGCTCAAGATGCAATGAAGGCCAATGGAGCTTCACCTAATCAAATTGGGCTGAATTTGTAAGATGGGTCCAACCTATGTTTAATTCATCATTTCAAGTTAATAGATTAGTTTTTGGACAGCTCACTACTTGCAATTTGCGTTTGGCTTTTTTTTAATATAGGATAAGCAGCAAATAACTTCAAAATATGAAAAAAAAAATCAAAATCAAATCCCAAACAATCAAACTAGCCGTAATATGCACTTCTATACCAGATCTGGTTCTGATATTAGGCAACAAAAGAAAAAAGAAAACAACAAACTATAACCTAGGATAAATAAGAATTCACCCTAATCTGACTTTGATACCAAATGATGTGGAACCCAAGGATATTTATAATCTAGAAACCCCAAACACACAATTAATAGGGAACAAGAAAAGATGGAGAACTCCCAACCTATTGAATCCCAAAATGACTAATACAAATGGAAATGCAAATAATTAGTTGATTAAGAAATCAAGAACAGAAATTTTACTAGGATGTAAGTACCTTGATGAAGTTCAATTCTTGATGCAATAGAGATTCAAGCCAAGCCTTGAACAAAGAGTATAAAACTCCAAAACAATTTTCCCCCCTCATCCCCATACATGTACTAGGGCATTTATACCCCCACAAGTTCAATTCTCCGTAATTTTCTTGTTCCCTATCAATTGTGTGTTTGGAGTTTCTAGATTATAAATATCCTTGGGGTTCCATGTCACTTTCTCTCCCTTCCTCTCTTGTTGACAGACACACTCTCTTGCTCTCAATGAAACTTCTTGATTTCACACGCTTTTGTTTTCTTGCTCTATCCCTCTCTCTCTCTCTTTCTTTAATACACACACACTCTCTCGCCTTGTCTCTTGCACTCTTTTTCTCTCTAAAACTTTTCTCTCTCTCACTCTCTCTTATGCTTCTCTCTCCCTCTTTGAAAACACTCTCTCTCTCTCAAACTTCTCTCACACCCTCTCTTGCTCTCTGTAAAACTTCTCCCACTTTCTTGGAAATTCCCTTTCTCTCTTTCTCTCTCTCTCTCTCTCTCTCTCTCTCTCTCTCACATTCTCTGTAGAGTTTCTCCCTATCTCTCTCTATCGGTCTCTCTAAAAATTATTTCTCTCTTTTTTTCTAAAACTTCTCTCCACTACTTCCATTTTTCTCTTTCTCTCTCCCTCCATGTCCTACCAACACTCATACACTCTCTCTTGCTCTTACTTTATCTTGGCCTCGTTTTGTCTAAAACTTCTTTCTCTCTTGCTCTTTCTCACAGTTTCTTTGAAACTTCTCTCTTTCATAGTGTCCCACCCTCTCTAAAACTGCTCTTTATCTATCTTCCTCAATCTCTTTGAAACTTTTCTCTCTCACTCTCTTTCCCTCTCTCTCTTGCTTTTTCTGAAACTTCTCTCTATATCTTCCTCAATCTCTCTGAAACTTCTTTCCCTTGCCCTCTCTCTAAAACATCACTTTCTTTCATTCTCTCTCTCTCTCTCAAACTTCTTGCAATGACTCTTTCACACTCTTTAATTGCAAAACTTCTCTCACTCACTCTCTCTGTGTCCCTCTCTTTGTCTTGTTTGTTCTCTTTTTCTTTATCTCTCTCTCTCTTGCCCTCTGTGAAACTTCTCTCCCTAAAACTTCCCTTTCTCTCTTTCTCTCTTTATGTCATTCTAGAATTTCTCTCTCTTCTTATCCTTCTCTCTATATGTCTCTTTCACTGTGTTGTTTGTTCTCTCTAGAATATCCCCTTCTCTCTCTCAGTCATTCTAAAACTTCTTTCCTTCTCTGTGTCTAGCTCTTTTTCAAACTTCTCTCTCTCCTTGTCTCTTACTCTTTTTGAAATTTCTCTCCCTAACTCTCCAGAACAATTTCGCCACCACTCTCTCTCTCTCACACTCACTTTCTCTTATACTTCTTGTCCTCTCTCTTGCTCTCTTTGAAACTTTTCTCTCTATCTCTCTCACTCTGCCTTAAACTTCCCTCCGTTTTCTCTCTATTTCTCTCTCTTTGAAACTTCTATCTCTTTCTCCTACACATTCTCTCTTGCTCTCTCCTCCTGCACAATACTCTATCTACCACTCTCTCTCACTCTCTCTCTCTCTCTAAAATTTCCCTCTCCCTCTATTTAAAACTTCTCTCTCTATCTCTCTCTCCTGAACACATACTCTCTTTGTCTCCTGAAATCTTCTGTTGTTCTCTTCTCTCTTGGTCTATCTGAAATTGCTCTCTCTCTTGCTCTCACCCTCTCTGAAACTTCTCTCTCTATCTCTTTTTATGAAGTTTCACTTTCTCACACACTCTCTTTCTCTACTTAAAACTTCTCTTTCTCTCTCTAAAACTTGTCTCTCTATGAATCTTCTTTTCCAACCTCTCTAAAATTTATATCTCTCTCACTCTCTCTAAATCTTCCATTTCTCTCTTTCTTTGAAACTTTTGTCTCTCTCTCTCTTTGTAGCTCTCTCCAAAACTTCTCTCTCAACAACACACACCCACTTTGTTTCCAAAACTTCTCACTATCTCTCTATCTTTCTCACACTCTCAAGAACTTCTCTCTCTCTCTTTCTCTAACATACACCCACACTATCTCTCCCTCTTCATAGCACTCTATCTACCATTCTCTCATTGACTCTCTTTCTCTCTCCCTCTCTTGCTCTATCTAACACTTCTCTCCCTTTCTCACTCCCTTTCTTGGTCTATTTGAAACTTCTCTCTCTCTTTAACATGAGGATACTCTCTTTCTCCTTCTCTATCTTATTTACTCTCTTTCTTTTTGAAACTAATCCCTCTCTAAAACTTCTTTCTCTATCTCTCTCCCTCTTGCTCACTCTAAACCTCTCTATCTCTCTTTCCCCTCTCTCTCTCTGTGTCTCCTTTGTTCTTTCTCTCTCTCTCAATGCCTCTTTAGAACTTGTCTCACTCACTCTCTACACAAAACTTCTCTCTCTCTCTTTCTCTCTTTCCCTTCTTCTCCCTCTCTCTGTGCCTATGTCTCACTTTCTTTCAAACTTCTTCCTCTCTCTAAAGCTTCCCTCTATCTCCCCATTTGTCTCTCACAAACTTCACCCATCTCTCTATCTCTCTAAAACTCCTCTTTGCCCCCTCTCCTTCTCCCTCTCCCTCTCCCTTACTCTCTTTCTTTGTCTCTCAATCTCCCTCTCTCATTCTCTCTCTTTGTCACTCTCTCTTTCTCTCTTTGCAACTCTCTCTCCCACCCTCTCACTCACTCTCTCTCTCTCCTCCTCTCTCCCTTTCTTTCTCTCCCCCCTCTTTCTACCTCTCTCCTCATGTTCTCTCTAAAACTTCTCTCTATCCCTCTCTCTTTCTATCTCGCTCTTTCCCTTTCTCTCTTGCTCTCTCTCAAACTTCTCTCTATGTCTCTGTCTCTATCTCTCTCTCTTTTTGTTTCTCTTTCTCCAAATCCTCTTTCCTTGCCTTACTCACTCTCTTTCTCTCTCTTCCTCACTCTAGTACTCACTAACTTACTATCTCTTTCTCTAAAACAACCCTTTCTCCTATTCTACCTCTCGCTTACTATCTCTTTCTATCCCACTTTCTCCCACTTGCTTTCTCTCTCATTTTCTCACTCTCTCTCTAAAACTTTTCTTTCTCTCTCTAACTCTCTCATGACACCTTCTGCCTCTCTCTTGCTCTCTCTATCTTGTTCTTTGAAACTTCTCTCTTTCAGAAACTTTTCTCAATCTCTCTCTCACACACTCTCTCTCTTTCTTGCTATTCTGAAACATCCTTCCATGTCTCTCTCTATATCTAAAACTTCTCTTTCTCTCTCTCTCTCCTTCTCTTGCTCTCTTTGAAACTTCTCTCTCTATTTCTCAGTTTGTAAAGAAACATCACCCTCTCTCTTTCTCTCTCTCTCTAAAACTTCCCTTTGTCTCTCTTTGTGTCTTTATTAAGCTTCTTTCTTTCTCTCTATCTCTCTCTCACTCTCTCTAAAACATCTCTTTCTCTTTCCCACTCTCTCACTCACTGTCTTTTAATCTCAAAAACTTCTCTTTCACTCTTTCCCTCCCCTTAAAACTTCTCTCTCTCTCTCTCTCCCTTACTCTCTCTTTGTCTGAAACTTCTCACTCTCTTTCTCTTTATGTCTCTCTCATTCTCTCTCTTCCTCCTTCTCTCTCTCTCATGTGCTCACTCTTAAACTTCTCTCCATTTCTATTTCTTGGTTTGTTAAGAAAGTTCTCTCTAACATCCCTTTCTCTCTCTATGTCTTTATAGAACCTCTTTCTCTGTCTCTTTCTCTTGTTATCTCTAAAACTTCTCTCCCTCTCCCTTTCTCCCACTCTCTCACTCACTCTCTTTCTCCCTTTTTCTCTGTGTCTCCCTCTCCCTCTTTCTCAGCCTCTCTCTATGTCTCTCTCTGAGTCTTTATAGAACTATATTCACTTTCTATCTCTCCCCCTTTAAAACTTCTCTCTCTGTCTCTCTGTCTCTCTGTCTCTCTCTCTCTGTCTCTCTCTCTCTCTCTCCCCCTCCAGCACACTTTGACACTCTTAGTATCCCTTTCCATAGCACTCTCTCTCACCCATGCTCTTTCTCTCTCCCTTTTTCTATGTCCCCCTCTATCCCTTTCCTGCTCTTTCACCTAAACTTCTCTCTTTTTCTCTCTCTCTCTATCTTTGTCTCTCTCCCTCCCTCTCTCTTGCGTGCTCACTCTTAAAATTCTTGCCATATCGGCTTCTCGGTTTGTGAAGAAAGTTCTCTCTAACTTCCCTTTCTCTCTATCTGTGTCTATATAGAACCTCTCTCTTTCTCTTTTTGTCTCTATCTCTTTCTTATTCTCTTTGAAACTTCTTGCTCTCACTCTCTCTCCCCATCATTCTAGCACTTCATCACTTACTATCTCTTTCTTGCTCTCTCTAAAACTTCTCTTTCTGTTTCTTGGTTTGTAAAGAAAGTTCACTCTCTCTTTCTCTTTGTCTCCCTCTTGCTCTCTCTGAAACATTTCTCTCTCTTTCCCACTCTCTCTCACTCACTATCTCTCCTAAAAACTTCTCTTGCACTCTTTCTCTCTCTCCCTAAAACTTCTCTCTCTCTCTTTCTCTCCCTTTCTCTCTCTTTCTCTGAAACTTCTATCTGTCTCTCTTTGAAGCTATCTTTGAAACATCTTTCTCTGCGACACATACACTTTCTTTCTGAAACTTATTGTCTCTCTATCTCTCCCATACTCTCACGAACATCTCTCTCTCTCTCTTTCTCAATCATACAACCATACTTTCTCTCTTCCCCTCTTTGTAGCACTTTGCTACCACTCTCTCTCATTGACTCTCTTTCTCTCTCCCTTTCTTGGTCTATTTGAAACTTCTCTCCCTCTTTCACTCCCTCTCGGTATATTTGAAATTTCTCTCTTTATCTCTCTCTCTTTAACACAGGCGTGTCTCTCTCCTACTCTAACTCACTCACTCTCTTTCTCTCTTTGAAACTACTTCCTCTTTAAAACTTCTCTCTATCCCTCTCTCTCTCCCTTTTGCTCCCCTTGAAACACCTCTTTCTCTCCCCTTCTCTCCTTGTGTCTACCTCATTCTTTCTCCCCCTCTGTGTCTCTTTAGAAATTCTCTCACTCACTCTTTGGACAAAAATTCCCTCTCTCCCTTTCCCTTCTTCTCCCTCTCTCTCTGTCTCTCCTTTTGTATCACTTTTGTTGAAACTTCTGCTCTTTGAAACTTCCCTCTGTTTCCCTGTTTGTCTCTCATAAACTTCCCCTATCTCTCTGTCTCTTTGAAAGTTATCTCTCCCTCCTCTCCCTCTCCCTCTCCCCTTCTCTCTCACTCTCTCTATCTCCCTCTCTCAATCTCTCTCTCCTTTACTCTCTTTGTCTCTCACTCACTTTCTATCTCTTTCTCTTTCTGCAACTCTCCCTCCCTCTCTTTCTCTCTCCCCTCTCTCTCTCCCTCTCTCTCTGTTATGTTCTCTCTATCCCTCTCTCTTTTGTTTCTCTTTCTCTGAAACCTCTTTCCTTGCCTCACTTGTTCTCTTTCTCTCTCCCCCTCATTCTAGCACTAACTAACTTCCTATCTCTTGCTCTCTCTAAAACATCCCTTTCTTTCACACACTATCTCCCTCTCTATCCTACTTTCTCCAAATTGCTTTCACTCTCTATCTCTCGTCTCTCTAAAACATCTTTTTTTCTATGTCTTTCTCTCACTCTCTGAAACTTTCCTCTCTCACTCTCTTGCTCTCTCTAAAGCTTCTCTTTCTCTCTCTAACTCTCACATGAAAACTTCTACCCTCTCTTGCTCTCTCTATCTTGCTCTTAGAAACTTTTCTCAATCTCTCTCCCTCTCGCACTCTTTCTCTCTCTCTTTCTTGCTTTCTCTAATACTTCCCTCCATGTATCCCTCTATAGCTAAAACTTCTCTTTCTCTCTCCCTCTCTCTTGCTCTCTTTGAAACTTCTCTCTCTTTGTTTCTTGGTTTGCAAAGAAAGTTCTCTCTTGCTCTTTCTCTATAACCTCTCTCTCTCATTGTCTCTCTCTCCCCCATTATTCTAGCATTCACTGACTTACTATCTTTCTCTTGCTCTCTTTAAAAACTTCTCTTTGTTTCTCAGTTTGTAAAGAAAGATCTCCCTCTCCCTTTCCCTCTCTTTAAAATTTCCTTTTCTTTCTCTCTATATCTTTATTAAACCTCTCTCTTTCTCTCTGTCTCTCTCTGAAACATCTCTCTCTCATTCACTGTCATTTAATCTCAAAAACTTTTCTTTCACTCTTTCTCTCTCCCCTTAAAACTTCTCTTTCTCTGCCTTGCTCTCTCCCTTTCTCTCTCTTTCTCTCTCTTTCTCTCTCTCTCTCTCTCTAACTCCCTCTCTCTTGCTTGCATGCTCACTTTTAAACTTCTCTCTATATCTATTTCTTGGTATGTTAAGAAAGTTCTCTCTAATTTCCCTTTCACTCTCTCTATGCCTGTATAGAACCTCTCTCTCTGTGTCTCTGTCTCTTGCCTCCCTTTCTTTCCTCCACTCTCTTACTCACTCTATTTCTAGCTCTCTCTCTCTCTCTGTGTTTGTATTTCTCTAGAACTTCTCTCACTCACTCACTCACTCCATAAAAATTCTCCCTCTTTGTCTCTCTAACTCTCTACAAAACTACTCTCTTTCTGTCTTTGTCCCTCTAGAACTTCTGTCTTTCTCTCTCTATCTTGCTCTCTCTAAAACACCTCTCTCTCCCTCCAACACACTCTGACACTCTTAATCTCCCTCTTTTTAGCACTCTCTCTCACTCACTCTCTTTCTCTCTCTCTCTCCTCTTTTCTAGCTCTATCTGAAACTTCTCTCCCTCTCTTACTCATTCTCTTGGTCTATCTGAAACTTCTCTTTCTCCATCTCTCTCTCTCCATTTCTCCATTTCTTTGTCTTCTCTCCTCTCCATCCCTCTCTCTCTCATGTTCTCTTTGAAACTTCTCTCTCTCCCACTCTCTTTCTATGTTGTTCTGTCCCTTTCTCTCTTGCTCTCTCTCTTAAACTTCCCTCTCTCTCTCTCTCTCAATCTGAAACTTCTCTTTCTCTCTCTTCAAACCATCCCTTTCTCTCTCTTTCTCTATTTCCTTTCTCTTTCTCTAAAACCTCTCTCCCTCCCCTTCTCTCTTGCTTTCTCTCTCTCTCTCTCTTGCTCTTTCTGAGACTTTTCTTTCTCTGCGTTTCTTTTACACTCTCTAAAACTTCTCTTTATCTCTCTTTCAAACTTTTTTCTATTTCTCTCTTTCTTGCTCTCTTTAGAGCTTCCCTCTGTCTCTCTGTGTCTAAAACTTCTCTCTTTTTATTTCTTGGTTTGTCAAGAAAGTGTTCTCTCTCTCTCTTTCCCTTTCATTAAAACTTTTCTTTCTCTCACTCACTTTCTTTCTCTCTCCCTCTCTCTCCTCCTCATTCTAGCACTCATTGACTTACTATCTCTCCCTTGCTTTGTCTGAAACTTCTCTTTCTCGATTTCTCAGTTTGTCAAGAAAGTTCTCTCTCTCTCTCTCTCTCTCAAAAACTTTCCTTTCTTTCTCTATGTGTCTTTACATAACCTCTCTCTTTCTCTCTGTGCCTCTCTCACTCTCTCTGAAACTTCTCTCTTTCCCACTCTCTTTCACTCTTTCTTTCTCTCTCTCTCCCTCTCTCCCATTCTCTCCTTTTCTCTGAAGCTTCTCTCTTTTTTCTCTCTCTGTCTCTCTCTTTCCCTCCCTCCCTCTCTTGCATGCTCACTCTTTAACTTCTCTTCATCTCTGTTTCTTGGTTTGTCAAGAAATTTCTCTCTAACTTCCCTTTCTCTCTCTGTGTCTTTATAGAACCTCTCTCTTACTCTTGATCTCTCTCTTGCTCTCTTTGAAACTTCTTTCTCTCACACTCTTTCTTCCCCTGATGTGAACCCCGCCAAGAATAACGAGACCTGTGAACAAAATTGATTCCCAAGACCGTTCTACGATCAGATTTTGTAGGTAGAAACTTCGACCCAATGTTTATAAGAAAACACGAACCTTGGTATGTGTAGATGCCACAAACAGGATGGTAATCTGTTTAATAAGTCGAATGAACGCCACAAGAACAAGTGCTTGATAAGTTCGGAAAGTTCTCTCTCTATGTCTCCCTCTCTCCCTTTCTCTCTCTTTCTTTGAAACTTCTCTCTTTTTTTCCTCTGTCTCTCTTCCTCCTTCTCTCTCTTGCATGCTCACTCTTAAACTTCTTTTCATCTTTGTTTCTCAGTTTGTCAAGAAAGTTCTCTATAACTTCCCTTTCTCTCTCTCTATGTCTTTATAAAACATCTCTCTTTCTCTTTATCTCTCTCTCACTTTCTTTGAAACTTCTCTCTTTCTCTCTCTTTTCGACTCTCTCTCATTCACTCTCTTTCTCTCTTTCTCTCTCCCTGTCTCCCTTCCTATCTCTTTCTCTAAAATTTCTCTCTCTCTCCCTTTCTCTTGCATGTTCACTCTTAAACTTCTCCTCATCTTTGTTTCTCAAGTTGTCAAGAAACTTCTGTCTAACTTCCCTTTATCTCTCTTGCTCTCCGTCTTTATAGAACCTCTCTCTCTCTTTCTCTCTTGCTCCCTCTAAAACTACTCTCTTTCTTTCCATCTCTCTCTCACTCACTCTCTTTCTCTCTCTTTGTGTCTTCTTTTCCCTCTTTCTTTGCCTTTCTCTATGTCTCTTTGGAACTTTTATCACTCACTCTTTGCAAAAATTGATGCGGAACCCCATGGATATTCAAGATCCAGAAACCCCAAACACACAAATTGATAGAGAACAAGAATAGATGGAGAACTCCCAACCTATTGAACCCCCAAATGACTGATGCAAATGGAAACGCAAATAATCGGTTGATTGAGGAATCAAGAACAGAAATTCACTGGGATGTAAATACCTTGATGAAGTTCAATTCTTGATGCAATAGAGATTCAGGCCAAGCCTTGAACAAGAGTGTAAAACTCCAAAACAAATCTGTTTTTCATTCATTCTGCTGATTTTCGTCCATACACTAGGGTATTTATACCCCCACAAATTTAATAACCTAGACTATTAGGTTAAGCCTTAAACTTGGGCCTCCCAATAAGAAATACAAGCCCAAACGAAAATGCAAGTAGTAAACTGCCCAAAACTAATCTATTAACTTGGAATAATGAATTAAACATAGGTTGGCCCCATCTTGCAAATTCAGCTTAATTTGATTAGGTGAAGCTCCATTGGCCTTCATTGCATCTTGAGCTTCCATTCCTTCTAACATTCTGCCCATATAAGTTTGAAGTGATTCCTTGAACTTTTTGGCCCTTAATCTTGTGATTGGTCCTTGAGGCAATATTAGCTCATCTGCTGCTCCTCTCTTCTTGCCATCCATGCTTGTGCTCACATCATTCCCTCCCTCCTCAAAAGGATTCGTCCTCGAATCTAAATCAAGTTCAAAAAGAGATAGGTCAGAAACATTGAAAGTGGCACTTACATTATACTCACCTGGCAAGTCTATCTTGTATGCATTATCATTGATGCGCTCCAAGACTTGGAATGGTCCATCACCCCTTGCATCAAGCTTTGACTTCCTTTGCTGTGGAAATCTCTCCTTTCGCATGTGTAACCAAACCCAATCTGCGGGTTCAAAGATAACCTGCTTTCTACCCTTATTGGCCCGTTGTGCATACATGCGGTTTTTCTTCTCAATCTGCTCACGTGCTTTCTCATGTATTGTTTTAACCATTCAGCCTTTTTCTTTCCATCTAAGCTAGCAATTTCACTCAAGGGCAAAGGCATTAAATCTAACACAGTCAATGGATTAAAACCATACACAATCTCAAATGGTGAAAAACCTGTGGAAGAATGTATAGCACGATTATATGCAAACTCAATAAATGGCAAACAATCCTCCCAAGTTTTCAAATTCTTACCAACGATAGCACGCAACAAGGTTCCTAAAGTCCTATTTACTACTTCAGTTTGTCCATCAGTTTGTGGGTGACATGTAGTAGAAAACAAAAGTTTAGTGCCTAACCTTCCCCACAACACTCTCCAAAAGTGACTTAGGAACTTAACATCTCTATCTGAAACAATGGTTCTTGGCACACCATGAAGCCGAACCACTTCCCTAAAGAAAAGGTCAGCAATATTTGTTGCATCATCAGTCTTATGGCATGCAATGAAATGAGCCATCTTACTAAATCTATCCACAACAACAAATATGCTATCCCTACCCTTCCTAGTCCTAGGTAAACCCAAAACAAAGTCCATGGATATGTCTGTCCAAGGTTCATTAGGCACAGGCAAAGGTGTATACAAACCATGAGGCATCGACTTAGACTTAGCTTGTTTGCATGTAATACACTTGGAACAAACTTTTTCAACATCTTTTCTCATTTTTGGCCAATAAAAATGTTCACTAAGCATATCTAAAGTCTTTTGCACACCAAAATGCCCCATTAATCCTCCACTATGTGATTCCCTCACAAGCAACTCTCTAATAGAACATGTAGGAATGCATAATTGTTTATTCCTAAAAAGAAATCCCTCATGCCTATAGAACTTGTTATGTGCAGCATGTTCACAAGCTTGATACACATCACCAAAATCGGAGTCATTGGCATACAACTCTTTCAAATGTTCAAAACCAAGTAATTTGGAGCTAAGCATAGAAATCAAAGCATACCTCCGTGATAGTGCATCAGCAACAACATTATCTTTCCCTTGCTTGTACTTGATCACATATGGGAATATTTCAAGATACTCTACCCACCTTGCATGCCTCTTGCTCAGCTTGCCTTGTCCCTTTAAGTACTTGAGTGATTGGTGATCACTATGTATGACAAACTCCTTAGGCAGCAAATAATGTTCCCACACTTCAAGAGCTCTCACCAAAGCATAGAACTCCTTATCATAAGTGGAGTAGTTCAAAATAGGTCCACTCAACTTTTCGCTGAAATATGCTATAGGCCGGTTTTCCTGCATCAAAACAGCTCCTATACCAACCCCAGAAGCATCACATTCAATTTCAAAAGTTTTAGAAAAATCAGGCAAGCATAAAACAGGTGCAGTACATAACTTTTCCTTTAAAGTGTTAAATGCTTCTTCTTGTTCTTTACCCCATTTGAACCCCATATTCTTTTTAACAACTTCATTTAGTGGTGCAGCAATAGTAGAGAAATCTTTAACAAATTGCCTATAAAAACTTGCCAAACCATGGAAACTTCTTACCTCACTAACAGACTTAGGTGTTGGCCAATCTTGAATAGCCTTCACTTTTTCAGAGTCAACCTCAACTCCCTTAGAACTCACCACAAAACCCAAGAAGACAACTTTATCCATGCAAAAAGAACACTTCTTAAGGTTTGCATACAAGTTATTCTTCCTAAGCACATCCAAAACAGCCCTAACTTGCAAGACATGATCATTTATGCATTTGCTGTAAATCAAAATGTCATCAAAATATACAACCACGAATTTGCCAAGAAACTCACGCAAGACATAATTCATTAAGCGCATGAAAGTAGTAGGTGCATTAGTTAACCCAAATGGCATTACTAACCACTCATACAATCCATATTTAGTCTTAAATGCAGTTTTCCACTCATCTCCTTCTTTCATCCTAATTTGATGATAGCCACTTTTTAAATCAATTTTAGTGAATACACATGCACCATGCAATTCATCTAGCATATCATCCAACCTAGGGATAGGATGGCGATACTTTACAGTGATTTTGTTGACTGCCCTACAATCCACGCACATTCTCCAAGTTCCATCTTTCTTGGGTACCAAAAGAACTGGTACAGCACAAGGACTCATGCTTTCTCTTATATACCCTTTTGCCAACAACTCATCTACTTGCCTTTGCAACTCCTTTGTCTCCTCCGGATTGCTTCGGTAAGCTGGTCGGCTGGGAATTTGTGCTCCAGGTACAAAATCAATCTGATGCTCAATTCCTCTTTTAGGTGGTAACCCGTGGGGTATCTCCTCAGGAAAGACATCACTGAATTCCTGCAATAAAGTCACAAACACACTAGGCAATTTGGGGTTAAGGTCAAATTCAGTAAACAAAGTTTCCTTAAACCGAATCAAAATCAAAGCTCTCTTGCCTAAGTATGCACTCTTTAAATCTCTCTCTTTTGCATAGAAACATGGTTGTTTCTTAACTTCTTCATTCCTCTCTTTTCCTTTCTGTTCACTCTTTTTCTTTTTATCACTCACTAACTTATTCTCTTCTGCACATCTCACTTTCTTTTCCTCACTTGTGCAGTCACTCAACATTGGGCCTTTTTCTTTATTCTTTTCTCTCATGGCCTCTTTTCTCTCATTATTCTTTTTCACCTCACTACCTGAAATCCCACAAGCTGATTGTTGAAGCTTAACTTGATCAAGGTAAGCTTCTTTAGGTGATAAAGGTGCCAAAGTGATTTTCTTGCCATCATGCTGAAAGGAATATCTATTTCTATACCCATCATGCATCACACGCCTATCAAATTGCCAAGGCCTCCCCAACAATAAATGACCAGCATGCATGGGTACTACATCACACATAGCTTCATCACTATACTTTCCAATAGTAAAAGCTACCACAACTTGCCTAGTAACTTTCACTTCTCCACTATCATTCAACCATTGTAGCATATAAGGAGTAGGGTGTTTAATACATTTCAGCCCCAATTTATCCACCAAAGTGGTGCTAGCCACATTAGCACAACTACCCCCATCAATAATCATGCTACAAACTTTACCACCAACTAAACATCTAGTGTGAAATATATTTTCTCTTTGTTCTAAGCTTTCTTCTTTAACATTCAGATTTAATGCATGCCTAGCAACAAGAGATTCACCATGAGCAGCATATTCAACATCAGAACAATCCTCTAAAGATGGCATGCTACTCTCACTACCATTCCCATCATAATCATTTTCAGATTCAGAAACAATCTCATCACCTTTAATGTACATGGTCTTTCTATTAGGACAATCAAATGCATAATGACCATGACCTTGACACTTAAAACATTTTATATCTCTATGTTTAGAGGTTTTTGAGAAGGAATCAGAAGTACCCTTTTGAGTTGAAGTACTCTTCTCCTTGTTTTTGTTTGCATCCAGCCCCTTTTCCTTGGAATCAGTGGCTTTCTCCTTCTTCTTCTCATCATATTTGTTCCATTTTGAACTCCATTTGCTGCTGGAATTCGAAAATGACTTGGCTGCTCCCCTTTGTTTTTGTTGTCTCTCCACCTTCATGGCCATGTTAACTAGGTCCTCCATCTCAACATAGTGATGTAACTCCACTACATCAGCTATCTCCTTGTTCAGACCTCCTATAAACCTAGCCATTGTCACATCCCTATCCTCCTCAATGTTAGCTTTAATCAAGAGCATCTCCATCTCCTTGTGGTAATCTTCCACTGATTTTGACCCTTGAGTAAGCTTATGCAACTTTTGGTGCAACTCTCTATAGTAGTAAGAAGGCACAAATCGCTTCTTCATTACTCTCTTCATCTCATCCCAATTCTCAATAGGATATTCACCATTTCTTCTCCTAGACTTTACTAATTCATCCCACCAAACTAAGGCATAATCTGAGAATTCTACTGCAGCCAACCTCACCTTCTTCTCTTCGGAATAGTTGTGGCAAGCAAATATCAAATCCATTTTTCTCTCCCACTCCAAGTACACTTCAGCATCATTTCTGCCCTTAAATGGAGGTATATGCATCTTGATAGCATTTAGATTACTATCCCTCCTATTGTCTATTCTTATTTCACCCCTTCTATTTCGAGTTGAACTCCTCTCTTCAAATTCATCTTCAAACAGCTCTTGATTAAACTCATTTTGATGCCTATTCCTATCATTAATTCGCCTACCATTTCCTGGGAAGCTTTCTGACAACTCCCTCTTCCATTCATCTAACTCATCTAGCCTACTATTCAACTTTTGAAATTGACTAGTAAAGGCTCTATATATCAATTTCATGTCTGGAGTCATGTTAACTTCTTCATCTGAGGGCTCTTTACCCTCCCTCCTTGTTGAAGGATTACTCATTTTATGAACCTGCAATTAATGTTAGTAAGACAGTCTCACAATACACTCCCTCACGTGTTTCACTCAAAAGATGGCACTCCACTCGTGTTTCACACAATTGTTGGCTTTTGCCCTAAGCTCACACACTCAAGTCTCTTTCCACTCAAGCTTGTTGTTCTCAATTGCACTTCAGAATTAATCCTCAAACCAAGATACTCACAAACAGCAAATTAATACTAGGATGGTAATGAAAAACACTTAACAAGGAAGACAGGTACAAAACTAGAGCAAATATACCAGAATAAATTGAAATGAGCATGCAAGATATGAAGAGTTTGCTGCCCAAAATACTGATCTCCAATTAACAAGAATCAAATTGTTAATTATGGTGTATATGGAAGCAAGAGCAGGAGTAACCAAAAATAGCAACTCAGATTTGAAAGAAAAGGACGAAATTAATGCATAAATGCAGAAATTGATGTTTCCTTAATGGAAAGATCAATTTGGACGAAAAAAGACATAAAGACAAAAAGGAAAGAAATTAAGTAGGTTTCCCAGAATGATGCTAATCCCACAAATTGTGCTTATACCTCTTTGACTTTGCTAATTAATCTCCAAAACCCAAAGTGTGTTCAGACTTGAATTCAATCATACCCTGAATTCTGCCCAAAAAGGTGTACAGGTTCAAAGGACTTGCTGCCAACCTAATTAGACAATTCTGTGGTGCTTTTCTTCTTCTAGTTGCAACTCTTTTCAATTTTGTTCCTTTTCGTTTTTTTTTTTTTGAAGCAGCGTCCCAACTCTTTTTTTTTTTTTTTTAAATATAGGACAACAGCAAATAACACCAAAATATGAACGAAAAAAAAAAAGATCAAAATCAAATCCCAAACAATCAAGCCAGCTGCAACATGCAACTAAGAGTTACAGTTTCAGATGGAAACTATAACTAAGAGTTACAGTTTCAGTAGGAAACTGCATACAGTAGTTTCAACTGCAGAAAAAAAAAATAAAGAACTCAAACACAGCGTGAATAGGAACCCATGAACAGTGCACAAAAGAAAACAGCAAATTATAACCTAGCATAAATAAGAATTCAACCTAATCAAGCTCTGATACCAAATGATGCGGAACCCCATGGATATTCAAGATCCAGAAACCCCAAACACACAAATTGATAGAGAACAAGAATAGATGGAGAACTCCCAACCTATTGAACCCCCAAATGACTGATGCAAATGGAAACGCAAATAATCGGTTGATTGAGGAATCAAGAACAGAAATTCACTGGGATGTAAATACCTTGATGAAGTTCAATTCTTGATGCAATAGAGATTCAGGCCAAGCCTTGAACAAGAGTGTAAAACTCCAAAACAAATCTGTTTTTCATTCATTCTGCTGATTTTCGTCCATACACTAGGGTATTTATACCCCCACAAATTTAATAACCTAGACTATTAGGTTAAGCCTTAAACTTGGGCCTCCCAATAAGAAATACAAGCCCAAACGAAAATGCAAGTAGTAAACTGCCCAAAACTAATCTATTAACTTGGAATAATGAATTAAACATAGGTTGGCCTCATCTTGCAAATTCAGCTTAATTTGATTAGGTGAAGCTCCATTGGCCTTCATTGCATCTTGAGCTTCCATTCCTTCTAACATTCTGCCCATATAAGTTTGAAGTGATTCCTTGAACTTTTTGGCCCTTAATCTTGTGATTGGTCCTTGAGGCAATATTAGCTCATCTGCTGCTCCTCTCTTCTTGCCATCCATGCTTGTGCTCACATCAAAAATCTTCTCACTCTCTTTGCCTCTTTCTGAAAGTTCTCTCTTTCTCTCTTAGTCTCACTCTCATTGAAACTTCTCTCTCTCCCCCCTCTCTTCATATATCTAAAACTTCTCTCCCCTTCTCACTCTCTCTTGGTCTTTTTGAAACTTCTCTCTTTGTCACCTTGTTGCTTTCTCCTTCTTTGAAACTTCCCTCTCTTTCTCTCATGATCTCTCCAAAATCTCTCTCCCTCTCTTTCTCTCTTGGTCACTCTATAGTTCTCCTTAACGCTTATCTCTCTCTATCTCTTTGACACACACACACTCTCTCTCCCCTACTCTCTCTCACTCTCACTTTCTAGAACTACTCCCTCTCTAAAACTTATCTCTCTCAGTGTCTCTCTCTCTGTGTATGTCTCTCTCTCTCTCTCTCTCTCTCACTCAGTGTGAAACTTATCTCTCTCTTTCGCTCTCTCTCTCACTCACTCTCTTTCTCTCTCTCTCCCTCTAAAACTTCTTTCTTTTTCTTTGAAACTTCTCTCTCACTCTCTCGGAAATCCTTTCTTTCTCTGTCCCTTTCCTTCTCTCTCTCTCCTATGTCTCCCTTACTCTTTCTCTCTCCTTGTGCCTCCCTAGAACTTCTCTTACTCACTCTCTCCATAAAAATTTTCTCTCTCTAAAACTTCCCTTTCTCTCTTTGTGTCTCTATGGAACTTTTGTCTCTCTCTTTGAAACTTCTCTCTTTCTCCCTTTATTTCACTTTCTCTCAAACTTCTCTCTGTTTCTCTTTTTAATGCACATCCACACTCTCTCTTCCCTTCTCCATAGCAATTTATTTACCACTCTCTCCCATTGACTCTTGCTTTCTCGCTCTTTCTTTCCCTCTCTTGTTATGTCTAAAACTTCTCTTCATCACTCACTTTCTCTCTCAATTTATCTAAAACTTATCTATCTTTGTCTCTTCTTCTTTGAAACTTCCTTCTCCCTCCCTTTTGGTCCCTCTAAAACTTCTTTCTCCCTCTTTTTCTCTATCACTCTCTAGCTCTCCCTAAAACTTCCTTCTCTCTTTCTCTTGCTCTCTCTTTGTAAAACTACTCTCTCTTTAAAACTCTCCTCTTCTCTCTCTGTGTCTACCTTTATCTCTGTATGTCTCTCTAGAACTTCTCCATCTATCTCTCTCTTTCCTTTTCTCTCTAATTCATTCACTTTCTCCTCTCTATAACTTCTCTTTCTCTTTCTAAAGCATCCTCTTTCTAAAGCATCCCTCTCATCTTCATGAAATGTCTCTCTTTTGCTTTCTCTCTTTCTCTCTCCTTTTCTCTCTCTTTCTCTCTCTGTCTCCCACCTTCTCTCACTCACTCTCCCCCTCTCTCCCTGATGAAGTCCCATATTGGTTAGGTAGAGAGGTCTTGGGTGTTATATATATGGGTTCGCAAACCTCCTCTCACAAGCTAGCTTTTGAGATGGAGTCAGGTGGTAGGCTCTGGTCAGTG
Source organism: Dicorynia guianensis (assembly GCA_037013595.1). Taxonomy (NCBI): domain Eukaryota; kingdom Viridiplantae; phylum Streptophyta; class Magnoliopsida; order Fabales; family Fabaceae; genus Dicorynia; species Dicorynia guianensis. Next base: position 18,470,131 of record JASUAB010000006.1, on the reverse strand, counting down.
TGGGCCATGGATCCTAGTTCTTTATACGAGGACATATAGTCTAAAGGGATCAGGAATGATGAAGTCTTACATTGGTTAGGCAGAGAGGTCTTGGGTGTTATATATATGGGTTCACAAACCTCCCCTTACAAGCGGGCTTTTGAAGTGGAGTTAGGTGGGTTCATATCATATGGTATCAGAATCTACCCTGCTCTGGTCGGTGTGGCTCATGGATCCTAGTTTTCTATACGAGGACATACAGTCTAAAGGGGTTGGGAATGATGAAGTCCCACATTGGTTAGGTAGATAGGTCTTGCGTGTTATATATATGGGTTTGTAAACCTCTCTTTATAAGCTAGCTTTTGAGGTGCAGTTAGGTGGGTTCATATCACCCCCTCTCTTTCTCTCTACCCCATGTCTTTTGCTCTCTATCTTGTTCTCTCTAAAACTCTCTCTCTCTCTTTCTATCTCGCTCTTTTCTTCTCTCTCTTGCTCTTTTAAAACTTCTCTCTCTTTTTTTCTACCTCTGAAACTTCTCTCCCTCTCCCACTCTCTCTCTCTCACTCTCTTATGCACTCTCTTTCTGTTTTCCACTCTTTCTCCCCTTACTCTAGCACTCACTGACCTACTCTCTCTAAAACTTCACTTTCTCTCACACTCTCTCTATCCCACTTTCTCCCACTTGCTTTCTTTCTCTATTTATGTCTCTCACTCTTTGAAACTTCCCTCCCACACTCTCTCACTCTCTCTTTAAAACTTCTCTCTCTCTCTCTCTCTCTCTCTCTGTGTCCACCCTAAAAACTACTGTCCCTCTCTTGCTCTCTATACAAGCTCTCTCTATATGTAAAACTTCTCTCTCTCTCTCTCTGTCCACCGTAAAAAGTACTGTCCCTCTCTTGTTCTCTATAAAAGCTCTCTCTATATGTAAAACTTCTCTTTCTCTCTCTTACACTCTCTTTGAAACTTCTCTTTTTCTCTATTTCTTGGTTTGTCAAGAAGTTCTCTATCTTTGGCTCTCTTTGAAATTTCTATGTCTCTCCTCTCTCTTTGTCTTTTGCAGAAACTTCTCTCCCTCTCCCTCTCTCTCACTCACTTTCTTTAGCTCTCACTCTCTCCCTTTCACTCTAGCACTCACCAACTTACTATTTCTCTCTCTAAAACTTCCCTTTCCCTCATTCTCTCTCCCACTTGCTTGCATCTCTCTCTATCCCACTTTCTCTCACTAGCTTTCTTTCTTTCCCTCTAAGCCTTCCCTTTCTATCCTGTGCATCTTTATAGAACCTCTTCCAATGTCCCCTATCTTGATCTCATTGAAACTTTACTCTGTTTGTCTCTCTCTCTCACTCTTTTTGAAACTTCTCTCTCTCTCTCTTTGTTTCCCTTTCTCTTGTTCACTCTCTTTCTCTGTCTAAACTTCTCCTCTATGTCTCTCTAGAACTTCTCTCACTCACTCTGTGTGTGTGTGTGTGTGTGTGTGTGTGTGTTTAAAAGCTCTCTCTATCTCTCTTGCTTCCACTTCAACACTCTCTCTTTGTGTCCCTAGCACATTTTCTTTCTCTCTCTCCCCACCATAAACTCTCTCTTCTCTCTCTCTCTCTCTCTCACTCACACTCTAAAACTAAGAAAATGGGTATGGTATAATGGAAGAAATTGAATTTGACTCTCTCTATCTCTCTCTTTATCCCTCTCACTCACTCTCCCCAACCCTCTCTCTTTCTCTCCTTGTCTCGCTCTCTAAAACTTCTCTCTCGTTGTCTATCTTTCTCTCTAAATCTTCTCTTTCTCTCCCTCTAAAACAACTCTCCCTCCAAAACTTCTCTCTTTTTGTTTTTCTCTTTAAAACTTTTCTTACTCTCTCCCTAAAACTTTAAAACTTTTCTCTCTTTTCTAGTCTCTCTCTTACTTTCTCACTCTCACTCACTCTCTCTCTCATCTTTCTCCCTCTTCCTCTCTCTGTGTCTGTTTATCTTTCTCTCTCTCTCTCTCCCTCTATCTCTGTATCCAACATGTCTCTCTTCCTCTCTCTGTTTAAAACTTCTCTTACCATCTCTAATAGTTTTGTCTCTATCTCTCTAACAAAAATTTCTCTCTCATTCACTCTCTCTCTCCCCAACACGTCTCTCTCTCACTCTTTAACATTAAGATAAAGGGTATGTATAATGGAAGAAATTGGACTTAGCACTCTGTCTTTTTCTTTCCCTCCCCCTCTCTCCCCAACACACTCTCTCCTTCCCTCTCTCTTGGAATCTCTCTCTCCCCTAACACACACTCTCTTGTTGCTCCCTTTCTTTGCAACATATGTCTCTTTCTAAAACTTTTCTCTCTTTTTGTTACTTTCCCAACACATCTCTCTCTCTTTGAAACTTCCCTCCCTCTCTCTACCCAACACACACTCTCTTTCATTCTCTCTCCCCCAATACAAACACACTCTCTCTCCTTACTCTGTCTTTGTGTTTAAAACTTCTCTCACTTTGTCTCTAAAACTTCAGTTTCTCTCTGTGTCTCTTTGTCCAAAATTTCTCTCCCTCTCCTTCTCTCTCTTTTTAGTCTCTCTCTCTCTATCGCTCTCCGTGTCTAACAAAGCTTTCTTGTCTCTAAAACTTCCCTCTTTCTCTCTCCTTCTCCAACATGTCTATCTCTTACTCTAAAACTTCTCTCTCTTTACCTCTCTCTAACTTCCCAACAATCTCTCTCCCTCTTTCTCTCTCTCCCTATCAACCTTTCTCTCTAATTCTCTCACCCCCTACTCAACACTCTCTCTTTGTCTACCCACACAAACTCTCTCTTCCTTGCTCTCTCTCCCCCCTCTCTTCCTCTTTCCAACATCTTTCTTTGTCTCTCTTTCTCTCTGTCTCTTTCACTCTCTCCCACACTCACTCTCTAAAACTAAGGCATAATGGAAGAAATTGAACTAAACATTCTCTCTTTCTCCCTCTTACCCACTTTCTAAAGCTTCTCCTTCTCTAAATCTTCTCTTTGTTTAAAGCTTTTGTCACTCTATGATGCGGAACCCCATGGATATTCAAGATCCAGAAACCCCAAACACACAATTGATAGAGAACAAGAACAGATGGAGAACTCCCAACCTATTGAACCCCCAAATGACTAATGCAAATGGAAACACAAATAATCGGTTGATTGAGGAATTAAGAACAGAAATTCACTAGGATGTAAATACCTTGATGAAGTTCAATTCTTGATGCAATAGAGATTCAGGCCAAGCCTTGAACAAGAGTATAAAACTCCAAAACAAATCTGTTTTTCATTCATTCTGCTGAAGCTCGTCCATACACTAGGGTATTTATACCCCCACAAGTTCAATAACCTAGACTATTAGGTTAGGCCTTAAACATGGGCCTCCCAATAAGAAATACAAGCCCAAATGAAAATTGCAAGTAGTAAACTGCCCAAAAACTAATCTATTAACTGGGAATATGAATTAAACATAGATTGGACCAATTTTGCAAATTCAGCCCAACTTGATTAGGTGAAGCTCCATTGGCCTTCATTGCATCTTGAGCTTCCATTCCTTCTAACATTCTGCCCATATAAGTTTGAAGTGATTCCTTGAACTTTTTGGCCCTCAATCTTGTAATTGGTCCTTGAGGTAATGTTAGCTCATCCAATGCTCCTCTTCTCTTGCCATCCATGCTTGTAATCACATCATTCCCTCCCTCCTCAAAAGGATTCGTCCTCAAATCTGAATTAAGTTCAAAAAGAGATAGGTCAGAAACATTGAAAGTGGCACTTACATTATACTCACCTGGCAAGTCTATCTTGTATGCATTATCATTGATGTGCTCCAAGACTTGGAATGGTCCATCGCCCCTTGCATCAAGCTTTGACTTCCTTTGCTGTGGAAATCTGATGAAGTCCCACATTGGTTAGGTAGAGAGGTCTTGGGTGTTATATATATGGGTTTGCAAACCTCCCCTTACAAGCTAGCTTTTGAGGTGGAGTTAGGTGGGTTCATATCATATGGTATTAGAGCCTACTCTACTCTGGTCAGTGTGGGCCATGGATTCTGGTTCTCTGTACGAGGACGTACAGTCTAAAGGGGTCGGGAATGATGAAGTCCCAGAGGTCTTGGGTGTTAAATATATGGGTTTGCAAACCTCCCCTTACAAGCTAGCTTTTGAGGTGGAGTTAGGTGGGTTCATATCAAAATCTCTCCTTTCGCATGTGTAACCAAACCCAATCTCCGGGTTCAAAGATAACCTGCTTTCTACCCTTATTGGCCCGTTGTGCATACATGCGGTTTTTCTTCTCAATCTGCTCACGTGCTTTCTCATGTATTGTTTTAACCATTTCTGCCTTTTTCTTTCCATCTAAGCTAGCAATTTCACTCAAAGGCAAAGGCATTAAATCTAACACAGTCAATGGATTAAAACCATACACAATTTCAAATGGTGAAAAACCTGTGGAAGAATGTATAGCACGATTATATGCAAACTCAATAAATGGCAAACAATCCTCCCAAGTTTTCAAATTCTTACCAACGATAGAATGCAACAAGGTTCCTAAAGTCCTATTCACTACTTCAGTTTGTGGGTGACATGTAGTAGAAAACAAAAGTTTAGTACCTAACATTCCCCACAACACTCTCCAAAAGTGACTTAGGAACTTAACATCTCTATCTGAAACAATGGTTCTTGGCACACCATGAAGCCGAACCACTTCCCTAAAGAAAAGGTCAGCAATATTTGTTGCATCATCAGTCTTATGGCAAGCAATGAAATGAGCCATCTTACTAAATCTATCCACAACAACAAATATGCTATCCCTACCCTTCCTAGTCCTAGGTAAACCCAAAACAAAGTCCATGGATATGTCTGTCCAAGGTTCATTAGGCACAGGCAAGGGTGTATACAAACCATGAGGCATCAATTTAGACTTAGCTTGTTTGCATGTAATACACTTGGAACAAACTTTTTCAACATCTTTTCTCATTTTTGGCCAATAAAAATGTTCACTAAGCATATCTAAAGTCTTTTGCACACCAAAATGCCCCATTAATCCTTCACTATGTGATTCCCTCACAAGCAACTCTCTAATAGAACATGTAGGAATGCATAATTGTTTATTCCGAAAAAGAAAACCCTCATGCCTATAGAACTTGTTATGTGCAGCATGTTCACAAGCTTGATACACATCACCAAAATCAGAATCATTGGCATACAACTCTTTCAAATGTTCAAAACCAAGTAATTTGGAGCTAAGCATAGAAATCAAAGCATACCTCCGTGATAGTGCATCAGTAACAACATTATCTTTCCCTTGCTTGTACTTGATCACATATGGGAATATTTCAAGATACTCTACCCACCTTGCATGCCTCTTGCTCAGCTTGCCTTGTCCCTTTAAGTACTTGAGTGATTGGTGATCACTATGTATGACAAACTCCTTAGGCAGCAAATAATGTTCCCACACTTCAAGAGCTCTCACCAAAGCATAGAACTCCTTATCATAAGTGGAGTAGTTCAAAACAGGTCCACTCAACTTTTCGCTGAAATATGCTATGGGTCGGTTTTCCTGCATCAAAACAGCTCCTATACCAACCCCAGAAGCATCACATTCAATTTCAAAAGTTTTAGAAAAATTAGGCAAGCTTAAAACAGGTGCAGTACATAACTTTTCCTTTAAAGTGTTAAATGCTTCTTCTTGTTCTTTACCCCATTCGAACCCCATATTCTTTTTAACAACTTCATTTAGTGGTGCAGCAATAGTAGAGAAATCTTTAACAAATCGCCTATAAAAACTTGCCAAACCATGGAAACTTCTTACCTCACTAATAGACTTAGGTGTTGGCCAATCTTGAATAGCCTTCACTTTTTCAGAGTCAACCTCAACTCCCTTAGAACTCACCACAACACCTAAGAAGACAACTTTATCCATGCAAAAAGAACACTTCTTAAGGTTTGCATACAAGTTATTCTTCCTAAGCACATCCAAAACAGCCCTAACTTGCAAGACATGATCATCTATGCATTTGCTGTAAATCAAAATGTCATCAAAATATACAACCACGAATTTACCAAGAAACTCACGCAAGACATAATTCATTAAGCGCATGAAAGTACTAGGTGCATTAATTAACCCAAATGGCATTACTAACCACTCATACAATCCATATTTAGTCTTAAATGCAGTTTTCCACTCATCTCCTTCTTTCATCCTAATTTGATGATAGCCACTTTTTAAATCAATTTTAGTGAATACACATGCACCATGCAATTCATCTAGCATATCATCTAACCTAGGGATAGGATGGCGATACTTTACAGTGATTTTGTTGACTGCCCTACAATCCACGCACATTCTCCAAGTTCCATCTTTCTTGGGTACCAAAAGAACTGGTACAGCACAAGGACTCATGCTTTCTCTTATATACCCTTTTGCCAACAACTCATCTACTTGCCTTTGCAACTCCTTTGTCTCCTCTGGATTGCTTCGGTAAGCTGGTCGGTTGGGAATTTGTGCTCCAGGTACAAAATCAATCTGATGCTCAATTCCTCTTTTAGGTGGTAACCCGTGGGGTATCTCCTCAGGAAAGACATCACTGAATTCCTGCAATAAAGTCACAAACACACTAGGCAATTTGGGGTTAAGGTCAAATTCAGTAAACAAAGTTTCCTTAAACCGAATCAAAATCAAAGCTCTCTTGCCTAAGTATGCACTCTTTAAATCTCTCTCTTTTGCATAGAAACATGGTTGTTTCTTAACTTCTTCATTCCTCTCTTTTCCTTTATGTTCACTCTTTTTCTTTTTATCACTCACTAACTTATTCTCTTCTGCACATCTCACTTTCTTTTCCTCACTTGTGCAGTCACTCAACATTGGGCCTTTTTCTTTATTCTTTTCTCTCATGGCCTCTTTTTTCTCATTATTCTTTTTCACCTCACTACCTGAACTCCCACAAGCTGATTGTTGAAGCTTAACTTGATCAAGGTAAGATTCTTTAGGTGATAAAGGTGCCAGAGTGATTTTCTTGCCATCATGCTGAAAGGAATATCTATTTCTATACCCATCATGCATCACACGCCTATCAAATTGCCAAGGTCTCCCCAACAATAAATGACCAGCATGCATGGGTACTACATCACACATAGCTTCATCACTATACTTCCCAATAGTAAAAGCTACCACAACTTGCCTAGTAACTTTCACTTCTCCACTATCATTCAACCATTGTAGCCTATAAGGAGTAGGGTGTTTAATACATTTCAGCTAAATTTATCCACCAAAGTGGTGCTAGCCACATTAGCACAACTACCCCCATCAATAATCATGCTACAAACTTTACAACCAACTAAACATCTAGTGTGAAATATATTTTCCCTTTGTTCTAAGCTTTCTTCTTTAACATTCAGATTCAATGCATGCCTAGCAACAAGAGATTCACCATGAGCAGCATATTCAACATCAGAACAATCCTCTAAAGATGGCATGCTACTCTCACTACCATTCCCATCATAATCATTTTCAGATTCAGAAACAATCTCGTCACCTTTAATGTACATGATCTTTCTATTAGGATAATCAAATGCATAATGACCACGACCTTGACACTTAAAACATTTTATATCTCTATGTTTAGAGGTTTTTTAGAAGGAATCAGAAGTACCCTTTTGAGTTGAAGTACTCTTCTCCTTGTTTTTGTTTGCATCCAGCCCCTTTTCCTTGGAATCAGTGGCTTTCTCCTTCTTCTTCTCATCATATTTGTTCCATTTTGAGCTCCATTTGCTGCTGGAATTCGAAAATGACTTGGCTGCTCCCCTTTGTTTTTGTTGTCTCTCCACCTTCATGGCCATGTTAACTAGGTCCTCCATCTCAACGTAGTGATGTAACTCCACTACATCAGCTATCTCCTTGTTCGGACCTCCTATAAACCTAGCCATTGTCACATCCCTATCCTCCTCAATGTTAGCTTTAATCAAGAGCATCTCCATCTCCTTGTGGTAATCTTCCACTGATTTTGACCCTTGAGTAAGCTTATGCAACTTTTGGTGCAACTCTCTATAGTAATAAGAAGGCACAAATCGCTTCTTCATTACTCTCTTCATCTCATCCCAATTCTCAATAGGATATTCACCATTTCTTCTCCTAGACTTCACTAATTCATCCCACCAAACTAAGGCATAATCTGAGAATTCTACTGCAGCCAACCTCACCTTCTTCTCTTCGGAATAGTTGTGGCAAACAAATATCAAATCCATTTTTCTCTCCCACTCCAAGCACACTTCAGCATCATTTCTACCCTTAAATGGAGGTATATGCATCTTGATAGCATTTAGATTACTATCCCTCCTATTGTGTATTCTTATTTCACCCCTTCTATTTCGAGTTGAACTCCTCTCTTCAAATTCATCTTCAAACAGCTCTTGATTAAACTCATTTTGATGCCTATTCCTATCATTAATTCGCCTACCATTTCCTGGGAAGCTTTCTGACAACTCCCTCTTCCATTCATCTAACTCATCTAGCCTACTATTCAACTTTTGAAATTGACTAGTAAAGGCTCTATATATCAATTTCATGTATGGAGTCATGTTAACTTCTTCATCTGAGGGCTCTTTACCCTCCCTCCTTGTTGAAGGATTACTCGTTTTATGAATCTGCAAGAAATGTTAGTAAGACAGTCTCACAATACACTCCCTCACGTGTTTCACTCAAAAGATGGCACTCCACTCGTGTTCCACACAATTGTTGGCTTTTGCCCTCTTTAAGCTCACACACTCAAGCCTTTTACCACTCAAGCTTGTTGTTCTCAATTGCACTTCAGAATTAATCCTCAAACCAAAATACTAGGATGGTAATGAAAACACTTAACAAGGAAGACAGGTACAAAACTAGAGGCAAATATACCAGAATAAATTGAAATGAGCATGCAAGATATGAAGAGTTTGCTTCCCAAAATACTGATCTCCAATTAACAAGAATCAAATTGTTAATTATGGTGTATATGGAAGCAAAAGCAGGCATAACCAAAAAATAGCAACTAAGATTTGAAAGAAAAGGACGAAATTAATGCTTAAATGCAGAAATTGATGTTTCCTTAATGGAAAGATCAATTTGGATGAAAAAGACATAAAGACAAAAAGGAAAGAAATTAAGTAGGTTTCCCAGAATGATGCTAATCCCACAATTGTGCTTATACTTCTTTGACTTTGCTAATTAATCACCAAAACCCAAAGTGTGTTCAGACTTGAATTCAATCATACCCTGAATTCTGCCCAAAAAGGTGTACAGGTTCAAAGAACTTGCTGCCAACCTAATTAGACAATTCTATGGTGCTTTTCTTCTTCTAGCTGCAACTCTTTTCAATTTTGTTCCTTTTCATTTTTTTTTTTTAAGCAGCGTCCCAACTCTTTTTTTTTTTTTTAAATATAGGATAAACAGCAAATAACACCAAATATGAACAAAAAAAAAAGATCAAAATCAAATCCCAAACAATCAAGCCAGCTGCAACATGCACTTCTATACCTAGATGTTATGTTTTTGGGTGTAACCCAAATTCTAAAAAAAAAAAAAAAGAGTTACAATTTTAGATGGAAATTGCAACCAAGAGTTATAGTTTCAGATGGAAACTGCAACCAAGAGTTACAGTTTTAGTAGGAAACTGCATACAGCAGTTTCAACTACAGAAAATTAAAGAACTCAAGTGCAGTGTGAATAGGAACCCATGACCAGTGCGCAAAAGAAAACAGCAAACTATAACCTAGGATAAATAAGAATTCACCCTAATCAAGCTCTGGTACCAAATGATGCGGAACCCCATGGATATTCAAGATCCAGAAACCCCAAACACACAATTGATAGAGAACAAGAACAAATGGAGAACTCCCAACCTATTGAACCCCCAAATGACTAATGCAAATGGAAACGCAAATAATCGGTTGATTGAGGAATCAAGAACAGAAATTCACTAGGATGTAAATACCTTGATGAAGTTCAATTCTTGATGCAATAGAGATTCAGGCCAAGCCTTGAACAAGAGTATAAAACTCCAAAACAAATCTGTTTTTCATTCATTCTGCTGAAACTCGTCCATACACTAGGGTATTTATACCCCCACAAGTTCAATAACCTAGACTATCAGGTTAGGCCTTAAACATGGGCCTCCCAATAAGAAATACAAGCCCAAACGAAAATTGCAAGTAGTAAACTGCCCAAAAACTAATCTATTAACTGTGAATATGAATTAAACATAGATTGGACCAATTTTGCAAATTCAGCCCAACTTGATTAGGTGAAGCTCCATTTGCCTTCATTGCATCTTGAGCTTCCAATCCTTCTAACATTCTGCCCATATAAGTTTGAAGTGATTCCTTGAACTTTTTGGCCCTCAATCTTGTAATTGGTCCTTGAGGTAATGTTAGCTCATCCACTGTTCCTCTTCTCTTGCCATCCATGCTTGTGCTCACATCACTCTATGTCTTTATTTGTCTAAAACTTCTCTCTCACACTCTTCCCCCACTCCCCAGTTCTCTCTCTCTCTTCCTCGTACACTCCATCTTTCTCTCCCTAACACCTTCTTTTCATCTCTCTCTCCCCACCACATGTGCACAGACACTTTGTCTCTCCCCCTAACTCTCTCTCTCTCTCTCTCTCTTTCTCTCTCTATCTCTCTCTAATCAACACATGCACACATTTTCCCTCTCTCTTTCTCTTGCTCTCTCTCTCTCTCTCTCTCTCTGTGTTTCCTTCACTGTTTCTTGCTCCCTTTATCTCCCCAATAGCCTCTCTCTATCTCTCTTGCTTCCTGCCTAACACTATCTTTCTTCCCATCATTATCTCTCTTTCTCTTTGTCACCCTTTCTCCCTCTCTCTCTTTGTGTTTAAAACTTCTCTTGCCTTCTCTCTAATACTTCTATCTTTCCCTGATGAAAATTTCTCTCACTCACTCTCTCTGTCTTTGAAACTTCTCCTTTTCTCTTTGTCCCTTTCTCTTTCTCTATCTCTCTCCCTATCATTCTTGCTCCCTTCTAAACACTTTCTTTCTCCCCCAACTCTTTCTCACTCTCTCTAAGTCACTCTCTAAAACTAAGAAAAAGGGTATGGTATACTGGAAGAAACTGGACTTAATGATCTTTCTCTCTACCATTGTCTCCCTTGCTCTCTCTCTATATCCCTCATTTTGTCTCTCTCTCCCCAACACACACACACACACACACACACTTTCTCTAACATGCCTCTCTCAGTTTCTAAAACTTCCCTTTCTTTCTCCAACATGTCTGTCTCTCTCTCTAAAACTTCTCTCTCTTTCTCTCTCTTCCTATCTCTCTCTAACTTCCCAACAATGTCCTTTTCTATCTCTTTCTCTCTCTCACTCACTCTCTAAAACTAAGAAAAAGGGTTTGGTCTTATGGAAGAAATTGGACTTAACATATCTCTCTCTCTCCCTCCCTCCCTTATTCTCTCTCTCTCTCTCCCCCTAACACACACTCTCTCTCTGTTGATCTCTCTATCCAATACGTCTCTCTTTGTCTATAAACTTCCCTCTGTTTCTCCAATGTGTCTATCTCTCTCTTTGTGAAACTTTTTCTCTTTACCTCTCTTCCTATCTCTCTCTAACTTCCCGATAATTGCTGTCTCTCTCCCCCTGTCACCCTCTCTGTATCTCTCTCACTCCTACCTCAACACTCTTCTCTATCTCCTCAACATATTCTCTCTCTCTTTTTCTCTCCAACACATTTCTCCCTTTCTCACTTTCTCTCTACACTCACTCTCTAAAACTAAGAAAAAGGGTATGGTATCATGGAAGAAATTGAGTTTGACACTCTCTATATCTCCCTCTCACTTACTCTCTAAAATTTCTCTCTCTCTAAAACTTCTCTTTGTTTGAAACTTCTGTCACTCTATCTCTCTTTCTGTCTAAAATTTCGCTCACTCACTCTCTCTCCCCCATTCCTTAACACCCTCTCTCTGTCTCTCTCTTTGTTCCCAACACACACACACACTTCATCTCCCTCTCTCTCCCTCTTTCCATGACCTTCTTTCCATTCCTCTCTATCCCTCCCCAACAATCTTTCTCTCCCCCAACATACACATACTCTCTCCTGCCTAACTCTCCCACCCTCTATTCCTCTCATTGTCTCTCTCTCTCTCTCTCTCTCTCTCCCCTCCTAACACACAATCTCTCTCTCCCTCTTTCTTTCCTACACATCTCTCTCCCCCCCACACTTGCTCTCTTATTCCTCCTCTTTCTCTCTCTCACTCTATTTGTCTCTCCTTCTCTGTCTTGCTCTCTCTTTTCTCTCTCTCTATGTTCAAAACTTCTCCTGGCTTCTCTCTCATACTTTTATCTCTCCCTTTAATGAAAATTTTTCTCTCTCACTCTCTTGCTAAAACTTCTATCTCCCTCCCTCTTTGTATATCTGTCTCCCTCCCTCCTCGACACACATTCTCTCTCCAACAGAAAGACACTCCCTCAATCTCTCTCTCCAACATGTCTCTCTCTCTCACACCCACTCTCTAAAACTAAGAGAGGGTATCGTATAATGGAAGAAATTGGTCTTAACACGCACTCTCTCTCTGCAACACACAATCTCTACCCCTCTCCCTCTATCACCCTCTTTCTATCTCTTTCATCCCTCCTCAACACATTCTCTCTCTCTTTCTCTCTCCAACATGTCTCTCCTTTTCTCACTTTCTCTCTCACACTTACTCTCTTAAACTAAGAAAAAGGGTATGGTATGATGGAAGAAATTGAATTTGACACTCTCTCCCTCCTTTCCTCATTCTCTCCCTCTCTATCTCCCTAACACACTCTCTATCACCCTCTCTTTATCCAACATGTTTCCCTTTGTCTCTAAAACTTCCCTTTCTCTCTTTCTTTGATTTGTTTCTTTCTCTCTCTCAAACTTCTCTCTTTACCTCTCTCCCTGTCTCTCTCTAACTTCCTAGCAATCTATATCCCTTTCTCTGTCCCTCACCCCCTAGCACCCTCTCTCTATCTCTCTCTCCCTGCTCAACACTCTCTCCCTATCTCCCCAACACATTCTCTCTCTCTCTCTCTCTCTCTCTTCCCAATACATTCTTTCCCTCTTTCTCTCTCCAACATGTCTCTACCTTTCTCACTCTCTAAAAATAAGAAAAAGGGTATGGTATAATGGAAGAAATTACACTTGATACTCTCTTTATCTCCCTCTTTCTCCCTTTCACTTGTTCTTAAACTTTTCTCTCTCTCTTACTCTCTTTTTCTCCAAAACTTTTCTCTATTTAAAACTTCTATCACTCTATCTCTCTACTAGTCTAAAATTTCCCTCTCACTCTCTCCCCCACTCCCCAGCTGATGCGAACCTTGCCAAGAATAATAAGACCCATCAACAAAATTGATTCTCAAGACTGTTCTATGATTAGATTTTGTAGGTAGAAACCTCGACCTGATGTTTATAAAAAAACACGAACCTTAGTATGTGTAGACGCCACAAATGGGATGGTGGTGAACCATTTGATAAGTCGAATGAACTTCACAAGAACAAGTTCTTGATAAGTTTGGAAAGTTCTCTAAAGAACCAAAGAGAAAACTCTCAACTTTTATCTAGAAAATTGATCTAAACTTCTCAACTTTGGTATACATATATATAGGCTGAGTTATTACAATTTGAAAAAGGAAACAAATAGCAAAAGGAAGGTAATTCCTATAATTATGGCATGCCAGCCTTTACAAGAGAATAAGTAGCCAAATAATCAGTCCAATGACAATAATTGCTGAAAATATATTCTAAAAGGCTGACCAAATCCCATAAAAAAGAAAAGTTATCCCAAATTCGCTGGGTAATAACAGACAAATCTAATCTCCTTAATTCTCTCAAATCCACATGCTTAAGCTAAAAGTAATCCTTCCAAGTGTATGGGCTTCAATAAAAAGGAGAATTAATCCTTCCAAGTGTATGGGCTTTAGAAAAAGGCTGAAATTACTCCACCACTTGGACCAACGAAATCCACCCTTGATCTGCACTTGAGTCTAAGTATTTGGGCCTTAAAAAGCACTCCTCAACCCAAATGCTCTACATCAATCCATTGAAAGCCTCTTTGAACCTTTTAGCTCTAGCTCTTGTAATTGGACCACTTGGAATTTGAGTTGGATCAGCCATATCTGCCATGCTTTTATCATCATTACCCTCCTCTTGAAGAGGATTTGTCCTCAAATCATCACCTACATCAAAGCAGGTTAAATTCGTAACGTTGAAAGTGGCACTAACATTATACTCACGTAGTAAATCTAGCTTGTATGCATTGTCATTTATGCACTCAAGAACTTGAAATGGTCCATCCCCTCTTGGAATTAGCTTAGAATGCCTTTGATGTGAGCACAAGCATGGATGGCAAGAGAAAAGGAGCAGCGGATGAGCTAACATTACCTCAACGACCAACTACAAGATTGAGGGCCAAAAAGTTCAAGGAATCACTTCAAACTTATATGGGCAGAATGTTAGAAGGAATAGAAGCTCAAGATGCAATGAAGGCTAATGGAGCTTCACCTAATCAAATTGGGCTGAATTTGCAAAATGGGTCCAATCTATGTTTAATTCATTATTCCAAGTTAACAGAATAGTTTTTTGGGTAGTTTACTACTTGCAATTTGTGTTTGGGGTTTTTTTAATGTTGGGAGGCCCAAGTTTAAGGGCTAACCAAGTAATCTAGGTTATTTGAACTTGTGGGAATATAAATACCCTACTACATGGATGAGAATCAGTAGAATGAATGGAAAAAAAAGAATTGTTTTGGAGTTTTATACTCTTGTTCAAGGCTTGGCTTGAATCTCTATTGCATCAAGAATTGAACTTCATCAAGGTATTTACATCCTAGTGAATTTCTGTTCTTGATTCCTCAATCAACTGATTATTTGTGTTTCTATTTGCATCAGTCATTTGGGGGTTCAATAGGTTGGGAGTTCTCCATCTATTCTTGTTCTCTATCAATTGTGTGTTTGGGGTTTCTAGATCTTAAATATCTATGGGGTTCCACATCATTTGGTATTAGAGCCAGATTAGGGTAAATTCTTATTTATCCTAGGTTATAGTTTGGCTATTTTCTTTTTTTCTTCTCTGCCTAATATCAACTAGAATCAGATCTGGGTATAGAAGTGCAAGTTGCAGCTGATTTTATTTTTTGGGATTTGATTTGGATATTTTGGTGTTGTTTGCTATTTATCCTATATTCAAAAAAAAAAATTGTGCCGCTGTTAAAAAAAAAAAAAGGAACAAAATTGAAAGAGTTGCGGCTAGAAGAAAAGTAGCATAGAAATGTTTAATCAGGTTGGCAGCAAGTTCTTTGAACCTATACAATTTTTGGGGCAGAATTAGGGGTATGATTGAATTCAGGTCTGAACACACTTTGGGCTTTGAAAATTAATTAGCAAAGTCAAAGATGCATAAGCACAATTTGTGAGATTAACATCATTTTAGGAAACCTATTTGATTTCTTTCCTTTTTGTCTTTATATCCTTTTTCCTCAAAATTGATCTTTCCATCAAGGAAACATCAATTTCTGTATTAGTTTTGTCTTTTTCCTTCAAATCTAAGTTTCTATTTTTGGTTTCTCCTGCTTTTGCTCCCATATACACCATAATTAACAATTTGATTCTTGTTAATTTGAGATCAGTATTTTGGGCAGCAAACTCTTCATATCTTGCATGCTCATTCCAATTTATTCATTCTAGTATATTTGCTTCTAATTTTTTTTTTTTGGTACCTGTCTTCCCTGTTAAGTGTTTTTCATTGCAATCCTAGTATTAATTTGCTGCTTGTGAGTATTTTGGTTTGAGGATTAATTCTGAAGTGCAATTGAGAACAACAAGCTTGAGTGGTAAAAGGCTTGACTGTGTGAGCTTAAAGAGGGTAAAAGCTAACACTTGTGTGAAACACGAGTGGAGTGCCATCTTTTCAGTGAAACACATGAGGGAGTGTTTTGTGAGGCTGTTTTACTAACATTTCTTGCAGGTTCATAAGTAATCCTGCAACAAGGAGGGAGGGTAAGGTTAAGTCAAACGAGGACCGACTTCAGTACAATTGATAAGGGTGAGTTAAACGAGGCCTGACTTTGGCATAAATGGTATAATTAAGGTCTGTCTCCAGCACAAATTGTAAGGTTAAATCAAACAAGGCTCAATTCTGGTGCAAATGGTAAGGTTAAGTCAAACAAGGCCTACCTCTAGTATAGATGATAAGGGTGTGTTAAGAGGTTTGACTCCGGCATAAATAATAAGGTTGAGTTAAACAAGGCCTGACTCTGGCATAAATAGTAAGGTTGAGTCAAATGAGACCCGACTTTGGCATAAATGATAAGGGTGAGTCAAACGAGTCCTGACTCTGGCATAAATGGTAAGGTTGAGTTAAATGAGGCTCAACTTCTGCACAAATGCTACAACTGAGGCCCGACTTTAGCATAAATGGTAAGGTTGAGCCAAACAAGGCCTGGCTCTTGCACAAATGGTAAGGTTGAGTCAAACGAGACCCAACTCTTATACAAATGGAAAGGTTGAGTCAGACAAGGCTCGAGTCTGCACAAATGATAAGGTTGAGTGAAATGAGGCCCAACCCCGATACAAATGGTAAGGTTGAGTCAAATGAGGCTCGACTCTGACACAAATGGTAAGGTTAAGTTAAATGAGGCCTGACTCTAGTACATATGATAAGGGTAAGTCAAACAAGGACTAACTATGGCCCAAATGGTAAGGTTGAGTCAAATGAGGCCTAGTTCTATCACAAATGATAAGTTTGAGTCAAACGAGACCCACCTTCAACATAAATATAAGGTTAAGTCAAACAAGGCGCGACTCCAGCACAAAATGGTAAGGGTGAATCAAATGAGGCTTGACTCTGGCATAAATGGTAAGGTTGAGCCAAATGAAGCTCGACTCTAGCACAATGATAAGGATGAGTGAAACGAGGCCTAACTCTTATACAAATGATAAGGGTGAGTTAAACGAGGCTCAAAAATTGAGTCAAACGAGGCTCGACTCTGGCACAAATGGTAAGGTTAAGTCAAACGAGGCCTAAATTCAGCACAATTAAGAAGGGTAAGTCAAATTAGGCCTAACTTTGGCACAAATGGTACAAAAGGTCCGACTCTAGCACAAATCATAAGGTTGAGTCAAATAAGGCATGACTCCAATACAAATGGTAAGGTTAAGTCAAACATGGCCTACCTCTGGCACAAATGATAAGGGTATGTCAAACAAGGCCTGACTCTAATACAAACGATAAGGTTCAGTCAAACGAGGCCCAACCATGGTACAAATGTTAAGGTTGAGTAAAATGAGGCTCAACTTCGACATAAATGATAAGGGTCAGTCAAACGAGGCCTAACTCTGGTGCAAATGGTAAGGTTGATCAGACGAGGGTGGAAGGTTGAGTCAAACGAGGTTCGACTCCACCACAAATGGTAAGGTTAAGTTAAACGAGGCTTGACTCTAACACAAATGATAAGGGTAAGTTAAACAAGGCCTGACTCTGGCACAAATGGTAAAGTAGAGTCAAACCAGGCCTGACTCTGGCACAAATGCTAAGGTTGAGTCAAACAAGGCTTGATTTTGGTACAAATGGTAAGGTTGAGTCAAATGAGGCCCGACTCTAGCACAAATTGTAAGGGTAAGTTAAACGAGGTCCAGCTCCAGTACAAATGGTAATGTTCAATGAAATGGTGGCCAACTCCGACACAAATCATAAGGTTCAGTCAAACAAGGACCGACTTCGACACAAATGATATGGGTAAGTCAAATGATGCCTAGCTCTGGCACAAATGGTAAGGTTGGGTCAAATGAGGCCCAAAGGTTGAGTCAAACGAGCCTCGACTCTGGCACAAATGGTAATGTTGGGTTAAACGAGGCTCAACTTTGGCATAAATGGTAAGGTTAAGTTAAACGAGGCCAACTTCGACATAAATGGTAAGGTCAAGTCAAACGAGGCCTGTCTTTAGCACAAATGATAAGGGTCAATCAAACGAAGCCTGACTTCGGAATAAACAAGGCCCAACTCTGGCATAAATCATAAGGTTAAGTCAAACGAGGCTTGACTCCCATACAAATGGTAAGATTGAGTCAAATGAGGTTCAACTTTGGCACAAATGATAAGGGTGAGTCAAACAAGGCTTAACTCTAGCACAAATGGTAAGGTTGAGTCAAACAATACCCGACTCTGACATAAATGACAAGATTGAGTCAAAACAAATGATAAGGTTGAGTCACACGAGGCCCAACCCGAACACAAATGATAAGATTAAGTGAAACAAGCTCGACTCCAACACAAATAATAAAGCTGAGTCAAATGAGACTCAACACTAGTGCAAATGGTAAGGTTGATAACGTGAAGCTAGAAGGTTTAGTCAAACGAGCCCTAACTCCAGCACAAATGGTAAGGTTGAGTCAAATAAGCCTTAGCTCAGGTGCAAATGATAAGGGTGAGTCAAACAAGGCCTGACTCGAGCACAAATGGTAAGGTTGAGTCAAACATGACCCGACTCTGACACAAATGAAAAGGGTGAGTCAAACGAGTCCCGACTCCGGCACAAATGGTATGGTTGAGTTAAATAAGGCCTGACTCTGACATAAATGGTAAGGTTGACTCAAATAAGGACCACCTCTAGCACAAATGGTCGGGTTATAAGGTTGACTCAAACGAGACCCGACTTCAGAACAAATGGTAAGGTTGAGATAAACGATGCCCGACATCAAGACAAATGGTACAACTGAGGCTCAACTCCGGCACAAATGGTAAGGTTTAGTAAAACAAGGCTCGACTCTAGTACAAACAGTAAGGTTAAGCCAAATGAGGCCTGACACCAGCACAGATGATGATAGTGTGTTAAACAAGGTCTGACTCTGACATAAATGGTAAGGTTAAGTCAAACGAGGCCTGACTCTAGCATAAATGTAAGGTTGAGACAAATAAGACCTGACTTCAACACAAACGAAAAGGATAAGTCAAATAAGGCCCAACTCTAGTGCAAATGGTCAGGTTGAGTCAAACGAGGACTGACTCCGATACAAATAATAAGGGTGAGTCATACGAGACCTAACTTCAGCACAAATTGTACAACCCAGGCCTAACTTCAGCACAAATGGTAAGGTTGAGTCAAATGAGACTCGGCTCTAGCATAAATGGTAAGGTTAAGTCAAATGAGGCCTGGCTCTAGCACAAATGGTAAGGTTGAGTCAAACGAGGCCCAACTACAGTACAAATGATAAGGTTAAGTCAAATAAGGCATGACTCTGGCACAAATGATAAGGGTGAATCAAATAAGGCCCAACTCTAGTACAAATGGTAAGATTGAGTCAAACAAGGCTTGACTCTAGCACAAATGATAAGGATGAGTCAAATGAGGCCTAACTTTTGTATAAATCATAAGGCTGTGGCTCAAAGGTTGAGTCAAATGAGGCCTAACTCAGGCACAAATGGTATGGTTGAGTCAAATGAGGCCCGACTTTGGCATAATTGATAAGGGTGAGACAAACGAGGCTTAACTTCAGCATAAATGGTACAATTGAGGTCTGACTCCAGCATAAATAGTAAGGTTGAGTCAAACGAGGCACGACTCTGGTACAAATGGTAAGGTTAAGTCAAACATGGCCTGCATTCAGTATAGATGATAAGGGTGTGTCAAACGAGGCCCGACTCTAGTACAAATAGTAAGCTTGAGTCAAATAAGGCCCGACACCAGCATAAATGGTAAGGTTGAGTGAAACAATCCCCAACTTTAGCACAAATCAAAGGGTTAAGTCAGTCGAGTCTCGATTCTGGCTCAAATGGTCAGGTTGAGTCAAACGAGACACGACTCTGGCACAAATTGTAAGGTTGAGTCAAATGAGGCCCGGCTAAAGTATAAATGGTAAGGTTGAGTGAAATGATGCCTGACTCTGGCACAAATCATAAGGTTAAGTCAAATAAGGCCCGACTCTAACACAAATGATAAGGGCGAGTCAAACGAGGCCTAGCTCTAGCATAAATGGTAAGGTTGGGTGAAACAAGGCCTGAAGGTTGAGTCAAACAAGGCTTGACTCCAGCTGGTTTAGTCAAACGAGACCTGATTCTGGCACAAATGGTAAGATTGAGTCAAACAAGGCCCGACTCTGGTACATATGATAAGGGTGAGTTGAACGAGGCCTAACTCTAGCACAAATGGTAAGGTTGAGTCAAACAAGGCTCAACTCTAGTACAAATGGTAAAGTTGAGTCAAATGAAGCCTAAATCTAGCACAAATGGTTAGGTTGAGTCAAACGAGCCTCAGTTATGGCAAAAATGGTAAGGTTGAGTTAAACGAGGGCTAACTCTAGCACAATTGGTAAGGTTGAGTCAAACGAGAACCGACTTTGACACAAATGGTAAGATTGAGTCAAATGAGGCTCGACTCTAGAACAAATGATAAGTTTGAGTCAAATGAGGCCCGACCCCAACACAAATGGTAAGGTTGGGTTAAACGAGGCCTGACTCCAGCACAAATGATAAGGTTGAGTCAAACGAGACTCGAACGTTGAGTCAAATGTGATTTGATTCTAACACAAATGTAAAGGGTGAGTCAAACGAGTCCCAGCTCCAGCTCAAATGGTATGGTTAAGTCAAACAAGGTCTGGCTTTGGTACAAATGGTAGGATTGACTCAAACGAGGCTTGCCTCTAGCACAAATGGTAGGGTTTTAGGGTTGAGTCAAATGAGACCCAACTCTAGCATAAATGGTAGGGTTGAGTTAAACGAGGCCCAACCCCAGCATAAATGGTAAGGTTAACTCAAATGAGGCTCGACTTTAGCACAAATGATAAAGTTAAGTCAAACAAGGCTAGACTCCATCACAAATGGTAAGGCTGCATCAAATGAGGCCTAACTCTAGGACAAATGGTAAGGTTGAGTCAAACGAGGCCCCACTCTAGCACAAATGATAAGGGTGTACCAAACGAGGCCCAACTCCTGCACAAATGGTAAGGATTAATCAAACGAGGCTTGACTCCAACATAAATGATAAGGGTGAGTCAAACGAGGCCCAACACCAGTATAAAAGGTAAGGTTGAGTCAAACGAGCCCTTACTCTTACATAAATGATAAGGGTGAATCAAATGAGCCCCAAGTCTAGTACAAATGGTAAGGTTTAGTTAAACGAGGCTCGAATCCTAGACAAATGGTAAGGTTGGGTTAGACGAGGCCCAACTTCGGCACAAATGTTAAGGTTGAGTCAAACAAGGCCTGACACTAGTACAAATGATAAGGGTTTGTCAAATGAGCCTGACTCTTGTACAAATGATAAGGGTGAGTCAAACGAAGCTCGAAAGTTACATCAAACAAGGCCTGACTCTAGTACAAATGGTAAGGTTGACTCAAATAAGGCTTGACTCTAGCACAAATGGTAAGGTCGAGTCAAATAAGTCCTAACTTCGGCATAAATGATAAGTGTGAGTTAAACGAGGCTCGAGTACATCACAAATCATAAGGATGAGTCAAATAAGGCCCGACTCTAGTACAAATGGTAAGGTTGAATGAAACGGTGCCCGACTCTGGCACAAATCGTAAGGTTCAGTCCAACAAAGACCAACTCTGACACAAATGATATGAGTGAGTCAAATGAGCCCTAGCTTTAGCACAAATGGTAAGGTTGGGTCAAACGAGGTTCGAAGGTTAAGTCAAACGAGGCTTGACTTTGGCACAAATGGTAAGGTTAAGTCAAATGAGGCCTAACTTCGGCACAAATGGTACAACTGAGGCCAAATGGTAATGTTCAGCCAAATGCTCGACTCAGTATAAATGGTAAGGTTAAGTCAAATGATGCCCAACTTCGGTATAAATGGTAAGGTTGAGTCAAACGAGGCTTGACTTCAGTACAAATGATAAGGGTCAGTCAAATGAGGCATGACTCCAAAACAAACAAGGCCCGACTTTGGCATAAATGGTAAGGTTTAGTCAAATAAGGCCCGACTCTAGCATAAATGGTACAATTGAGTCAAATGAGGCTTGACTCAAGCAAAAATGGTAAGATTGAGTCAAATGAGGCTCAACTCTGGCATAAATGATAAAGGTGAGTTAAATGAGGCTTAACTCTAGTACAAATGATAAGGTTGAGTCAAACGAGGCCCGACGCCAGCATAAACGGTAAAGTTGAGTCAAACGAGGCCCAACTCTAGCACAAATGGTAAGGTTGAGTCAAATGAGGCCCGACTCTGACACAAATGGTAAGATTGAGTCAAAACAAATGATAAGGTTGAGTCAAATGAGGCCTAACCCTGACACAAATGGTAAGATTGAGTGAAACAAGGCCCAACTCTAACACAAATGATAAGGGTACGTCAAACGAGGCCTAACTCTAGCGCAAATGGTTAGGTTGATAACATGAGGCTAGAAGGTTTAGTCAAACAAGCCCCAACTCTGGCACAAATGGTAAGGTTGAGTCAAATGAGGTCTGGCTTTAGTGCAAATGATAAGGGTGAGTCAAACAAGGCCTGACTCCAGCACAAATGGTAAGGTTGAGTCAAACGTGGCCCGACTCTATTACAACTAAAAAGGGTGAGTCAAACGAGTCCTGTCTCCAGCATAAATGATATGGTTGAGTCAAACGAGGCCTGACTCTAGCACAAATGGTACGGTTGACTCAAATGAGGACCACCTCTAGTACAAATGGTAGGTTGTAAGGTTGATTCAAATAAGACCTGATTCTAGAACAAATGGTAAGGTTGAATCAAACAAGACCCGACATCGGCCCAAATGGTACAACTGAGGCTCGACTCTAGCACAAATGGTAAGGTTCAGTAAAACAAGGCCCAACTTCAGTACAAATAGTAAGGTTAAGCCAAACGACTCCTGGCACCAACACAAATGATAATAGTGTGTCAAACGAGGCCCGACTCTGGCATAAATGATAAGGTTGAGTCAAATGAGGCCTGACTCTAGCATAAATATAAGGTGGAGACAACAAGGCTCGACTTCAACCCAAATGATAAGGGTGAGTCAAACAAGGCCCAACTTCAGTGCAAATGGTAAGGTTGAGTCGAATGAGGCCTGACTCTGATACAAATGATAAGGGTGAGTCAAATGAGGCCTAACTCTGAGGCCCAACTTCGGCACAAATGGTAAGGTTGAGTCAAACAAGACCTGACTCTAGCATAAATAGCAAGGTTGAGGTCAAATGAGACCCAACTTTAGCACAAATGGTAAGGCTGAGTCAAACAAGGCCTAACTCCAACACAAATGATAAGGTTAAGTCAAACAAGGCACAACTTCAAGACAAATAGTGAGGGTGAATCAAATGAGGCCCGACTCCGACATAAATGGTAAGGTTGAGTCAAATGAGGACCAATTCTAGCACAAAAGATAAGGATAAGTTAAACGAGGCCTAACTCTTGTATAAATGGTAAGGTTAAGGTAAACAAGACCTAAAGGTTGAGTCAAACGAGGCCCAACTATAGCACAAATGGTAAGGTTGAGTCAAATAAGGCCCTACTTTGGCACAATTGATAAGGGTGAGTCAAACGAGGCCTAACTTCGGCATAAATGGTACAATTGAGTTCCGACTCCAACACAAATCATAAGGTTGAGTCAAACGAGGCACAACTCCAGTACAAATGGTAAGGTTAAGTCAAATGTGGCTTGCCTCTAGCACAGATGATAAGGGTGTGTCAAACAAGGCCTGACTTTAGCACAAATAGTAAGATTGAATCAAACAAGGCTCGACACCGGCATAAATGGTAATGTTGAGTGAAATGACGCCTGACTTCATTACAAACCATAACGTTAAGTTAGCCAAGTCCTGGCTCCGGCTCAAATGGTAAGGTTTAGTCAAACAAGGTGCGACTCTCGCACAAATCATAAGGTTAAGTTAAACATGGACTAACTACAGCATCAATGATAAGGGTGAGTCAGCTCGACTACATCACAAATCATAAGGGTGAGTCAAATGAGGCCTAACTCTAGCACAAATGGTAAGGGCGAGTCAAACAAGTATCGACTTTGGTACAAATGATAAGGGTGAGTCAAACGAGGACCAACTCTGGTACAAACGAAGCCCAACTTTGATATAAATGGTAAGATTGAGTGAAACAAGGCCAAACTCTAGGACAAATGGTTCAGTTGAGTCAAACAAGACCCGACTCTGGTACGAATGGTAAGATTGAGTCAAACAAGGCCTAACTCTTGTACAAATGGTAAGGTTGAGTCAAATGAGGCCCGACTTTGCCACAATTAATAAAGGTGAGTCAAATGAGGCCTGACTTTGGCACAAATGGTACAACCAAGGGCAAACTCTGGTACAATTGGTAAGGTTAAGTGAAACGAGGCTCAACTCCAGTAAAAATGGTAAGGTTAAGTCAAATGAGGCCTGATTCTATCACAGATGATAAGGGTGCATCAAATGAGGCTTGACATTGGCACTAATAGTAAGGTTGAGTCAAATGAGACTCGACTCCAGCACAAATGATATGGGTGAGTCAAACAAGGCCAGACTCTAGCACAAATGATAAGGTTGAGTCAATTGAGGCCCGACTCTAGCATAAATGATAAGGGTGTGTCAAACGAGACCTGAATCTAGCACAAATGATAAGGGTGAGTGAAATGGGGCCCAACTTTAGCACAAATGGTATAGTCGAGACACAACTTCAGTATAAATCATAAGGTTGAGTCAAACGAGTCCCAGCTCCAACATAAATGTTAAGGTTCAGTTAAACGAGGCCAACTCTAGTACAAATAGTAACGTTGAGTGAAACGAGGCCCAACTCTAGCACAAATGATAAGGGTGAGCCAAACAAGGCCCAACTACATCACAAATCGTAAAGGTGAGTCAAACAAGGATCAACTACAGTACAAATTGTAAGGTGGAGTCAAATGACACCCAACTCTGGCACAAGTTGTAAGATTAAGTCAAACAAGGCCCGAGTCGAACCCAAATAATAAGGGTGAGTCAAATGAGACCTAGCTCTAGCACAAATGGTAAGGTTGAGTCAAACGATGCCTAACTTTGGCACAAATGATAAGGGTGAGTCAAACGAGGACTGACTTTGACATAAATTGTAAGGTTCAATGAAATGAGGCTTGACTCCAATACAAATGATAAGGGTGAGTCAAACGAGGCCCAACACTAGTAAAAGTGGTAAGGTTAAGTCAAATGAGGCCTAACGCTAGTACAAATGATAAGGATTTGTCAAACGAGGCCCGACTTTGACACAAATGATAAGGATGAGTCAAACGAGGCTTGATTCCAACACAAATGGTAAGGTTAAGTCAAATAAGGCCCGACTCTGGCACAAATGGTCAGGTTGAGTCAAACGAGGCCTGACTCTAGCATAAATGATATAGGTGAGTGAAATGAGGAACAACTCTAGCACAAATGGTACAACTGAGGCCCAACATCAGGACAAATGGTAAGGTTTAATCAAACAAGGCCCGGCTCTAGTATAAATGGTAAGGTTGAGTCAAACGAGGGATGACTCCAACACAAACGATACGGGTGAGTCAAACGAGGCCCGACTCTGACCCAAACGATAAGGTTGAGTCAAACGAGGCCCAACTTCAGCACAAATGATAAGCATTTGTCAAACGAGGCCTAACTCTAGCACAAATGGTAAGATTGAGTCAAACGAGGCTCGAAAGTTAAGTCAAACAAGGCTTGATTCCAATACAAATGGTAAGGTTGAGTCAAACAAGACCAGACTCTAGCACAAATGATAAGGGTGAGTCAAATGAGGCCCAAGTTCGGCATAAATGATAAAGGTGAGTCAAACAAGGTCTAACTCTTGTACAAATGGTAAGGTTGAGTCAAACGAGGCCCAACTCTGGCACAATTGATAAATGTGAGTCAAATGAGGCTTGACATCAGTACAAATGGTACAATCGAGGGCCGACTTTGGCGCAATTAGTAAGGTTGAGTCAAACGAGGCTTGACTCTAGCAAAAATGGTAAGGTTAAGTCAAACTGATTCTAGCATAGATGATAAAGTTGTGTCAAACGAGGCTCGACACTGGCACTAATGGTAAGGTTGAGTCAAACGAGACTCGATTCCAACACAAATGATAAGGGTGAGTCCAACGAGATCTGAATCTGGCATAAATGATAAGATTGAGTCAAATGAGACCCAACTTGGCACAACTGGTACAACCGAGGCACGACTTCACCACAAATGGTACAGTTGAGTCAAATGAGGCCTAACTTTGACACAAATGATAAGGGTGAGCCAAACGAGGTTCGACTACATCACAAATCATAAGGGTGAGTCAAACGAGGCTTGACTATGATACAAATGGTAAGGTTGAGTCAAACAACACCCGACTCTAGCACAAATCGTAAGGTTAAGTCAAACAAAGACCGATTTCAACACAAAAAATAAGGGTGAGTCAAATGAGGCCTAGCTTTGGCATAAATGGTAAGGTTGAGTGAAACGAGGCCTAACTTCAGCATAAATGATAAGGGTAAGTCAAACAAGGCCTGACTCTGACACAATGGGTAAGGTTGAGTCAAAACAAGGCCCAACTCTGACACAAATGGTAAGGTTGAGTAAGACAAGGCCCAACTATAGCACAAATAGTAAGATTGACTCAAATGAGGGCCGACTCTAGCATAAATGGTACAATTGAGTTAAATGAGGCCTGACTCTAGTACAAATGGTAAGGTTGAGTCAAATGAGGCCCGACTCTAGCATAAATGATAAGGGTGAATCAAGCAAGGTCTAACTCTAGCACAAATGTTAAGGTTGAGTCAAATGAGGCCTAAAGGTTGAGTAAACGAGGCTTGAATCTGGGACAAATGGTAAGGTTAGGTTACACAAGGCCCGACTCTGGTACAAATGGTAAGATTGAGTCAAACAAGGCTTTATACTGGTACAAATGATAAGGGTTTATCAAATGAGGCCCGACTCTAGTACAAATAATAAGGTTGAGTCGGACAAGGCCAAAAGGTTAAGTCAAACGAAGCTTGACTCCAGCACAAGTAGTAAGGTTGAGTCAAACAGGGCCCTACTCTAGCACAAATGATATGGGTGTGACAAGTGAGGCCCAACTCTGGTATAAAGGATAAGATTGAGTCAAAGAGGCCTGTCTCTAGCACAAATGGTAAGGTTGAGTCAAATAAGGCCAAACTTTGGTTCAAATGGTAAGGTTTAGTGAAACGAGGCCTGACTATAGTACAAATGATAAGGGTGAGTCAAAAGGGGTTTGACTTTGGCATAAATGGTAAGTTTGAATCAAATGACACCTGACTCTGACACAAATGGCAAAGGTAAGTCAAACGAGGCCCGAGTCCAACACAAATGATAAGGTTAAGTGAAACGAGGCCCAACTCCAACATAAATGATACAGGTGAGTTAAACGATGCCCGAAGGCTAAGTCAAATGAGGCCAGGCTCTAGTACAAATGGCAAGGTTGAATCAAATGAGTCCTGACTCTGGTATAATTGATAACGGTGAGTCAAACATGGTCAGACTTCAGTACAAATGGTACAACTGAGGGCTGACTCTGGCACAAATAGTAAGGTTGAATCAAATGAGTCCTGACTCAGGCATAATTGATAACAGTGAGTCAAACATGGTTAGACTTCGGTACAAATGGTACAACTGAGGGCTGACTTTGGCACAAATAGTAAGGTTGAGTCAAACGAGACTCGACTCTAGTAGAAATGGTAAGGTTAAGGCAAACGATGGCTGATTCTAGCACAAATGATAAGGGTGTGTCAAACGAGGACCGACACTGGCACTAATAGTAAGGTTGAGTCAAACGAGACCTGACTTCAGCACAAATGATAAGGGTGAGTTAAACAAGGCCAGACTCTGGCACAATTGATAAAGGTGAGTCAAATGTTACCTGACTTTGGCACAAATGGTACAACCAAGGGCCAACTTTGACACAAATCGTAAGGTTAAGTCAAATGAGGCTAGACTCCAACATAAATGATAAGAGTGAGTCAAAGAAGACCCGAATCTAGTACAAATGTTAAGGGTGAGTCAAATGTGGCCCAACTTTGGCACAAATGGTACAACCGAGACACGACTTCAAAACAAATCATAAGGTTGAGTCAAATGAGGCCCGACTCTGGCGCAAATGATAAGGTTGAGTCCAACGAGGCTCGACTCTGGCACAAATGGTAAGGTTGAGTCAAACGAGGCCCAACTTTGGTATAAATGATAAGGGTAAGCCAAATGAGGCCCAACTACATCATAAATCATAAGGGTTAGTCAAATGAGGCCTGACTACGGTACAAACCGTAAGGTTGAGTCAAATGATGCCCAACTCCAGCACAAATTGTAAGGTTAAGTCAAATAAGGCCTGACTCTAACACAAATAATAAGGATGAGTCAAATGAGGACTAGCTCTAGTACAAATGGTAAGGTTGAGTGAAAGGAGGCCCGACTTCAGTACAAATGATAAGGATGAGTCAAACGAGGCACGACTCCAGTACAAATGGTAAGGTTAAGTCAAATGTGGCCTGCCTCTTGCATAGATGATAAAGGTGTGTCAAACAAGGCCCGACTCTAGCACAAATAGTAAGATTGAATCAACGAGGCCCAACACTGGCATAAATGATAATGTTGAGTGAAATGATGCCCGACTTCGGCTCAAACTGTAAGGTTAAGTTAGCCAACTCCTGGCTTCGGCTCAAATGGTAAGGTTCAATCAAACGACGCACGACTCTCGCACAAATCATAAGGTTGAGTTAAACATGGACTAACAACAACATAAATGATAAAGGTGAGTCAAACGAGGCTCGACTACATCACAAATCATAAGGGTGAGTCAAACGAGGCCTAGCTCTAGCACAAATGGTAAGGTCGAGTCAAACAAGTACCGACTTCAGCACAAATGATAAGGGTAAGTCAAACGAGGCTCGACTCTGGTACAAATGAAGCCCAACTTTGGTATAAATGGTAAGATTGAGTGAAACAAGGCCCTACTCTAGAACAAATGGTACGGTTGAGTCAAACGAGACTCGACTCTGGTACGAATGGTAAGATTGAGTCAAACAAGGCCCGACTCTAGCATAAATGATAAGGGCGAGTCAAACGAGGCCTAACTTTGGCTCAAATGGTAAGGTTGAGTCAAATGAGGCCCAACTCTAGCACAAATGGTAAAGTTAAGTCAAACAAAGTCTGACTCTAGTACAAATGGTTAGGATGAGTCAAACAAGGCTCGGCTTGGCACAAATGGTAAGGTTGAGTTAAATGAAGGCCGACTTTGGCACAATTGGTAAGGTTAAGTCAAACGAGAACTGACTCTAACACAAATGGTAAGGTTGAGTCAAACGAGGCTCGACTCTAGCACAAATGATAAGGTTGAGTCAAACGAGGCCCAACGCCAACACAAATGGTAAGGTTGGATCAAACAAGGCCTAACTCTGGCATAAATGGTAAGGTTAAGTCAAACGAAGCCTGACTTCGACACAAATGGTAAGGTTGAGTCAAACAAGTCCCAAAGGTTGAGTCAAACATGGCCCCACTTTGACACAAATGAAAACGGTGCATCAAACGAGTCCTGTCTCCAGCTCAAATGGTATGGTTTAGTCGAACGAGGCCTGACTCTAGTACAAATGGTAAGATTGACTCAAACGAGGCTCGCCTCTGACCCAAATGATAGGGTTGTAAGGTTTAGTTAAATGAGACCCAACTCCAGCACAAATGGTAAGGTTGAGTTAAATGAGTCCCAACCCCAACACAAATTATATAGGTGAGTTAAATGACGCCCGAAGGCTAAGTCAAATGAGGCTAGACTCTGGCACAAATGGTAAGGTTGAATCAAAAGAGTCCTAACTCTAGCATAATTGATAACGGTGAGTCAAACATGGTCAGACTTCGGTACACATGATACAACTAA
Organism: Dicorynia guianensis; assembly: GCA_037013595.1. Classification (NCBI taxonomy): domain Eukaryota; kingdom Viridiplantae; phylum Streptophyta; class Magnoliopsida; order Fabales; family Fabaceae; genus Dicorynia; species Dicorynia guianensis. The sequence continues at coordinate 18,440,382 of JASUAB010000006.1, read as the reverse complement.
GGGCTGACTCTGGCACAAATGGTAAGGGTGTGTCAAATGAGACCCGACACTAGCACTAATAGTAAGGTTAAGTCAAACAAGACCTGACTCTGGCACATATGATAAGGGTGTGTCAAACGAGGACCGACATAGCACTAATAGTAAGGTTGAGTCAAATGAGACCTGACTCCAACACAAATGAAAAGGGTGAGTTAAACGAGGCCAGACTCTGGCATAATTGATAAAGGTGAGTCAAACATTGCCCGACTTTGGTACAAATGGTACAACCAAGGGCCGACTCTGACACAAATTGTAAGGTTGAGTCAAACGAGATCAGACTCCAGCATAAATGATAAGGGTAAGTCAAAGGAGACCCAAATCCAGTACAAATGTTAAGGGTGAGTCAAATGTGGCCCAACTTTGGCACAAATGGTATAACCAAGACATGACTTCAGAACAAATCATAAGGTTGAGTCAAACGAGACCCGGCTCTGGCACAAATGATAAGGTTGAGTCCAACGAAGTTCAACTCTGACACAAATGGTAAGGTTGAGTCAAACGAGGCCTGACTTTGGTATCAATGATAAGGGTGAGTCAAATGAGGCCCGACTACATCATAAATCATAAGGGTGACTCAAATGAGGCCTGACTATGGTACAAACAGTAAGGTTGAGTCAAATGACGCCCAACTCCGGTACAAATTGTAAGGTTAAGTCAAATAAGGCCTAACTCCAACACAAATAATAAGGATGAGTCAAATGAGGACTAGCTCTAGTACAAATGGTAAGGTTGAGTGAAAGAAGGCCTGACTTCAACACAAATAATAAGGATGAGTCAAACGAGGCACGACTCCAGTACAAATGGTAAGGTTAAGTCAAATGTGGCCTGCCTCTAGCATAGATGATAAGGGTGTGTCAAACAAGGCCCGACTCTGGCACAAATAGTAAGATTGAATCAAACGAGGCCTGACATCGGCATAAATGGTAATGTTGAGTGAAATGACGCTCGACTTCAGCACAAACTGTAAGGTTAAGTTAGCCAAGTCCTGGCTTCGGTTCAAATGGTAAGGTTCAGTCAAACGAGGCGCGACTCTCGCACAAATCATAAGGTTGAGTTAAACATGAACTAACTACAGCATAAATGATAAGGGTCAGTCGAACGAGGCTCGACTACATCACAAATCATAAGGGTGAGTCAAACGAGGCCTAGCTCTATCACAAATGGTAAGGTTGAGTTAAACAAGTACCGACTTCAGCACAAATGATAAGGGTGAGTCAAATGAGGCCCAACTTTGGTATAAATGGTAAGATTGAGTGAAACGAGGCCCGACTCTAGTACAAATGGTATGGTTGAGTCAAACGAGACCCAACTCTGGTACGAATGGTAAGATTGATTCAAACAAGGCCCGACTCTAGCATAAATGATAAGGGATAGTCAAACGAGGCCTAACTCTAGCTTAAATTGTAAGGTTGAGTCAAATGAAGCCCAACTCTAGCACAAATGGTAAAGTTGAGTCAACAAAGTCCGACTCTAGTACAAATGGTTAGGATGAGTCAAACAAGGCTCGGCTTGGAACAAATAGTAAGGTTGATTAAATGAGGGTCGACTGTGGCACAATTGGTAAGGTTGAGTCAAATGAGAACTGACTCTGACACAAATGGTAAGGTTGAGTCAAACGAGGCTCGACTCTAGCACAAATGATAAGGTTGAGTCAAACAAGGCCCAACCCCAACACAAATGGTAAGGTTCCAAACGAGGCCTGACTCTAGAATAAATGGTAAGGTTAAGTCAAACAAAGCCTGACTTTGACACAAATGGCAAGGTTGAGTTAAACAAGTCCCAAAGGTTATGTCAAACGTGGCTCGACTTTGACACAAATGAAAAAGGTGCATCAAACGAGTCCTGTCTCCAGCTCAAATGGTATGGTTGAGTCGAACAAGGCCTAGCTCTAGTACAAATGGTAAGATTGACTCAAACGAGGCTTGCCTCTGACCCAAATGATAGGGTTGTAAGGTTTAGTCAAATGAGACCCAACTCCAGCACAAATGGTAAGGTTGAGTTAAACGAGTCCCAACCCTAACACAAATGATATAGGTGAGTTAAACGACGCCTGAAGGCTAAGTCAAATGAGGCCAGACTCTAGCATAAATGGTAAGGTTGAATTAAATGAGTCCTAACTCTGGCATAATTGATAACGGTGAGTCAAATATGGTCAGACTTCGGTACAAATGGTACAACTGAGGGCTGACTCTAGTACAAATGGTAAGGTTGAGTCAAACGAGATTCGACTCTAGCAGAAATGGTAAGGTTAAGTCAAACGAGGCCTGATTCTGGCACAGATGATAAGGGTGTGTGTCAAACGAGGACCGACACTGGCACTAATAGTAAGGTTGAGTCAAACGAGACCTGACTCTAGTACAAATGATAAGGGTGAGTTAAACGAGGCCAGACTCTGGCACAATTGATAAAGGTGAGTCAAACATTGCCCGACTTAAGCACAAATGGTACAACCAAGGGCTGACTCTGACACAAATCGTAAGGTTGAGTCAAACGAGGCCAGACTCCAGCATAAATGATAAGGGTGAGTCAAAGGAGACCCGAATCCGGTACAAATGTTAAGGGTGAGTCAAATGGCGCCCATCTTTGGCACAAATGGTACAACCAAGACACGACTTCAGAACAAATCATAAGGTTGAGTCAAACGAGGCCCGACTCTGGCACAAATGATAAGGTTGAGTCCAACGAGGCTCGACTCTAGCACAAACGGTAAAGTTGAGTCAAACGAGGCCTGACTTTGGTATAAATGATAAGGATGAGCCAAATGAGGCCCGACTACATCATAAATCATAAGGGTGAATCAAATGAGGCCCGACTATGGTATAAACAATAAGGTTGAGTCGAATGACGCCCAACTCCGATACAAATTGTAAGGTTAAGTCAAACAAGGCCTGACTCCAACACAAATAATAAGGATGAATCAAATGAGGACTAGCTCTAGTACAAATGATAAGGTTGAGTGAAAGGAGGCTTGACTTTGGCACAAATGATAAGGATGAGTCAAAGGAGGCCCAACTTCAGCACAAAGGGTAAGGCTAAGTCAAACGAGACCCAACTCTGGTACAAAAGATAAAGGTGAGTCAAACAAGGCCTAACTCCAGCATAAATGTAAGGTCGAGTCAAACGAGGCCCGAATTAAGTAAAAATGGTAAGCATTAGTCAAACAAGTCCTGACTCTAGCACAAATGGTATAGTTAAGTCAAATAAGGCCTGACTCCAGCACAAATAGTAAGGTTGAGTGAAACAAGGCCCGACTTCAGCACAAGTGATAAGGGTGAATTAAGCGAGGCCTAACTCTAACACAAATGGTAAGGTTGAGTTAGATGAAGCCCAAAGATTGAGTCAAACAAAGTCGAATCCGGGACAAATGGTAAGGTTGGGTCACACAAGGATCGACTCCAACACAAATGGTAAGGTTGAGTCAAACAAGGGATAACAGTAGTACAAATGATAAGGGTTTGTCAAATGATGCCCGACTCTGGCACAAATGGTAAGGTTGATTTAAACAAGGCTTGACTTTAGCACAAATGATAAGGTTGAGTCAAAGAAGGCCCAACACCGGCACAAATAGTAAGGTTGAGTCGAACTAGGTTCGACTCTAACACAAATGGTAAAGGTGAGTCCAACGAGGCCCAACTCTAGCACGAATGGTAAGGTTAATCAAACAAGGCCTGAAGCTTGAGTCAAAGGAGGCTCGACTCTAGTACAAATAGTAAGGTTAAGTCAATTGAGGCCCGAATTGGCATAAATGATAAGGTTGACTCAAACGAGGCCTAACTCTAACACAAATGGTAAGGTTAAGTCAAACAAGGCCCAAAAGTTGTGTCAAATGAGACTCGACTCTGGCACACAAGGTAAGTTTAAGTGAAATGAGGCTTGACTATAGCGCAATTAATAAGGATGAGTCAAATAAGGCCTAGCTTCAGTACAAATGGTACAAGTTTAAGTGAAATGAGGCTCAACTATAGCACAATTAATAAGGGTGAGTCAAATGAGGCCCAACTCCAGCACAAATGATAAGGTTGATCAAACAAGGCCTGAAGGTTGACTCAAATGAGGCCCGACTCTAGTGCAAAAGGTAAGGTTGAGTCAAATGAGACTTGACTCTGGCACAAATGATAAGGGTGAGTCAAATAACACCTGACTCCAGGACAAATGGTAAAGTTGAGTCAAATGAGGCCCGCCTCTGGCACAAATAATAAGAGTGAGTCAAACAAGGCCCGACTCTGGCTAAATGGTAAGGTTGCGTCAAACGAGGCTTACTCTGGCATAAATGGTAAGGTTGACTCAAATGTGGCTTGCCTCCAGTGGAAATAGTAAGGTTGTAAGGTTGAGTCAAACAAGATCCAACTCAAGTACAAATGGTAAGGTAAAGGCAAACAATGCTCGACCCTGGCATAAATGGTAAGTTTGAGTCAAATGAGGCCCGACTTTGGCATAAATGATAAAGGTAAGTCAAACAAGGCTTGACTTTAGCTCAAATGGAAAGGTTGAGTCAAATGAGACCCAACTTCAGCACAAATAAGATTAAGTCAAACAAGGCCCGACTCTGACACAATTGATAAGGGTTTATCAAACAAGGCATGACTCTGGCACAAATGATAAGGTTGAATCAAAGAGGCCCAAAGGTTAAGTCAAACGAGTCCCAACTCCAGCACAAATGATAAGGGTTTGTCAAATGAGGCCTGACTTTAGTACAAATGGTAAGGTTGAGTCAAGCGAGACCTGACTCCAACCCAAATGGTAAGGTTGAGTGAAACGAGGCCCGACTCTAGCATAATTGATAAGGGTGAGTCAAATGAGGCCTGACTCTAGCATAAACTATAAGGTTGAGTCAAATGAGACCTGGCTCTAGCACAAATGATATGGGTTTGTCAAATGAGGCCTGAGTCTAACATAAATGGTAAAGTTGAGTCAAACAAGCCTTGAAAGTTGAATCAAATGAGGCCTAACTCCAGCATAAATAGTAAGGTTGAATCAAACAAGGCTCAACTCTGGCACAAATGATAAGTGTGAGTCAAACAAGACCCGACTTTGGCATAAATGGTACAACCGATGCCCGACTTAGGCACAAATGGTAAGGTTAAATGAAATGAGGCTCAACTCTGACACAAATGGTAAGGCTGAGTAAAACGAGGCCTGACTTTAGTGCAAATGGTAAGGTTGATTCAACCGAGGCCCAACTCCAGCACAAATGATAAGAGTGAGTCAAATAAGGCCTGATTCTAGAACAAATGTAAGGTTGAGTCAAATGAGGCACAGCTCTAGCACAAATGATATGGGTGTGTCAAACAAGGCTCGACTCCGACACAAATGATAAGGGTGAGTCAAACGAGGCCTAACTTTGACCCAAATGGTAAGGTTGAGTCAAACAAGACCCGACTCCAGTACAAATGATAAGCGTTTGTCAAACAAGGCCTAACTCTAGCACAAATGATAAGGTTGAGTCAAACGAGGCTCGAAAGTTGAGGCAAACGAGGCTTGATTCCAACACAAATGGTAAGGTTGAGTTAAACGAGGCCTAACTCTGGCACAAATGATAAGGGTGAGTCAAATGAGGCCCAAGTTCAGCACAAATGATAAGGGTGAGTCAAATGAGGTCTAACTCTTATACAAATGGTAAGGTTGAGTCAAATGAGGCCTAACTCTGGCACAATTGATAAAGGTGAGTCAAATGAGGCCCGACATCAGTACAATTGAGGGCCGACTTTGGCATAAATGGTAAGGTTGAGTCAAACGAGGCTCAACTCTAACAAAAATGGTAAGGTTAAGTCAAACGAGGCTTGATTCTGGCATAGATAATAAGGGTGTGTCAAACGAGGCCCGACTTTGGTACTAATGGTAAGGTTGAGTCAAACAAGACCCGACTCTAACACAAATGATAAGGGTGAGTCAAACGAGGCTTGACTTTGGTACAAATGATAAAATTGAGTCAATCGAGGTCTGGCTCCAACACAAATGATAAGGGTGAGTCAAACGAGAACCAAATCTGGTACAAATGATAAGAGTGAGTCAAATGAGGCCCAACTTGGCACAACTGGTACAATCGAGGCATGGCTTTGGCACAAATGGTATGGTTGAGTCAAATGAGGCCTAACTCTGGCACAAATGATAAGGGTGAGCCAAACAAAGCCTGACTACATCGCAAATCATAAGGTGAGTCAAAGAGGCTCGACTACAGTACAAATGGTAAGGTTGAGTCAAACGACACCTCACTCTAGCACAAATCATAAGGTTAAGTCAAACAAAGACTGACTCCAACATAAATAATAAGGGTGAGTCAAACAAGGTCTAGCTCTGGCATAAATAGTAAGGTTGAGTGAAATGAGGCCCAACTTTAACATAAATGATAAGGGTGAGTCAAACAAGGCCCAACTCTGACACAATGGTAAGATTGAGTGAAACAACGCCCAACTCCAACATAAATGGTAAGGTTGAGTAAAACGAGGCTCGACTATAACACAAATAATAAGGTTGAGTCAAACGAGGCCTGACTCTAGCACAAATGGTACAATTGAGTCAAATAAGGCCTGACTCCAGCACAAATGATAAGATTTAGTCAAACGAGGCCCAACTCTAGCACAAATGATAAGGATGAATCAAGCGAGGTCTAACTCTGGCACAAATGGTAAGGTTGAGTCAAATAAGGCCTAAAGGTTAAGTAAACAAGGCTTGAATCTAGGACAAATGGTAAGGTTGGGTTAGACGAAGCCCGACTCCAGCACAAATGGTAAGGTTGAGTCAAACAAGGCCTCACACTGGTACAAATGATAAAGGATTATCAAATGAGGCCCAACTTTGGCACAAATAATAAGGTTGAGTTGAACAAGGCTGAAATGTTAAGTCAAACAAAGCTTGACTCTAGCACAAGTGGTAAGGTTGAGTCAAACGGGACCCTACTTTAGCACAAATGATATGGATGTGACAGGCGAGGCCTAACTCTAGTATAAAGGATAAGGTTGAGTCAAATGAGGCCTGACTCTGTCATAAATGGTAAGGTTAAGTCAAACGGGACACAAAGGTTAAGTTAAACAAGGCCAAACTTTGGTACAAATGATAAGGTTCAATCAAATGAGGCCTGGCTACAGTACAAATGATAAGGGTGAATCAAAAGGTGCCTGACTCTGGCACAAATGGTAAGGTTGAATTAAATGATGCTCGACTTTGACACAAATGGCAAAGGTGAGTTCAACGAGGCCCGACTCCAGCACATATGGTAAGGTTGAGTGAAACGAGGCCCAACTCTAGTACAAATGATATGAGTGAGTTAAACGACGCCCGAAGGCTAAGTTAAATAAGGCCCGACTCTAGCACAAATGGTAAGGTTGAGTCAAACTAGTCCTAACTCTGGCACAATTGATAATGATGAGTCAAACATGGCCAGACTTCGGCACAAATGGTACAACTGAGGGCCAACTCTGGTACAAATGTAAGGTTGAGTCCAACAAGGCTCGACTCCAGCAAAAATGGTAAGGTTAAGTCAAACGAGGCCTGATTTTAGGACAAATGATAAAGGTGTGTCAAACGAGGATCGACATTGGCACTAATAGTAAGGTTGAGTCAAATGAGACCTAACTCCAGTACAAATGATAAGGGTAAGTCAAACGAGGCTTGACTCTGGCACAATTGATAAAGGTGAGTCAAACGTTGCCCAACTTCGGCACAAATGGTACAACTGAGGGCTGACTCTGGCACAAATGGTAAGGTTAAGTCAAATGAGGCCCGACTCTGGCATAAATGATAAGGGTGAGTCAAACGAGACTTGAATCCAGTACAAACGTTAAGGGTGAGTCAAATGGGGCCCAACTTTGGCACAAATGGTACAACCAAGACACGACTTTGAAACAAATCATAAGGTTGAGTCAAATGATGCCCGGCTCTAGCATAAACGATAAGCTTGAGTCAAACAAGCTCGACTCTGGCACAAATGGTATGGTTGAGTCAAATGAGGATTGACTTCGATACAAATGATAAGGGTAAGCCAAATGAGGCCTGATTACATCACAAATGATAAGGGTGAGGCAAATAAGGCTCGACTACGGTACAAACAATAAAGTTAAGTCAAACGATGCCCGACTCCAACACAAATCATTTGGTCTCTCCCCATCTTGCTCTCTCTTTCTCTCTTGCTCTCTCTCTCACCCTTTGCTCACCCCTTCTTGCTCTCTCCCCTCTTGCTCTCCATCTCACTCTCTCTTTCTCTCTCTCTCTCTAAAACTGCTCTCTTTCTTCAAACTTCCCTTTTGCTTTCTGACTCCTTGAAACCTCACTTTCTCTCTCACTCTGATGTGAGCACAAGCATGGATGGCAAGAAGAGAGGAGCAGCAGATGAGCTAACATTGCCTCAAGGACTAATTACAAGATTAAGGGCCAAAAAGTTCATGGAATCACTTCAAACTTATAAGGGCAGAATGTTAGAAGGAATGGAAGCTAAAGATGACATGAAGGCCAATGGAACTTCACCTAATCAAATTGGGCTGAATTTGCAAAATGGGTCCAATCTATGTTTAATTCATATTCCAAGTTAATAGATTAGTTTCTAGGCAGTTTACTACTTGCAATTTGCGTTTGGGTTTGTTTTTTATGTTGGGAGGCCCATTTTTAAGGCCTAACCTAATAGTCTAGGTTATTTGAACTTGTGGGCATATAAATACCCTAGTATATGGACGAGAATGAGCAGAATGAATGAAAAACAGAATTGTTTTTGGAGTTTTATACTCTAGTTCAAGGCTTGGCTTGAATCTCTATTGCATCAAGAATTGAACTTCATCAAGGTAATTACATCCTGGTGAACTTCTGTTCTTGATTCCTCAATCAACCGATTATTTGCGTTTCCGTTTGCATCAGTCATTTGGGGGTTCAATAGGTTGGGAGTTCTCCATCTTTTCTGGTTCTCTATCAATTTGTGTGTTTGGGGTTTCTGCATCATAAATATCCATGGGGTTCCGCATCATTTGGTATCAGAGCTAGATTAGGGTGAATTCTTATTTATCCTAGGTTATAGTTTGCTGTTTTCTTCTTTTCTTCTCTCCCTAATATCAACTAGAACCAGATCTGGGTATAGAATTGCATGTTGCAGCTGGTTTGATTGTTTGGGATTTGATTTTGATATTTTGGTGTTGTTTGCTGTTTATCCTATATTCCAAAAAAAAAAAAATTGTGCCGCTGTTAAATAAAACGAAAAGGAACAAAATTGAAAAGAGTTGCAGCTAGAAGAAGAAAAGCACCACAAAATTGTCTAATTAGGTTGGCAGCAAGCTCTTTGAACCTGTATACCTTTTTGGGCAGAATTCAGGGTATGATTGAATTCAAGTCTGAACACACTTTGGGTTTTGGAGATTAATTAGCAAAGTCAAAGAAGTATAAGCACAATTTGTGGGATTAGTATCATTCTAGGAAACCTACTTAATTTCTTTCCTTTTTGTCTTTATGTCTTTTTTCATCAGAATTGATATTTCCATTAAGGAAACATCAATTTCTGCATTTATGCATTAATTTTGTCTTTTTCCTTCAAATCTCGTTGCTATTTTTGGTTACTCCTGCTTTTGCTTCCATATACACCATAATTAAGAATTTGATTCTTGTTAATTGGAGATCAGTATTTTGGGCAGCAAACTCTTCATATCTTGCATGCTCATTTCAATTTATTCTGGTATATTTGCTTCTAGTTTTTGTACCGGCCTTCCTTGTTAAGTGTTTTCATTACCATCCTAGTATTAATTTGCTGTTTGTGAGTATTTTGGTTTGAGGATTAATTCTAAAGTGCAATTGAGAACAACAAGCTTGAGTGGTAAAAGGCTTAAGTATGTGAGCTTAAAGAGGGCAAAAGCCAACAATTGTGTGAAACACGAGTGGAGTGCCATCTTTTGAGTGAAACATGTGAGGGAGCGTTTTGTGAGGCTGTTTTACTAACATTTCTTGCAGGTTCATAAAATGAGTAATCTTGCAACAAGGAGGGAGGGTAAAGAGCCCTCAAATGAAGAAGTTAACATGACTCCAGACATGAAATTGATATATAAAGCCTTTAGTAGTCAATTTCAAAAGTTGAATAATAGGCAAGATGAGTTGGATGAATGGAAGAGGGAGTTGTCAGAAAGCTTCCCAGGTAATGGTAGGCAAACTAATGATGGGAATAGGCATCAAAATGAGTTTGATCAGGGGCTATTTGAAGATGAATTTGAAGAGAGGAGTTCAGCTCGAAATAGAAGAGGTGAAATAAGAATAGACAATAGGAGGGATAGTAATCTAAATGCTATCAAGATGCATATACCTCCATTTAAGGGTAGAAATGATGCTGAAGTGTACTTGGATTGGGAGAAAAAAATGGATTTGATATTTGCTTGCCACAACTATTCTGAAGAGAAGAAGGTGAGGTTGGCTACAGTAGAATTTTCAGATTATGCCTTAGTTTGGTGGGATGAATTAGTGAAGTCTAGGAGCAGAAATGGTGAATATCCTATTGAGAATTGGGATGAGATGAAGAGAGTAATGAAGAAGTGATTTGTGCTTTCTTATTACTATAGAGAGTTGCACCAAAAGTTGCATAAGCTTACTCAAGGGTCAAAATCAGTGGAAGATTACCACAAGGAGATGGAGATGCTCTTGATTAAAGCTAACATTGAGGAGGATAGGGATGTGACAATGGCTAGGTTTATAGGAGGTCTGAACAAGGAGATAGCTGATGTAGTGGAGTTATATCATTATGCTGAGACGGAGGACCTAGTTAACATGGCCATGAAGGTGGAGAGACAACAAAAACAAAGGGGAGCAGCCAAGTCATTTTCGAATTCTAGCAGCAAATGGAGTTCAAAATGGAACAAATATGATGAGAAGAAGAAGGAGAAAGCCACTGATTCCAAGGAAAAGGGGCTGGATGCAAACAAAAACAAGGAGAAGAGTACTTCAACTCAAAGGGGTACTTCTGATTCTTTTTCAAAAACCTCTAAACATAGAGATGTAAAGTGTTTTAAGTGTCAAGGTCGTGGTCATTATGCATCTGATTGTCCTACTAGAAAGACCATGTACATTAAAGGTGATGAGATTGTTTCTAAATCTGAAAATGATTATGATTGTGATGGGAATGGTAGTGAGAGTAGCATGCCCTCTTTAGAGGATTGTTCTGATGTTGATGGGGATGTTGAATATACTGCTCATGATGAATCTCTTGTTGCTAGGCATGCATTGAATCTGAATGTTAAAGAAGAAAGCTTAGAACAAAGAGAAAATATATTTTACAATAGATGTTTAGTTGGTGGTAAAGTTTGTAGCATGATTATTGATGGGGGGTAGTTGTGCTAATGTGGCTAGCACCACTTTGGTGGATAAATTGGGGCTGAAATGTATTAAACACCCTACTCCTTATAGGCTACAATGGTTGAATGATAGTGGAGAAGTGAAAGTTACTAGGCAAGTTGTGGTAGCTTTTACTATTGGAAAGTACAGTGATGAAGCTGTGTGTAATGTAGTACCCATGCATGCTGATCATTTATTGTTGGGGAGACCTTGGCAATTTGATAGGCATGTAATGCATGATGGGTATAGAAATAGATATTCCTTTCAGTATGATGGCAAGAAAATCACTCTGGCACCTTTATCACCTAAAGAAGCTTACCTTGATCAAGTTAAGCTTCAACAATCAGCTTATGGGAGTTCAGGTAGTGAGGTGAAAAAGAATAATGAGAGAAAAGAGGCCATGAGAGAAAAGAATAAAAATAAAGGCCCAATGTTGAGTGACTGCACAAGTGAGGAAAAGAAAGTGAGATGTGCAGAAGAGAATAAGCTAGTGAGTGATCAAAAGAAAAAAAGTGAAAAGAAAGGAAAAGAGAGAAGTGAAGAAGTTAAGAAACAACCATGTTTCTATGCAAAAGAGAGGGATTTAAAGAGTGCATACTTACACAAGAGAGCTTTTATTTTGATTTGGTTTAAGGAAACTTTGTTTACTGAAATTGACCTTAACCCCAAATTGCCTAGTGTGTTTGTGACTTTATTGTAGGAATTCAGTGATGTCTTTCCTGAGGAGATACCCCACGAGTTGCCACCTAAAAGAGGAATTGAGCATCAGATTGATTTTGAACTAGGAGATTGGGTTTGGTTACATAGGCAAAAGGAGAGGTTTCCACAGCAAATGAAGTCAAAGCTTGACGCAAGGGGTGATGGACCATTCCAGATTTGAGGACAAATCCTTTTGAGGAGGGAGGGAATGATGTGAGCACAAGCATGGATGGCAAGAAGAGAGAAGCAGCAGATGAGCTAACATTGCCTCAAGGACTAATTACAAGATTAAGGGCCAAAAAGTTCATGGAATCACTTCAAACTTATATGGGCAGAATGTTAGAAGGAATGGAAGCTAAAGATGACATGAAGGCCAATGGAGCTTCACCTAATCAAATTGGGCTGAATTTGCAAAATGGGTCCAATCTATGTTTAATTCATATTCCAAGTTAATAGATTAGTTTCTAGGCAGTTTACTACTTGCAATATTTGTATTTGGGTTTGTTTTTTATATTGGGAGGCCCATTTTTAAGGCCTAACCTAATAGTCTAGGTTATTTGAACTTGTGGGCATATAAATACCCTAGTATATGGACGAGAATGAGCAGAATGAATGAAAAACAGAATTGTTTTTGGAGTTTTATACTCTTGTTCAAGGCTTGGCTTGAATCTCTATTGCATCAAGAATTGAACTTCATATAGGTAATTACATCCTAGTGAACTTCTGTTCTTGATTCCTCAATCAACAGATTATTTGCGTTTCCATTTGCATCAGTCATTTGGGGGTTCAATAGGTTGGGAGTTCTCCATCTTTTCTTGTTCTCTATCAATTTATGTGTTTGGGGTTTCTGGATCATAAATATCCATGGGGTTTTGTATCACACTCTCTCTGAAACTTTTCTCTCTCTTTCTTAGTCTCTCTGAAACTTCTCTCTTTCTCTCTCTCAAAACCTCCCTTTCCCTCTTTCTCTCTCTCTCTTTGAAACTACTCTCCATTACTCTCTCTCTCTTGGTCTCTCCAGAACTTCTCTCACTTGCTCTCTCCATAAAACATCTCTCACTCATTCTGTCTCTCTCAAACTTCCCTTTCTCTCTCTCAAAACCTCCCTTTCCCTCTTTCTCTCTCTCTCTTTGAAACTTCTCTCCATTACTCTCTCTCTTGGTCTCTCCAGAACTTCTCTCACTTGCTCTCTCCATAAAACATCTCACTCATTCTGTCTCTCTCAAACTTCCCTTTCTCTCTCTTTTAGTCTCCTTGAAACTTCTTTCTCTATCTGTCTCTAGCTCCCTCTCAAACTCTCTTGCTATTGCTATCCCTCTCTTTGAAATCACTCTCCCTCTCTCTCTTGAAAACTCCTCTCTCGCTCTTTCTCAGTCACTCTTGCTCTCTCAAAAACTACTTTCTCACCCTCTCTTAAAATGCTCTCCCTCACTCTCTCTCTCTCACTGTCTATGAAACTTCTCCCTCTCTCTTGCTCTCTCTAGAACTTCTCCCAGTCTCTCTTTATTGGTCTCTTTGAAACTTATTTCTTTCTCTCTCTTTTTGTCTCTCTAAAGCTTTCCTTTTTGACGTGAGCACAAGCATGGATGGCAAGATGAGAGGAGTAGTGGATGAGCTAACATTACCTCAAGGATCAATTATAAGATTGAGGGCCAAAAAGTTCAAGGAATCACTTCAAACTTATATGGGCAGAATTTTAGAAGGAAAGAAAGCTCAAGATGCAATGAAGGCCAATGGAGCTTCACCTAATCAAATTGGGCTGAATTTGTAAGATGGGTCCAACCTATGTTTAATTCATCATTTCAAGTTAATAGATTAGTTTTTGGACAGCTCACTACTTGCAATTTGCATTTGGCTTTTTTTTAATATAGGATAAGCACCAAATAACTTCAAAATATGAAAAAAAAATTCAAAATCAAATCCCAAACAATCAAACTAGCCGTAATATGCACTTCTATACCAGATCTGGTTCTGATATTAGGCAAAAAAAAAAAAAAAAGAAAACAGCAAACTATAACCTAGGATAAATAAGAATTCACCCTAATCTGACTTTGATACCAAATGATGTGGAACCCAAGGATATTTATAATCCAGAAACCCCAAACACACAATTAATAGGGAACAAGAAAAGATGGAGAACTCCCAACCTATTGAATCCCAAAATGACTAATACAAATGGAAATGTAAATAATTAGTTGATTAAGAAATCAAGAACAGAAATTTTACTAGGATGTAAGCACCTTGATGAAGTTCAATTCTTGATGCAATAGAGATTCAAGCCAAGCCTTGAACAAAGAGTATAAAACTCCAAAACAATTTTCCCCCCTCATCCCCATACATGTACTAGGGCATTTATACCCCCACAAGTTCAATTCTCCGTAATTTTCTTGTTCCCTATCAATTGTGTGTTTGGAGTTTCTAGATTATAAATATCCTTGGGGTTCCATGTCACTTTCTCTTCCTTCCTCTCTTGTTGACAGACACACTCTCTTGCTCTCAATGAAACTTCTTGATTTCACACGCTTTTGTTTTCTTGCTCTATCCCTCTCTCTCTCTCTTTCTTTAATACACACACACTCTCTCGCCTTGTCTCTTACACTATTTTTCTCTCTAAAACTTTTCTCTCTCTCACTCTCTCTTATGCTTCTCTCTCCCTCTTTGAAAACACTCTCTCTCTCTCAAACTTCTCTCACACCCTCTCTTGCTCTCTGTAAAACTTCTCCCACTTTCTTGGAAATTCCCTCTCTCTCTCTCTCTCTCTCTCTCTCACATTCTCTGTAGAGTTTCTCCCTATCTCTCTCTATCGGTCTCTCTAAAAATTATTTCTCTCTTTTTTTCTAAAACTTCTCTCCACTACTTCCATTTTTCTCTTTCTCTCTCCCTCCATGTCCTACCAACACTCATACACTCTCTCTTGCTCTTACTCTCTCTTGGCCTCGTTTTGTCTAAAACTTCTTTCTCTCTTGCTCTTTCTCACAGTTTCTTTGAAACTGCTCTCTTTCATAGTGTCCCACCCTCTCTAAAACTGCTCTTTATCTATCTTCCTCAATCTCTTTGAAACTTTTCTCTCTCACTCTCTTTCCCTCTCTCTCTTGCTTTTTTTGAAACTTCTCTCTATATCTTCCTCAATCTCTCTGAAACTTCTTTCCCTTGCCCTCTCTCTAAAACATCACTTTCTTTCATTCTCTCTCTCTCTCTCTCAAACTTCTTGCAATGACTCTTTCACACTCTTTAATTGCAAAACTTCTCTCACTCACTCTCTCTGTGTCCCTCTCTTTGTCTTGTTTGTTCTCTTTTTCTTTATCTCTCTCTCTCTTGCCCTCTGTGAAACTTCTCTCCCTAAAACTTCCCTTTCTCTCTTTCTCTCTTTATGTCATTCTAGAATTTCTCTCTCTTCTTATCCTTCTCTCTATATGTCTCTTTCACTGTGTTGTTTGTTCTCTCTAGAATATCCCCTTCTCTCTCTCAGTCATTCTAAAACTTCTTTCCTTCTCTGTGTCTAGCTCTTTTTCAAACTTCTCTCTCTCCTTGTCTCTTACTCTTTTTGAAATTTCTCTCCCTAACTCTCTAGAACAATTTCCCCACCACTCTCTCTCTCTCTCACTCACTTTCTCTGATACTTCTTGTCCTCTCTCTTGCTCTCTTTGAAACTTTTCTCTCTATCTCTCTCACTCTGCCTTAAACTTCCCTCCGTTTTCTCTCTATTTCTCTCTCTTTGAAACTTCTATCTCTTTGTCCTACACATTCTCTCTTGCTCTCTCCTCCTGCACAATACTCTATCTACCACTCTCTCTCACTCTCTCTCTCTCTCTCTCTCTCACTCACTCACTCTAAAATTTCCCTCTCCCTCTATTTAAAACTTCTCTCTCTATCTCTCTCTCCTGAACACATACTCTCTTTGTCTCCTGAAATCTTCTGTTGTTTTCTTCTCTCTTGCTCTATCTGAAATTGCTCTCTCTCTTGCTCTCACCCTCTCTGAAACTTCTCTCTCTATCTCTTTTTATGAAGTTTCACTTTCTCACACACTCTCTTTCTCTACTTAAAACTTCTCTTTCTCTCTCTAAAACTTGTCTCTCTATGAATCTTCTTTTCCAACCTCTCTAAAATTTATATCTCTCTCACTCTCTCTAAATCTTCCATTTCTCTCTTTCTTTGAAACTTTTGTCTCTCTCTCTCTCTTTGTAGCTCTCTCCAAAACTTCTCTCTCAACAACACGCACCCACTTTGTTTCCAAAACTTCTCACTATCTCTCTATCTTTCTCACACTCTCAAGAACTTCTCTCTCTCTCTTTCTCTAACATACACCCACAGTATCTCTCCCTCTTCATAGCACTCTATCTACCATTCTCTCATTGACTCTCTTTCTCTCTCCCTCTCTTGCTCTATCTAACACTTCTCTCCCTTTCTCACTCCCTTTCTTGGTCTATTTGAAACTTCTCTCTCTCTTTAACACGAGGATACTCTCTTTCTCCTTCTCTAGCTTATTTTCTCTCTTTCTTTTTGAAACTAATCCCTCTCTAAAACTTCTTTCTCTATCTCTCTCCCTCTTGCTCACTCTAAACCTCTCTATCTCTCTTTCCCCTCTCTCTCTCTGTGTCTCCTTTGTTCTTTCTCTCTCTCTCAATGCCTCTTTAGAACTTGTCTCACTCACTCTCTACACAAAACTTCTCTCTCTCTCTTTCTCTCTTTCCCTTCTTCTCCCTCTCTCTGTGCCTATGTCTCACTTTCTTTCAAACTTCTTCCTCTCTCTAAAGCTTCCCTCTATCTCCCCATTTGTCTCTCACAAACTTCACCCATCTCTCTATCTCTCTAAAACTCCTCTTTGCCCCCTCTCCTTCTCCCTCTCCCTCTCCCTTACTCTCTTTCTTTGTCTCTCAATCTCCCTCTCTCATTCTCTCTCTTTGTCACTCTCTCTTTCTCTCTCTGCAACTCTCTCTCCCACCCTCTCACTCACTCTCTCTCTCCTCCTCTCTCCCTTTCTTTCTCTCCCCCCTCTTTCTACCTCTCTCCTCATGTTCTCTCTAAAACTTCTCTCTATCCCTCTCTCTTTCTATCTCGCTCTTTCCCTTTCTCTCTTGCTCTCTCTCAAACTTCTCTCTATGTCTCTGTCTCTATCTCTCTCTCTTTTTGTTTCTCTTTCTCCAAATCCTCTTTCCTTGCCTTACTCACTCTCTTTCTCTCTCTTCCTCACTCTAGTACTCACTAACTTACTATCTCTTTCTCTAAAACAACCCTTTCTCCTATTCTACGTCTCGCTTACTATCTCTTTCTATCCCACTTTCTCCCACTTGCTTTCTCTCTCATTTTCTCACTCTCTCTCTAAAACTTTTCTTTCTCTCTCTAACTCTCTCATGACACCTTCTGCCTCTCTCTTGCTCTCTCTATCTTGTTCTTTGAAACTTCTCTCTTTCAGAAACTTTTCTCAATCTCTCTCCCACACACTCTCTCTCTTTCTTGCTATCTCTGAAACATCCTTCCATGTCTCTCTCTATATCTAAAACTTCTCTTTCTCTCTCTCTCCTTCTCTTGCTCTCTTTGAAACTTCTCTCTCTATTTCTCAGTTTGTAAAGAAACATCACCCTCTCTCTTTCTCTCTCTCTCTAAAACTTCCCTTTGTCTCTCTTTGTGTCTTTATTAAGCTTCTTTCTTTCTCTCTATCTCTCTCTCACTCTCTCTAAAACATCTCTTTCTCTTTCCCACTCTCTCACTCACTGTCTTTTAATCTCAAAAACTTCTCTTTCACTCTTTCCCTCCCTTTAAAACTTCTCTCTCTCTCTCTCTCTCTCCCTTACTCTCTCTTTGTCTGAAACTTCTCACTCTCTTTCTCTTTATGTCTCTCTCATTCTCTCTCTTCCTCCTTCTCTCTCTCTCATGTGCTCACTCTTAAACTTCTCTCCATTTCTATTTCTTGGTTTGTTAAGAAAGTTCTCTCTAACATCCCTTTCTCTCTCTATGTCTTTATAGAACCTCTTTCTCTGTCTCTTTCTCTTGTTATCTCTAAAACTTCTCTCCCTCTCCCTCTCCCTTTCTCCCACTCTCTCACTCACTCTCTTTCTCCCTTTTTCTCTGTGTCTCCCTCTCCCTCTTTCTCAGCCTCTCTCTGAGTCTTTATAGAACTATATTCACTTTCTATCTCTCCCCCTTTAAAACTTCTCTCTCTGTCTCTCTGTCTCTCTCTCTCTCTCTCTGTCTCTCTGTCTCTCTCTCTCTCTCTCTCTCTCTCTCCCCCTCCAGCACACTTTGACACTCTTAGTATCCCTTTCCATAGCACTCTCTCTCACCCACGCTCTTTCTCTCTCCCTTTTTCTATGTCCCCCTCTATCCCTTTCCTGCTCTTTCACCTAAACTTCTCTCTTTTTCTCTCTCTCTATCTTTGTCTCTCTCCCTCCCTCTCTCTTGCGTGCTCACTCTTAAAATTCTTGCCATATCAGCTTCTCGGTTTGTGAAGAAAGTTCTCTCTAACTTCCCTTTCTCTCTATCTGTGTCTATATAGAACCTCTCTCTTTCTCTTTTTGTCTCTATCTCTCTCTTATTCTCTTTGAAACTTCTTGCTCTCACTCTCTCTCCCCATCATTCTAGCACTTCATCACTTACTATCTCTTTCTTGCTCTCTCTAAAACTTCTCTTTCTGTTTCTTGGTTTGTAAAGAAAGTTCACTCTCTCTTTCTCTCCTAAAACTTCCCTTTCTCTCTTTGTGTTCTTTATTAAATCTCTCTCTTTCTCTTTGTCTCCCTCTTGCTCTCTCTGAAACATTTCTCTCTCTTTCCCACTCTCTCTCACTCACTATCTCTCCTAAAAACTTCTCTTGCACTCTTTCTCTCTCTCCCTAAAACTTCTCTCTCTCTCTTTCTCTCCCTTTTTCTCTCTTTCTCTGAAACTTCTATCTGTCTCTCTTTGAAGCTATCTTTGAAACATCTTTCTCTGTGACACATACACTTTCTTTCTGAAACTTATTGTCTCTCTATCTCTCCCATACTCTCGCGAACATCTCTCTCTCTCTCTTTCTCAATCATACAACCATACTTTCTCTCTTCCCCTCTTTGTAGCACTTTGCTACCACTCTCTCTCATTGACTCTCTTTCTCTCTCCCTTTCTTGGTCTATTTGAAACTTCTCTCCCTCTTTCACTCCCTCTCTTGGTATATTTGAAATTTCTCTCTTTATCTCTCTCTCTCTTTAACACAGGCGTGTCTCTCTCCTACTCTAACTCACTCACTCTCTTTCTCTCTTTGAAACTACTTCCTCTTTAAAACTTCTCTCTATCCCTCCTCTCTCCCTTTTGCTCCCCTTGAAACACCTCTTTCTCTCCCCTTCTCTCCTTGTGTCTACCTCATTCTTTCTCCCCCTCTGTGTCTCTTTAGAAATTCTCTCACTCACTCTTTGGACAAAAATTCCCTCTCTCCCTTTCCCTTCTTCTCCCTCTCTCTCTGTCTCTCCTTTTGTATCACTTTTGTTGAAACTTCTGCTCTTTGAAACTTCCCTCTGTTTCCCTGTTTGTCTCTCACAAACTTCCCCTATCTCTCTGTCTCTTTGAAAGTTATCTCTCCCTCCTCTCCCTCTCCCTCTCCCCTTCTCTCTCACTCTCTCTATCTCCCTCTCTCAATCTCTCTCTCCTTTACTCTCTTTGTCTCTCACTCACTTTCTATCTCTTTCTCTTTCTGCAACTCTCCCTCCCTCTCTTTCTCTCTCCCCTCTCTCTCTCCCTCTCTCTCTGTTACGTTCTCTCTATCTCTCTCTCTTTTGTTTCTCTTTCTCTGAAACCTCTTTCCTTGCCTCACTTGTTCTCTTTCTCTCTCCCCCTCATTCTAGCACTAACTAACTTACTATCTCTTGTTCTCTCTAAAACATCCCTTTCTTTCACACACTATCTCCCTCTCTATCCTACTTTCTCCAAATTGCTTTCACTCTCTATCTCTCGTCTCTCTAAAACATCTTTTTTTCTATGTCTTTCTCTCACTCTCTGAAAATTTCCTCTCTCACTCTCTTGCTCTCTCTAAAGCTTCTCTTTCTCTCTCTAACTCTCACATGAAAACTTCTACCCTCTCTTGCTCTCTCTATCTTGCTCTTAGAAACTTTTCTCAATCTCTCTCCCTCTCGCACTCTTTCTCTCTCTCTTTCTTGCTTTCTCTAATACTTCCCTCCATGTATCCCTCTATAGCTAAAACTTCTCTTTCTCTCTCCCTCTCTCTTGCTCTCTTTGAAACTTCTCTCTCTTTGTTTCTTGGTTTGCAAAGAAAGTTCTTCTTGCTCTTTCTCTATAACCTCTCTCTCTCATTGTCTCTCTCTCCCCCATTATTCTAGCATTCACTGACTTACTATCTTTCTCTTGCTCTCTTTAAAAACTTCTCTTTGTTTCTCAGTTTGTAAAGAAAGATCTCCCTCTCCCTTTCCCTCTCTTTAAAATTTCCTTTTCTTTCTCTCTATATCTTTATTAAACCTCTCTCTTTCTCTCTGTCTCTCTCTTGCTCTCTCTGAAACATCTCTCTCTCATTCACTGTCATTTAATCTCAAAAACTTTTCTTTCACTCTTTCTCTCTCCCCTTAAAACTTCTCTTTCTCTGCCTTGCTCTCTCCCTTTCTCTCTCTTTCTCTCTCTCTCTCTCTCTCTAACTCCCTCTCTCTTGTTTGCATGCTCACTTTTAAACTTCTCTCTATATCTATTTCTTGGTATGTTAAGAAAGTTCTCTCTAATTTCCCTTTCACTCTCTCTATGCCTGTATAGAACCTCTCTCTTTGTGTCTCTGTCTCTTGCCTCCCTTTCTTTCCTCCACTCTCTTACTCACTCTATTTCTAGCTCTCTCTCTCTCTGTGTTTGTATTTCTCTAGAACTTCTCTCACTCACTCACTCACTCCGTAAAAATTCTCCCTCTTTGTCTCTCTCTAACTCTCTACAAAACTACTCTCTCTGTCTTTGTCCCTCTAGAACTTCTGTCTTTCTCTCTCTATCTTGCTCTCTCTAAAACACCTCTCTCTCCCTCCAACACACTCTGACACTCTTAATCTCCCTCTTTTTAGCACTCTCTCTCACTCACTCTCTTTCTCTCTCTCTCTCCTCTTTTCTAGCTCTATCTGAAACTTCTCTCCCTCTCTTACTCATTCTCTTGGTCTATCTGAAACTTCTCTTTCTCCATCTCTCTCTCTCCATTTCTCCATTTCTTTGTCTTCTCTCCTCTCCATCCCTCTCTCTCTCATGTTCTCTTTGAAACTTCTCTCTCTCCCACTCTCTTTCTATGTTGTTCTTTCCCTTTCTCTCTTGCTCTCTCTCTTAAACTTCCCTCTCTTTCTCTCTCTTCAAACCATCCCTTTCTCTCTCTTTCTCTATTTCCTTTCTCTTTCTCTAAAACCTCTCTCCCTCCCCTTCTCTCTTGCTTTCTCTCTCTCTCTCTCTTGCTCTTTCTGAGACTTTTCTTTCTCTGCGTTTCTTTTACACTCTCTAAAACTTCTCTTTCTCTCTCTTTCAAACTTTTTTCTATTTCTCTCTTTCTTGCTCTCTTTAGAGCTTCCCTCTGTCTCTCTGTGTCTAAAACTTCTCTCTTTTTGTTTCTTGGTTTGTCAAGAAAGTGCTCTCTCTCTCTCTTTCCCTTTCATTAAAACTTTTCTTTCTCTCACTCACTTTCTTTCTCTCTCCCTCTCTCTCCTCCTCATTCTAGCACTCATTGACTTACTATCTCTCCCTTGCTTTGTCTGAAACTTCTCTTTCTTGATTTCTCAGTTTGTCAAGAAAGTTC
This sequence comes from Dicorynia guianensis, assembly GCA_037013595.1. Lineage (NCBI taxonomy): Eukaryota > Viridiplantae > Streptophyta > Magnoliopsida > Fabales > Fabaceae > Dicorynia > Dicorynia guianensis. Next base: position 18,418,628 of record JASUAB010000006.1, on the reverse strand, counting down.
TCTCTCTCTCTCTCTCTCTCAAAAACTTTCCTTTCTTTCTCTATGTGTCTTTACATAACCTCTCTCTTTCTCTCTGTGCCTCTCTCACTCTCTCTGAAACATCTCTCTTTCCCACTCTCTTTCACTCTTTCTTTCTCTCTCTCTCCCTCTCTCCCATTCTCTCCTTTTCTCTGAAGCTTCTCTCTTTTTTCTCTCTCTGTCTCTCTTTCCCTCCCTCCCTCTCTTGCATGCTCACTCTTTAACTTCTCTTCATCTCTGTTTCTTGGTTTGTCAAGAAATTTCTCTCTAACTTCCCTTTCTCTCTCTGTGACTTTATAGAACCTCTCTCTTACTCTTGATCTCTCTCTTGCTCTCTTTGAAACTTCTTTCTCTCACACTCTCTCTTCCCCTGATGTGAACCCCGCCAAGAATAACGAGACCCGTGAACAAAATTGATTCCCAAGACCGTTCTACGATCAGATTTTGTAGATAGAAACCTCGACCCAATGTTTATAAGAAAACACGAACCTTGGTATGTGTAGATGCCACAAACAGGATGGTAATCTGTTTAATAAGTCAGATGAACGCCACAAGAACAAGTGCTTGATAAGTTCGGAAAGTTCTCTCTCTCCCTCTCTCTATGTCTCCCTCTCTCCCTTTCTCTCTCTTTCTTTGAAACTTCTCTCTTTTTTTCCTCTGTCTCTCTTCCTCCTTCTCTCTCTTGCATGCTCACTCTTAAACTTCTTTTCATCTTTGTTTCTCAGTTTGTCAAGAAAGTTCTCTATAACTTCCCTTTCTCTCTCTCTATGTCTTTATAAAACATCTCTCTTTCTCTTTATCTCTCTCTCACTTTCTTTGAAACTTCTCTCTTTCTCTCTCTTTTCGACTCTCTCTCATTCACTCTCTTTCTCTCTTTATAACTTCTCTTTCTCTCTTTCTCTCTCCCTGTCTCCCTTCCTATCTCTTTCTCTAAAATTTCTCTCTCTCTCCCTTTCTCTTGCATGTTCACTCTTAAACTTCTCCTCATCTTTGTTTCTCAAGTTGTCAAGAAACTTCTGTCTAACTTCCCTTTATCTCTCTTGCTCTCCATCTTTATAGAACCTCTCTCTATCTCTTTCTGAAATTTCTCTCTTTCTTTCTTAGTCTCACTCTCATTGAAACTTCTCTCTCTCGCCCCTCTCTTCATATATCTAAAACTTCTCTCCCCTTCTCACTCTCTCTTGGTCTTTTTGAAACTTCTCTCTTTGTCACCTTGTTGCTTTCTCCTTCTTTGAAACTTCCCTCTCTTTCTCTCATGATCTCTCCAAAATCTCTCTCCCTCTCTTTCTCTCTTGGTCACTCTATAGTTCTCCTTAACGCTTATCTCTCTCTATCTCTTTGACACACACACACTCTCTCTCCCCTACTCTCTCTCACTCTCACTTTCTAGAACTACTCCCTCTCTAAAACTTATCTCTCTCAGTGTCTCTCTCTCTGTGTATGTCTCTCTCTCTCTCTCTCTCACTCAGTGTGAAACTTATCTCTCTCTTTCGCTCTCTCTCTCACTCACTCTCTTTCTCTCTCTCTCCCTCTAAAACTTCTTTCTTTTTCTTTGAAACTTCTCTCTCACTCTCTCGGAAATCCTTTCTTTCTCTGTCCCTTTCCTTCTCTCTCTCTCCTATGTCTCCCTTACTCTTTCTCTCTCCTTGTGCCTCCCTAGAACTTCTCTTACTCACTCTCTCCATAAAAATTTTCTCTCTCTAAAACTTCCCTTTCTCTCTTTGTGTCTCTATGGAACTTTTGTCTCTCTCTTTGAAACTTCTCTCTTTCTCCCTTTATTTCACTTTCTCTCAAACTTCTCTCTGTTTCTCTTTTTAATGCACATCCACACTCTCTCTTCCCTTCTCCATAGCAATTTATTTACCACTCTCTCCCATTGACTCTTGCTTTCTCGCTCTTTCTTTCCCTCTCTTGTTATGTCTAAAACTTCTCTTCATCACTCACTTTCTCTCTCAATTTATCTAAAACTTATCTATCTTTGTCTGTTCTTCTTTGAAACTTCCTTCTCCCTCCCTTTTGGTCCCTCTAAAACTTCTTTCTCCCTCTTTTTCTCTATTACTCTCTAGCTCTCCCTAAAACTTCCTTCTCTCTTTCTCTTGCTCTCTCTTTGTAAAACTACTCTCTCTTTAAAACTCTCCTCTTCTCTCTCTGTGTCTACCTTTATCTCTGTATGTCTCTCTAGAACTTCTCCATCTATCTCTGATGTGAGCACAAGCATGGATGGCAAGAAGAGAGGAGCAGCAGATGAGCTAACATTGCCTCAAGGACCAATTACAAGATTAAGGGCCAAAAAGTTCAAGGAATCACTTCAAACTTATATGGACAGAATGTTAGAAGGAATGGAAGCTCAAGATGCAATGAAGGCCAATGGAGCTTCACCTAATCAAATTAAGCTGAATTTCCAAGATGGGGCCAACCTATGTTTATTTCATTATTCCAAGTTAATAGATTAGTTTTGGGCAGTTTACTACTTGCATTTTCGTTTGGGCTTGTATTTCTTATTGGGAGGCCCAAGTTTAAGGCTTAACCTAATAGTCTAGGTTATTAAACTTGTGGGGGTATAAATACCCTAGTGTATGGACGAAAATGAGCAGAATGAATGAAAAACAGATTTGTTTTGGAGTTTTATACTCTTGTTCAAGGCTTGGCCTGAATCTCTATTGCATCAAGAATTGAACTTCATCAAGGTATTTACATCCTAGTGAATTTCTGTTCTTGATTCCTCAATCAACCGATTATTTGCGTTTCCATTTGCATCAGTCATTTGGGGGTTCAATAGGTTGGGAGTTCTCCATCTGTTCTTGTTCTCTATCAATTTGTGTGTTTGGGGTTTCTGGATCTTGAATATCCATGGGGTTCCGCATCAATCTCTCTCTTTCCTTTTCTCTCTAATTCATTCACTTTCTCCTCTCTATAACTTCTCTTTCTCTTTCTAAAGCATCCCTCTCATCTTCATGAAATGTCTCTCTTTTGCTTTCTCTCTTTCTCTCTCCTTTTCTCTCTCTTTCTCTCTTGTGTCACCTTCCCCCTCTTTCTGTCTATCTGTGTCTGACTAGAACTTCTCTCATTGACTCTTTCTCTTTCTACTCTTTGTCTCTTAGAAACTTCCCCCACTCTCTCTCTAAAACTTTTCTATCTCTCTCATTCTCTTTAAAATTTCTCTCTCTCTTGTGCTCTCTCTCCACCTCTCCCTCTCTCTTGTTTTCTTTAACATTTCTATCTCTCTTGCTCCCTTTGTATCTCTCACTCCCCTCCCAATCCCTCTCTCTCACTCTTTGTGTCTCCTGCTCACTCCCTCTCTCTCTGTAACTCTGTCTCCCACCTTCTCTCACTCACTCTCCCCCTCTCTCCCTGATGAAGTCCCATATTGGTTAGGCAGAGAGGTCTTGGGTGTTATATATATGGGTTCGCAAACCTCCTCTCACAAGCTAGCTTTTGAGATGGAGTTAGGTGGTAGGCTCTAGTCAGTGTGGGCCATGGATCCTGGTTCTTTATACGAGGACATATAGTCTAAAGGGATCAGGAATGATGAAGTCTTACATTGGTTAGGCAGAGAGGTCTTGGGTGTTATATATATGGGTTCACAAACCTCCCCTTACAAGCGGGCTTTTGAAGTGGAGTTAGGTGGGTTCATATCATATGGTATCAGAGTCTATCCTGCTTTGGTCGGTGTGGCTCATGGATCCTAGTTTTCTATACGAGGACATACAGTCTAAAGGGGTCGGGAATGATGAAGTCCCACATTGGTTAGGTAGATAGGTCTTGCGTGTTATATATATGGGTTTGTAAACCTCTCTTTATAAGCTAGCTTTTGAGGTGCAGTTAGGTGGGTTCATATCACCCCCTCTCTTTCTCTCTACCCCATGTCTTTTGCTCTCTATCTTGTTCTCTCTAAAACTCTCTCTCTCTCTTTCTATCTCGCTCTTTTCTTCTCTCTCTTGCTCTTTTAAAACTTCTTTCTCTTTTTTTCTACCTCTGAAACTTCTCTCCCTCTCCCACTCTCTCTCTCTCACTCTCTTATGCACTCTCTTTCTGTTTTCCACTCTTTCTCCCCTTACTCTAGCACTCACTGACCTACTATCCCTATATCTCTCTCTAAAACTTCACTTTCTCTCACACTCTCTCTATCCCACTTTCTCCCACTTGCTTTCTTTCTCTATTTGTGTCTCTCACTCTTTGAAACTTCCCTCCCACACTCTCTCACTCTCTCTTTAAAACCTCTCTCTCTCTCTCTCTCTCTCTCTCTGTGTCCACCCTAAAAACTACTGTCCCTCTCTTGCTCTCTATAAAAGCTCTCTCTATATGTAAAACTTCTCTCTCTCTCTCTCTCTCTGTCCACTGTAAAAAGTACTGTCCCTCTCTTGTTCTCTATAAAAGCTCTCTCTATATGTAAAACTTCTCTTTCTCTCTCTTACACTCTCTTTGAAACTTCTCTTTTTCTCTATTTCTTGGTTTGTCAAGAAGTTCTCTATCTTTGGCTCTCTTTGAAATTTCTATGTCTCTCCTCTCTCTTTGTCTTTTGCAGAAACTTCTCTCCCTCTCCCTCTCTCTCACTCACTTTCTTTCGCACTCACTCTCTCCCTTTCACTCTAGCACTCACCAACTTACTATTTCTCTCTCTAAAACTTCCCTTTCCCTCATTCTCTCTCCCACTTGCTTGCATCTCTCTCTATCCCACTTTCTCTCACTAGCTTTCTTTCTTTCCCTCTAAACCTTCCCTTTCTGTCCTGTGCATCTTTATAGAACCTCTTCCAATGTCCCCTATCTTGATCTCATTGAAACTTTACTCTGTTTGTCTCTCTCTCTCGCTCTTTTTGAAACTTCTCTCTCTCTCTCTTTGTTTCCCTTTCTCTTGTTCACTCTCTTTCTCTGTCTAAACTTCTCCTCTATGTCTCTCTAGAACTTCTCTCACTCATTGTGTGTGTGTGTGTGTGTGTGTGTTTAAAAGCTCTCTCTATCTCTCTTGCTTCCTCTTCAACACTCTCTCTTTGTGTCCCTAGCACATTTTCTTTCTCTCTCTCCCCACCATAAACTCTCTCTTCTCTCTCTCTCTCTCTCTCTCTCTCTCTCTCTCTCTCTCTCTCTCTCTCACTCACACTCTAAAACTAAGAAAATGGGTATGTTATAATGGAAGAAATTGAATTTGACTCTCTCTATCTCTCTCTTTATCCCTCTCACTCACTCTCCCCAACCCTCTCTCTTTCTCTCTTTGTCTCGCTCTCTAAAACTTCTCTCTCGTTGTCTCTCTTTCTCTCTAAATCTTCTCTTTCTCTCCCTCTAAAACAACTCTCCCTCCAAAACTTCTCTCTCTTTGTTTTTCTCTTTAAAACTTTTCTTACTCTCTCCCTAAAACTTTAAAACTTTTCTCTCTTTTCTAGTCTCTCTCTTACTTTCTCACTCTCACTCACTCTCTCTCTCATCTTTCTCCCTCTTCCTCTCTCTCTGTCTGTTTATCTTTCTCTCTCTCTCTCTCTCCCTCTATCTCTGTATCCAACATGTCTCTCTTCCTCTCTCTGTTTAAAACTTCTCTTACCATCTCTAATAGTTTTGTCTCTATCTCTCTAACAAAAATTTCTCTCTCATTCACTCTCTCTCTCCCCAACATGTCTCTCTCTCACTCTTTAAAATTAAGATAAAGGGTATGTATAATGGAAGAAATTGGACTTAGCACTCTGTCTTTTTCTTTCCCTCCCCCTCTCTCCCCAACACACTCTCTCCTTCCCTCTCTCTTGGAATCTCTCTCTCCCCTAACACACACTCTCTTGTTGCTCCCTTTCTTTGCAACATATGTCTCTTTCTAAAACTTTTCTCTCTTTTTGTTACTTTCCCAACACATCTCTCTCTCTTTGAAACTTCCCTCCCTCTCTCTACCCAACACACACTCTCTTTCATTCTCTCTCCCCCAATACAAACACACTCTCTCTCCTTACTCTGTCTTTGTGTTTAAAACTTCTCTCACTTTGTCTCTAAAACTTCAGTTTCTCTCTGTGTCTCTTTGTCCAAAATTTCTCTCCCTCTCCTTCTCTCTCTTTTTAGTCTCTCTCTCTCTATCGCTCTCCGTGTCTAACAAAGCTTTCTTGTCTCTAAAACTTCCCTCTTTCTCTCTCCTTCTCCAACATGTCTATCTCTTACTCTAAAACTTCTCTCTCTTTACCTCTCTCTAACTTCCCAACAATCTCTCTCCCTCTTTCTCTCTCTCCCTATCAACCTTTCTCTCTAATTCTCTCACCCCCTACTCAACACTCTCTCTTTGTCTACCCAACACAAACTCTCTCTTCCTTGCTCTCTCTCCCCCCTCTCTTCCTCTTTCCAACATCTTTCTTTGTCTCTCTTTCTCTCTGTCTCTTTCACTCTCTCCCACCTAAATCTTCTCTTTGTTTAAAGCTTTTGTCACTCTATGATGCGGAACCCCATGGATATTCAAGATCTAGAAACCCCAAACACACAATTGATAGAGAACAAGAACAGATGGAGAACTCCCAACCTATTGAACCCCCAAATGACTAATGCAAATGGAAACACAAATAATCGGTTGATTGAGGAATCAAGAACAGAAATTCACTAGGATGTAAATACCTTGATGAAGTTCAATTCTTGATGCAATAGAGATTCAGGCCAAGCCTTGAACAAGAGTATAAAACTCCAAAACAAATCTGTTTTTCATTCATTCTGCTGAAGTTCGTCCATACACTAGGGTATTTATACCCCCACAAGTTCAATAACCTAGACTATTAGGTTAGGTCTTAAACATGGGCCTCCCAATAAGAAATACAAGCCCAAACGAAAATTGCAAGTAGTAAACTGCCCAAAAACTAATCTATTAACTGGGAATATGAATTAAACATAGATTGGACCAATTTTGCAAATTCAGCCCAACTTGATTAGGTGAAGCTCCATTGGCCTTCATTGCATCTTGAGTTTTCATTCCTTCTAACATTCTGCCCATATAAGTTTGAAGTGATTCCTTGAACTTTTTGGCCCTCAATCTTGTAATTGGTCCTTGAGGTAATGTTAGCTCATCCAATGCTCCTCTTCTCTTGCCATCCATGCTTGTGCTCACATCATTCCCTCCCTCCTCAAAAGGATTCGTCCTCGAATCTGAATTAAGTTCAAAAAGAGATAGGTCAGAAACATTGAAAGTGGCACTTACATTTTACTCACCTGGCAAGTCTATCTTGTATGCATTATCATTGATGCGCTCCAAGACTTGGAATGGTCCATCGCCCCTTGCATCAAGCTTTGACTTCCTTTGCTGTGGAAATCTGATGAAGTCCCACATTGGTTAGGTAGAGAGGTCTTGGGTGTTATATATATGGGTTTGCAAACCTCCCCTTACAAGCTAGCTTTTGAGGTGGAGTTAGGTGGGTTCATATCATATGGTATTAGAGCCTACTCTACTCTGGTCAGTGTGGGCCATGGATTCTGGTTCTCTGTACGAGGACGTACAGTCTAAAGGGGTCGGGAATGATGAAGTCCCACATTGGTTGGGTAGAGAGGTCTTGGGTGTTAAATATATGGGTTTGCAAACCTCCCCTTACAAGCTAGCTTTTGAGGTGGAGTTAGGTGGGTTCATATCAAAATCTCTCCTTTCGCATGTGTAACCAAACCTAATCTCCGGGTTCAAAGATAACCTGCTTTCTACCCTTATTGGCCCGTTGTGCTTACATGCGGTTTTTCTTCTCAATCTGCTCACGTGCTTTCTCATGTATTGTTTTAACCATTTCTGCCTTTTTCTTTCCATCTAAGCTAGCAATTTCACTCAAAGGCAAAGGCATTAAATCTAACACAGTCAATGGATTAAAACCATACACAATTTCAAATGGTGAAAAACCTGTGGAAGAATGTATAGCACGATTATATGCAAACTCAATAAATGGCAAACAATCCTCCCAAGTTTTCAAATTCTTACCAACGATAGAATGCAACAAGGTTCCTAAAGTCCTATTCACTACTTCAGTTTGTCCATCAGTTTGTGGGTGACATGTAGTAGAAAACAAAAGTTTAGTACCTAACCTTCCCCACAACACTCTCCAAAAGTGACTTAGGAACTTAACATCTCTATCTGAAACAATGGTTCTTGGCACACCATGAAGCCGAACCACTTCCCTAAAGAAAAGGTCAGCAATATTTGTTGCATCATCAGTCTTATGGCAAGCAATGAAATGAGCCATCTTACTAAATCTATCCACAACAACAAATATGCTATCCCTACCCTTCCTAGTCCTAGGTAAACCCAAAACAAAGTCCATGGATATGTCTGTCCAAGGTTCATTAGGCACAGGCAAGGGTGTATACAAACCATGAGGCATCAACTTAGACTTAGCTTGTTTGCATGTAATACACTTGGAACAAACTTTTTCAACATCTTTTCTCATTTTTGGCCAATAAAAATGTTCACTAAGCATATCTAAAGTCTTTTGCACACCAAAATGCCCCATTAATCCTCCACTATGTGATTCCCTCACAAGCAACTCTCTAATAGAACATGTAGGAATGCATAATTGTTTATTCCGAAAAAGAAAACCCTCATGCCTATAGAACTTGTTATGTGCAGCATGTTCACAAGCTTGATACACATCACCAAAATCAGAATCATTGGCATACAACTCTTTCAAATGTTCAAAACCAAGTAATTTGGAGCTAAGCATAGAAATCAAAGCATACCTCCGTGATAGTGCATCAGCAACAACATTATCTTTCCCTTGCTTGTACTTGATCACATATGGGAATATTTCAAGATACTCTACCCACCTTGCATGCCTCTTGCTCAGCTTGCCTTGTCCCTTTAAGTACTTGAGTGATTGGTGATCACTATGTATGACAATCTCCTTAGGCAGCAAATAATGTTCCCACACTTCAAGAGCTCTCACCAAAGCATAGAACTCCTTATCATAAGTGGAGTAGTTCAAAATAGGTCCACTCAACTTTTCGCTGAAATATGCTATGGGTCGGTTTTCCTACATCAAAACAGCTCCTATACCAACCCCAGAAGCATCACATTCGATTTCAAAAGTTTTAGAAAAATTAGGCAAGCTTAAAACAGGTACAGTACATAACTTTTCCTTTAAAGTGTTAAATGCTTCTTCTTGTTCTTTACCCCATTTGAACCCCATATTCTTTTTAACAACTTCATTTAGTGGTGCAGCAATAGTAGAGAAATCTTTAACAAATTGCCTATAAAAACTTGCCAAACCATGGAAACTTCTTACCTCACTAATAGACTTAGGTGTTGGCCAATCTTGAATAGCCTTCACTTTTTCAGAGTCAACCTCAACTCCCTTAGAACTCACCACAACACCTAAGAAGACAACTAAGGTTTGCATACAAGTTATTCTTCCTAAGCACATCCAAAACAGCCCTAACTTGCAAGACATGATCATCTATGCATTTGCTGTAAATCAAAATGTCATCAAAATATACAACCACGAATTTACCAAGAAACTCACGCAAGACATAATTCATTAAGCGCATGAAAGTACTAGGTGCATTAATTAACCCAAATGGCATTACTAACCACTCATACAATCCATATTTAGTCTTAAATGCAGTTTTCCACTCATCTCCTTCTTTCATCCTAATTTGATGATAGCCACTTTTTAAATCAATTTTAGTGAATACACATGCACCATGCAATTCATCTAGCATATCATCTAACCTAGGGATAGGATGGCGATACTTTACAGTGATTTTGTTGACTGCCCTACAATCCATGCACATTCTCCAAGTTCCATCTTTCTTGGGTACCAAAAGAACTGGTACAGCACAAGGACTCATGCTTTCTCTTATATACCCTTTTGCCAACAACTCATCTACTTGCCTTTGTAACTCCTTTGTCTCCTCCGGATTGCTTCGGTAAGCTGGTCGGTTGGGAATTTGTGCTCCAGGTACAAAATCAATCTGATGCTCAATTCCTCTTTTAGGTGGTAACCCGTGGGGTATCTCCTCAGGAAAGACATCACTGAATTCCTGCAATAAAGTCACAAACACACTAGGCAATTTGTGTTTAAGGTCAAATTCAGTAAACAAAGTTTCCTTAAACCGAATCAAAATCAAAGCTCTCTTGCCTAAGTATGCACTCTTTAAATCTCTCTCTTTTGCATAGAAACATGGTTGTTTCTTAACTTCTTCACTCCTCTCTTTTCCTTTCTATTCACTCTTTTTCTTTTTATCACTCACTAACTTATTCTCTTCTGCACATCTCACTTTCTTTTCCTCACTTGTGGAGTCACTCAACATTGGGCCTTTTTCTTTATTCTTTTCTCTCATGACCTCTTTTTTCTCATTATTCTTTTTCACCTCACTACCTGAACTCCCACAAGCTGATTGTTGAAGCTTAACTTGATCAAGGTAAGATTCTTTAGGTGATAAAGGTGCCAGAGTGATTTTCTTGCCATCATGCTGAAAGGAATATCTATTTCTATACCCATCATGCATCACACGCCTATCAAATTGCCAAGGTCTCCCCAACAATAAATGACCAGCATGCATGGGTTACATCACACATAGCTTCATCACTATACTTCCCAATAGTAAAAGCTACCACAACTTGCCAAGTAACTTTCACTTCTCCACTATCATTCAACCATTGTAGCCTATAAGGAGTAGGGTGTTTAATACATTTCAGCTAAATTTATCCACCAAAGTGGTGCTAGCCACATTAGCACAACTACCCCCATCAATAATCATGCTACAAACTTTACAACCAACTAAACATCTAGTGTGAAATATATTTTCCCTTTGTTCTAAGCTTTCTTCTTTAACATTCAGATTCAATGCATGCCTAGCAACAAGAGATTCACCATGAGCAGCATATTCAACATCAGAACAATCCTCTAAAGATGGCATGCTACTCTCACTACCATTCCCATCATAATCATTTTCAGATTCAGAAACAATCTCGTCACCTTTAATGTACATGATCTTTCTATTAGGATAATCAAATGCATAATGACCACGACCTTGACACTTAAAACATTTTATATCTCTATGTTTAGAGGTTTTTGAGAAGGAATCAGAAGTACCCTTTTGAGTTGAAGTACTCTTCTCCTTGTTTTTGTTTGCATCCAGCCCCTTTTCCTTGGAATCAGTGGCTTTCTCCTTCTTCTTCTCATCATATTTGTTCCATTTTGAGCTCCATTTGCTGCTGGAATTCGAAAATGACTTGGCTGCTCCCCTTTGTTTTTGTTGTCTCTCCACCTTCATGGCCATGTTAACTAGGTCCTCCATCTCAACGTAGTGATGTAACTCCACTACATCAGCTATCTCCTTGTTCAGACCTCCTATAAACCTAGCCATTGTCACATCCCTATCCTCCTCAATGTTACCTTTAATCAAGAGCATCTCCATCTCCTTGTGGTAATCTTCCACTGATTTTGACCCTTGAGTAAGCTTATGCAACTTTTGGTGCAACTCTCTATAGTAATAAGAAGGCACAAATCGCTTCTTCATTACTCTCTTCATCTCATCCCAATTCTCAATAGGATATTCACTATTTCTTCTCCTAGACTTCACTAATTCATCCCACCAAACTAAGGCATAATCTGAGAATTCTACTGCAGCCAACCTCACCTTCTTCTCTTCGGAATAGTTGTGGCAAACAAATATCAAATCCATTTTTCTCTCCCACTCCAAGCACACTTCAGCATCATTTCTACCCTTAAATGGAGGTATATGCATCTTGATAGCATTTAGATTACTATTCCTCCTATTGTCTATTCTTATTTCACCCCTTCTATTTCGAGTTGAACTCCTCTCTTCAAATTCATCTTCAAACAGCTCTTGATTAAACTCATTTTGATGCCTATTCCTATCATTAATTCGCTTACCATTTCCTGGGAAGCTTTCTGACAACTCCCTCTTCCATTCATCTAACTCATCTAGCCTACTATTCAACTTTTGAAATTGACTAGTAAAGGCTCTATATATCAATTTCATGTATGGAGTCATGTTAACTTCTTCATCTGAGGGCTCTTTACCCTCCCTCCTTGTTGAAGGATTACTCGTTTTATGAACCTGCAAGAAATGTTAGTAAGACAGTCTCACAATACACTCCCTCACGTGTTTCACTCAAAAGATGGCACTCCACTCGTGTTCCACACAATTGTTGGCTTTTGCCCTCTTTAAGCTCACACACTCAAGCCTTTTACCACTCAAGCTTGTTGTTCTCAATTGCACTTTAGAATTAATCCTCAAACCAAAATACTAGGATGGTAATGAAAACACTTAACAAGGAAGACAGGTACAAAACTAGAGGCAAATATACCAGAATAAATTGAAATGAGCATGCAAGATATGAAGAGTTTGCTTCCCAAAATACTGATCTCCAATTAACAAGAATCAAATTGTTAATTATGGTGTATATGGAAGCAAAAGCAGGCGTAACCAAAAAATAGCAACTAAGATTTGAAAGAAAAGGACGAAATTAATGCATAAATGCAGAAATTGATGTTTCCTTAATGGAAAGATCAATTTGGACGAAAAAGACATAAAGACAAAAAGGAAAGAAATTAAGTAGGTTTCCCAGAATGATGCTAATCCCACAAATTGTGCTTATACTTCTTTGACTTTGCTAATTAATCACCAAAACCCAAAGTGTGTTCAGACTTGAATTCAATCATACCCTGAATTCTGCCCAAAAAGGTGTACAGGTTCAAAGAACTTGCTGCCAACCTAATTAGACAATTCTATGGTGCTTTTCTTCTTCTAGCTGCAACTCTTTTCAATTTTGTTCCTTTTCATTTTTTTTATTTTAAGCAGCGTCCCAACTTTTTTTTTTTTTAATATAGGATAAACAGCAAATAACACCAAAATATGAACAAAAAAAAAAAGATCAAAATCAAATCCCAAACAATCAAGCCAGCTGCAACATGCACTTCTATACCCAGATGTTATGTTTTTGGGTGTGACCCAAATTCTAAAAAAAAAAAAGAGTTACAATTTTAGATGGAAATTGCAACCAAGAGTTATAGTTTCAGATGGAAACTGCAACCAAGAGTTACAGTTTTAGTAGGAAACTGCATACAGCAGTTTCAACTACAGAAAATTAAAGAACTCAAGTGCAATGTGAATAGGAACCCATGAACAGTGCGCAAAAGAAAACAGCAAACTATAACCTAGGATAAATAAGAATTCACCCTAATCAAGCTCTGGTACCAAATGATGCGGAACCCCATGGATATTCAAGATCCAGAAACCCCAAACACACAATTGATAGAGAACAAGAACAGATGGAGAACTCCCAACCTATTGAACCCCCAAATGACTAATGCAAATGGAAACGCAAATAATCGGTTGATTGAGGAATCAAGAATAGAAATTCACTAGGATGTAAATACCTTGATGAAGTTCAATTCTTGATGCAATAGAGATTCAGGCCAAGCCTTGAACAAGAGTATAAAACTCCAAAACAAATCTGTTTTTCATTCATTCTGCTAAAACTCGTCCATACACTAGGGTATTTATACCCCCACAAGTTCAATAACCTAGACTATCAGGTTAGGCCTTAAACATGGGCCTCCCAATAAGAAATACAAGCCCAAACGAAAATTGCAAGTAGTAAACTGCCCAAAAACTAATCTATTAACTGTGAATATGAATTAAACATAGATTGGACCAATTTTGCAAATTCAGCCCAACTTGATTAGGTGAAGCTCCATTGGCCTTCATTGTATCTTGAGCTTCCATTCCTTCTAACATTCTGCCCATATAAGTTTGAAGTGATTCCTTGAACTTTTTGGCCCTCAATCTTGTAATTGGTCCTTGAGGTAATGTTAGCTCATCCACTGTTCCTCTTCTCTTGCCATCCATGCTTGTGCTCACATCACTCTATGTCTTTATTTGTCTAAAACTTCTCTCTCACACTCTTCCCCCACTCCCCAGTTCTCTCTCTCTCTTCCTCGTACACTCCATCTTTCTCTCCCTAACACCTTCTTTTCATCTCTCTCTCCCCACCACATGTGCACAGACACTTTGTCTCTCCCCCTAACTCTCTCTCTCTCTCTCTCTTTCTCTCTCTCTCTATCTCTCTCTAATCAACACATGCACACATTTTCCCTCTCTCTTTCTCTTGCTCTCTCTCTCTCTCTCTCTCTCTCTCTCTCTCTCTGTGTTTCCTTCTCTGTTTCTTGCTCCCTTTATCTCCCCAATAGCCTCTCTCTATCTCTCTTGCTTCCTGCCTAACACTATCTTTCTTCCCATCATTATCTCTCTCTCTCTTTGTCACCCTTTCTCCCTCTCTCTCTTTGTGTTTAAAACTTCTCTTGCCTTCTCTCTAATACTTCTATCTTTCCCTGATGAAAATTTCTCTCACTCACTCTCTCTGTCTTTGAAACTTCTCCTTTTCTCTTTGTCCCTTTCTCTTTCTCTATCTCTCTCCCTATCATTCTTGCTCCCTTCTAAACACTTTCTTTCTCCCCCAACTCTTTCTCACTCTCTCTAAGTCACTCTCTAAAACTAAGAAAAAGGGTATGGTATACTGGAAGAAACTGGACTTAATGATCTTTCTCTCTACCATTGTCTCCCTTGCTCTCTCTCTATATCCCTCATTTTGTCTCTCTCTCCCCAACACACACACACACACACACTTTCTCTAACATGCCTCTCTCAGTTTCTAAAACTTCCCTTTCTTTCTCCAACATGTCTGTCTCTCTCTCTAAAACTTCTCTCTCTTTCTCTCTCTTCCTATCCCTCTCTAACTTCCCAACAATGTCCTTTTCTATCTCTTTCTCTCTCTCACTCACTCTCTAAAACTAAGAAAAAGGGTTTGGTCTTATGGAAGAAATTGGACTTAACATATCTCTCTCTCTCCCTCCCTCCCTTATTCTCTCTCTCTCTCTCCCCCTAACACACATTCTCTCTCTGTTGATCTCTCTATCCAATACGTCTCTCTCTATCTATAAACTTCCCTCTGTTTCTCCAATGTGTCTATCTCTCTCTTTGTGAAACTTTTCTCTTTACCTCTCTTCCTATCTCTCTCTAACTTCCTGATAATTGCTGTCTCTCTCCCCCTGTCACCCTCTCTGTATCTCTCTCACTCCTACCTCAACACTCTTCTCTATCTCCTCAACACATTCTCTCTCTCTTTTTCTCTCCAACACATTTCTCCCTTTCTCACTTTCTCTCTACACTCACTCTCTAAAACTATGAAAAAGGGTATGGTATCATGGAAGAAATTGAGTTTGACACTCTCTATATCTCCCTCTCACTTACTCTCTAAAATTTCTCTCTCTCTAAAACTTCTCTTTGTTTGAAACTTCTGTCACTCTATCTCTCTTTCTGTCTAAAATTTCGCTCGCTCACTCTCTCTCCCCCATTCCTTAACACCCTCTCTCTGTCTCTCTCTTTGTTCCCAACACACACACACACTTCATCTCCCTCTCTCTCCCTCTTTCCATGACCTTCTTTCCATTCCTCTCTATCCCTCCCCAACAATCTTTCTCTCCCCCAACATACACATACTCTCTCCTGCCTAACTCTCCCACCCTCTATTCCTCTCACTGTCTCTCTCTCTCTCTCTCTCTCTCTCTCTCTCTCTCCCCTCCTAACACACAATCTCTCTCTCCCTCTTTCTTTCCTACACATCTCTTTCCCCCCCACACTTGCTCTCTTATTCCTCCTCTTTCTCTCTCTCACTCTCTATCTCTCCTTCTCTGTCTTGCTCTCTCTTTTCTCTCTCTCTGTGTTCAAAACTTCTCCTGGCTTCTCTCTCATACTTTTATCTCTCCCTTTAATGAAAATTTTTCTCTCTCACTCTCTTGCTAAAACTTCTATCTCCCTCCCTCTCTGTATATCTGTCTCCCTCCCTCCTCGACACACATTCTCTCTCCAACAGAAAGACACTCCCTCAATCTCTCTCTCCAACATGTCTCTCTCTCTCACACCCACTCTCTAAAACTAAGAGAGGGTATCGTATAATGGAAGAAATTGGTCTTAACACGCACTCTCTCTCTGCAACACACACTCTATTGCACATGTCTCTCTTTGTCTCTAAAACTTTCCTCTCTCTCTTTCTCCAACATGTCTCTTTCTCTCTCTCTTTACCTCTCTCCCTGTCGTTCTTTAACTTCCTAACAATCTCTACCCCTCTCCCTCTATCACCCTCTTTCTATCTCTTTCATCCCTCCTCAACACATTCTCTCTCTCTTTCTCTCTCCAACATGTCTCTCCTTTTCTCACTTTCTCTCTCACACTTACTCTCTTAAACTAAGAAAAAGGGTATGGTATGATGGAAGAAATTGAATTTGACACTCTCTCCCTCCTTTCCTCATTCTCTCCCTCTCTATCTCCCCAACACACTCTCTATCACCCTCTCTTTATCCAACATGTTTCCCTTTGTCTCTAAAACTTCCCTTTCTCTCTTTCTTTGATTTGTTTCTTTCTCTCTCTCAAACTTCTCTCTTTACCTCTCTCCCTGTCTCTCTCTAACTTCCTAGCAATCTATATCCCTTTCTCTGTCCCTCACCCCCTAGCACCCTCTCTCTATCTCTCTCTCCCTGCTCAACACTCTCTCCCTATCTCCCCAACACATTCTCTCTCTCTCTCTCTCTCTTCCCAATACATTCTTTCCCTCTTTCTCTCTCCAACATGTCTCTCCCTTTCTCACTCTCTAAAAATAAGAAAAAGGGTATGGTATAATGGAAGAAATTACACTTGATACTCTCTTTATCTCCCTATTTCTCCCTTTCACTTGCTCTTAAACTTTTCTCTCTCTCTTACTCTCTTTTTCTCCAAAACTTTTCTCTGTTTAAAACTTCTATCACTCTATCTCTCTACTAGTCTAAAATTTCCCTCTCACTCTCTCCCCCACTCCCCAGCTGATGCGAACCTTGCCAAGAATAATAAGACCCATCAACAAAATTGATTCTCAAGACCGTTCTATGATTAGATTTTGTAGGTAGAAACCTCGACCTGATGTTTATAAAATAAACACGAACCTTAGTATGTGTAGATGCCACAAACGGGATGGTGGTGAACCATTTGATAAGTCGAATGAACTTCACAAGAACAAGTTCTTGATAAATTTGGAAAGTTCTCTAAAGAACCAAAGAGAAAACTCTCAACTTTTATCTAGAAAATTGATCTAAACTTCTCAACTTTGGTATACATATATATAGGCTGAGTTATTACAATTTGAAAAAGGAAACAAATAGCAAAAGGAAGGTAATTCCTATAATTATGGCATGCCAGCCTTTACAAGAGAATAAGTAGCCAAATAATCAGTCCAATGACAATAATTGCTGAAAATATATTCTAAAAGGCTGACCAAATCCCATAAAAAAGAAAAGTTATCCCAAATTCGCTGGGTAATAACAGACAAATCTAATCTCCTTAATTCTCTCAAATCCACATGCTTAAGCTGAAAGTAATCCTTCCAAGTGTATGGGCTTCAATAAAAAGGAGAATTAATCCTTCCAAGTGTATGGGCTTTAGAAAAAGGCTGAAATTACTCCACCACTTGGACCAACGAAATCCACCCTTGATCTGCACTTGAGTCTAAGTATTTGGGCCTTAAAAAGCACTCCTCAACCCAAATGCTCTGCATCAATCCATTGAAAGCCTCTTTGAACCTTTTAGCTCTAGCTCTTGTAATTGGACCACTTGGAATTTGAGTTGGATCAGCCATATCTGCCATGCTTTTATCATCATTACCCTCCTCTTGAAGAGGATTTGTCCTCAAATCATCACCTACATCAAAGCAGGTTAAATTCGTAACGTTGAAAGTGGCACTAACATTATACTCACGTAGTAAATCTAGCTTGTATGCATTGTCATTTATGCACTCAAGAACTTGAAATGGTCCATCCCCTCTTGGAATTAGCTTAGAACGCCTTTGATGTGAGCACAAGCATGGATGGCAAGAGAAAAGGAGCAGCGGATGAGCTAACATTACCTCAACGACCAACTACAAGATGGAGGGCCAAAAAGTTCAAGGAATCACTTCAAACTTATAAGGGCAGAATGTTAGAAGGAATAGAAGCTCAAGATGCAATGAAGGCTAATGGAGCTTCACCTAATCAAATTGGGCTGAATTTGCAAAATGGGTCCAATCTATGTTTAATTCATTATTCCAAGTTAACAGAATAGTTTTTTGGGTAGTTTACTACTTGCAATTTGTGTTTGGGCTTTTTTTAATGTTGGGAGGCCCAAGTTTAAGGGCTAACCAAGTAATCTAGGTTATTTGAACTTGTGGGAATATAAATACCCTACTACATGGACGAGAATCAGTAGAATGAATGGAGAAAAAAGAATTGTTTTGGAGTTTTATACTCTTGTTCAAGGCTTGGCTTGAATCTCTATTGCATCAAGAATTGAACTTCATCAAGGTATTTACATCCTAGTGAATTTCTGTTCTTGATTCCTCAATCAACCGATTATTTGTGTTTCCATTTGCATCAGTCATTTGGGGGTTCAATAGGTTGGGAGTTCTCCATCTATTCTTGTTCTCTATCAATTGTGTGTTTGGGGTTTCTAGATCTTAAATATCTATGGGGTTCCACATCATTTGGTATCAGAGCCAGATTAGGGTAAATTCTTATTTATCCTAGGTTATAGTTTGGCTATTTTCTTTTTTTCTTCTCTGCCTAATATCAACTAGAATCAGATTTGGGTATAGAAGTGCAAGTTGCAGCTGATTTTATTTTTTGGGATTTGATTTGGATATTTTGGTGTTGTTTGCTGTTTATCCTATATTCAAAAAAAAATTGTGCCGCTGTTAAAAAAAAAAAAAGGAACAAAATTGAAAGAGTTGCGGCTAGAGAAAAAGTAGCATAGAAATGTTTAATCAGGTTGGCAGCAAGTTCTTTGAACCTATACAATTTTTGGGGCAGAATTAGGGGTATGATTGAATTTAGGTCTGAACACACTTTGGGCTTTGGAAATTAATTAGCAAAGTCAAAGATGCATAAGCACAATTTGTGAGATTAACATCATTTTAGGAAACCTATTTGATTTCTTTCCTTTTTGTCTTTATATCCTTTTTCCTCAAAATTGATCTTTCCATCAAGGAAACATCAATTTCTGTATTAATTTTGTCTTTTTCCTTCAAATCTAAGTTTCTATTTTTGGTTTCTCCTGCTTTTGCTCCCATATACACCATAATTAACAATTTGATTCTTGTTAATTTGAGATCAGTATTTTGGGCAGCAAACTCTTCATATCTTGCATGCTCATTCCAATTTATTCATTCTAGTATATTTGCTTCTAATTTTTTTTTTTTGGTACCTGTCTTCCCTGTTAAGTGTTTTTCATTGCAATCCTAGTATTAATTTGCTGCTTGTGAGTATTTTGGTTTGAGGATTAATTCTGAAGTGCAATTGAGAACAACAAGCTTGAGTGGTAAAAGGCTTGACTGTGTGAGCTTAAAGAGGGTAAAAGCTAACACTTGTGTGAAACACGAGTGGAGTGCCATCTTTTCAGTGAAACACATGAGGGAGTGTTTTGTGAGGCTGTTTTACTAACATTTCTTGCAGGTTCATAAGTAATCCTGCAACAAGGAGGGAGGGTAAAGAGCCCTCAGATGAAGAAGTTAACATGACTCCAGACATGAAATTGATATATAGGGCTTTTACTAGTCAATTTCAAAAGTTGAATAGTAGGCTAGATGAGTTAGATGAATGGAAGAGGGAGTTGTCAGAAAGCTTCCCAGGTAATGGTAGGCGAACTAATGATAGGAACAAGCATAAAAATGAGTTTGATCAGGGGTTGTTTAAAGATGAATTTGAAGAGAACAGTTCAGCTCGAAATAGAAAGGGGTGAAATTAGAATAGAAAATAGGAGGGATAGTAATCTAAATGCTATCAAGATGAATATACCTCCATTTAAGGGTAGAAATGATGTTGAAGTGTACTTGGAGTGGGAGAGAAAAATGGATTTGATATTTGCTTGTCACAACTATTCTGAAGAGAAGAAGGTGAGGTTGGCTGCAGTAGAATTTTCAGATTATGCTTTAGTTTGGTGGGATGAATTAGTGATGTCTAGAAGGAGAATTGGTAAATATCCTATTGAGAGTTGGGATGAGATGAAGAGAGTAATGAAGAAGCAATTTGTGCCTTCTTATTACTATAGAGAGTTGCACCAGAAGTTGCATAAGCTTACTCAAGGGTCAAAATCAGTGGAAGATTACCACAAGGAGATACGGAAATGCTCTTGATTAAAGCTAACATTGAGGAGGATAGGGATGTGACAATGGCTAGGTTTATAGGAGGTCTGAACAAGGAGATAGCTGATGTAGTGGAGTTGCACCATTATGCTGAGATGGAGAACCTGGTTAACATGGCCATGAAGGTGGAGAGACAACAAAAACAAAGGGGAGCAGCCAAGTCATTTTCAAATTCCAGCAGCAAATGGAGTTCAAAATGGAACAAATATGATGAGAAGAAGAAGGAGAAAGCCACTGATTCCAAGGAAAAGGGGCTGGATGCAAACAAAAACAAGGAGAAGAGTACTTCAACTCAAAAGGGTACTTTTGATTCCTTTTCAAAAACCTCTAAACATACAGATATAAAGTGTTTAAAGTGTCAAGGTCATGGTCATTATGCATCTGATTGTCCTAATAGAAAGACCATGTACATTAGAGGTGATGAAATTGTTTCTGAATCTGAAAATATAATGATTGTGACGGGAATGGTAGTGAGAGTAGCATGCCATCTTTAGAGGATTGTTCTGATGTTGATGGGGATGTTGAATATGCTGCTCATGGTGAGTCTCTTGTTGCTAGGCATGCATTGAATCTGAATGTTAAAGAAGAAAGCTTGGAACAAAGAGAAAATATATTTCACACTAGATGTTTAGTTGGTGGTAAAGTTTGTAGCATGATTATTGATGGGGGTAGTTGTGCTAATGTGGCCAGCACCACTTTGGTGGATAAATTGGGGCTGAAATGTGTTAAACACCCTACTCCTTATAGGCTACAATGGTTGAATGATAGTGGAGAAGTGAAAGTTACTAGGCAGGTTGTGGTAGCTTTTACTATTGGGAAGTATAGTGATGAAGCTGTATGTGATGTAGTACCCATGCATGCTGGTCATTTATTGTTGGGGAGGCCTTGGCAATTTGATAGGCATGTAATGCATGATGGGTATAGAAACAGATACTCCTTTGAGATGATGGCAAGAAAATCACTCTAGCACCTTTATCTCCTAAAGAAGCTTACCTTGATCAAGTTAAGCTTCAACAATCAGCTTGTGGGAGTTTAGATAGTAAGGTGAAAAAGAATAATGGGAGAACAGGGGGCATGAGAGAAAAGAATAAAGATAAAGGCCCAATGTTGAGTGACTGCACAAGTGAGGAAAAGAAAGTGAGATGTGCAAAAGAGAATAAGTTAGTGAGTGATAAAAAGAAAGGGAGTAAACAGAAAGGAAAAGAGAGGACTGAAAAAGTTAAAAAAACAACCATGTTTCTATGCGAAAGAGAGAGATTTAAAGAGTGCTTACTTAGGCAAGAGAGCCTTGATTTTGATTCGGTTTAAGGAAACTTTGTTTACTGAAATTGACCTTAACCCCAAATTGCCAAGTGTGTTTGTGACTTTATTGCAGGAATTCAGTAATGTCTTTCTTGAGGAGATACCCTACGGGTTACCACCTAAAAGAGAAATTGATCATCAGATTGATTTTGTACCTAGAGCACAGATTCCTAATGGACCAGCTTACCGAAGCAATCTAGAGGAGACAAAGGAGTTGCAAAGGCAACTAGATGAGTTGTTGGCAAAAGAGTGTATAAGAGAGAGCATGAGTCCTTGCACTGCACCAGTTCTTTTGGTACCCAAGAAAGATGGAACTTTGAGAATATGCGTGCATTGTTGGGCAGTCAACAAAATCACTGTAAAGTATCGCCATCCTATTCCTAGGTTAGATGATATGCTAGATGAATTACATGGTGCATGTGTGTTCACTAAAATTGATTTAAAAAGCGGCTATCATTAGATTAGGATGAAAGAAGGAGATGAGTAGGAAACTGCATTTAAGACTAAATATGGATTGTATGAGTGGTTAGTAATACCATTTGGGTTATCTAATGCACCTAGTACTTTCATGCGCTTAATGAATTATGTCTTGCATGAGTTTCTTAGGAAATTTGTGGTTGTATATTTTGATGACATTTTGATTTACAGCAAATGCATAGAAGATCATGTCTTGCAAGTTAAGGCTGTTTTGGATGTGCTTAGGAAGGATAAATTGTATGCAAATCTTAAGAAGTGTTCTTTTTGCATGTATAAAGTTGTCTTCTTTGGTTTTGTGGTGAGTTAAGGGAGTTGAGGTTGACTTTGAATATTCAAGAATGGCCAACACCTATGTCTGTTAGTGAGGTAAGAAGTTTCCATGGTTTGACAAGTTTTTATAGGCGATTGGTTAAAGATTTCTCTACTATTACTGCACCACTAAATGAAGTTGTTAAAAAGAATGCAGGGTTCAAATGGGGTAAAGAATAGGAGGATGCATTTAACACTTTAAAGGAAAAGTTATGTACTACACCTGTTTTATTCTTGCCTAATTTTTCTAAAACTTTTGAAATTGAATGTGATGCTTTTGAGGTTGGTATAGGAGTTGTTTTGATGCAGAAAAACCGACCCATAGCATATTTCAGTGAAAAGTTGAGTGGACCTATTTTGAACTACTCCACTTATGATAAGGAGTTCTATGCTTTGGTGAGAACTCTTGAAGTAAGGGAACATTATTGCTGCCTAAGGAGTTTGTCATACATAGTGATCACCAATCACTCAAGTACTTAAGGGGGCAAGGCAAGTTGAGCAAGAGGCATGCAAGGTGGGTGGAGTATCTTGAAATATTCTCATATGTGATTTGCTGATGCACTATCACGGAGGTATGCTTTGATTTCTATGCTTAGATCCAAATTACTTGGTTTTGAACATTTGAAAGAGTTGTATGCCAATGATTCTGATTTTGGTGATGTGTGTCAAGCTTGTGAACATGCTGCACATAACAAGTTCTATGGGCATGAGGGATTTCTTTTTAGGAATAAACAATTATGCATTCCTACATGTTCTATTAGAGAATTGCTTGTGAGGGAATCACATAGTGGAGGATTAATGGGGCATTTTGGTGTGCAAAAGACTTTAGATATGCTTAGTGAACATTTTTATTGGCCAAAAATGAGAAAAGATATTGAAAAAGTTTGTTCTAAGTGTATTACATGCAAACAAGCTAAGTCTTATGCCTCATGGTTTGTATACACCCTTGCTTGTGCCTAATGAACCTTGGACAGACATATCCATGGACTTTATTTTGAGTTTACCTAGGACTAGGAAGGGTAGGGATAGCATATTTGTTGTTGTGGATAGATTTAGCCAGATGGGTCATTTTATTGCTTGCAATAAGATTGATGATGCAACAAATATTGCTGACCTTTTATTTAGGGAAGTGGTTTTGGCTTCATGATGTGCCAAGAACCATTGTTTCAGATAAAGATGTTAAGCACCTAAGTCATTTTTGGAGAGTATTATGGGGAAGGTTAGGTACTAAACTTTTGTTTTCTACTACATGTCACCCACAAACTGACGAACAAACTAAAGTAGTGAATAGGACTCTAGGAACCTTGTTGCGTGCTATCATTGGTAAGAATTTGAAAACTTGGGAGGATTATTTGCCATTTATTGAGTTTGCATATAATCATGCTATACATTCTTTCATACGTTTTTCACCATTTGATATTGTGTATGGTTTTAATCATTGACTATGTTAGATTTAATTCCTTTACTTTTGAGTGAAATTGCTAGCTTAGATAGAAAGAAAAAGGCATAAATGGTTAAAACAATGCATGAGAAAGCACATGAGCAGATTGAGAAGAAGAACCACATGTATACACAACAGGCTAATAAGGGTCGAAAACAAAGGAAGTCAAAGCTTGATGCAAGGGGTAATGGACCATTTCAAGTCTTGGAGTGCATCAAAGATTATCCATACAAGATAGACTTGTTAGGTGAGTATAATGTAAGTGATACTTTCAATGTTTCTAACCTATTTCTTTTTTAAATTGATTCATATTTGAGGACAAATCCTTTTGAGGAGGGAGGAAATGATGTGAGCTCAAGTATGGATGGCAAGAGGAGAGGAGCAGTGGATGAGCTAACATTACCTCAAGGAACAATTACAAGATTGAGGGCCCAAAAGTTCAAGGAATCA
The DNA here is from genome assembly GCA_037013595.1 of Dicorynia guianensis. Taxonomy (NCBI): domain Eukaryota; kingdom Viridiplantae; phylum Streptophyta; class Magnoliopsida; order Fabales; family Fabaceae; genus Dicorynia; species Dicorynia guianensis. The sequence continues at coordinate 18,394,476 of JASUAB010000006.1, read as the reverse complement.
CTTCAACCTTATATGGGCAGAATGTTAGAAGGAATGGAAGCTCAAGATGCAATGAAGGCCAATGGAGCTTCACCTAATCAAATTGGGCTGAATTTGCAAAATGGGTCCAACCTATGCTTAATTCTTTATTCCAAGTTAATAGAATAGTTTTTGGGCAGTTTACTACTTGCAATTTGTGTTTGGGCATTTTTTATGTTGGGAGGCCCAAGTTTAAGGCCTAACCAAATAGTCTAGGTTATTTGAACTTGTGGGGATATAAATACCCTACTACATGAACGAGAATTAGTAGAATGAATGGAAAAAAAGAGAATTGTTTTGAAGTTTTATACTCTTGTTCAAGAATTGAACTTTATCAAGGTATTACATCCTAGTGAATTTCTATTCTTGATTCCTCAATCAACCGATTATTGCGTTTCCATTTGCATCAATCATTTTTGGGGTTCAATAGGTTAGGAGTTCTCCATCTATTCTTGTTCTCTATCAATTGTGTGTTTGGGGTTTCTGGATCATAAATATCTATGGAGTTCCGCATCACACTCTCTCTCACTCTGTCTAACATGTCTCTCCCTCTCACACACTCTGTAAAACTAACAAAAAGTGTATTGTATAATGGAACAAATTGGTCTTATCACACACACTCTCTCTCTTACATTCTCTTTCTCTCCAACATGCACTCTATCACTCTATCCCTATCCAGCATGTCTCTCTCTCTCCCAAACTTTCCTCTCTTTCTTTCTCCAACAAATCTGTCTTTCTCTGAAAAACTTCTCTCTCTCTTTACTTCACTCCCTCTATCTCTCTCGGTCCCTCTTCAACTCTCTCTCTCTTTGTCTCCCCAATGCATTCTCTCTCTGTGTCTTTGTCTATCTCTCTCTCTCTCTCTCTCTCTCTTGCTCTCTAAAATTAAGAAAAGGGGTATAGCAAAATGGAAGAAATTGAACTTGACACTCTCTCTGTCTCTCTCTCTTTTTCTCCCTCTCTCTTTCTTCCTCTCACTCACTCTTTAAAACTTCTCTCTCTCACTCTCTCTCCATCCCTCTCTCATTCACTCTTAGGCTCGCTCTTTAAAACTTCTCTCTCCCTCTAAATCTTCTCTTTCTCTCTCACTTACTCTCTTTCTCCCTCCAAAGCTTCTCTCTCTCTTTGTCCCTCTCTCTTTAAAACTTCTCCCACTATCTTTCTCCCTCTAACTGTCTCTCTAAAAGTTTTATCTCTCCTAGTCTCTCTCTATCTCACTCTCACTCTCTCTCTCATTCTCTCTTGAATGCATCTCTCCCTCTATCTTCCCTTGCTATCTCTCAAACTAAGAAAAAGGATACGGCATAATGGAAGAAATTGAACTCAACAGTCTCTCTATCTCTCTCTTTCTCCCTGTCACTCACTTTCTAAAGCTTCTCTCCCTCTCCCTCCCCCCCCCCCCCTTCTTTCTTTCCCTCCTCTTCTCACTCTTTAAAACTTCTCTCTTTGTGTCTCTTTTTCTCAGTAAATCTTCTCTTTCTCTCCCTCTCTTTCCCTCTTTCTCTCTCACTTACTCTCCTTTTCCCTCTAAAATAACTCACTCTATAGAATTTCTCTCTCTCTCTCTCTCTCTCTCTCTCTCTCTCTCTTTCAATGACTTCCTAAAACTTTCTCTCTCCTGGTCTCTCTCTCTCACACACTCTCTCTCTTCCTCTCACTCTTCAGTTCTCTCTGTCTTGCTCTCTTGTTCTCTCTCGCCCCCAACACACACTCTTTCTCTATTACCTCTCACTGTCTAACATGTCTCTCTCTATCTCTAAAACTTCCTTCTCTCTCTTTATCTAACGTATCTGTCTTATACTCTCTAAAACTTCTCTCACTCTTTACCTCTCTCCATAACCTCCAAACAATCTTTCTTTCCCTCTCTCTGTCTCTCTTGCTCGCTCCTCAATACTCACTCTTTGTCTTCCCAACACTAACTCTCTCTTACTCTCTTTCTCTCTCTCCTCTCTCTCTATCTCTCTCACTCAGTCTCTAAAACTAAATAAAAGGGTATGGCTTAATGGAAGAAATTGAACTTGATACTCTCTCTTTCTCTTTCTCCCTCTCACTCACTCTCTAAACTTCTCTCTCTCACTCTCTCTCGCCCACCCTCTATCTTTCCTTCCTTGTCTCACTCGCTAAAACTTCTCTCTCTTTGTCTCTCTTTCTCTCTAAATCTTCTCTTTCTCTCTCACTTACTCTCTTTCTTCCTCTGAAACAACTCTCTCACTCCGAAACTTTGTACTCTCAAGTCTCTCTCTTTAAAACTTCTCTCACTCTCTTTAAAACTTTTCTCCCTTCCACTCTCTCTCTGTATCTCTCATTCTCTCTCTCCCCCCCCCCCACATACTCTCTCTATTGCTCTCTCTGCCCAACACATCCCTCTTTATCTCTAAAACTTTTCTCTCTCTCTTTATTGACTGTATCTATTTCTCACCCACTAAATCTTCTCTTTCTCTTTACCTTTCTCTTTGTCTCTCTCTAACTTCCCAATAGTCCCTCTCTCTCTCTCCCTTTAACACCCACTCAATCTATCTCTCTCACACCCTCCTCAACACTCTTTGTGTCTCCCCTATGCATCTCTGATATGAACCTGCCTAACACCACCTCAACTAGCTCATAACAGAAGGTTTGCGAACCCATATATATAACACCCAAGACCTCTTTGCCTAACCAATGTAGGACTTCATCATTGTTAACCCCTTTAGACTGTACATCCTTGTATGGAGAACTAGGATCAATGGCCTATACTGACAAGAGCAAGGCAGGCTCTGATACCATATGGTATGAACCTGTCTAACTCTACCTCAAAAGCTAGCTCGTAAGGGAAGGCTTGTAAACCCATATATATAACACCAATACCTCTCTGCCTAACTAATGTGGGACTTCATCATTCTCTCTCTACAATACAAACTCTCTTCCTCTCCCTCTCTGTCCAACAAGTCTTTCATATTCTAAAACTTCCCCCTTTCCCCTTCTCCAACATGTCTTTCTCTCTCTTTACCTCTCTCCCTGTCTCTCTCTGAGTTCCTAATAATCTCTCTCTCTCCCTCTCCCCCTATCACCCTCTCTCTCTATCTCTCTTGTCTCTTCTCAACACTCTCTCTGTCTTCCCACCACAAACTCTCTCTTCCTCCCTCTCCCCCCAATATGTCTCTCTACCTCTCTCTCACACTCACTCTCTAAAACTAAGAAAAAGGGCATGGTATAATGGAAGAAATTGAACTTGACACTCTCTCTATCTCTCTTTTTCTCCATCCCAGCCACACTCTAAAACTTCTCTCTCTAAATCTTGTATCTATTTAAAACTTCTATCACTCCATATCTCTTTGTCTAAAATTTCTCTCTCACTCACTTACTCTATCTCCCCCACTTCCCTACTCTCCCTGTCTCCTTCTCTCTCTTCCCAACACCCTCTTTCTATATCTCTCTATCCCTCCCCAATAATATTTCTCTCTCCCTAACACACTCACACAGGCACATTCTCTCTCTCTGCCTCTCTCTCTAAAACTTCTCTATCTATCTTTCTCTCTCTCTTGCCAACACACACTATCTCTTTCTACCTAACACCCTCTCTTTATCATTCTTGTTTCTTGCCTAAGTCCCTTTCTCCCTCACTCTCTCTCTCTCTCTCTCCTTCCCTCTGTCTCTTGCTATCTCTCCCCCAAACATCATCACTCTATCTCTCCTTCTCCTTCCTTAACACACACACACACTCTCTCTCTCTCATTCTCTTTGTTGCTTTATCACTCCCTCTATCTCTCTATCCAACACCTCTCTCTCTCTCTCTCTCTGTGTTTAAAACTTCTCTTGCCTTCTCTCTAATACTTCTATCTCTCACTGTCTCCAAAAAACATTTGTCACTCACTCTCTCTATGTTTCTGAAACCGCTCCTTCTCTTTCTAAAATTTCTCTCTCTCCCTCTCTCTTCCTTTATCTCTCACCCTATGACTCTCACTCCCACCTCAATACTCTCTCTCCAACACACACTTTCTCTATTGCTCTCTCTCTGTCTCTAAAACTTCCTCTCTCTCTCTCTCTCTCCCTCCCTCCCTCCCTCCCTCCCTCTCGCCCTAACACACACTCATTCTATCTCTTTCCCTCATCAACATTCTTTCTTTGTCTCCCTAGCATAAGCTCTCTCTTCCTCTCCCTCTCTCCCCCTTTATCACTTTGTCTAACACCCTTTCCCTCTTTCTTGCTCTCTGTCTCTCTCCACTCTGTCATGCTCTCTCCTTTTCTCTCTCCCTCTCTCTGTCTCTTGCTCTCTTCCCAACACACACATGCATATGCACTCTATATATCCCAGCACTCTCTCTCTCTCTCCCCCCAAGATACACACCATCGTTCTCTGTCCCTGCACACTCTCTTTATCTAACATGCACACTCTCATTTTAAACCTTCTATCATCTACTCTATATTTGTCTAAAATTTCTCTCTCACTCTCTCTCCCTCCTCTGCTACCTAATTCTCTCTCACTATCTCTCTCTCTTTATGTCTCTCTCCCTCTACCCCCTAAACATCTTCTATCTATCCCTCCCCAATATTCCTTTTCTCTCCCCCTAGCACTTGTACACATTCCCCCCCTCTCTTGCTCTCTCTGTCTCTCCCTCTCCCTCTCCCTCTCTCTATCACTCTTTGTAGCTCTCTCTCTCTCCTTCTATCTCTCTGTCCAACATGTCTATCTATCTCTCTCTCTCTATTTAAAACTTCTCTTACCTTCTCTTTAATAGTTTTTCTCTATCTCTCCAACAAAAATTTCCCTCTCACTCAATCTCTCTCTTGCAAACATGTCTCTCTCTTGCTATCTAAAATTAAGAAAAAGGATATGGTATAACGGAAGAAATTGGACTTAACACTCTACCTTTCTCTCTCTCTCCTCTCTCTCCCCAACACACTCTCTCATTCCTCTCTAGTGATCTCTCTCTATCTCCCCTACCACACTCTCTCTCTTGTCGCTCCCTCTTTGTCCTACACATCTCTTTCTCTAACAATTCCCTCTCTCTGTCCAACATGTCTCTCTCTTTGAAACTTCCCTCCCTCTCTTTCTACCCAACACACACTCTCTCATTCTCTCTTGTGCTCTCACCTTCTCTCTCCCTCTTCCCAACACAGGCACTTTCTCTAACCTCTCTCTCTCACTTTATGTCTCTCTCTCTTCCCAAAGCACACACTCTCTCTCCTTGTCTCTCTGTCTGCCTGACACATACTCTATCTCTCACTTTTCAACAGGTCTATCTCTCTCTCTCTTTGCATTTAATACCTCTCTCTATCTTTGTTGCTTCCTCAACACTCTCTCTGTCTCCCTATTACATTCTCTTTCTTTTTTTCCCTAACACAAACTCTCTCTTCCTCTTTCTCTTTCTCTCTCTATCTCTCTGTCTCACTCACTTTCTAAAACTAAGAAAAAGGGTACGGCATAATGGAAGAAATTGAACTTGACACTCTCTATCTTTCTCTTTCTCCTTCTCACTCACTCAATAAAAGTTCTCTCTCTTACTCTCTCCCTCCAACCCTATCTCTTTCCCTCCTTGGCTCACTCTCTAAAACTTCTCTTACTCTCTCTCTATTTGTCTAAAAATTCTCTCACCCCTCCTCAACACTCTCTCTGTGTCTTCCTAACACAATCTCTCTGTTCCTCTCTCTCTCTCTCTCCAACATCTCTCTCTGTCTCTCTCTCTCACATACTTTCTAAAACTAAGAAAAAGGTATGGTATAATGGAAGAAATTGAACTTGATACTCTCTCTTTCTCCCTCTCACCCACTTTCTACAACTTCTCTCCCTAAATCTTCTCTCTATTTAAAGATTTTGTCACTCTATGTCTTTATTTGTCTAAAACTTCTCTCTCACTTACTCTCTCTTCCCTTACTCCCTAACTCTCTATCTCTCTTCCTCTCTCTTTGTCCACAATGCACACAAACCTCTCTCTCTCTCTCCAACACATGCACATAGAGACTCTGTCTCTCCCCCAACTCTCTCTCTCTCCATCTCTGTCTAATCAACACATGCACACATTTTCCCTCTCTCTTTCTCTTGCTGTTTCTCCTTCTCTCTCTCCCATTCTCTCTCTGTCTCTTGCTCTCTCTCCCCCCACCATGCTCTCTCTATCTCTCTTGCTACCTCCCTAATGCTCTCTTTCTCCCCATCATAATCTCTCTCTCTCTTTGTCACCCTTTATCCTTCTATCTCTCTATCCAACATGTTTCTCTCTCTCTCTCTCTCTCTCTCTCTCTCTCTCTTTCTCTCTCTCTCTCTCTATCTCTTTGTGTTTAAAACTTCTCATGCATTCTTTCTAATAATTCTATCTCTCTCTTTGATGAAAATTTCTCACTCACTCTCTTTGTCTCTGAAATTTCTCCTTCTCTCTTTGTCCCTCTCTCTTTCTCTATCTCTCTCCCTAACACTCTCGCTCCCCTTCTCAACACTTTCTCTCTCCCTCAACTCTCTCTCTCCCCCATCTCTCTCTCTCTCCATCTCTGTCTAATCATCACATGCACACATTTTCCCTCTCTCTTTCTCTTGCTGTTTCTCCTTCTCTCTCTCACATTCTCTCTCTGTCTCTTGCTCTCTCTCCCCCCACCATGCTCTCTCTATCTCTCTTGCTACCTCCCTAATGCTCTCTTTCTCCCCATCATAATCTCTCTCTCTCTTTGTCACCCTTTCTCCTTCTATCTCTCTATCCACATGTTTCTCTCTCTCTCTCTCTCTCTCTCTCTCTCTCTCTCTCTCTCTCTCTCTCTTTCTCTCTCTCTCTCTCTATCTCTTTGTGTTTAAAACTTCTCATGCCTTCTTTCTAATAATTCTATCTCTCTCTTTGATGAAAATTTCTCACTCACTCTCTTTGTCTCTGAAATTTCTCCTTCTCTCTTTGTCCCTCTCTCTTTCTCTATCTCTCTCCCTAACACTCTCGCTCCCTTCTCAACACTTTCTCTCTCCCTCAACTCTCTTTGTTTCTCTCTTTCTTTCTCACTCACTCTCTAAAACTAAGAAAAGGGTATGGTATAATGGAAGAAACTGGACTTAATGCTCTTTCTATCGATCATTCTCTCCCTTGCTCTCTCTCTATCACTTGTTTTCCCTCTCTCCCCAACACACTCTCTTTGTCTAACACGCTTCTCTCTATTTCTAAAACTTCCCTCTCTCTTTCTCCAACATGTCTGTCTCTCTCTCTAAAACTTCTTTCTCTTTATCTCTATCCTGTCTCTCTCTAAGATCCCAACAATTTCTCTCTCTCTCTCTCTCTCTCTCTCTCTCTCTCTCTCTTTCTCTCTCTCACTCATTCTCTAAAACTAAGAAAAGGGCATAATGGAAGGAATTAGACTTACACATCTCTCTCCTCCTCCCTCTTTCCCTCTCTCATTCTCTGTCTCTCTCCTAACACACTCTTTCTCTATCGCTGTCTCTGTCCAACATATCTCTCCCTATCTCTAAAACTTCCCTCTCTCTCTCTCTCTCTCTCTCACAGTCTCCAATGTGTCCATCTCTGTCTCCCATTATGAAACTTCTCTCTCTTTACCTCTATTCCTATCTCTCTCTAACTTCCCAACAATCTTGGTCCCTCTCCCCCTATCACCCTCTCTTTATCTCTCTCACCTACTCCTCAATACTCTCTCTCTATCTCCCCAACACATTCTCTCTCTTTTCCAGAATGTTTCTACCTTTCTCACTTTCTCTCTCACAGTCACTATCTAAAACTAAGAAAAAGGGTATGGTATAATAGAAAAAAAAAATTTGACACTCTCTTGATCTCCCTCTTTCTCCCTCTCACTTACTCTCTAAAACTTCTCTATCTATCTCTCTCTCTCTCTTGCCAACATGCGTTATCTCTCGCTCCCCAACACCCTCTCTCTGTCTCTCTTGCTTCATCTCCAACTCCTTCTCTCTCCCTTTCTCTCTATCTCTTGCACTCTCTCCCCCTAACCACTCTCTCTATCTCTCTTGCTCCATCCCTAACACTCTCTCTCTCTTGGTCTCTTTGTCACTCTCTTACACCCTCTATCTCTCTATCCAATATCTCTCTCTCTCTCTCTCTCTCTCTCTCTCCTTATGTTTAAAACTTCTCTTGCCTTCTTTCTAATACTTCTATCTCTCTCAGCCTCTGATAAAAATTTCTCACTCACCATTTCTCTCTTTGTCTTTGAGACTTCTTCTTCTCTCTCTAAAACTTCTTTTTCTCCTCTCTCTTTCTCTATCTCTCTCCTTGTCATTCTCACTCCCTCCTCAATATACTCTCTTCCTAACACTCTCTCTCCCCATCATTATCTCTCTCTCTCTCTCTGTGTTTGAAACTTCTCTTGCCTTCACTCTAATACTTCTATCTCTCACTGTCTCTGACAAAAATTTATCACTCACTCTCTCTCTATCTCTGAAACTTCTCCTTCTTTCTCAAAAATTTCTCTCTCCCTCTCTCTTTCTCTATCCGTCTCCCTATCACTCTCACTCCTACCTCAATACTCTCTCTATCTCTCTCCCTAACACACACTCTCTCTATTGCTCTCTCTTTGCCCAACATGTCTCTCTCTGTCTCTAAAACTTCTTGTCTCTCTCTTTCTCTCCCTCCCTCCCTCTCCCCCGAACACCCACTCACTCTATCTCTCTCACTCCCTTCTCAACACTCTCTGTCTCCCCAACACAGGCTCTCTCTTCTTCTGCCTCCCTCCCCTCTATCACTCTTCCACCACACTATCCCTCTTTGTTGTTCTCTGTCTCTCTCCATCCCTGTCATGCTCTCTCCTTCTCTCTTTCCTCGTCTCTCTATCTCTCTCTCTATTCCTAACACACACATACACACTCTCTCAATATATCTTCCCACTGGCCTCTCTCTCTCTCCAACACATCTCATTTTTTCCCACTAAATCCTCTTTCTCTCTCTCTCTCTGCAAGTCTCAGTCCCCCTCAAGATACACACCATCTCTCTCTCTCACACACACACACACACACTATCTAAAACTAACAAAAAGGGTATTGTATAATGGAAGAAATTGGTCTTAACACACACTCTCTCTCTTTTACTTCATTTCTCTCTAACACATACACTCTATCACTCCATCTCCATCAACACGTCTCTCTCTCTAAAACTTTCCTCTCTCTTTCTCCAACAGATCAATCTCTCTCTAAAAAACTTCTCTTTCTCTTTACCTTACTCCCTCTCCCTCTCCCTCTCCCCTCCTGCTAACTCCTGCTCTCTATCTGTCTCATTCTCTTTTCAACTCTCCCTCTTCCCCAATGCATTCTCTCTCTCCCCCCAACACAAACTTTCTCTTTCTCTCTCTCTCTCTCTCTCTCTCTCTCTCTCTCTCTCTCTCTCTCTCTTGTCTCTGTCTCTATCTCTATCTCTCTCTCACTCTCTAAAACTAAGAAAGGGGTATGGCACAATGGAAGAAATTGAACTTGACACACACACTCTCTCTCTTTCTCTCCCCCTCTCACTTACTCTTTAAAACTTTTCTCTCTCTCACCCTCTCTCCACCCCTCTCTCTGTGTCACTCTTTGGCTCATTCTCTAAAACTTCTCTTTCTCTCCCTCTTTATCTCTCACTTACTCTCTTTCTCCCTCCAAAACTTCTCTCTCTCTTTGTCCCTTTCTCTTTAAAACTTCTCTCACTCTCTTTCTCCCTCTCACTATCTCTCTAAAACTTCTCTCTCCTAGTCTCTGTCTCTCTCACTCTCTCTTTCTCACTCTCACTCTCTCTCATTCTCTCTCGATCATATCTCTCCCTCTATCTCTTCATTGTCTCTCACTTACTCTCTAAAACTAAGAAAAAGGATATGGCATAATGGAAGAAATTGAACTCAACACTCTCTTTATCTCTCTCTTTCTCCCTCTCACTCTCTAAAACTTCTCTCTCTTTGTCTCTCTGAATCTTCTCTTTCTCTCTCTCTCTTTCCCTCTTTCTCTCCACTTACTCTTCTTTTCCCTCTAAAACAACTCTATAAATTTTCTCTCTCTTTTTCTTTCTCTTTAAAACATCTCTCACCCTCTCTCTCTTTTAATGACTCCCTAAAACTTTCTCTCTCCCAGTCTTTCTCTCTTCCCCTCACTACTGTTCTCTCTGTCTTGCTCTCTTGTTCTCTCTGTCCCCCCAACACGCTGTCCAGTGTGTCTCTCTTAGTCTCTAAAACTTCTTTCTCTCTCTTTATCCAACATATCTGTCTGTCACTCTCTAAAACTTTGCCTGCTCTTTACCTTTGTCCCTGTCTCTCTCTAATAACTTCCCAACAATCTCTCTCTCCTGCTCTGTCTCTCTCATTCCCTCCTCAACAGTCTCTCTTTGTCTCCCCAACACTTTCTCTCTCCCCCCCAACACAAACTCTCCCTTACTCTCTCTCTCCTTGCTCTCTCCCTCAACACTCTCTCACTTTCTCTCTCATACTCATTCTCTAAAACTAAGAAAAAGTGTATGATATAATGGAAGAAATTGAACTTGACACTCGCTCTATCTGCCTCTTTCCCCTCTCACTTACTCTCTAAAATTCCTCTCTTTATCCAAAACTTCTCGTTGCTTAAAACTTCTGTCACTCTATCACTTTGTCTGTCTAATATTTCTCTCTCACTCACTCTCTCTCCCCCATTCCCCAATTCTCTATTGTTGTCTCTCTCTTTGCTCCCAATACACACACACACACTTCATCTCTCTCTCTCTCTCTCCAAGACCTTCTTTCCATCCCTCTCTATCCCTTCTGAACAACCTTTCTCTCTCCCCCTATCACACACTCTCTCCCTCTCTTTCTCTCTCCATCCTTTTCTCCCATAAACATGACACATTTGCCATCTTTGTCTCACTATTTCTCCTTCTCTCTCTCTCGCTAAACTTTCCTCTTAGTCTCTTTCTAAAACTTCTCTATCTGTTTTGATCTCTTTATCTTTGTCTCTCTCTCTCTCTTCTCCTGACACACTCTCTCCCCAACAACCTCTCTCTCTTTCTCTCTCTCTCTCTCTCTTTCTCTCTCCCTAAAACTTTTCTCTCTCTCTCTCTCTCCAAGTTGCACACTCTCTCTGCAACACTCTCTTTTTCTCAGTCCCTCTCTCTCTCTTTCCTACACATTTCTCTCTCTCTCTCTCTCCCAACATGCTCACTCTCTCATTCCCCCTCTTTCTCTCTCTCCCTCTTTTTGTCTCTCCTTCTGTTTTTCTATTACTCTCTCTCTCTTTGTGTTCAAAACTTCCCTTGGTTTCTCTCTCATATTTTATTTTCCTCTCTCTCTCTCAAAAACTTCTTTCTCCCTTCCTCTTGCCTTCTCTATCTCTCTTGCTCTCTCCTTAACACACTCTCTCCCCAACATAACACACACTCTCTCACTCTCTCTGTCCAACACATCTCCCTCCCTCTCTCTCTCACTCTCTAAAACTAAGAAAAAGGGTATGGTACAATGGAAGAAACTGGTCTTAGCACTCTCTTTCTCCGCAACACACTTTCTATCATTCTATCTTTGACCAACATGTCTCTCTCTATCTCTAAAACTTCTCTCTTTCTCTTTATCCAACATATCTGTCCCTCACTCTCTAAAACTTCTCTCCTTGTCTCTCTCTAACTTCCCAACAATCTCTCTCTCCCTTCTCTTTCTGTCTCTATCTCTCTCCCTGCCCCCAACACCCTCTCTTTGTGTCTCTGTCACTCCTTCCTCAACACTCTCTCTTTGTCTCCCCAACACATTCTCTCTGTCCCCCAACACAAACTCTCTCTTCCTCTCTCTCTTTCTAAAACTAAGAAAAAGGGTATTGCATAATGGAAGAAATTGAACTTGTCACTCTCTTTATCTCCATCTTTCTCCCTCTCACTCACTCTATAGAACTTCTCTCTCTCACCCTCCCTCCAACCCTCTCCCTTTCCCTCCTTGTCTCCCTCTCTAAAATTTCTCTCTCTTTGTCTATCTTTCTCTCTTGCTTTCTCTCTCACATACTCTCTTTCTCCCTCTAAAACAACTCTCTCTCTTTGCCAATCTCTCTCTCATTCTCTCTCCCTCTCACTCTTTCTCTTATTCTCTCTCTCTCTACCTATCTCTCTCTTTATCTCTGTGTTTGTCTAAAATTTTTGTCACTCACTTTCTCTCCCTCCTTCACTCCCCAACTCTCTTTATCTCCCTCTCCCTCTGCCCCCAACATCCTCCCACTAAATTTTTCTATCTCTCACTCTCATCACAAAACTTGTCCCTCTGCCCCACTCTATCACTCTCTCTAAAACTTCGCTATCTCTATCTCTAAAACATCTCTCTCTCTCTTTGAAACTTCTCTCTATCTCTCTCTCTCTTAGTTGCTCTAAAACTTCTCTATCTATCTAAAACTTTCCTTTCTCTCTCTCTCTCTCTCCCTTTTTATGTCTCTTGAACTTCTCTCACTCACTCTCTTCATAAAACTTCTCTTACTCTCTTAAACTTGTCTCTCTTCCCCTTACTCCCTCTCTCTATCTCTCCCCCTCTCTCTCCTCCCAAAGCTTTCTCTATATCTCTCTTCATCTCTACACAACACTTTGTCTACCACTCTCTCTCACTCACTCTTTTAGTATCTAAAACTTCTCCTTCCCTCTCTCTAAAACATTCCTTTCTCTTTGTGTCTCTTTTGAATTTCTCTCACTCTGTCTATGTCTTTCTGTGTCTCTCTATCGCTTTCTCTCTCTTCCTTGCTTTCTCTAAAAATACTCTCTTTGAAACTTCTCTCTCTGTCTCTTAGTGTCTCAGTCTCAGTCTTTCTCTCTCTCTTGCTCTCTCTAAAACTTCTCATCCTCACTCTCTCTATCTCACTCTTTCTCTCAATCTCACTAAAACTTCTTTCTCTCTTGTTTTCTTTGAAACTTCTCTCTCGCTATACCTCTTACCCTTTGTGAAATCTCTCTCTACAATTCTTTCTCTCTCTTGACCTATTAGAAGCTTCCTTTTCTCTCTCTCAATCTCTTTGAGACTTCTCTCTCTTACTCTCTTTATCTCTATGTCTCTCTCTAAAACATCCCTTTCTTTGTTTCTCTCTCTATCTCTGTCTCTATCTTTCTCACTCTCTCTTAACCTTCTCTCTCTATCTCTCTCTCTGGGTCTCTCTAAAACTTCTTTTTCTTTCTTTTTCTGTCTCTTGACTTCTCTCTTGAACTTCTTTCACTCACACTCTCACTCATTCTCTTCATAAAACTTCTCTCACACACTCTCTCTGTGTTGCATTACCTCGATCTCTCTTTTTGTCGATTGCCCTTTGTTGCTTTCTCAATCTCTCTCATTGTTGTGGTCTCCTTGAAACTTCTTTCTCTCTCTCACTTTCTTTGAAACATCTCTCTATCTATTTGTCTCTCTCTCTCATTCTCTCTTGCTCTCTTTAAAAATTCTCTCTATCTTTTTCTCTCACTATTTGAAGCTGTTAGAGATAAGGCTGCTTAGGGTGCAGGTGCAGTAGGAGTCTCGTGTGGTTGTGATCTTGCATTATTAATCTTGTCTTCAGTTTATTACTTAGGGACATTAGTGTAATTCAGTAATTGAGTCTTAGTCTATAAATTGTAATCTCAGCTACATCATTTGTAGATTAATTCATTTGAATCAGATTTACATTTCAGAACTTTCTACATCTAGGAGTTCTGAGTTTTCTTTCTTTCTTCTTTCTTGCGCCTTCCTTCTAAGATTCTTGAGAACTTCGACATGGTATCAGAGCTTTGATCCAATGGGAGAGAATATGAATACGTTTTCTTCAGCATCTTTGAATGCTTCACTAGTTTCTTTTAGTCATTCTATTTCTGTGAAATTAGACAGCAATTCCTATCTGCTATGGAAACAACAAGTTCTTGCAGCCATCAGAGGGCATGAACTAGAGAAATACATCAGTGGTGGTCAAGAAGTGCCATCAAGATTTGCAATAGATGAGCAAGGAAGAGTTCTTGGGATCTTGAGTCAGCAGTATGTTCTTTGGAAGAAGCAAGATTAGCTCTTGCTGTCTTGGCTGCTGTCAACAATGTCAGAAAACATTCTTACAAGAATGGTAGGATGTGAATTTTCGTACCAGGTCTGGGAAAAGGTGGAAACTTTCTTTGCTTCTCATACAAAGGCAAAGATCAAGCAAGTCAAGGCGCAGCTGCAGACTATGAAGAAGGGATCCATGACAGCCACTGATTATCTTTTAAAGATCAAGAATCTTGTTGATTCTTTGGCTTCAGTTGGACATGCAATTACAGAAAGTGACCATATAGAGATAATTCTTGATGGTCTTTCCTCAGAATATGATGGTTTTGTTACATCCATTCTTTCTAGAACTGATCCGTATTCAGTTGAAGAGATTGAAGCATTATTGCTTGCACAAGAAAATAGAATTGAGAAGCATCATAAAGAAGTAGAAGCTATGACAGTGAATCTTGCTACACATCCTCAGAATTACAATGTGAACCGAAGTGGTTATCAAAGTTTCCCTGGTCAGTATGCAAATAGAGGAAGGTTTGGAGGTAGAGGAAACTTTTTCAGAGGCAAAGGGAGTTACAACAATGGGCGGTTTGCTGGTAGAAATGGAAGGTTTTCTGATAAAAGCAACATTCAATGTCAATTATGTGGGAGATATGGACATCAGTCCTGGAGTTGTTATCACAGATTTGATGAAAGTTTTCAAGGACCAGCTCAAGTGCCTAGCCACTTCAGCAAGACAGCCAATGGCGCCAATGGCAGTGTCAAAAACACACCCTATGCAATGCTCACTTCTAACAGCAGCAGCAATGGCATTGATCAAGAATGGTATCCTGATTCTGGGGCCACTAATCATGTGACAGTGGATGCCTCTAACATTGTGCAGAAGACTCCATATAATGGAAAGGAGAAGGTGCACATTGGTAATGGCTCAGGTTTGTTCATTAAAAACATTGGTAATTCTCAGATTAAGTCTTGCTTTTCTAATCAAAATCTTCACCTAAACTCACTTCTTCATGTTCCAAATATTACCAAAAACCTTGTGAGTGTTTCTCAGTTTGCAAAAGACAATTATGTCTATTTTGAGTTCCATCCTGACTCTTGTTATGTTAAATCTCAGGATACTCATCAAATACTTTTGAAGGGGACTGTTAGAAAAGGCTTGTATGTCTTTGATGAATTTTGTATTGAAAAAGGACCATATATCAATGCAAAGGTGTCAACAACTCAGTCACCAAATATTACTTCACCAGCTGTACATAGTTCCCATACTTCTTCTTTGTTAAATTCTTGTTTTGAGTTAGACAAATGGCATGTTAGATTGGGCCATGCTTCTGCACAAACTGTCAAGAATGTACTCACTTCTTGTAACATCAGAATACCAAATAAAGAGCTTTCCTTTTGTTCATCTTGCTGCCTTAGTAAATTACATAAATTTCCTTTTGCCTCTTCTCAAACAGAATACTCAAAACCTCTTCAACTAATTCATTCTGATTTGTGGGGACCAGCACCTATGCTGTCAAAAGAGGGACATAGATATTACATACATTTTGTAGATACCTTTACCCATTACACACGGATTTACTTTCTCAAAAGCAAGTCTGATGCATTACAGACCTTTATTCATTTCAAGAAACAAGTAGAACTTCAAACCAACCACAAAATCCTTGCCTTAAAAACTGATTGGGGAGGAGAGTTTAGAGCTTTCACTGAATATTTGAAAGACCAAGGGATAGTTCATCGTGTTTCATGTCCTTATACACATGAACAAAATGGGCTTGTAGAAAGGAAACATAGACATATAACTGAGACTGGACTAGCCTTGCTTCACCAATCATCTTTACCTAGTTCATTTTGGACTGAAGCTTTTAGCACAGCTGTGTATCTCATTAATAGACTACCCACACTAGTCCTAAATGGTTCTACTCCTTTTGAAACCTTGTACAAAATCAAACCTGATTATTCTTCTCTTAAAGTCTTTGGGTGTGCAGCCTATCCTAACCTAAGGCCCTACAATAATCCCAAGTTTCAGTTCAAAT
Source organism: Dicorynia guianensis (assembly GCA_037013595.1). Taxonomy (NCBI): domain Eukaryota; kingdom Viridiplantae; phylum Streptophyta; class Magnoliopsida; order Fabales; family Fabaceae; genus Dicorynia; species Dicorynia guianensis. The sequence continues at coordinate 18,378,574 of JASUAB010000006.1, read as the reverse complement.
CCATTGAATGCACTTTCCTTGGTTATAGTCCAGCACACAAAGGATACAAGTGTCTACATCCTGATGGGAAAACAATTATATCTAGAGATGTCATATTTGATGAAAGTAGTTTTCCATTCAAGAACAGCAAGGGTTCCTCACAGCAGTCACTCTCCAGTAACAAATCACATTTTGTTTCTCCTCCACCTTCAGCCATACCTCCTATTCTATCATTCCCTAATGCAAGACATACTCAGAATATCAATGCATTTGCTAACAAGCATTATTGCTTGCATAAGAAAATAGAATTGAGAAGCATCATAAAGAAGTAGAAGCTATGACAGTGAATCTTGCTACACATCCTCAGAATTACAATGTGAATCGAGGTGGTTATCAAAGTTTCCCTGGTCAGTATGCAAATAGAAGAAGGTTTGGAGGTAGAGGAAACTTTTTCAGAGGCAAAGGGAGTTACAACAATGGGCGGTTTGCTGGTAGGAATGGAAGGTTTTCTGATAAAAGCAACATTCAATGTCAATTATGTGGGAGATATGGACATCAGTCCTGGAGTTGTTATCACAGATTTGATGAAAGTTTTCAAGGGCCAGCTCAAGTGCCTAGCCACTTCAGCAAGATAGCCAATGGCGCCAATGGCAGTGTCAGAAACACACCCTATGCAATGCTCACTTCTAACAGCAGCAGCAATGGCATTGATCAAGAATGGTATCCTGATTCTGGGGCCACTAATCATGTGACAGTGGATGCCTCTAACATTGTGCAGAAGACTCCATATAATGGAAAGGAAACATAGACATATAACTGAGACTGGACTAGCCTTGCTTCACCAATCATCTTTACCTAGTTCATTTTGGACTGAAGCTTTTAGCACAGCAGTGTATCTCATTAATAGACTACCCACACCAGTCCTAAATGGTTCTACTCCTTTTGAAACCTTGTACAAAATCAAACCTGATTATTCTTCTCTTAAAGTCTTTGGGTGTGCAGCCTATCCTAACCTAAGGCCCTACAATAATCCCAAGTTTCAGTTCAAATCCATTGAGTGCACCTTTCTTGATTATAGTCCAGCACACAAAGGATACAAGTGTCTGCATCATGATGGGAAAACAATTATATCTAGAGATGTCATATTTGATGAAAGTAGCTTTCCATTCAAGAACAGCAAGGGTTCCTCACAGCAGTCACCTTCCAGTAACAAATCACATTTTGTTTCTCCTCCACCTTCAGCCATACCTCCTATTCTATCATTCTCTAATGCAAGACATACTTAGAATACCAATGCATTTGCTGAACAAACAAATAACTCATGTGCACTTGCTAATAATACCAATATTATGGATTCTTTGCAACATGTTTCAGGTCCCTCTGCAGAATTTGAAGTTCCTCAACGTCTACCTCAAAATGTCCATCCAATGGTGACCCGTAGCAAAGCAAGGGCACTCAATTCAAACAATCACTCAATGGTGACTAGTAGCAAAGCAAGAGGAACTGTACCAACAGCACTTACTGTCTCTAGAGAGCCTCAAACTGTTGAAGAAGCTCTTAATATACCAGAATGGAAGTGTGCCATGGATCTTGAGTATGCAGCGCTCATGAGCAACAAGACATGGAGTTTAGAAGCTTTACCCAAAGATAGGAGGCCTATAGGGTGCAAATGGGTGTTTAAAGTTAAAGAAAATCCAGATGGCACTGTCAACAAATATAAAGCAAGATTAGTTGCAAAAGGGTATAATCAGGAGGTAGGAGTTGATTTTCATGAAGTTTTCAGTCCAGTAGTAAAACCAGTCACAATTCGGGTTCTTCTCACTTTGGCCTTATCAAAAGGGTGGAACATCCATTAAATAGATGTTAATAATGCCTTTTTAAATGGTGATTTGAATGAAGATGTATACATGCTGCAGCCTCCTGGATATCAATCAGCTGACTCATCTCAAGTTTGCAAGCTTCATAAGGCTCTCTATGGCCTTAAGCAAGCTTCTCGTGCATGGTTTCAAAAATTGTCTGAAGCTTTACTTGATCTTGGTTTTACCAAGGCAAAATGTGATTCTTCCTTGTTTCTTCAGGTTACTTCTCATCATTCTCTCTATGTTTTAGTCTATGTGGATGATATTTTGATTACTGGATCCTCACCAACTTTGGTTCAACACTTGATTGATCAACTGAATGCAAAGTTCTCATTAAAGGATCTTGGAAAACTTAAATACTTCTTAGGTATTGAAGTTACTTACAGTTCTGCTGGTGAAATATACTTATCTCAGTCCAAATACATTAAGGATCTTCTTACTAGGGCTGGTATGCAAGGTGCAAAATCTATGCCCTCTCCTATGGCCTCAACACCACATATCTCAGCTAGTAGTGGTTCTCCTATTTCTGATCAAGCTGCATACAGATCTGTTATGGGAGCATTACAATATATTACCATTACTAGACTAGAATTATCATATAGTGTGAACAAAGCTTGTCAGTTTATGCATTGCCCCACGGATGTACATTGGAAGTTGGTTAAACGAATACTGAGGTATCTAGCAGGCACCATATGTCATGCTCTAGTTCTCCAAAGATCATCTGCTCTTGAGCTCACTGCCTTTTATGATGCTGATTGGGCGTCAGACATTGATATAGGCACAACACCTCAGGTTTTTGTGTTTATCTTGGCCCTAATCTCATTTCTTGGTCATCTAAAAAGCAAGCAACAGTGTCTAGATCAAGTACTGAAGCTGAATATAGGAGTCTTGCAAGTGTAGTGGCAGAATTGGCTTGGCTGCAGTCTTTACTCAAAGAACTCAGCATTCAACTACCAAAAGTTCCTAGAATATATTGTGACAATATGAGCACAGTCAGCTTGTCAGCAAATCCGGTCCTTCATTCAAAAACTAAGCATATTGAACTAGATCTTTATTTTGTTCGTGAAAAGGTTAACAATAAAGAAATTGAAGTCTATCATATTCCGTCTCTTGATCAAACAGCAGATATCCTCACCAAGGCAGTCTCAACTTCAAGGTTTCTTCAACTTAGAGACCAGCTCAGTGTCATTCCTCTTCCAAGTCATGCCACTGATCTTGAGGGGGGATGTTAGAGATAAGGCTGCTTAGGCTGCTTGCCTTGGTGCAGTGTGCAGGTGCAGTGCTTAGGAGTCACGTGGGTTCTGATCTTGCTTATTAATCTTGTCTTCAGTTTATTAGTTAGGGACATTAGTGTAATTCAGTAATTGAGTCTTAGTCTATAAATTGTAATCTCAGCTACATCATTTGTAGATTAATTCATTTGAATCAGATTTACATTTCAGAACTTTCTACATCTAGGAGTTCTGAGTTTTCTTTCTTTCTTCTTTCTTGCACCTTCCTTCTAAGATTCTTGAGCACTTCAACAGAGGGCAGGTGACTATGAGAGAGAGAGAATTTCAAAGAAAGTGAGAGAAAGAGCAAGAGAGAAAGAGGTTTTAGACAAAATGAGGCCAAGAGAAAGCATGAACAAGAGAGAGAATGTGTGAGTGTTGGCAGGACATGGAGGGAGAGAGAAAGAGAGAAAGGGAAGCCATGGAGAGAAGTTTTAGAGAAAGAGAGAGAAATAATTTTTAGATAGACCAACAAAGAGAGATAAGGAGAAGTTCTGGCAAGAGAGAGAAGGGAAATTTTTGAGAGAGTGAGAAGGGTGAGAGAGAGAAGTTTTCAAGAGAGAGAGAGGGAGAATATTTTCCAAGAGAGAGAGAAGTATAAGGGAGAGTGAGAGACAGAGAAGTGTTAGACAAAAAAAGAGTGTGAGTAAGAGAAAATGGGAGAGAGAGAGTGTGTGTGGATTGAAGAAAACAAGGGAGAGGGACAAAGCGAGCAAGCAAAAGAAAGTGAAAGCAAGAAGTTTCATAGGGAGCAAGAGAGAGAGTGTGTGAGTGTTGGTAGGAGAGGGAGAGAGAGAAAGCAAGAAAGGGAAGCTTTAGACAGACAAAATGAGAGAGAGAGAGAGAGAGAGAGAGAGAGAGAGAGAAATAAGTTTAAGAGAGACCAATAGAGAGACTGGGAGAAGTTCTAGAGAGAGCAAGAGAGAGGGGGTAAGTTTCAAAGGGTGCAAGAGAGAGAGAGGGAGAAGTTTCGTAAAGAGCGAGAGAGAGTGAGGGAGAGCAATTTAAGAGAGGGTGAGAAAGATTTTGGGAGAGAGAGTGACTGAGAAAGAGAGGAAGTGATTTCAAAGAGAGAGAGAAAGTAAGAGAAGTTTAAGAAGGAGCTAGAGACAGAGAGAGAAAAAGTTTCAAAGAGACTGAAAGAGAGAGAAAGTGAAGTTTTAGAGAGAGAGAGAATGCGTAAGAGACATTTTATGAAGAGAGCGAGTGAGAGAAGTTCTAGAGAGAGAAAGGGAGAGTAATGGAGAAAAGTTCCAAAGAGAGAGAAAGAAAGAGGGAATGGGAGGTTTTAGAGAGAGAGAGAAAGAGAGAAGTTTTAGAGAGAGAGAGAGAGAAAAGTTTCCAAGAGAGTGAGAGAGAAAGAGAAGTTTAAGGAGCCAAAGATTAAAAAAGAAGTTTGAAGAGAGAGAGTAGTTTTTGATGCAGAACCCCATGGATATTTATAATCCAGAAGCCCTATCCTAAACACAAAATTGATAGAGAACAAGAATAGATGGAGAACTCCCAACCTATTGAACCACCAAATGATTGATGCAATGGAAACACAAATAATTGGTTGATTGAGGAATCAAGAACAAAAATTCACTAAGATGTAAATACCTTGATGAAGTTCAAATCTTGATGCAATAGAGATTCAAGCTAAGCCTTGAACAAAGAGTATAAAACTCCAAAACAATTCTTTTTTTTTCATTCATTCTCGTCCATGTAGTAGGCTATTTATATCCCCACAAGTTCAAATAACCTAGACTATTAGGTTAGGCCTTAAACTTGGGCCTCCCAGCATAAAGAAAAGCCCAAACACAAATTGCAAGTAGTAAACTGCCCAAAAACTATTCTATTAACTTGGAATAATGAATTAAACATAGGTTGGACCCATTTTGCAAATTCAGCCCAATTTGATTAGGTGAAGCTCCATTGGCCTTCATTGCATCTTGAGCTTCCATCCCTTCTAACATTCTACCCATATAAGTTTGAAGCGATTCCTTGGACTTTTTGGCCCTTAATCTTGTAATTGGTCCTGGAGGTAATGTTAGCTCATCTGCTGCTCCTCTCCCCTTGCCATCCATGCTTGTGCCTACATCATTTCCTCCCTCCTCAAAAGGATTCATCCTCAAATCTGAATCAAGTTCAAAAAGATAGGTCAGAAACATTGAAAGTGGCACTTACATTATACTTACCTAGCAAGTCTATCTTGTATGCATTATCATTGATGCACTCCAAGACTTGGAATGGTCCATCACCCCTTGCATCAAGCTTTGACTTCCTTTGTTGTGGAAACCTTGCCTTTTGCATGTGTAACCAAACCCAATCTCTTGGTTCAAAGATAATCTGCTTTTGACCCTTATTGGCCATTGTGCATACATGCGGTTGTTCTTCTCAATCTGCTCATGTGCTTTCTCATGCATTGTTTTAACCATTTCTGCCTTTCTCTTTCCATCTAAGCTAGCAATTTCACTCAAAAGTAAAGGAATTAAATCTAACATAGTTAATGGATTAAAACCATACACAATCTCAAATGGTGGAAAACCTGTGGAAGAATGTATAGCACGATTATATGCAAACTCAACAAATGGTAAACAATCCTCCCAAGTTTTCAAATTCTTAACAACGATAGCACGCAACAAGGTTCCTAGAGTCCTATTCACTACTTCAGTTTGTTCATCAGTTTGTGGGTAACATGTAGTAGAAAACAAAAGTTTAGTACCTAACCTTCCCCACAATACTCTCCAAAAATGATTTAGGAACTTAACATTTCTATCTGAAACAATGGTTCTTGGCACACCATGAAGCTGAACCACTTCCCTAAAGAAAATGTCAGTAATATTTGTTGCATCATTAGTCTTATTGCAAGCAATGAAATGAGCCATCTTACTAAATCTATCCACAACCACAAATATGCTATCCCTACCCTTCCTAGTCCTAGGTAAACCCAAAACAAAGTCCATGGATATATCTGTCCAAGGTTCACTAGGCACAGGCAAGGGTGTATACAAACCATGCAGCATAGACTTAGACTTAGATTGTTTGCATGTAATAATACACTTGGAACAAACTTTTTCAATATCTTTTCTCATTTTTGGCCAATAAAAATGTTCACTAAGCATATCTAAAGTCTTTTGCACACCAACATGCCCCATCAATCCCTCACTTTTTCAATATCTTTGATCACATATGGGAATATTTCAAGATACTCCACCCACCTTGCATGTCTCTTGCTCAACTTACCTTGTCCCCTAAAGTACTTGAGTGATTGGTGATTACTATGTATGACAAACTCCTTAGGCAGCAAATAATGTTCCCATACTTCAAGAGCTCTCACCAAAGTATAGAACACCTTATCATAAGTGGAGTAGTTCAAAATAGGTCCACTCAACTTTTCACTAAAATATGCTATGGGTCGGTTTTCCTGCATCAAAACAGCCCCTATACCAACCCCAGAAGCATCACATTCAATTTCAAAATTTTGAAAAAATAAGGCAAGTGTAAAATAGGTGCAGTACATAACTTTTCCTTTAAAGTGTTAAACGCTTCTTCCTGTTCTTTACCCCATTTGAACCCCACATTCTTTTTAACAACTTCATTTAGTGGTGCAGCAATAGTAGAGAAATCTTTAACAAATCGCCTATAAAAACTTGCCAAACCATGGAAACTTCTTACCTCACTAACAGACTTAGGTGTTGGCCAATCTTGAATAGCCTTCACTCTTTCAGAGTCAACCTCAACTCCCTTAGAACTCACAACAAAACCTAAGAAGACAACTTTATCCATGCAAAAAGAACACTTCTTAATGTTTGCATACAATTTATTCTTCCTAAGCACATCCAAAACAGCCCTAACTTGCAAGACATGATCATCTATGCGTTTGTTGTAACTCAAAATGTCATCAAAATATACAACCACAAATTTACCAAGAAACTCATGCAAGACATAATTCATTAAGTGCATGAAAGTACTAGGTGCATTAGATAACCCAAATGGCCTTACTAACCACTCATACAATCCATATTTAGTCTTAAATGCAGTTTTCCACTCATCTCCTTCTTTCATCCTAATTTGATGATAGCCACTTTTTAAATCAATTTTAGTAAACACACATGCACCATGCAATTCATCTAGCATATCATCTAACCTAGGAATAGGATGGCAATACTTTACAGTGATTATGTTGACTGCCCTACAATCCATGTACATTCTCCAAGTTCCATCTTTCTTGGGTACCAAAAGAACTAGTACAGCACAAGGATTCATGCTCTCTCTTATATACCCTTTTGCCAACAACTCATGCACTTGCCTTTGCAACTCCTTTGTCTCCTCTGGATTGCTTTGGTAAGCTGGTCGGTTTGGAGTCTATACTCTAGGTACAAAATCAATCTGATGCTCAATTCCTCTTTTAGGTGGTAACCCGTGGGGTATCTCCTCAGGAAAGACATCACTGAATTCCTGCAATAAAGTCACAAACACACTTGACAATTCGGGGTTAAGGTCAATTTTAGTAAACAAAGTTTTCTTAAACCGAATCAAAATCAAAGTTCTCTTGCCTAAGTATGTACTCTTTAAATCTCTCTCTTTTGCATAGAAACATGGTTGTTTCTTAACTTTTTCACTCCTCTCTTTTCCATTCTGTTCACTCTCTTTTTATCACTCACTAACTTATTCTCTTCTGCACATCTCACTTTCTTTTCCTCACTTGTGCAATCACTCAACATTGGGCCTTTATCTTTATTCTTTTCTCTCATGTCCTCTGTTCTCTCATTATTCTTTTTCACCTTACTACCTGAGCTCCCACAAGGTGATTGTTAAAGCTTAGCTTAATCAAGGTAAGCTTCTTTAGGAGATAAATGTGTCAGAGTCATTTTCTTGCCATCATGGTCAAAGGTGATGAAGTCCCACATTGGTTAGGCAGAGAGGTCTTGGGTGTTATATATATGAGTTCGTAAACCTCCCTTACAAGCTAGCTTTTGAGGTGGAGTTAGGTGGGTTCATATCATATGGTATCAGAGCACGGTTCTAGTCTCAGGTTTTGCCTATCCAATTTTAGTGTTGCAGCCAATATTCTATGTTTTCTTTTGTTTAGATTCCAACTTCAGTTGATACATATTCAAAAAAACAAAAAAAAGAAAGAAAAGAAGGCTTCAAAAAAGAAAAGAAAAACTGCGAAAAAAAAGAAAAAAAAAAACGTGGTATTCAGCAAAAAGAAAGAAGAACAAGTCAGAAACTGCCAAAAAAACTCCCCTTGTAGTGATTTTATGGATTCCCTTGATTCCATACTCTTCCTTGAACCATTGATAAGCTTGTGAATTGAATTGTTGCTGGAACAGGTTCTTGTTCTTGTTTGGATAAGTTTGAAAAGAACTAAAAGAGAAAATTATGAGTGGAAAAAGGCAAGAGTGGTAAGAGCAATAAAGGGGAAAAGCCAAATTTGTTGTGTAAAAACACGAGTGTTGAGAGAATTGTATTTGAGCAAAAAAAAAATACTGAGGAAAATAATTTGTGAGGTCTTTTATTTTCTAACATTTTCTTTTGCAGCAAAATCATGTCAGACAAAGCCATTCCCACAAGTTCTTCAGGAGGGGTTGATCCAAAGCTACTTATGGATGCATTAATGGGAGAGATGAGAAGAGTGTTAAGAGTAGAAATGGAGCAAGTTCATGAACAGTTGGATAAGGTAGAGAATGAACGCATGAGGCAACCACAAAATGTACAAAATGTGCATAGGAGGGAAAGAGTTCAACTAGGGAAAGTAAGGGTTGAAGATAAAGAGTATTATGGAGCTGGTTTTCATGAGGAAGATGATCAGGATTCCATTGTTAACAATAGGAGATATGGTGGATGGGTAGAGGAGTTAGGAACTGAGAAGATAATAACTTGGGTAGTATAAAGATGAAGGTTCCATCATTTCAAGGTAAGTTGATCCAAAAGCCTATCTTGAATAGGAGAAGAAGATGGAGTTTATTTTTTATTGTCACAACTATTCTGAAGCAAAGAAGGTAAAATTGGCAGCCATTGAGTTCTCTGATTATGCCATTGTTTGGTGGGATCAATTGGTGTTAAATAGGATGCAGAATGGAGAACAGCTAGTGGAAACTTGGGAGGAGATGAAGATGATGATGAGAAAGCAGTTTGTCCCAAGTCATTACTATCGTGAGTTATACAAGAAGTTACAAGGTCTTCGGCAAGGAAACCAAAGCGTTGAGGATTATTATAAGGAGATGGAAATTGCAATGATCTGAGCTAATGTTAAGGAAGATCATGAAGCTACAATGGCTAGGTTTTTGCATGGATTAAATCAGGAAATACAAGATAGAGTGGAGATGCAACATTATGTGGAATTAGAGGATATGGTGCACATGGCTATCAAAGTGGAGCAACAACTCAAGAGGGGGGTAGCTCATGTGCAGTCCAAAACTCAGGTTCTACTTCTTGGAAACTAAGATATACAAAGAAGGAGGATAAGCCTCAAGCATTCCCAACACCCAAATACAAATCTGAGCATAAAAATAAGAATTCCAGCCATGTTTCTCAAGGGAAAATTGAATCATCCACTACTCAAAATCGTGATATTAAGTGCTTTAAGTAGAGGACATATAGCAAGCCAATGTCCAAACAAAAGGATTATGGTGATGCAAGACAATGGAGAAGTTGAAACTGAAAGCGAAGAAGACACTAAATCTATGCCACCATTAGAAGATGCAGATGATGAAGAATATGCTGCTGAAGGAGAATTGCTAGTGGCAAGAAGAGCCCTAAGTGTGCAGGCCAAAGAAGAAGAAGAAGTGCAATGAGAAAACATTTTTCACACTTGGTGCAACGTCAAAAACAAGGTATGTAGTGTGATTATTGATGGAGAAAGTTGTACTAATGTTGCTAGCTTAACTATGGTTGAAAAATTAGGGCTACCTACAATGAAACACGCTAAACCATACAAGTTGCAATGGCTTAATGATATTGGTGAATTAAGGGTGAATAAATAGGTACTGGTCTCTTTTTACATTGGAAAGTATGAGGATGAAGTTTTGTGCGATGTAGTTCCGATGCAAGCAGGACATTTGCTATGAGGCCGACCTTGGCAATTTGATCAGCAAGTTAAGTATGATGGCTGCACAAACAAGTACTCATTTGTGTTTACGCAAAGAATGATCACTCTAGCTTCTATGACACCAAGACAAGTTTATGAAGATCAGTTTTCTACATAAAAGTTGAGAGTTTTCTCTTTGGTTCTTTGAAGAACTTTCCGAACTTATCAAGAACTTGTTCTTGTGGCATTCATCTGACTTATCAAATGGATTACCATCCCGTTTGGTCCTTGAGGTAATATTAGCTCATTTGCTGCTCCTCTCCTCCTGCCAGCCATACTTGTGCCCACATCAGTTTTAGAGAGAAAAAGAAACAGAGAGAGAAGTTTTAATAGAGAGGGAGAGGGGGAGATAGAGACCAAGAGAGCAAGAGGTAAAGAGGGAGCAAGATGGAGAGAGAGAGAGAGAGAGAGAGAGAGAGAGGGACATAGAGAGGGAGAGGGAGAGAGAGAGAAGCTTCAAAGAGAGCAACAATGAGAGAGGGGGGAGAAGGAGAGAGGTAGAAATATTAGAGAAAGCAAAAGGAGAGAGAGAGAGAGAGAGAGAGAGAGAGAGAGAGAGAGAGATGGAGAGAGAAGTTCTCTAGAAAGCAAGAGAGAGGGAGAGAGACAGAGAGGAAGAAAGAAGTTTCAGTGAGAATGAGAGACAAGTTTCAAAGAGGGCGAGAGAGAGAGAGAGAGAAACAAAAAGAGATTATTCATAAAGAGAGTGATGATAAAGGCATAGTGGAAACAGCTGATCCAATTCAAATTCCAAGTGGTCCAGTTACAAGAGCTAGAGCTAAAAGGTTCAAGGAGGCTTTGAATGGATTGATGCAGAGCATTTGGGTTGAGGAGTGCCTTTTAAGGCCCAAATATTTAGACTCAAGTGCAGACCAAGGGTGGATTTCGTTGGTCCAAGTGGTGGAGTAATTTCAGCCTTGTTTCTAAAGCCCATACACTTGGAAGGATCAATTTTAGCCTTTTTATTGAAGCCCATACACTTGGAAGGATTACTTTCAGCTCAAGCATGTGGATTTGAGAGAATCAAGGAGATTAGATTTGGCTGATTATTACCCAGCGAATTTGGGATAACTTTCCTTTTTTTATGGGATTTGGTCAGCCTTTTGGATTATATCTTCAGCAATTATTGCATTGGGCTGATTATATGGCTAATTATTCTCTTGTAAAGGCTGACATGCCATAATTATAGGGATTACCTTCCTTTTGCTATTTGTTTCCTTTTTCAAATTGTAATAACTCAGCCTATATATATGTATACCAAGGCTGAGAAGTGCAGTTCAGTTTTCTACATAAAAGTTGAGAGTTTTCTCTTTGGTTCTTTGAAGAACTTTTTGAACTTGTCAAGAACTTATTCTTGTGGCATTCATCCGACTTATCAAACGGTTCACCATCCCGTTTGTGGCGTCTACACATACCAAGGTTCGTGTTTTATTATAAACATCGGGTTGAGGTTTCCACCTACAAAATCTGATTGTAGAACAGTCTTGGGAATCAATTTCGTTGGCGGGTCTCGTTATTCTTGGCAGGGTTCGCATCAGAGAGTGAGGGATAGAGTGAGCTAGCAAGAGAGAGTAAGAGCAAGAAGTTTCATAGAGAGTGAAAAAGAGAGAATGTGTGAGTGTTGACAAAGAGGAAGAAAGAGAATAAAAGAGAAAAGGAAGCGTTAGAGAGAGGCAAGTTATAGAGTGAGCAAGGGAGAGAGAGATAGGGGGAAGTTTCACAGAGAACGAGAGAGGGGGAGGGAGAGCAGTTTTAGAGAGAGCAAGAGAGTAATTTTTGAGAGAGAAAGAGAGTGACTAAGAAAGAGTGCAAGAGAGGAGTTTAAGAGAGATTGAGAGAGCGAGAGAGAGAGAGAGAGAGAGAGAGAGAGAGAGAGAGAGAGAGAGAGAGAGAGAGAGAGAAAGAGAGAGAGAGAGAGAGAGAGTGTGTGTGTGTGTGTGTTAAGCGAGAGCTAGAGACAAAGAGTGAAAGAAGTTTTAAAGAGACCAAAAGAGGGAGAAAGGGAAGTTTTAGAGAGAGAGAATGAGTGAGAGAAGTTTTAAAGAGGCCAAGAGAGAGATAGAGAGAAATTTCAAAGAAAGAGAAAGAAAGAGAGATGTTTCAAAGAGACCAAGAAAGAGGGATGGAGAAAAGTTTTAGAGAGAGCAAGAGAGAAAGAGAGAAGTTTCAGGGAGTCAGAGAGCAAAAAAGAATGTTGGCAGAAAGAGAGAGTAGTTTAAGAAAGAAAAAGAGATAGTGAGAGAAAAAGAGACAGAGAGAGAGAGAGAGAGAGAAAGATAGAGAGGCAGAGAGATACAGAGAGGGTGGGAGAGAGAGTTGCAGAGAGACAAAGAGAGAGAGCAAGTGAGAGAGAGTGAGGGTGAGGGAGAGAGAGAATGAGAGTGGGAGATTGAGAGACAGTAAGAGAGAGAGGGAAAGGGAGAAGGAGACGTGGAGAGAGGAGTTTTAGAGAGACAGAGAGATGAGGGAAGTTTGTGAGAGACAGAGAAAGAGACAAAGGAAAGTTTTAGAGAGAGAAGAAGTTTCAAAGAAAGCATGAGACTCACAAAAAGAGAGGAAAAAGAAGGGAAAGAGAGAGAGAGAGGGAAGTTTTACGTAAAGAGTGAGTGAGAAAACTTCTAAAGAGACAGAGAGAGAGAGAGAGAGAAAGAAGAAGGAAGACACAGAGAGAGAGAAGGAGGTGAGAGAGGTGTTTCAAAGGGAGCAAGAGGGAGAGAGAGAGAGAAGACACAGAAGTTTTAGAGAGGGAGTAGTTTCAAAAAGGAGAAAGAGTGAGTAAGCTAAAGTAGGAGACAGAGAGTGGGTCTGTGTTAGAGAGAGAGAGACAAACAGAGAGAGAAGTTTCAAATAGACCAAGAGAGGGAGTGAGAGAGGGAGAGAAGTTTCAAATAGAGTAAGAGAGAGAGAGAGAGAGGGAGAGAGAGAGAGAGAGATAGGCAAAAAGAGAGTCAATGAGAGAGAATGGTAGACAGAGTGCTACAAAGAAGGAGAGAGAGTGTGGGTGTATGTTAGAGAAAGAGAGAGAGAGAAGTTCTTAAGAGTGTGAGAAAGATAGATAGTGAGAAGTTTCAAAAAGAAAGTGTGTGTTGTAGGGAGAGAAGTTTTGAAGAGAGCTACAAAGAAAGAGATAGAAGTTTAAGAGAGAAAAAGAGAGAGAGAGAGAGAGAGAGAGAGAGAGAGAGAGAAATGAAAAATACAAAGAGAGTGAGAGAGACATATAGAAGTTCTAGAGAGGGTGGGAGAGAAGATTCACAGAGAGAAGTATTAGAGAGAGAAAGAAAGATTTTAAGTAAAGAAAGAGAGTAAGTGAGAGAGTGAAACTTCAGAAATAGAGATAGAAAGAGAAGATTCAAAGAGGGTGAGAGAAAGAGAGAGAGAGAGAGAGAGAGAGAGAGAGAGCAATTTCTAATAGAACTAGAGAGAGAGAAAGCAATAGAAGATAAAGGAAGACAAAGAGAGTGAGTGAGAAAGAGTGTGTGTTATGGAGAGAGAGATGAGAGAGAGAGAGAGTGTGAGTGAAAGAGAGTTGTAGACAGAGTATTGTGGAGAGAGAGAAAATGAGAGAGCAAGAATATGTGTAGGGGCAGAGAGAGAGAGAGACAAAAGTTTCATAGAGAGCTAAAGAAAGAAAGAGAAAGATAGAGGAGGGAAGTTTAAGGGAGAGTGAGAGATAGAGAGAAGTTTCAAAGAGAAGAAGAGAGAGAGCAAGAAGTATTAGAGAAAGTGAGAGTCAAAGAGAGAGTGGTAGACAAATTGTTTGGAGAGGCAGAGGAAGAAATTTTAGAGAGAGTGAGAGATAAGGATAGAGGGCGAGAAGTTTCAGAGAGAGCCAAACACAGTGAGAAAGAAGTTTCAGAATGAAGAGAGAGAAAGGGAAATTAGATATTTCAAAGGGAGCAAGCAACATAGGGAGAGAGACAAACAGAGACAAGGTGGGAGAGAGAGAAATTTTAGAATGACACAGAGAGAGAAAGAGAGAAAGGGAAGTTTTAGAGAGAGTGAAGTTTTGTAGAGGGCAAGAGAGAGAAATACAAACAGAGAAGGAGAGAAAGGACAAGACAGAGAAAGGGACACAAAGAGAGTAAGTGAGTGAGAGAAGTTTTGCAATTAAAGAGTGTGAAAGAGTATTACAAGAAGTTCTAAAGAGAGAGAGAGAAAGGGAAGTTTTAGAGAGAGACCAAGAGAGAGAAGATTCAGAGAGATAGAGAGAAGTTTTAGAGAGAGAGTAAGAGAGAGGGAAAGAGTGTGAGAGAGAAGTTCTTGAGAGACACACCGAGAGAGAGAAAGAGAAAAAGAGATGATTTAGAGAGAGAGCAAGATAGATATAGAGATGTTTTGCAAAGGGCGGGAGAGAGAGAAAAGGAGAAGTTTTTGAGAGTGAAAAAGAGTTAGTATAGAGTGCTGCAGTGAGACCAAGAGAGATATAGAGAAAGTTTTGGGTGGAGAGAGAGAGGGAGAAATAGAAAGAGACAAAGAGAATGAGTGAGAGAGGGGGAGAAAGAGTAGTCCAAAGAGAGCAAGCAAGTGAGGGAGAGAGAGAGACGGAGATACAGAAGTTTCAGAGATGGCTAGAGAGAGACAAGTTTGAGAGAGAGCAAGAGATAGAGAGAGATAGTGGGACAAAGATAGAGACATAGGGAGAGAGAGTAAAAGAAGTTTTATGAAGAGAGTAAATGAAAGCATGAGTCAGAGCAGTTCAAGAGACACAGAGAGAGCGAGAGAGAGAAAGAGAGAAAGGGAAGTTTTAGAGAGAAATTTTAAATAGAGAGAGAAGTTTAAGAGCAACTGAGAGAGATAGAGAGTAGTGTTAGAGATAGAGAGAGCAAGGAGAAGTTTCAAAGAAAGCAAGAGAAAGCTAGAAAGAGGGAGAGAGACATGGAGAGAGGGGGAGAGGAAGAGATGTTTTAGAGAGAAAGAGATAGAGAGAACTTTCAGAGAGACTAAGAGAGAGAGAAAGAGCAAAGTTTCTAAGAGACCGAGAGAGAAGCAGAAATTTTAGAAAGAGAAAGAGAGTGAGTGAGAGAAGTGGTAGACAGAGTGCTGCAAGGAGATTGAGAGAGATATAGAGAAGTTTTGCTGGGTACTGCAGAAAAGACCAAAAAAGATGTAGTGAAAGTGTTGGGAAGAGAGAGAGAGGGAGAGACAGAGAGAGGGAGTGGAGGAAAAAAACAGGGAGGGAAGTTTCAAAGAGACCAAGGGGGAGAGTCAGAGAGGCAATTTTTGAGAGAGAGAGGGAGGGAGGGAGAGAGAGAGGCAATTTCACAAGGAGAGGGAGAGAAAGTGAGAGAGTGTGAGTGAGCAAGAGAGAAAGGGAGCAAGCAAGAAAGAGAGGGAAGAGAAGTTTTAGAGAGAATGAGAAAGAGACAAATGTTTTCAACAACGCAAAAGAGAGAGAGACAAACAAGTGTCAGACAGAGAGACATAAAGACAAAGAGAATGAGAGCAACAAGTGTTGTGGAGAGTTAGAGAAGTTATAGAGAGACATCAAGAGAAAAGGATATTTTAGAGAGAGAGAGAGAGAGAGAGAGAGAAGTTTCAGACATAGAGAGCGAGAGAGAGATGTTTCAAAGAGACAAAGAGAGACACACACATAGAGAGAGAGAGAATGTGCTAGAAAGAAAAAGAATGAGTGAGAGAGAGTGGTAGACAGAGTGCTACAGAGACACCAAGAGAGATATAAAGAAGTTTTGTAGAGGGCATGAGAGAGAGAGAGAGAGAGAGGCAGAGATGGAAATTTCTTAGACACCAAGAGAGTGAGAAGTTTCAGAAAGAGCAATGCGCAGAGAGAGAAATTTGAAAGAATGCAAGAGAGAGAGAGTAATAGAGAGAGCAAGGGAGACAAGTTTTGTAGACAGAGTAAGTGAGATTTGTTCTAGAGATACATTAAGGG